>CM060181.1:60746547-62171350 GCA_030549775.1 Tamarix chinensis
AGACGCCCGCGCAAGGACCTCAATTCTCATTAGGAAATCGAACCAAGGACCTATGGAAGTCAGGGCTACCCTGTCCCCATTGGCAACAGTGTCCTGAGGGAGGAGTTTAGAGGCCTTATAGTAGCACAGACTTCTTTTTCTTTTTAGATCATGCAAAGGGGGCCCGTTCAAGATCGTACTGTTCCTCTATAAAGACAACAAATGCTCTCAACGGCTAGGCGCCACTCTCTTTCTGAGTTATTCCAGCTTATTCTTCGTGCTGCGAAGATCTAGGAGTGTGAGCTGTACGAGCTGAAAGGCTCCCATACTGTTTTGAGGGCAGGAGGCATAGATGCCACCTGACCCCTATCTATCGTCGTAGAAGCTGTTTCTAGGAAAGATTATGGTTATCGGGTATCTAATCAATTAATCCCCCAAACCGAAGAAGAAGGCTTTATCATCGCTTCGCCAAAAGAGCTCCCCCTTTTGAGGTTTAGGGGAAGTGGCCCTTCCTTGGTGGCTAATTCTTCGGCGGGCCCGTCAAATGCCCTTTCACAAGGGGATCTGATTCTACAAGGGACCCCCCTGACAAAAGAAGAGGCTACTAATTGTAGGACAAAAGAAGAGGCCACTTCTTCTTGCATGGTGGGACTGCCCTTTCGATTGAATCTCAAGACTTTCATTTCATCTTATGGGTGATCAAAGCTTCACTAAACTGGACGCGTGAAGAAGGCCATTACTTACCTATGCCGAAGACGGAGGTTCGTAGGAATGCTTTCCCGCGACCCCTCATTGGATTCGGATGTATAATCCATACCATAGTAAGCAAGCAGAACGAACCCATTTCTCGTGCCTTAATTTCTTTGTCTTGGACACTTGACTGGTGCTATCGCCATCAAAAAATTGGTTAGAACATTCCTTGGTACATAATCCATCTCATTTCTTCTCTTATCTTGTCTGATCGGATCAACGGAGAAAGAAAAGAGAAGGGAGAGAAGCATAACCAGACTAGCTTCAATCCGTGTCAACCTCAGAGCGAGCCATTCTCAATCCTTGTTTTCAATCTGTATATCCAACCCAAGAGTGTACCGGAGTGAGCACTAAATGAAAGGGGTGGAAGTTCCTCCACATTTGATGATCGTGTACATTCACGCGCGAATTGCGTATTATATAAGTGTCGTGCGATCCCGCTATTCGCCTGCGTATTGAAACCTACCAGGACTAGGTCTTCCGATTCTCGCTTCAAGATGGATTGGCGGGTTTCGAAGAAGACTGGCTTTCTAGGGTAAGGAAAGAACTTCCCGGCGCGCAGGAGTATGTTGAAATCTTCGCAAAGACAATGGAAGGTGACGTATGTACAGCTGACGAGAGTGAGGGGTGGTCTCCCTACTTCCTACTGGACGTGGAAATTCTTGCTCTCATTCTTGCCGGACGGCTCGTGGGCAAGGGTGGTGAATCAAGTCCATTCTCTCTGTCCCGATTATCGCGTGAGTTGAGGGGGGGAACTCAGCAGAAGATCGTTCTGCAAGAAAGGCCTACTTTCCTTATCCACTACTTAAGACGGCTGTGCAGGGCAATCGGGTGCAGTAAGTATCGCCTCTCAAGTTTTTGAGCTCTTCTCTTTCTTCCTTTTCCCGTCTGTGTCAGGTGAGTGGCGGAACTTCTTCCTGTCAGGCAGAGCTTTGCCAAGGCGTATTTTCCTACGTGTGATCGGGCCGGAGTGAAACAAGGGATCAAAGCGTCGAAGTGAGAAGTCTTTAGGATCAGATGAAATTTTGAAGCTGGTACATGTTTCTGGCATCCCTTAGCATAGCATATTTTATGAAATCGGACAAGATGGTTGGCCAGTAATGGCCATGCCTTCTAATAAGCCAACCCATTTTATGCCCTGCTTGATGTGATCCACATACTATACTCCATCATGGACGTGAAACACAATTTTTTCGGCTTCTTGATCAATCACACACCTGAGGAGCAATCCTTCCTTTCCATGCCGATACAATATTCCGTCAATCAAAGCATAATTCAAAGCTTGTTGTTTTACTGAGCTGGGAGTTTCTTTATAACGATCGGACAAGTACCTGATGAGAGGCTGTTGTCAATCATCCTGCCCGATATCTTCTGGCTCCATTATGTAACAGTCAAAAGTCTTCTGGAATGCTGTTGGAATCGTCCTTTGAACGTTTGTTCAGTTGTCCGATTAGGAAATCTCAAACGTAAAACGTCGAAGCCAGCTGGGCCATTGTGTTAGCCTCAACATTGATTGGCCCTTCTAGGTACATGGTCAATCTTAATTGAATCAAACTCGGCGAATCGACTCTAGGGCTATTTTTTTTTATGGCTGCTGCTTTGCATATATTACCTCATACTCAGCGATGACTTGTCTCACTACTAGTTGATAAGCAAGGCTTCATACTCAGCTACGTTGTTCGTGCATGGGAAATGAAGCCGGTATGAATGGTGAGAAACTAGACCATTAAGAGAGAGCAATACCTGCTCCCGCGCCACCTTGCGTACTGGAGCCATCGAAATACATTTGCCATGGAGTTGTGGTCAGACGCATGACCTCCATCATCCTGATCGGGCAACTGCTTGCCTAAGAAAAAGGGATGATTTATCAAAAATTCGGCTAACACCTGTCCTTTGACCGATTGTTGTGGTAAATAATTGAATGAAAACTCTGACAAGGCAAAAACCCATTTTCCAATCCGATCTTTGAGAAATGGTATCGATAACATGTGTTGGATCAAATCGTCCCTCACATGACCTCGGTAATAGATAATACCGAAGCTTGACCACTGTGAAATACAGGCACAAACACATCTTCTCAATGTTTGTGTCATTTTTATCTTGCCCCTTAATAAGGTGAATTGGGTAAAAAATCGCTTGTTCCTTCCTCATTCTTCTGTGCCAAGAATACAATAGCAGATATTCTTTCTTGCGCAAAGAGCACCTCCAGTAGGCATTGTCTTCTGTTACCTAAACAGCTATCATTTCCTACTTGACTGAAATATAGACTTTCATTGATACTTGAACATCAGACTTCCCTAAAGAGAGAATTCGTACCATGATTAGCAGACGCTTCTCAACTCTATCGATTTCAAGCAGACGAGTCTTCAAGTTCCTTACCTTGCAAAGCTATAGCGCTAGCCAGGTAAATACCCTGTCCATCCCTAGCAGGAGCAGGAGAAGTGGGAAAAGGTGGTCTAATCAACTAGCTCTAAAGCATACTACTGGAAAGATCTTAGAAAGTTATCCCAAGCATTAATAAGAGAGAGGCGCCAATTGTAGCCTATTCGTGAACAACCGAAATAGCTTGTAATATCCCAAAATCATAATTTCCAAAATTATGGCCAAATAAGGAATTATTAGGAAAATTAATTATATAAATTAATTTATTAAAATGTATAGAGTTAATTAGGGTATATTAAGAGGAAAATAATAAAGAATTTAATTGGAAGAAAATTTGGGTATTTCTCTAATTAGCATGAAGGTTAAGGGAATTTATCTAAAATAGTCTAAAATAAGCAAAAAGGAATTTATTTAATATTTCATAAATATTAATATTATAAACAACCCAAAAATACCCCAATTTACCCATAAGTTATTTTATTTAATTTCCCCATCCTATTTATTACCTATTTTCCCCTCTTTTTTCCCTTTTTCCCCCTCCTCTTCTTTTTTTTCTTTCTTCTCCCCCGGTTAGGCCAGCCCACCGGCCCAAACCCCTCTCCTCTCCCCCGTCTCGCGCACAAGCCCAGGCCCCTGGCCTCTCCTTCCTTCTTCCCGCCCGCGGCCCAGCGCCATGCGACGCGACCCCTAGGCGCCCGTGCGCTGCGTTTTGGCCTCAGTGCCGTCGAAACGCCGCGTCACGCTAAATGGCCTTATAGCCGTTGCCAAACGGGCAACGCGACGCGGCGCTTTGTCGCCCATAACGTCGAAACGTCGCGTTTGACTTGCGGATTAAATAAACCACGCTGAACCGGCCAGTTCCCTCCCTCTCCTTTCTTTTTCCCTGGACCGCCGGTCCACCCTGCCTGTCTTCTTCCTCCCCCGACCTGCACCGCAGCCTGCACGTTGACGCCGCAGCGCGATCCTCGCCGGTAGCCACCAGCGCCGACCGTCCTTCCCTGCCTCTCTCCCGTCGTTTTCTTCCTCTTTTTGACCCCAACCGAGTCCCTCTCTCCCCTTCCCGCGTGCCCCTCTCTTTCCCTTTTCTTCTCCCCTTCCCCGACCTAGCCAGCCATGGTAGGACCTGCCGCTTGCCGGCCAGCCTGGCACCTGCACTCCCCCTTGTCTTCTTCCCCTTGGCCTTACCCGACCACCCTGCCTATAAATATCCCCATTGATCATCTGGATTCGGGATTTGGAACCCCGAAACCCTGGGTTTTCTCCCTCTCGCCGCCGCCCCATCAGACGCGTCGACCGCCGCCCTCCCCCAACGCCGCCGGTCGAGCGCCGCCCAGAATCCCACCTTGCACCACCCTCCATCCAACCAAGCCTTCCTCAGCCCTCAATTTGCCTTGCACGAGCCACCCCAGGCCGTGCAAAATTGCCACCCCGAACAGCTCCTTCCAGCCTGCCGCAGCCTTGCGCCACCCCCTGCCGCCTCCTCCGCCGCTACCAGCCACTCTTCCACCCTCCAAAATTCCCAGCAGACCTCCCTCTACCCTTCCCTGCCTTCAACTTCCCTTGCCTCCCTCTCCTCCTTCCTCCCCCTTCTTCCACCCCTCTCCACCACCCTCGGCCGCCGCCGTCGCCGCCCGCGCGCCGCCACCCCTTGCCACGCCACCACCCTCATTCCACTCCCCTTCACCTGCTGATTCTTCCCCCACCTCAAACTTCTTCTTTTCTCCTCCCATCTAACCACCACCTTGATCTTTTCCCTTCTCTTCCTCCTCCACCGCCGCCGCCGTCGCCGCCACGCGCCGCCGCCGGACCACCACCGACCCTAGGTGGTTATCCACTCATCGAAACCCTAACCCCCTTTTTATATAATTGCTAATATTTTCTACTAATATTAATACTAATATACTTATTATTATTACTATTATCCTTATTATTATTCTTTTATTATTATTATTATTATTATTATTATTATTATTATTATTACTACTACTTTTATTATTATTATCATTTCTAATATTGTGACTTCTGATATTAAAGTTATCATTTTTACCATACAAATATCTCTAGGAACCCTAACTCCTATTATGCTCAACTTTGGTTTATTTTATAAGTGTTAATATTAACAACCCTACTATTATTATTATTATCTCTATTACCTTACTAAGGTTACTATTATTAATACTTAACCATACTAGGTTATTGTTATTGTTATTATTATTGCTAGGGTTATTATGGTTATTATTACTATTATTATCATTATTATTAGCATTATTACTATTATCATTATCACCCTTAGGAATAATTTACTTGTAATATTGTGACCTTATAATATTATTATTTCAAACCCAACACCATTGTTAGAATTAATCTTAAAAATTCTAGAGTTCTATTACTTGAAACATAAGTGTCACTATTAGTGGTCTTATTATAATTATTATTATTATCACTATTTTACTATGACTAGTGAACACTAGTATTATAAGAATGGAACTAATGGGCTTAATAAAATAAGTGTAACAATAAGTATCATAAATAAACATATTTTAACTACTAATATTTAGTATACTAATTCTAAAGTAAAAACCCTAGTTTTTGTATAAAACCCTTTTTAGTAATAAAAACCCTAACCTTAAACTAAAATGAGGTTTGATAGTAATTATAAGGGAAACTAATACTTAGCATTTTCCCCTTTTATAGGTAACCCCGACCAAAGCCCTAAGGAGTTAGAGGAGCGTGCTCCAAGCCCGGCGTCGCCTTAGGTAAGGACGAAGCTAATGGCCTTGTGTTATGCGTGACATGGATGTGTTGAACGTTGTGTATGCCATGCTAGGTCATGTATTGTATGATTTGTGGATAACTTGTTTTATGTGTAGCGCAGCTTGGAGATTGAGGTATGTTGTTTGTGCTTCCATGACATGAGCATGACATTTATATGTATGATGTTTACGATGTATTATGCTATGGCCCTCTAGGACATGCATGTTAGGATAAATGGTAGTATGAGTTGGGAACCATCATGGGAGTCTTGAAGTTTGTATGGTGGGATTAGGGTTTGAATGGTGGCATCAATGCTCGCACGTTGGTACTAATGATTTCATAGTGGTATTAATAGCTTATGGCGGTATTTGGGTTCGTATGGTGGTATTGTGACTTTATGGAGGTATTGATGTTGGATGGGGGTATTTGTGATTTTATGGGGTATTAATGTGGTACGATGTTATTTGTGATTTTATGGAGGTATTAGTGTTGTATGGTGGCATTAGGGTTCGCATGGTGGTGTTAGGGTTTGTATGATGGTGTTTGTGATTTTATGGTGGTATTAATGTTGTATGGTGGTATTATGGTTGTATGGTGGCATTAGGGTTCGCATGGTGGTGTTAGGGTTTGTATGATGGTGTTTGTGATTTTATGGTGGTATTAATGTTGAATGGTGGTATTATGGTTGTAACGGTGGTATTAGGGTTCGCATGGTGGTATTAGGGTTTGTATGATGGTATTTATGATTTTGTGGTGGTATTAATGTTGTATGGTGGTATTAATGGTTGCATGGTGGTAATCATGATTGCACGGTGGTATTAGGGTTTGTATAGTGGTATTATGGTTGGTATGGTGGTATTATGATTCGCGTGGTGGTGTTAGGGTTGTATGGTGGTATTAATGATTACACGGTGGTATTAATGGCCTATGGAGTAGGGGGTTGAGAGTGAGAATTCACTTATATAAAGGATGAGTATGGGTTTTCTAAAGGAGGGAGGTTACTTGTTGAAGAAGTAAAATGCTGGGGTTTGGTGCAGCCAACTAGGGTTGGCGTGGTCGATTAGGGTTTGAGTGGCCAACTAGGGTTTTGTTGGTCACATGTGAACTTGGGAGATAAAGAAATACACTTGGGGAATTTCCTAATAAAGAATGAGGTGCGAGATAGAGAATAACGTAGCGTTTGGGTAAGTAAGAAAGAGTTGGGCCACATAGATCCGATTAGGGTATCCGAGGAGGAACCCTAGAGGGATGAGAACATGTAGAGGCGATATCATGTGTTGGGATGGCTTATATCCTTGGGGTTTGTGTCTTACTATATGCTACTTTACCTAAGTCTACGGAGGATGGATGTCGGGTGTGAGAAGAGGTGCGAGTCTCAAAATATGGGACGGTCCCTCTGGAGGGGAAAGAGGTAGAGTATCAACCGCATGCATGTCAAGGGTGTGATGTGAATCAATAAGACACGGATAAGACATTAATTATGTAAAGCGAAAGATTGTTGAGGCGAGCCCAGACCGGTCCACCGGCAAATAATAGTGGCCAGGAGCCGGGGTGCCCTGGAGACCAGTCCACCGGCAAATAATAGTGGTCAGGAGCGTTCTGCCCTGAGTGTATACTTTCCGGTCCACCGGCTATAATAGTGGGGGATTTCGTGCTCGACAAACCGAAGTAAGTAAGTTAAACCATGGGAAATACACTAAGCACTTACAGCGAAACATCATGTGATTCGGGGCCAGACCGGTCCACCGGCAAATAATAGTGGCCAGGAGCAATTTGCCCTGGAGACCGGTCCACCGGCAAATAATAGTGGTCAGGAGCGTTCTGCCCTGAGTATATTCCTTCCGGTCCACCGGCTATAATAGTGGGGTTCCCGCAATCACATGAACTATTAAAGAATGTGTGTGGATTGAACATGTTAGTAATGAAAATAAGGAAAATACACTAAGTACTTACAGTGAAACACCGTGTGAGTCGGGGCCAGACCGGTCCACCGGCAAATAATAGTGGCCAGGAGCGTTCTGCCCTGGAGACCGGTCCACCGGCAAATAATAGTGGTCAGGAGCGTTCTGCCCTGAGTGTATACTTTCCGGTCCACCGGCTATAATAGTGGGGTTCTCGCACTCACATGGACTACTAAAGAATATGCGTGAAATGGACATATTATTAATGAGGATAAAGAATAAATCATCGGAAACATACTCAGGCCTTATCTTGTGTGTTATCGCATGTTGCCTATGTGAATATGCTATGTATGCTATGCGGTATGATTGTATGCTTGGCCTTAGCGCACCTGCGTCCTTACTCAGTATTGGACCCGTACTGATACTACCTTGATTGACTGGGTCCTGTGATGATCCACCAATGGTGGGGAGCAGACCTCCTATGCAGGTTTCATCGATTACTAATTTGGGTGGAAGGCTTGACTTGAGTGAGTAGGTGATCCGGATACTAACCCTTTCTGGGAATTGCTTTGTTAGCTATATTTTGTATTACGTTTCATGTTTTAAAAGAAAAAAAATATTATGGGGTTGTAATCCTAAAGCGTATTCAAACTTCTATTGGACTTATATCTTATTAATGATTTATGATAATGTCGTTTTGCGTTTTATGATACTTTGTGCTTATTGACGATCGGATTTAGCCTTAGCACTTAGTACCGGAACGGTAGAATGAACCGGTCTGGTACTAAGTGTGGCGGTAATACCCCCAAGTTTACAGTTTTAAATTCTTTCGCTTCCGCTAAACCTTTGATTTAAACGAAATTTTTCAGTAGTAAATTTGGGGGTGTTACATAGCTCCTATTCCTTTTCCTTTTACTATGGATGGGGATCTGATTTGACACACTTGAATGAAAGACCGGGATTTTTTTCCATTTGCTTCTTGTCCGAAAGTGCCACGTCAGAAAAGGGAATCGGTGCTGCCCTGTGGCTTGCTTACAACCCCTGCTTGACCCACACCTTTTCCTGCCTATGCCGCTTCAACAACCGCTGCTCCTGGATAAGACGATTTCAGAAATCGGATTTACATTAGACTTTTTATCTCTATAGATAGCTCATCTCATCATTAACGTTTCAACGGGCTCAATTTTTTCGATCTACCGCTCGATATAACGGTATCTGTCGTTAAAGGTAGTCAAAGGGTATGACTGCCTGGGTAATAAGTACGGGCATAAGTAGCCACCTAAGGTTTATGGGCATCATTAAGTAGATAGTCGTTCTTATCTAAGGGGGTCTGGGTATTACCATTGAAAGTAAGGATGTTGAATTTGGTGATCGTGATAGGGATGAAGATCTCGATCTAGTCGACTCTGTTGATTCAGTAGATCTTATCGGTTGAACGCTTTCTAGCAGCACCAAAAGCTTGGGTAGTGGGATGTGGAAGTGAAACTTCTTTCATCCTAATGACTCATGGATTGGTGAGACAATGATCTCCTCTCCCCCAAATCAAAGAATTAGTGTATCAATTATGTCCACCTGAGGAGGGCAACAAGGGTGCAATGAGAAAGAGCTACGAAAGAAGGCAGCATAAGCTTTCATTTCTTTCGGAAAAAGGAGTTTGTCGGGAAGCACAACATGAACCAATGAAGAAAAGGTTATGGCCGCCGCTATATGACTCCAGTACAGTACCCCTTTACCAGGGGATAGTTTGACCCATTATAAACAACTCATGGGAGTCTTTTTTGCCAAACAACAGGCTAAGGGGCGATCACCCAAGCAATTGATTCGGTTTCTAAATCTATCTGACAAATTCACCAGCAGTACGGATCTAATCAGCGGAGGGAAGTCTTAATTCAAAGGTAGTTGACTTACTTAGTGCTTGCATTAAGGGGCTGGAGAGTCTTTTGGACTGGGTATGGTGTGAATGGCATTGGTTGAAAGGTAGTGGACTTACTTAGTGCTTGCATTAAGGAGAAAGGTATGCTCGAAAGATGGGTAGGTGGTGAGTGAAACAGAGAATTCGGAGATAGAGAAAGAGAATTTGGACTGCGACTGCGCTGGTAGTGAAGTGAAATGACAGAAGGTGCGTGAACCAATCAATGTATTTTTTCTTTCTTTGTAGCTAGATGTGTGGAAACGGTTGGTTTGGTAATCAAATACCTGAAGCAATGGGAATACCCGAGTCAATTAGCTAAGCGAAGAGGGCTGTTAGCGAGCAGCGGAGTTGCTCTTAAACCAATGAGCTTACGGCGGCATTCCTTCTGCAAGTAGCTTCCAATCTTTCCTAAAGTTCTAGTAGATAAGGAAAGAAAAGGAAGAAAAAGTAGTCAACTACCTGTCCTACCATTGGAGATCCAGAGGAAGAAGACTCCGATCGAGGAAGATCTGGACTCTATGGAAGAGTACGAACAAAAGCCGAGAACTTCTCTGACCCTCCAAGAAGACCTGCCTGATAAGTTCTTTTTTGAAGACAGATATATATATAAAAAAGGAATCACTCGAGTACTCGTACTTCCTAAAGGTCACAAAGAAGAAAGCGTTCAACTACTTACTAATATAGAGACACACTACTCTCAGGAAAGGTCTGCCTCTCTGAAGCATTTTCCTTTCCTACTTTTTCTTCTCTTCTTGTCTCTAGCTTTATACCACTTTTGAATGCCTTAACACTCAACTCCTTTTATCTAGCCTTCTCAAATATGAGCTAACGAGAACAAGGAAACTCTGATAGACCTTAAGAAGGAATAGAGGAAGGTAAAGGCTAACTCTTTATCCTAACAATTCATCCGTTTTCCCGCTTCAACTCTGATCGGTAAAGCGGTTGTAAGATTACTTTAAGAGAGATCGGATTGCCTGAGACGTCTGACTTTTAGATCTATCTTTCCTTTATGTAGTAAGGACTGGAATAAGGAACAACATAAGTCTGAGTCTCTGTCTCACAAGTCTTAGTGAACATCGGGAGAGATAACATCTTAAGTGCATGATTGAGGGACTAATCTATTGACCGGATCCTACGCCCGATTAAGAGAGAGCTTACCCTTCTCTAGGACAACCAACCCTGATGTAACCCATTGGCCGTCTATACGCCATCTTAGCCCTCTCGTTGACCTCCTGATTCTACCAATTCACCCTCTCTCCCGGATCTTTTACCATATCTGTCTCACTACGGAAGATGATTTCACTTCTTTGCTCGACCAGCGGGATAGGAAGGGAAGAGATTGCTTGCTTGCGAAAAGTCAGGGAAAATTGAACTTGCTCTACCACCTTACGAGGATGTTAAAACAGAACAAGCTCTCCCACATGGGATAGTAAGATCAAACTTTGCTAGCCCTCTTTCAGATAGCACACCCGGATGCCTAACATCTTCCTTCTAGTTGACAAACCCAGGGTCCTTCTTTAGCCCATCAGCCGGATCCTAGCTACCCCCTTCTGTAACCAAGAAGCCTTCTCTCGTTGAAAACCCTGATACTACACATGTGTCATATATACGCGTGTAACATGTTCATATGTTCATTCACATGTTCACATCAGTGGTAGCTTGAACAAACAAGAATTTCTCCCTTCTCTAATAGCACGTCTCATTCATGTTCAAAGCAGACTGTCTTCATGCTCAATTAGTAGCAAGTTGACTTCATCCCCGGGGACCGGCCCAGTAGAGGACCATTTGGGCGGAAAATACTCTGTTATCTTGCATTCCTCATTCGCATTAGAGACAGACAAGCTTTCTTATTCGAAAAAGAGCTCTAGAAGTTCAGTCGGTGTTCTCTCATCTCTGAATTCAGATATTTCGAATTCGAGAATCGTGAGACTTGCCCAACCTAGTAAAGGGGCTTTCATTGTTGTTTAGGGATAAACCCTACTAAGGAAAGGATGAGAGATAGCGTGAACTCCACTTGTTGGTCTTCGTTGGGACGCATGCTTGGCTAAAAGTTATAACTGCTCTAGTTGAGACTGCTGCTAGCTTTCCAGCTACTGGATCACTCAAAGCTAATAATAGGGATCAAAACCTCACTGTCCTTATGAGTGGTAGTTCTACGATTTGAATGTGTTAAGCATCAAACTAGCCTTAGTTCTTAGCCTGGATCCAACTCCTCTATGCTAGTTCCTTCTCCCTCTCTTTTTCGATATGGCAAGAAGACCTAACGGAACAAAGCCTTTCTATTTATAGGAGACCAGGATAGTAGTTAGCCCTCTTGCTCTTAGATTCCTCCTTCGTTTAGTAAGGACAAATCGTAGCTACATACTACTGGAAAGAGATGGCTAGATATAATAGATTCTAATTCATCCTAGCTTGATATAACCTTTAAGAAGGAGATTGCTAGTCCTATAGAGGGGAGACCGGAAATCCAGAACTCAGACCGACATATAGAGGAGAATAGGTAGCTGCTCTTGAGCCACCAATAGAAGGTTCAAAGAAGGAGTCCCAGACTTATAACTGTTCTTCCTCATTAGACTCAAGAAATTCTATGAGATAAACGGCTTCTATGCCCATCTTTCTTTAAGCCGAAGACATCCTCAAATGAACCTATAATTGGATGGAGAGGGCTAGCTTAACCTCTAGAAAGTCTCGTTGAAAGGCTTTAGAGAGAGCCCTCGAGGGAAGATGAAAGAAGAGAGCTACAATCAAATCTATTCTAACCTGTCTTCCTTATCTTCTATAGCTCTCACTTGAGAGATCCTATTTGATATAATTCATCCTAGCGTGCTATAACCCTAAAGTGAACAACAAGGTCCCAGGGTTAATAATTCCAGAACAACGCGGGGATGTATTAAACAAATATTGTTTGTTTTGCTTCAGGGCAATCCATCAACCTCTCCAAAGAAAGGAATTACAAACCAGTGATCTCCGCCTTTATCCAATGAAGCGAAAAGCCTAGTTCTCTATAAAGCCTTCACGGAGTTCAAGACTGGCATCCACGCTTATTCTTCTCGAGGTTGACTCTTCTATTCTAGATCTAGAACAAGAGAGCTACTTCATTCAGGTTTAAGAATGATTTAGGGCAGATGATCAAACCAACCCGCTCAATAAGATAAGTGAATCGAAGTTCCCAGAAGGAGGTCCCACCATTTACTTGACTCTTAGAACCTTTGCTGGCTTTGGGAAAGGGGGATCAACTTCAAAGACAGGAAAGGGCGATCCATCTATTTATTTGACTTACCCTAGTTCACGAGAAAGAGTCCTAGGGATAGACCCCTTTGTTTTGCATCGAGAAGAAATAAATAGAATCGTCTAAAGAATCGTCTGATACTAGATGAAGAGGTACCCCGGAAAGCAGGAATAGAGGAGGCACAGGCCTGCCATTAGAATAAAGCAAAGGCATTCTTTCCTCCGTCTGTCCTGATATTGAGCCAAGCCCCCCATGTCCCACATTGGGATATAGCGGGCGGTCCTGAAAGTTCCTCTTTCTTCTGTCTCCCCGATGGCATGTGTCCCCCGTTCACTTTGTTTCGTCACTCTTATTCGGATTCTCTCTACCTTTATGTCTTCGTTGATGGGAAAGTTAGACGCAGTCTTCAGGTTGCCTAGTTCGTTTCTGGGTCCATAGGTGCAAAGGACACAGATTCAACTCATAGGAGTAGGGATACGGAGAGGCTATGCCTTACAGTCTTCGTTCTTCTGTCTTGATGGTAGACTCACAATTCCTTCTTCGACTCCACTCCTTATTCTCTACCTCCTAACTTTTTGTAAACCTGGATAGAAACCTTCTTGGGTCTTTAACCCTCTTCATGATATACCTAGTCGTTCGTGTCCTTTGAAGGGGCCTTGGTTCTGCCTCACCCAAGTCTTTCTAAGTCCATGTGAAATAATTGGTGGTTGGGGACTCAATCCTTAACAGCATCTTTTCTAGGGATCCCCATACCATCCTTGATCCAGTCAGCTCTATATCTTTGTTTCCAAAATCTTTCTAAAGAAATTCATCTGGATTGGATCTCAGTCATCAAAGCCTGCTTATGGGACTTTTCTGAATCAAACTTCCTATCTTCCCATTCAAGTCCTTTGCCAACTCGATCAATGCTACTGGTCACATTTGACAAGAGTTCAAGAACTCAACAGGCTTCCACAAAGATTGAGTCAAATTTCTTCGCATTCAGGATCCCTCATCATATTCAAAGGACCAGCACGTCTTCACCTCTCCTCTGGAGACCTTTTGTTTGACCTACAGTGTCACTACGGATTGGGAGATGATCTGAGTCTGAGTATGAACTAGATAGGTTATGAGCCCCCAGAAAAGAAATAGAAAAAGATTACACCAGAGCTGCTATCTGCCAAGGCTCGATCTAGTCGCTCCCTCTCCCTAAAAGTTGCATTCCCTTTTCTGCCATTACACCATGGCAATTCCGGCCACATAAACCCCATATAAAAAATGGATACATCCTCTACTTCTTATCGGAACAATCTTAGATCTACAGCGTCCACCATTCACACTTGTTTACTTCCTACGCTATTCGCTGGCATTGAACTCGCAGTCCCACGCTTGAAAGATTGCGCTTCGCTAGCTAACTGCAACTACTAGAAATCGAAACTATAAGAAGAAGCTCTTAGGTCTTTATCCGGTCTTAGCACCAACTCCTCAGATGTCCACAAAATGTTTAGCGTAGCCCAGATGCCCAGAATTCCCCGCTGGAAGA
Organism: Tamarix chinensis; assembly: GCA_030549775.1. NCBI lineage: Eukaryota > Viridiplantae > Streptophyta > Magnoliopsida > Caryophyllales > Tamaricaceae > Tamarix > Tamarix chinensis. Next base: position 60,760,977 of record CM060181.1, read on the forward strand.
AAGGCTGTTGTTGTTACAGGGAGCTTCCCAGAAGAGTACTCTTGAAAGGTAACGTTCCTAAAGCAATTCCGGTAAGAAGTGGTCTACTGGATAGAACATAGTAAGGATTTTTTGGGCTATAATATAAATCTAATATAAGGGGTTGTTCTACTAGTATAAAACAACTCGATTCATTTAGCAGACGATTTTGAATCTTCTTCTTTTTCTCGTCTGATTGTCTTATAAGAATCTAAACGATCTCTTTCTCGATGCTTTGAATTTCCTGGGATTGGCTTTCTACTCCTTCCTGAAAATAGCCAAAGACTAAAACAGCTGATCCTCTTCTGCAACGGTTATTCCAACGTACGTCGAAAATACTTGCATCCCTTATCTTTCACAACGGATTTGAAGGATAATCCTTGCATCAAGAGTCAAGTCCGAAGGTCGGGCGCATTCTATAAAAGCTCTTATTCTGTCAACAGGGGTAGTGCAGGGGGGAAGGAAGCAGATGGAGTTGGAGGAGGACAAGAGCCCACCTAGAATACTCAAGAAAGTAGTGGCTAGACAGGCAACCAAAGGATGAGGAGGCAGGCGGTCAAAGGAATAAAGAAAGTCACATTAACCAGAATATACGTTGCTTATGGCACGACAGAGCCAGATCAAGTCGGATAAGCTACCTTTTCAAAACACTAGTCAAAGGCAACTCACTAGAAGAGCACTTCACTACTCCTTTAGGGGATCTCTAACAAGCAGCATCTGTATCCTTCTTCCACCCCCTCGCAGATGAATACTGAATCTATCCCCTCTGCGTATCGGGATAAATCAAAAAGGAGGGCACTAATTCTTTTTTTTGAATATGAGTGAAGTTCCTGTTCTGGAATGAATCAAGAATAAAGCCATTACACAGACGGAGCTGGTAGTACAGTTGATGCGAACAATCCAGGGAAGGGGGTCAACCGGATGCTATTCAAGGTATCCAAAAGTAGACAGAAGTAGCTGCGACGAATGCCTTGCCCCGTTACGCCCCTTGATCTATCGTTGGTCGATTGAAGGTTCAGTTTAGCCACTTAGCCACATGGATTCCCATCTTGATAAATGGATCTTCATCCACCTTCCTCTTTCCCCTTTAAGGGAATTTGAATTGGCCATCTGAGATGGCTTTTTGCAACTTCTTTATTTTGGTCTTAGAACTAGCATTGCTGTTTGGACTGGACAAAGCAGGACACACATATGGTTTCCCATTGATCCTTTTTGCCACACATACCTCGACCTCATCATCAGACTCTGAGTCCAACTCGACCATTTCTACCTTGGGTTCCAACTCGTACCAATTGTGAATTGAGTTTGGTGGCAAATTCATGTACCATTTGAAGGCCGATTTAGTAAAGGAGTTGGAAAACAACCTAAACTGAAAATAGTCATCAGCCCCAGCTTCTCCACATTGCAATGTGAATCGGGCGATGTATTCGATGGTCAATTTTTTTCCTCTCCTGAGAAAAGCACAAATTAAGGCATCTTATACCCCATGGGGAATCAACCTATCGATCTTGGTAGGGTTTCCTCTATGTCAGCCTAACAAAGGGCCTTACATCAATTCCAACTTGCTGGATAGCCTCAATTCCCTGATTCCTTACCAGAAGAACTGGTGCTGACGCTGGAACTGGTTCCGGGGCGAGTCGGTCTTGTCTTGATGTCGATAATTCTCAAGACAAGACCGACCCTTTCAAAGGTTAGTATCCACCGTACTAACAAGTCATTCAAAGACAGGAAAGAGCAGGGGATTCTGTTGATTAAGCCTCTGCTTAGACCATGTATTCTTCCTCTGGGCATGGAGATCCAATTTTTGATTGACCTGTTCTGAGGAAGAGATAGAATATCTAATTCAATTAGCAGATCAGATGTAGCATTAGTTCTATAAACTTTATGAAAGGTGCGAATGCGGGGAAGGTGCTTCCCTTGCTTGAACTCTGAAAAGGAAGAAAGAAAGCTACTTGATTAGGGGAACCCCCACTAGCTCCAATCAGTTCTGCTGAAATCTTGTTCCCGGCTAAGCGTAAATAGAGTTCAGAGTCGACAACAGCCTTCACAGCAACCGACTCTTCCACTACTACTAGCACTACTGATGCCATCATTCCGTCTACTTGGCCTCGCCTAGCCTAATTATATCAAATTCCTACTGCCAAGGTCAAGGCTAAGCTTAGTCGGATTCTAACCCAGTCGCCCCAAGGTTCCTTCAATAGGGTTAACAGGATGGGATATTCTAAAAAGAGCTGGACTATCAGGGCTTGCACTGACCGGACTAGAATTGATCGATAGAGGGAAAGTAGCGGCTTATCTCCTGGTTAATAGTGAATAGGAACTACAGGTTGAGATACTTTTCCTAGAGCAGGATTTGGAGGAAGAAAGTGATGGATTCTTTCCCTGGGGTTGTTGGTTCCCAGGCTTTTTTGGGACATGAGGGTATGGCTTTTTGAACCCCCTAGCAGACCGGCACGGAAAGGCATAAAGAAATTTCGGGAAGGAGAAAAGGAAGTCAAGTGCTACTTCTTACAAAAGTAGAACACAGATAGTGAGCTCTTTATAGCAAAGGAGTTCTCGATCCACCCGAGAACACTATAAGGTGGGTCTACCAGTCCAAGGGGTCAAACTCCTCGAAAATTCCTTAGCAAGGTAGCTGTTAGGCTATGGACATTGGATATAAGAGTAATACCTAAGAAGATTTTTCTTGACGTGGACGGAGGTATAGGAAAGAGGTAAGGTGGTATCCCTAAGACCAAAAAAGACTTTATCTGGCCCAGCAAGAAAATGGACAAGAAAGGAGCAAGAAAAAGTACAAGAAAAGCACTTCCGCGCCCCTTTCTCAATCAATTTCTTTCGCTCACTCCGTTGCTTGTTCCGCCTTCCATCCTGCGTTTTCCTACTTTAGACTGTTTTTTTTATTAGCCCAGTCATGAACCACCCTGGTTAGAGCCATAGTCTACCCAGCAGTACTTCATATCTTTCTTGCTCCTTGTTGAAGATTGGACTAAAGAACATTCTTTTTAGTTTCTTTTTCTTTTGGCTAATAAGCTAGTAGGTTGTACGCCAGCCATACGTAGCTTTCACTGTGATGGCCACAATGCTTAGCTATTGCCGATCCTCAAAAAAAGCGTGTTGAATGTTCACACTTAATCCACCGTCTGCACTTCCTATATTCACTCTCTTTAAAAAGAAAAAGAGGAATTGTAACCTCCCAGTCTACTGTAGTCAGCCTCACGCTGTGCCTGACTGGCGAGTCTGCCGTCTCCATGGGGCTGCTCTTAAAGCCTTCGAGTGCCGATCTTCGCTTGGGCCGTCTCGCGAAGATCTTCGATCCGAAACTCTCTATTAGAGGATGAACCATGCCTTCACTATCGCAAGAATATAGCGATCGAAGAGGCTCCATCGCGTATTACCCGTATTGCCCGAAGGGGGCATGCTGCAAGAGCGTAGGTCAGGTAAGTGGTCAGCGTAGGAGGCGTGCCCAAAGGGCAGCGATAGCAATGTGGTTCCAGGTGCTGTCGCTAGATTGAGATCTGCAGGGTGGTGGGGACTTCGACTGCTTTGTATCGGGTGAAGAGAAGAGGGCGGTAGGCTTAGTAGGGCTCGAACTGACAATATCACCGTTATGAGCGGTACGTTTCACCCAATTAAACTATAAGCCCTTACGGAACAGATCTTTACATGCAACTCGCTCACTTCGGGAAGAGCGAACGGAAAAAGAGAAGGCCTTTGCTCTATCTGCTTTTTCCTCTTCCCAGGAATGACAAAAAAGAAGCAGCAAAGAAAACAAGACACGAAGTTGTTGCGTTGCTAGCGCTAGAGCACTACGGCTTTTCAACCTCCTGCGGGTCCCTTCATTCCATTCTCTTTTCTTTCAGAGCCTAAAGGCTCCTCTAGGAGGGCGTATTAGTTCTTTCTTTCTTTGAAAAAGGGAGGGAGTACTACCATTCGCGATGCGCGATGAAAGAATCAAAGATGCATGAGCTACTCTTTCTCTTATATACGCTATTTGAAGATAGTGATTGGAATGCCTATCCCTGCCAATGCGCTTGCCTTTACTACTTGCCTTGAACTTTCAATTTATCTCCTATCTATCTTCAATAGCTTTCAGAGGGCTGATTTCTCAAGTTTTCATTGAAGAAGGCATCGCCTGCGGCTTCTAATCCAATGACAAGCAAAAGACAAAGAAGGAACTTACTATACCTTACCCCCTTGTGCCCTTGACCTCAGCCTTGAACTACTTGCGCGGATGCCTTCCTTTCCTTGCAAAGCGAATCCAGCCGGAGCAAGGTCTTGAGTCTTTAATATAAGTGTAAGGCATCGGTTTCTTGTATTGGCGGAGCGTTTGAGTTTCACTGGCATAGGTGAACTCTTGGGAGGCCTTACGAGGGCTAATTGAAATTACTTTGACCATTTTTTGGTGTAATGAGGATGAGAAGGTCTTTAGGAAGTCTTGCTTTCTTTCTGGCTTTCCTACCTTTAGAGAGGAAAAAGATTGTGAGTGACTGGAAGAAGCCAAGAGTGAGCAGGGAAGAGGTTGAGGTACGGTTCATCGCCTTACTTATCCAAGCGTGTTGCCGGATAGTCGGATATGCCGTACTCTAATTTTGATGAGGTTAGTTTGCTGTTACCAGCATTGCTTATTAATAGTTAACGCATTTTCGTTTATCAATTTGAGGCTTAGGGTTACACGTTGTCGCTTTCGCTTGAATCATGAATGATATGGACAAGGAGCGCGGTTTACTAATAGAATATAAAGGGCCTTTCACCTTCTGCCCAAACTATTCTTTCCTTCCTAGCGAACGGGCTTATCCCTCACTCGCATTCGCCTAATCGAGGCCACTCGGCGATCATCCTCAAACTGGTCTCGCCTATAGTTATAGTGTCGAACACACATAAGTCTAGGTTTTTTGTCCTTACGACAGTTGTCAAAGACCGGATCTTTGCACTTCGCGACCCTATCCGACTTAGTGCAACGTCTCATAGAAAAATGAATGTATCCATACAAGCTCCAGCCCTCAGCAGCTCGAATCAAAAATCCACTTGTTCATTTATGTTACCTGTTGTGGACCTTCAACCTTTCACCTTTCATAGATCTGGGAAAAGCGGTTTTTGTTTGGGAAGTGACGTTGAGACTGGGCACGTGCGATAAGTAAACCAAAAGAAAACAGAAAGATTTAGAGCAGGGAACAATGGGCATCCCTGCCTGGGAAAAAAAGAGTAGAGTAAAGCGAAGGTTTGTAGACGCTCAACCAACGGGAGAGGAACGAAAGCAACTCTACTACCGCCTTTCCTACCAAAATCCAAAAAAATCCGGGTTTTTTCTAGACTAGACCTTCGGGATTTTTTTAGGGTTCATATCATACATGCATTGATCTAGTCGAAGAACCTGCTCTAGAGCAACTACTCTGCTTAGCGTATTTTCTTACCCGCTCCGTTCTGCTCGGTTCTATAAGAAATCCTTGATCCATCCATTTTAGGGAGGTCAAATTCCGCGCTCTTCTAAGCAATTAGAAGAGCCCTATATAGGCCCCCTTTGCTAATGCTAATAGGGCTTCGATGAGCCCTATTAGTTCTTTATATTCAGGAACAGGGCTATCAAATGGTTGACTGCGAACCCCATCGGGGTTCAAAAATCGTAGACTTGAACGATGCCCTCTATCGGCGATCGTTCGACGGACTACTTTTGCGATCTCTGTCATATGAAGAAGCTCAACAAGCCTTGCAAAAAGTACTTACTAATACTACTCAGAATATAGGGGGCATAGTCTTAGCGGGTTGCTGGATTGGTTTTGCTCTCTACCTTCTCACGAGAGGATGTAAAAAAGAGAGGTCAACTAGAGTGGAAGCCAAACGACGGGGCCGAGAATCTGTGATCGATCCGAAGAACCACTGCAGATATGATTCTGCTCCCGCTTCGTACTACCAAAAAATGAGATTCTTGCATCTTTCGGCTTCAAAAAGGTGAGAATGAGGATCACTTCGGAACTATAGGAGAATGGGGGTAGGATCTAAAAGCTCTCCAACGTGTTGCGGAGCCTTCGGCCGTGAGGTGAGAGGAGAGATTGGCTTCAACCGTGTGAAGCTTAGCTTGCTTTAGCAGCCACGTGATGATTCAACTTCGTGGTAGGCGTAGGAGCTAGGCGAAGCAGTAGCGAAGCTCGGGTAATGATGCAAGTGCGAGGTGAGCGTAGTAGCCTCCTCGGGCATGCTCCTTGTACAACCAAGCGAAGAGCTAGTGAGGGTCGGAATGGAATATCGTATGTAGTATAGAATAAGATCTGAAGCTCTTTCCTAGGATTGGAACAAGCGAGGAATGAGTGACCACAAGTTCCGCTTAAGCGCTCGACATGCAGTTAGCTCAAAACATGTTCATCATGTGGCCGAGCGAGGCGCACCTGTATGAAGCAGCCTAGCATCCCTTTAGATAGGAGCAGAATGGATGACTTACAACTGAAAGTAAGTTATCTGGATCGATATATCGTACGATGTAATGGAGATCTTGATCTAGATCCGATGGTTCGCAGAATTCGGGACCTAACGATGTTCGTTACATGAACGGGGGCGGACGATTCCTCGTCTCTCCCTGGAATGATGGTAAATATATAACTGAAAAAGAAACTGTACAAGGTCACAGGGCATACCCTGGAATAGGCCCTTACAGACAAAAATGAAGTACAAGAACCATAGGTGATCTAGTCCCTCAGAGAGGGTTACAACCTGTCTAATAGCACTTTCTCTGCTCTAAGGTTCCTGACCAAAGTAGAGGGCACTATACACAAATTCTATCACTAGTACAATGATACTACTAGGAACAAGAGGTTTAGAATCATACAAAATAGAATTTCTTCCCTTCCAGATAAAATACACAGCAGCTGCCACAGCTAGGGCTCTTGCCTTCCAACAAGAGTGGTGCTTGTAGGAGTTTCTCTGTAAAACTCTGACAGCACTGTACAGGTTGGAAGATCCTCTGTGAATACCAAGCCACTGTCTCAACTGCTTCCAAATGCTGTTAGTCTGAACACAGTCAAAGAATAAGTGTTGATGAGATTCCAATGCTGAGTTACAGAACAAACAGTTTTTGGGCCCTCTGACAAAATTGAGCCTGTCCCTGGTATACAGTCTCTTGTTGAGTGTGAGCCACAGCAGAAAGGAGTGTCTTCTAGTCTTTTGTAATTTCCACACCACTCTGTGAGGTTTCCATTTGTGTCCTCTGTGTCTGAAAAATTCATAAGCTTTTTGAGAGGAGTACTTCCCATCCACAGACCAAGAGTGAACATGAGCCCTGGCCTCCTCCACAGAGCCTGCAGCAGCAACTAAGTGTTGGTACACCTTGCAAAGCTTCTTCATGAAATAGGAACTATCATGTCTAGTTGTGTAACCATGTAAAGGCCTGCCCTGCAGATAGAAGGTATGGATCCACTTGGTCCACAGAGACTCCTTTTCCTCCTGCAGAGACCAGATATACCTGCTGAGGAAGGACATATTCCAGGCATGGAGGTTCTTGAGTCCTAGACCACCTTCCTTTTTGGGGAGGCAGACTTTAGACCAGGCCATAGGGGGGGATTTCCCTTGCCAGAGATAGGACCTGCAGAGGCTAACAATTCTGTTTGTCACAGTACCTGGTAGATCAAACACAGAGATCTAGAATCCAACCATGCCATGCAACACAGAATTAATTATTTCCAATCTCCCTGCATAGGAGAGGGAACTTGCTTTCCACAGCTTCAGTTTATCACAGAGGCTGTTTATAAGCTGCTCATAGTCCACAGCTCTTAGTTTGTAGGGATTGAGAGGAACTCCAAGGTATCTAAAGGGGAAGATCCCACTGGACATACCAGAGGTATTGAGAATGACCTACTGCAAGAGAGAGTCAATACCAGCTAGGAAAACTTGGGATTTTTCTGGATTGACAGACAGCCCTGAACACTGTTTGAACTCCTCCAATCCATGAAGCAGGACCTGCACTGATGTTACATCTCCTCTGCAGAACAGAATAAGATCATCTGCAAAGGCTAGATGAAGGAGGTTGAGCTGTTTGCATTTTGGATGAAAGGAAAAAGCCTGCTGCCGGCCCAGGACTTTGAGCTTCCTGCTAAGAAATTCCATACAGAGAACAAATAAATAAGGTGACATAGGATCACCCTGTCTTAGCCCTCTTGCCCCTTTGAAATAGCCAAATGTGTTGCCATTCAGCTTCAAGGAGAAGGAGGTGGAGGTGACACATTCCATAATCAAATCTGTAAATTCTGCAGGGAAGCCAAAAGCCTGCAGAATTTTACCCAGAAAAGACCAGGAGAGGGTGTCATAGGCTTTCATAAGATCCACTTTGATCAAACATCTGGGGGATGTCCTCTTTCTGTTGTATTCTTTTAGTATTTCCTGGATCAGCAGCACATTCTCTGTCAAAAGTTTGCCTTTAATAAATGCACCCTGTTCAGGACTTATAATAGAATCAAGGCATTCTGCTATTCTGCTAGCAATGATCTTAGCAGTTACTTTATATACTGTGTTGCAGCAGGCTATGGGCCTAAAGTCTCTAACTTTAGAGGCATTCTGAAATTTAGGTATCAGCACCAGCATAGAGTGGTTAAGCCTCCTCAGCAGTCTTCTGTTATTGAAAATCTCCAACACAGCATTACTGAAATCTTCCCCCACTATGTCCCAAGCTTCTTTGAAAAATTTTGCTGAGAAGCCATCAGGACCAGGGGATTTCAAGTCTCCCAAAGAGAATACAGAACTCTTGATCTCTGCTTTGGTTACAGGCCTCTGCAGAAAAGTCTGTTGTTCTTGGCTGAGAGTTCTCCCTTCTGTGATGACATTAATGTTGAATTCTGTTGAGTCTCTAGCTTTGCCCAACAGATCTCTGTAAAACCTCACAAATTCCTGCTGAATTTCTATCTCATCCAAAATGACTGAACCATCACTTTTCTGTAGCTGTACTGTTCTGTTTCTTTGAACCCTGGCCCTGAGCATATTATAGAAATATTGAGAGTTCTGGTCCATGCTAAACAGGAACCTGTTCTTGTTAATCTGAGAAAGAAAGGAAGCAGCAGCAGTTTTCAGAAATTTGGCCTTCTTCTGCAAATCTGCCAGGTGCTGAAACCCTATCTGAGAATTTTTCTGCAGAAAATACTCCTGGGCTTCTTTTAGTTGAGTCTCTGCAAGATTAGCCCCAGAAACAATGTGAGAAAACTCCAATTTATTGAGCTGTTTCAGAGGTTTCTTGAGGGAAGACAGTTTCATGCAAAGATTGAACTGGCAGGATCCAAGAAAGTTGAATTTCCAATTCTCAATCACCACTTTTCTGAAGTTGGGGTGATTACACCACAAGTTGAGAAATTGAAATTGTCTCTTCCTGAACTGCTGTCTACCCAATTCCAAAATGCATGGGGAGTGATCTGAAGCTGAATCAGGAGGGAAGAAGTGGGCAGAAACCTGCCACTTAGCAGCAAAACCTGCTGCATTCATTAGGGCTCTATCTAGTTTACTTTTAACATTATTAGCAGCAAAGGTATACATACAACCAGTTGAAGGTATATCAGACAACTGTGAAATAAGGCAGCAGGACTTAAAGTCTGCTGTTTCATAGTCTGAAACTGGTCTTATACCTATTCTGTCCTCAGCATTAAGTGGGCAGTTGAAGTCCCCACATACAATCCAAGGTCCTGTCATACTGTGAGCCAGATTGATTAAAGAATCCCATAGAGATTTATGTTTCTAATACTATAAAGCCCATAAACAGCAGTAAGTGTGAAATGTCTGTTAGAGGAACGATCACTCACAGAACCAGTGAGGGTTTGCAGGGTTACCTCCTTTAACTGAAATTCCACAACTAGAGGGTTCCAGATGCAAAGAATCCTCCCATTGGGGTAATTCAAGAAATTATGGAAGAACTTCCATCCTCTGAAAAAAGAATCCATGAGCTGCTGCAGTTTAGCCTCATCAAGTTTAGTTTCCAAAATACATACCAGAGAACAATCTTGGTCTTTACATAGCTTTGCTAAAGTTTTTTGTTTCAGGGGAGAACTCAATCCCCTCACATTCCAGAAAAGAAGCTTCATGAGATCTTCACAGATCTGCTGAGTCTGTTAAGAGGACCTCTCTGGCTGCCAATAATCCCAGGTTTTTTCCTTCTTCTCTTTGCTGCTTTGGACACCACCATTTGCCATCCAGAAACCAAATTGATGTCCTCCTCCAAGGACTGAGGCTGAGCAACAGTTACTAGGGAAGGTCCAGTCCTGGTCAACTGAGCAGGAGCCTGTTCCTGTTCTGAAACCCTAGCAACAGGGTCAGCAGGTGCAGAGAACAGAATAACTGGCTGTACAGGTTCAGGGATAGAAGAGGCAGGATCAGAAATATGAGGGTCAGCCCTCCCAGGGGGATCAGCCGGCAAAACTAGAGCAGAAGTGGCTTGAGGAGGTTTCTGTGATCTGGACCTGTTCCTTTTTTTCTTTGTCTGTTGAGGAGCAGAGGGACCAGAAGTAGTAGCAGAAACTTTCTGCTGGGGATCAACATGAGTCTGTGGTTGTTTCCCTTTAGAAATATGGTTGACAACAGGAGCCTGCTTATTAGTAGCAGACAAGGGACAAGCAGATTGAAAATGACCTATATTACCACACTGATCACAGAAATGGGGGAGATCTTCATATTCAACCAATTGGGAGTATTTTTCATCTCCTCCTAGGACAGTGATGACAGTAGGGAGCTCAGTTTTTAGATTCACTTCAACCAATACTCTCCCATACTCAATCTTGGATTTGAGCAAGGTGAAATCATCTATAAGTATAGGTCTGCCAATATGGGAAGCAATTTGGCTAATTGCCCCACAATTCCATAGTTCCATGGGCAGGTTAACCAACCTAACCCATACAGGGACCTTTGTGATTTCTTCTCTGTCAAAGGAGAAGAGTTTTGGTACCTCTTTGAGCACAAAAACTTTCCCCTTCACAATGTATGGACCCCCTGCCAAAGCCTGTTCCATATGACTGTGATCCTCAAACTTTAGAATTACCCACCCAGAGCTGTGGATAATATACCTGAATTGATGCTTCATAATATGCTTAGCAATCCCCATGTTGTATTTATCAGGTTTTATACCCACAAAACAGCCCAATAAACATGCTCCCCATGATTCCTCCACAGGGTGGATGTTTTCAGCATTGAGACATACCACATTCCCTTGGGGGGGGGAACATACTCACATTTTTTCTCAGAAATCTTTGGAAACAAATCAGCATATGATTTCTGTGCATCAGGATTTACCTGTGGATCAGACCCCAGCATAGAGGCAGTGCCCTGGGGAGCAGGATCAGAAGTAACCTGAGGCTCGAGCTGAGGGGGATGAGAATTACCAGCAACAAAGGTAGGATCCTCCTCACCTGCATCCTCCTCAAATTCAGAATCAGACAACAAATCACGGAGTTCCTCCAATTCAGCAGCTCGAGCATCCTCAGTGGACAATAGTGGACAAGTCGAATCCTCAAGGAGCTGACCAGATGCATTACTGGATATAGCATAAGAGGGGATAGGAGAGTCCAAAGAGAGGTCATTCTGCCTGAGCTGGGAAGGCTGCTGCAGGAAGGAGGGGCAAGCTAAGTTGCTCGAACCTGGAGCTGTCAGAGGAGTTACTGTAGCTAGGGCATTTCGAGCATTACAGAATCCAGATTCATGTTTTTGAGGACTAGGTAAGGCACAAATGGGAGATTTCACCATAGGAGGAACTCGAGCATTTTTCTTCTTGTTCCCCATTCTGCAAGAATGGAGAACAGAGAAGGGCCAGAATGAGAAGGTAAGGAGAGGGGAGAGGGAGAAGGTTTCGAACACTCACAGAAGAAACAGGGATGTCCTCGATAGAGCATACAAGTCTGCAACAAGCTGCACCATGGGAGAGGAGCTGGGAGCTCGAGGAAGACCAAACCGAGGAACATGGGGAATGGCTGCAATCACAAGCAAGTGATTGAATGAGTGGGGGAAAAAAATGCAGGATAAGCAAGTGTTTCAGAAGACGGTTTTCAAATCGATTCGGTCCAAAAAAAACTAAGCTAGAACTCAGACTAATAAAGATCAATAGGAAGAGGTTCGGAACGAAGAATCTATTGAAAAAGTGAATACCACAACAATCTATATGGAAGGGCAATTTTTTTGATGCATTCTTGTTTAGTTTGATCATCAAACTCCGGATTAGTTTGATTTTAGGCCTTCGGCACCCTTTTTGAAGACTTGTGCCCTTATCTCTAAAGGGCGAGGGTGGCGGCTTGATTGTGGTAGTAATTGCGAACTCCTTCCATTTTTTGAGTTCGCCTTCAAGCTCCGCCCTCCTAACTAACCTCTCTCTCTATAAAAAAGCCCTTTCCCCTTTTCAAAATCAGAAGGTCAGCTCCAGAACCGGCGGAATTGCCCAATCCTATCTTTCCTTGAAGTCAGTCCGGAGCGGGAGCAACTTCTACAGCAAATTCAGAGTAAATCACTTGGCAGGGGGAGTTTAGGAAGTCTTTTTGAGCGCATGTTTATCATATCGTCGTCTCATTTTCCGGAAAGCCAGCCATACTATATTCTACTTTAGCTAATAATGAAACAGGGTCTGGATTTCTCATGATGTCCACTCCTGGCTCGATGCGCTTAACGAAAGGGAACTCTCTAGATGAAATTCTTTCTGAATTGAAAACCTTTTGAATTCAGCAGCATCCTTTCAGTGAGTTGGGGGGCACCGGACCGCCGACGAAGAATAGGTACCCTCACCCCAGGCAGAGTTAGTGAGTTGTGTAATAGGCGACCATTTCGCGCGGTTCGAGGGGCACTTGAGTAAACCACCGGTGCCCGACAGCGTCTTGACCCCTATCCAATTTTTGGGCCAATTCCCTCTTCGTACTACCAAAAAATGAGATTCTTGCCGCATTCGAGTTTGCTGCTCCAACCATTACCAAACTCATACCTATTATGTTTAGTACTTCAGGTGCTTTTGTTGCGTATAATGTCAATCCCGTAGCGGATCAATTCCAACGAGCCTTTCAAACTAGTACTTTTTGTAATCGACTCTATAGCTTCTTCAATAAACGCTGGTTCTTCGATCAAGTTTTTAATGACTTTATAGTCAGATCGTTCTTGCGTTTCAGATATGAAGTCTCATTTGAAGCTTTAGACAAAGGTGCTATTGAGATATTGGGCCCTTATGGTATCTCGTACACATTTCGACGATTGGCCGAGCGAATAAGTCAACTTCAAAGTGGATTTGTTGTGCGAAGAGTGCGTTATGACCCGTGGCCGCCTGCCTGGTGGGGTCCTCCATTGTGGGTAAACGGGAAACCCGACTCTACGAACCCGAGGAAAGGCTTAACAGCAGTAGTAGGGGCGTGAAGACCGGAGCTTTTTGTAGTGCTAGCAAGAATGCAAGTGAATCAATTGAATTCCCTATCGAGTGAAGTGCTTACGCCCTTTTAGAGATAGGGGCGAGCAAAAGAGCTCGGTTCTTCAATTCGTAAGATCATGATAGAGCCCTCTTTCTCTTCTATTAGTAAAACGCTAGCGCCCTCTAACTAGTATAGCGGAGCCCTTCAAGCTAATCTTCTGATTCTTCAAGGGGGCGCGCTAGCGCTTGACAAAGAGAAAGGTTAGGGGGCTGAGAAGGCTTGCTGCTTGCTGTCTACTTCACGAGCCTTCACTGCCCTTTTCTGTCACTTCCCTTATTTCGTCCGTCCATGAGGTTATGTAAAAAAGAAAGGGGCGCCTATCTAGCAGGAGTCGTTTCGGTTGTATGCCACGAGGTCCCTATAGGCAAGGGGACAAGTTCATTATCGCTTTGGGGGGCCAGGTAGCCTTCTACCATCCATCCCATTGCATTCTATCGTCTAGTATTGTACTGTACCGTATCAGACCAGATACATCTATTGAGTGAGAGAAAGGTAGTGTAACTAATTATATATTATTTTTATATTGATAGGGATCCCCTTCCTAGATTCCCGTCACTACAGATTGATTGTCCCTACCTAACTACATGGTAGTGGTCTAGAGAGCGCAATTGCTAGAGCACGGGAGAATGAAGAGTAATGATTTAAGCAAGAGCAGCCGGACGGACTACTATAGTGAGTCTAGTGACTACTAGAGTAGAGTTCAGTAAAAAGGTATAGTATAGCAGCCTTTCCGAGCGAGCCTCTGGGATCTCCTGTAAACCCCCATGATGTGGTAAAGGGAGGATATTAGGGGAAGCAGTGAGTGGAGATTCTCCTGCAGAGAGCCGGATGAGGGGAGACCTTCACATCCGGTTCGGAGGGCGGGGATATCCCGACCCTACTATCATTATGCCTTTGCAATGTTACTTGGTTTAACTCTATTTTTGACCTTTTCTCGTATGTGGGACTTTCTATCTTCTTGGGTAGATAATCGATCGTCTTTCATTTGGATAGTGAGTAGTTTTTATAATAATAATAAGTAAAGAATAATATAATAGAACTGGAGGAGCTTCTAAGGAAGCGACTGTAAGGAGAGGAGTTCAAGGGATCGCTTGGTAAGCAAGCAGGCGCCAACTTCCAGTTCTTTCTCTTCTTTCTTTTTGAGTTGAATGACAGTTCATCAAAACAATTGTCCAAGATTGCTAGATGGAGCACGCAATGCGCATAGTCTGAAGCCCAAGAACGGGTTGTATCCCTTTCAACATTTTGACTACTTCCTTGCCTCCTCCTTTTTAGAGATCTCCCTGTTCTCTTCTTGATTCCATACTTTCGCTATCTTCTTCATTATGTTATTCTATCCTATCCTTCAGGGATGTTTGGTAGGTGTCCGGACCTCCTCCAATCCAAAATCCTTCCGACAAGAATGCTACTTGAACATTGTCAGACACGTTCTCGCTCTTGTGAACACTGATCATAAGTGGCAAAACGGAATGCTCATTTTTTTTTTGAAGAAGCTCTCCTCTCTCTTCAAGTCGCCCCTACAACCAACCTCTTGACTTCTGCGGGCTACGTTTGAACTCAACTTCTTTCAGAACCTCAAAATAATTCCTACTAGGAGGGGGAAGGACCTGCGCCTAGCTAACGAAGTGAACGAGGCACTTACCCTAGTGGGAAAAGAGACGGATTTGAGACTACCGACGTCTCTAGTGCTGATACATAGAGCAGCCGGGTAGTGGATTTTTTATAAAGAGTGTTGACTCTTTTGATTAGAGTGTAGGTGTTTTCCTCTTCTCCGTCTGTCTTTCCTTTCTCTCTCTTCTCTTAGAAAAGTAGGCTCAAGTCACTGGCTTGCTACAAGCTGGGCTCAGGTTTCTGGCTGGAAACCGCTTCCCTTGTCGTCGTCAGCTCGTTCTTGACAGATCCGATCGGGTGTTCATAATCTAGAGTAAAAGGATTCGAACCTTTGCATGCCGGTACCAAAAACCGATGCCTTACCACTTGGCTATACTCCATACGGCCTGACGGTAGAACGGGGAGAGGAGGAAGGGAAAAGCGGGAATTGACTCGAGCCGTGCAAGGACGCGGGGATATAGCAAGTACAAGATTATCCCTTTAGGATTAGGACCGACTACAACAAGGACTCTCGTAGAAAAAAAAATGGTAAGCTCTCTGTTGCTCTCAATGCTACGCCTATCAAAGTTGACAAATGCTTCTGTAACCTTAGACTCCTTACGCTGTTCGACTGAACTCGTTGGCTCCGCGTCCACCGAAAGTCGGCAACCTTCGTCACCGTCAGGATTTTGTACTCTCTCGATAGCTTCAATAGTTCACTGAAATTTTTTGTATGCAAGGTTCCCGGGAAACGACCTTCCCTTTGTAAAGTAGGCCGGCCTTTTGTTTGATAACTAATTAGAGTTTACATGAAATGGATCACGGAAGAAATCGTATCCGATGAATGAATGATTCAATCTCCTCCCACTCACACGGGTTCTTCTATTGAGGAGCTTTCCCTTATTCTATTTTAGGTGGAGCGTACGTCAGAGCGGAGGAACCTAGATAGAACGCGGAGCGCCAGCCCCGGCTGGCGATACAGTTACCATGCTTACTAGCTCTTATCATTGCCACCTATATATGGGAGGTAGGCGAACAAGCAACGGAGTGTTGATTGATAAAGGGGCGCTTCCGCGCTTTTCTTGTCCGGTGCTTGTTGGTTGAAGTTCGAAGGTTATCAAATGTGGTGCGGGTTCATCTGTAACACCCCCAAAATTCACTACTGAAAAATTTCGTTTTATTAAAGGAAATTAGCGGAAGCAGATAATTAAAACGTGAACTTTGGGAGTATTACCGCCACACTTAGTACCAGACCGGTTCACTCATACCGTTCCAGTACCAAGTGCTAAGGCTAAGAAAATGAAATGCAATTCGAAAGACATTCAACATGCATATATCAGAGTAAATCGCAAGAAATTCAACATACTTAAATCAGAGTAGCGCATCAAATCGTTTTCAGGAATAAAATCCACCGATGGTGGTTAAGACAACAACATAACATCAAAACCAGGAAATTAAACGAAGAAGGAGGGAAAACCCTAACGGTACCGGATAATTCCTTACTCTCTTTTCCCGTAGCCCACTTGAGTAGCACCTGAAATACCTGCAAGGGCACTGCCCATTGAATAGGCAGGGGCCCCATAAAGGGAATCCCTTCAGTACTACGGTACTGAGTAACCCTTTAATACCACACTTAAAGACAGGCCCGCATACGGCACATAATACAAGCTATACACATAAATAATGAGAGGTGCACCCAATAACAGTAACATGCATAATAATTCATAAGTCACAATCGATACTTTGGGCCTTAAGCCATGTCATAGTGTAAGATCAATATATTCGGGCCTTAAGCCATTATTCCGTCATCATTCAATCAGTATCATGTTTTATATCCATGTGAGTGCGAGAACCCCACTATTATAGCCGGTGGACCGGAAAGTATACACTCAGGGCAGAACGCCTCTGACCACTATTATTGCCGGTGGACCGGAAGATAAACACACAGGGCAGAACGCACCTGACCACTATTATTTGCCGGTGGACCGGTCTGGCCCCGACTCACATGGGGTTCCACTATAAGTGATTAGTATTTTTCCATAATCTTATTCACATACATAACCGATTTTATTGAGCTCGGGACCCCCACTATTATTGCCGGTGGACCGGAATACATATAACTCATCATCCAGGGCACCACGCTCCTGGCCACTATTATAACCGGTGGGCCGGGATATATAAGAATCATCATCCAGGGCACAACGCTCCTGGCCACTATTATAACCGGTGGACTGGTACTCAATATCACATACCAGGGCAACACGCTCCTGGACCACTATTATAACCGGTGGACCGGTAATCAATATCATAATCATCTGGGCCCGGCTCATTAATATTTCACTTTCAATTATAGTATCTTTCCTTTCTTTAATCAGCACATCAACCATATTTATTTGCCTCGATTGGGAGATCGATAACCCGGGACACAAAGGTACACCGGTCGTACCGGTGCATATCAGCTACTCAGTACCCTTCAACCATGAACCCAAGGACGCAAAGGTACCCTGGTCGTACTGGTGCATAAAGCTAACTCAGTACCCTACCGACAAGGACACCTAATCCATAAGTATGCATACCCCCTAACTAGGTCCGTAGAGCTAGGAAGAGTAAGATATAGGGCCTGGCTGGGGCACAAAGGCACACCAGCAAATACCAGAATAATCGTGGACTAAACCACGTCCTTAGGGTAGCGACCCCTAAGGAGTCACCATTCCCGATCTCGAGGTCTTTCACTTTAAGTAATCGTGTCTTATTAAGGTGATCACAGAAAGCACGATGATCCGATACTTATTCACTTTCAATCGTTTCGATATCATTAATCGTTTCTTATTCAGAGGATTATCCAAGATGTCACAGAGAAACCATCAAGGCCATACTAATCATTAGATACTCTTACTTGGCTAATCAGCATTATTTAATCATATTAATATTCCACAATATCAAAGGCATGGCAGGTACAAACCACTCATTTGCCCTTTACTCATATAATTGTTAAGTATCCGTTCCTTACTTGATAAATTACTACATTACCCTTAAGGTTGCATAATTACCAAATTGCCCTTTGTCCGATTTAGATTACCAAATTATCTCATACACTTTTTAGATCATCATTCACCCCTCATAATTACTATACTTATCATATTTCCCTTTTGGTTGGTTATATTACCAAATCGCCCTTCTCCTTTGTTATAATTACTAAATTGCCCTTGAGTTGGATAAATTACTAAATTACCCTCCTTCATTATCATGATTACTATTTTGCCCCTTTAGTTGGTTAAACAATTATCACTTTACCCTTTTATCGGCTAAATTACCAAATTGCCCCTTTAGTTGAACAAATTACCAAATTGCCCTTCTCCTTTAACATAATTACCATTTTACCCCTCTCAATTATTTTAATTGCCATTTACCTTTTTTTAATTATCACAAATCCCAAATTACTCTTCTTCATAATTACCAATATTAATTTACCCTTTTTCATAATCAAAATTACTATATTACCCTTCTCCATTGTTAAAATTACCATAATGCCCTTTAGTTGGTTAATTTACCAAATTACCCTTCTATAGTATCATACTTATCCAATTGCCCTTCTACAATCATAATTTACTTGCTAAATTATCTTTTGTCGTTATCATAATTACCAAGTTACCCCTTACTCCCAAGTTTACCATAATATCCTTTCTTTTACAAAATTACCATTTTACCCCTTACATCCAACTTTACCATAATATTCCTTTATTTATGAAAATTACCACCATACCTCTTTTACTTTACAAATTACTATTTTACCCTTTTACATCCAAGATTACCATCTTTATCTTTCATTACATAATTACCATTTTGCCCTTCTTTCCCAATTTACCATATTACCCTTTTACTTATAACTTTCCACTTCGCCCTTCACTTATAAAAGTTACCATATTACCCCTTTACTTATGAAATTACGATTTTGCCCCTCTACCTCCAAAATTACCATAATGCCCTTTTTACTTGAACAATTACCATAATGCCCTCCTTCATCCAAAATTACTATTTTACCCCTACTTCCAAAATTACCATTTTACCACTTACTTATAAAATTACCATATTGCCCCTTGACTCCAAAGTTACCACTTTACCCTTTTCCCCAAACAAAATTACTGTAATACCCCTTTACTTATAAAATTATCATTTGGCCATTTAATCATAAAATTTCCATATTATTCTTTTGTTTCAAAAAATTACCATCATACCCTTCTTTCTCACAACTTACAATTTTATCCTTTTTACTCATAAAATTATCATCTCACCCCTTCCCTTTGAAATTACCAAAACGCCCTTTTGTTTACCAAATTACCAAAATGCCCCTTTTACTTATGAAATTTCCATTTTTATGAATTTACTAACACTACATAAAATAATAACATTAATACTTTATTTTTATCATCTAAGTCCACCAACTTATCATTATTCAACATAATACTCATTAGCAACTACACACATTGATTTATATACCTCATAAGCATAATTACTAACATACCCTTAGACAATAATATTATTCATGTATTAGCAACATGATACATCATAAACAAGCATTTAACGTTTCCATCAATAATCAAACACCTTTCTTAGTTAACATACCTACATATAGCATAAAAGTTATCATGCTTTTTCTTTTTAACAACCAATATAAGAAACCATAAACATATCATGTTAAGCATACAAAACATGCATAAAATCATACTAAACCCTAAATGTGCTAGCATGCGTTTTTCCATATATTTAAGGGAGGATTAACGGTTACCTTAATCCCGCAAAATATCAATCTTACCAAGCATATTTAGCAACTCAACACCTAAAAATAATATCCATCATGTTTATGTTATAAATAAGAACCAAAGCATAAAACTTTATAAATTTTAATTAATAAAACACTTAACATAAAATACCATTTTACCTTAAAAATTATCCAAACAATTTTTAAAACTAAGGGGAGCTCATGCTGCATGAGCAGCATGAGTTTCATGCAAAATTATGGGGAGAAAAGGGTTCGAAGGGGGTGAAGGGAGAAAAATAAACCATTTTCGGGTTAGGGTCTTTAGGCTAGAAAAGAAGGTGGTTGGGGGAGGTTTCAAGGCAAGGGAATGGTGCAGAAGTGTAGAGGGGGTGTAGGTGAAGGCAAAGGATGGTTTCAAGGCGGCATAGGGCGGCGGAGACGGCGGCGGCAAGGCGGCGAAGGTGGGCTGTCGAGGAGGGTCGAGGGAAGAGGCTGTGAAGGAAGGAAAAGGAGAGGGAAAAATGGAGGGGTGCAAGGGTTGGTTTCGGCAAACTAATGGATGGCGGTTGTAGAGGGGGATGCAGGGTGTCGAACGGTGTGTTGGTTGGCGGCAGAGGTGGCCGGAAGGCGGCGGTATAGGCGGTTGCAGGTGGCTCGACGGTAAGGGGAAAATCTGGGAAGAAAAAGGAAAAGGAGGAGAAAGGGGGAAGTGTAGGGCTCGAAGGGGCTGTGTGGTGGTGCAGGGTGGTAGTAGGCAGTGGCAGAAGGCGGCGCAGGGGGTTGGTGAGGCGGCGGCAGTAGCGGCGGACGGTGGTGGAAAAAGAAGGACGGGGGGGGGGGGGGGGGGCGAATGGGAGGAGGAGAAAAGAGAGAGGAGGGAGCTCGGGAAGGGGGTGAGGGGCTCGAAAACAATGGGCAGGGAAATGGCTGAAGGGGAGAAGAAAAATAGGAGGAAGGTTAGGGGAATAGGGGCTGATCGGAGGGCAGGCTTAGGGTGGCAGGGCGTCGCAGGGTTGCAGGGGAAAGGAGGGAAGAAGAAGGAAAGGGGGGAGAGGCATGCGGGGCTGGTTCAGGGCCGGTTTGGCTCGAAAGAGGAAGGAAAGGACGGGGCAGAGGGAGAGGGAGAGGGAGGAAGGCACGGGAGCTGCAGGGATGAGGTTGCAGGCATGCTCGGTGGTCGGGCATGGCGGCAGGCGTGTGATGAGGACGGGTCGGGGTGATCGAAGAAGAAAGAAAGGGACGGGCGGCTGGACCGGCGCAGAAAAGGAGGGAGCCGGCCGGTCCAGGGGGAAAATTAAAAGAAGGAGGTCGGGCTGGGGAGACGGGCGTGCCAGCGAGGGAGAGAAGGGGGGAACGGGCCGAAGGCCCAACGCGCGGGGGAGAGGGTGGCAGGCCGAGGGGTCGGGCGGCCCAAAGGAGGGGGGGGGGAAGAAAGAAAAAAAAAGAGAAGAAGGAAAAGTGTAAAAAGAGAAATGGAAAAATAGTAAAATAAATTAAATTAATTTATAAAATTATAAAATGTAATATTCTTGATAATTTATTTAATTTAATAATTTAATTTATTATAATATAATATATTAGTTTAAAAAGGATAAAGTTGGTAAAATATTAGTTTGGGAATTTATTTAAATAAAAATAATATGATAATTAGCAAAATATTTATATTTAATTTATTAAATAATCTTATCCAAATTTATATACTCTAAAATCCATAAATAATTAGAATAAATAATTTTACAGGCAAATTTTATATCAAATAAAGTTATTTATTAAAATATAGGTTTTCGAAATTTTTGGGGTATTACATCATCTCTCTCGACCAGTTCATCTTCAAGGGAAGGGTAATCGAGAGAACCCATACTTGATCTCTCTTTTCTATGGCGGGAGTTCGTATCAAGAGTGTGTTGGGGGGGCTAGGGAAAATGGATTGGATCGAGAGGCGATGCCTCTTCTTTATCGATAGGATTCCCATCATTTGTAGTCTTCGGCGAAGGAGACAAGGGCGAGGCACCAAAAAATGCCCATCCAATCAATGTCCCTCTATCCATCATTAGTAATCTCAATTTTTCTTATTCACTAGTACACTGCGCGCTACAATTAGCAGCCCCTTTACTAGTAAGGGAAAACGCTAGCGCACAACGGTGAAAACAACTTTTTCGGAGTCTTCCAGAACCTATCAAAAGTGTGCCTCAAGCACCCAACCAAGGTTCTGCTTGCTGCTCGCCTCTCTCTCTAAAAGGGGCACTCTACTCGCCGCCTACTCCACTCCTTACCACTAAACGACGAAGCCGGGAGAGGAAGGAGGGACTTGAACCCTCAACCTCAGCCTTGGCAAGGCTATGCTCTACCATTAAGCTATTTCCGCCATCTATGGTAGTGGCGAAGCACTACTGAGCAATTCACGTATAACTTGATACAGACAACTTCTGTTTTTCCGCCGGACCACACTCTTGACCTCCGATCGAGCTACGAGCACGAGTAGGTAGGCAGCTAGGGGGGAGGGGCGTCATTTCATTCTCGTAACGGGAGTGAGTGCACCGCAAGACCAGACAAGTTGCTCTCTCGCCTTGCAGTAGCGGAATCGTTCTTTTTTGAAGTTCAGTCATTTCCTCATCCGGCTCTTCTTATTCTACGATAATCCAATTATTCTACAAGAATTCCACGTCGGAAGCGGTCGATTCCTGATCGTTCTCCCCTCTCGGTTGGCCTTTGCCAGCCACTATAGCAAGTAAGAAAACCTAGAGTTCATGAACTTAAAGAACCGTAGATTTGGACCGGATTGTACACCTTTGTTTATGGATATGTATATGAATGTGCATAAAGAAAGGACGGGGCATCTCTCTCCTTTTTTTGTTTTGGGGGAGAAGAGAGAGGGAAGAAGGTGGCACCTCATGAACTTCTTACTGGGGCAACACCATCCTATAGTATAGACGCGAGTGTTTGGATGCACGTGTTTTGTTCATATTCTTGCGCAGTAAAGAGATCAATTTTCCTCAAGGCAAGCACTTGTGTCTTTTTTGGATATGCTCAGTCCGAATATAGATGCTATGACGTGAAATCCAAGAGACTCGAGGTATCCTTTCCTTGAATGTTCTCTTGAATGAGGTCCCCTCACATTTTCCTTCACTTCATTAATAAACCCTGGAGGAGAATGGTGATGGAGATGTATTATGGTCTTCTCTTGTTCATCAACTCGAAATTCTTCTTGTGGATCAGCCTCACTCTTAAGGCCAGCAGCTTTACACAGCATCTTTTGCCGATTGTAAGTCTGTTCAACCAACCTCAGAGGATTCCAGTCACTCGGCACAGCATGTTTCTTCTCGGCGGCGATTACGGTATGTTTCCCAAGGTCAGACTACTCTAGAAGATCAGCAGTCTAGCCCAACAAGAAAAGCGCGGAAGCACAACTTGTTCTAATGCAATAAAACGGCTGCGCGGAAGCGCCCCTTTCTCAATCAACACTCCGTTGCTTGTTGTGTCCTTTCTCCCAAATAATTCCGGCATCTGTTATTCTTGGTCTCGCCCTGTGAAGCAAAGTCAGACAAGGAAGAAAGACATAGAATTGATAGGGAACCATAGCCAAGTGGCTAAGGCATGAGTCTACAAAACTTATATTTGTCGGTTCGAATCCGACCGGTTCCTACAGCGCCATTCTACCCATCATTTTTTGACATGGTTAGTGGATAGAACAGGGACCCCCGGTTCAAAGCCGAGAATTCTTGGAGTGAGACTTTCTTTTTTCAAGCGGCTTGACACAGTAGTTCTTTTTTTCCTCCGTCAGGTCTGCCCCTTCTTTCTATCCTTAATAAGAGTGTCATCCATAATTATTTGCCATGCTTCTTGTTAAAAGGAGGAGGTATAAGGCCAAAAAGACTAGTGTGACATAATCGGCTAGTTCTCATTCGAGAATAGGATGGATGGGCTAAATATAACATATAGCTACATCACGCTCGAAAGTGAAAAAATCACTCCCGGTTTCAGAAATATGCCATCTTTTCTCACTTCGATCGCCCTCACTGCCCTTGGTCTCATTGAAGACACTCCTTTGTGTCCGACCTTCTATTTTGGCGTCCTCCTTTCAATCTATTGATGCCCACTATCAATGAGTTATTTAAGACTTCGTTAGATGAAGGGATATTTATAACTAGTAACTAAGGCTATTCAAAGCGTGGACTGAGTGGATAACTATTATAGGAGTGGGACTCTTCTTCGCATCGAGAAAATCTTTTGTTAATCGTTATTTCCATGGGTGTGGGGCAAGGAATACTCCATTTTTGGCTCGAGATAAGAAGTTGAATTGAAAAGAATGGCTTGAGTGAAAGCTGGAGTGGCACAAGACAGATTGAAAGCAAAGGGAAGGGAGAACCCTGTCCTTCCTAACCTTCCGAGAGCCTTCCTGACTGGCATTTCAACTGGGCTTGAGTAAAGGGGGTTGTCCGGTTCTGATCCTCATTGTACTTGTCTCAAGCTATTAAATAGGCAAAAAGGGGAACAGAGGTCTCCTGAATTATTTGGAGCGAAGAACGGCGATTCCTCAAAGAGAAACCTCCTACCGAACTCAACACCCGGTTTGAACACCCTTTATGTTTTGCCCATTCACGAAGTTTCACTCGCTACTGGAAAGGCGGAATCACAACATCCAAGCTTTTTTCTCTCAACTCGCCTCTGACTCTGAGCTTGGTCCCTTCCCTTTCCATCCTCCTATTTGTAGCTCCACCCGGCTTTTATGGACAAGCTACTCTGGAGACTGGTCACTAACCCAGAGTGCCTGCTCAGGTAATGAAAGACAAGTGCTTCCCACAGGAATCGCCGCTAGTGGCTAGAGTGAAACCATCTGCGTCCTTTGACTGGAGGTCAATAGAGGCGGCCAAATCGATAGTCCTTGAGGGGATCTCTTACTTAATTGGAACGGGAACTTACAAAAAACTATGAATAGATCCCTGGTTGAACGGCTCACCGTTGATCCACCAGCCATCTAGGTCCCACCCGACCGCAGTAGAAAGAAAGGTTTCAGTCAGTTAGCTCAATCATAAATAGAGAAACCGACGAGTGGGATAGGAACCAGATTCTCCACCGATGGAATGAGGACATAGCAAATCAGATCCTAGCTAGAGAGCGGCCCCTTTCGAACCAGAGTGTCTTCACTGGGGGGAATTTTCTTTGAACTCTTTCGAGATGCGTGAATACATTGATTGAGAGATGGCCAGTCCAGGTGCATGGTAAGAGCTAACCGTAGCAGTCTAAGGCTGAGATGAAGAAGAAGAAATTCACTTATATAGGGAATCTGCCTTTCTTTTCGCTTCAACGCGGGTAACATTAGATTCGTTAGAGTCTGACGCTCTTCTTTCTGTTTTCACGAATCCTAGTTAGTTAGCTAGCTTGGCACTAGGAGTTGTCTAATCAAAAGGCGTAAGCGCAGCAGTTAGAATTGAATCCGCATCTGGCTTGACGACCGCTTTCCTGGGTGGATTGCTTTTCAATGCCTAGTTTCGTAGCCAAGCAAAGGGAATCACCTTCTAACTTTCGACCTTGAAGGTGGCAATCTAGCTTCCGTTGAAAAAGCAAGGTGCGGTGAGCACTTCTTTGAATTGAGAAGAGGTGCCTACCCTTAATTGGATTAGGCCAATTAAGAGATCAGACTTCAAAGCATAGGGCCGCGAGGTGCTTTTAGCGCAGCCGGGATTGATTAAGATAAAGATAGTTGTTCAGCCGAGGGACATTCAATGCTAGGGACCAGGGAAAAGAGGAAACCTCGTGCCCTTCGTTGATTACCTTGGCTTCGGTATCATGATATAGAGGAAGACAGAAGCAGCACTCTTGTCGACCGTTCATGGCATGGTTGGCTAGCTTCAAACAAAAGAAAAGGAAGAAGCCCTAATCTCCCTATCCCGGGGAAGAGAGAAAGGCTTCAAAGTAACTAGGCTTCCCTGGAAAGTAGGCGGTAAGAAGACTAGCTCGGGCTTTCAAGCTTGAACGTGACGAATAGGCTGCTTTTTAATCCGCTGTTGTCTCTGACAGAGAAGATGTGACCGAATGCATTAGCACTTGTTGAATTGGTCTTCTGTGAGTGCAATAAATTCGGAGTAGTTCAAATAGAAGTAATAAACTGATTCAACTTCTCCCAAGGGGCAATCAAGCCTTTGAAAGCTGTCCAATTGGTCTAGTTTAGAGAGCCTAGATTCTCTTCTCCCCGTACGGATCCATGTTCCGCCTTCTTTCAGTCCTAAATCAGTGAAGCAGCACTCATCCCTTTCTTAGCCACTTAAGGTTTCGCATCTCGAAAGCCGGCTACTGACTTGGCTTCGTTCACTCAACAATCATTGAATCCGGATCCGGAAGTGACTGAACTCCCTTTTGAGCTAACTGCATCGGTTATGCCATATTCTCTAGCAAAAGAAAGCACTGACCTAGACTAGATCTCTTCTACCGAGAGGAAAGACCGCATTTGAGAAAGTTTAGCTATGCCTTCAAAGAAAAGTAGTCTTTTCAAGAATAATGTCACAGTCACACCGCTACGCTAAGAAGAAGAGATTCCCAGCTACTGACTCGAAAAAGAATTCCAATAGCCGTGCCGCAGAAAGCTCACCCCAGGTAATCTTTCTTCCCCTCAGGTCAAAGAGTAATAACTCGCTTTCGAGCTAACCTTACATGGAGCTACCTACCAACAAGCAACAAGAGTTCTCATTCACGGCTAACTAAGCATTCATTCGGAGTTGACAAGGGAGAGGGCTTACTTTCCTATATTCTTTTATGATGGATAGGCTAGCTGCACTCCCTTTGAGGTAAGAATAGTTCCTTTTCATTCAATTGCAAGAAAACAACCTCTTATGATACGAACACTAAGCCAAACATTTATATGGATTCCTAAAAAATGAAATAATAGACTATCATGTTCTAATATATGACAGAAGCATCACTCTATCTGTTGGATGCCCTTCTTCCTTTCCTGGCAAGATCAGATCAAGAATAGAGCTTCCCTAGCTTAGCTTCCTTCACCCCTACACCTAGGAATAAACCTCTTGTATGTACGTGCTTGACTAGGTCATCAACTAAAGAGGTATCGAGAAAGAGGGCAATCGTTAATAAGAAGACTCGACTTGCATGTGTGAAGCATATAGCCATCCCGCTCACTCGGAGAGAGAAGGTAGCAAGAGATCTTGTCTTCGACTCTGGAGATAGGCCTTCCTTTCCCTTTCTATAACATACCGATCGGGGATGTAGTTGTAGATACATTAGTCCGATGAAAGAAAGCTCATCGTACCTGCCAGTACGGTATGGATAAAGTCCACCTCACTGAGGATATTTATCAGGAGATGGGAAATCATCCGACGATTGCATTTATAAAGTAGGTTCAGTAGAGCTCTACTTGTCAGCTTACTACTTCCACGCTTCAAGTGAGCAAAGCCTAGCTCAAAGTTGAATCCGCCCGAACAACAAGGACTTCGATGGGATGCTCAAGAACAAGGTAAGACAGAGTAGTACCAGAAAGAGACCCGGAGGCATTGAGGCTCTTTTTTTGTCCCGGCTAAAACTTGATTGAATGATCTCACATGGTCTCATTTTCTTTGTTCGGTAGGAATGCTTCTCTTTCCCATAGTCTTCTTGTAGTTCAACCAGAAGAACTCCCCTATACCATAGTCTTCGTGGTGTTCTAATGATTGGATTTCCAATAGGAAATTGACTGTCCCTTTCCATTTTCATCCTTTGCGCCTATCAATCAACACACCTAGATGGGATCGGTACGAAGTACTCAGGCTCGAAGTGGTCACATTCACTCTTTAGAGAAGAGCAATCGAAACTTTCCCCTTGGTAGATAACATTGATACTTTTCTGTCCTTCGTACCTTCAAAGGCTATAGGCTTGATTCTTTCAACGACCGACCACTCTACTGAATTCCTGACAGCAAACGAGCGGAATACTTGACCCGACACTAGCGCGCTTTGGCCTTCGAGCCTACGCTTGCTTTACGCGAGCAATGAGGATGCACGTTACTAAGGCTTTTGGCTTGAGCTCTTGTTGTTGGGACCCATGCTTGTCTTTGTTAGCGATCGAACCATCTCGAAAGCACTAGGATCCGGATCTGTAGAGTAGGCTAGGCTTGGGGATGAACATCTTAAGTTTTTGATTCAAAATATTCAATTTCCTGCTCTTCTGTACTTCACTTCTGGTAAGTCTCATCGGTCTTCTGGAAATATATATAATCAATTCTTTGACCGGCTTTGGTCGAGCAACCCTTACATTTCGGCCACAGCCTACATAACTCGTCTCCCTTTTTTCAAGGAAGTGAGTCTCAGACCGTATGTAGTTCTCGGTCCTTTTTTTACAGTTCCTGACAGGTGCTTTTGTGGCTCTTCACTCCAGCCCTGAAGTATTCTGTGAGCTCAATCTGTTTCACGTGGGCCCTCCATTATGAGAGTAAGGAAGGAAAGCGGACTATATCCTTCCATCCATCTCAGACACTTCATACTAAGGTACTATACTCTAGTAAATCCTAGAGTGTATTAAATCTATCAAATTACAAAGGATAACTAGTTGCTCCCCATAACAAAATATCATAATAGATATCTTGGAGATACCCTGGGATTTGAACAGCTTCATTTCCCATTAGAGCCTGAATAAGCTTGGGTATGCTCCACTCCGGTGGAAATTTTGGATTGGAGAGTAGAACCAACGCAGATTTCATGAAAGAATAGGTCTAATTCAGGCGGAGTGCTTACCGCGTCCGAAACAGTTGAAGAAAGGGTCGAAGAGGCTGTGGATGCAGGGAACGAAAAAAGAGCACTATCTATAAATAGTCAATCACTAGGTGTTGGATTACCATAAACTTGTTGATTTTCCTTTTTTTTTCTTCTTCTTTCTAGCCATCATTAGTTTTTTTTGCTGTTCGTCTCCTTGATAGCTGGAAGTTCTCCAAAAGTATGAAAAGCTGGAGGACTTTGTACCATCCATTCCAGTGTGGTTGAATTCTGTTCAACAGCCCAAGGACTTGGAGCACATCTTTTTTTCTTTCCACTGCTTAAGGTGATTGTGACGACCACGAAGAAAGACAAAATCCCAACTACGGATATATAAGAGCCAAAACTGCTAAGGGCATTCCATCCAGCGTAAGCATCTGGATAATCTAGAATGCGACGTGGCATACCCGAAAGCCCTAAAAAATGCATGGGAAAGAAGGTCAGATTAACCCCGAAAAAAGTGATCCAAAAATGGATTTGACCTAAAGTTTCCGGGTATGTCCGACCAAAGATTTTACCCACCCAATAGTAAAATCCTGCAAATAAAGCAAAAACAGCTCCCATGGAAAGTACATAATGGAAATGTGCAACCACATAATAAGTATCATGTAGAGCAATGTCTAGCCCAGAATATGCCAGGACTATTCCAGTGAGTCCTCCTATGGTGAACAAAAAGATGAACCCTACAGCAAATAACATGGGTGGTTTGTATTGTACCGAACCCCCCCACATGGTAGCGATCGAACTATTGATTTTGATTCCAGTGGGGACAGCTATGATCATGGTAGCTGCGGTAAAGTAGGCACGGGTATCAACATCTAAGCCCACGGTAAACATATGATGAGCCCAAACAAGAAATCCAAGAACACCTATACTGATCATGGCATAAACCATTCCTAGATACCCGAAGACCAGTTTTCCTGAAAAAGTAGAAACGATATGACTTATAATACCGAATCCAGGCAGAATGAGAATATACACCTCTGGATGACCAAAGAACCAAAAAAGATGCTGGTATAAGATGGGGTCTCCCCCTCTAGCGGGATCAAAAAAGGTTGTATTAAAGTTTCGATCGGTTAATAACATGGTAATTGCCCCCGCCAGTACCGGAAGTGATAATAAAAGTAGGAATGTTGTCACTAGAACAGACCACACAAATAAGGGTAATCTATGCATAGTCATTCCAGGTCCACGCATGTTGAAGATAGTTGTTATAAAATTGATAGAACCTAAAATGGATGAAATACCAGATAGATGAAGACTAAAAATTGCTAAATCCACTGCTCCTCCAGAATGGTTGGTAATACCACTTAAGGGCAGATAGACTGTCCACCCAGTGCCGCTACCCACTTCTACTAAGGTTGAGCTTAATAGGAGCAAGAGACTTGGTGGCAACAACCAGAATGAAATATTATTTAATCGCGGAAATGCCATGTCAGGTGCACCTATCAAAATCGGAACAAACCAATTCCCAAATCCACCTATCATCGCCGGCATAACCATAAAAAAGATCATTAAAAAAGCGTGAGCCGTTATTAAAACATTATAAAGTTGATGATTTCCACCAAGAATTTGATCGCCGGGTCGTGCTAATTCCATACAAATCAGTACTGAAAAGCATGTGCCCATCACTCCAGCAATGGCGCCGAAGATGAAATTTGATCGCCGGGTCGTGCTAATTAAAACATTTTTCATTGAGATTCTTTCGTTTCCTTCCTGATCAGAGAGGGGCCCCTTTGCTAATAGGGCTAATTCGACTTATTTCAATTCTTTTGATCCTCTTGTTGACCAAGCAAGGTCGCACTGAGACTGTGAGAACACTAACGGAACACTCTCTTACCCCCACTGGCCAGCTAGTCTGAACTGACGACCGGCCCACAAGCTACTCGATTTTTTTTCTTAGCTGCTCTGGATTTGATTCTAGATGCTACTTACTTACATATGATGTTTTATTTCACAAGGTAGCGCATCTATATAGCATAGCTGAAAGCGGACAAAAAAAGCTGTTCCCATAGTGTTACGTAGGCTTAGTTCTCTATCTACATTTATAGATGATAATCTCACTAGTGGACAGCGAACAAGCCACACTAAGAAAGCAATCCAATCAGGAACAAGGTAGTTAGGGACATGCGGACTAACTACTCTAACATTCATTTTGAAATGAATCTTCGGACCTTCTGCCAGCGTTAACACCATCCGAGCTTGCACTGCCGCTCGAAGAGAGATGCCTGTGAGACCCCCTCCAGTTCTGTAATTCGATGGAGGTTCTGAGAATTCAAACCCCTCGTCACCTACTAGTTTAGCTCCGCTTCTATAGTTGAATGGACGATGACCAACTCCTTCAAGTTTGATTTGAGTTTGACAAGTATTGAATCCGAAGATCAATAAGAACACCAAGTTCGATGAAAGAATGACTATGAAAGAACAACCTATTCTACATACGCTAATAGTTTCTTGGTTAAAGACTAAAAAGAATGGAATTACAGAGTTGGGCAAAAAGGCCCATCCTCCTCATTTCGAGAATTCTATCTTTACTGCTTCCAGATGTCTCACTATTTCTATTGGCATTGTTTTGTCTGAAATTGTGTTTTCTTCGTTCGAAAGTATCTCCCCCCCAGTTTGAGAATGGCTTTTATTAGCTTCAAAGTGGCTCTTCCCTATTTTCTAAGAGGAAGAGCGTTTTCCCGGAAGTGGGAAAGGGTACAGGCATATTCAACCTTGAAAACTGGGATGCTGCCTATGCCGATGAAGTACTCCCCTCTCGATATCTATGCCTATAAGGATAAGGGGCTTCCCCCTATGAGGGTGTGGGTACACTAATACCTAAAGCTGCGTATGGATTCCTATTCATACTACAATGGTATTGAACATCCATAAATAAAGGGTCGTCCCATATCTTAGGACTCTTAACCTCCAAGTACATTCAGACACCCTTTCCCCAATTTTGCTTACCTACTCTGAATATCCAACTCCTATGTGTGTGGGTTGAGACCCATTTTCCACATCTTTGGGTTAACTCACTATCACCCTCTAGGGTTTTCTCTAGGAAACCCTAATCTGGCCTATATGGCCCAACCTTTCTCTATCTCACACAACCCAAGCTTTACTTACCCCTAACTCATTACCTCACACGATCCATCCCCCAAGCATTCCACTTCACTTCCCATTTGCACATGTGGCTACGAAACCCTAGTTGGCCACCCCAAAGCCTATCACCTCTCTTTTCTCATGTGTTTTCCCTCCATCACTCTCACTTACCATTCCCTCTTCCACATGACACACATTCACCATCCAAGTGACATCCTTCCACTCTCACCCCATACTCCAATCCTTCCCATTATTTCTCCCTTCCATAATCTCTCCACTTAGGGTTTTCCTCCCAAACCCTATCCAAGTCCCCCAAGCACCCTTATACCAACCCATGTACCATTTTCCACCAATGGACACCAAACATCGTAACAACTCTTCCCTTACCTTACTTAACCCTCATGTCACATTTTCCTATGTAAGGATCATCCCCATGCAAAGACTATCCATCCCATGCAAACCCTATACTCCCCATGCAATATTCATTTCACTCTCTCATTTTATTCATATTATCCTTTTATTTGTCCACCCATAAGTCATGAAATACTTAGGTCATTCTTACTTCGCTCTAGTTAACTCACTTCCTTTACCCCTTTTATCTTTTCATCCCCACACCATATCTTTTAAACCCTCCTAGTATGTATGTCCTAAAAGGCTATAACACATAAGCACCACAAAGCACAAGACACATTATCATATTACACATGCCATAAAGATGTCACATACGCTTACCTTAGGTCCGCCCTACACTACAAGTATATAGTCATAATCACATAAGGTATACAAATATATCATCACACATAACATAAAATGCACATATTATACATATTAGGGGGCCTAGCCACATCGTTACCTAAAAAGACACCGGGCTTGGAGCCCATTCATACGCCTCCTTAAGGGTCAGACTTGGCTCACTTATAAGAGGGGAAACACTAGGGTTAACTACCCTTTTATTAATTTCATTATCTCCTACTTAACTCTATTATGAACTAGTATTAGTGATGATAATAATAATAATAAATTTTGTAGTAAAAATAAGGGTATTATCCTTAAAATGGTTAATCATGCTACTATTAGCCAAAATAGGTTTAGGTAGTTATATTAGTCAACGATAGAATATTAGTAACAATATTAGTAATAATAACAATAACTTAAATAATAATAATAGTAGTAGTAGTAGTAATATTAATAATAAAGTTAGAATAATAATTATACTAAATAAATTATACTTAAGGGCTAGAAAGGATTAGGGTATAAAATAGTAAGGGTGGCAGCTAAGTGGGTGGCGGTGGCGCACAATGGCTACAACGGCGGTGGTGGTGGTGGAAGTGGTGGTTTGGAGAAAGTGGGTCTTTTAGGGCTAGAAGAGAGAGAGTGAGACTGTGGTTGTGATTGTGGTGGACTCTCTAAGCTGAGGGGGTTGTAGTGGTCGTAGTGGCGCAACAAGTGTTGTAGCACAGGGGGTGGTTGTTGTGGTAGCCGAGGGTGGTTGAGAAGGAAGGAGGAGGAAGGAGAGGTAGTGATTGTGGCGGTGGAGGCAGCGCATAGTGGTAAGAGGGGCGATGAGGTGGTGCAAAGGGTAGGTAGAGCAACCAACTTTGCATAATCAGGGTGGCTTGTGTAGGGGGATTCAAAGGCAATGAGTGCTCAGTTTGGTGGAGGGTAATGGAGGGATGGGATTGGGTGGTGTTTCGGGTGGTGACGTTACATGGCGGTGGTTGGGGCAGTGTTTGAAGTGGTGGCAGCAAAATGCCCTGGAATTTTTAGGCAAATTAAAAGTGGGAAATTGGGGGTTGGTATGGGGTATTTAAATGCCATGGGAGGGAGAAGAGGACAATGGGGGAAGAGGAAAGGGGGGCAGGCATGGATGGGAATCGCCTGCCAGTAGTGCTAAGTAGGTATAAGTTTACAAATGGCAGGGGGCAGATATAGCAGAGGAGAAGAGAAGGAAAGGAATTGGGGAATGCGAGGGAGGTAGGTGAGGGAGGTTTGGCTCGAAAGAGGAAGGAAAAGGAAAAGGGAGAGTGTGGGGAGGAGTAGGTTGCCAGTACATGGTAGGGGGAGGATGGTGGTAGGTCGCAGGTGCAACCTGCAGCATGAGGATGAGGAGAAGAGTAGAGGAAGAAGAAGGGGGTTGGGTCAGGCAGTCGTGGAAAAGAAAAAGAAAGAAAAGAAAGGAGGGAGAACCAGGTAGGTAAGGAAGAAAAAAATAGACATCACGGGCTAGAACACGTAGCAGAGAGAAGATAGGAGGGGGGAGTTGGGCCTATGGGGAGGCCCAATCTGGGGAAGGAAGAAGAGAAAAAGAACAAGGAGAAAGGAGAAAAAGAGAGAAGAAAAGGAAAAAAGAAGAAAGGGGAAATGGGAAGAACAAAAATAGGTTGGTTGGGGTTTTTAAGAGATTTTGTATTTTTGAATATTTAGAAATAATAAAAATTTAGTAAAATAATAATTAAATTCCTTTTTATATTAATTTAGGATATTTTATATAAATTTTCCTAAATTCTATTTTTAATTAAAAAATTACCCTAATATTTGTAATACCCCAAATTGTGCGGAGTGTTATAAGGATTGAATTGGCTACTTATATCAACATGGTATACCATCCTTTTGGTGATTCCATACTAAGAACTCCACAGTTAAACATGCTGGTCATGGAGCAATTTTATGATGGGTGACCTCCTGGGATATTTCGGAAATTTTCAAAAAATTTCTCGGGAAGTGCGTGAGTGAGGACAAAGCGTGCTGAAAAGACTCGTGTTGATTTGTGGGGCCAGCCGATCAATCCGAAAGCAATCCAAGGTAGCCCCCACGTGGTCGTATCAACTCGGGGTGTTTCAAATGGTATCAGAGCGAAACCGCGACCATGAGCTGAACTTGGATGAGCCAGTCAGCCACCTAGCGGGACGATTCTTGGGATAAAACTGTATCTGAGACAGTTAATGTTTGAGGCACAACGAGGATGTTGCGTTCTTTGAGTGGGGGTGAATGTAATACCCCAAATTGAGAAGAGTGTTATAAGGATTGAATTGGCTACTTATATCAACATGGTATACCATTCTTTTGGTGATTCCGTCCTAAGAACTCCACAGTTAAGCGTGCTGGCCGTGGAGCAATTTTAGGATGGGTGACCTCCTAGAAAGTTTCGGAAATTTTCTAAAAATTTCTCGGGAAGCATGTGAGTGAGGACAAAGCATGCTGAAAGGACTCGTGTTGATCTGTGGGGTCAGCCGATCAATCCGAAAGTGGTCCAAGGTAGCCCCCGCGTGGTCGTGTCGACTCGGGGTGTTACAAATAGTATGAGAGCGAAACCGTGACCATGAGCTGAACTTGGATGAGCTAGTCAGCCACCTAGCGGGACGATTCTTGGGATAAAACTGTATCTGAGATAGTTAGTGGTTGAAGAGCAACAAGGACGTTGCGTTCTTTGAGTGGGGGTGAATGTAATACCCCAAATTGTGCGGAGTGTTATAAGGATTGAATTGGCTACTTATATCAACATGGTATACCATCCTTTTCGTGATTCCATCCTAAGAACTCCACAGTTAAGCGTGCTGGCCGTGGAGCAATTTTATGATGGGTGACCTCCTGGGAAGTTTCGGAAATTTTCTAAAAATTTCTCGGGAAGTGCGTGAGTGAGGACAAAGCGTGCTTAAAGGACTCGTGTTGATTTGTGGGGCCAGCTGATCAATCCGAAAACACTCCAAGGTAGCCCCCGCATGGTCGTATCGACTCAGGGTGTTACAATATTCCCTAATTAAATTCTTTATTATTTACCTCCCTTTTTGTCTTAATTACTCCTATTATTTTATTCAAATAGTATATTTAATTAATTTCATTAATAAATCCATATTTTAGGATTATTTCCTATGTTAGGGTTTTCGGGTATCCTAATTCTCTGAGCCTTATTTAACATTACTCCCCAGTGGTATCTAGTTTGCACCTTATAAACATAGTCGGCCTAAGACTAAGCTCATGAAACTTATGGAATTGAACCAATAGAAGGTTTATAAAGAGCCTTAACAACAATTAGTTTTAAAGGCTGATATGAAGAAAAAAATAGCTGAGAAATAATTTTATTCTGAGATAAGTCTCCAGGCCAAATAAATTTCTTAAATCTACTAGTTTGGAATTTAAGGGAAGTAGGATTTCCCTTAAAATAAAAAGCCCCAACCAAAATGTGTACTGATTAGTGATGTTCATTTGTGGGATTTATTGAATCAAAACTATACGATCAAAAAGTATAACAAATGATGGATAAATATTTTTTTAGGGTTGGATGCACAACAATAACTGTTTGAATCATCGAAGTAGAAGAATGGCGTTTTTATGGAACCCCTCCCTTGTGAAGTTCAGTCTCCTTGAAATTTTCTAGCAGACTCTGTTGGGGTGGGTTCTTGATTTAGAATAGGAAAATTAGTTTGCTATAATTGTCATGTATGGCTTCTACTCTATTATTGATCGTAAAGAACTCTAGAAATCCATTATGTCATTGGCCAACAATTTAACTGGACCATGTATAGTCTATGGGGACTTTAACTTCCCCCTCAACTCTATGGATAGAATTAGTTCTCAGCCGGTATCCGATTATGAATCCTCTAACTTTAAGGAATGTTCCCTCGTTGCTCAATTAGTGGATATTTCCTTTGATAGTTGCTTCTTCACATTTGTTGCACATAATGTTCAATGTAAACTTGATTGGGCCCTTCTTAATGCAATATTATTTGTAGCAGACCTGAATCTTACATCATCTTTTCTAGTACTAGGTAGCTCTTTTGACCACTCACCTTGTTTAATTTTGCTGGGCAATAATAGGCCCCGACAAAAGGCCTTCCTGTTTTCTAATATGTGGTGTGATCTCCCAATTTTTAAAAGGATTGTGAGTAATATATTCAGGTAAATTATTAATATGGCTGAAATTGCTAAAGGATCTTAAAGGTGAGCTGAAACCTTGGGAGCACCATGGCTTCTTGCACATTATTACTTGGGCTAAAATTGCTGAAGCACAACTCAAAGATACCCATGAAAAAGAGATGATGGGTTGATCTATGTACGAGTGGGATACGTTGGGGGACCTCAGGAGGAAAGCATTATTTCTAAGGTGAGTGGCGACCAAGTTTTTTGCCTAAAAGAACAAAATCTAGAATATTAAGGATAAAAAGAAATATAATGGTGCTTGGATCCATTCAAATGAGGTGAGGGAAATTGAATTCCTTAATTTTTTTCCAAGGATTGATGGGTTTGACAATGTCAAATGAACCTCTCAATACTCAAGTGCTACTCTCTAGTTCGATCCTATATACTGACCAGTGCTCTTGACTGTTGAAGCATATAAATCTAGAGATCCGAATCACCCTCTTTTTCTTAGGTAACATCAAAGCTCTAGGCCCAGATGGATACATGCCTAAATTTTTCAAAGTCGCTTGGTATATGGTTGGCTCAAATTTTTTCTTAGCACTTCAAGAATTTTTCAGAGAGGGAAACTATTGAAAAGGATTAAATATGTTGCCTTGGTTCTCATTCCAAAAATAGCTCAAGCAACATGTGTGACTAACTTTAGAGCTATTGATTGCTGCTTTGCTATGTATAAAGTCATCGCAAAAATTCTTGCCAATAATATTATAGGAATTTTGGATAGTATCATCAATGTTGAATAGGGTGCCTTTATACCAAATGCCATCTTATATCCAAAAATATTATGTTGGTCAAAGAGATCCTAAAGGATTAGTGTGGCAAACACATGTCTCCGAAATGGATGATTAACGTGGACATTCATACAGCCTATGACTCTCTATCTTGGGAATTTATTAGACGTTTGAGGCCAGCGTAATGGAGTGTGTCTCCACCAAGAATTTCTCTCTCAAACTAAATGGGAACATCTTTAGAATCTTTAAGGGGGGATGAGGTTATAGATAGGGGATATGATCTCATTATCTCTACTCATCTTGTGTATTGAATATTTTACTAGGTAGTTAAAATTGCTTTTCTAGAATAGGTGTTCTCTTTCCACTCTCATTGTAAAGCACTAGGGTTGGTCCATTTAGCCTTTGCAAAATGAGATGATCCTATTCTGTCTAAGGGCTATTCCTTCAGTTAGGACCCTCTTGAAAACACTGGATGCTTCCAATGAAGTCTTGGGCTTACGGGCGAGTCCTCTAAAATCCCAAATCTTTTTTACTAGGGTTAACAAAATTAGCTAATGGGAAATTCTAGATATCTCTAAGATAATGCAAGCTACCTTCCCTTTCCGCTACTTAGGTATGCCCTTCAACCCTAGCATATTACAATCTATTAACTATGAGATACTCATTAATACTATCTGTGAACACTTACAAGTGTCGAGGTCGAATATTTTGTTACACACTGGCCACCTAGGACTTCTTAATTCAATTATTCAGGGATTGATGGGATTATGGCTCTCTTATTTTGTGATCCTTAAAAATATGTTAAAAAAAATTGTTAGCCTCTACATAAGATTTTTACAGAGAAAGGAAGGTGGTTTGGGTATTTGTACTCTTTTGGTCTAGAATTCTTCTCTACTATGTACATATATTTGGTGTCTACAAAAGGAGAAAGTGAGCATGTGGAATAAGTGTATCCATACCCACTATCTACATAATGGTACTTTACACAACTTTATAACATCACATGAACCTCATAATTCATGAGGAGATAGAGTAAAATCCATTAGTTGGTATTTCATAACATAAGATCATGGAACAGGGTAGTTGAAAAATTAAAATGTTGATAGTGTGCTAAGGGCTTCTCCACTCTGGATGCCAATGATTTCTTCTGGTTGAAAGAAAAGAAATTGAAACCTTTTAGCATGGTCTAGAAATGTAGTAAAAGAAGGAGATACACCTTATTACTATGGTGCACTCTAAACTGGCAATTATACACCTAGGATATATCAAGTTCCTTGATGGGCCCAAAGAATGTCTTTTTCACCCAACAGATCTCAAAAGCCATGGTAATCTATTTTTTACTTGTCCAATCCTCAACAATATTTAGAAAAATGTCCGTGCATGGTTGGGCATTACTCATTGCTGCATGAATCTTTATAGTACTATTAGAGATGTTTATAGGTGGCGATGGTTGTATTGTAAGATAATTAAAACAAGACCATTAGCTCTAGTGGCTTTAGTTTATCTCTTATAGAAGGCACAAAATGAGAGTGCTTTTTATGACTAAGATTTTTAACCGAATACCATTATATTATAGGTCAAAAAATATGTCGACCATACTTTGGTATTCTAAAATCCCACTTTTAACTGTTAGGTTTTTGCCTATCATTCCTATAACAGATTGTGTTATTGAGCTACCACACTTTGGTATGCCAAAAGCTCACTTTTTACCTCTGGGGTATGCCCTAAGTATGTGTACAACTTTTGATATATTTTACAAATTTTACCTTACTCAAATAATTAATAGTAAGCCACTCATAAGTCACCCTATCCCTAACCAAAAATTAGCCTAGCTAATATTATCTAACAACAGATGGATATGCTCCTCCAAACCTAAAGTCCTTAGGGTTGGCTCATCAATGAACTAGGCACAAAATAATTAGTGATTCAAAATTAGAGTATAGCACAATTCTTGATCATCATTATCAAAAATAGTATCCACAGTATTTTGATTATCATGGGATGACCGCCCATTCATAGAATCACTAGAACTAGCACGACCTATTCTCTACTTCTTTAGTGCCATATAAAAACAAACATGAAGCTTTAGGGTAGTTCTAAAACCTACAACCAATAAAACTCAAGCATCAATCCTGTAAAATAACAAAAAAAAAGGTGTTAGAAAGTAATCGATGATAATAATAAGTTACTTATGTACGAAAAAAAAGTCAACATTTTTCAGAATATAGGAATCAAAATTTGAAAGAATACTTAGAGTTATTATCATTTAGCCTTTTGAATACCGATTTTTTTTAGAAACTAGAAAAAATGACAAAATTAGAGTTTTAAGGAGACTTTTGGTCATTGTTAATCTAATGCATCTTTTTTTAATAATAGAACAATAGGATGGCCTTAGACTTTTGATATATTGACCTTAGTGTTGACTTTGGCTTAACCTAAACCAATGACCTTAAGGTTTACCTTAATGATTGAAAATAAAATAAAAAATAGTTAAGTATGAAAATGGAAACTATTGTGCAACCATGATATTGATGGCTAGAAAAATGTAGATTATCGGGAGAATAAAGGATAGAACTTGACCTCTAATTCACATAGACAAAGAGATTAAGACTTGCAAGTTTAATCATTGACACAGATTCGATTAACTTGAAATAAACTCATGCATAATTAAAATTGAATTCAACTTCAATATTTCATCATCAACATCTATCTCCAATTGTGGGTTCTATGGCTTTCAAGAGCCAAGCTACAGATTACAACATACTAGCTAAAAAGCATAATTCTTCAAAAAATACCTGGCTAAAAGCTATTAGAATATAGAATATAGTAAAAGATACTAGAATATAGAATATTATTCAAAAAGGTTGATTTATGCTACTTTATTCTCTAGACAATCTCTAACTCTACTAATTAATTAATAATCGACTAATCTATGCATCCAAGCTACATAATATTTCCTCCATGCACATATCCATGTACTCCATGCATGCCATGCATACCATGCACATGCACGTACACGTCTAGTAGCTTTCATGGAACATTTCATCTATTACTAGTAATGTAACCATGCATTTGCCCTCAATTTTGTGAGAGATCCTTTCTCAATGAAGAACAATTGGTTCCATATGAATGCCAATT
Organism: Tamarix chinensis; assembly: GCA_030549775.1. Taxonomy (NCBI): domain Eukaryota; kingdom Viridiplantae; phylum Streptophyta; class Magnoliopsida; order Caryophyllales; family Tamaricaceae; genus Tamarix; species Tamarix chinensis. The sequence continues at coordinate 60,801,340 of CM060181.1, forward strand.
CTTGAGTGTTTTCTCCTACATCATTCTCCCCTTGTTGGCTTGAATTTTTCTTCAAACTTACATCACCATAAAAAGGGCTAATGTCTCCAATATTAAATGTCCTTGATACCCTAGCATATGAATCTGGCAAATCTACCTCATACGCATTTTCCCCAAATTTTTTAAGTACTTTGAAAGGACCATCCACCCTTGGCATAAGCTTGTTTTTTCTTAGATTATAAAATCTCTCCTTCATCAAGTGCAACCATACCAAATCCCCTGGTTGAAAAACATGTTGACTTCTATGGTTGTTTGCTCTTATATTGTATAATTCATTTACCTTCTCAATATTGTGGTTGATATGTTGATGAAGTTTTTGAAAGAACTCCACTCTTTCTTTTGCATCATAACTCCTCACCTTACCTTTGCATCCATCATGGTAAGTACCATGGTCCTCTTAGATAATGCATCCACCACAACATTCTCTTTGCCATCCACATGTCTAGTAGAAAACATTTTCTTCTCTTTACCAGCTACTCATTACTTATCAGTTGAGGATTACTTCAACAAGTTCTCTTAGCTTCTTGCTTTTCAGCTAGAGCTAACTAGTAGTGAGAAGATGGTTGCTTATTTCTTTAAGCATGGCTTGGATCTACACACTCAACTGCTATTTATAAGAGAGGCCATGACAGATGTACTCACAATGTATGAGAGGGCTTGTGTCGTAGGAAGCTTTAAGGAGGAAAAGAAGGCCCTTAGTAGCACTAAGAGACTAATAAATATTTTTAAGTTTCATGGAGGTTATAAAGGAGTTTGGTTAATCTTCCACATAGCCAACTTTTTGGTGGTCAATCTTCATAGTCTTTTAGAATACAGTTTGGGAATACCTAACCCTTGAGGCACTATCATAGCAAGATTTGTAGAGGGAATTACTAAAGTAAGGACTGCTAGGGTAGGATAGTAGATTTTTGGAAATGTATTAAGATGGGCTATAGATGCATTGAGTGTTACTCTTCTCGAGTAAGAGTTTAGTGCAATCAAGTAGTATTTGATGGTGGGAGCACCTATCAACAACGAACTTTCCTGGTTTCTTTGACATACATTAGTACTAAGCAATGAGTAGCTACTAAAGATAATAGACCTACTTCTTGACTCTACCCATAGACTAGTACAGTTCAAACTTAATGTACTAGAGGTCCTTGAGGAGGTTTGATGGTCAACAATTTGAATGTGATCAACAATGCACATGATTCTAGATTTGTTGTCACTACAACTTGTATACCTTTTTTCTTTTGAGTGGTTAGAGTTCTTAGTTAATTATACATACATGTGTGTGTTTGATGATGTTCGTTTGATGTATGTTTATGTGTCAGTTTTGTACTTAGAAAGGGTTTAGCTCCTTTAACGGTGTAGTGACCCCCAACATATAGAACCTATGTTTGAGTGTCACAAAACTTTGTAGGGAGTTAGCTTTCTTTTTTTTGACTTTGGGAACAAAGTATCTTCTAAGGGGACAATAATGTAATAGTCTATTTTTATAAGCTATAAGTAGAAATAATAATTATGTGTAATTAGTTGTAAAAATATTATTGGGTGTTTTGTAGTAAAATTTTCATTAATATGTGTATTATTATGATATATTAGATATAAATTTAATTAGGTTAAAATTTGATAGAATTGAGATTACTAAATTTGATCCTAATTTATACAGCAACTGTTATCGAGTAACCCTACTCATGATAACCAAATGTTTTTACTCCGATCCATTTTCCAAAATTATTTCCCTACCCTATAATAGATAGTGTCCATACCTTACTCCCTCTACCCCTAGCATGACCTTGCTTTACACTATACCACCATACCTCCAGCACCATGCCTCCTTCTCCCCTATGTTTCCCTTTCTTTGTTTTGCTGGATGATACCCCTCACACCACCACCCATTTAAAACCATCCTCCAGTAATTATTCACTTGTGCAATAATCCTAAGAAATACTTGTGTCCTCTTCGTTCTCCCTAGATCCCTCAAGCAACAAAAAGCCCTATAGTTTTCCATCATTGTCACTACATCTTCACCATTTTAGCTAGCAATGCACACCAGCACCACTCCTTCCTCCCTTTCAATACCCACTTCCAACAACCCCTCACTCCCAGATTTGGCTAAGTTCACCAGTCCCTTCCATTTCACATCGGCCATATTCATCGATCCTCCCCTCTTTGCTACATCCTTAATTATCGTAGCACCCAAAATCCCTAAACTAAAACCCATCGAAGCAACCCTTTCGCCTTTAGCATAAAGCACCAAATATTCCCCCTTTCCCTTTGGATGCTTTAACAGAAAAACCACATTTTTATACACCTATATTAACCACATTCTTCCCCTTATATGGCTGCTCCCTACCAGTCACACTCCCCTACAAATGGCTAAGAGCATTGTTGCTCACCTCCCTCCTATGGCACCTCCCACCATTTCCTCATCCTTTTGTTTTGTGCAATGTGTTCTCTCTTTGCTACCTTGTTTTGATAGATTAGTTGTTCTTTGAGTTTGTTTAGTTCATTTTGGTGTATTACTATGTTGTTTTATATCCTAATGCATATGTCATTATGTGTTAATTTCATAAGTTATTATCGAGGTACTTGGGGAAGATGGTTTTTATGATTTTTGTGTAAGCTTGGATTTAGGTAAATTAAATCACACATTAAATGGAAGAAATATATATACGTGTGATAAGAGTTTTTAGATTTAGAATCATGGTAGGATAACATATCTTTCAAAGTATTATCACATGTAAGATATAATGATAATATGCTAATTAAATTGTACATACAATTATTGTTTAGTTATAGGCATGAGTAATATATTAAATTATTCATATATGTATGTCTAGGTTTTTTTAGTTTTTGCGTTCTTGTTAAATTTTGATGTAAATGTCATGATAAATATCTCATGATTAATATTGTATTGTATGAAGGGTTGTTATAAATAGCATAGAACATGCATGCATGATTAGGGTTATAATTTGATAAATTATATTCTTATGTTCTAAGGGTAGAATTGTTTCCTTACATGCAACATTATTTTAATTGCCCTATTAAATACCATATCATGCTATAAAATACACATAAATTCTACATGGAGATTAAAACATGATAGAAACACATGATTAAGGATTGTGGGTACAACAAACTAAATTCTTGAAAAGTAAAAAATACAATCAATTCTAGATAGGAAAGATTACCTAAATGGTAAAATAATGTGAGTTTTTATTATTTAGCTTTTTCATGACCAACTGTTCGTAATAATTATGTTTGGTAGAAAACTTAATAAAATGAAGAAAATAGGGTTTCAAAGGTATTTTTATAATTTTTGACCTAATACACCTTTTGGGAATAATTAGACATTAGGATGGCCTTTAACTTTTGATAAGTTGATATTAGTGTTGACTTTTGCTTTACTTTAACCGATGTCCTTAGGGTTTACCTTATTAATTTGAAATGAAAGGAAACATCATTAAGTATGGAATGGGTAAGTGTTATGTAGTACGTGACATTTCTAGTCACCTCATAAAATATTAATATTTAATGTGAAAGACATTGGGATACGAATGGTTTCTCTCTAGAATTAGCTACCCAAGGGACGAGTTGTAGCCCTTGTTAATTTTTGTTCTCTAATGATCCACTATACCCAATTAAGGCCCTAGTCTACTCTATAGACAACTAACAAGCCCTATGTGTAACACTCTCATTTTTTATTTCAAAATAGTGCAGAAGTGGAAAATAATAAATACACCTAGGAAAAATGGGGTGCTACAACCATATTTAACACAAGATAGACATCCACCACCTATCCCATACTAGATACACGGCTAAAACTAAACAAACCATTTTAAAATAGAGTGCACAAACATAAGTTACATAAATATTTAAAGATCGTTTACAACAAAGGACCTTGACAATCCCTAAAAAAGTCAAATATAGGTAAAATGATAAGTTATGTACATGAGAATATATTAATAGAAAACAAGATTAGGGTATGACCCCAAAACCATGGTCTATCATGGACCACACAAAATCTTCCAAATGTCCATGCCCTCGAGCCCCGAACCTAAGATGAGGTAGGCCCACTACTAGCCATTCCCAGAAACCTACACATGACCCTCTACTAGTGGCAATGAGAAAGTGATTGAGTAAACTGACACGTCAGTACGCTACGTAGTTAATGAGCCAACTTGCCTCCTCAATAGAGTAACAAGCATACCAATTTCCATCATATCACAAAAATCATACATAACATGCATCATAGCAATGACATATACGTAAGCGTATTGATATATCAAGACTCACTATCATATATAACTCAAGTAACTCATAATGTATCATGCTTCTTATCATTGCATCATATCATAAGAAACCACACATGTACTAAACAGGTTATCTAGAATTATACTAAGGTTTAATTTCCAACATACTCAATTGATTAGGTCATAATATTTCCTTATTCATATATAAATATAAGTTAACATCCTTTAATTCTAATTATTAACTAGCTATTCATTCAAATCATTATCAAAATATTCATTCCAACTTTTATTATTATTGCCATTAAACCATTTTCTCAAATCATTATCCAATTATTCATCATCAAGCAATGGACTATGTACCACCCTATAGTTTTACATACCATGGAAGCCTATCCAAACCAAGGGACATAAAGTCAAAGTCAATACCAATCACCATAATAGACATAAGGTTAGGCCGAAGCCAACAAACATTGACATAATTTAGACCAAATCTAACCACCTAGGTGAGAAAATCCTTAAGTATCAATACCCCTTAGTATATCATTAGTTTCTACAGTAGGTAATGCACTATGATCTACTAGGATCCTACCTGAAGGTAAAGCTCGAAGGCACAAATAAATTCACGAGGGCAGACTAATCACCAACAGATAATCAAGGATCTAATAACCTAGATCCATTCACAGCTCCATTGTCTCTCTCTTTATGTGATTAGTACATTATTCATGAGGATAAGTGATCATACAAGGCCCATATAAGAGCAAGAAAGACATTAGCATATTTCTTCCATATTAAGCCATTTCCATTCCCCAACAATGTGCAGGATTTTCATTTATAATTATCTAATGTTAATCATACCCATTATATCATTTCATTCAAGCATGTGTCATGCTTCATTACTCTTTTTTGAGAAACCATCACATTTCATATGAGGTACACCTATTAAGCATTTACAATACTCATTAAGTATGTCGTAAATCATGGTCCATTCCATCTATTCATTAGGCCATGAACTCATGATACTATCTGTATTATATCCCTTAAATAATCATAAAACAATCCCATCCATAGCCTCAAAGCATAACTAAATTGAAAGGACTAAATCACACAAACCAGCCCCACTCGTCTATCGGTTTGGTCTAACCAGTCTATCTGTTTTGGCCAACTAGTTGATTAGTTTTGCTTGATCAAATCCTAATTTTCCTCAAATCGGTCAACTAGTTTGGGAAAATCGATCGACTGTTCATAAACTAGATCACCGGTTATACCTAACGAATCAATGGGTTTAAATAGAGAGCAAGACTAAGGTCTCTCTAGTCTCACCATTTGATGGGTTGGGTCAACTAATCGACTATTCTAAGAACCAGCTAATTGGTTTAACCTAACAAGTTAATTAGTTTTCCTTGTAATAGGACCAAACAATCATTTTCATGTAGATCATTTTTATAAATCATTATCATACCACATTGGTACATGTTCTAACATTACATAACATGTTTTTAGCCTACTATAATTACACATTTCAATATTAATTGTCACAACCATTCTTTTATGAAGATTCATGCTTTTCACTTGAAATGTACAATTTAACCATCCAAACCTAGTTTTATAAGCTATATGTTCATGCCGACAGGTAAAATAAACTTAAATAGTTTCATATCATGCAAGATTACTCATAACCCATTATAGAAGTAAGAATAAGTTACTTCATGCTGACAAAAATTTTTTAAAACAAAAGCACTCTTCATGTGAAATCCTTAACTTTTAAAACCTTCAAAACAACAAGTTTTAACCAAAAATTAATAAATAACTTTTATAAATTCAAACTTGAAATAGAGGGAAGAAAATGAACATACCACACCGTAAAAGAAACATTGAGAATAATTAGCTAAACTACTCAACCTTTTTCTTAAATCTAACTCCGTTTTTCTTATCATTTAAAATAAGAGAGAACAAGAGAAATGATTAGAAGAGTGAAAGGAATTCAAGTGTAAGGTTCAAATTGAATCGGGAGAAGGCAGATGCTAGAGATTTAAGTATTTATATGGCTAAAAGAAAGGTGAATAAAAGGGGTGATTAGGGCTATTTATAGCTGAAAATCAATATGAGTCATAAGTGTGGTCGAACATAGATTAAAAACACTTATTCTTACTATTCAAATTAGTGTTAATTAGACGATTTCATATAAGATATGATGAGCTATCCTCTTGAGCTCAAATGGTGATTTTTGTAAGAGTGTAGGTTAATATGTCAAAAATTGCAATACACAAGAGGGGAAATGGAAAGTTAGCGTGAAAGGAATCTTTAGTTGAATAGATTCAAGTATGAGATGGAAGGAATGATTCTAGATATGTGCAGAGGAGAGAGGTGGAAGAAGAAAAAACTTAGGTCATCTCTCCCTATCAATTATCCAAATTGACTTCTCAAGTAAGCTAAGGAAGAATTTCGGGCCATCATGAAAAAGGCTAAGAATCTTTTAGGAACAATTGTACATGGGTTAACTAAGTTCTATTTTAGTATAAGAAATTTTTCAAAACAATAGATTTTCAAAATATACCTAGCTTAACAAACTAGTTGATCGGCTTGCCCTACTAGTCGAATATTCTATAAACAAACTAATTTGTTACCCCAACCATTCAATCAGTTCAGTCGAGTAAAAACCATTTTGATTAAACGACAAGCTAGTTTATAGATTTGATTGAAAACTTATTTTATTTATTTTTCCTACATCATTTCAAATGCAACATTCATGAACACAAAATCATAATACAAAAACAAAATCAAACACTAAAATTGGCATAATTTCTCATTCAAAATTTTACTAAAATATTGGATATTACATTATTAAGGGTATTACTACTTAATGACTAGGTGATTGTGGTTGGAAAATACTGTGTTGCCTTTTTACACTAACGTACCACTTTGTCCCTGTGTTTTTGGGTAAGGGTATTATGTTGCTTGGTTCAAAAATATGACCGAGTGTACTTTAGTGTTGGAGGTTTGATTGCTTCCCCCTTTAAAAAATAAAAATGGGAATAACTATTGTGTACTAATATAAAAAGGATTTGTTCTAGATTTTTTTTATTTGGTAACTACCTGAATGTCCTACATCTAGTAATTGGAATTGTTTCAGATTGTGAACTTGAAAGTTTCCTTAGTGCCCTACCATGATGTCAAGAATTGTTTTTATTTGTTAGATATGGATATTATGTACATCATGATGTTGTGATATGACTTTTTTTTTATTGATTCTTGAGTATGAGATAGTGACATTGTATACATTATCTTATGATTATTATATATTGTTATGTTTTGTGCTTCTTTCTTGATCATAACTTCTGGATCATTTTATGATTTTATATAAAGTGGATATGCTACCTCATGTGGGGTATTACCTTTTTTATGTATATGGAAGTTTTACTAATACTACATTATGAAATGATTATATGAAGGGAATGGAGTGGTTTAAGGTATAAAATTAAGGCCAATAGAATTGGAGCCTTTAGGAAGAGGTTGCATTTTTTGAATGGGATTTTAGATGTATGATTTAAGGTAAACTTGTTGTGCACCTTTGAGTACCTATAATGATGTAATCAGTTTTTCTTCACACTCTTATATCCCTTATTATAATTTTATTTTCATTATTTTATGGATTATATTATTTGCAAATCATATGTATGTATTATCTCGCATTTCCTCCATTTTATTCTTATGGTACTTTTTTATCATTAGCACTTGGCATAAGATAGTTGAGGGAACAATACTTATACTAAGTGTAGCCGTAAAACACTATAATTTTGTAATTATTAGTTCTACAAAAATATATTTTTAAGTAGTAAAAGTGAGGATGTCATAAATCAAGAGGCTACTAAGACCAATTGAGTGGTTCAGATGCAATTGACCTGAGAAAACAACACACAACCGAACCAACCAACAAGTTCATCCAACTGATCCACTGTTCATAAGAAACAAGATAATACATTTAGCTATATCACAAAATGGATCTTGGGAGAGACCAAACCAATCTAATCACAAGAGAATAAATTGATGGGTGTCACAAATTGATATACTACACATAGGACCAGTTGACTTATTCATCAAAAAATTTATCTATTCTTGCCACCAACTGATCAAAAATTCTAAAGTGAATAACTATTCACACAACCAATTGATCAGTCCAACAAACTAAGAGAATGGTATAGGGGATGGAGGACCTAAACCAGTGATCCACACATCAAATTTTACCCAACCATACAATATTAATCCTTGCATACTTGCATACTTCTATGTAATAAAACACATAAAAAAGACACTCTACCCATACAGAATCACATGGCACATAATAAAAAAAAAACAAAATCATGCTCAAAACCACATAAATCATGCATAATAAATAAGGTTTTGAAACTTGCTTAAACTTTCAAATGAGAAGACTTTACACATGTCGGAATCCAAGAATTTAATTAACACATACACAATCACATAAATGGCTAATAACATGAAACTATAGTAGACAAAAAAAACATATTAATATTTTGTTTAGGTATGCCTCACATCCAAGTAATTCTTTTAGCTCAAAATATTCTAAACTTATTGATTGTCTACTAAAATCTTGATTCCCAAGAGAATCATGAGTTTAATTAGTAGCACTCCATGTTTTAAACAAAAAAAATTTGTTTTGAAGAAAATATGGAAGCATTTGTAAAAACAAAGCTGGGAAATGTTACTGCCATATCAGTAATGAGATATGTGTGAGTATCACATAACCTATGCCTGATGTAATGCAAAACCGAACAATTATGGAATAAAGCATACTCACTAAAAATAAAACAATACTGATGATGATAGTGATGAGAATAGTAGTACTATAGATAGAAGAGAATATGAGAGCTTAGGAAATATAAATATAGGAATAAAAGGCTTTAGTTTAAATCATTGTAAACCATTAAAAACAATGAAACAAAGTGGCAAAAATCATCTAACTAGTTAGGCTAATTCTTAAATATACAAGAAAGTAACTCTTAAATCTCCAAGCAATGTCTAGCTACCGGCCCACAATATCATTCTTAGAATACTCTAGCTGAGAATCATACCCATGTAAATTGTGCTCTACTCACTAAACCAGAAGTTGGATCATTAGAGTGACTACACAAATATATTATTTCTATGGTGAAGCACAAGTAACATATACTACCTAAAATAGGTAATGAAATGCCTCAAAAATTCTAATTTTATTATTTATTATTAAATAAGATTTTATTATGAAAATTAATTAAATAATTTATTTTTATTTAAAGAAAAGGAAATTAATTAGGGTAAATTAAAAAGAAATTTATAAGTATTTTAATTAGAGGAAATTTGAGTATTTTAACTAATTAAGGATTTTATTTTAAAAATTAATTAAATAAATTATTTTATTTAAAATAAGAGGGAGAAAATAGTTTCAAATTAATAGGAATTTTATAAATATTTTAATTTATTAAATTTAGGGTGATTTGCTAATTAAAATGGAATTTATGGAAAATCTTTTAAAAAATCCTAAATTAGCCAAAAAAATTTATTTAAATATTATTTTATTTAAATAATATTATTTTTAAATATCCCAAATATCCCAATTAATTTAATTAATCTAATCCACTATTTTCTCTTTTTCCTTTTTTTCCTTTTTCCCTTTTTCCTTTTCTTTCTTCCTTTTACTTTCTTTTTCTTTTCTCCTCCCCGAACTAGGCCAGCCCAGCGACCTAGTCCCCTCTCCCTCCTTCCTTTCCTTTGGGCGGCCTAGCCCGCGCGGTGCCTCCTTCCTTCTCCCTCGCCGCACCACGTTTTCCCTCTTTCCCTTCTGGAACACTACATTTTAATTAATGGATTTTACCATTGCGCCCGACCAATCTCCTCCCTTTTCTTTTCCTTCTTTTCTTTCCCTCAAACCTCCAGTCCAGCCCACCTTTCTTCCTCCTCCTTCTTTCTTCTTCCCCAGCGCCGTATACCTGCAACTTCTTTCGATCGACCGAAAATTTCGGCGACGACTACGCACGATTGCTGCCCACCGCCCCCTCTCTTCCACATCGACTCATCGACTACACCTACCTACCCATTTCCCCTCTCCTCACATGTTTCCCTTTTTCTCGTGCTCGATCTTCTCTCTCTCCCTACGCAACTATCCCTGTCACATTCAAATTTTCTCTAGCAACCATTACCGGTCGGTGCTCTCACCCCTGCCCTATCGTTCCTTCTTCCCTTTGACCTTATCCCCCACCCTTAGCCTATAAATATCCCCATACTAGCCTAAGGTTAAGCCTTCCGAAGCCTAGAAATCTCCCCTTGTTGCCGCTACCCCCTTAGACGCCACTTCAGCCGCCTCCGACCAACACTGCCTCCCGTTCTAGCCACCCATGCACTCCTTGCACCGCCCCCTAACTAACTGTGCCTTCCTCCTCCCTCGATTCCTCCTGCACGAGCCACCCTAGCTATGCAAAGTTCTCTCCTCAACGAAACCATTTTCTGCCACCGCCTCCCTTCGAACCAACATTAGCCACCTCCTCTGCCACTTCCGCCGCTTCTTTTACCTCTCAAATTATTCTACAGACCACCCTCTACCTTCTCTTACCCTTCTTTTCCTCTCCCTCCCTCTCCTCCTCTCTTTCTCTCCTTCTTCTCCATTCGGCCACCACCGCCACCGCCGTGCGCCCCCACTACCATTATGCTCCTCTTTCTCTTGGCATTCTTAAATAGCCCAACTTCCACCTCCATTCTCCCTATCTTTTTCCCGGCATTCAACTTTTTCCTTTTTCTTCTTTTTTTCTGGCTGCCTATTCCTGCCAGCCTAAGGTTGAACCCTAGACCCTCTCAACCCTTTTCCCTATTTTTACAAGCCTTAAATTATTTTATTTCATTTGTTCTAATATAAATCCTATTATTATTATTATTATTATTATTATTTCCAATTTTAATATGAATTATTATTGTTATTAATATTAATGTTTTTATTATTATCCTGTTGAGGGCTGAAGCTCTATTGTAATTTTTAATTCGATTTTTGCACTATTACCCTTATTATTTCTATTATTACTATTATTAATATTAATATGTTATAAGTATAATTATTGTTATTATTTCCTATTTCGAATTTCTATTATTCTTATTCCATTATTATTAATACAACTATTTTACCATTAGTGTTGTTAATAATGCTATTATTGTTATTGTTATTATTATTAATATTATTATTATTATGACTATCATTATTATTATTTTCAAGTTTTAGTATGATTATCTTATATAGGGCTAAAACCCTATTGTGCTTATTTTAAATTTTAGTAGTGGTATTATCAATGTCATGTCTTATTATTATTGGGGTATTAGTATTTTTATTATTATTAGTATTTATTCTTATTAATTTTATTATTATTATTTATTAAGTTATTATTACTCAATGTAGGGTGGAAATCCTACTTCTTTTTATCTTCAAATATTATCCTTACTATTATTACCATTATGATTATTATTATTATTACAATATTATTATGGTTTTTAATCATTATTATTATTATTTTTTTTTTCATCACTGTTATTATTACTAAATTTGGTTATTTATTTTACTATTATTATTATTATTAGTATTATTTTAGTAAAGGGGCTGAAGCCCTTATTTCACTATGTATTTGAGTAATTTCCTTTTTATTATTATTGTTACTATTTTTATTATTCTTGTTAATATGAATATTGATATTATGTTTGGTGTTTTTGCTATTATTATTTGAATATTTTATCAAAAGCCTAGACTTATATTAGGTTAGTGATTAATAGTATTGTTGATATGAGGGAGTCTAATTTTAGCTTTTCCCTTATAATAGGTGAAACCAGTCAAAGTTCTAAGGAGGCGTAGGAACATGATCCAAGACCGGTGTCGTTTTAGGTAAGGGGTGCTAAGGCCTTTTGTGTGCTTATATGCATTATGTGCTTCACATGCTATGTATCATATGTTTATCATTTTTAATTATGTCGTATATGGTATGATGTGGAGTTGAAGTATGTTTTTGTGTATCTGCATGACATGTGTATTATGTATATGTGATGATATGTGTTGTTACCCTATAAGACATGCATTTGAGGGTGTTGACATGGTTTGTTTGGGAGAGAGGATAAAAAAGGAGAATGGGGGAAAGAAGTTGACCAAGGGATGAGAGTTAACCTAAGTATTATAATGATCCTTCTGTGGAAGAGTAAAATATAATTTATGGTTTCGTGTGGAAGTATATAAATTATGGTTTTATATGGGAGAATCTAATTTATGGTTTTGTATGGATTGAATTTAGGGTTTTGTATGACGGAATCTAGGTTTGCATGGTGGTATTAATGGTTGCATGGTGGTATTAATGCTTGTATAGTGGTATTAGGGTTTGCATGGTGGTATTAATGGTTGCATGGTGGTATTAGGGTTTTTATGGTGGTATTAATGGTTGTATGGTGGTATTAGGGTTGCATGGTGGTATTAGGGTTTGCATGGTGGTATTAGGGTTTGTATGGTGGTATTAATGGTTGCATGGTGGTATTAATGGTTGTATTGTGGTATTAGGGTTTGCATGGTGGTATTAGGGTTGGCATGGGATGTATCACGTCTGCATGGGAGTGAAATTTACGTAGGGAATGTTGGTTTGGGATGTGAAGAAAGTAATGTAAGCGTTGTTTGGGTTTTTGAACATTTTAGATGAAAATTAGTACGTAGAGAAATATAAGGGTCTGTAGGAGACTGAGCTAAGGTTTGTGAGGACAATTAGGGTTTAGTGTGGCTGCTTATGGTTTTTCTGGTATCTTGTGCATTTGGTGATTTAAGTGTAATTATGATGGTAGAATTTATAATTTGTGATGAGTGATGATTCATGCATGTCTTGGGCAAAAGCTTTTGAATAAGATACTTAAAACATTAATTATGTAAAGTTTAAGATGTCGAGCCGCACCTAGACTGATCCGCCAGCATAAAATAGTGGCAAGGCATGTACCCTCGCGACCGATCCACCGACTATAATAGTGGGGGATCCCGAGCTCAACAAAATCAAACCCTATAGTTGCTAAGACATGGGAAAGACACTAATTACTTATAGTGGAATATCGTACGAGAAGGGGCCAGACCGATCCACTGGCATAAAATAGTGGCAGGGTGTGTTACCCTCGCGACCGATCCACCGGCTAAAATAGTGGCAGGGCATGTACCCTTGCAACCAATCCACCGGGTAAAATAGTGGGGTTCCCATACTCATATGGACTTGATAAAGAGCATGGTGTGAAAATATTTCGATAAAGGATTTATGGAGTAATTAATCTGAACTATATTGGATCTTGGCATTTTCACCTAATCGTACATTTGCCTTTATGTTATCATGATGGATTATGCTCTTTTATTTCTTTTGCATTATTTGTATGACTTTGTGTGTTGGCTTTAGTGCTCGGTTACCTTACTCAGTACGTAGCGTACTGATCACCCTTTTCATGGGTTCTGCTCATTCCCACGAGTAGTATGCCCTTCTGACTTTATGCAGGTGGGTGAGACATCAGTCGGGGCTGAGTGTTGAGCTAGGGTGTGGGCTCAAAGTTCGAGAGTGTCGTGGCTGTATTTACTCTTCTTGTTATTTTATTTTGCTTCTACTAATTCTCTTTGTATAGGAGTATCTTTTGTGATTTATTACTTTGTGTTCAGTATTTGAGATGGACCTTTTAACAGTTGTACAATTATATTTCGGTGTGATTATTAATTATAATTCTCTACGCATACTCTGATTTCTAAGTTATTATCTCTTTAATTCATCTTATGAAATCTTGGTTTAAGTTTTATATTAATCTTTTAGCCTTAGCACTTAGTATTAAAACGGTCGGAGAGAATCAGTTTGATACTAAGTGTGGTGGTAACATTCCCAGAATTCACGGGTTTTAAATTAAGTATTTTAATTACTTCCGCTTTAAAAAAAGTAGTGAATTTTGGGGTGTTACAGGTAAGTCTCATGTAACATATTGAGGTCGGATAGTAGCATGACGTTAAGCATACCAATATAGACTAATAAGGCATGGAGATCACGGAAGAATAAAAAAATTGTAAATGCAACACAAACACACTATATAAAGCATATTATAAATCTTCTTTTCGTGATCACATAATTTTCAGTTATTAAGATATTTCTTCCCGCCACACCCAATTCTCCGCTATGGACAAAAGTCAAGAAAGCATACACATATAATAACATACCACACCTACAAAAAATGGTGGAAATACATCAAAGGGGCTTTTTTGAAGGCATACCATACCTATCACACAACTAATGCACCTATCATAAGGGCTATCACACTATGGGATACTAAAACCACCACACGTAGTTGAAATACATTAAGGGGTCTTCTATTGGGATATCTCACCCACCACACCTTGAATGGCTCAGCCACAAGGGCTAAAAATTTGGGATACCACACCGGCCTAACCAATGGATAATATAAAGTTCTAGCGGCTTGTACAAGGATACCTCACTTCCCAAATTGGACACCTATATTATACCGATCTGCCATAGCATAATTCTATAAGTCAAAGATATGTCTTAAAAAGAACTAACAACAACCTAGTAGAGAAGAAAATAAGTACTAAGTAAAAATATAAAACACAAGCTGACATGCCCACTTACATCCGGATATCTAACCCAAGAGTTGGAGAAAAAGGCTTGAAAGAAATCTTCATCCCTTAATAATAATGACCAAGTGATATCTCATATCACACATATACTGCATTATTATCCAAATTAGATTTTCCAAGTGATAAAACAAAACACAAATTAATTCCTTTATGATCCATATTTGGTGTTTCCAAGTGATAATAACAAACACATCACAAACCATAGAAGCAACTAACTAGGTGTTTAGAGATATTACCAAACGTAACAAAATCATGGCCCAAATACCATTATTATAATTCTTATAAATTCTAGGGTAAACAAGGTTGAAATCATAATTAAAATGTTGTAGTTTACTCAAAAATATTAATATGGAAGGCCCAAATGAAGAATAATAATTAACAATGAATATGGCCAAATATTGCCTGACTAGTCAATTGGTCCTAGGAACCAACCAACTAATCGATTGCTCATATTGAGTAGTCGATTGGTCATTGAACCAATTGACTATTCTCACAACCTCATGATGAAGATTCCCGAAATGCTCACCTAACTAGTTGAATGATTCAAAAAACTGATTGACTTGTCTGGGTAATACATCACCCAGTCATGTGATACACACAAAAAAATTACAAAACTTTACTATATTAATGCTAGCATGCTACTATGTTATAAAAAAAATATAGAGACATGAATAGATATAGAAACATACAGAAACATGGAGATATTGGCATTAAATGAAGTTATACTTTAAAATTGCTAAATCATGTATAAAATAAGGGAACCAAAATAATAGTTAACTATAGGAAGAAACTCTGCCACATGATTGAATTTTAGAATAGAATTAACTCATTCTCAAAACAGAAATTCACCAAGATCATGGAACCACAATTAGAAGCTAAAACCGCATTTATATTAAAGATAAGAATGTCTTACCTTTAAACAATTATTTTAACACATATCTCCAAACTTGATGGTTATCAAGCAGTACCTTGATTCATATAAGGATCACAAATTAAAACTATTAAAACTCCATTTAAAAACTTACTAGAAATAAAATCTAAAGAAGAAGGATAAGAAAATGACAAAATACAACATTTGTTAAAACTTTAAACTTTCTTTGCTTAAAAGAAATAAGGTAAAGCTAAAGCTAAGAACAAAAGAAGAAGGAAGAGTCAATAGGTTCATTCAAAGGATAGGAAATAAGAGGCAAGCCACTATTTTTCCCAATAGAGAAGAAAAGAGAGTAAGGTGGGGAATGCCCGACACTTGGAAAATTTTCACAAGGGAAAAGGGAGACAATGAGCAAATGTAGATGAGAAGGAGTGAATTATATTTGAAATGGGGTCTATATAAGGGAATTTTAGTCAGCATAACAAAGTTAGAGAGAAGGAAGTCTGCCTTAGGTTGAGTGTGGGCAACCTAAATTGTGAGGATGCCATATCTTGAGGTAAGGGAGGTAGGTTGTAATAAGGAAGAGTTATGGTACAGGTTTGGTACATTATGGGAGTGGCATAGAAAGTCAAACATACATCATGGCTACTAGATAGGAAAGGAAAGTGAAGGAGAAGGGAGCAGGTGAGATATGCCACAAAAAATACTTTTGTTGAAATTTAACTAAATAAAAATAATAAAGAGATCTAAATAATTTAAAAATAATATGAAAGCACTTAAAGAAGCTTCTTAGCTCGAAGAGATTATAGATAGAAGTTTTTATTAACATTGGAGAGATATTTGAGTAAAAAAAATATTGGATATGAAATCATAGGAAAATAAATGGATTAGTTTAGGTAAACTAGTCGACTAGTTGATCAAGAAATAAAACTACTAGTTTCTAAGCATACTAGTCGATCGATTAGGCAAACTAGTCAACAAGTGTGCCCAAAATTTATAACTTCATTAAAATTTCAAACCCTTTGCAAAATGACTCATTTTTTTATATCAATAAAATTTTTAATATAATTTGAAGAATTTCAAGTTGGGTATTACAAAATAGCCCCCTTATAAGAGACATCATCCTCGAAGTCTATAAAAGAAAAAATATCTTTGTAAGCTCAAAACTAACAAAACAAACAAGTCTAGGTAGTTCATCTTATCTCCTACTTAGACTCCCAGGTGGCTTCCTTAGCTCTATGGTATGACCATAAGATCTTGACTAGTGCCATAACCTTCAAATGCGTCTCACAAGTCATAGTGTTAATGATCCTAAATGGTTACTTCTTATTGTAATACCCCAAATTTTTAGAAAACCAATAATTTAATAAATAGCTTTTATTTGAAATAAATTAGCTTTTAGAATTATTTAATTTAATTAAATTATGGATTTTGAGTATATAAAATTAGACGGGAATATTTAGTAAATTAAAATAGATATTTTGTTATTTATCATGTTATTTTATTTAAATAAATTTCCAAACTAATATTTTACTAACCTTATCCTTTTTAAATTAATAAATTAGATTATAATGAATTAAATTATCGAACTAAATAATTTATTAAGAATACTACATTTTATGATTTTATAAATTAATTTATTTTATTTTTTCCTTATTTTCCATCCCCCTTTTGCCCTTTTTCTTCTTTTTTTTCTCTTCTTTTTCATTTTTTCTCCCCTCGGGCTGCCTTGCCAGGCCAGCCCTCCCCACACGATTGGGCCTTCGGCCTGCTTTCTCCCCTTCTCTTCCGTGCGCGGCCGTCCCTCCTTCTCCCCACGCACGCCGTCCACAGCCCAGCAGCCTCCTTTCTTTTTAAATTTCCCTGACCGGTTGGTTCAGCCTCATTTCCTTTCCCTTCGACCGGCCAGCTTCTCCCTTCATCTTCTTCCTTTCTCCCACGCCCCGACCTGCTCCCGTCCTCCATGCATGCCCGACCACTGCCGCCGCCTGCCACCACACCTGCCCCCTGCTACTCTCTCTTTCTTCCCCTGTCATTTTCTTTCCTTTTCGAGCCAAACCGGCTCTTGGACCACACCGCGCGTGCCCCTCTCCCTTTCCTTCTTCTTCCCTCTCTTCCCCTGCCAATCGACAGTCCTGCCACCACTGCAGCACCGATCGGCCAGCTGCTGCCCCCTCTCTTCTCCCTCTTCTTTTTCTTCAGCTCCCAAGCCCTTCATTTCCCCATTTTTTTTGAGCCTCACCTCTTCATCCCGAGCCTCTTCTCTCTTTTCTCCTTCTCTATCCTTCTTTCCTCGGTTTTTGATCACCGCCGCCCGCCGCCGTTCGAACCACCAAGCCCAACCCCTACGCCGCCTTCTGCCACCGCCTACTACCATTTTGCACCACCACGCCGCCCCTCGAGCCCCACACTTCCTCCCTTCTCCTCCTCTTCCTTTTTCTCCCCAGTTTTTCCCCTTACCACCGAGCCACTTGCAACCGCCATTTCTGCCGCCGTCCGGCCACCTCTACCACCACCCAACCCACCGTTCGACACCCTGCAACCCCCTCTACAACCGCCATGCCTTAGTTGGCCGAAAACAACCCTTGCACGCCTCCATTTTTCCCTCCACTTTTCCTTCCTTCTCAACCCTTCCACCTCGACCCACTTCAGCAGCCACCTTCGCCGCCTTGGCGCCGCCATCTCCGCCGCCCTATGCCGCCGTGAAACCACCCTTAGCCTCCACCTACACCCCCTCTTCACTTCTGCACCATTCACTTGCCTTAGAACCTCCCCTAACTACCTTCATTTCTAGCCTAAAGTCTCTAAACCGAGGCACCTCTCCTCTCTTCTACCTCACCCCTCTTCGAGCCTTTTCCCCTCCCTTTTCTGCATGAAACTCACGCTGCTCATGCAGCGTGAGCTCCCCTTTATTTTGAAAATTACTTGGCTAATTTTTAAGGTATAATGGTATTTTATATTAAGTGTTCTATTAATTAAATTTTTATAAACTTTTATGCTTGGTTTCTTATTTCTAACATAAATATGATGGATATTATTTTTAGGTGTCGAGTTGCTAATTATGCTTGGTAAGATTTGATATTTTGCGGGATTAAGGTAACCATTAATCCTCCCTTAAATACATGGAAAAACGTATGCTAGCACATTAGGGGTTTAGTATGATGTTATGCATGTTTGGTGTGCTTAGCATGATATGTATATGTTTTCTTATATTGTTTGATCAAAAGGAAAAAGCATGATAACTTTTGTGCCATATGTAGGTATGTTAATTAAGGAAGAGTTTGATTATTGATGGAAATGTTAAATGCTTGTTTATGATGTATTATGTTTCTAATGCATGAGTAATATTATTGTCTAAGGGTATTTTAGTAATTTTGCTTATGAAGTATGTGACCTAATGTAGGTAGTTGCTAATGAGTATTATGTTGAATAATGACATGTTGGTGGACTTAGATGATAAGAATGAAGCACTAATATCATTATTTTATGTAGTCTTGGTAAATTCATAAAAATGGTGAATAGAGGGGTTGAATGGAAATTTTATAAGTGAAAAGGATATTTCGGTAATTTTATAAGTAAAAAGGGCATTTTGGTAATTTTGTAAACAAAAGGGTATTTTGGTAATTTCAAAGGGAAGGGGTGAGATGATAATTTTATAAGTAAAAGGGATAAAATTGTAAGTTGTGAGAAAGAAGGGTATGATGGTAATTTTCGAGATAAAAGAATAATATGGTAATTTTATGATTAACTGGCCAAATGATAATTTTATAAGTAAAGGGGTATTATAGTAATTTTTGGGAGAAAAGGGTAATGTGGTAATTTTGGAGTCAAGGGGCAATATGGTAATTTTATAAGTAAATGGTAAGAATGGTAATTTTGGAAGTAGGGGCAAAATAGTAATTTTGGATGAATGAGGGCATTATGGTAATTTTGTAAGTAAAAGGGGTTAATATGGTAGTTTTGGAGGTAAAGGGGCAAAATAGTCATTTCATAAATAAATGGTAATATGGTAATTGTATAAGTGAATGGCAAAAAGGTAATTTATAAGTAAGGGGTAATATGGTAATTTTAGAAAAGAAGGGCAAAATGGTAATTTTGTAAGGAAAGATAAAAATGGTAATTTTTGGATATAAAAGGGTGAAATAGTAATTTGTAAAGTAAAAGGAGTATTATAGTAATTTACAAGCAAAACGGTAATATGGTAAAATTAGGTGTAAGGGGTAAGATGGTAATTTTGTAAATAAAAGGATATTATGGTAAACTTGGGAGTAAGGGATAACTTGGTAATTATGATAACAACAAAAGATAATTTAGTAATTAAATTATAATTGTAGAAGGGAAATTGGATAAGTATGATACCATAGAAGGGTAATTTGGTAAATTAACCAATTAAAGGGCATTATAGTAATTTTAATAATGGAGAAGGGTAATATAGTAATTATGATTATGAAGAAGGGTAAATTAATATTGGTAATTATGAAGAAGAGTAATTTGGGATTTATGATGAATAAAAAGGGGTAAATGGCAGTTAAAATAATTGAGAGGGGTAAAATGGTAATTATGATAAAGGAGAAGGGCAATTTGGTAATTTATCCAACTGAAGGGGCAATTTGGTAATTTAGCCGATTAAAGGGTAAAGTGATAATTATTTAACCAACTAAAGGGGCAAAATAGTAATCATGATAATGAAGGAGGGTAATTTAGTAATTTATCCAACTCAAGGGCAATTTAGTAATTAGAACAAAGGAGAAGGGCGATTTGGTAATCTAACCAACCAAATGGGAAATATGATAAGTGTAGCAATTATGAGGAGTGAATGGTGATTTAAAAAGTGTAGGGGATAATTTGGTGACCTAAACCGTATAAGGGGTAATTTGGTAATTATGTAACCCAAAGGGAATATGGTAATTTGGCGAGGAAGGAATGGATACTTAACAATTATATAAGTAAAGGGAAAATGAGTAATTTGTACCTAACATGTCTTTGAGATTGTGAACATTATAATATGATTCAAATAATGCTGATTAGCCAAGTAAGAGTATTTGATAATTAGTCTGGCCTTAATGATTTCTCTGTGATATCGTGGATAATCATCTGAATAAGAAACGATTAATGATATCAGAACGATTGAAAGTGAATAAGTATCGGATTATCGTGCTTTTCGTGATCACCTTAATTAAGACACTATTACTTAAAGTGAAAGACCTCGAGATCGGGAATGGTGACTCCTTAGGGGTCGCTACCCTAAGGACGTGGTTTAGTCCACGATTATTCTGGTATTTGTTGGTGTGCCTTTGTGCCCCAGCCAGACCCTATATCTTACTCTTTCTAGCTCTACGGACCTAGTTAGGGGGTATGCATACTTATGGATTAGGTATCCTTGTCGGTAGGGTACTGAGTTAGCTTTATGCACCAGTACGACCAGGGTACCTTTGCGTCCTTGGGTTTGTGGTTAAAGGGTACTGAGTAGCTGATATGCACCAATACGACCGGTGTACCTTTGTGTCCCGGGTTATTGATCTCCCATTCGAGGCAAATAAATATGATTGATGTGTAAAGAAAGGAAAGATACTATTATTGAAAGTGGAATATTAATGAGCTGGACCCAGATGATTATGATATTGAGTACCGGTCCACCGGTTATAATAGTGGCCAGGAGCGTTGTGCCCTGGATGATGATTCTTTATATATCCCGGTCCACCGGTTATAATAGTGGCCAGGAGCGTTGTGCCCTGGATGATGAGTTTATATGTATTCCGGTCCACCGGCAATAATAGTGGGGGTCCCGAGCTCAATAAAATCAGTTATGTATGTGAATAAGATTATGGAAAAATACTAATCACTTATAGTGGAACACCATGTGAGTTGGGGCCAGACCGATCCACCGGCAAATAATAGTGGTCAGGTGCGTTCTGCCCTGTGTGTTTATCTTCTGGTCCACCAGCAATAATAGTGGTCAGGTGCGTTCTGCCCTGTGTGTTTATCTTCCGGTCCACCAACAATAATAGTGGTCAGAGGCTTCTGCCCTGTGTGTTTACTTCCGGTCCACCGGCTATAATAGTGGGGTTCTCGTACTCACATGGATATAAATTATGAGATTGATGGAATGATGACGTAATAATGGCTTAAGGCCCGAATGTATTGATCTTACACTATGATATGGCTTAAGGCCCAAAGTATCGATCGTGATTTATGAATTATTATGCATGTTATTGTTATGTGTGCACCTCTCACTATTTATGTGTGTAGCTTGCATTATGTGCCGTATGCAGGCTTGTCTTTAAGTGTGGTATTAAAGGGTTACTCAGTACCACAGTACTGAAGGGATTCCCTTTATGGGGCCCCTGCCTATTCAATGGGCAGTGCCCTTGCAGGTATTTTCAGGTGCTACTCAAGTGGGCTATGGGAAAGAGAGTAAGGAGTTATCCGGTATCGTTAGGGTTTTCTCATTCTCATTTAAATTCTTGGTTTTAAATGTATACGTTATTACTATAACCACCATTGGTGGATTTTATTCTGGTAAATGATTTGATGCGCTACTCTGATTTAAGTATGTTGAATTTCTTGTAAGTTGTATTTCATTTTCCTTTAGCCTTAGCACTTAGTACTGGAACGGTATGAGTGAATCGGTCTGGTACTAAGTGTGGCAGTAATACTCCCAAAGTTCACGTTTTATTTATTGGCTTCCGCATTTATCTTTTAATAAAACGAAATTTTTCAATAGTGAATTTTGGGGGTGTTACACTTATAAGTTAACTCCTCATCTAGCTCAATTGTCTTTGACTTGATTACATATAATAGGTTTGCAATGTACCTCCTCAAATGAGACATTAAAAAATATTATGCATGCATGAAAGCTCAAAATGTAAGGTAAGTTGGTAAGTAACATCTCCAATCGTATCCAAAATCTTGTATGGGTCAATATACCTTAGCATAAGTTTGCCTTTTTGACCAAAACACGTCACACCCATTATGGGTGAATCCCTCAGAAGGACGTAGTCACCTACTCGGTCCTCTTGACCCTCAATGATTGATAGATGATAAAGATCAACCCTAAGAAGCCAATCTTCTGATGGTGGCCCTGGTAAAAGAGGTGGAAGCTGTGATTACGAAGCCTCATAGCGTTGAATTTGCCTCTACAAGTATACCCCATTTATCTCCATGGAATGGTTAAGATGGAGGTTCAATACCAATGAAGTCCTAGTAAACTAAAGAACATTAACTGATAACTACACGTTTAGGACATATAGTGGTAGAACATTGCCTAGAAGACCAGGAGTTAGTACCATCTTATAAATTAAGGATAACTCCCAACCAAAACTAATGCTCACTCGTTTTAGGGCATGAAAATTTCATTTTAAATATAATGTGCAAGCATTTATAAAAGTAGGACTAGGGAATGTTATCACCACATCAACCATAAAATGTGTGATTATCACTTAACCCATTTCCCATGCTGGGTAAAATAGAATATATTTGAAGGAATGCATGCTCACTAACAATAGAACAATACTAACACTAAGAGTGATGAGAATAACAATATTATAGATAGAAGGCAGTATACAAGGTTACAAAATCCAAATGGTTGAACCAAAGTCATGAGTTTGCATATCCCGAATGAATTAAAAATATCCTAATGCAGTAAGCAAAATACATCTAACTTGTTTGCCTAACACTTAACTACACATGAAAGTAACTCTCAAATCCCCAAGTAATGGCTAGCTACCGAATAACAATATCATCATCTACTAACAAGACAACAAGCTGAATCATTATAGTGACAACACAAATATAGTATCAGTTTGGTAAAGTACTATCAAAACACACAATCTAAACACATGGTAAGGCTCATGCAGCACATTGAGGCCACATAGTAGCATGATGTTAGCACACTAATATAAACTAGCAAGGTAAGGAGATCATGGAAGAATAATATTATTGTAAATGTATGATGACCATGAAATGTAAACCATATTATAAATCTACCTTTAGTGATCCCATACTTTCTAGTTATTAAGATAATTTGTTCGACTATACCCAGTTCCCTACCTTGAACAAAATTCATGGCACTATACACATACAGTGGTATACCACACCGACAACACATCAAATTCACGTGTTGTGAGGGTTAACAGACCATGGCATACCATACCCACCACATGTGATTGAAGTATACTAAGGGGGCTTATACTAGGCTACATCACTCACCACATCTTGAATGCCTCCACCACAAAGGTTTTAAATTTTTAATACCACACCCACTAAAGCATTAAACTATATGAAGTGCAAATTGGCTAGTACTAGGATATCTAATGCATCCAAATTTAACACCGATGTGATACCAGCTCACCATAATATATCCTATACCTTAAAGATATCCGTATACCCATACCTACTGTAACCTAATAGCAAAGGGAATAAGTACAAAGAGAAAACATAAAACATAAGGTGACCCACCCACTTACTCTCGGGTAGCTACCTAGTGAGGTAGCGGGACAAACATAATGAAATCTTAAACCCTTAATTATTAATTACCTAGTGATATCACAAATCATATATAAAACTCAGTATTATCCAAATTAGGTGTTTCTAAGTGATAAGACCAAATACAAATTAATTCCATTATTATCTAATTGGATGTTTCAAAGTAATAACACCAAACACATCATAAGGAATATAAGCAACCAATTAGGTGTTTAGAGATAACACCAAACTTAACTAAATACCATCATTATTATCTTATAAATTTCAGGGTAAATGTAGTAAAAATAAAAATTAGAATGTTATAATTTACACAAAAATATTAATATAGAAAGCTAAAAGGAAGAGAATTAATTAATAGTGCACATGGGAAAATATAATTAACTAGTCGATCGGTTCTTAGGACTCGTTGATGTGTCTTGTCATATTAAACTAGAACAAAAATAATTCTAATGGGCTAATTGACTAGTTATTCTCAGCAATCAACTCTTACTAGAAAACTAATTGATGGGTTTGACTACACTACTAGTTGATGAGTTTGGCAAATTGACTTCTCATACGAACAAGTTAACTAGTTCACCGAACCAATCAACTGATCTTGTAACCATCCAATTAAGATTCCCTAAACTAAGGACTATTCACACCACTAGTCAATCGGTTCAAAAAACTGATTCATATATTTGAGTGAAACAACACTCAGACTTATGCCAAAAACAAAAAAATTTATCAAACTTTACTATATTAAGCCTAGTCTATTGTTATGTCATAAATCACATAAAGAGACATGCTACACACAAAAAATCACATGGACACATGGAGATGTTGGCATTAAATAAAATTATACTCAAAATTGCCAAGTCATGCTTAGAATTATTGAACACAATTAATGCTTAAATTATAGGAAGAAACTATAAAACATACTCGAATTCTAGAGTATATTTAACTCATGCTCAACAAAGAAACATATCATGAGCATGGAACCACAATATGTAATAAAGTCTTATTCATATTAAAGATAAGAATGCCTTACCTTCAAGCAATTATTCCGACACACAACTCTTAACTTGATGGTTATCTAGTAGGACCTTGATTTCTAAGAGAATCAAAAATCAAGACCATTAAAACTCCATTACAAAAATTATTAGAAACATAATTAAAAGAAGAAGAAGAACGAAATGACATAATATAACCTTTCTTTAGAATTGAAACTCAGAACCAAAAACCCAACGTCTTTAACCTTTCTCAAAACTTTGACCCTTCCTTGCTTACGAGAAACAAGGTAGGTTTAAAGCTAATATCAAGAGAAAAAGAAAGATTCAATAGGTTTGACTAAAGGATAGGGAATAATTAACAAGGCTCTATTTTTTCCAATAGAGAAGAAAAGGTAGTGAAGTGGAGAATGCTAAATACTGGGGAGATTTTCATGTTGAAAAGGGAGAAAATTAGCAAATGCAAATTATAGGAAGTGAATTGAATATAAAATGGGCTCTATAGAAGGGAATTCTTATCGACATAACTAAGTGGGAGAGAGGAAAATCTAACGTAGGTTGAGTATAGGAAACCTAAAAATTAGGGAGGCCACAAGTTGAGGAAAAGGAGGTAAAGTGTGATGAGGAAGAGTCATGGCATTGGTTTATTTTTGTCAAGGGAGTGGTTCAGAAAGTCAAACACATAACCATGGTTGCAAGAAGAGAGAGGAAAGTGATGGACAACGGAGAAGGTGAGATATGCCTCAAAAAGTGGTTTTGGAAAAAATTAGCTAAATAATAATCATAGAGTGATCTAAATAATGTAAAAATAATACTAAAGCACAAAAATATGCTTATTAGCTCAAATGGATTATAATTAAAAGTTTTTATTCAAAATGGAAAGGAATTATGATGAAACAAAAAAAAAGGATCTAAAATCAAAGGATAATAAGTCTATAGGTTTAAGCAAAATAGCCGATTGGTTTATCAAAAAATAAAATTACCATTTTTTTAGTGTAGCGATCGATTAGTTAGGTAAATTAGTTGACTAATGCAACCGAAGTTCACAATTATATTAAAATTTCAATCTTATCCAAAACCAAACTCATTTATTTTATATCAACTAAAATTTAAAATTTAGTTGAAGTATTTTAGCGGTGTATTACAAAAATTAATTTTTTTCCTAACATAGTAAAATAAAATTAGAAGAAGTAAAATTTCAGAACATAATCTTTTATCAAAATATAATTCTCAAGGAGAATGAAGCTAAGATCTTCAACCTTTCTAAAAAATTTAATCCTATTTTACAAGAAACCATGGAGAGATAAAACAAGGATTAGGAGAAAAAAGAAAAGACATTAATTTGACTAAAGGATGAGGAAATAAGAAGAAATGCTCTATTTTCTTAGTAGAAAGTGGAGAATGCCTAACACATAGGAATTTTCACAAAGGAGAAGGTAGAGAATGAAAAAAAAGCAAAAGGTAAGGAGTGAATTATATAACAAAATCGAGTGTCTAGGATGGAGTGCTAGTTATATCCATAAATGGGAGAGGAAGAAGTATAAGTTAGGTTCAATGTGAGAAA
This sequence comes from Tamarix chinensis, assembly GCA_030549775.1. Classification (NCBI taxonomy): domain Eukaryota; kingdom Viridiplantae; phylum Streptophyta; class Magnoliopsida; order Caryophyllales; family Tamaricaceae; genus Tamarix; species Tamarix chinensis. The sequence continues at coordinate 60,828,191 of CM060181.1, forward strand.
ATAAGGTGTAATGAAAACATATGATGTGGTAAGGTAGGTAGAGTGTAGCCAGGGAGAGGTATAACAGAGTGGCAGTAAGTTAAGGAAGAGGTGTAGAAAGTCAAACATGCAATTGTGGCTACCAAAAGAGAAAGGAAAGTGAAGGAGAAAAAAAAAGTGCATATGGGAAAATTTAGCTAAATAAAATTGTAAAATAATCTAAATAAAGTAAAGATAATTAAAAAGCATCAAAGTATACTTATTAGCACAAATTTTCCTAATTAGATGTTTTTAGAATCATTGGAAAAATATTTGACTCAAAATAAGAAAAGGATTTGAAATTACGGAATGATCTATCTATCAGTGTGGGCAAACTAGCATATTGGTTTGTTAAAAAATAAAATCACCATCTCTAAGCATACCAATCAATCTCTTACAATAACCAGTTAGTCAATATGCTTGAAATTCACATTTTTATTACAATTTTAAGCCATTTCCTAAACAAAAACTAGTTCATTTTATGTTATGATGCATTGTCGTGAGTACAACAAATTTAAATAAATCCTAAATCCCAAATACGTAGTATAAGGCAGGAAGGAGGCGAACCCACAAGGAATAACGTTTTAATCACTAATTTTGCTATTGATGTTATAACCCCGTTAAAATTTCATTGATTCTTCTACTAAATTTAATTGTACAAAGTCTTAATCACTATTTGACAAATAGGGGAGGAATGAATTGATGATGGAATTAAAATTCCAACATTCAAATAAGAAGAATGATTCTAAACAATTTAATGTTGACTTAGGAAATTCAGATAAAAAATTCCCATACTTCCTCTCAACCTTAATAAATTGAATATGCTCTCAATTTATTTTATAACCATTCAATAACCTAGGTTATGAACACTAGATTCAATTAATGGTAGCATTATGAACGAGAAGCAGCCAACTACAATCATAATCACAAAAGCTCGAATTATGCAATTGCACGAATTAATGGATAAGATTAATAATTAATCTTCTTGCTACTATAGACAAATTAATTAACAAATACGGGTTAATTTCATTGTCTTAGCAAAGTTCATGTTCTAAACGAAATAGGTGATCAATCTAATTAGTTCAAAAATCTTAATCTATGATATGGAATCATTCAATTCGATCCATTAATTCAATTAAACTTCATCTAGAATCAAACATTTAAAATATGAAATGGTAATTAGGATATAATTCCATCCTCAAATCATCCTACCCTGTTTAAATTACTCAAATATCTGCATATTTACAATTCATACAATTACATATAAATCTTGAAAATTAATAACAACAACACATTCACGAATTCTATTATTGATACAATTAGATGATAATATAGTTAACACAAATAAAATTACAGAAAATCTACTTAGGTTTAACAAAAATGAAGATACTAAAATTTATAAAGGAATAGAGGAGACTTATCAATTGAAGTGCAGTATGTCAAATCATCAATAGAATTCAAGAAGATCAAAAAGTTGGAATTGTGCATTACATGTATATTCTAGAGGAATAAAGGAAGAAAAATACATTCCAATTGTTTTCAATCTCTCCCATTTTGTCCCGAACCCTGTTCTTAGATAGAAATTTATCTGAAACAATTCGTGCAGACAGTTACACATTTTTAAATGGAAACACGGTCCGTGTTTTGTAAACACGGGACCCCCGTGTTTTCTTCCAACTGCTCTGCTGACAAGGATTTAAAGATCGATGCTCGAGATAAATAACACGGCTCGTGTTTATGAAACACGGGAACCCTGTGTTTTTGATCTTTCCATTCAATTCCTTTGAAAGTTTCAGCTTAGCTTCTCTGGATGCATTTATTCCCTTTCCAACTTCGCTCTCCTTGATTCAACATTTCTTGATGTGTTCTGTACTTGATTTCTTCTTTTCAATGATTTCTCCTTGAATTTCTTCAATTTTTTCCTTTCCTGTAAAATCTATTCAAAGGAGGAAAACTCGACGAAAAGATTAAATCTAATAGAATTAATGAGAGATAAATGATATTTTTAAACATGAAAATAATCGATAAATCTCATCTATCAAATACCCCCATGCTTAACTTATTGCTTGTCGTTGAGCAATATCATAACATGCACATGAATACATCAAGAAACACAAGAGAAGCAGGTTACGGAATACAAGATTTATTAGATTGGAATTATTCATGTACGAAGCTCAACTTGTACTGAGACTGAAAAATACTTGTAAATCATGAAATATCAATGATAAAAATATTTTTGGATCACACCCTAAATCACCTTAAAAACAGTCTTATCAAATGCTCAAATGGTTAAGGAATGAAAATTATAATAGTTAGTATCTCATCATGCAAATTAGATTAAGACTAATGAAATTCAAATTGGTAGATTCTTACTTTCGGGATGTGGAAACGCTCACTCTTATGTATATAGGGTATGATGTGTTTACTCTCAAATCTTCTCCAAATGATAATGATCGCCCATATGTTTGCTATTATTCTCAATTCGCCACTCCTAAAAAGAACTAAAGTATATAAGAATCAAAAGGTCTTCAAATTTGGTTGTCATGGGGCTAGGGTTCTAAGGTGGGATGGAATTTTGGGATTGTAGCTAGACTCTACCAAGTAGAGAAGCAATTTCTTTATTTCAATTAAATAACAATTCCTCCTCTTTTCCTTTACTTCACCTCCCTTTTTTTTTCATTTAACTTCTTCTTTTTTATTATTATCTTCACACCCTTCCTTTCGATCAAATAACATCAAAAGACATGAAATTTTATTCTCTTCTTCTTCTTTTTCTTTTCTTTTATTATTTTTAGAAGAAAAATGCTTAGCCACTTCATCCATTTGTTTTTATGATATCCACACCCCCATACTTAGATTTCACCTTATTAACCAAACAGAAGTTCTCCTTGAAAATCTATTGCTCCACTAGTCGTAGAGTAAAGAGGAAAAATGCATATGGAGATTCGTTGTTAAGAAAGGTTATATCAATAGAATAGGTCTTTAGGCTCAAAGGGGTTATACAATGGATAACAATTATCAAGGTGAGATATTTGGTCTTGTAGCTAATAAAGAAAGAAGAGTGCCTTTATCATTTTCAAATATCCTAAAGTTCTATGTAGTCTTGAAGAGAACTAATGGCAAATTCTAGTTTCACATATCATTGGAGAATGTACACAAAAGTAAAATACATTTTGGATAAACAATATATCCAATGACTAGGTCCAAGCGCTCACCAAGGTGTATCTACCAATTTTTCAATTTCAGTTCATCCCATTCCTAGTCAATGCATGATTTGATTTCTAATCATTATAACTTTCTTTCCTTCACTGTTATCACATTCTCAATTTCTATCTTTAAGGTTTCAAAAGATGTTGATCAAAACATACAATAAGTATAAAATTATCCTTTTCGAAAATAATTCAGTCCCATACTTTGTTTTACTTAGTATATGGATTACTCAAATCTAATACTTCCTGTTTTTTTTTTTTAAAAAAAGTGCAGGTGAACAACTAGTACATAAAGTAGATAGGAATAAAATAACTAACTACCACTTAGCATAAATATATAACATTTACGAACTATTTCTACTTAAGAATAATCACAAGCCTACGAATGCTAATGCACCCCCTAATTATTGTGTTCATTGTCCCTAATGAACAAATGCAAGAGAAAGATGAAGAAGAGGTTTCAAGAGGGAGGTGGAGGTGGGTCTCGGCTCCCAAAATGGAAATCATAAAGAGTTTTCATCATCTCCATCATTTGATTTTGGTTATGGCAAATGGAATCCAATTGGGAATATACTTGATTTTGAAATTGGAGATGCCATTCTAGAACAAAAGTTGAGGAATAAGAAGAGCTGGCTTGGGATCGGGGAGGTGGTGGCAATGGTGCATGGTCACCACGAGGTGGAATAGGATGTTCGATGGCTAACGGGGTAGGGTTATCATCATCCTCACTAGGCTGCCAATTCAATGGGTTTAAAGGATCGTTTTGGTAGGGTTAGGTAGAGGAAAGAAAACATATCCCTAGTAGGAAAGGTACCACGCATTACCTCTACGCTCAATAAGATGCGTAACACGACAATGTTTGATATCAATGCGCGTGCTCATGGCCTTAATGGGTATATCCTCGGGGAGGGGTATGTCCAAACTTATATAGATAGTGGTAATTAAACCACCGATGACAATGTCCCCCTGTTTTGAATTACCGACCCTTTGAAATTGTTTTGCAATAAAATAGGCAGTACCAACAGAGTAGTGTTCAAGCATAGAATAGAGAAAGAAGAGTTCAATTGAATGAACCACCCCAGTACTATCTCCCCTCCCAAAGATGGTTGTAGCCAAAAGCCTTTGTATGTATCGGAAGACTAGGTTAAAAATCCTAGAGGATTTTGCTTTAGAAATGCGGAAGGTATTGGGTGTAGGCATATTCGCTATATCACCTATTTTAGCGAAAAAGTTGTTGGCATGGAACCAGGGTAAAATGAATCGCAACCCCTGTGGAAGCAACATAAAAATGTGGGCAAGTTCATGCACGACTAATTGCCTATCTTCATTAAAGAGGCAAAAAGAAACATACCCTTGATTATTTTTAGTCTCACTGATGTCACCAACTTCAGCAAAAAGTTCAAAAGTACTCAAAAATTCTAAAGTCAAGCGCCGATAGGTATGATTTGTACCATAGACAAAGTTATGCAATCCTATAGTTCTAAGCATGTGCATGACTTGATCATGAATACCTAATGTATGTAAACACCCATTATCCAGATATCTAGTGCCAGTGATACGCCTTTGAGACAAGTAATCGTACCTTTGTTGTTGTTCCGGTGTAGTAAAAATTATACCTAAATCATTGGGCCAGTTACGTCGTTATCTCGCTTGAGTGGGTGATGATCGGGACCTTGAGGATTTGCCTTCGGATCGCTGCTTCTTTTTCGGTGCCATCTACACAATTTGTCAACATAAAAAAAATGAGACTGTGAGTCTTGGTTGATTTGTGTAATGGAGTATATAGAGACATAAAGATTATAAATTGGATGCTAAGAAACAATGTCATAAACATGAACTTGCAACAAACATAATGTTACTCTTGCAAGAATATGATTAGCCTACAATGATAACTACACACAATATTCACTGAATGCATACATATACCCTAACCATATCATTCACCCAGTTTTATAATTGTGCAAGCTATGGAACAAAATCACCCAATGTCCAATCTCATTGTGTCAGCATATGTAAGCACAACCAAGGAATACGATTTCAGTATTGCTGCATGATGGGGAAGAACCACTTACCTTGATTGTGCGAAAACAGGTTATGAAAATGAAAGAAAGCGGAGAAATGATATTGGAATGACAAGTTCCACGAAAACCCTAAAGTAATTTTCAGAAAATGGAAGGGTTAATGCTCGAATTGGAATTAGGGTTTGATGTAAGGGTGCCGCTTGTTTCTGTAATGGAATGACACAAATGTCTATAGGGAAAAGAAAATTAAGGGTGGAGAAAAAAAATGGAAGCTTAATGTGGGTAGGAATTGTTAGGAGTTGAAGATTTTAGTGAGAAAATGAAGGAATTCGAAGGGGTAGACAGACAGAGGAGCGTAGCGAAGAGATGGAGTCAAAGAGAGTAAAGGACTGTATTTTCTCAGATCTGTAAACACGGGGGAGAAAAAGGATGTTGTGGACAAACACGGACCGTATTTCATAAATACGGTACCCCCGTGTTAATTTTTAAACATTCTATTTTAGAAAAAAAATGACAAAGAAGGAAACACGGGCCGTGTTTAAAAATACGGAAACCCGTGTGATTTTTGAAGCTCTCTAGAATACTGAAATTTTTCTGCAGATAGAGAAACACGGGCCGTGTTTAAAAATACGGACCTCCTGTGTTAATTTTGGATCTCTTTGGAATTTTGAAATTTTCTGCAAAGGGAAAAACACGGGTCTTGTTTGGAAATACGGATTCCCTGTGTTATTTTTGAAGCTCTCTGGAATTCTGAAATTTTTCTGTAGAGAGGGAAACACGGGCCGTGTTTAAAAATACAACCCCCCGTGTTTTTTTTGCCAAAATGAAAATAAACTACAAACGTATTTCCACACATATACACATTATGTACATATAAATAAACTACAAAATAAACTACGTAAAAAGAAAAGTACGAGATACGGAAAACTTATGTACAACACTTGGGTGTTTCCCAAGTGACAAAATGCGATTCATTAAGCCCTCATAATTGAGAGTGGTAAAATCTACCACTTTTAAATTTTGCACTTGGTGTCTTTCGTAATAAGGTTTGAGGCGGTGTCCATTGACTTTCCACATCTTTCCTGTTTTCTCACTCTTAATTTCTACTGCACCATGAGAAAACACATTAGTCACAACAAACGGGCCGATCCATCTTGACCTCAATTTCCCTGGAATCAACTTCAATCGAGAATGATATAATAAAACTTTTTGACCAATTTCAAAACTTTTTCTAAGAATGAACTTATCATGAACTGCCTTAGTTCTTCCAATTCTTGTAGTTGGAGTCGCCTATGTCTTCTAATTTCAGTTGACTCCATGTTACATTTCTTTACGGCCCAAAAAGCTTTATGTTCTAACTCAACCGGTAGATGACAAGGCTTACCGTAAACCAGACGATATGGAGACATACCAATTGGAGTCTTGAAAGCTGTATGATAAGCCCAGAGAGCATCATTAAGATGTAAGCTCCAATCCTTTCTTGTTGGTTTCACCATTTTTTCCAAGATTGATTTGATTTCCCGGTTGGATACCTCGGCTTGACCATTGGTTTGTGGATGATATGCTATAGAGATTTGATGTGTCACATGATATTTCTTTAATAGGGCTTCTACGGTTCTGTTGCAGAAGTGTGAACCTTTGTCGTTAATGATGGCTTTCAGTAAGCTAAACCTTGTAAAAATATTAGTTCAAAGAAATTCTGCAACAACCTTAGCATCATCAGTACGGGTGGCCTTGGCCTCCACCCATTTTGACACATAATCAACAGCAACAAGAATGTATTTGAACCCGAAAGAGGATGGAAAGGGTCCCATAAAATCCATACCCCAAACATCAAAGATTTCGTATGCTATGATAGGAGTTTGTGGCATTTCATTTCTAGGACCTAATCCCCCAGTGTTTTGACAGATTTCACACATTTTACAAAATTCATGAGCATCCTTAAACAATGTAGGCCAAAAGAATCCACTCTCTAAAACTTTATAAGCTGTTCGTTTGGGACCAAAGTGTCCCCCACAAGCATAACTGTGACAAAAGTGTAAAATAGACAGAATCTCAATATCAGGAATACATCTTCTAATGATTTGATTGGCACATTGTTTCCACAAGTATGGATCATCCCATACAAAATATTTTGCATGACTTTTCATTCTATCTGTCTGTGCTTTAGTAAAGTGTGAGGGAAATACCTTAGCTACTAGAAAATTTACAATGTCAGCATACCATGGTATCTCATTCCCAATGACATGAAGTTGCTCGTCCGGAAATGCTTCATTGATAGGTACTTCAACTTCAACTTCTTTGATTAACCAACTTAGATGATCTGCTACTCTGTTTTATGTTCCTTTCTTATCTTTAATGCAAATATTGAATTCTTGGAGTAGAAGAATCCATCTAATCAGTCGTGGTTTTGCCTCTTTCTTTGCTAAAAAATATTTCAACGTTGCATGATCAGAATAAACAATTATTTCAGTTCCTAACAGATAAGAACGAAATTTATCCAAAGAAAAGACAATGGCAAGAAGCTCCTTTTCGATAGTTGTGTAGTTAAGTTGAGCTTCATTCAATGTTCGTGAGGCATAATATATCACATGTGGATCTTTCCCGATCCTTTGACCTAACACTGCACCAACAGCAAAGTTAGATGCACCACACATCAATTCAAATGGGAAGTTCCAATTAGGTAGTTGAAGTATGGGTGCACTTATCAATTTTTCCTTTAAATGGTCAAATGATCTCTGGCATGCATCATCAAATTGAAATTCCGTTTCTTTTTTACGAAGCTTACATAATGGTTGGGCTATTTTAGAAAAATCCTTGATAAATCGGTGGTAAAACCCGGCATGCCCTAAAAATGAACGAACATCTTTGACAGTTGATGGATAAGGTAATGAAGCAATAAGATCAATTTTTACTTTATCTACTTCAATTCCTTTGGCTGAAATAACATGTCCCAAAACTATTCCTTGTTGGACCATAAAATGGCATTTTTCAGAGTTTAGCACAAGATTTGTTTCCAGACATCTTTTCAAGATAAGGGTCAAATTACCTAGGCATTCTTCAAAAGTATCTCCATGAATACTAAAATCATCCATGAATACCTTGATAATTTTCTCCAGATATTCAGAAATATGCTTACCATACACCTTTGAAATGTAGCTGGAGCATTACATAATCCAAATGGCATGTGTCGATACGCAAACATACCGTAGGGACATGTAAATGTGGTTTTCTCTTGATCTTCTGGAGCTATGGCAACCTGCACATATCCAGAATAACCATCAAGAAAACAATAATAAGCATGACCTGCTAGCCGTTTTAACATTTGATCCATAAATGGTAAAGGAAAATGATCTTTCCTAGTCATGGAGTTCATCTTTCTATAGTCAACACATACTCTCCAACCATTTTGATCTCTAGTAGGAACCATCTCTCCTTTATCATTCTCCACTACTGTTATTTCTGTTTTCTTTGGGACAACTTGAAGCGGACTTACCCAACTACTATCAGAAATTGGGCATATGACTCCTACACTTAGCAATTTTAAAACCTCTTTCTTCACAACCTCCATCATTATCGGATTCAACCTACGTTGTACTTGTCTACTTGGCTTCACATCCTCTTCCATTAATATCTGATGCATACAAACTGAAGGACTAATACCCTTAATATCAGCAACTGTCCATCCCAAAGCTGATTTGTATTTCTTCAACACATTTACCAGTTTTTCTTCTTGTTGAGATGTTAGTTCACTAGATATAATAACCGAAAGGGTATTCTTATCTCCTAAGAATGCATATTTGAGATGGTCAGGTAAAGGCTTCAACTCCACTTCAGGTGGTTGTTTTATGGAAGATATAGGTCTATCCACTGTCAATGGCAAATCCACAAATTTTCCAATTCTACTAGCACATGTTCCCAAAGCAATCACTACCTCCTTGATTTCTTCTTCAACGTCATACAATTTGTTCAATTCTTCCAATCTTTCAGTTTCTATACCTTGTGTCAAAGTTATTTCCAAAGGATCAGATGACGATAATTGGTACACCATTTCAGTTAAATTCTCAATGACATCAATCATAGATACCTCCTCACCATCTGTAGGATATCGCATGGAATCATATATGTTAAACTTATTAACTTCACTGCCAAATTCCATGGTTAACACTCCATTGTGGACATCAATTTTTGTTTTTGAAGTTTTTAGGAATGGTCTCCCCAACAATATAGGAGAGGGGTTAGCTAAACCATTATCTTACATATCTAACACATAGAAATCTGCAGGAAGAACCAACTCATTTACCTGAACTAAGACATCCTCAATAACCCCTTCAGGATATGTGTTAGATCTATCAGCCAATTAGATAACAACACGAGTTTCCTTTAAAGGACATAGACTTAGGGTGTTGAAGATAGATAAAGGCATGACATTTATTGAAGCACCTAAGTCAAGCATGCATTTTTCATACATCGTGTTTCCAATTTTGCAAGGTATAGTGAAAATACCTGGATCTGTGCAATTTGGTGGAAACTTTCTTTGCAATATTGCTGATACATTTTCTCCCACACTTACCTTCTCATTCTCATTAAGTTTCCTTTTGTTAGTACACAAATCCTTAAGGAATTTTGCATACCTTGGTACTTGTTTGATCGCATCAATGAGAGGAAGATTAACTTCTACCTTCTTGAATATGTCAAATATCTTCTTGTCATGATTTACCTTCTTGTTTTTGGCCAACCTGCTAGGAAAAGTAGCAGGAATTTTTATAAGAGAATGTGACTTACTCTTCATCGTTTGTTGTGAATTTTCACTTATTTCTTCTTCAGCCATTGTTTCATCTGGCTCTTTCCTTGTGTCATCTTCTTCACTCACTTTTCTTGGATCTGACAATTGTTTCCCACTGTGAGTTGTGATAGCACTAGCATTATCCTTAGGATTTCTTTCGGTCTGGCTAGGAAATTCTGAAGAGCCTTGTGTTTGTAGTTTTCCAAGGGAATCTGCTAGTTGACTCACTTGATTTTCCAAATTCTTAATACCATTTATGGTCTCTTGTTGGAATTGTAATGTATTGGTAGCCAAAGATTTTACCAAGTCTTCCAAAGGCATACCTCCCGATTGTTGTGGAACTTGCGTTGGAGGCATCGGTTGAAATGGTGGTCTTTGCTAATTTGGTGGAATTTGGAAAAACATGGGAGGTGGATTTCCTCCTTGCTGATTTTGATACACCTGTGGTCGGAAAGATGAGTTACCACTTTGTTGAGTGTTTCCATACCTTAGATTCGGGTGATCCTTCCATCCAGGATTATATGTTGGAGCAAATGGATCATTCCTTTTTGGTAATGGTTGTCATTCAATGGTGTTTACTTGTTGTTCTTCCTGCAAAGTAGGACACATGTTAGTTGGATGACCAATAAAAGAACAAATTCCACATACCTTGGCAGGAATCTTTTCTCCTACAACTCTTTCCACAAGAGCTGTCAAATTCGATACTTACATTTTTAATTCAGCAATATTGGTTTCTTTCACCTGTTGAGACATAGAAGTATTGCCCCTGTTACAATATTGAGAGTTAGATGCCATATTAGCAATTAACCTTTTAGCTTCGATGGGTGTTTTATCAACCAAAGCACCACCACTAGCAGCATCTATCATATTGCGATCCATAGGAGATAAGCCTTCATAAAAATATTGTATTAATAATTGTTCACTAATTTGATGATTAGGAAAACTACCACACAATTTCTTGAAACGTTCCTAATATTCATGTAAGGATTCTCCTCCATCTTGCGTAATACCACATATTTCCTTTCTTATATTAGTTGCTCTTGATGAAGGAAAGTATTTTTCAAGGAAAACCTTTTGCATATCAGTCCAAGTATTTACCGACCCTGTTGGTAAATCATATAACCATTCCCTAGCAGCATCAGCTAAAGCAAAAGGAAAAGCTTTGAGTTTGAGTTGATCTACACTTACTCCATTTGGTTTCATACCAGAACAAGCTATATGGAATTCCTTAAGAAATTTATTTGGGTCATTGAAATAACCTGAACCCATGGAGTTGTTATCTCTAAAACCTGTAAAAATAGGTAAAGCTCGTATTAATCCAGGTTTGATCTCACAAGTATCATTATCAGCAGGATAATTAATGCATAAAAGATTAGGGTTGAAGATAGGAGCAGCTAGCTCCTTCAGAGTTCGATCTGCCATCGGTGGATTAATGTAGCACGGTGTACTACACAAATCCTCTATACGGTCTTCTCCCAAATTTGTGGAACTTTCTTCAGAAGGTAATGGAATATGGCTAGCGTGTTCCAATTTCCCTCTCATCCTGGTTGCAATTGGAGAGGAGGAGTTTGGATCTATGGCTGGAATAATTTGTCCTTGATGCTCGATTGCAAATGATCTCAATAGCGAGTGCCTGAAGATTTCACACAATCAAAAATTAGATGAGTTCACGTGAAGAATTTATCAAAAACTAAAATAAGAAACCACAACAAAAACAAAACTAAAGATTATAATTGCCATTCACCGACAACGACGCCAAAAAATTTGATGCACTGTCATGAATACAACAAATTTAAATAAATCCTAAATCCCAAATAAGTAGTATATGGCAAGAAAGAGTCGAACCCACAAGGAATGACATTTTAATCACTAATTTTGCTATTGATGTTATAACCTCGTTTATACAATTTCATTGATTCTTATACTAAATTTAATTGTACTAAGTCTGAATCACGAATTGACAAATACTGGAGGAATGAATTGATGATGGAATTAAAATGCCAAACATTCAAATAAGAAGAATGATTCTAAACAATTTAATGTTGACTTAGGAAATTCAGAATAAAAAATTCCCATACTTCCTCTCAACCTTAGTAAATTGAATATGCTCTCAATTTATTTTATAACCATTTAATAACCTAGGTTACGAACACTAGATTCAATTAATGGTAGCATTATAAACGTAAAAGCAGCCAACTACAATCATAATCACAAAAGCTCGGATTATGCAATTGCACGAATTAATGGATAATATTAATAATTAATCTTCTTGCTACTATAGACAAATTAATTAACAAATACGGGTTAATTTCATTGTCTTAGCAAAGATAAAGTTCTAAACCAAATAGGTGATCAATCTAATTAGTTTAAAAATCTTAATCTATAATATGGAATCATTCAATTTGATCCATTAATTCAATTAAACTTCATCTAGAATCAAACATTTAAAATATGAAATGGTAATTAGGATATAATTCCATCCTCAAATCATCCTACCCTGTTCAAATTACTCAAATGTCTACATATTTACAATTCATACAATTACATATAAATCTTGAAAATTAATAACAACAACACATTCACGAATTCTATTATTGAAACAATTAGATGATAATGTAGTGAACACAAATAAAATTACAGAAAATCTACTTAGATTTAACAAAAATGAAGATACTGAAATTTATAAAGGAATAGAGGAGACTTATCAATTGAAGTGCAGAATGTCAAATCATTAATAGAATTCAAGAAGATCAAAAAGTTGGAATTGTGCATTACATGTATATTCTAGAGGAATAAAGGAAGAAAAATACATTCCAATTGTTTTTGATCTCTCCCTTTCTGTCTCGAACCCTGTTCTTAGATAGAAATTTATCAGAAACAAGTCCCGCGGATAGTTACACATTTTTAAATGGAAACATGGTCCGTGTTTTGGAAACACGGGACCCCCGTGTTTTCTTCCAACTATTCTGCTGACAAGGATTTAAAGATCGATGCTCGAGATAAATAACATGGCCCGTGTTTATGAAACATAGGACCCCCGTGTTTTTGATCTTTCCACTCAATTCCTTTGAATGTTTTAGCTTAGCTTCTCTGGATGTATTTATTCCCTTTCCAACTTCGCTCTCCTTGATTCAACATTTCTTGATGTGTTCTCTACTTGATTTCTTCTTTTCAATGATTTCTCCTTGAATTTCTTCAATTTTTTCCTTTTCTGTAAAATCTATTCAAAGGAGGAAAACTCAACAAAAAGATTAAATCTAATAGAATTAATGAGAGATAAATGATATTTTTAAACATGAAAATAATCGATAAATCTCATCTATCATGTTATCATAATTTTAAACAAAATTCAAAGGATTTTATGATGGGGTACTACAACACTATCCCCTTAAAAGGGTCTTTGTCCCCTAAGTCCCCAACAAAAAACATTATTGTAAGCATAAAAATGTGATAATATCTTAAGCCGTCAAGTAAAGAAAAAAACTTAAGAGTTAGTAAATAAGTGAAGGGCGCTACTCCTTTGAAAGAGGCAACGTTACCTGAGCAATGGACCTAAATGAACAACTTTAGATACTTTATCTTCATCTTATCCTCGGACTGCTAGGTGTCATCCTCCGCTTAATTGTATGAGCACAAGAATTTCACTAATAGGACGATCTTCCAACAAATCTCCTGATTCTTAGTATCAAGGATCCTCAATAGCCGCTCCTTAAATGTCTGCACAGTATCTCATTCAATCATCTCTGGCTGAATGATGTGCAACTTATCTAACATGTGCCTCCTCAATTGCTAGATATGAAAGATGTGATACATGAGTCAAAACTCCACAAGTAAGAAAAAACAGTAAGCAAATGCTCCAAACAGAATGAAAATCTCATATGGTTTATTATATCTCAGGCTAAGCATGCCCTCTCAATAAAAACACATTACTCCTTATTTTGAGAAACCCTTAAAAACACTAAGTCATATACCTCAAACCAAATTGTCCTCCTTTATAGGTTTGAATAACTCTTCTACCTAACATAGAGAGCGTTCATCTCATCTCAAATTAGCTTGATCTACCGTGTAGTGCCCTCTACCATCTGTAGTCTCAAAATAATTGTCGTGCTTAAGTCTCTCCAACACATTGAACTTGGACATTTCTTCCCATACAGTGCCTCAAAAGGTGTCATCTATATGATCACATAATGGCTATTGTTATAGGATAATTAAGTTAAATCTTGCCTATCCTCAAACTACCCTAAAACTGGAGTACGCAACCCAAAAGCATATCCTCCTAACTGTAAATAGTGTGCTTAGTCTAACCATTTATAACTAGGCTAGATTTTTTATTAGAATCTTGAATGCTAGTCCCAAACAATGTCCTTTGGCATCCCATGATACTATATCACATGGTTCCTATAACATTAGCCACTCACTCCATACTCCAAGTGAGTATCATCGGTATAAATAATACTAAATTCATCAACCAGTCAACTACAAACCACATCAAATCTGAATTACTATAGGTCCTTGGTAATCTAACCACAAAGTCCATCGACATGATATCCCACTTCCACCTGCCAGGGAACCTCTAATGGATAAACCAATCAAGCTTAATGATTGTTATTAAAATTGACCTTCTAAGAAGTTAAGCATGTAGTTATAAGGTTTACAACCTCTGGCATCATATAAGGCATTAATATATCTACTTTATATCCTTTTACAATTTATCCCCTCTAAGATGGATAGAATAAGGTGCATAATGGCCCTTCTCAAGAATCTTCCTCTTAACCTTCCAACATCTCTATGGTACGCACTATCTACCTTAGTAATGAACATAGCCATCCTCAAAAATATGAAACCCCTATGTTTTACCCTACTCTAGAACTTTTCTTAGCTTAACATCTCCCAACTTACTAGCTTTGATCTCATTGAATAATTTTAGTGAGATCATGAGAGCAGTTTTCTTTATCTTAATATCCTAGAACCCAATGTTCTCAATGCCCATATCCTACATCTCATGCCAAATCTAGTCTCAAATAACCATGGAATCTAGAGAGTGTAATTTCTTTCTTTTTTGATCACCTAGAAGGGATAAAAGAAACATTTTGTTCTTTCTTCAACAAATTATGATGTCTTCCTACTATGAGCATCTGCTATGATGATTGCCTTACCCTTGTGGTAGGTTAACTCTAAGTTCTAGTCCTTAACAAACTCTATCCATCCCTAGTATTTGAGGCTATTATGGTTGATTAAGAACTTAAACAACACTCCACATAGGTAGTGTCTCTATAGCTTCAAGGTAAAACCCACTTCAAATAGCTTAAGATGGGAGTTAGATAGTTATGCACTTGCTCCATCAATTGGCGAGAAGCATCTACCACTACCCTAATATGTTGCATTAACACACAACCTAAAACATGCTTTGATTCCTCACTATACACCTTAAATCCCTCTATACCCAATGGTGAGTAAAGAATTTGAGTTAATGTCAATATTCTCTTTAGCTCCTTACAAGCCCCAATACACTTATTATCCTAATGAAAGCTTGATGTCTTCTTCAAGAATGTAGTAAAAGGATACGCGATCCTAGAAAATTCCTAGAGGAAATGTTTTTAGTTGCTTGCTAACCATAGAAAATTGTAATCTCTCTTAAATTCATCAGTGACCACTCTAATACTACTCGGATCTTTGAAGGATCTACTGACACATGACTCTTTGAAATGACATGTCCAAGGAAAGCCACCTAATTTATCCAAAACTTGCATTTTGACAGTTTAGCATACATTTGATATGTCTTGAATAATGATAAATTTTTCCTTAGCTGCTGCTTATACTCCTCAAAAGTCTAGGTGTAAATAAGATATCATCCATAAAGGCCTGAATGAATTGATCAAAGTTTTGTTCAAAAATGTGCTTTATGTGAGCCATAAGGACCACTGGTGTATTTGTGAGTCCATGAGACATCATAGTGATACCTTGATTATAGATCTATCTTTAAAAACACTATAGCCCCTTGTACAAAATCAAAAGGGTCGTTAATGCTAGGTAAAGGATAACGATGCTACACCGTAACCTAATTCAATCCTTGGTAGTTGATGTAGTGTCCCAACCCACCAACCTTCTTCATCACAAAAAGGAGTGGTGTTCTTCTATGTGTTACAATCGACTAAATGTACCCCTTCTCCAATAACACTTCTAATTGAGTGTGCTACTCCACCATATGAGTTAGTGCTAAGCTATATGTTAGTTATTGATACAAGCTCTTTCCATGTTAAAAGTTCTATCGTGAAGTCCACATCATGTATAGAAAATCTCATATCACCAGGATATACATAATCAATGGTTCCTCAACATCCAGATCTAGAACACTCATAAGTAGAGTACGTACCCTTTCAGCACAAATGTATGTAGTATAACTACGGACACCATCATCACCGAGTTTCTATGCTTGCATCTCTAGTAAGAGACACTAGAAACCTTTGGTCCCTTAAGAACCATATGCTCCTATGCCTAATAAATAATAAACTGATATCTCAAGAGCATAGCCATCTAAAGGATTATGTCAAAGTAATGAAATTTAAGCTCTATGATGTCGAATAGAAGTTCAACTCCGTTGATAAGTAAGCTAGATCCCTATACTACCTAACAAGTAGAAGTATATCCTAGGAAGAAAGCACAATAGAAGTATCTATCCTATTAGATGGAATCATAGCTTCTGTAAGTATGAAAGAAGTAGAAAAAAAAGAATGTAAAGTAACAAAGTCGAA
This sequence comes from Tamarix chinensis, assembly GCA_030549775.1. Classification (NCBI taxonomy): domain Eukaryota; kingdom Viridiplantae; phylum Streptophyta; class Magnoliopsida; order Caryophyllales; family Tamaricaceae; genus Tamarix; species Tamarix chinensis. Next base: position 60,844,977 of record CM060181.1, read on the forward strand.
TAATACACAAGAAGGAAAAGTGGAAATGATAAACATACCCATGATGACATTTGTTTACTTGTCAACCTTTGAATTACTCATCCCTTTTAGGTGATTGCTTAGGGGTGGTCATGCACCACCACTCAAAACTTACTTTAGGTGAAAAACATGGGCCTCTAAATCCTCTACTTCAGAATAGTCCTAGTAGATCCATTATATTTTAATTAACCTCTTTGAATTGGTTGTTTCTAAACCATAGTAGGCTACAAATGTGCTTACCCTTGCACAATAGTACCTTAGATGGCACAAATAAAATTTATAGTGCCATTATGCAATAAAAATGACATTGAAACAACATCCTAACATAATTTGTCTAATTGGCGGTTCATACCACACTGCTAAAATATGTAGTGACTTCCTACGTCTAGAATCTTTTCTCTTCTACCTTGCATAGATCACCCTTAAACCTCAACTTTTCCCTAGACTATGCACTGTCGGTCTATAAAATCATTGGTGCCTCTAAGGTATAATAACACATAGCTTGTAAGTCCTTTGCATGAGTCCCCACCAACATCTCTTGATATCTTATGTTCAGTCCCATTAGAAATCAATGAACCTTCATTATCATCCGCATTGACCTTTGGAGCAAAATGGACTAGGTCAAAGTAGCTGCTATAGTACTCCTCTATCGTAGATGTACCTTGACACAATACCATGAACTCATTGTACTTTGCCATCCTTCGGTGAGTAGGGTAGAAAGCACCCTAAGAGTCACAACAAATGTGTTCTATTGATCTGTCATACCTTCTATCAATTGCTGACATCTCCACCACTCATTTTCAGGACTCCACAAGTGGATTTCTACAAAGTCCACTCGCTTACCCTTTGACAACCATTAGCTACAAAAATCTTATCAAAATCACTCACTTAATGCTCTAACACATTTGAGTCCTTATGATCCTTAATGATTAATTGATGGTGATGATCCACCATGCAAAGCCAATCCTCCAGTGGTGCCATTATAAAAGTAGGTAGTAGCGGCAACTAAAGAGCCTCCTCATGGTGAATCTACCTGTCCATAAATGCCCTAACTTTGACTATGGAGTGCTCGAATCACCTATTCATGGCCACCAAAATCATAAAATACTAAACTAAGTAAAAAAGGTTCAACTAATGGTTTTAAAGTTAGTTCACTAGGAGGTAACAAATTGCACAGAAGGGAAAAAGTAAATTAAACTAAGAAATTTTAACGCCAACTCCTAACACAAAATAATGCCCACTCATAGACAAATTAGCATTCTATAAGTAATAATGAGGTAAAAGAAAATTTATTTTGCAAAGGAATATTAGGATTTAAAACCATTGGCTTTGTTACAAACTTGTTGCACCCCTAGTTTTTAGCCAAAAAATTTTAATTTGATAGTAATGCTAAAGCTTTTGTAAAAGTGAAACCAAGGAATGTTAGTGCCACATCAACTATGAGAGAGGTGGGATCATCACCTTACCCTTGCCTAATTGAGGTAAAATGGAACGAAGAACTAAAGAAAGCATGCCCTAATAATAAAAACATCATAACAATGATGACAACAATACCTTCTTTTCTCACTTTGTCAAGGATATTTTTTGCTCAGGGAAAATACCTTCTTTTATCACTCCCACACCATTGGTATTGATTCCTAAAGTGGAAAACCCTACTAACGTAACAAATTTTAGGCTTATAGCCTGCTGCTCTATTTTATACAAGATTCTATCTAAGGTATTGACTTCTAGACTTAGGCTTTACATCCTAACATTATTAATTTATCACAATCTACCTTTGTTAAGGGTTGGCTGATTGGAAAACAATATTTTATTTGCTTATGAGCTTATCAGAATTTATGGGAGGAATATTTATTCTCTTAGGTGCTTGTTCAGAGTGGATTTAATGATGGAATTTGATTATGTTAATTCGAAGTTCCTTGAGTAGGTCCTCTGCGGCCTCATGTTCCCTCCTCATTTTGTGAATATCCTTATGACATGTGTAACATAGGTCTCCTAAACTCTCTCTGTCAATAATGATCTTCTTCCTCCCTTTCCTACATAAAAAAGATTGACACAAGGAGACCCTCTTTCACCATATTTGTTTGTCAGTGCTATTGAGTATCTTTCCAGGTTTCTCCATAAACTTTGGAGTAATAACGACATTAGAGATCATCCAAATTGCAAAAGACATCACATTATCAACCTATCTTTTGCAGAGGAACTCTTGTTTTTTTTGTAGAGGAGACCTAAATTCTGTTACCCATCTCATGGAAATATTACACTGCTTCAATAACACTTCAGGTCTCCATACCAGTCCTTTTAAAAGTGCTTCCTATTTTGGTGGTGTTTCTAACCCTGTTAAGTAGCAAATCATTGATTTTATTTCTTTCCCTAAAGGTACATTGCCATTTAAGTATCTTGGAGTTCTTCTTTCTTCAGTAAAGCTACATTCTGATCAAATGTTAGAGTTAGTAAGGAAAATAACTAACAAAATGCAACATTGGCTTACATGGTTGTTATCATATATTGGTAGATTGCAATTATTAAGGTCTGTTATCTATGGAATCCAGATATATTGGAGCCAAATCTTTGTATTGCCCAAGAAAATTCTGCTCAAAATTATTGGAGTATGTAGTGAATTCTTATGGACTGGTAAAGCTAATCCTATTAAAAGAGCTCTCATTGCATGGTTACCTATTATTTTACCCCAATAAGAAGGCTGAATAGTTTTGCTAGACATTCAAACCTGGAATATAGTAGCGGTTGGCAAGCACCTCTGGCACATTACACAAGATAAAAACAGCTTATGGATCAAATGGGTTCATAGTTATTATCTTAAAAGGAAATCTATATAGGAAGCTACCCTACCATGTACGGCCTCTTGAACTATGAGTAAGTTATTTAAACATATGGAAGTTCTACAATCTACTCTTCTTTCTCTTGATCCTTCCACAGCCTACAAGATAAATGAGTTCTAAATTTGACTGAGAGCTTCTCCTATAACATGGTGGAAATCAATTTGGAGAAATAATGCATGTCCTAGGCATAAGTTTGTTCTCTAGATTATTGCACACTATAGGCTTTGTACAAAAGTTATCATTAGTAAATTTTATCGCATTTTAGACCCTTTTTGTGCTTTCTATGATGCTATTGAGACATTTCCTTATCTCTTTTTTGAGTTTCTGGTTATGAAGCACTTGTTACAAAATTCCTTTGTTTGTATTCGTCTTCAAGGTCTTGTCTATAGTTGGCCTCAAGTTCTTGAATATTTGGCTCTTAATGCAAGAATATGTAGAAACAAAATTCACGTTGCTAGAGCCTTAAGTGCTACATGCATCTATGAATGTTGGCCTACACATAACACTAAACTTTTCTCCCACAAAGATTGTATTTGGAAGGATCTTCTTAAAAAATTCATTTTTGTTATCTCAGATAGGTTTACATCCTCTTTCAGATGGATAAGTGGGGAGTTTATTGAAAGTTATTTGAATAAGTTTTAATATTTCCAATCATTAATAAAAATTTTCTTCTTTCCAAATATATATCTATATATATATATATATATATATAGATATATAACTTACATAACTTGAATAGGTGGTTAGATTGTGTATTTTGAGTAAAGGTATGAATCTTGAAGAATGATTAGGTTGTGATAATTAATGATAAAATGTACAACTAAAATAAGCTAAAAATGTGTTCTGTAATGTTAGAATATATTCCAAAGTAGTAAAAATAAAGATTTATAAGTATGATCTACATAAAAATGACTATTTAGAGTTCTAGGAGGGTAAATAAATTAGCTTGTAAGAATAAATCAATTAACTAGTTATGATAAAATTTGACTAGTTCATGCAAAACATCGAATGGTAGGCCCATAAAGACCTTGGTTGTACTCTCTACTAAAATCCATCAACTAGTTAGATAGAACCAATCGACTAGTCTATGAATATTAAAATGGTTTGCCTAAACTAATCAACCATTTTATGGAAAATCAAGGTTTTTTCAAGCCAAACCAATCTACAGGTTGGCCTAAATTAAATGATAGGTTCATACAACTGATCGATTGGTTGGACTAGACTGATCGATTGATTTAGCTAGTTGTGTGATTTTATTCTTCTAGAATAGATATATTTAAAGACTATATAATGGATTGTTAGATGACCAACTAATAGATAAAATACATATATTATTATGGATCAATGACTTAATTAATTGATTAAATGGACCATTGTTTATCACACACTCAAAGGGTGTACCATATATGAAATTTAATGATTCTTGATAAATAGGGTGAGGAAATAAGGAACGTGCTTGAATGGAATAATATAATGGGCATGACTAATATTGGACAAGTATAAATGGAAAACCCACACATGGTTTGGAGATGAAATGGATTAACATGGAAGAAATATGCGATTGTCATACTTGCTCTTTGTTTAGGCCTTGTATGATCACATAACCTCATGAATAATGTACTAATAACAGAAAGCAAAAGATAATAAAGATATGTATGGGTCTAAGTGATGAGTTCATATTTTGACACATTTTATACCCTTATAATCTTAGTTTTTGGTAGTTTATTTAACTAATATAGGGGACTAATTATTGTTTTATACTTAAGTGGTAAAAATTGCATAAATTTTATTATTTGAGCTAAAATGATATAAATTAAGTAAATTTAGAATAAAATATTATTTATTAATATTTATTGAATTTTATTTTGCAGGTATTATTTTTTAAATAAAAGAAAATTAAAAAAAAAGAAATTTGACCTTTGGACCAACGGCTGAAGGCTGAAGGCCCAAAGGCCTGGAACAAAATGACGCCAAACAAAGACCTGAAGGCATGAAAAAGAAACTAAACGCAGCGCACAGGAGCGCCACACGAGGAAGAAGAGTCAGCCATCAGGGCTGATGTGGCGTGGGAAACAGAAATTATAAAAAGCAGAGGCGGCGTCGAAAATAAGACGAGGCAGTCTCTGCCGTTAGGCAGAGAATAAGAGACGAGCCGCAGAGAGAAAAGGAGGGCGCGTCTGGAAGTGTGCGGTCGAGAGCCTCAACAGGCTCGAGGGAGCGGCAGAGCCGCAGCACGAAGAAAGAGGGATAGAGCCATTAGGCTCTGACAGAGGACGACACAGGCTCGGCAGAGAGAGGACGACGCACGGACGGCCTAAGCGCGGCACGGAAAAGGACGGGCGACGCAGTAGCCGTCAGTGTCAGCCGCAGCGAAGGAAAAAAGAAAAAGAAAAAGAAATTTTTGAATGGAAATAAAGGCCGAGAAAGGAAGAAAAATCAGAGGAAGAAATTATACCGGTAGAATTTATTTTAGATAAAATTTATTTTTATCTGAATAAATTCTTGATCTTTTATCCAAAATTAATTCCGGTTATTTCTTTCTCTTATTTTTAATTTATATTTTAGATATATATTTCTGTGTAATTAATTCTTTAATTATGGCTGGCTGATTATTTATTGTTAGGGAATGAATTGAAACCCTAGACTATGGTTTGACTTATAATTTTATTTTCTTTGTTTCGTGAGATTGTTTCTTGACTCTATATTAATTGTTATCGTTTATATGTATAATTCTGTCAAGTATAGTTTATTTGGTGCATGCCTTGTTCTGGTACCTCATAAGTGACAGTATGTAGGATTATTTGCCTGCTAGGTGGCCATCTAAAAATACCAGAATTTATATGTATAAATTGCAGCTAGGTTAGATAGCAATTCACCTAATCGTTTTGTGATTCTAACCGAAGTGGTAAAACGTTTCGATACGTGTGGGTCAAGGAAAGGAAATACAGCTAGACATGCTTTTTGTACTAGTATGGGTACTTTGATTGACAGCCTTCCACTTACACTTAATGCATTAAATCTAGTTAAATATAGGAGCCGCTTGTTGCTGCTATACTGCTAGTATTTAATAGGGTTAATATTGGCGCTTTGTCGTATTAATTAATTAAGGGAAGTAATATAAGGTGTATAGACTTGCTTTTGGTGTGCAACTTGGTCGATCTCTTTCTTACGATTAAAAGATGACTTAGAAATAAATATTATATCTTAATCTAATCTAGTGGTGGATTTTTATTTTCCTAACATGTTTCTCATATCTGCGGGTTTCCCATTATTTCCCATTATTTTCCATTATTTTCATTATTAGTTTATTTTATTCTATTTAATCCTTTTATTATTTTGATAAACCCCCATTAATATTTTTCTTATTTATTTATTTTGTGTTATTTAGGATTGTTAGTTTTAGTTTTATTTTTAAGCTAGTTAGATAGAGGTGAGCCCTCTCAATCCCTGGTTTAGAACGATACCCTTATTTACCAGTGCTACTTTTGACAACAAGAGGGTTTAAATTGCGTGCCGGCTACGGTCGCACCAATTTTTGGCGCCATTGCCGGGGATTGGTAACTTCACTTTTATTTTGCTAGTATTTTTAGTGTGTTTTTATTTTTAGTGTTTTTGTATTTTTTCTTTTAGTTTTGTTTTAGATTTTCTTAGAATTTTTGGTGTGTTTTGTTATTAACCTTTTCCTTTGAAGTGTTAGTATTTTCAGGTGGCTATGAGAGGATCCTTTGGTTATGGACAACTTTACTCGAATCTTAGTGCAAGAGTAAATGAGGTAAGTATGAGTAGTCTTGAAGATAAACTTAACAAAGTCACTACTCTTGTTTTGCAGGTAGCTGAAGCTAGAGTTATTAATACAAGTGGAGTGTGTCATACGCAAGAAAATCCATATGCCTACCATGAACAAGCTATGAGAGGAGGAGGATGGACACAATCTGGTGCTCAATCTTTCAATGGTTTCCAAGGATAAAATCCCTATACAAGCACATACTATTCGGGAATGAGGCATCAACCCAACTTTGGATGGGAGATGAATGATCAGTATCAAGTGCCATATCAAAACCCTTACACGCGTGAAGATGAAGCTTCAAAATATTATCAATATCCTCAACAAGAATTTTCTCCAGTTTCGGAACCCTCAAGTTCAGAAAAAATGGATAAGCTTCTTGAAGAACTGATAAATGATCAAAACCAGTTGGCAAAAAGCCTAAATCAACTGATGCAAAATCAGATTAGACAAAATGAAAGCGTGTCAGTGATAGAGGAGAAAATGGGTGATATGGTCAACATGATGAATCAATTACGAGCACAAGAAGAACTCTCTAGTACTTCAATTTCAAATTCAAGTGAGAGTTATGAGGGTGATGATGCCATATCCGAATGTAAGGATGAGCTAGTTGAGGAAATTTCCTTGGAAAACATTGAAAAGCAAGATCAAGTGGAAGAAGAGCTTGTAAAAGTAGAAGAAGAATCTCATCAAAATGAGGATCAAGTGAACAAAGAGAAGTATATGGATGACAAGACTATCACTGTCACCTACCATATACCATCTTTGAACATTTATTCCCCACTTTTTCTTGGAGATGACCATGATACACAAGGTAAGCCTTTGATCCACATTTATTTTATTTATGCTAACCACACTCCTTGTTTTCCCTCTTTTAGCAGGTTATATGGATCCAAGAGTGAAGAGAGTAATCAAATCACCTTGGATACATTTAATAAGAAGCGTGATGCTCCAAAGGAGAGGTTATGTTGGAAGGATGTGTTTAAAGATTTTAAGATGGGAAAATATGTTCCTTCAATAGAGAGATCATGATACATAGACATTAGGCAAAACATTCTCTCTTTACACACGAGCTTAAATTCTATGCTAGGTAAGTTACGTTCTTGCTGGATCAAATCTTTCATTAAAAATAATATTTTGTCTTTTTCTTCCTTGCAGGATAAAGATGATCATCGCGAGGAAGGATTTGGTGAAGCAGCTCTCAAGTGGACGTATCCACCTTGAACGAGAAACAAACGAGATCATGTCAGGCTGAAGACATAAAAACAAGCGCTACTTGGGAGGCAACCCAATGTCATGAGGGAGTTTTCTATCCTCTAGTTATTTTTGTTTGTTTTCTCCATAATTAAAAGTACACGTTTCTTTAGTTGTTTACACATTGAGGACAATGTGTGATTTAAGTGTGGGGGTGTATGTGTTTTATTATTTTCAAAAAAAAAAATTAGAGTGTTTAGTATTTTTAGAGTCGTAGGAACCCTTAACTAGTTAATGAGGAATATATCTTTGAAATTTAATGAAAAAGAGGATCATGAAATTGAGATAAAGTAAGTGGAGATTTTTTGTGTTGATTTCGATATAGGGAACACATATCTACGTGTCTAAATGTGAATGGAGAAAGAACATGTATGATTTTCTAACCACCGACATGGCATGTTGAGATTCATCACATTCCTCAGTGAGCGTTTGAACCATATGTACCTTCTTTTTCTGAGCGAATTTACACAAAATCATCTACTATTTCTTGGCTTCAAAATGTTTCTTTGTAAACCTCATATATATTTAATTGCTTTGATCAAATTATTTTCCATAGATCATATAATGGACTATAGAGATTACTAGAACTTACTCTTGTACTAGTCGAAGCTTATAGTCAAAACATGCTCTGATTGAGAAAATGATACAGGCAGCTTAGGAATTATCCATCACATGACCAAATAGCTTAACCTAATTTATGTATCCATGATGCACATCCTATAGAAACCCTTTGAGCCATACAAGGAACATATACTTTTATTCATTACCTACATTGAATAACCGTTGGGCCTTAATATCTCTACCATTACTTAAAGCTAATGGAAGAAAATCAAATTGTTATGGATATGAAGAGTGGTTGTGTATGTGTGTATGTAAAAGAAATATATATATTTATGCTAAGAAAGGGGATTGGTTATGTGGAGAAAAAAAATTAAAAAAAAAGTGAAAAAAAAAGAAAAAAAAAGAAAAAAAAATGAAAATTTTCAGAAAAAAAAATGAGAAAAAAAAATCTTAGGATATAAGGAAGAGAGGGAGTTATAGAGATTATGTTGAGAAAGTTCTATTCATGTTCTATTTTGGTGATATATATCAATGATCATTGATGTGGAGTTATGCTTATATTTCATCTACCTATTAGATTCCACTAGCTCTTGATCTTTTTAGCACCACACTTCTAAAACAATCCATATCCTTCTTTACCTTAAACCCCGCTAAAACCAATAAGTAAGTCCTATTTGATTCTTGAGATGAGCAGCCTTTGATCTGTTGGAGATTAGTCACAAGAGTTAAGCATATGGTTCGGTCCATTTGGAAAATATTTGGTATCTTTCATGAGGTTTTATCCACTAGAACATGAGCCTTCTTTGTTTATATATGTGAGTCGTTTGTTATCTTCATCATCTTATCTCACATACATGAGTGTTTTTATACATTTGTAGCCATCAATCTAAGAGAGAAAAAATAGAGGGTATCCATAGTGAGAATGAATCTTGATGTGACTAAGGCATGGTAGATTTTCATCCATAATATTGATTTGTTCATACCTGTCATGTTTATGTGTGAACCATATGTTGAAATTGATCCTTTAAATTTCCCAATGTTGAATCTTGATTGATTGATAATCTTGACGTTTGAAAGTAAAAGATTCTGAGACAAAAATGGTTAAGGGTGTTAAGTGTGTTTTTATTTTTATAATTTTTTATTTTAGTTTTTTTTATGTGTGTGATCTTGTGGGTATATCATCTGCGAAACCCTCACGAGACCTTACTCGTCCTCGATGGGTGAGCTAGGGGTTTAAAGGGCTTGTTGCACATGCTAAGTGTAATCGTGAGACCTACGAAAGTGGCTAGTTAATTTAATTTTATTTTGTTTAGAGTAGTAACTTGCTTGAGGAGAAGCAAGAAGCTAAGTGTGGGGGTGTGATGAGTTCATATTTTGACACATTTTATACCCTTATAATCTTAGTTTTTGGTAGTTTATTTAACTAATATAGGGGAATAATTATTGTTTTATGCTTAAGTGGTAAAAATTGCATAAATTTTATTATTTGAGCTAAAATGATATAAATTAAGTAAATTTAGAATAAAATATTATTTATTAATATTTATTGAATTTTATTTTGCATGTATTATTTTATAAATAAAAGAAAATTAAAAAAAAAAAAGAAATTTGACCTTTGGACCAACGGCCGAAGGCCTGGAACAAAACGACGCCGAACGGAGACCTAGAGGCATGAAAAAGAAACCAAACGCAGCGCACAGGAGCGCCGCACGAGGAAGAAGAGTCAGCCGTCAGGGCTGACGTGGCGTGGGAAACAAAAATTATAAAAAGCAGAGGTGGCGTCAAAAACAAGACGAGGCAGTCTCTGCCGTTAGGCAGAGAACAAGAGACGAGCCATAGAGAGAAAAGGAGGGCGCGTCTGGAAGTGTTCGGTCGAGAGCCTCAACAGGCTCGAGGGAGCGGCAGAGCCGCAGCACGGAGAAAGAGGGATAGAGCCGTTAGGCTCTGACAGAGGACGAAACAGGCTCGGCAGAGAGAGGACGACTCACGGACGGTCTGAGCGCGGCACGGAAAAGGACGGGCGATGCAGTAGCTGTCAGTGTCAGCCGCCAGCGAAGGAAAAAAGAAAAAGAAAAAGAAATTTTTGCACGGAAATAAAGGCCGAGAAAGGAAGAAAAATCAGAGGAAGAAATTATACCGGTAGAATTTATTTCAGATAAAATTTATTTTTATCTGAATAAATTCTTGATCTTTTATCCAAAATTAATTCTGGTTATTTCTTTCTCTTATTTTTAATTTATATTTTAGATATATATTTCTGTGTAATTAATTCTTTAATTATGGCTGGCTGATTATTTATTGTTAGGGAATGAATTGAAACCCTAGACTATGGTTTGACTTATAATTTTATTTTCTTTGTTTCGTGAGATTGTTTCTTGACTCTATATTAATTGATATCGTTTATATGTATAATTCTGTCAAGTATAGTTTATTTGGTGCATGCCTTGTTCTGGTACCTCATAAGTGACAGTATGTAGGATTATTTGCCTGCTAGGTGGCCATCTAAATATACTAGAATTTATATGTATAAATTGCAGCTAGGTTAGATAGCAATTCACCTAATCGTTTTGTGATTCTAACCGAAGTGGTAAAAGGTTTCGATACGTGTGGGTCAAGGAAAGGAAATACAGCTAGACATGCTTTTTGTACTAGTATGGGTACTTTGATTGACATCCTTCCACTTACACTTAATGCATTAAATCTAGTTAAATATAGGAGCCGCTTGTTGCTGCTATACTGCTAGTATTTAATAGGGTTAATATTGGCGCTTTGTCGTATTAATTAATTAAGGGAAGTAATATAAGGTGTATAGACTTGCTTTTGGTGTGCAACTTGGTCGATCTCTTTCTTACGATTAAAAGATGACTTAGAAATAAATATTATATCTAAATCTAATCTAGTGGTGGATTTTTATTTCCCTAACATGTTTCTCATATCTGCGGGTTTCCCATTATTTCCCATTATTTTCCATTATTTTCATTATTAGTTTATTTTATTCTATTTAATCCTTTTATTATTTTGATAAACCCCCATTAATATTTTTCTTATTTATTTATTTTGTGTTATTTAGGATTGTTAGTTTTAGTTTTATTTTTAAGCTAGTTAGATAGAGGTGAGCCCTCTCAATCCCCAGTTTAGAACGATACCCTTATTTACCAGTGCTACATTTGACAACAAGAGGGTTTAAATTGCGTGCCGGCTACGGTCGCACCACTAAGTTACCTAATCCTTGATTAGCTACTAGGTGTTAGTCCGCCTTTAGTCATTTACTGGCTTCGAGCTTTACCTTCGGGTGGGATCCTATTAGATCCCAGTGCCATACCTACTCTTAAAACTAATGATGTATTAGGGGGTATGAATACTAAAGAGTATAGTTACTTAGGTGGTTAGCTTCATCTTTGACTAATGTCTATTCTGGTTATTGGCTTCTGCTTGGACTCTATGTCCCTTGATTTGGATAGGCTTTAATGGTATATGAGACCATGGTGCGGTGCACAGTCCATCGCTCCATGATGAATAACTAGATAATGATTGGAACAAAGTTTTGATGATAATAATGGTTAAATTTAGAATGAATACTCTAATAATTAATTTAATGAATAACTAGTTAATAATTAGAAGGAATGACTAGGATATGACCTATATAAATAGATGGATAAAGAAATGGTATAACCTAATTAAATAAGTAAGTTATAGAATAAACCATAGTGTTCATATAGAATAATATGCTTAGCACACGTGTCTAACTACCTATGATATTGTACTATGAAACTAAGCATGATAAACCATTAACTCTTGAGATATGAATGATAGTGTGTCCTAATGCATTACTACACTTATTTACAGGGTAATGGCATGATGCATGCTAAGTATGATTTCCATGATATGATAGAACTTGGTATGCTTGAGGAGAGAACTTAGCTTATAATGTACATAGCATACTAATTTGCCCATTTGACTGATCACCTGCTCATTAGCATGAGTAGATGGCCATGTGCAGGTTTTTGGGGATAGTAATTAATGGGCCTACCTAAGCTTAGGTTTAGGTCTTGAGAGTTTAGACATTTAGAATGTTTTTTGGATTCCATGATAGACCATGGTTTTTAGGTTATGCCCTAACAGTTTTTCTATTGCTGCTTGTTTTCTACAATTATAGCCTGTGTTCTTAGATTATTATTCTCTTTGTATTTTACTACGTTGGGGGCTGTCCAGGTCATATGCTGTAAACTATATTTTATACATTTATATAACTTAAGTTTTCAAACTATTTTAAACTGGTTAGTTTGGTTTTATCCTTGTATCTAATATGGAATGTGTGACTGATATCTGTTAAGTGTTAGGTATAGAGGAGGCACCCTGTTTTTCCTAGTTGTGTTTAGTATTTTCCACTTTCGCATTATTTTAAAATGAAAATTTTTGGTGGTAAAAATGGGGTGTTATAGGTTTATATCAGAGCTTTTCTAAAAGGTTTTCCATTTTCAAGAATAATTAAGCTGACACCACATGTTGGTATCTAAGCTTTTTCCTAAAAATATATCAATTTTGAGAATAATTAAATATTACCATAGGATTTTTAGTGGGGTTTCTCGTAAAAACTTATCATTTTTAAGATTTATAAACTAATATCATAGGATCATATAAGCCTTGATTTGGAATCTTTTCCCCTCTGATTTTTTTTAAATGTTTAAGTATTTTAAAACTTGGAATGTCCCTAAGTGAGAGTGGACTGGGAATGTATTATAAACAGTCTTTGTGACAATGTGTTGTGCGAGTATTGGTACTTGGTAAATTTATTTTCTAGTATTTACTTCTAATCTTAAAGAATCGATGGTTTCTAACCATCATTACAAGTCCATTTAGGCATTCATGGAGAATTGGAGCTTATAAGGAAGGCCAGATTTGAGCACTAAAACCACCACTGGTGCCAGTGGGTGCACCATTTTTAGGGGATTAGCTTTGAAGGGTTAAGCATCATCTCCCACCAATCTTCTAGGTCCATAAGGTCACTAACATTATGGAGAGATGGGTTAGGGATATGGAGAAAACCTTCACCTCCTATGGTTACCCTACAGATAGGAGGGTTGACATAGCGGTAAATTATTTGAGAGGAAGGGAAGATGCTTAGTAGAGGAGCCTCCAACATAAGGGTGGATAAACGATGGGATGGTGATTGATCCTACAGGCACTTTGTGCGCAGTTTTACCTGATACACCTCTGAATGAATAAGTATGATGAGTTTATAGCACTTCAGCATGGAGGCAAGTTTATAGAATAGTACCACACACGATTCATGAACTAGCTTCAGTTTGCACTAGAAGTTGACGCCAACGTGGTGATGTAAGTCCACCTTTTCAAGATTGGATTACGGATTAGATATTAGGAGCTCTTAGCGTAAGCTACACTACTTGCATGGTGGGATTGCATGTGAAGGCTTTATAGGCTTCCTAATTCATCTAAGCTTGAAGTGCTAGTTTAGGAGCAAAAGGAAGTTCGAGGACCGTTAGCATCCCAGTGAAAGAAAGAAGGTTTTTTCAGGAGGAAGCATACTACCCAGATATGGTAGGAGCATGAGGTCCATACCCAAATTTAGAGGTATATCTGAGGGTTGTGCTGAGGAGAGGCATTGCCACTATAAGGAATGTACAATAGATCAAACGGGGGTAGATAGTAGAAGCAACAAAGCCACATGTCATGGATGTGGCTTAGTGGGGCACCAATCTTATGATGTTGAGTTAGAGGTGGAAGCATCTAGAGGATCCATTATAATTCTTAGAGTACCAAATCAATTCAACAGCCATATTTGTAGACTTAAAGAGTTCCTCCATCACCAGCTAGTATCATCAATCAAGCTAGTCAGCCCAAAAGTAAAAGGTCTCACCTTTTCCAATGAGGGTATGGATTAGTTAGTGTGGTGGGATTTCCTTTTTAGGAGATTAACCGAACATGATGAGCCTGATAGAGGTAGAGCATCAGGACAGTGTGGGGACCGATATGCTTATTATCTTTACTTTTCCAACATGTTTATTGTTTAACTCTTATGCATCCCACTCCTTTGTTTCATCTATATTTATAACTAGAGAAGCCTTATCTCCTTCTAGTAGTATTTCACTTCTTTGGTGTTACCTTCTAGGGATAGGATTTCATGCTCTAGGTTCTATAAAGGAGTGGCTTTGGTAGTGGAAGGAATAGAATTTATGTTTCACCTCATAGAACTTGAATTACGTGATTTCCATGTGACTGTTAAAATGGATATATTGGGGAAGTACTAGGCATTGATTGATTGTGCATAAGAACGCATGGTTCTACGAGGACAAAGGGTATTAGGATATTGTATCAGATGAGTGAATCTAATCTTCTACAAAGATCATGTGAACACTCGTAATGAGTAACTTTTTTTGTTAATTTCATCTGCTCTTCTTATATAGTGTTTGAGACACTGAAGCCGTTGAGACATCATTGGATTAGATAATAGTGACCTATGAGTATTCTAATGTATTCCCTAAGGAGATTCCAATAATGGCACCTATTTGAGAAGTCATGTTTATCATAGATGTGTTGCTAGGGATAGAGGTAGTATCTAAAGCCCCATACCATATGGCAATTGTGGAGATGAAAGAACTCAATGCTTAGTTATAGGAGCTATTGGAGAAGTGCTACATTTAACCTAGCATACCACCATATGGAGCTCTAGCCCTTTTTGTGATGAATAAGGATACGAGATTGACATTGTGCATTAATTATCGAGGGTTGAATCAAGGTACGGTAAAGAACTACTATCATTTGCTAATGATCGATGACCTATTTGATCAACTCAGGAAGCCAAGGTGTTCTCCATGATCGATCTTCAATTAGGCTACCATCAATTGAGGATAGTAGAACAAGACATCACTTGTACTACTTTTTGGATAATATGTGGCCATTATGAGTTCACAATAATGTCTTTTGAACTCACTAATATACCAGTACCTTTGAAGTCCCTTATGAATTAGATATTCTAACGTCTCTTGGACTAGGTCATTGTGATATTCATCGATGAAATCCTCACCCACTCCAGCAACCAAGAGATGCATGAGTAGGATTTAGGGCAGGCATTGGCATTATTGAGATGATATTAACTATATGGCAAACTCTCATAGTGCAAGTTCTAGTTTGGTCAAGTGGATTTTCTTAGACATGTAATCTCTAAGCATAGAGTGGCAGTAGACCCTGTGAAGATACAAGCAGTTTTTAAATGGCTAGCACCCACTTCTATCAAAGAGGTGTGTAGCTTTCTAAAATTAGTCGGTTACTATCATCGATTTGTTGCATACTTGTCTAAGATAGCATGATTGTTTAAGTCACTAACTGAATAAGGCTACCCATTTTTAGTGGGATGAGAATTGTGGTGAAGCTTTCAAGGAGTTGAAGAAGCACTTAAATTCCACTCTAGTGTTCACATTGCAGAGTGGATCCGATATTTTTGAGGCATATAATGATGCTTCTAAGCATAGTTTGGGTTATTTTTTGATGGTACACGGAAGATTAGTGGCATATGCTTCTCGATAACTAAAGCAGCATGAATAAAACTACCTAATGCATGACTTAGAGCTTTCTGTAGTAGTGTTTACCCTTAAAATCTAGAGGCATTATCTCTATGGAATTTAGTGTAAGTTCTACACTGACCATACGAGCCTCAAGAACATCTTCACGTAGCAAGAGTTGAATCTAATACAACATCGATGGTTAGAGTTAGTAAAGGATTATGACCTGCAATTGACCTATGATGAGGGTAAGGACAATATGTTGGCAGATGTGCTTAGGCAAAAAATGTTGCATTCCTTGGGCATATCTTGTTGTTAGATCATCTATGCTTAGAATTCAGGAAGTTTGAGATTGAAATGATCACTATTAGTAGTATAGAGGCAAGAATGAGTGCACTCACCATTATGCCATAATCTTAAAGGTGAACCGAGCTAATCAACTTCGTGATGTCAAACTCGTGAAGATTTGGATTAATTTTATAGCAGGTAGAGTTGAAGGATTTCAGATCTATGAATATGGTAGCATTAGGTACCAAGCTAGGTTGTGTGTACCATAGGGATGTATTGACCTTATAAGAATGACCCATGAAGAAGGACATTGTACTCCTTATTTTATCCACCCTAGAGGGGATAAGCTATATAAGGACCTAAAGGAGGTATAATGGTGGCCCCATATGAAATAGGAAGTGGAAAAATTTGTTAACTAATGTTTGACTTATTAGAAGGTTAGGATCGAGCATAAGAGACCAACATAGTTAGTGGAACCAGTTGAAGATTAAAAGTGTAAGTAGGATAGTATATCTAGGGACTTCATAGTTGGTATTCTGAAGATTTGTAGTGGATTGACTCTATCTGGGTTGTCATGGATCATCTAACTAAGTTATCCATGTTCATAATAATGAAGGTAACATGGAACATAGAGCAACTAGCCAAAACTTATAGGAAATATGTTGTGCGACTACATAGAGTCCCTAAGGGTATTGTCTTAAATTGAGATTCTGGGTTTTAGTCACACTTTTTGAAAAAGTTGCAAGATGCTTTTGTTACTCAACTTAAGATGAGTATTACCTTTAACCCATCTATAAATGGTTAGATTGACAGGATATTATACTTATAAGACATGCTTTGGGCATGTGTGTTAGAATTTGGGTGTTTTTAGGAACATAGTTTAGACTTGATTGACTTGTCATATAATAAAAGTGATAATGCTAGCTGCAAGATGGCACCTTTTAAAGCCTTGCATGGGAGAAAATTTCATAGTCCTTTGTGTTGGAGTGACATTAGTGAGACACTTATGTTGAGACCCAAAATGATTGAGAAGATGTGGCACATCTAATTGATTCAAGATTGGATAAGAGTAGCCTAGGATCCACATAAGAGCTACACAAATATGAGAAGATGAACCAATGGCTATGAGGTGGGTGATAGAGTCCATTTAAGGGTCTCTCCCACTCAGGGAGTCATGAGGTTTTATAGGAAGGGTAAGCTAAGTCTGAGTTTCATTAGACAATATAAGATTATGGATCGTTCTGTTGAAGTTTCCTCGCATTTGGTTCTATCGATGGAATTATAACTTGTGCACAACGTCTTCCATATATCTCAGCTAAGGAAGTACATAGCAGATCCTTCACACATTATCTAACAAAAGTCGCTAGAGCTTGATGAATCTTTGACTTATGAAGAGTAAATTATGAGCATTCTTATTACAAAAATGAGAGAGATGTGTATGAAGACCGTCCCGTTTGTTCCATTATTTGATCAACTAGTTTGTCATTTAAGAAAAATGGTTTTTACTTGACCAAATATATCAACTAGTCTATAGAAAAATTGTTAGGTTTGTCAACCTAGGTATATTTTTTTAACTCAATTTTTTTGGGGAAATTTCTTATACTCAAATGGAAAATTGTTAACCTATGCATAATTATCTCTAGAATATTCTTAGCCTTTTTAATGATGCATTTGGCATAAAAATACAAATTTAGATTGATCTAAGGGGTTAATTAGGACAATTGATGGTGGAGATGATGTTAGTTTTGTCTTCTTCTACGTCTCTCCTCTGCATACTTGTAGGATCATTGCTTCAATCTCAAACTTAATTCTTCTCAAATGGGAGATTACATCCGCATTGACCTTCCATTGTCCCCTCTTGTGTATGGTGTTTCTGGACCGATTTACCTAAAATTCTCCAAAATGACCATTTGAACTCTGGAGGGTAGGTCAGAACATCTTGGACGAATACTATCCATTTAGCTCAAATTTAAATGGTAAAAATTAGGTTTTTTTGATCTGACCCTAACCACACTTGTGATTCATATCAATTTGTTTGCTATAAATGTCCCTAATTATGTCTTTTATTCACCTTTCTTTCATCCATTAAAATATTTAACACTCTAGCATTCACCTTCTCCATCAACACTTCGAGCCTTGGAATTGAATTCCGTTCACTTCTCAAATTCTTTCTCTGGCTCCCACTTCTTTTAATTGGTAAGCAAGAATGAGTAAGATATAGGAATGAGGGTGAGCAATTAAATAGATTTACCCTCTATTTTCCTTTTCAGTGTGGTACGTTCATTCTTTCCTTTCCATTTATTGTTCGAATTTGTAAAAGTTATTTACAAATTTATGAGTTAAAACTTTTTTTTTTATGATTTTTAACATTGAGAATTTCACAAGTTGAGTATTCTTGTTTAAAGAAAATTTTACGTGTATCAAGTAAGTTATTCTTGCTTCTAAAATAGGTTATGAGTAAACTTACATGTTCTATAACTCCTTAAGTTTGAAATTCGTATAGGCAAGAATATATAGTTTATAGGACTTGATTTTGATGGTTAATGTAATACCCCAAATTGAGCAGAGTATTGTAAGGATTGATCTATCTACTTATATCATCATTTTATACCATCCTTTTTGTTATTCGGTTCTAAGAATTGCATAGTTAAGTATGTTGGCCATAGAGCAATTTTTAGGACGGGTGACCCTCCTGGTAAGTTTCAAAAATTCTTAAAAAAATTTTGGGAAGCGCATGAGTGAGGACAAAGAATGCCGAAAGGACTCGTGGTTATCTGTGAGGTAAGCTAATTAATTCGAAAGTACTCCAAGGTAGTCCTTGTGTACTCGTATCATCTTAGGGTGTTACAATTGCTATCAAAGTAAAACTGCAACAATGAGATAGTCTTGGATGAGCCAGTCAGCCACCTAGTAGGATGATTTTTGGGATAAACTGTATTGAGATGGTTAGTGGTTGAGGCGCAACAAGGAAATTGTATTCTTTAAGTGAGGGTGAATGTAATACCGTAAATTGATAAGAGTGCTAAAAGGATTGATATGCCTAGTTATATTAACATGGTATTCCATCCTTTTGGTGATTCTATCCTAATAACTCCATAGTTAAGCATGCTAGTTGTGGAGTAATTTTTAGGATGGATAACCCTCCTGGGAATTTGTAGAAATTTTCTAAAAGTTTTCGGCAAGAGTGTGAGTGAGGATAAAGTACTCTAAATGGACTCGTGTTGATCTGTGAGGGTAGTCAATCAATCCGAAAGCACTCCATGATAGCCCCCTAGTGGCGGTATCAGGTCGTGTTACCAGTTACAAATGCTAAATTATTATGTTTGGTGGATATTTATATGTTATGTTCTAATTATATGTTATATTGCATTATTGTGAAATTATGAATCTAAGTGTGAAAGATGGGGTTTTGAGCATAAAAATAGCCAATTGTGGCTTAGTCAAGGCCATATTTGGCTTTTCCTTAGTTGCTTAAAATTATTCTAAGGATGTTTGAATATGTGTCATAAGTATTTAAAGTGTTAGGACAATCTTAGTTGAATTTAGAGTTTAGGTCATATTTAAAAATTTTGACTTTGCTCTCTTCTAGAGGCATTTTCTTCCTTACAATGGGCACCTGTAAAAAATAACATCACCATTGTGGTCATTAGGTCCATTACATAAATGTTTCTATATAAGAAGTCTTAATTTGAAGTTGTATAACTTGAGATATGATTAAAACAAGTTTAGACTAACTTTAGGCAAAGTAAGGGGTAAAATGCTGATTTCGGTCACCAAAGTAAAAAGGCCCTATTTGATTCTGTCCATGGGAAGTAGGGTCATGTTTTGGCAGTTTGGTTAACTTTGTTTGTGATGGTTTAGTCCTTAATAATTTAAGTTAACAAATATGGAGTTAAAATAAGCATAGAAAAACCCTAGCAGTAAATATGTTATTTTTGATGTGAATTTATAAGCTTAGGTTCTTATTTTTATACATGGTGTCACTAAGAGGTTAGTTAAGTTATGTTGAAAATTTGAGCTACTAATGAGTTAGTTTGATAGGTCAACCTAAATTAACAATTTAAAGGATTTATAAGGGTGCTTAAAACGTTCTAATTGTTTTATGCTTCATCCTTGTGTGGTAGGGCCTCAAGTTAACTTCACTAATGTTCTAAATGTAACATTGGATTATTAGGGTTAATTAAATATTTGGATTAGGAATTTTTTAGAGCTTTAACTAATTATACAAGATTAACCTGTGTTGTGTGCTTGATTGTCTTAAGCGATAACCTAAGTGATATAGAACTTATATCCATATTCAATGCACTCTATATTGTTAAATAATTGGATTAGGAACTAATCAAATTTATCCTAACCTTATCACTTATCACTTGTTTAGCAATCGTGAGATGTTCAACCCTAGAAATAGAAGTAAATGTATGGTTTAACATAGGGTTGGAATGAATTCATCTACATGCTAAGTGTGACATCTTGTTGATGAGTGTTGACTATCTTCAATAATAAGACATTAATTATTAAAGGGAAGGAATCACATGAGTAAGGATTGAGTTTGTTACTATGAGTGATCAATTATTTACACGGTTCGTTTGAAACTATGGCAGCCCTAGTCTACTCTATATGTGTCCATTCCATTGGCTTGTAAAGGATATGCATACTTAAGGATTAGCGGTGTATTAATGTTACCTAGGAGAGTTATGCCCTGGAAGGTAGTTTTATGCCCGTCTCCATTCCACCAGATGTAAAAGTGGTTCCCAAGTGCGTTGTGCCCTAGAACATCACGTTTACGCCAATTCTATTCATCTCTTGAGTACTCAATGTGATTAATATGATGTGTTTGATCACTAAAGTAAAGATAATAACCTGTAGTATTTTAGTATTGTTATTATCTTATATTACCTGTGATCTAGTGCCCTATTGCATGTTAATCTTATCTTACCATGTATCAACGTGTAAATGTTATGCTCTTAGAATAACTTAGCTTACCAGTATGTTGCATACCAACACCAATTGTGGCACTCTAATGATCCCAGTTGATTTGGGGGAGCATACGCATTTGCGTATGATGTTATGCAAGACTCTTGATGATGAGACTGTTGATCCTTTTGGTTATCTATCTATTGTTGAGTGATCTTATTCTATGGATCGGGAGTAGAGTCACCGTTATCCGATGCTAATTATTTGGATCTAGATACCCTTTTTGGACTCTTAGGTCCCATATTCCCTTTTGTTTTCTTTTGAACATATTTATTTTAAGTGTATCTCCTAAAATTGTATTTTCGCTAATTTATGTTATTATCTCATTTTATCTCTACATCTGTTGAAAGTTATCGTATTTCTTAGCATTGTACTTAATATGAGAATGGTAAGGAACCAGACTTGTGTTAAGTGTTGTGGTAACACCCACTATATATTAGCTTCCTCAAAAAAGAAAATTTTCATTAGTAAATTTTGGGGTGTTATATTTAAAAAGTGCATTTTGAGGGAAAAGTATGAATCCTCAAGAAATATTGGGTCGTGATAATTAATGATGAAATGTGCAACTAAATTAAGCTAAAAATGTGTTATGTTCTTTTAGAATATGTTCCATTGTGGTAGGATAAAGATTTATGAGCTTGATCTACATTAAAATGACTGTTTGATGCTTTTAAAGGGTAACTGATAGACTTGTTAGGTCAAACTGATTCACTAGTTTCTAGAATAATGGATTGGTTGGCCTAAACCATCAAATGGTTGGCCTATAGAGACCTTGGCCTTGCTCTCTATTGAAACACATTCAATTGTTGGCTAGAACCAATAAACTAGTCAACAAAGAGTTGAATGGTTTGCCTATACTGATCAACAAATTTAAAGAAAAGTAAGGTTTTGTCAAGAAAAACCAATAGATTGGTTAACCTAAATCGATCAACTCATTGGTGTAACCCATTGAATGGTTGGACTGAAACTATAAACTTGGTAGATTGTGTGGTTTTGTTCTTCTTAGTAGGATATGCTTCAAGACTATGCATGGGATTGTTATATCGCTAACTAATCGATAAAGTGGATGTATTACCATGGATCAATGACCTACTGAATACATTAAATGGAGCGTCATTTATGACACAATCAATATATGTGGTAATGGCTGAAAAGGTGTACCACATATAAAACGTGATGATTCTTGAGAAATAAGGTGTTGAAATAAGGAACATGTTTAAATGGAATAATATACTCGGAATGATTGATATTGGAAAAGCACAATGGAAACCATACACATGGTTGGGGGGATGGAAAGGATTAACATGGAAGAAATATGTTATCGTCTTGCTTGTTCTGTATATGGGCCTAGTATGATCATGCAACCTCTAAATAATGTATTAGTCACATAAAGAAAAATACAATCGAGTTCTGTATGGGTTTGGGTTACCCGATCCTCGATTAACTACTAAGGTTAGTCTGCCTTTAGGATTTAATTGTTGCATTTGGGCTTTGCCTTTAGGTGGGATCCTAGTAGATCTTGGTGCCTTACCTATTCTTGACAATGATGATGTCCTTTGTGGTTTGTTTCAGCCTTAACTATTGTCTCTTATTCTGGGCTTTGGCTTAGACTTTTGTTCATTATGGTTATTTGCTTTAGCTTAGACTTTATGTCCCTTAGTTTGGATAGTCTTCCATGGTATATAAGACCATGGGGGAATGCATAGTCTATCACTCGATGATGAATAATTATATAATCATTGAAATGAATGGTTGGATAGAAATATTGATAAAATTTGGAATAAATACTTGGATAATGAATTAAATGAATAACTCAATGATGACCTGAAAAAGTAGATAGATAAGAAATAGTATAACCTAATTCATCAAGCAAGTTAGAGAATAGACCCTAGTGTTCATCTGGAATAATCTACTTAGCATAAGTGTGTAACTACATATGATATTGTACTAAGAAAATAAGCATGATACAATTTGAACTCCTGAGATATGTATGATAGTGAATCCTAATGCATTACTACACTTATTCACATGGCACTGGCATGGCCCATGTTAAGTATGATTTCCATGTTATTATAGAACATGATATGGTTATGACTTCCATTATGGAGTTATCTTACTTAGTACGTAGTATACTGATATAGCTGTTTGCTCAATCACCTGCTCATACCCGCAACCAAAAGGCCCTATGCTAGTTTTTGGGGATGGCTAGTAGTGCTCCTAACTCAACTTAGGTTTGACGCTTGAGAGGGTAGACATCCGGAAGGTTTTGTAGGGACCTTGATGGACTATGATTTTTGGGCCACGCCCTAACTTGTTTTCTACCATTATAGTCTTATGATCTTAACTTATTATTCTCCGTGTATTTGAGTACATTATGAACCATCAAGATCTTATGTTCTATGCAATCCTATAAATATATATGAGATGTTGAGTAAGTCCTTTTCATGAATATTAGAGTAAATAGTTATAATATGATGGTCTATCGTTACTAAGGATAAGGTATAGACATAAATTGGAAACCAATATTCCAACTTTCGTAGAATTTTCTTCGTTTTCTCTAATGAAACTCACATCCATCATGAGTTATAATGGCCCAAGCAACTCCTAGCCTACATTTGGCTTGTTAGGACATGTTCACATGTCATTTAGGATATCATATTTATTTGAGGAAGAGTTTATCCTCTTCAATACTAGGAAATAATGTTTTATAGAAAAATTAAGTTGTTTTTTTTCCCGTAATGTGTACAAGGAGCTAGGCATCACCTATTTCATAAAATAATCAATGACCACAATGATAATGGGTTGGAGCTCAACTCTTGGCACATTTTGAGCAGCTGTAATTTAATCATATCTTAGTTCCATTTGTACCTATGACAAGGGGCCTAAATATGTCTTTGCCCCAACATTTTGAGCAAATGTAATATTTTTTTTTGCAATGTTGACATCAATAAACAATTTCTTTAGTAGCTCAATATATTGTCATATTCCAAAAAAAAAGATAAATGGAAAACATCCTAAAAGCCAGATGCTATGTATGTTTTGTGAATTGAGGGATTCTAATGGAATAAGAATATAAGTGAAAAATTAGAAGATACCAAGGGCATAATAGGGAGGATAGAGCCAAAGTAAGAAATTTGTATTATGATTTCAAATGGCTAAAAAGAATACATTACTATCTATATGGCGAGGAGGAGAAGTGAAAATATTTTTCCATCGAAGACAATAGATGGACATGTTTTATATAAGGAGCTCACCCAATGAATGAGTATATATGCTAACTATCTAAGACTAGCCCTACAAATGCATTATAGTCATAAGGTTGTCCATTTTAGCACCAAGGTTTGATTAGTGGATACAGTAGACTTATGGGATAATAGAGGATCTTCATATACAATTTCTATGGTCGAGATTATTCTTGGTGAAACTACTAAGGCGTTATAGTTTAGTGTGGCATATGTAGTTAGTTAGGCTATGAATCATTTGAGTATCATCATTGGTAGGATCTATTCCACTAGTAGAGACCACTGGTACCCAAGCGGTAGGCCTATTAGTAGTGGACCTACTAACCATAGTTGTACTAGCAATAAAGGGAACCTGTTAAAGCTAGTGTAAAACCTTGGGAGGTTAAGGGGAAATCACATGAGCCTCACCTTTTTCCATGGAGAGAAAGACATAATAAATATGCTAGAGGGTATCATATAGGATACCTATGAGGATAGTCAGGTGGGTATCTAAATGTTATCAGCCAGGCAGAGGGTGATTAGCTGCTTAGATATGGTTACTAGTTGATTTTCCATTCTTTCATTGCCATCACATATGTTGTTTTATTAGGTGGTATCTCTATTGTTCGTAACTACTACTTTTATTGCTATAGTTGCCTTATTTCTATTTGCTAGTGTGTCAATATATGTGATGTTGGTGATAGATTATATTCGACTAGGCTCTATTCTAACATAGCCATAAAGATATGAGGGGTAGATTTCCTAGTGGACATTTTTGAGATGGACATACAGGACATTGATTTTGTCCTAGGGATGGATACATTGCGGAGATATCAAGTAGTGATAGATTGCTCATAAGAGTGACTTTTGTAGCGGAGACCTCAGTGTGCTAGGGTCTCTTATAGAATATGTAAGCCTTGACCGATGACAAAGGTTGTATATGCCCATATAATGTTTTCTTTCATGAAGATAGGTAACCCTAATGTAATCTTTGGTGAAGATAGGTTACCTTATAAATTAATTTAGATTTTAGGTGTTGACCTTGGAGGATAATTTAGTTGATCAAGAGTTTCGTAATGTGTTTTTGAAAGGAGATACTAGGTATGCCACAGATATGTTAGATAGATTTCACAATTAAACTAGTATTTGGGGTCGAGCTAGTTTTAAAGGCACCCTATCAAATGATACTGGTAAAGTTGTGGGAGTTGAATTCATAGCTAGAGGAGTTCTTAGCTCACAGATACATTTTCCTGAGTGTGTCGCTAAAGGGAGCACCAATTTTGGATTGTGAAGAAGAAGGATGGGAGTCTCTACTTATGCATTTACTATTGGTCCTAACTAGTTGATGGTGAAAAAACCAATATCCGCTTCTAAGGATCAATGATTTGTTCGATCATTTGCGGGGCTCTTTGATTTTCTTGAAGATTTACTTTAGTTTGGGTTGTCATCAACTTTACATCACTAAGGTAGACATTATGGCAATGACCTTTAGGACACCATATGGGAATTATGATTTAACGATGATACCTTTTGGGCTCACCAATACACGTAGTTTTTGTAGATTTGATGTTTAGGATTATCCGACTATTCCTTAATCAATTTTTGTTATTTTTTATTGATGACATTATAGTGGAGAGGATCATGGTAGAACCTTCATACTATATTGCAACTCCTTATAGACCACAAGTTTTATGCCAAACTCTCCATATATGAGTTCTTGTTTTAGGAGGTTACATTTTGGGATCAAATGAAGAATTTTGAAGTGATCTATTGGAAGGCACCCACTACCGCTCTAAAGGTGCGTAGTTTCTTAGGTTTTACCAGATACTAGAGTTCTTTTCTTTAGAACTTCTTGAAGGTATCTTATCCCTTATCTATCTTTCGAAAGAGGACAACAAGATTTTAGTGAGATGATGCATATGTGGGAGAATTTCTAGAGTTAAAGTCATGCATAACTATGACACTAATTTTTACTCTACCATCGAGATAAGACAAATTTGAGGTCTATAGTGATGCATCAAAGCACAAAATAGGTGTGTATTGATGTAGCATGGTAAGCTAGTGGGTTACGCTTTTGTTAATTAAAGTCATATGGTGAGAACCACGTGATGTATGATTTAGAGTGTTTTATAATAGTCTTTGCACAAAAAGATTTAAGGCACTATCTGTATGGGATGTGGTGCAAATTATGCATGCACTCATCATAAAATGCCTCACGTATAGATTCACTAAGAAAGAGTCGAGTAAGATGTAGAGAAGATGGCTAATGTTGTTGAAGGACTATGATATCTAGTTGAAAAATAATGAGGGTAAAGCTAATGTCAATGAGGAAACGAATACATCACACTCCTTAAGTTCTTGTGTATTGGCTAGTTAGTTACTACAAAAGCTCCATGAGTTAGGGATTCAGTTAATCTAGCAAGGTGATATGGAGGATCAGATGAGTTCTTTGACGATTACACTGATTGTTTTTTATGCGATTCAAGCTAGGTAGCCGAGAGATGTTAATCTTGAGAGGATTGAACAAAAGATATTAGATGGTCAAAGTGAGGGTTTTTTAGATCCATGAGGATGGAAGCATTAACTATAGGGATTGGTGGTGTGAACCTTAAAGTTGTGCTAATTTGAAACAATGGATTTTTGAAGAGGGAAACTAGACTTCATATTTAGTTCACTCAAGAGGTGATATGTTATACAAGAACATCAAGAGGATCTACTAGTGGCCTTATATTAGGTGACTGGTAGTAGAGTTTATGTAGAGGTGCCTAACTTGTTAGAAATTCAAGATCGAGCAATAGAGGCCTACAAAGTTTTATTAGCCTTTAGATATTATAAGGTGAATGTAGGATCCCATGTCAATTTATTTTTTAAGCAAGCTACTGAGGACTCACAATGGGTATGATACAATCTTGGTTATCATCAATAGGTTAACTATGTCTGGAACTTTACTATGAATGAAGTTTACTTGGATTATGGATCAGTTAACTGATGCTTACATGAGGTTTATGGTGAAAAATAATTATACACCTACTGACATAGGCTCTAATAGGAATCGGAGATTACTTTTACTCTTCTTTGCGAAGTTATATGAGGTTGTAATACTCGTTTCTAGAAAACCCAGATTATAATTGGTAATTATGTGTATTGGTTTTAATTATTATTTTAGGATATTTGATAATAAATATATTTGTGAATATGTTTAATATTATTAAAACTTATTAGTTATAAAATTTAATTAGGTTAAAATATGATTGAGGGTGTGTATCAAAATAAAAACCTAGGATAGGTCGTAACTAGTGTCCATTTTGTCAAATAAATCATGTCCAGTAACCATAATTTCTACCAGGTATATTTTTTTAACCCTAAATATTCACCTAGATTTTTACCCTAACCTATTCCCTAATCTTTGTGAGAATCTATTTATCATCACCGTACTCTCTTAGCCCAATACCTTACTTCTGAAAACCATCACCCTACACCATTTAAACTATACCTCCCCTCTCCCCTATGTTTTTGTTTCCCTATTTTATCCTCTCTTCAATGCTTGCCACCCCCTTCTTAAATCACACAATCCTCCTCTTATTATGTTGCAAAAATCCTTGACCAAACCTATAAATCATCTACCTCACTTGAGCTCCCTCACACACAATAAGTCCTCTTGTCTCCTCATCTTAACTCCTTTCCTCCACCAATTTTTATACGATAACACCAAACCCCATTGGCCTTCTTAGCCAAAAACAAACCAAAACCATGAAACCCCCACACCCTACACCAGCCATCATCACTAGAGCCACCCCCAACCTACACATCAACCAACCTCAGCCTTTCCCTTTACCTTCGGCCAAGTTAGCCAAAGCCTCTTCCCTTGCAGCACCATTATCCTAAGTAGCTACCCCCTCCATCTTGGCCCTTATCATCGAATCAGCCACCCTACCATAGGCCTTAGCCATCTTTACTAGCCCATTTCCACCAGCAAAACCTAACATTCCACCCCTCCTCATTTTGGACAAAACCGTCGTAGCACCACACACCCATCTTCAACCATTTTAGCCGAATCTCTCATTTCAGTCATACCTTTTGCACTGAAGCCCTACTCCTCTTCTTTGGCCCTTTATGCTTCACTTCTCCTTCTTCCATTTTGTTGCATCATTGCTACCATTCTCCCCTCCTTACCTTTGCCCATTTTCATCATTTCCTGGAACCCTTGAGCACCAGCCATTTACACAGTTGCCACCCTCCACTCTTCTTGGCTAAAACTTCCTCCTCTATTATTAATTTTTTCCTTAGCCTTCCTCTTTCTTAATCCACCAGTTAGTAGCCCTTAATTTTTTTGGTTATTTAGGATTATTATTGTATAATATTGTATGCTAATATATGCAAATGTTTGGATGTTAAATTCCTAGATATTTTTGGAGAGCAGTGGAGAAGAACTCTTTTATATAACCTTATATTAGCTAAATCCATTCACTCATAGGATGGTAGAAATTATGTGTGAGCATCCTAGGAAGTTTTAGACTTAGAATCATGCTAGGGTTTTATACTTTTCGAATACTGTAGCATGTATGATAAAATGATGAACAGATGATATGCATGATTATTGATAATTGAGATATATGCATGGTAATATTTCAAATGTTTTATGTCCACATGATTAATATTTTTTAGGGTTTCCATTCTTATCAAGTTATGATTTAAATTCCATGATATATGCCTCATGATTACTCATGCACGGAATTTAGCGTTATGATAACTCACATGGACTTATATGTGCATGACTACAACTAGTTTTTAAAAAATTGTATTCCGATGGCCTAGGGTTAGAGATGTACTCCTAAACATGATGATAATATCCCTATTTGACTGAATTTTAATTTTTGAAATATGTACATATATGCTGCATGAAAGATGCGATACTTAATAGTAACAGGATTAGGATTTTAGTGGGCACAACCCACTTAATGAATGAAAAGTAGAAAATACAGTTTATCACAAAAATGCAAATATTACTTACATGCTAAAATTATTTGGAATATTATCTTTTTACTTGCCTATGATAAATCTCTCATAATAATAATGTTTGGTAGGAAATGAATAAAATGGTGAGGCTAACATCTAAGGGGTATTTTTATAATTTTAACCTAATGTATATTATACAAATAATTGAATGATAGTATGGCCTTAGAATTTTTGTAAGTTGACATTAGATTTAACTAGGCTTAACATTGACCTATAACATTAGGGTTTATTGAAATAACTAATAATAAAAGGAAAATGGTTAAGTATGAAAAATGGGAATTATTGTGCATTATGTGACTTATGTGATCACCTCATAAAATATTCATTACATAGAGTGATCGATCTTGAGCTAGGTATAGTTTCACTCTAGAGATTCACTATATTAAAGGTTACGTGTTCGCCCTCACTTTTGGTACACTGGTGTGTTATTGTACCCTAGTTTAAAACCCTATTCTACTCGATAGGTGACCTACAATAACACCCCCAAAATTAGTACTTAAAATTTTATTTTGTGGAAGCGATAATTACAAAATAGTGGGTGTCACCGCCACACTTAACATAAGTTTGGTCTCCTCACATTCCTTATGTCAAGTGATAAGGCTCAAAATAAGTCAGATAAAAATAAGTGAGAGATAAAATGATACATAAAGAAAGGTTTTGCAGATAAGAGATTCTTCATACAATAAAAATATCCAAAAAAATAAGTGACATAGGATCTCAAAGAAAACTGATCACAAAAGAGCACGCAATGGTGCAATAATGGTTTTCCCTTACACTCATCCCTTCCACCATAATATTACAAAAATGTGGTTATAGGGGTAGGGACCCTCACTCCCTTAGTCTAGCTAGACGTTAATATAATGCTCCTCAAAATCCTTCAGCCACTGTATGCCACATATGTACTCCTCTGAAAAGTGATAGTATCAGTATGAATTCCTCATACTAAGTAAATCACAATGCCTCTACAGACATAACATACCAACATCGCACGTAACATACAAATAAGGGATTATAACCAAATGCATATGACCACATGCAAAACAACAATTTCATAATGTGACCCTACTTTACAGTTGACAACATTAGTAAGACCAAAAATTTCTAGTAAGGGTACAGAAAAACATGCTTCGAATTTCACAACCATTTCAAGATATTAACAATCCTACTTTAAACATAATAGGGAAAGTTGTTAATGTTCCAAGCGATCCTACAATGCTCAAGCCATGCCTAATCCAATTATTATAGATGAATTATGGTGGGTGTCGAATCTAATTATGTTAAACAAGTATCAATTCTCGAGTGGAATACAATCCCATATCCAAGACAATGATCATCATGGAGGTATTACCAAATCAAATCACTCAATTCCAAGGTAAAGCTCACCAAGGAAGCCAAATGATATATCGGTCATCCATACTAAACCTCAGCACCTAAGTCCTTAAGTACGCGTACCTCCTATAGGATGTATGGAATACCTATAGAGAAAAGGTGGCCCTTTGGCCTGAAGGCCCAACTCTACACTTGGGGGCCTATTCCGAGGCACGAGATCCCTTTCTAACTCAAGTCTTTCTCTTTAAGTTGTTAGTGTCTTATAAAATTGAAGGTTATTATTTCAAAAATACTAAGGTCCATAACAGTTCAACTTAGCCATCAATCAATCAATCACGGGAATACAAGGGTCTCTACAATAAATCAATCATCAAATATCAAATCATAAGGACCACAAGGGTCACAATAATTCTAAGCGAACAAGACCTAGGGTTAGGCATCATGTCATAGCCCGAATAATTATCTAATTCCAAACCATCCAATCCATTCATCCAATTTACTTTCATAGTTATTCTAAGGCCAACACTTTGGTCAACTAGTCTAGTTATTCATGTTGAGTCACATTTTTTCCCTAATGACCAAAATATCCTCCAACTTTTAACTACTATCTTTTTCATTTACTTTAATACTAGATTTACTTTCTTAAGATATTTGTCATGAAAAGGCTAAAATAGAATAGATAACAATAAGTCATCATATAGTAATTTTTTTATTACGATAAAAGACCATATTACCCTTACACACGGACATAATATAGTACACATATACAACTCTAGCATGCAATTCTAGCATATCATAATATTCATGCTAATTTCATGAGATAATTTTATATATGAATCATTATACACAATAATTTATGTTTCTACCCCTAGAACATGTGACACATCATAATCACCATTTAGTCATATTTGCACTCAAAATTCAATATGCTATACGTCTAAATTTATCTAGAATATCTAAGGCACCTGTTTAACTTATTAGTAGGTTTAGTATTAGGCACGATTAGGATTTTAGTTAAACCTTGAACCTAGACATGCATATTTTTCTCTAACTAGAATTTATATATTGTCATAAGTACATGGTTTAATTTTTAAAGCATAGCAAAGGTATGTATGAGTTATTAGCTATTGGCATGGCAATACACATCATTTCATACTCCACACAATTCACATAGAGCGAAATATTGCATGCCACTCTTTCCTGGTAAGAAAATACAAAACACGTGATAACATCAACTTAGCATAATTTCGTCATCCTACAAAGAATATCTACCACCTTTTCACAAAATTCTACCATCTACAAATTAGTTGGATTTACCTCCAAACTACGAAATTAATGCCACCGAAATGTACCTTCCAAGGACACTTCAAGCAAGGTTGCAATTACCTAAAATTAATAACACAGTCCACAAAATATGAATAAATATTAGTATCTATACTAAGGTAAGATGATTAGGTAACAAAATTAATAGGAACTAGATCTAAAAATGGGCCTAGGGATTAACCAAAATCGGTGCATGGTAACACTATGAACAAAGAAAACACAAGGGAAAGGGAATCACGCTCGAGGAGAAGATAGGAGCTTGGTAGGCCTATGGGTGGTGGCACCTCGATGGCTGGCTCAGTTGTACAAATGGGGAAAGGTGGTGGGTTGTTGGTAGTGTGGTTGCTTGGCGGTTGCAAGTAGGAGAAGAATGTGAGGAGGGTTACACGAGGAGGAGAAGGGAACTAAATCAAAAAGAGGGAGGAGAGAGGGTTGCGGGTCAAAAGTAAAGAAGAGAAAAGGAGGTGGTTGGGATTGGGGCACGATGTGGTGGTCGATGGTTGGGTAGGAGGACTGGCGTCATTAGCTAAGGCATGGGGAAGGAGGAGATGTAGGGCATACAAAAGAGGGAGAAGCTACACGATTTGATTAGGGGTTAAACAATTTAGTTGGCGATTGGTGTAGGTGTGGTTGCGTGCATAGGGAGAGGGATAGCTACATGCCAAGGGGCTAGAGGGCTTTGTTGGGTTGCTAGTGTATGTAGGTTGCGTGCAAGGAGAAGAGGGAAGGAGCTACACAGGTTGTTGGGGTTGGATGGTTTGGTTGGGCTGCTAGTATAGGTAGGGTCCACGGGGAATGGGAAGGAGCTGCACTCTGAGATGGGGTAGGTTTTACGTTAGATTAGGTTAGGTTTAATTAGTTAAAAGGCTAGTTGAATAGTAATTAAATTAGTGGATCATTAAATACTAATAGGAAATACTATCAAAAAACATTTCCTTATTATTATCATCCATATTATTACTACAACCATTATCATTATTACCATTATTATTATTCTTATGATTATCAATATTACTCTTATTATTATTATTACCATTATCTTTCCTCAAACTATTAATAAATTTGTCTGACTTATTAACACAATTTAGTAAATATAGCCTTACTCATAACAATAAGAAACTAGGCCCTAAAATGATTCTATGATTAATTACATACACTAATCAAAATTTTAAGTTTAGGTATCTATCTTGGGATTTAATAAAACATTGTATTACACCTATGATCCTATAGGGGGTATCGATATTAAAGGACTAGGTGACCAGGTTTGAAGGATGCTATATTGCTTTTGGGTACTAGTATGACTAGGCATATCGCTGTGTCCCTATGTTTGAGGTAAGGGTATTGTGTTGTTTTGGGCGCCAAATGACTAGGTGTACCATTGTGTCCCTTGGTTAATTTTTACCCCTCTTGAGTAAGGAAGTAAACATGAAATTGATTGTTATGTAATGAAATGAAAAGAATGTATTTTTGGTTAGGTCATTGCCTCAATGCTCTACTTTTGTTTTATGATGGATTGTTGGTGCGGTCGTTGCCTCAATTTCCTACCTTGGTTGTGTTGGATTTGTTGGTTCAGTAGATTACTTAGTGCCCTATCTTGGTATTATTTTTAATTATTGTTTTGGTAGTTGCCTTAGTGCCCTATCACTATGAGTGGAATGTATATAACTAATTAAATATGACTTTGCACTTTGAAATAATGAGAAATGATTTGGTATGTTCTACCGTTGAGTTGAGACTTGGACATATAAATATATTACTTCACAAATATTTTCTCTAGGGTTGAAGCCTTCTGTTTAAGTATGCTTTTTAGTTTTTTTTGTGAATGTGTAAAATGTGGGTATGTTGCCTCTTATGTGTTATTGTGATTTACTCTATACGAGGAAGTTATACTAATACTACCTTTGTAAATGATTATGTGAGGGACATGGAGTGGCCTAAAGCTTATAAGCACGTGAAGGATAAGCAGAGTCTTTGGGTAGATGTTCCATTTTTAGAATGGGCTATTGGGTCAAAGAGTTAGAGTAAACTGGATTTATACCTTTAGATACTTGTTTTAGTTACTTTTGGTTTTCCTTCGGCCTCTTATGTCACTTGCTGTATTTTGGTCATACTATTGTATTATGACATTTATTCTTAACTCTATTCTATATTATTTCTATTTCCAAGCATTTACTATGATTAAGTTTGTTTTAGCTTAGCACTTAGTGTAAGAAAGGCAAGGGGCTAGGTATATGCTAAGTGTTGTGGAAACACTAAGTAATTTAGTAATTAACACTTCTACAACAATAAAAAAGTTTCATATGGTAAAATGGTGGTGTCACAAAGGCTTGTCTTTTGAACTTCTACCAATGTTGGGAGAAATATTTACATTTGATTGAAATTTTGTACAACAATTAATATGCTAACATAGGGATGCACCTTTTGAGGCACCATATGGACGCAAATCTTAGACACTATTTTGTTAGAGTGACAACAATGACATTATTATGCTTAGACAAAACATTATAGCAGAGATGATTATGTAGATTTAGTTGATCCATGATAGGATGGGAGATCATAAGCACCGTAGTGATGCATTCGATCTAAGGGATAGGGTGTTGGTAAGGGTCTCAATAACAAATTGGGTGAATAGGTTTGGAAGGAAAGGTAAGCTAGGCTCGATATATGTTGGCCCTTATGAGATTGTTATTGTGTCGATGAGGTTAGATACTACCTAAAACTTCCATTGAAGTTAGATAAAGTTCATAACATCTTCCACATCTCACTTTTGAGAAATTACATAATAAATCCTTCCTAGGTGATTAGACCTAATGATATCAAGTTCGATGATTCTATTACATATGAGGACAGGCCTCTATAGATTCTTGGCACCAATGTACACCTAACTGAAGTGAACTCAATATTAGTCATAAAGAATCTATAGAACTGTTATGGGTTAAAGGAGATAACCAACAGACAAATAAGGATATGCATGCATCACATCAAGACATTATCATCTTAGGTGTGTTAGGTTTCGAGGTTCACTCTCTTTAATAGGGGTAATACCCTATAGTATAATATCAACTTCTTTAAGGATTTTTCCACTATGATTACTTTCCTTACATCATCTTCATCTTCTTTCCCAAACGTAACTTGCTAACTTTAGGGAGGTAGCCTCATTTAAGGGGGTAGTAATATAATAATCTTAATTTTTTCTAATATTAATCCCAAGTAATTTATAGCTTAACCTAATCATAATATTTATTCTTGGTAATTTATATTCTAACATTAAGATAATCATGGATGAATAGAATATTAATCTATCTCATTTTGTTGATCACAAGTATTAACCTATCCTAATCACAATTTGACACTTATATCCTATTTCCTTTTTCCCTTTTCCATTTTCTTCTACTCCCTCTGATTTTT
Organism: Tamarix chinensis; assembly: GCA_030549775.1. Lineage (NCBI taxonomy): Eukaryota > Viridiplantae > Streptophyta > Magnoliopsida > Caryophyllales > Tamaricaceae > Tamarix > Tamarix chinensis. The sequence goes on from CM060181.1 coordinate 60,880,513, forward strand.
CTTTCACTTTTTCCTACTTAACACGTTCTTCTTATTTTTTCTACATTATGTGTTTTTCTTATTAACCTCTATAGCGCACCATAACCATGTCAACCATCATCTCCCACAAATGATTGGGACATGTCCTACTGAATTTTTCCACAATCCCCTATCATACTTCACTTCTTCTCCCTTCTACCCCCAACCATCTCTTCTCTACCATTTTTATATGTGTGTATGTGTGTATCCTTTTTAATCTCTCTCTTCCTCATTTATTACCTTATCTAACTCTCTCTTACCAAATTTATGTCAACCAAAATAGCTCCAATCACTTTCCTTCTTCTTCTTCCTTCCTTTGTTAGTTTTGAAGCTGTCTACAACCATCAACACCACACACCACCACCAACCATGAAACTCCACCATTTCGTTTAGAAAATAAATAAGATTACCACCCTTTCCTACCCCCTCTCATTATCAACCATCACCACCTAATCCATTTCTTTTTTCCTCCTCTCCATCATGCTCATTTCGTTTTCATTAAGGCTAATGGTTGTGTACCCTCGCACACCTTATCCATACCCTTTTGCATAGCTCATGCATGACTTCGGACACAATCATGCACACTTTTTTCTTCTCACTAGTGTGCTCAGTGCCCTATTGTGCACACCCCACCCATACGTGTCCCAAGCTCTTGACCTATACATGCCTTGTATGCTATGCCCATATTGTTCCTTTCATATAATTATGCGTCCCTTCTAGCACACCCATGCACCACTCTAACACCACCATAGCAGCACTTTTTTACCACCATAATTCTACACATCTCAAACTTTCATTTATTTTTAGTTATCTCCATTTCCACCCTCTTTACTCTAAATTTTACCTCAATATATATTATTAAGTTCTAACTATGGTTTATTCTCATTTCCATAGGTTATCTTAAAGTTATCTAATAAAAAGGTGGTTTAGGAGTACGTTCTTAGAGACTAGTGCCTTTGTTAGTTCAGATACATGTCATAGTTAGGAATTTTATGTGCAACATGTATTTATATATGAAATCCTAATAAGTAATGTTATATGGATAATAATGACTATGATAATGCTATGATATAATACCTTGAAAGTGAAGAATAGGGAAAGTATGCATTTGGGTATAATATTGGATACGTGGTATGTATGCATATAATTTTGGTTCTACATCTCGCATAAAAATCAGATTTTGAAAAACATTAATATTCGGATTTGTAAGGACTTTGGAAAAATATGGGTTTTTTAACAATTGTGAGGTAGTATGGATATTTTAGTATAATATGGGAAGTAATCACCACATGATATGTTTTGAGGGCGTTATCAATTATTACATAAGTAATGTGATTCAATGATCATTGAGTTAAATAGAAGTACCATATATGAGATTCTAAGGCTTTCAATAAGAAAAATAAATTTTTTTAATAAGGGATACAGAAAGGGGAATAAAATTTAAATATGTTATGGACCTTTTTCCTTGAGAAATATTCCGATTACTATATTGTTATGCTTTGGATGTTCTCAAATTTTTTGTTTTTCATATCTACATGATTCATGCTTTATGATCTAGATATAAAAAACTCTAAATAAGATACTAATCACTTACTATGAAAGATCACATGAGTTACGCCGAGGTGTTTTCTATGCATTCTATCGGACAATAATAGTGGCTCTGGTCTATACTTCCTTGAGAGATGAATTAGTCTATTCCATTGTATTAAGAATAGCAGTTAGGAGCATGGTACCTTGGTATTTGTTATGTTTGTTCCACTAGATAATAATAATATCTCACGTGTGTTTTTCAATGAGTGGCACTTTAGTCGGCCCACCTAATTAAGAATAGTGGCATCCGTGAACTTAATGTAAATAAAATAATGGAATATGTTTGTAATATAATAATAAGTTCTGAAATTAGTATTTAACTTACATCACTTTATGTTAATGCATGTGTGCTTATTCTTTGATGTGAACTCATGTTTTTTCTGTTACCTTACTTTTGTTGTATGGCCACCTTGCTTAGTACATTGCATAATAATCATCCTTTTTTATCGGTGCTTCTCATTTCAACAAACATATGAGTTAAATGTTTTTCTTCTAGTTGATGAGGACCCTTTATATAATTGTGCTATATATGATGCCATATGTGTTGAGCAGTGATCACAAATATCATGGTTAGGCTTAGATTCTTATTGATCTACCATTATTTTAAACTGGTGCAGTTGATTCCCAAGAGCAAATGACCTACTTGTTTTTATGTAATTCGATCAGGACCCTTTGGATGATTTTTTTGGATATGATTCCTTATATGTCCAAGAGTGATCTCATGTGTCAAGGTTGGGCACAGAGTCATGTTATTTAATTATTGTGTTTAGACCAGATTCCTTGTTGGTCTCTTAATATCCCAATGTATCCATTTTATGTATTTTGATATTTTATGCTGAGACAATCTTCAAACTCTTATCTAATGTTTATGAAGTACACTTATTTTTTTTATCATGCTTTAATTCTTAACTCTATTTCCTTATATTGAACGTATGGATAGTGTGGTAAGCTAGATTTATGTTGAGCACGGTGGTAACACCAAGCTATTTAGATATTACACTTCAACTGAATGAAAATTTTCTATAGTAAATATGGATTGTTACAATCGTGTCAAGAAAATAAAAAAAACTACAAAAATTTCATAGTTCTCTTGATATTTAAAATTTAAATATTAATAAAAAAAAGATAGTACCCAAAAGTTGGCTTGATGTGTAAGTGACATTTTCCTTACTCTCACGTGTTTAGATTGGAAAAGGAATCTCCAAATCATAAGGGTCTCACAATCTTAGTCACAATTATTCTTAAACGAACAATATTCTTTATCAAATATGACCTTATGTTTTGACGTTGCTATATTGTGTAATAAAAGGCAAAAATCAAGACTCTAATTTAACTCTCTTTCCTCTCTAAAGATTTTTCCCATCGACCAACCTTCTATATAATTGTGAGAAGTTACCATTAGTAAGGAGTATACAAAACCAAGAGGATTTTTTATCTTTCAAATAAAAAATAAGGTATTTTTAACCATCCTGCGTCGTTATATATATATATATCTTTAACTTATTCTCCTTCCCCACTTATGAATTTACTTCTCTCTATCTTCCTTAACTATTATGCTGTTTTTTTTTATTAAAAAACTTTATTTTGCTTATGTCTATTTACCTAAAACTTGAAAATCTCCATCTTTGTTCCTTTATCTAGGTATCATGCACACCATTGACATCATCATTCATAAACATCGATGTAACTCCACCCACCATTTCTATAAGTGGAGGAATATAATGGAACAATGTTCTTCAAAGTAATCAAATAAGTGGAGTTCTTATCGCTAACTCAACAACCACAAGTTCGTTTGGAAAACTTAGTAAATCCTAAGCATGTTACTCATCATTTCTTTTCTTTCTCCTTTTTTCAACTCCAAGAAACCATTTGATTACCACTCAGTTAGTCCTTTCATCAAGTTGTAACGTTTCCTTTTATTCTAAGATGTTTTAACTTTCATCTCATTACTAAGATAATTTGATTCCAAGTTAAATTACTAAATACCATAATGACCAAGTTTATATTAGATACTATTTTCCTTCTTCCATAACACTAATTCCACCAACCCAATTAGGAAAAATGAGTAATCTACTAGAAAGCTGCATATGTTTGTATGGTGAGGTGCTATATGCCATTATACATTTTCTTTTACACTCATTAATCAGAGAATTTCTATAGGCTTTGTGATTAAACCCTGCTAAATTCATCCCTAATACTTGTAGAACGGTAAATGGCTTTCTATACATGTGTCGTTTGTTTGATGTCTGGCCCACAATAGATTTGTTTAGGCACTTTTTGAAATTTTTATTTTGCATTTTGTCTTCTGGCTTTTACACTATTAGAGCAAAAGGGGACAACAAGTTAAGCTAGGAAAGTAGGTGTAATGAAGAGTTACGGTAATCCGACTACATCATTTAGGCAATGCCAAATGGAATTTTCCTTTAAGGTATCGTGATGAAACTTGATGTCCAAGAGTTTCCACCTTTTCCCTTTTTGTTAGAAGCAATCATTTACAAGTTTTTTGAAGATGAACATATCATAATTAATAATGAGTAAGTAAACAACCCTATTAGGCTTAAGAACATTGGGTTAATTACTAAAATAGATAAGCAACTTATTCTCTTTTGTGTGTTTTGCTCATTTACTCGTTCAATAGACTATGAGGCATAGAAATTTTGGAAACAAGTTTTCCTCTTTAACCTATCCAAGGTTAAAAAAAGGCCCACGATTAATCCTCCAAGTGGGAAATCTACAACATTGGCTACCTAACAACAGTTACTTCTTCCAATAAGATATTACTAGCATTGTTATTTTATTCATGATCATTTTTTAAAAATTTTTAGAGTTTGTTATATGCTTAAGAGGGATAAGTAATCAGAAACCTTGATCATCAAAAGTAAAAGAAAAAGCCAAAACTAAATAAGGTTAACAACACTCATTATATTAATATAGTTATAAACATGTTCTTAAGTTTGTCTAATTTTTTGAAAAATATTTCCTTGAATACGTACTTTTATGATTTTTAATATTTGATCAACCCTTAGTTTATATAATCACCAACTCTTAAAAAATCAATTTACCTTTTCAAAAGGAAGTTGTACCTAAGGCACTACCTATGGTTTCATTAGCTAAGAAGGTTCCATAGCCTTCATCTCATCAACTATCAACTATCCCTAAGCTTTTTGAATAAAAGAAAAATTATAATCCATTAGAGCCTCATTAAGAAAAAAATCAATCAAAGGAACATAATTGTTTAACCCTTCCTTCAAGGAATCCTAACATCCTACCTTAACACATGATGAAGGGGCTCTAGTCTTAGCCTTAGCTAAAAAGACGATAATAATCATAGAAGGATGTGGGAGTGATCATTCAAAAATAGAATGGAGAGCCAATAGAAACATAGAAACATGACTATTCCCTCCCTAAAAGCAAAGGCTAGAATAAGTTTTAGTAGCCCATCACTGATATCCTTTGGACTCTAGTGTCTGCAGCCCGTCATGGGTAGATATTTTACTAGAAAGCCTTGACGTTATGGCACTAAAATCTTCATTGAAGATGATGTAACCTCTTTAACCTTACCCAACAATTACTCCATCTTTAACTTCTAGAAAGACTATACCACTACTTTCGAATTAGCCAATTGTCTAATGCTAGGTTAGGATAGGGAGAAAGTTAAAGGTTATAGGACAAAAACTCTATTGATAGAAAATTTAAACCTCCCCTTCCCTGTATATCCTAATTCATTATTCTATATATATACAGAATAACTCCAATTTGATAAATTCAACCACTTTCTAATTGCCATCTTCAACAATTATTTAAATGATTCAATATTTTTGATCAATTTTGTTAAAGTGCTAATGGCTTCCACTATATAGAAAATAAATATGAAAAAACTCAAGGTGAACACTCATCTCCAAAAATTGAAAAGGATTTTTTGTGGTTAATGTAGTTGAGTGAAAACCTAAGAAAAGCATATTGATTTCTATCTCATCGAATACAAACATTTTAAACGTTTAGTCACCTAGGAGATTGTCTTGAAAGAGAAAAAAAATCATTTAGGGCTAAGATAGAGCTATTGAAGGATATTACTATTTGTATGGATGAAAACATTTGAAAAGATAGGAACATCACCAATCAATTATCTTCTTAGATGAAAAATGTGCTCACAAATGCCAAGAAGGTTCAAATGTATGTTAATGCTAATAGATCTCATATAGAAAAGATGAGTACCTTTAGTAACAAAGTAACTAAATATGATGCCAAGAATGTGGAAATGGAAAAGCTTAGAAGGAATAATAGACATAGAATGAAATGCTTGGAAGGAAGAATAGACATCATTAATGACAAATAAGGTTGAAATAATGCACCTCTATTTATAAGTAGTTTAGGACAAGAATGTGGTCGAGTTTTCTAAAAAGGTTATAGATGAGCACATTTAGAAGGCCATTAATGATGCTACCCTTAGACATTCTCAGAAAGCTATGGATACTTACTTGGAAAGCAAAGAGTTTTCACACTAGAGGGGACAAATTTAGTCTCAGTGTCATGCTTATTGTACCTTAGTGGTGTAAACATAGTTGAATACATTAGTAGAGCATTATAAACTATTAAATGCTAACGGTGGATTACACTATGCTAATACTTCATTTTTATAAAGCTAATTACAAACTTGTAATTATGTGTAATAGTTATTTTATAATTTTTTCTATTATTTGTATATATATTATTATGATATAATGTATATATAAAATTAATTCGTAATTTTTTTTATAGAAATTGGGTAATTAGTTTTAACCATAGTTGGGACCCTAACTTTTATCTGTTTTACCTAGGAACCCTAATTCTACTAACCAGATGCTTTTCACCCTATTCAACTTTCCTAAATATCATCCTTAAGCTATTAATATTTTTGGTTGTATGCTTTTCTTTTCCCCAGCATAATTCTCTCCCTCATAGCATGTTCCCTTCACATGTCTGCCTCTACTTTGTGTTCACCTCATGCGTGATTCACTCATGCTTGTCTACTTTTTCTGTCATATGCCATTATCCACATAAGTTTCCCCATCCCTCATTATTTTGGTATTCATGATCCTCTAGAAAACCATACCTTTGGTCTGTGATCTCTTTCTTCTTCCTCTTCATCTCCCTTCCCGTTATAGCTGTTTTTGTTTGAGCCACCATAATCTTCATCATTATAGCCCCTCCCCACTATAACTAATACCACCATGATGATTTCCCGAGAAACCAACCACCTCATCATGTCGCTCATCATTACAACATCACTCTATTTCTTTTTCCATCTCCTCATTGTGCTCTACTTCTATTTCCATTGCAAAACAAGATTGTGCACCCTTATACACCTAGTTCATGCCTCTCTCACATGACATATGTATTACCTCATACAAGCTATGCCCTTCTCTTCTCTTTTATTTCCTCACATGCTTGTGTGCCTAGAAGGCAACTCATACGATTGTCTCTTTATTCTATTCTTACAAACCTATGAACATCATTCCTATACACATTCCATCCTCACAACTATGCAAGCATGGTATGCGTGACCATGCCTTTGGTCTTCTTCTCATGCATAATCATGCTTTTCACTATACTTTTCAACCCACTACCATTCCTATCATCCTTTATTGTTTGAAACACCACCATTTCCCCTTTATTTTCTAGGAAAACAAGTGTTATAGCATCCCTTTACCCTGTGTGAGTTGTTTCTTTGTCTCCCATTTTCTTACTTGATGTTTGCATGCTGCTTGCCCATACTACATGGCTTTGGGCCATTACTTTCTTGATGCCCTAATTATTCTCTAAATTTTTACCAAGTTTGTTCAGCTATGTTTTGGTCATTATTGTATTGTATTAGATGCTAATATGTGTGTTGTGGGTGTTGATTGTTTAGATAACCCTTGAGTTATTGTAAATAAGATGATTGTTTTTTTCTTTAGTTTTTTATAGCATGAATTAAGGTAAATCTAATCACTCACGAGATGGTAGAATTTATGAGTGAGTAAGTTAGGTTATTTAGATAAAGAATCATGTAACTATTTTATAATATGCGAACATTATGAAAACTCATGATAAGATGATAATTTGCTCTTAAGATATCCAAACATATGATTGACTTACCATTAATTATGTGCAATTTACATATGTTATATTTTAAATGGTAACATATGCATATCTAAGGTTTTACTAGAGTTTTAACCTTACTAAGATATTAAACATATGCAATATCAAGCATTCCATTATTATAATTACTATTGTCGTTAGAGTTGATAAAAATGATACGAAATTATGGACACATGACTACAGTTAAAATAAGATAATTAGTATTTAAATGTTCTAGGGTAGAAATGGGTCCCTTTCTACACTATAATGTTAAGTGCCATCTTAGACGTTGTATCATGCTAAAAAAAATGTGTATATGTTCCATGGAATATATAACTTGTTAGAAATGAATCATTAAAATTTGTATATGCAATTTTCTAAATTGTTGCATAATGGAAAACATATTTATGGAATAATTCTTAAGATTTACCCATGTGCTAAAATATCATAGATTATTCTATTTTACACTTTTGATGATAAATTTTCATATTAATAATGGTTGGTACAAAATTTGGTGATAATTGTGAAATTAAGATTTTTAGGCCATTTTTGTCAATTCTTACCTAATGCACCTAATGTGAACGATTCCACACAAGATGGCATTAGTTTATCGGTAGGTTAACTATAGAATTAACTTTGGATTTGGAATGAACCTATGACCTTAGTGTGTACTAAAATAATTAGAAATAAAGTAAAAAATGGTTATATATGGAAATGGAAATTGTTGAGCAATATGTAATATTTGTCATCACGTCATAAGTCATTAATAAATAAATTAAAGACCACAAGTTTGGGAGTTGCTACACTTTTAGATTAGCAACCCTTATGGCAAAGTGTAGCACTCATTTTAGTTTCGTTATATACTATGTCGATGTGCCCTAGTAAGGTCCTAGTTTACTTTATAGTTTACTTATGAGCCATAAAGGGGATATCGATACTTGTAGATTAGGTTATCAAGGTTAGAAAATGTTATGCTTTTTGTGTGCACTATTATGAATATGTGTAACACAATGCCCTTAAGTTCTTTAGTAAGGGAATTATGTTGCTTTGTGCACAAATATGACCATTTGTTCCTTATTGTCCCTTAGTTTTTATTACCCCCCATGCAATTAAAGAAAGGAAGTAATCATTGAGTAAAAATTTAAATGCATAGTTATTGTTGTGGTTTTGTTGTTGCCTCTACATGCTACTTAGTTTGATAGATTAGTTTGGTAGTTGCCTCAGAACCTTTACTTTAATATTGGAGTTGATTTTGATTTGTTGATTCTATAGTTTCTTGAGTGCCTTACCATTTTTATTTGTAATTGATTTTGATATTTTTATTTAGCCAGTTCCTCGGCACTCAACCTTTAATATAAGAAATGATTTTGATATGTCAATTGGGTAGTTACCTCAATGCTATACCTTTGGCATATGGAATGAATTTGGATTTTTTTGATTCCTTAGTTACCTCACTACCCTATCTTTAGTATTTTGAATTGATTTGGATTTGTCAATTTGATATCTTCCTCAATGGCCTACTTTGGTATTTGGAATTGATTATTATTTTTATGGTCACGAATTTTGTTATGGCTCTTGTGTACTTTGAGATGATGTGAATTTGTTAAACATGATATGTTTTTGAGCATGAGACTTTAATGTTTTATATTTCATCTCATGATTATTATTTTTTTTATGGTTTGTGCTTCATGCTTTGAGCATGTTTTCGGATTATCATATATTTATGTGAAATATGAGAATGCTAACTCGTGTGATGTATTGTGATTTACTTAGTAGAAGAAATTCATATTGATATAACATTTACTAATGACTTTGTGGAGAGCATGGACTTATTTAGAGCATATAATAGTGGTAGGGATACATAAAATCCTTGGAAAGATATCTCATTCTTTGAATGGGCTTACGAGTTAAAGATTTATGGCAAATTGATGTTGTACCTTTGTTTTCTACTTTATTGCTATAATTGGCTTTCCTTTGGACTCATATATCCCTTATTGTATTTTGATTTTCATTATTGTACCAAGTATATTTGTCCATAACTTATCTACACTATTATCTTTTAATTTTGTTGTTTTACTTTAATACCTAATCTAAAATTCCTTCAAAATATATTTAAAATCATGTTGACATAAAATAAATTAGTTTTGATTTGTGAAAGGGCTTGAAATTCTAATAAAAATGTGAATTTCAGATGTACTAATTGACTAGTATGCTTAGAAGTTGATAATTTTCTTCTCAACGAACAAGCCGACTAGTGTGCTCAAACCAAATGACTAGTTATCCTATGATTTCAAATTCTTTTCTTATTTTCACTAGAATCTCTTTCTAATTTTTATGAAAACCTCTAATTATAATCTATTTATCCTTATGAGCATATTTTAGTGCTCTGCGTTTATTTTTACATTGTTTAGATCATTCTATGATTTTATCAACCTAAATTTTTCAAAAAGCACTTTTTGAGGCATACATGACCTTTTATCTTCTCCCTCACCATCCTTTCTTTCTTCTGGTAGCTGAGCTACTTGTTTGACTTTGTGCACCCATTCCCTAACTTACCAACCTTGTAGCATGTTTCTTCCTTACTACACTAAACCTCCATTACCCTATCATGTCTACCATTACATCTTGGTAGCCCACACTCAACAATACGAGTGTAATCTCTCTCTCTTATTGATTTTGACCATCCCTTACTTATATAGCCTCTATTCATAATTCTTTTTCTTCACTTACCTATTGTTCTTTCTCTTCTTCCATTCCATTGGTGAAAATTGCTAAGTGCCAACTATTCCCCATTCTTCTCCATTTTTCCCTTATGTTGAGAAAAAAAATTAAGGCTTACCTTCATTCTCTTCCTTCCTTAAGTCAAATTCTTGGCCATTCTTCTTCTTCTTCTTCTTCTTCTCCTAATATTAGCTTTAGTTCTCCCTTGTTTCTCTTAGGTAAGGAAAGATTGAGAAAGGTTAAAGATTAGCTTTATTTTCCTTTAAATTTTATTTTTGAGAAATGTTTGGGTTCTGTTTTAGTCCTTATTCTTCTTTTAATTTTCTTTCATTTTAATGAACTTTTGAAAAGGGGATTTTAATGGTTTGGACTTTTGCTTCTCATACGAATCGAGTTCATGCTCGATAGCCATCAAATAGGAGTTTTATCCTAGAAGAAAGGTTGGAAGTTAAGGAATTTTATTGGTCATTGGGGTTCAGTGTTCATGGTGTGTTGTTACCTTGAACATGGGTAAATTGTATTCTAGAATTTGAGCATGTAATAAATTTTCTTTCTGAAATCAAGATTTGTTAGTTTCTCAAAATTTATGAATGATTTGGTACTTTGAATGTGATATTATTTAAATGCCTGCATTACCAAGTATCTAAGGTATTCTATAAGTGCAACGTGTCTTTCTAATTCTTTCATGACATAGCATCATTATAGGACTAATATGGTATGGTTCAGCAAATTTTGGGGTGTGTATCATAAGTCTTGGTAATGTTTTATCAATATAGGTTAATTGGTTCGTTGAACCCATCAACTAGTTGTATGAAATGTCGCATAGTTTGGAAATTTTAATTGGTTGGTTGTGAGATCTATCGATTGGTTTGATGAACTAGTTAACAGGTCCCTACAAGCTGTTAATCGATTTCCCAAGCCATGAACTTGTGAACCTATGACCAAAGTGGTTAAGTCTCATCTTAGACTAATTAACCGGTTACACCTAACCAATTGACCAATTTGATCAACGAGTCAATTGGTTCACTAGTGTTATTTTGATTCAAGTAAGGTACGACAAAACCAGTCAACTAGTCCCAAGAACCTATTGATTGGTTTAGTTGTATTATTCCTGACTTGTTGTTAAATGTTGATCTTCTTTTGAGACTTTGATGCTAATTCCTCCATGTAATTATAATATTTAAATTATGAGTTTACTCATGTTTACCCTAAAAAAATAAAAAATCATAATGATGATATTTAGGATTTGAATCACCTAAAGCTAGTGTCATCTCTGAATGTCTAATTGGTGGCTTTTATTCCTTGTGATATGTTTGGTTTTATCACTTCAAAACACCCAATTTGGATAATAATGGAATTTATTTTTGTTTGGTGTTATCACATGGAAACACTCAATTAGTAGCTTTTGGGCCTTGTGTTATGTTTTGTGTTACTACTTAGAAACATCTAATTAGTTATTTATGGAATTAATTTGTGATTTGTGATATCAATTGATAGTTAATAATTAGCTGTATAAGATGTTGTTCGAGCCTCTTACTCTGACTCTCAAGGAAACTTCCAAGAATTTGGTGGGTCGGTGGTTTATATTTTTATCAGTACCTATGTCCTTCTCAACTAGGTTGTAGTTAATAGGGTGTATGCGCATATCATAGAGATATAATATAATATTGTTGTAGGCCAACATGACATTAGTGTCTAGTTCTAGTAGGTAACATAACCTAGTACAAGACCCCTAAAACATTGTATTGTCTATTGCTTAGGCATGTGTGATATCCTAACATTTATGCCCTTGGGGGGGAGGCATTCGAGGTATAGTGGGTGAGGTATCCCCATATAAGCCCCTTGATGTACTTCAACCTTATGTGCTGGGTGTGGTATCCCCTAAGAAAAGTTCTTTCGATGTATCCTAATCACATGTGGTTTGTGTGGTGTCTCAATTGTGTTTCTTTGCTGCCATAACTTTCATTCATGGTGGATAAGTTTGTTTGGTCAAATAAACTATCTCAGTAAGTAAAAATTATGTGATCATTAAAGGAAGAGTAATCATATGGTTTACATAGTGTGGTTGTGATGCCTTTACCATATTACTATCCTGCCATGATCCCCATGCAAGTATGCCTAATCATACTGGTTTGTTTATCACCATGCTACTATGTGAGTTTAATGTGTTGCATGAGCCTAATCATATTTTAGATATTATGTTTTACGACTACTTCACCATACAGATAGTACACTTATGTTGTCACTATGATGATGTGGCTTCTGGTCCAAGGAGCAAAGGACAATTTACAAGGGTCTGATTCTCTATTAGAGTATGCTAAGGGTGATGATGTGGGCTAGTAGCAGGCCATTGCTTGGGGTTGGAGGTTTACATTTATTCTTAAGATTTAGGCTAACTTGGTAGAGGTATTTTTTCCACTACACTGGGAATTCTTTGTATTTTCCACTATTTAAACTATTAGCTTTGATTTCCTAAATTTTGATTTTGTAAATTCTAATACTCTTTCCTATTTATATTATTGTTTGCTTCTTCATTATCAATAATACTATTATGGTATTATCATGAGCATGCACCTTCTCATATGTGGTTCAGTTTTTCTTTACATTAGGCATGGGTTAGGTGTTCATCATACCTTTCTCATAGTTGATGTGATTGTAACATTCCCTGGTTTTGTTTTGATAATGCTACCACATTATCTTCAAAACAAAATATTCTAGTTGGAAAATTGGAAGTGTTACAAGTTAGTATCAGAGCCTATGATTTTAAATCCTAATTTTTTTACAAAGATGAATATCTTAGTTTTCATGTGAACTCATAGAATCCGGTTAGTCTACAAGTGAGTGTTGGTTTATGTTTGAATTTCCCTTAAATTTATAGGATTGGACTAATATCTGGCCTTATGTGCAATGTACAACCTCCATGTGTTCTAACAACGTAGTTATCACTCTTCTGTTTCTAATGTGATTTAGTATTTATGGACATCGATGGCTGCAAACCAGTGTCTTGAGCATTTCATGGAGATGTTTAAAGCTCTTATGGGATGATAGAATCAGCGAGAGGAGGCTCCAAAGCCGCCGCCACTACAAGATTGGCTTTGTAGGGTTGATCTTCATCGTTCATCAGTTTTTGACGGTTGGGAAGACCCAAATGTTTTTTAGTGTTGTCAGGGACTTTGAGATGATCTTTGTGGTTAATAGTTGCTTAGAGAGTGTGTAAATGAACATTAGACTATTCCACTTGTAGGGGTTCACTGACAAATGGTGGAGAGTTTAGAAGTTGAGAGTGGCCACTAAATATCAAATGGAGACTTTCATCAAAATGCTAAGGGCACAGTTCTACCCTACTTGCCTATGGATGGAAAAATACGATGAGTTCCTAGAGTTGCATCAAGGCACCTATATTGTGGGGAATTACTACAATCACTATTTGCATATAGTCTGCTTTGCTTCAGAGGTTGATGCTAATGAGAGGATTAAGGTTCACAAGTTTTAGTTGGGGCTGAGTGAGAGACTTCTAGAGAAGCTGCTAGGGACTTGTGTGCAGGACTTGCAGGCCATGTATGCCTATATCTTAGAGGCATCATGATCTATTAAACCCATAGTGCCACGTCAAAGGCCAAGCAGAGGCTTAAATTTGTCAGCGCTAATGGGGAGAGAAGAGGTTCCTAGGGATAAGTAATCATCAGTAGGTGATGGTACCCCGCTATGGACGGTCATTGAGTCACCTGGCAATGTGGCATTTCATTTATCTACGGTCTTGTAAGAACAACGCAAGGAAGGTTTGTCCTAGGAAGTTGGTTTAGTATCACAGTTGTAGTTGGATGAGGGACCATTGGTTTGAGTGTCGTACCATCAAGGGTAGTGTCTTGTTAGGGAAAGCATGTTTGTAAGGAATGGTGACGTAGACGCGGCTAGTTTAGAGAGCTTGGTCAATCTATAGTAGAGTTAGTAGGTTTAACACCGCCAATTTACCAACTAATTTTTTTTTGTGGAAGTATTAATTACCAAATTACTAGGTGTTACCACAACACAGAACATAAGTCCGACTCCCTGACCTTTCTTAAGCTAAGTGTTAAGGCTAAAACAAACCATAACTAAAGTAAATAAGCAAAAATAGAATAATACATAATAGAAATTACAAATGAATGTTGAAGTACAATAGTATAACCAAAATACAGTAAGAGATATAAGAGTCAAATGTACGACACTATTTTCCCTTAACTCTTAAACCCTAAGGCCAACTCTATAAATGGAACCTCCTCCCAATGACTCCACTTAACCTGCCCATTTTTACACTCTTCATGCCACTCCATTACCTTTATATAATCATCTGTGAAAGTAGTACTAATACAACTTCCTCATACTAAGTAAATCACAATTCCTCACAAGTGGCAGCATACCTAGATTTCAAATAGCCAAACAAAATTCGAAAGGTATACTTGAACAAAAAGCATAAACCATAACAAAAAATAATATGATTTGAAAACATATACAAATATTTAATCTCAAAATCAATAGTAAAATATACCAATCAACTTCTCATCATATTCTTATCTAATTAGTTAAATACATTCCAGAAAATAATGGTAGGGCATTAAGGCAACTAGATAAACAACAATCCAAAACCACATTAGGGTAGGACACTACGACATCAACCGAAAAAAAAATCCAATATAATATGAAGGTAGGGCACATAGGCAATTACCGAACCAACAAATCCAAAACAAACTAAGTTAGCTCACTAAAGTTACTACTACACCAACAAATCCATTTCTTTCATTTTATTACATAGAAGATACTTCCATTCTTTATAACTTACTTGAGGGGGATACAAATCAACTTAGGAAAATAGCGGTAAAACTAGTCTTATTGGCACCAAAAAACAACATAATACCCTTTCCTCCAACCTAAGGACATAGTTGTATGCCTAGTCTTATCAACGTACAAAGGCAACAAGGTATCCTCCAACCTCATTCACTTAGTCCTTAAGTATTAATACCACCTATAGGGTTCGTAAGTCACATATAGAGTAGAGTAGAGCCATACACTATAGCACAAAGGCACACTAGTGAACCAAAATAATGATGGCTAGCACATCACCTCAAAGGTAGAGATCCATAGAGAGCAACCACACATAACTCGAGGTTTTCATGTTTAATTATTAATATTTTATGAGGTCATCACATAAGTCACATATGAGACAACAATTTCTATTTTTGATACTTAACAATTTTCCCTTTTATTTCCAAATATTTATATAAATCCTAAGGTCATAGGTCTATTTCCAACCAATTAAAATCTAAGGTCAACTTATCAAAAGTGTAAGGCCATCCTAGCCTTCAATTATTTGTAAAAGGTATATTAGGTTGAAATTATCAAAATACCAATCAAAACTCTAGTTTCACAATTTTTAATCATTTTTGTACCATACATTATCATTATGAGAGATTTATCATAAGTAGGAGAGAGGCAATATTCTACATTATTTTAGCATATAGGTAATCTTTTCATTTTTACAATTCACTATATTTTTAACTTTTAATGCATTTAGTGGGTTACACCCGCAAAAACCCTAATCAGTTAACTCTCATGCACCACATCTTCCATGTAGCACTGACACATTTAAATAGGAATATTATCACATGAAGGAGAATATCTCTAACTTTAGGTCATGCAAATAGAATTTAACTTAAGCTAACCCTAATTATGAGCATATGCTCTTATGCAAGTTATTTTAACCCTAAGTATGGTGCATAAGAAATCATGAGGCATTTATTTTGGAATTTTAATCATACTTCAATCAAAATGGAAATCATAACAAAATCTTACATATACACACATAAAACATTCGACTTCTTAATGTGCATATAACTCAACTTTCACAATCATGGATATCATCTCTTCAACATGTTATCATTTTATCTTTATGTCATAATACTTGAAAATCACAAAACCCTAGCATGATTCTAGGTCCAAAAAATCCTATCATGCTTACTTATAAATTCTACCATCTTGTGAGCGATTAGATTTACCTAATCTAAGCTTATACAAAAAGAAGTCTTCTCCAAAGTCCTCAAGAATTACCTAGGAAGTAATCATCCACACACCTATGTATTAGCGTGTAATATTACACAAAATTAATCCAAATTACTATAATAATTTATGGCTCACTAATTGGTTGAACAAGGTGAGAGGAAGCCATAGAAAAACATAGCACCAAAGGAGGAAGCTTTCAACTAAGATGGTAAGGATGAGCTTGGTTATCTTGGCAGGTGCTACGGAGGCACAAACATCAAGATTGGCCTATGCTAGAGAGCCTAAGAATGGCAGCAAAGGTGTATCAATAAAAGAAGAAGAGCTGGCACAAATAGGCCAAAGAAGAGGAAAATGCTTTGGTGAAAAATGTAGCATAAAGAGGAGAGAGCTTTGGCTAAAATGGCCAATGGTTGAAGGAGTTGGCTTCAATGGTTTTTGTTATTTGTTAGGGATGGTTTCATCAGGAATTAACTAAAGTGAAGGAGAAGGAATGATGAGGTCAGTCGGTGGTCTGGTGGTTGGTTCGGTGTAGAGAGATAAAGAAAAAAGAAGGGGCAGTAGCAAGCAGGAGAGAGTGGTTTCAAGGGTATTATGAGTAAATCATGGGGAAGCTTTGGCAAGGGCTTCTAGTATAGGGTTTGAAGGATTGGTGGAGGTTGACAGTGATAGCATAAGGATTTTGATGGGGTGTGGTGTTGTAGCAAATTAAAATTGTGGTGGAAGGAGCAATGACATGGAAGATTGGCAAGAAGAATATAGTGTGTAAGAGAGCTCAGAATAGGTGGAAGGTTGCAAGTTTCACAAGACTGTGGCACAACATAGGAGGGAAAAGAGTATTTTTTAGGAAGAGGCTGGTGTAAAAGGAAAAGAGGAGCAAAATAAAGAGATGAAAACATATGGGATAGGGGATGTATGATGTAGATGGTGTTGGGTGAGGGTTCATAGACTAAGGCACTAGGGTAGGGGGAGTAGGATGATAGTAAGGAAATTCCTGAAACATATTTGGGGATAGGTTAGGATAGATTATAGATACTGAATTAGGGTAAAATATGTGGGTAATATTTTTTAGGTTATTGGGTTAAGATTATTCGACTAATGGATACATGTAAAGACTAAACCTAGGTTTAAAAATTAATACGCATCTACTAGTAAACTTTAACCTAATTAAATTTTTTATTTAGTATGTACAATTATTAACAATATAATTATTACCAATTATCCTAAGGATGGTGTTCATAGTTGTGCTTAGTACATTGGTGGGGACTTGGTGCCCACTTTATTTATGTAGCATTCAAGATCTGGGCATTGAGGAGCAATTAATCGAGGTTACCCCAATGGTATAAGAGTTTAAGATGTATTCCGCAATGATATCTTGGGTAGGTTGCCTATGCTTGAGATTGGCAACACCATAGACCTCCTACCAAGGACAAATCATATGTTGATGGTGCCCTATCACCAGGCATCACCTAAGATGGTAGAGTTGTACACTCGGTTAGAGTAGTTATTGGAGAAAGGGTACATTTGACCGAGTGAAATACCTTAAGGAGCATCATACCCTTTTGTGAGGAAGAAGGATGGAGGGTTTAGACTCTCCATCAACTATTTAGGACTGAACAAGGTTACAATTAAGAACCATTATAGTTTACCTTTGATCAATGACCTTTCTAATTAGCTACATGGGGACACAATGTTGTTGAAGATAGATCTTAGATGAGGGTATCATCAATTGAGTATTTTTTAGGGCAACTTAGCGAAGATAGCCTTTAATACAAGGTATAGTGATTACGAGTTCAACATGATTCCTTTAAAAATAACAAACATAGCAGCATTGTTTGTGCCTCTCTTGAACAAAATCTTTAAGATGTATCTTGATTAGTATGTGGTGGTCTTCATCGATGATATCTTGATTTACTCTATGACCCGTGAGGAACATGAGTAATGCCTCATTCAAGCTTTAGCATTATTGAGAACCCATCAGTTGTATGCTAAGCTCTTGAATGTGAGTTTTGGTTGAACAAAGAAGCATTCATTGGTCATGTCATCTCGAAGGAGGGCATATTGGTGGATCCTTTGAAGATCTAAGCTGTATCAAAGGGTCTGCACCTATAGGTGTTTCATCTAGATTTTTTTTTAAAAATTGCTCATTCGTTAAGTACATTGTTAAAGAATACATTGGGCTTTCGTTGGTATGAGAAGTGCACCAAGACTTTTGAGTAGCTCAAGAAGAGGATGGCTTTAGCTTTAGTTCTACCTTGCCATTAGGTCAGGAGGGATTTGATATGTATAGTAATGCATCCAAGTTATGTAGTACTTCAATTTATCTTTAAAAAAAATATTTAACCTTTTATTTCAGATAATTGAATATTAAATTATTAATATAATTATTTTAGGGACCCTTGATTTACAAAATAAATAGAATTATTTAATAAATTAATATAATTATTTTTGTCATTATATCTCACTCCATTATTTAAATAAGTCACAAACCCATAATTTTACCAAAAGTATTTTCTTAAATCAATAACTATGTTTTTAATAAATTAAATTAATATTTTCCCAACACCCAATTTTAGCCTAATTTCTTGTTGTCTTTTTCCTTTTCATTTTTTTTTCTTCCTTCTTCCATGGGCTAGCCTAACCTCCTTCTTCTTTTCTTTTCGTCATTCTCCTGCCAGGCTAGCCTAATCTCTTTCCTTTTTCTTTCCCTCCCCTCCTCCTTTGGGCTAGCCCATCTTCCCCCCTCTTCTTTTTCCTTCCACGCTTGTTGGCCTGCTCTTCCCCCTCTTCTTTTTCTTTCCCTATTCTCTCTTCTTTTTTCCCCTGAACCCCAAGCCAAAAGCCCCTATCCTCCCTCATATTTCCTCTTGCCCTTGCACTCTACACCTTTACCTTCGCTGCCTACAGTTGAGTAAAGCCTATATACCCCTCCCCCTAGCCATCCTTCCTTTCCATTTTTAGCCTCGCAAACCTTGGTCATTCTCCTTCTCCACATGCTAACCCCATCCCAATTTTATCCCTATCACCTGCTATGCTTGACAGATGACAAAAACTGCAGCCCCTCCTTTTGTACCTACGATGACTATCCTGAAACTCCCTCTCCACCCATCCCTTTCCTTCCAATTTTAAGCCATGTAATCTCTACTTCCTTCCTTACATGCCATTACTTTTGCCTTTTTTCCCTCTCCCTACCACGCCTGCTTGTCGCCTACATTCCCCCTACACCCACCTAACCCTAAACTGGCCATCCCTCTCTCCTCTTTGTTTCCTTCTACTTCTATTCTTCCCCTCTACCTCAATCCTCTCTTTCAAGCTCCCTCCTCTCCCCACCCAATTTTCCCTTCCTTTCTCTCCCTCTTCCTCCCTTATTTTTCTTATGCAGCCCTCTCTATCGTCTCCACTACCTAACCAGCCACCACACCAGCCACTCTTACCTCTACCTCCTCTCTACACCGTCCCAAGTAACCATCGACCTCAACCCTATATACTACTGCCCTCCCGTTCCTCTCCTTCTCCTCTCAACCTACTCCATGCACTGCCATCTTATGCTACCTTTGTCGAGACCTCCCCTCGGCAAACTATCACCACCCCAACACTCCCTACATAACCTCGCCGAGCAACCTACCCCTTCCTCCTTTCCTTCTCTTTGGCTTTTCCCTTCTTCCTCCCGTCCCCCGTCCCTGCACAACCCTACGCCACTACCCTTAGACTACCTTCCTCCCCCTCCCTTTCCTCCACCACTAAAACTTCCTCCAGCTACCTACTACTAGCCACCAACCACCTGCACCATCACCCATGATTGCCGAACATAACCTGCACCTACCCCTTTCTCTTCCTTTTATTCTCATTCTCCTTTCTCTTCCTCCCTCCTCGGCACCTCTCTTTATGTAGCCTACGCTGGCACCTCTGCCGTCTTTGAGCCGCTTCTACCACAACCCTCAACACCCATCCATCTCCTCCCTCACTTATGCACCCTATCACCACAACCCATGCCTCTCCACTACCTCCCTCAAGCCCTTGTCGAGCCTTCCTCCCTGCTTCTTCATTCCTCCCATTTGTATATCTACATACCTCAACCTGCATGGGCAATGTGAGTTATACTATGTGTTTTTGGTATATTTTATCCTATATTAAGGTATAAAATTGTTTATTAATATTAAATTTAATAAATATTATTTATAACAATATTCTTTTATTTATCTAATATTAATATTTCACTAGTGATATGATTTTAGGTACGAAATTTTATTAATCAAAGCATAAGAATTTTAAACAAGGATATCTGTTAAGGTTAGTTTTATTAGAAATATGGTAATTATTATGCCCCACTTAAATGTATGCATTATCGTATATTAACACAATAGGGTTTTTGGTATGTGATTTATGTAAATATGATGTGTTACTATCTAGTCAATGATTATTTTGTTATCTTATATGTCATGTGATACAGGTAAAAGGGTGACTAAGAAAAAAAGGTTGATGTTGATAATGAGTGTTATCTGAATATACTTGCCAGGCTAAGTGAGTATTGACACTTATGTTTAAAATAATAGGAATATAAGCCATAGGGGCAATTTGGTCATTTGGACACATCATGGTGTGTAAACATAAATGGGATGATTAATTTTTTACAAATGTTCCTAAGAGTGGAGATGGGTGTTTGGTGGGATTATAAAGGTATTTGTTAGTAGAAATGTCAATATTTTATGGTTTAGGAGTATTTTGGTAAGTTTTAGTGTATGATGGTGATAATTCCAATAAATGTGGTGGCTAAGGATTCGGTGGTGCTATGAATAATAATAAGAGTTTTGTTCTGTTGGTAATGCATGTTTGGGCATGATTATTAGTATTTTATGGCTTAGGGAAATTTTAGTAACTTAGCATGTGCAATAAGAGTTAATTTAATAAATATGCATGATAAGTGGCAATTGGTGGTAAGGATAAAAATAGGGGTTTGTAGTGTTAGTAATAAATGTTGGGTACAAATGGTTTTATTATATGGTATAGGCGCAATTTGGTAACTTTGAAGGTGCAAGAATGATTATACTAATGAATGTATAGGCTAAGCAATAAATGGTGTTGATTATAAAAGTAAGGTTTGGTGGCATTAGTATTACATATTTGGACATAAATGGTTGTAATATTTAGTATAGGGGTATTTTGGTAATTTTTAAGAGGAAAGGGTGATTATACTAATAGATGTGCATGCTGAGTAATAATTGGTCTTGATTATAAAAGAGGGTTTAGTGGAATTAACAACACATGTTTTGGCATACGTGATATATGGAGATAGTCGATGCATACATGCAAGGTTAGATCTAAGAAGCAAAGTTATCACTATTACTAGTACCTACAATAGTTCTAGAAGATTGGCTCAAGAGGGTTAGGTATCATCATCCACCAGTCTTTTAGGGTTAAAAGGATCTTAACGTTATTAAGGGATGGTTTAAGAGCATGGAGAAGACCTTCACTACTTATGGATGTCCACTAGATAAGTGGGTTGACATGGCAGTATATTACTAGACGGGAAGAACAAACACATGGTGGAGAAGAATCCAGTATAGGGGCAAAGAGCTTATTTTTTTGGGACGCTATTTTGAGGCTCCTTGTGCTTGATTCTACCCCATTCCTTTACTTATGAAGAAGTTTGACAAGTTCCTAGCTCTTATGTAGGGAGGCATGTCAGTAGAGGAGCACTACTCTAGTTTCATTAAATTAGTCTAGTTTTTTCCTAAGGTAGAGGCTAGTGAGGAGATGTAAGTTCATCGTTTTAAGGTACGCTAGACATGGTGGGAATGTACCAGCAGGCTTTGGATATTTTTTTAAGTCATCCATGCCCGAATTACCTAATTAGGGGGGAGTGAAACATCAAGGGCCTCTAATATCTCAATGATAGGAAGAAGGTCCACACTAGATGTAGGGTGCCACTTATGTATGGTTAGAGTATGAGGTCGACACCTTGAGTTGGAAGTTAGTCTAGGGGACATATAGAGAAGAGGTATTACAACTACAAGCATTATAAAGTAGATAACTCTGGAGTAGATTGTGGAAGCAACAAGGTAACTTGCCATGGAAGTGGTATAGTGGGACATAAAGCTTATGAGACTCATGTTAAAGGTGGTTGTGTTTAGAGAGGTCAATAACAAGCTTTGATCACTTGATCTATACAATAGCTGCATCCATAGACTCTAACGATTCCTCCATCACCAGCTAGTGCTGTTAACTGTACTATTTAGCTTAGAGGTCCAAAGCCTCACCTATTTCGATAGGGTCAAGGGTCAGGAAGTGCTATAGGGGTTCCTTTAGGAGGACACTTGCATGTGAATGGCTAATCCATGGCAGAGAGTTAGGTCAATGTGGTAACCAATACACTTACTATCTTTACCTTTTGACCATACACTACTACAGACACGGGAAATAATAACGGGACATTAATAACGGTAGTTCGAAAACCGTTGTCAAATGCGTGAAAATTAATCGGCGGGAAGTTTTGATAACGGTTCTAGTTAAAAACCGTTGTTAAAAGGGCAACTTAAAATTTAGACGGATGTTTTAATAACGGTTTTATATAAACCATTATTAAAAGAGGATTTAATAACGGTTCATATTAGAACCGTTGTCAAAAGTCAGAAGCTTTTAATGACAGTTCCTGGAAGAACCGTTATTAAAAGATGTTTTAATAACGGTTCTCTCAGGAACCGTTATTAAAACCCTAAAATCAAACTTTTATTTCGCTCGGTCCTATTTCGTGCCAAAATTTTCAGACTCTCTGCACTTTTGTTCTCTTACTCTCCTTCCTTCTCTTGCTCTCCTTCCTTCTCCTTGCAAACCCTCGCACCGCCACACCGTGCACCACCAACTCGCACCACCAGGCTCCTCTCAAGTAAAGGAAACCCTCGCAACGCCAACTCTCCACCACGCCTCTGCCATTGTTCCGAAGCTAGCTGGCACTTGCACCTTCATCATCCGTCGTGTTTGAAGCCCTTGCCTCTCTCAACATACTCACCATCGTGTTTGTAGCTAGCTCACTTTATGTATGTGTTTGTTCTTCCTCTCGTAACTTTTTATCTACTTATATAAATGCATGTCGCCAGGGTTTCGTTCGAAAATGTGTTGGCTGAAAATTTTGCTGTTTGTTGTTGAATTTGTTGCGTTATTGTTATATATTAACAAATGCATGTGTTGGCCGAGACCTTTACATATTATTGTTGTATTTTTTTGTACGGAGAATATAGATTCAACATTATTTAGAGCTACAACCATAATAATCAAAAGAGAAGACATTATTGAGGTTATTTAGAGCTAGATTCAACTGTAAACTTTGGAGGGTCATAAATTTTTCATGCAACCTTGGATTTAGGTGATCTAGGAGGCTATTTTGGGTATTTTTTTGAGATTTACGACGTGGAAAAACGGTAGAGCCAGTTTGGGCATTATCGGAGCCCAAAAAAAGCCATTTTCGCCTCTAAATTGAGGTTTTTTTGTTATATACAAGTCATATTATTTTGATTATAGTGGTAACATATGTTTCCTACCTTTGTATTATTTTGTATGTAGGGTAATACATGTTTTCATTTATTTTAGTTTTTACTTTTATCAGAATTGTTTTTCCTCTATTGTTTATCTCTTTATCCTCTATTGTAATTAGGTACCTCCAAAATTGAAGATCTTCGAGACAAAGGAACTTAGATGATGATGATGAAATTGAAGTTTTTAAGGGTTCAAGTGAAGAAGTCGAGCAATGGATCTTATAGTCTAGAAAAGATTGGTCAACATAGATCCAAGCCATGTATGTTTGCTTTTCCATATTAATTGAAACATGGGTGTTGTAGTTTTTCACCGATGACTATGCACGAGGCCAGCACGAGCCCAGCAATATAATGTTGATGAAATTGATGAAGTTAGAGGCCAAGCACGTGCACTCATTCATTCGGTAGCGATCTATATATTCTACATGCATTTTTAGGTTTGTATTTCGTCTACCAGCCTAGATCTATGAACTCTTTACTTTGGGGTGTAGAGCTACCAAGTTGTGGTATGCCCACTAATTTTATTGCTAAGTATAGTTGGTGTAATGAGACATGCATACCAATTATAGATTGATTGAAATTATGGTGTGATTGCAGATTTGGTATGAATTGATGTTGTTTTACATTGCAGATTTGGTAATTATTTTAACATACAGATTTGGTAACTGTGTATGTGGGCAGGAACAAAACTGCAAAAAAAAATGGAGTTTTAATAACGGTTCTTATAAAAACCGTTCTTTAAATGTAGGCTTTAATAACGGTTCTTCTAAAACCGTTATTAAATATGAAGTTTACGCACATATTCGCGGGTTTTTGTGTATTTTTCATGACGGTTAAGAACCGTTATTAAAGATTTAATAATGGGCGATTCAATAACGGTTGAAAACCGTTATTAAAACTAAAAAATAACCATTATTAAAACCCCTTTCCGTGGTAGTGATACATATTATTTGACTCTAGTGCATTACATTCTTTCATATCATTTTCATTTATAGCTATAGTTCTGTTATCTATTTTAAATTATATTTCCACTTCTATTATTTTACCTTTGGGGGTAAGATTACATGCTTTAGGATCTATAGAGGGGTGGCCATGGTAATTGGGTAAGTAGAGTTTCCCTTGGATCTTATGGAGCTTAAATTGAGCAACTTCAATGTAAATGTTAGAATTGACATGTTAGGGAAGTAAGAAGGATTGATAGATTGCACACAAGAATGTATGGTTCTATGAGTATCAAAGGATTTTAGGGTCTTATGTTAAAGGTGTGAACCTAACCCCTCTACAAAGGTTATATCATCAATTATGATGAGTACCCCTATTGGTAAGGGTTATTTTCTCTTCTTTTGTAGTCTTTGAGATACCAAGGCTGAGTAGACATAGTTAGAGAAAATTATAATGATCTGAGAGTATCCTGATATGTTCCTTGATGGGATTCTAAGTATGCCACCTGTTCAAGATGTTAATTTTACCATGGATGTATTGCTAGAGACAAAAACAATATCTATAGCCCCTTATTGTATGGCAGCTATGGAGATGAAAGATCTTAAGGTTTAGTTACAAGGGTTTTTGGAGGAGAGCCACATTCAAGAAAGTATATCATCTTTGGGGAGTACTAATCATATTCGTTAAGAAGAATGATCGGAGATTGAGAGTGCAGATCAACTACCAGGATTTGAATGTGGTCAGGGCGAAGTACCATTATCTATTGACAATGATCAATGACCTATTCAACCAACTCAAGGGATCTAATATGTTCTCCATGATTTACCTTCAATTAGGTTGCCATCAATTGAGGATTGCAGAGCAGTATATTCCCAAGAAAGCATTTCAAACAACATATGGCCATTACTAGTTCACAGTGATGCCTTTTAGACTGACCAATGCACTAGCATCATCCTCTTTGTAGTGTTCATCAACAACATCCTCATCTACTCTAGTGATCAAGAGAAGCACAAACAACATTCAACACAGGTACTGGTATTGTTAAGGACACAATAGATATATGGCTAGCTTTCAAAGTGTGAGCTTAGATAGATCATGTCGCATTCCTTGTGCATGTAATTTCAAAGGATTGTGTGGTAGTTGATCTTTCCATTGTTTGATCAATTTTTGAGTGGCAAGCTTAAACTTATATCAGGGTGGTGTGCAGTTTTCTAGTATGAGTTTGTTACTACCACTGGTGAGTTGAGAACTTCTCCAAGATAGCTTATCTATTGACTAATTTGTTAAGGAAGGCTACATTATTTCAATCAAATGAGAAGTGTGGTGAAGCTTTAATGGAGTTGAAGAATCATTTGACTACCGCCCTAGTGCTCACATTAACAAGTGGATCAAATCATTTTGAAGTATACAATAACACTTCTATACAAGATTTAAGTTGCATTTTGATGCAACATGGGAGAGTGGTGGCGTATACATCTTAATAAGCAAAGCAAGAAAAACTACCTGCTAGAAGATTTACAACTTGGATCAATGGTGTTCATGCTTAATATTTGGAGGCAATACCTATATAGGTTTCAATAGAAGTTCTACACCAATCATAAGAGCCTTAAGTACTTTTCCAAAAAGTGAGAGTTGAATTTGATACAATGCCGATGGCTAAAACTAGTTAAGCATTATGACCTGAAATTCACCTACCCTAAGGGAAAGGCAAATGTGGTGGCAGACGCACATAGCCAAAAGATATCGTATTGCTTCAGCATAATTGTGTTATTAGATCATCTATACCGAGAGCTCAAGGAGATGGAGATTAAGTTGATCACCATTAGTAGTTTAGAGACAATAATGAGTGCACTCATCATCACACCTTCAATCTTTGAGGAGATACGAGTTAGTCAAATCAGTGATGTTAAGCTTGAGAGGATCAAATAGGGTATTAAAGAAGGTAGAGCCAAAGGGTTTTTGCTCTATAAGGATGGTAGTATCTAAAAACGTGGTAGGTGGTATATACCACAAAGAAATGTTGAGATCAAGAGGAAAATCCTATATTAAGGTTATTTTACTTTGTATTTTGTCCATCCTAGAGTGGATAAGTTGCATAAGGATTTAAAGAAGATATATTGATGAGCCCATATGAAGAGGGAGGTGGTAGAGTATATTTTCTGATGTTTTACCTGTTAGAAAGTCTAGATAAAGAATAAGAGGCCGACAAGGTTAGAAGAACCACTAGAAGATCTTTAAAGGAAGTAGGATAATATATTTATGTACTTCATTGAAGGTCTTTGATGACTAGTGGATTTGAATCCATCTGGTTTATTTTGGATCGCCTAAGTATGTCGGTAATGTTCACGCCAATGAAGACGACATGGAGTATGGACAAGTTAGCTAACGCTTAAAAGATATTAATTGTGCGATTACATAGGGTCCCTACAGACATTATGCTAGACCAAGACTTTAGATTCTTGTCATACTTCTAGTAAAAGTTCCATGTTGATTTAAGGACTCAGGTGAAGATAAGGACTCAGGATTCTTGTCAAACATAGAGGACTATTTAGACTTTAGAGGACTTACTTTAGGCAAGTGTGTTGGATTTTATGGGTAGTTGAGAGACCCACCTAGACTTGATCAATTTATCCTACAATAAAAGTTATCACGCAAGTCTGAAGATGACACCTTTTGAGGCCTTATACAGGCTAAAGTGTAGTAGAACTTTTTATTGGAGCAATATCAACAAGACGATTATGGTGGGACCGCAGATAATTGAGGAGACGATGAGTTAGATATGGCTCATTCATGATTAGATGAGCACACCTAATATCTATAGAAGAGCTAGATAGATTTAATAAGATAGATAGATGGTTATAAGGTGGGCAATAGCATCTTTTTGACGGTCTCTCCCACTAAGGGAGTAATGAAGTTCATAAAAAGGGTAAGCTTAGTCCAAGGTACATTAGAATATATAATATTGTGGATCTAGTTGTTGAGGTCACTTATTATTTAGCCCTAACAATGGAATTATCACATGGACACAATGTCCTCCACACATCCTAGTTGAGGAAGTACATAATAGATCCTTTGCGCATCATCCATTAGAGTCGTTAGAGCTTGATTAGTCTCTATCATATAAAGAATGAACATTAAGTGTTCTTAACATGAAGACCCAAGTGATGATCATGAAAGGTGTTCTAGTAGTAAAAGTCCTTTGGTCACGGTATAGTGGTGAGGAGGCCACATAGAAGGCTAAGGAGAGGATTCGAGCAAAGTACTTAGAGTTGTTCTTATATTGCGATGTTTATTGGTGTTATCTTCTATAGTAAGGGGGTAGTAATTCCTTTTGCCATGTCAAATGCAATGTTTCATTTTTTTTTTTGTTATTTAATGTGTCTTCATGTTGGTTAATAAGCTTCGGGGATACAGTCTCTTTAAGTTGTTAGTGGTTTAATACCCCATATTTTTGTTTATTATGTAATGTGTCTTGATCAACCGCCTCTATGAACTTATTGACTAGTTTGTTGTTTTAGCTAAAATTTTTTGTTGTACCGAATCGATTGACTAGTTTAGGGAATCAAACGAATTATTAATAGATCAGTCAACTAGCAAGCTAAACTGATTGACTGATTCCTTGGGCTGAGAATATCGTTTTCACAATCAATTTTTCTAGGAATTTTCTTATATCAAAATGGAATCTTAACAATGCAACTCCAAGCTATTCAACTCTAGTTGTTACCTTGAACATATTCGATGAATTCATTTTATATTTTAGGGAAAGGACAACCTCACCCTTATCTTCTTTCATCTCTCTACTCTACACACCTCCAAAAGTATTGCTTTAATTTGTAGGCTGTCTCTCCTCGGCTAGGAGATTCATTTCCATGCTGATATTCTTTACACTTCTTACATTCAACATTTTTCCAGATGAAATTCACCTACATTCTATAGAAAATCATCATTTGGATCATCACTGGAAGTAAACCTACCTTTGATAAATTAGGATTTTTGATCTATTAAACAACCCCAATCATTCCTTAACCAATTCATTAACTATAAATATCCCTAATGATACCTTCTTTCCATTTTTTTTCAACATCCGAAATATCTCAGTGCTTTATTACTTATGTTGTCTACTCTCCACATTTATCTTGCTTTCATGTTCTTTTCAGTCTTCTAATTATTTCTTTTACTCCCTAATATATCTTTTAGCAATAATGACTTAGATATAGGATAAAGTTGGGCTTCTCTTTGCTGAATCTTCCTCTATTTTTTTCTCTTAGTTTTGGTATGTCTATTTTACTCTCTAATTCAAGTTTTGATTTTAGAAAATTATCCAATTATTTATAAAGTTTTAACTTATAGGTTTAAAGTCTTAAGAAGTTGAGAATCTTCTAGGTTGAGTTATTCCTATTAGTGGAAAATTTGCTAAAATCAAGTCATTTTTACCTCTCAAATGTGACCTAAATAAGCATATGATGTGATGTATTCTATAAATTATTAATTTTATATTTTTGTATGAGAGTTTGGATTCAAATTGATCAATGTTGAATTGTTTGTGAATCTTGATTTTATGGCAAATAGGGTGAATTTTCATAAATGTAAAGCGTAAATATGTTTATGAGTTTGTAAAATATTGGCATGTTGCTATAGTATATTTTGGATTGGATTTTATGGGATTTTAGAGTGTGATATGCATGAAACATTTTTCTCATATGCTTTTTTAGAACAAACCAATTGACGAGTTAGATCAAACCAATCAACTCGTCCTTAGACCAGTCGACTCAATAGCTCAAATCGATCGACTGATTTGTATGTTCTGACCTTTGTAGCTATCTACTTAAATCCATCGAGTGGTTTGGTAGAATAGATTAACTAGTTTTAGAATAGTTGACATGTTTAGCTAGAGCAATAGATAAATTGACTAGTCTGAAAATAGTCGACTAGATGGAAGGAACATATAGACTTGTTGGTTAAACCAATTGACCTAATAAGCTACATCGATTGACTTGTTTGGCCAAATTGTGTTATTTTGATCTTTTGGCCTTGATATATTTTGAGACGATGCCTAATTCTACTCTATGATTATTAAGTTAAGGAAATACAACTTTTGGCATGGATTAACAAACCTAATGGATGGATTAAGTGGATAATAATTCATGGCATCATTATTAGCTGTTTTTTAAGGACATAGTGGAAAACTCAAATAGGTTTGTTATGACTTCAAAGGGTAAGGTAATCTGGATTATAGGCCTAAAATTTATTATCCTAAAGGATTGATTAATATCAATTAAGCACTAATGGAAGTCCCAACACATGATTGGGGGGATATAAAAATGGTTAAGATGGAATAAGTATCTCGATGTATTACATAGATGTTGTATGGGCATTTTTTGATTACATAACCTTGGAAAATAATGTACTAGCCACATAGAGTGGATGATGATCAAGCTATATATGGATCTAAGATACTTAATCCTTGTTTAGCTATTGGAGGTTACTCTAATTTTGAGCATTTTTTAGTGCCTTAGGGTTGGATCCTAGTCAATCATGGTCCCTTACCTACTGTAGGAATTGATGATGTAATAGCACATATCGATGCTAAAGTGTCTAGTTACTTTTATGGTGTATGGCATTGGCCAAACTTTATGTCCTTTAGTGGTGACATGGCTTCTGCTAGAGTGTATGTCCATTAATGATTGCTTGGCTGTTTTCATACTTTATATCCATTAGTTTGGATAGACTTTTATGTTATGTGAGAACATGGGATGGTGCATAGTCCATCACTAGATAGAAATAAAAATAAGGATGTGGATAATGTTAACAATAAAAGGAAAAGTACCGGAATAGAGATATTGGGTTATAAAAAAAATTACCTAATTGATTATGTAAATTAGAAAAATAACCCCAATTGAAACTATGTCAAAGTATTGTAAGAGGCCTAATAATAGTTTGAATAATCTACTTTGTAGATTGTATATTGCTATCTATGATGATTGGTGTTATGTTGATAAACATGATGAGTCGTGTATGATAGTAATTTATGATGCACTATATGACCATGATAAAGCATATATATCTAAATATTTGGTATTAGTTTGATATATTTTAGTATTTTCTCAACATCATGCTGGAACAATGTGTGCTTGTGACTCCCACTTAGGTAGTAACTTAGCTCACTTAGTACAAAGCATACTAATATACCTATTTGTTTGGTCACCTCCTCATCCCTAAGAGTAGATGACCATTTACAGGTTTTTAGGGTTAGCCGATAGTAGGCCCACCCTGTTTTTTGTTAGGTACTTGAATGTATGGACATTCAGAGACTTTTGTGCAGTCCTTAATGGCCTAGTGTTTGGGGCTATACCCTACTTATGTTTATAGTTATAGAAATTCTATATTTAGGGTTAATTTTACTTCATGTACTTGAATACTTAGGGACCATCAAGGGCCTATTCTTGTAAACATTTTCCATAATATCTAAGAATCATTTCTTACACAGTTTATCTTAGTTTTGTATGGTTTGTTTCTTAGCCTTATATTTAACATAGGACAGGTAGCTAAAGCCTATCCTATGTTAGGTGTGGTGGTAACACCCCATTTTTTCTTAGTGTTTACTAGTTTTTTACAGCACTATTTTTAAAATGAATTTTTTCAATAGGGCAAAACAACATGTTACAAGGATGGCTTGGGTGTGATTTTTAAACCTCTTATTGTTGGTGTTAAGTCTTCAAACTTTTGTTAACCCCTTTTAACTATGTCCACTGGGATGACCTAGGTATGATTTCCAATCCTCCTATGGGTAGTGGCTGGTCATCAAACTTTTATTATTCTCTTTAGGTTATATCTACTAAAATGACCCAGGTATGATGTAACACCCCCAAAATTCACTACTAAAAAATTTCATTAATTAAAAGGAAATTAGCGGAAGCAGATTAATAAACCGTGAACTTTGGGGATATTACCGCCACATTTAGTACCAGACCGGTTTACTCCTACTGTTCTAGTACCAAGTGCTAAGGCTAAAAGAGTAAAACACAATTTACGGAAAACTCAAGCATATATAAATCAGAGTAGCGTGGTAAATAATTTATCAGAGTAAAATCCACCAGTGGTGGTTACAAAACAACAAATATATTGAATTTATGAATTTTAAAGAGACAAATTGAAATCCTAACAATTTCGGATAGTTCATTACGCTCATTCCCGAGGCCCACTTGAAAGCACTGAACACGACCTGCAAGGGGCACTACCCATTGAATAGGAAGGGGCCCCACGAAGGGAACCCTTTAGTACTACGGTACTGAGTAACCCTTTAAAAGTACACTTAAAAACAGGCACGTAATATAACACATGAAATACTACCATATTCATACATAACATTAGGTATAAACATGATATTCGGATTCATATATTCACACATCTAACAAGTCAATCAGATATTAATAACATATCTGTAACCTTCACTTTCGTACATTCACATACTTATCAACTCAATCAAATATTAATAAGCCATAATTATCAATCGCTACTTTTCGGGCCTTAAGGCCATTAGTCCATCATTAATCAATCATCTCGGATTATACAAGTCCCTGTGAGTGCGGGAACCCCACTATTATAGCCGGTGGAACGGTCGGGAGGATAGATGCCCTGCTACTATTTTAGCCGGTGGAACGGTCGCGAGGGTAACATACCCTGCCACTATTATTTGCCAGTGGACCGGTCTGGCCCTGACTCACAAGGTGTTCCACTATAAGTAATTAGAATCTTTCCTGTATATTATCGCTTTTATGTTTGGTTTGTTGAGCACGGAATCCCCCACTATTATAACCGGTGGAACTGTCGCGAGGGTACATACCCTACCACTATTTTAGCCGGTGGAACGGTCGCTAGGATAACATACCCTGCCACTATTATTTGTCGGTGGACTAGTCTGGGTCTGGCTCAACATCTTTCTCTTTACGTGATTAGTGTCTTAACGTGTCTTATTCGAAAGAATTTTACCCTTAACATGCATGTCCTAAAAGGCCACATGACATCACATCATAACTTACAGCATACCCATATCAACGCATACCAAAAGGGCAAATGAACACACATTGGTTCCAAGCCATGCCACACGTGAAACAGTTAAGATAAAAACTTATAGAACATGACATATAATTATATAGGCCACCCAAGGCGTGTAGGACACATAGCACACGTTCGGCTTTAGCTACACCTTTACTCGGTTTAAGTTACCGAGCTAACTCCCTCACTTATTAGGCCACTAAACACCCTTCGTAATTATTACACTTAATATAATTCCCATTTGATTGGTGAGATTACTAATTTGCCCTTTTTCCTTTATTATAATTAATAAATTATCCTTGAGTTGGTAAAATTACTAAATTACCCTTCCTCATTATCCTAATTACCAAATTATCCCTT
Source organism: Tamarix chinensis (assembly GCA_030549775.1). Classification (NCBI taxonomy): domain Eukaryota; kingdom Viridiplantae; phylum Streptophyta; class Magnoliopsida; order Caryophyllales; family Tamaricaceae; genus Tamarix; species Tamarix chinensis. The sequence goes on from CM060181.1 coordinate 60,913,860, forward strand.
TATTTAGTTAATTACCCAATTACCGTCCTCTATTATTAATGACCAACTATCCTTCTCCATTATCAAAATTACCAAATTACCCTTGGTTGGTTAAATTACCAAATTACCCTTTTATATGATCATAATTACTAAACTACCCTTCTCCATCATCAAATTTACCAAATTACCCCTTGGTCATTTAAACTACCAAATTGCCCTTCTCAATTGTCATGATTACCAAACTACCCTACTCCATTATTAAAATTACAAAAATACCCTCTAGTCGGTTAAATTACCAAATTACCCCTCACATTTATCATATTTACTATTTTACCCTTCTCCATTATTAAATTACCAAATTACCCTTTAGTTATTTAAATTATTATTTTACCCTTCTCAATTATTATAATTACCAATTTACTCCTTTCCAATTTCCACTTTTACCCCTTTGATTTACAAATTACTGTTTTACCCCTTTACCTTCAAATGTACCATTTTACCCCTTAACTCTCAAAAATTACCACATCGCCCCTTTTACTTATAAAATTTCCATTTATCCTTAATTATGAAATTACTATCTTACTTTTTTAATTTTTAAATTACCATTCTCCCCGTTAATCACAAAATTACTATTTTACTCTTTAATTATAAAATTACAATTTTACCCTTTTATTACAAAATTACCAAATTGCCCTTTTATTACAAATTACCAAATTGCCCCTTTTATTACAAAATTACCAAATTGCTCCCTTTTATTAAAAAATTACGAACTTGCCCTTTTATTACAAAATTACCAAATTATCCTTTCACTTACAAATTTACCATCTTACCCCTTATTACTCCACTTATGTTAAATTATTATTATTACTACATGAAATATTAACTTTAATCCCTCATCTTCAACTCTAATAATTAATGTAACATTATTAGCACCCATATATATTCTAGGCCATAATCGTGTACAAGATACATTAATAAAATCCCCTAAGGCTCATGAAATACTAATCATACATTAAGATCACAATAGCATAATACAACATGGATAACACTTAACATTTTCTTAACAACGAAATTATTACCTTAAATAATATTTCCATACATATCATATATCCTATCATGCTTCCTTTTATCAACCAACACAATAACCACATATAACCTATTAAACAACACCAACCAAGCATAATAATATATTAAAAATCCTAATGTGCGAACATACTTTAATCCATGCATTTAAGTGGGATTTAATGGTTACCTCGGCTTTTGCAAAAAAAAAAACCTTACTGGTATTCCGGTTAAAGGTCAAAGATTTAATTATGAAAACCAATACCCAAAAATAATATAAAGATTTATTAAATTAGAAATAATAAAATCAAGGCATAAAACTTTATAATGCTTAATTAATCAAATAATTAAATTAAAATATTATTAAACCTCAAATTTTTTTTACCCAAATAAATTAACAAGGGCAGCAGCTCATCCTGCTCATGCAGCATGAGCTGCATGCAAGGAAAGTTGGAAGAGGGGGCTCGAAGGTGGTAAAAGGGGAGAAATAGGCATTTTAGGGTTGGTAGTTTAGGGCTAAGGAATGAGGGGGTTAGGGGAGGATTTAGGGCAAGGGGATGGTGCAAAAGTGTAGAGGGGGTGTAAGTGGTGGTTGGGGAATGGTTAATGGCGGCTAACGGCGAAGGACGCTGCGGCAGCCAAGCTACAAAGGTGGTGGCCGAGGAGGGGTCGAAATGGAAGACTAGTGAGGAAGGAAAATGGGGAGGGAAAATGAAGGCCTTTGGGTGTTTTTTTTGGGAAAGATAGGATTGGGGGTGGTAGAGGGGGTTGCAGGGAGTAATAAGGTGGCTTAGGTGGCGGCGGAATGCGGCAGTGTAGGATAGTTGCCGATAAGGGGGTAAAGAAGAGAAAAAAAAAGAAAGGAGGAAGAATGGGGATGTGGGGTGGCTTGATGGGGTTGTGATGGCTCGAGGGTGAGGTAGAGGGTGGCGGGAGGTGGTGCAGGTGGTGGTTGAGACGGAGGCAGCGGCGGAGCTGGGCGGCGAAGTTAAAATAGAGAGGGTGAGGGAAGGAGAAGAAAGGAAAGAAAAGAGAGAGTTGGGGAGCATGGAGAGGCTCGGGAAAAAATGAAGAACGGGCAGGGAAGGAGGAAGAAATAGAAGAGGAAGAGAAGGGAAGGGATAGGGGCTCGAGGGGTGGCTGGAGGTTGGTAGGGAAATGACGGTTGTAGGGAGAGGGAGAAGGAATGGTGATGACAGGGAGTGGGGAAGGGAGAATGGGGTCGGTATGGGGCAAGGAATGGCGGGAGAGAGAGAGAGAGAGTTAGGCTGGTTAATGGGGGAGAGGGAGTTGCAGGGAGTGGCGATGGTCTAAAATCTCACTAGTGAAAGAAGGAAGAAGAAGAAAGAAGAAGAAGAGAGAAGAGTCGGGGGCGGAGTGTTGGGCGACGGGCGGCCGAAGGGGGAAAGAAACAGGCCGGCCCGATTGGGAGAGAAAGGAAAGAAAAGAAAGGGGGTGGTCGGTCTCGACGCACAAGAGGAAGGAAGAAAATGGGACAAGCCCAAGCACCGGGGAGAAGGAGAGGGAGGAGAGGAGAGAATGGGCCAGCGGCCCAACGCGCAGGAGGGGGAGAGAGCAGGCCAGCCAGCCGGCGGCCCAAGAAAGAAAAAAGAAAAAGAAAGAAAAGGGAAAAAGAAAAAGGAAAATTGGTTTTAATTAAAATAATTTAATTTATAAATAATAAATTATAATATTTTTGGGTAATAAATTTATTTAACAATTTAATTAAATTATAAGGGTTTAAAAGGATAATTTTAGTAAAATAATAATTTGGAAAATTATTTAAATAATAAGAGTGTGATAAAATAACAAAAAAATTATTTTAATTTATTAAATAATTATATTCATTTTTATATACTAAAAAATCCATAAAATAATTAAATTAAAAAGATTTAAAGGCTAATTTATCTAAAATAAAATCTATTTATTAAAATTTCTGATTTTAAAAATTTGGGGATTACATATGATTTCTAATCCTCATATTTTTGGTGGTAGATGCTAGGTCTTGGGAATTTGTTTTGTTAGGTGACCCCTACTTCAGTTACCTACGTAAATAACCTGATGTTATGATTATCTAAAGTAAAGATTAATAATCGGATGTTTATTTATTCCAATTTGGTTTTCTTATATGATTTCATGTATATATGCACACATCTATATTATATTCCAATGTACTAACGTGTTAGTTAGTTATTTCCCTAACAAACTTGTTAAATATTTGGAAAAGGGCTGCAATGATCCATAATATACATGGTGAGTACATGACCTAATGATGATTGAGTGTGGGCCTATTCAAAGTGTTGATTATATGCATAGTGGGGAAAAGTGAGAGTGGTGGTCATATTTAGGGATTTGCTTATCATAATTTATTTCAATAACTACTTTCTTACTTTTTTGTTGTAATTGATACTTTCATTTTTTTTTTCTTTCCATTTTGTTTTGAATTCTATTAAGTTTACTAAAATATATATATATTTCTTATTAGTTTCAGTTAAAAATAAAGTTTTCTTTATTTTCTTATTATAATTAGCCTTAGCATCTATTATAAGTGGAACATTGACATCTACTTACACTAGTTATAGTGCTGACACCCTCTTTGTATTTTGCTTCTGGCTATATTTTTCTATATTTTTTAGTTAATTGGTTTTAAAAATTAAGGTGGCCAGCAAAGTCGTATTTGATCAATGGTTTTAATAAATCAATTTAAAATTTTTAATGTAATGTTTTCATTGGAAATTTTAAAGTCCATTCAAACCATTTTTAACAGGTGTTGATTTTAAAACATCCAAAGCAACCAAGTGAGGAATGGTTCAGGGCTCATGGAGTACATGCTTATTTGTGTCCTTCTTTGTTTTGTTCTACATTGATCTTTGTTAGTTGTTTGAGGATGTGATCATAATTTGTTTATGTGATGATATAGGTTGCAATCCTTGATTAGCTATAGTATATCATTAGAATGTTTTTATTTTCCCTATGTTTCCTTTTTTTTAAAGGGTATTGTGTCCATTAGTTACCTTTGGTTTATGTGGATTAATTATTTCAATATGAAGTAGTTTGATTAGGTTTTAGTACTTAAGATAAAGAATGCTTTTCATGATTCATGTCATATTTATAACAACATTTTTATATTTTAGGGATTAAGTGAATTTTAATAATATATCTTTTTTATAATTTCATCTGCTAACATTTTGGATGTTTTTTTGGCTTTTTGGTCCTTAATGTACGTTTAAGGTTTCCATGATGTTTAAATTTTAAAATATTTATGTAGCTTATGAAATTTAATTTGTTAAATTTTTAAAGATCATAAGTAAAAAAAAGCTTTAGGTACCTTACATTGATCTTTATTATTTTTACTATGATGTTCTTTCCCATGTGTTGATAAATATTTATACTTAGGAATATTTTTTTCTAAGCATTGTTTTATGTTTAAATATTTGTTTTTTACTATATTTTTTTTTCAAAACACTTTTTCTAAGTATGGTCTCGATGATCCTTCACCGGTTGATATCTTCATGTCTCACAATTCTAACTTTGGAAATTCTACTAGCTATGTGTTTCTTGTAGATTATCTTATTAGGTGATGTTCCTTCATTATACTAGTTCTTTAATTTTTTTTATCATCGCTAAGTCCTTTACATTACCACCCTTTATCAGCTTATTTTATTTGTTATAATCATGCCATTGTTGGGATTTTTCCTTATATAATTTCTCTAATTATCATCAATCTTTTGACGTTATTCTAATCTTAGGATCAACTTACTTTATCACAATTTTTCTATACTTACTTGCATTAAGGAAGTGTTTTCACTCCTTAGTTTTATCTTGCTTCCTAATAATTATAACTCCTCATTCATTTTCATGTTGTTATCCTACCCATTCATTACTTTATTTGGTTTTTAATTTTCTTGGAGCTAATTTCATTTCACGATTGTGCTTCTTTGTTATTGCACTCTTATTATGGTAACCTACCTTATTCTTTTGAATGTATATTGAATCCTTTTTAAATCACAATTATTTTCTTACCTTAATTAATTCTTTATGAACTGTTTGGGTTTCCTTTATTATACTTGCTATCATTTATAGTTTTTGTATTTGAGTCAAACACAATTATCTTCTTTACTTATTAGATCCATGTTAATATTTTTTATCTCCCTTTTTATTGATGATTTGCATTCTCCCAATATTTTTAATTCTTTATTTTGTATAGCAATCATTTATTGTTAACCGAGGGAATCTTTTCTTACCACTAACCCTCCCTATTTCATTTTATAATTATTTGGAAGTCAATCCTTATAACCTCCAACTCATATTACTTTTAATTTATATTGTGAAATTAGTACCACGCCTTATCGATTGACTATGTTAGTTAACAAAATTTAACTTCTATTGCCACTCCATTTTACACCTTCCCCTCGTATTCAATTACATCCGTTCTCATGAAAATTGATTCCATTTAATGAGTCTCTCTTCTTCTTTTTCTCCTTTTTGACTTTATGTTAATACTTACTTCGTGCTTATGAACAAACCTTTTGTGAATCATCCTCCTTCCCTCACTTGATGTTGATTTCATGAAACTAAAAAGCTATATCATGAACTCTTGTTAATTAGAACTATTTCACTTCGATATTAGGAACTCATTAATGAGTAGTTTTTATATAGTGAATATTTTCATACTCTAAGTATTTTTTATGTTCATTTGGTCCCAGGACTCTATTATTATTTTTAATTTTGAGTTAAACCCATTCCTATGTTGTACTTTCTAAATTGAAGTTCTTCTTCTTCGTTACCTTGTGATCCTCCATGCAACACTTGGTTATTATTTAGCTTGATTCCTTATAACTATTGCCATTCTTTTATTTCATATTTCCATATTATAATGACATTTGTGTTACTAATCTATCCTCATCTTGAAAGATTAGTTTGATGTTCTTCTTCCCCTTTTCTATGATATACTTTTGACTCCATGATTTATTGTGGTGGTGTAATATACACTTAACTTTATATTATTTCTAGTTGAACAAAGATGATAAGTTACTTCTATAGATGGTATTTTTTCTTTTTAGTTTTAAAAGTCCTATGAAAAAAGCTGATTTTTAAAAAATAATTTTGGTAATCCAAAAATTACTACCTTTAAGAAATTCTTATCTTTATATAATAGTGTGTCAAAAGTATTTTAAAGATTGTTATTTTAGTGGTTGTATTTTTCATACAAGTTTTATTTTAAACCCTTATTTTGCATAACATGGTAAAAGGGTAAAATAAGATTTCTTTAATCAAACAATTTTTGAAAGAAAAATGAGTAATTTATTAAAATAATAAAATGTCTAACTTATGAGTGTCAGAGGGTGCTATATTGTTTTTGTTTAAAATAAATTTAACTAATTAACAAGTTAGTGAGATTAATTTATTAATTTAGAAGTTTCTTTATATATTCATATGATTAAATATTACATTATTTTCATAGTTAGTTAAAATATTTTAGAGAGAGAGAATTTTTAATATATGATAAAATTTTATGTTTTTATTTATTCCTTATTATTTGTAATTAGTTTCTACTAAATATTTAAAATTACATTATATGAATTATCTTTGTTTATATTGCTTCTCCATACTCGTAGATAAACATACCCAAATTTAGTAATTTAGTCATAACCTTTTCCTATAATAATGAAATTGAATAATTAGTTTTGCATTACGAAGCTAACTTCCATATCTACAATATTTTTCTTTTGTGTTTGTCTAATATCTAAGCCAGCCTTAGTTAAAAATATCATTTATATTTGTGATATCTTACATATGTTATTTTTTTATATCTTTTTATTCTAAAGTTCCACAGAAGCTTATACCAAACCAAACCAACATTTTTATTTCTCCTCTCTTATATTGTGGCTTATACTCTATTTCTCCCACTAATGTTGTTCATATCTTTAACCAAATATCAACAATTTCAATTTTTGCATCCAAAAGATTATAGAATTTAGATCAAACTTTTGTTTTTTTCTCTTTTATTCATTCAACTTCAAAAAATAATTATTCCATATACAAGGATTTTACATTGGATAACATTACTTTTCTTAAAGCCTTATACACATATATTATATATTTGTGGAATACGATGCCTAAAAAATATGAATTTTTATTTATTTTATAATTTTATACCTTCTCATAGTAATATTTTATTTTTATACATCATGATACGTAATATGATTAACCTAACAATATATAATTTTATGTTAAATTCGTTGTACATTTGATTTGGCAGCAACTTTGCACTATTTTACAAAAATATACACAGAATTCAATAATAAGAGTTAATGTAACACCCCTAAATTTACCAACCAAAAACTTTTGTTTAAATAATTTATTGCAGAAGCTAAAAAAATATTGGAAATTACTATCACACTTAGTAAAAGTCCAGTTTCCTCAACTATTTGTATACAAAGTGTTAGAGTTAAAAACATGACTCCACTTAATTTAATAGCATGATTTTAAGAAGTAGAGTAGAAAGAACTATACTAATTTAGCATCATACAAAATAAAACTAATTGTCGGTGGTTACAAATTTTAGTAAAAAAAAACACATAGGAATCAAAAGAGTATAGAATCATCCATGTGGAAAGATGCCGAGCAAAATACCTGATAGCCCTAACTTGTAGCCAAAGTACTAGCTTTCATTTGATCGTAGAAGCTAACCAGCAAAGTTTACTCCCATTAAATAAGTAGGGGCCCATGAAAAGGAACCCTTCAGTACAATGTTACTAAGTAACCTAATATACAAAAATAAATCGAAAAGCTAGCATAAAACACATAAAAAGCATCACAAAAATACATGCAATAAACAATGAAATATTCATACAATGATCGAAATATGATAATTGTATCAGATACAAAATAACAACAAAGCTACAAACAAATCTTATTCGTTCATTTAGAACATATTAAAACTTACCAACAAAGCATAAAAAAATGCTATAGGAAATAATGATTAGAATCAAACTCAACATAACAAGCATACCCTTCATAATATATCTTATAGTATACTTCCATATCATTAATCCTAACTATAAGCAAAGCTAATCATTGATTTAGATCATTTCCATTTTCTTTATTCGCATCCAATTCAAGGACCCCACTATTCTTAATCTAGTAGAATGGATTGAAGAACATATTAGGGTAAAGCACACTTCAGCCATTATTATAATTTGGTAGAATAGATACAACACCTCTTAGAGTAATACACTTCTCAGAACTACTCTTAAACTGGTGGAACGGTCTATAGCATCTCTAAGGGAAAAACACACCTGAGGTATAATTATCATCCTATGACACGCCCATAATCGTTACTTAAAAATTTCATTTTGCGGAAGTGATAATTACAAAATAGTGGGTGTCACCGCCACGATCAACATAAGTCCAGTCTCCTCACATTCCTTATGTGAAGTGCTAAGGCTCAAAACAAGTCAGAACAAATAAAATTGAGAGAAAAGATTATACATAAACAAGGATTTTTCAAATAAGAGATTATCCGCACAATAAGATCATCCAAAAAAATATGTGACATAAGAGCTTGAGAAAAATAGTCATAAAAGGGCACGCAAAGGTGCGACAATGGTTTTCCTTACACTCATCCGTTCCATCACATTGTTACAAGAAAAAAGGGGTTATAGAGAAAGGGACCACTCACTCCCTTAGTCTAACTAATCATCTGGATGATGCTCCTCAAAATCCCTCAACCACTGCATGCCACAAACGTACTCCTCTGAAAAGTGATAGTATCAGTACGACTTTCTCATACTGAGTAAATCACAATACCTCTGCAGAGGTAGCATACCCACATTGTACTTAACATACAAATAAGGAATTCTAACCAAACACATATGATCACATGCAAAACAACAATTTCATAATATGACCCCACATTACAGTTGGAAACGTTAGTTAGATATTCCAAGTTAACAATCCTACTTTAAACATAACAGGGAAAGTTGTTAATATTCCAAGTGATCCTACTACGTTCAAGCAATGCCTAATCCATTATTACATATGTATTATAGTAGGTGCCTAATCCAGTTATATCAATCAAATGTCAATTCTCGAGTGGAATACAATCCCATATCCAAGACAATGATCGTCGAGGAGGTACTACCAAATAAATTCAGTCAATTCCAATGCAAAGCTTGCCAAGGAAGACCTAACAATCATCCATACTAAACCTCAGCACCCAAGTCCTTAAGTACGTGTACCCTCTATAGGGTGTATGGAATACCTATAGAGCAGAAGTGGTCCCTTTGACCCAAAAGCCCAAATACACACTCGGGAGCCTAATCTGAGACTTGAGATGCCTTTCAAAACTCAATTCTTCCTCTTTAAGTGGTTCGTGTCTTATGAAATTCTAGGATATTATTTCAAGAATACTCAGGTCCATAATAGTACAATTTAGCCATTAACTAATCAACTAAGGGACCTCAAGGGTCACTACAATAAATCTATCATCCAATCTCAAATCCAAAGGACCGTAAGGGTCTCAACAATTTCAAGCCAACACAACATAGGGTTAGGCATCATGCTATAGCCCGAATAATTATCCAATTCCAACTATTTAATCCATTCATCCAATTATTTCCAAAATTATTCTAAGGCTAACACTTAAGTTAACTAGTCTAATTATTCACTTTGAGTCACATTTTTACACTAATGACCAAAATGCCCTCCAACCTTTAACTACCACATTTTCCTTCACTTTACTAACAGATTTACCGCTATAGGATATTTGTTATGAAAATGCTAAAATAGAATAGCTAACAATAATTTATCATACAATAAATTTCCTCAGTAAGACAAAAGACCATATTACCCCTAGGCATGTACATAACATAGTACACTTATACAACCCTAGCATGCAATTCTAGCATATCATAATATTCATGCAAATTCCACGAATAACTTTTAGATACAAATTATAGTATGCAAAATTTATGTTTCAATCCCTAGAACATACGACACATAATAATCACGATTGAAACATATTTATACTCTAAATCCAACATGTTATATTTCCAAATTTATTAAAATAGTGAAGGAAGACATTTAACTCATTGGTAGGTCTAGCATAAAACACGACAAAATTTAGATTGAACCCTAACCCTAGACATGCACATTTTCTCAAGCAAAAATCCATATATATTGGCATAGGTAGATACACTAACTTTTAGAATACTACCAAGGTATATATGAGTTATTACATGTTAACATGGAAACATATATTATTCTATACATCACAAAATTTACATAGAGACGAACTAATGCATGCTTTCATTTTCCAGCAGAAATACAAATTATTTAATAACCGCAACCTAGCATAATTTTTATCCTAGACAATTAACCTATCATTTTCACACAAATTCTACCATCTACGAATTAGTTGGATTTACCTCCAAGATACAAAATTAATACTACAGAATGCCTCTCCCAAAGACACCTTAAGTAAGGTCGGGATTACCTAAATATTAATAACACCATCCACACAAAATATGTAATCATTAGTATCTATACTAGATAAAAAAAATTATTAGATAACAATCTAGGGTAACTAATACCAAACTAAGCTTAGGAATTTTTTATCCAAAGCTGCAGGTACATGGCAACACCATGTACCACACAAGGTAAGGGGAAAGGGACTCACGCACGTTAGATGTTGTTGTTGCTTGGGTATGGCGATGCAGGAAGGGAAGAGGGAGGCTTAGCAGGGTCAAAGATGGTGGCACCTCGGTGGCCGGCTCGGTGATACAAATGGACATCCAAGGCATATAATATATCTTAATATAATCATTTGAAACACATAGAACATAACTAACATGAATTATTGTTATGCATCTCGACGGATAATGCTACACCCCTCCTTGAAAATTCAAATAAAATAAGTGAACTATAAATTCTCCCTTGGTACTCATTTTATCACCAAATTCCATAACCATGCTTAAAATATTACTACTGACTACATACAAAATGATTGACATTTATCTCTAATATCCTAAACATACGATAATAGACTACGTTTAGGGTTACTATTTACATTTCCCGCAAAACCCTAATGTCACAAATAACCAATAATTTTCAACATAACACTCATGTATCCACCAACTCAATACATATTTAGTAAAATGCCATATTTTAGTTAAACCTCATCCAAAATTATTAATATCTTAAAAAAAATCTGACCTCGAGAAATTTATATTTCTATCCTACCCTAATTCTCTAATAAAAACTTTTAGACTAATCCAAAACATTTTTTTAGGTTAATAATATTTTTCTTAACCTAAAACTAAAATAAGTTTGTCGATAATTAATGTATCCCATTATCTTTGCCTAAATTATTTAATCTAAACCTAAACCTTTTCTTCTTCCCTTTTTGCTTACCCACCTGTCGTTCAAAAACACTTCCCGCCCTTATTCCTTCCTTCCTTATTATATGTATATCTCTTCTTTCATAAACCTTACCTCTCCTAAGTTTGATGCAATCACATGTTAAACCTACACGTCCCTTGCATGTTTCTTGTCAAAGCGTTACCGACTCACTTCTTCTCTACCATTCTCACCCTCTATCCTCAAGCATGCATAAACACACACACACACAACACAAGAACTGAGCCACACTCTCTCTCTCACTCTACTTTTCTATTGAAACATCACCACAAACTAATCTTTTTATATCACTAAAATAGCCACAAAAACCCAACATTAGTAAGCCTAACCAAAGCACCTCCACTTCCTTTGGTCACTTTTTCCTTTCCCTTACCCATAGCATAAGCTAAATAAGCCATTCCTACCCTCGTCCATCGGAAACAATTCTTTGTAGCTTTCTTCCTTTCTTTTCCCTTGGCTATGAAAACAAAAAACAAACACCACAACCACCATATCACACCATCACCCTTTGGCCAAACCAACCACACCACACCATCACCATTTGGTCAAACCAACCACATTATGCCCTCCTCCTTTAGTTACATCCACTAAAACCCAGCCCCTTCTTTATCTATTACCATCACTACATAGCACCTAACAATGGTAGCTTGTGTCATTGCCTTACCCCTGTTTGCTCAGTACTTTGTCTTTCCTCCTCCTCAGTTGAGCAAGTTCTCCTAAAGTAGTTTGTTTTGGTCTTCATTCACTCTTTCACCCTTCCATTTCCTTAACATTTCCTAATTATGTTCTTAATCCTAGTATTTTTTTATTATGGTTTATTATGTAAAATTTTTAAGGTTCTAGAGGAGGTAGGATAGGATAAGTGTGCTTAAAGACACAAGCCTTTTTCATAAGGTTACTTATCGTAGTTTAGGGTTTTTTGTTGCTAAGTGTTATGCATGATTTTTTGTTATACCATGTTATTATTATCATCCGATTAAATATGTGATTGTTAATTCTATGATATAAGGTTGATATTATATGATAGAAAATAAGTAAATGGATATTATGCAATATTGTTATTTTATATGGGAAAACCCTCACTATGATATATGGTTATTATATGGGTTTAATAAGTTATGATGAGTATGAAATGTGTATAATAATGTATATCGATATAAATGGAGGATTTAGAAATAATCTTACGATCATATATAAGATTTACACTAAATAAGAGTTTTTTTATTAGTAAGGGTATTTTTGTCAATAAGGTTTAGCACGAGGATCAGTTTAATTAAATGTGTTAAACCATCTATAATATTCTAAGGAATTGATATGAAGTGTTTATAGTAGTATTTAATGGCTTAAATTTAATAAAGTATGAATATAGCTTGATTTGGGAAGAGTAACCTAAAATGGGAAAGTTATTATCACAACTATCAAACCATAGAGTTAAGCCACTTAAATTTCCAATACGTACCAAATATTATTGTTTTGAGGAACGTATATTGAATGTAGTAAGCATATGAGCCCTATAAGAAAAGTTATGACGTACTTATAAAATTAGGGTTTATAAACCTAGGAATAGTAACTCTTGACATGAGGTTTTTATCTCATGTGCAAGACCTTATAGTTAGGCCTTCAACTTCAAGTATGTTAGTAATAATGGTATTGGGGGAAATGGTACTATGTTTGAAGGATAAAAGTGTAACAGAAGAAGAGTTATAATAAAAATTTGGAATTAGGCTTTTGGGGAATATAACGGTTTTAGCCCTAGAGAATGACCTTAGCATGTTTCTGATGTGTTTTACTTGCTTTAAATAATTTCCATAATTTTTAAGCCAATCATAAATAAGACATTAATCATTTAAACTAAAAGATCACAGGAGCGAGGCAGAGGTGTGATATAGGTTCATCCCACTAGACGGTAATAATGGCATAGTTGTGTCTTCCTTGAGAGGTGTTTTAGACCTTTCCATAGGCTTATAAATAGTGGCTCAAGATCTTTCTTCCTTGAGAGGTTTTTAATGGGTCTATTCCACTAGAAGATAATAGTGGCTTAGGAGCATTTTGCTCTATGAGGTAAATGGGTCCATTCCACAAAATTAAAATAGTTTGGGCCTACACTCAATATGAATGGCAATACTCTTTGAGATAAGTAACCTAATGGATATTATATTAATGACTTGAAGTGGAAGAGTATGTAAGTTAAAATAGAATGTTGGGTCCGTTCCACTGGACAATAATTGTGACTCAGGTATTTTGTCCTTGAAAGGTGCATTAGACTGTTACACCGGTTTAAGAATAGTAGCTCAAGAGAATTTTTCCTTCATAGGTGTTGGGCCCATTCCACTGGATGATAATAATAGCTTTGGTGTGTTGCCCATGAGAGATGCTTCAGACCATTTCATTAGTTTAAGAATAGTGGGGTCCCTAAATTCAACATAAATAAAAGAATAAATTTTTTTATACCTAATAAGAAGGCTTGGATCAATACGTACCTTGTGATATTTTATGAGTTTTTTCTTGTGTATGTAAATTCTACTATGAATACAAGTATTTAAATTCATCCTTAACTCGATAGTATTGTCACCTTACTCAGTAAGTAGCATACTCACCATCCTTTTTATTAGTGCTGCTCATTCCCACGAGCAGATGACCCTGATCCTTTTGTATAGGTCATTCAGGACTATTTCGATTATTTTGTTTCATATGATGCATTGTATGGGGTGGAATGATTATTTTGTATAGAGGGTTTGGGAGAATAGTCATGTTATCTCATGGATGATTTATGTTGATACCATTTTGAACTCTTAAATCTATGGTATCCTTTTTGTCTGTATTTTACCATTGTACTTAGTATAAATCTCTTAACTTGTATTTATATTTATAAAAGTGGTCTTGTTTTATATGTACTTTATTTTATATTTTAATCATTTTGGCCATGTGATTGATGTGATGATGGTATGGTAAGCTAAAATTACATCAATTAATGTAGTAACATCTAGTATATTGATTATAAGCTCCTATTATAAATTAAATATTTTAATAGTAAAATTTGAGGTGTTAGATATTTATGCTAGAGGTTTTATTCTAATTACCACATTTTGAATTTCTTTTTTCAAAATTTGATTTTCAAATGATCCCTTATCTAAATTTATCAGTAAAAATTAATATTTTGAGAAAAACTCGGTTCTTCAAAAATCCATATTAACTTGTGAGGAATCATGAATCGATGACCTAGGTGGCCATTGAATGTGATTGTGTTAGTAAAATAAGAATATTTATCCTAATGATTTTTCTATCTTATAGATAGATCAACATGGTACTTAACAACCACATTAGTAATTTTGAGGAGACCTTCAAGGCATTCATTGGGTTTGTTAGACTTAAGCCTCACCCTCAACCGCTACCACTTCCTTCGCATTACCTATAGAAGGGTATCAGAGAATACTGGCTCTAGAGGCTTAAGGTACATCCACCCAACCTACACAAATGACAAGGACCTAGTAATCATAGAAGAATGGATCGATGATATAGAGAACATGCATTAGGTAGATGACTAAGAGGGTGATCGTTGTAGCTTTCTTTATAAAAGGGGTCACCGATAAATAGTGGGTAGGTCATCATGCATAGGGAGGTCCACCAATGACCAGGGAGGACTTCAAGGAAGTGATTGATACTAATTTTTATCCCACAAGTCTTAAGAGGGACATACTAAAGGAATTCATGTAGTTGATGTAGGGGAGTATGATTTAGAGGTAGCACGATGCCTGATTTACCAATTCAGTTATATTTACACGAAGGGTAGAAGCTAGTGAGTCTACAATGGTGTATTAGTTTAAGTAGGGGATCCATTTTAGTATCCGAAGGATGATGGGTCCTGTAGCTTTTTAGGACTTGGCCATGTTATATGAATGGGTGTGTCTCTGCTACTTTGGTATAGGAGAAGGCTTCCATTCTAGGTAAAGGGAAGTAAGAGACATATGGCTCTAGAAGTAGACTCATCATTTAAGGAGGAAGACCTCTAAGGTTTCTATAGTAAGGTTAGATCTAGCGTTAGAGAGGTTAGTTTTGACATTACAGTGAGACAAGCAATCATAGTAGATTTTTAGGTCAGCTGATGTGCTTTATGTACCATTTCTACAATCGGGATCATCTAGGGTGATAATTTTGGTGCACTTCTATTCAGTGGAGAGCATCTGGTAAGCTCTATCCAATTTAGTGCCAGCATCAACAAGGTCAGTTCTAGCAGCAAGGACTCCTGATACTTTAACTATAGGAAAACTAATTATAGGCCTACCAGCAACAATAGCAATAGTAGAAGAAGGCATCTATCCTAGCTAATTGTCAGCCTAAGGAGGCTAAGCGGAGACTACAGGTCCCTCATCAATTTCCTTTGGAAGGAGGATAGATCAAAGTTCTTGTGGGTATCATGGAGGATACTAGCAAGGACGATCAGGTAGGTGCCTGAATGTCATCAACCAAGCAGAGGTTGATCGACAGGTGGATGTGTTGACTAGTACATTCTCCATCTTTTTGTTACCAACTTATGTGTTTTTTGATTCAGAAGCATCTCTATCATTTGTATGATCTGCATTTAGTGCTAGAGCTACATAATTTCCATCTTCTACTGTATCTATTTCTATGACACTAGTTTATGAGGATAGATTATATTGTACTAGGTTCCACTTCATCATGGCCTTACAGATAAGTGGGGTATACTTCCCTTTAAAAGTTGTTGAGATGGACCTTCAAGACTTTGATGTTATCTGTATGATGGACATTCTGGTAAGGTATAAGGTAGTGATAGATCATTCACAAGAGGGAGTTGTGTTGTGGAGACCCTAGGGTGCTAGGGTCTTCTATTGGAAATGCAAGCCTAAGCCTTCGATGAATGTCGTATATACAAATACACTGGATTCTTTGGTGTACAGTGGTTGCCCTATGCATTTGTGTCGAATTTAGGAGCTGAGTAAGGATTTGTCAGCCTTAGGGGATATTTTGGTTTCCTTGGAGTTTCCTAACATATTGTTCAGAGCAGGTCCTAGGCATTTCACTGGATTTTGAGATAGACATCACTATCTACTTAGTAGTGGGGGCTGAGCTTGTCCCAAAGGTATCTTACCGGATTACACCCATAGAGTTGAAGGAGTTGAAGAATCACTTGGAGGATTCATTAGCTCATGGACACATTTGTCCTAGTGTGTCACTATAGGGAGCACCAGTTTTGTTCGAAATGATGAAGGATGGGAGCCTTCGTCTATGCATAGATTATCGAGGGCTAAACTTGTTGATGTGAAGAACCACTATCCGCTTGTGAGAATTGATGACTTATTTGGTCAGCTTTGTTGTACTTTGATATTCTCAAAAATCTACATGTTTTTAGGATATAATTAGCTATACATTATTGAGGTAGACATCATGACGATGACATTCATGACATGGTATAGGTAATATAAGTTAATGGTGATGCCTTTTTGGCTCACCAATGCACTTACCATCTTTATAAATTTGATGATGAGGATTTTCTAGCCATCCCTCAATTACTTTGTGGTTGGTTTCATAGATGAACTTTTGGTATACTCTCGGAGAAGAGAGGATCATGAGTGTCACCTACGTAGGATATTATCCCTTCTTAGAGAGCATATGTTCTATGTCAAACTCACTATATGTGAGTTTGACATAGAACGGTTGCATTTTTAGGTCACGTGGTGTCAATAGGAAGAGTCACCATGAATCCGACATAGATTTTAGCAATGACTGAGTGGAAGGAGCCAACAAGTGCTTCTAAGGTTCATAGTTCCCTAGGTTTTGTCGGGGACTATAGATGCTTTCTTAAGGTCTTCTCAATTATAGCTTATAATTTTGATAACTTTCTAAAGAAGAGAACTAGATTTCAGTGGGATGACATAGGTGAGGGGGCATTTAAGGAGTTGAAGCAGCAATTAACTATATAATCAGTTTTGACTCTACTTCAGGATTATGCGATAAAGATCATGACGAAGGGTTTGGATTTTTGGAGACTATTTCTCTTTTCGGTGTGTTGCTCAGCTATTTTTAGGTAAACTATTTTCTTCCTTATCTTTTTTGTAGAAAATGGTATGCATAAGTATAGTGCATGATCTTCAAGTATATGATAAAATTAATATTGAAAATGAGAATGTGCCTACACTAGTTATTAGAGAAAGAATGAAAGAATTCATAGGAAGCTTAACTTAAAGGCTTATATACTTAAACCTCATAAATATGATTTTAGATTGGTAATTCCTTTTGATATTATAGGTGTATTAAGTGTCAATGGTATGTATGATATAGTTGATAGATTGATGCAACAAGACTTAGCAAGAAGACATTGTGACTCATGTTTTCCTATTAAGTTCAGAAAGTTCTGGCATGACTTAATTGAGATCAATAGCATACTTTTGGTTTTCACATGTCAGTTAATGACTATTCATTATTAAGAACATTGATTAACCTAAGAGTTATGTTTGGATTGATTGGACAAAGGTTATGGAATTTAGTTTTGTAAATATGTTTTGATGGGGCTGTTTTCACACCAAATCAATCGACTTGTCCTCAAGACTAATCTATCAGTCTAGTAAAGCCTTCGATCAACTGTGGCTTTAGTGGTGTTTGTCTTGGGTTAAACACATCAACTTCTTTTACCAAACCCATCGATATGTTCCCAAAACAGTCGACTTGTTGGCAAACCAATCGACTATCTGACCTATGACTTTCATAGTTTTGGTCTTACATTAAACCCATCGATTAGTTTATAAAACCTATAAACTGGTTCATAGAATAGTCGACTAGTTGGGTCATCCAATGGACTAGTTGATCTGTGACCCCAATAGTCTTCACCTTGGGTTAGATGCATCAACTGATTTAATAAGACTAACTGACTGGTTCTAAGAATAGTCGACCGATGAGGTTGATAGAGTAACTAGTTTACCACTGCTGGAAAGGTTGGGGGTCCCCTAACTGATTGACCGATTTACTAAACTGATCGACAGGTCAATAAGACCCATCGATTGGTTTTAGAAACTCATCAACTATGCTCAGTCATTTTTTGATTTCTTGCCCATTTCTTTTCGAATGTGGTGTTTTGAGTTTTCTCATGCTTGGATAATTACCGAATATGCTAGTAGCCATAAATTTACATAAAGAATTGAAGTTTAAATAATGGATTAAAGTCAGAAAAAAATTATCCTAGTTGACAAAGGTTGAGCTTAATTTAACATTTAGGCCTTTCTCTTGACATTAACATAAGTAGATAATTAAATGGCAAAAAATTAATTCTTCCTATATTTAATATTTATGTAATGAAATAAAATGATGGAGAATAAACCTCTAATAACTTATATCATGTCCTTAAAATGTGAAACCTTGTAAGATAAATGACTTACACTACTCCAGAAAGGGGTTTTAATAATAGTTATTTTATGATTTTAATAACAGTTTTAAACTGCTATATAATACCCCACTTTTAGAAACCCTAATTATAACCGGTAATTATGTGTATTAGTTGTAATAATTATTTAAGGATATTTCATATTAAATATATTGTTAATATGTGTAATATTATGGGTCTAAGAGTTAGGGTAAACCCATTATTGTACCTACGGGTACTAGTTTTTGTTGTATCAATTTTCCTTTGAGCTCTTATATCCCTAAGTGCATTTTGATTATTATTATTATAGTAAGGAAAATATTTATCCAAAACCTTTATTTTTGTAATCTCTCTTATTTTCGCTGCCTTGGTTTTTGTTTTGTTGGTTTTAGCCTTAGCACTTGGCATAAGAATGGTGAGCGAACCAGACATATGCTAAGTGTGGTGCTAACACCCATTCACTACCCTGGGAAGAAGTTTTAATAACGGTTATTTTATGGTTTGAATAACTATAACACCCCCAAAATTCACTACTGAAAAATTTCGTTAATTAAAAGAAAACTAGCGGAAGCAATTTAATAAACCGTGAATTTTGGGAGTATTACCGCCACACTTAGTACCAGACCGGTTCACTCATACCGTTCTCGTACTAAGTGCTAAGGCTAAAGGAAAATGAAATACAGTTCGCAAGAATTTCAACATACTTAAATCAGAGTAGCGTATCAAACGTTTACATGGTTACAGTATCAACATATACATTTAAAACCAGAGATTTTAAAGAGAGAGAGAAAAACCCTAGTAGTTCCGGATGAGACCTTACTCTCTTTCCCGTTGCCCACTTGAGTAGCACCTGAAAAGACCTGCAAGGGACACTGCCCATTGAATAGGCAGGGGCCCCACGAATGGAACCCTTCAGTACTACGGTACTAAGTAACCTTTTAAAGTCCCACTTAAAAGCAGGCCCGCAATGCAACACATGAAACAAGCTACATACATATATAAAATTCACATAATTAACATCCGCATAGCATCTCAATATATTGTTACGAACATCGGTACTTACGGTCTTAAGCCATGTCATAATGCAAACTCAAACAATCAAGCCTTAAGCCATTGCTCCACTATAAGTAACTAGTACTTGCCCATAATTTTATTCACATACATAACTAGTTTTATTGAGCTCGGGACCCCCACTATTATTGCCGGTGAACCGGAATATATATAAAATCATCATCCAGGGCACAACACTCCTGGCCACTATTATAACCGGTGGACCGGGATTTATAAAGAATCATCACCCAGGGCACAACGCTCCTGGCCACTATTATAACCGGTGGACTGGGATATATAAAGAATTATCATCCAGGGTACAACGCTCCTGGCCACTATTATAACCGGTGGACCGGGATATATAAAGAATCATCATCCAAAGCACAACGCTCCTGGCCACTATTATAACCGGTGGACCGGTACTCAATATCATAAATCACTGGGCCCGGCTCATTAATATTCCACTTTCAATTATAGTATCTTTCCTTTCTTTAATCATCACATCAATCATATTTATTTGCCTCGAACGGGAGATCAATAACCCGGGACACAAAGGTACACCGGTCGTACCGGTGCATATCAGCTACACAGCACCCTTCAACCACGAACCCAAGGACGCAAAGGTACCCTGGTCGTACTGGTGCATAAAGCTAACTCATTACCCTACCGACAAGGACACCTAATCCATAAGTATGCATACCCCCTAACTAGGTCCGTAGAGCTAGAAAGAGTAAGATATAGGGCCTGGCTGGGGCACAAAGGCACACCAGCAAATACCAGAATAATCGTGGACTAAACCACGTCCTTAGGGTAGCGACCCCTAAGGAGTCACCATTCCCGATCTCGAGGTCTTTCACTTTAAGTAATAGTGTCTTAATTAAAGGTGATCACAAAGGCACGACAATCAGATATTTATTTACTCTCAACCGTTCTGATATAATTAGTCGTTTCTTATTCAGATGGTTATCTAAGCTATCACAGAGAAACCATCAAGGCCATACTAATCATCAGGTGCTCTTACTCGGCTAATCAGCCTTATTTAAATCACATTATCAGGTTCCACAATCACAACAACAAGTTAGGTACAAATCACTTATTTACCCCCTTGCTTATGTCATCGCCAAGTCATCCATTCCTCATTAACAAATTACCCTGTTACCCTTTAGGTGACATAATTCCCGAATTACCCCTTATCCGTTTTAGGTTATCAAATTACGTCCTACGCTTTTTAGATCACCATTCATTCCTCATAATTGCTACACTTATCATATTTCTCATTTGGTTGGTTAAATTACCAAATCGCCCTTCTCCTTTGTTATAATTACTAAATTGCCCTTGAGTTGGAAATTTACCGAATTGCCCTTCTCCTTTATCATAATTACCATCCTACCCTTCTCAATTATTTTTAATTGCCATTTACCCCTTTTAATTATTATAACTCACAAATTACCCTTCTTCATAATTACCAATATTAAGTTATCCTTCTTCATATTCATATTTATTAATTTACCCTTCTCCATATCCATAATTACTATGTTACCCTTCTCCATTATTAAAATTACCATAATACCCTTTAATTGATTAATTTACCAAATTACCCTTCGGTAGCATCATACTTATCCAATTACCCTTCTACAATCATAATTTAATTACTAAATTATCTTTTGTCGTTATCATAATTACCAAGTTACCCCCTGACTCCCAAGTTTACCATAATATCCTTTTATTTACAAAATTACCCTTCTACCCCTTACTTTCAAATTACCATAATATCCTTTTATTTATGAAAATTACCACCATACCCCTTTTACTTGTGAAATTACCATAACACCCCTTTTTCTTTTCAAATTACTATCTTACCCTTTTACATCCAAAATTATCATTTCTATCTTTCCTTACCAAATTACCATTTTGCCCTTCTTTTCCAAAAATGACCATATTAACCCCTTTTACTCACAAAATTACCATAATACCCCTCACTTACAAAATTACCGTGTCGCCATTCACTTATAAAATTTACCATATTACCACTTACTTATGAAATTACTATTTTGCCCCCTTTACTTTCAAAACTACCATATTAACCCCTTTTACTTACAAAATTACCATAATGCCCTCCTTCATCCAAAATTACTATTTTACCCCTACTTCCACAATTACTAATTTCACCACTTACTTATAAAATTACTATTTCTCCCTTCTACCTCCAAATATTACCATATTGCCCTTTTCCTTCGAAATTACCACTTTACCCCCATTATTATACCACTTCTATTAATTTAACATTTTCACATGGAATAACAATATTAGTGCTCCCTTAACAATGTTCAACTCCACCAACCATTACATTTGACATGATACATATTAGCACCTACACATATTAGGTCGTAATCTAACCTAAGGAAAATTACAAAAATGCCCCTCGGGTTCACAACAATATTATTCATGCATAAAGGGGTCACAATCACATAAAATGACATGGATAATTGATTAACACTCTCATTAATAGTCAAATTCTTCCCTTAGGAAATATCTCCACACATATTACATAAAAGAGCATACTTTCCTTTTTATTAAAGAATACAAGCAACTATATAATTTATATTAACAACCATGTATCGACCATAATAACATATTAAAATTCCTAATGTGTAAACATACGTTTATCATGCATTTAAGGGGGGTTTAAAGATTACCTTAATCCCGTAAAATATCAAACCTTACCAAGCATAATTAGCAATTCAACACCTAAAATAACATCCATCACTATTGTGTTAGAAATAAGAAATAAAAAGGATAAGACTTTATAAAAGAAATTTATTTATTTAAATAATTATCATTATACCTCAAAAATTTTCTAAACAATTTCCATCACAAGGGGAAAAGCTCACGCTGCATGAGCAGCGTGAGTGTCATGCATAAATAGGAGGGGAAAAAGGCTCGAAGAGGGTGAAGGAAGAAAATCAGCCATGTTCGGGTTGAGGTCTTTGGGCTAGAAAAGAGGGTGGTTGGGGGAGGTTTAGAGGCAAGGTAAGGATGCAGGAGTGAAGAGGGGGTGTTGGTGGTGGCCAAGGATGGTTTCGCGGCGGCGGCAAGGCGGCGAAGATGGCTGGTGATAAGGGGAAAAATGGGGAGAAAAGAAAGAAGGGGTGGAGAAGGGAGGAAGTGCAGGGCTCAAGGGGGCGGCGTGGGGGTGCAGGGCAGTAGGGGGTGGTGGCAGGAGTCGGCGCAGAGAGAAAACAGGAAAAAAAATGGAAAGAAGGAAGGAGAGAGGAGGGAGCTCGGGGGAGGGAGATAAGGCTCGAAATGGATGAAGGGAAGAAGAAAAAGAAGAGGGAGGGTAAGGGGGTAGGTGGCAGGGCATAGGGCTGCAGGGAGGCGGTAGGGTGGCAGGGAGAGGGTGGTGACGGGGAGGAGAGGTTGCAGACATGGATAGGGGTGCAGGGGTAGCTCGGCTCGAAGGAGGGGAGAAGAGGACAGGGTAGAGGGAGGGAGTAGCAGGGGCAGGTACGGCGGCAGGCGGCGGCAGTCGCAGGTGGTCGGGCGGCAGCTGCAGAGGGTCGGGCTGTTGTTGCCTGAGAAGAAGAAGAAAGAAGGAAAGGGCTGTGGCGGCCGGTCGGGGGAAAGGAAAGCAGGCGGCCGACCAGTCTAGGAGGAAAAAGAAAGGGAGCTGGCTGGGCTGGCGTGCTGGGCGGCACGCGAGGGAGAGAAGGGTGAGGCGGGCCGAAGGCCCAATGCGCGGGGGAAGGCTGGCCTGGCGAGGTAGCCCGAGGGAAAAGGAATAAGAAAAAAGAAAAAGGAAAGGAAGAAAGGGGGAAAAAGGAAAAGGGGAATTGAAAAAAAATAGGAAAAGTAGTTTAATTAAATTTATAAAATCATAAAATATAATATTCCTTGTAAATTATTTAATTTAACAATTTAATTTATTATAACCTAATATTTTAGTTTAAAAAGGGTAAAGTTGGTAAAACATTAGTTTGGGGAAATTATTTAAATAGAACAATATGATAATTAGCAAAATATTTATTTTTAATTTATTAAATACTCTTATCCAAATTTACATACTCTAAAACCCATAAAATAATTAAAATAATAATTTTACAAGCAAATTTTATTTCAAATAAAGTCATTTATTAAAATATAGGTTTTCGAAATTTTTGGGGTATTACAATAACGGTTTTGAACCGTTATTGAACTGCCCATTATTAAATCTTTAATACCGATTCATAACCATCAAAAAAATATACAAAAACCTACGAATATGCGCGTAAAATTTATATTTAATAACGGTTTTGAAGTAAAACCGTTGTTAAAAATAAGCTTTCAATAACGATTATAAAGTCAAAACCCTTGTGAAAAAGGATGTTTTAATAATGGTTATTATAAAAACCGTTGTTAAAATATGATCAAATTAGGGTTTTAGTCATTGATTATGCATTTATTAAACCATAATACGTATTAAATGAGCATAAATTTGAGATTAAATACATAGTTTTCATAATAGTTCTTAATAAAAACCGTTATTAAAACATAAGTTTTAATAACGGTTCTTATACAAAACCTTTATGTTTTTGCTGTTTTGTTCCAACCCACATACATAGTTGTATGTTCAAATATTTACTAAATCTGCAATGTAAAACAACATCAATTCATATATACATGCATATCTTCCTCCCAAATGATACTCCATATTTTCAATCAAGCTCTAATTTATATGTCTGAATACACTGTGTATACCGAGGAGTGAAAATTAGTAGGTGTATAACAATTAGGTAGCTCTCACTCCAAAGTCAAAAGTTCATACATCATAGCCTAGAAGACCAAAAGATATAGATGAAATATAAACCTGAACATGCATGTAGAATATAGATCCCTAGCTAATACCAAATTTATGAGTGTACGTGCTTGGCCCATTGGTCTCTAACTTATCAATTTCATCAACACTATATTTCTGGCCTCGTGCATAGTCATCGGTGAAAAACTACAACACCCAAGTTTTGACTAATATACAGTTAGCACTTAGGCTAAGTACCAGATATATATGTCATGATTCATTAATAGAAAAATATGGAAAATCAAACATATATGGCTTGGATCTATGTTGACCAATATGTTCTGCACTATTAGATCCACTGCTTTACATACATAGTATCCACAATCATCGCCGTTTTTATATTGTGGACACTGTCAAATGAATTCAGTTAGCTCTCTAACTATTTGATATTAATTTGAATAAAAAACAAAATACAAAATAGTTTTCTTCCTACTTACCATGATAGGCTTATATTAAAGATTCTTTGGGTCTGGGATACCATTCCCACCACTCCTTTGATACACCTTTCGTAGGGCCCTAATAAATAGATATGGATACACAATATTGTAAATATATATACCTCAAATAATGAAAGTCGAATATATGCATAAATAAGCTAATAAAGTAAGAAGTGAAAAGTATACTAACATGTTGATAAATTCCTTCCCACCATGACGAGCGACTTCAAAAGGCACGTCATAGGTTCAAAGGGAATCAAACACATAGCCTTTATTAAGATCAGGTTGGATGGCGTACAAAACCCAATGTTCAGTTGCGAGGTGAGGAATGAGATAAAGCTTGTTGTGTCCCTCAATTAAAATTCCATCTGCTAAATAGTTTATGTGCCTACCCTCTCTTATTGTAGTACCAACTATGTAGTATGGGCATACAAACCCAATAGAGGATAACATTCGCTCCATCGCAGCATGACTAGATACCAACCTATGGATGATAATAACAATGCATATTCGTTAATAACTAATAACTCATACAAGAGGTCATAAAAATTCCAATAGTACAAGAAGTACTAAAATCTAAAATATGAAATAATACTTGCGTGACATAGATGGCGACACTCATGGTTGACATCCATTCCTGATTATAAATTTCACTTATGTCAACCGTCGATACCATGTAAGTAGCATCGTCCCTCCCAACTAACTCTGGACGACAATTAATGGACATATAATTGTCCCTGAGGTAGTTTTGGGCAAAGAACTACAATAAAGCAAGTGCTGGTGGATGTTGGCTCTTCTCCGAAGAAGGAATATTTTGTGGGGTAACTGATTTATCAGATTTAGCTCTCTTTCCTTTAGCAGCGCCCTCTTTTGTGTTGCTTGTTCTACTAGTACCTCTCTTGGTTTTACTAGTAGGTGCAGTCTTCTTTTTTTATTCCTTTATTGATAATAATAAACAAAATATGTATTGAGCATATATATATGAAAAAATGTATAAATAGTGGAACTAATAAATAAGGTCTAACGAAGATATTGAATGTTATTATCTCTTCAGTAGTAAGACATATCTGATTCATAGGCTAAGGCACGAAGCTTCCATGAGCTTCTAGCACTGTAGCTGCCTCATCGCCCTCTTTATAATAGCAAGGCAAGGGTGCACTGCGAATGATTGGAGTGTCAATATTCACTGGCCTTGTATTTAGAGCTAAGTTATACCCATGGACTGTTTGCATTTTGGTACCATGACTGATGCGTACCCTTCCTTTCGCTAAAAGAGTTGAAAGGTCATTCGCTAACAAGTCACATTTATGCAAACCCTAAAATAAAATATTATGTAATCTTAATTATTTATTACACCAAATACATTTAGTAATAATTCATAGTTTATAATTATTACCTCAAGAAAGAGAATAAAGACATGCATCAGTTTCGCAACTATCTCTAATGCTATTTACATTGGGTATGTGAAGTTGATCATGATCGGCTGAATCGAATGGCTTATACCCTAGAGATTTAATAAATGACAACTCTTGCTTCATTGTTGCCTTTTGTTCAAATGCCATGTTCAATTTCTGTGTGAGGATGGCCACTTACTCATTAGTGCTATGAGAACTACGTGATTGACCACATATGCTCGGTCTCATAACACCTAATCCTTCTAGGGTGTTCTACAATTCCTGTAGCCTAGGACACAATGTTATATTTGTCCACCCCCTCCTCAGCATTTGACGTTTGAAGTTTGTCCTTTAATGTATACATTATATGTAAATTTATCTTATAGGAATAAGCATAATATAATGGTTTTCTAAAAGAACACTAAGTAGGGTTCTAGATATCTACAAACTTACAAATTTTTTGGCTGCAACATCTACATCTTCGTTAAAATATCTATCTTTTGCTGCTATAGCCTTCTTCCACAATGTACCAATATTGATGGACGAGGTACATGGATCCAAGTCTTGGGCTAGGAGTTATAAATTAAAAAATAATCTTAATTAAGAATATTATTATAAAATTTGACTTTTACATGTAAATAGATAAATCAAAAATGCATACCAACTCCTCTTCAAGGCCCGCATAGCCTTTTGCAGGCCATATTATGCCGGTATATATTCTACTTAACAATCTCTTTATTTTTGGCACTTTTTTCCTATGTTACAAGCCAAAATATATTTAAATGGTTATTTAAATATTAAGCATAATATTGTTAATCAAAAAGTTTAATTTTTATCCAACAAATACCTTAAAATCCTTCAAAAGACAATATGCAATAAATTGGTTCCAACTTTCTTTATCAATGAAACTATATCATTTGGGTGGGTTCTGCCGTAGAGAACCATCCCTCTTTCTGTACATTTTTCTATGAGCTAAGTATGATATAAATGCTCTTAGACTCTCCCCATAATGTCTAAGAAGCCATTTCTTCCTAGTCTCCAGACATTGAAGACTTTCTACAAAATAAGATATATAGATGTATACCGATATTAATGTATTAAAATTAATAACATTTGACATACAAAAATGATTACATAAAATAGCATATTTATCATGATTTTCTACAAAATATGCTCCTTATAACCCTTTAGACCCTGCTTCCAATTATTATAAGAGATAGGAACACGATTACGGGTGATGAGCAAAATATACATCAAGAACACGTCTGTGTAAGGGTCAATGAGAAGATTGTAAGTTTTCCATCCCAACTCTATTAGTTCTCCTTTATTCCTCACATCCATAATGATTCTCATAATAGTAGGTCCTCTTTTCCCTTCCTCATCTCTACTATCCCTATCAATTATTTTGTTGGCCATATCTCTACAAAAAATCAATAAATAAAGTATGTTAGAATGTTATGTATTGATCATAATGTACCACTATATTATCAATGCAATAAATATCCTATCAGGAAGGTTAAAAAATGTATTTAAAAAAAACCAACACACATATCATATGTTATAATATTATTATTCTCATTGCCTTCTTTTCCTTCCCCCCTTGTTTTAGGATTGGTTTCAGGATTTGATACATATATTACTTCACAATCCAGTGTAATCCATCTTCATATCTACATAGGTTGGATTATTGTCTTTCGCACTAGCAACATACATTACCTCAGCCACTAAAGTTACCCCACTATTCTGCATTGTACTATTCTCATCTTGTTCTTTTGTATAAAAAGTATAACCGCTGATCACATAACTGGTATATGAAAAAACTTCGTAACGAGTTTTCTTAGACAACTAATACAGGGTTTCAGAAATTGAAGTTGGGGAGTGTCCGATGAGTGGAATGATGCAATATCTTATCCAATCAATAAAGGAAAGATTATATTTATTGATTATCCATTTCTCAATCTTTTATGGATTTTTAATCCATAAAGAAAGCATATGTTCTTCAATATACGGCTGAACATCATCACTGTTGTGTAATACATATAGATGTGTTTTACGGAACATGTCAAGGTCTACATGCCTAAACTATTTTCCCCTAATACCTTGTCCTTAGATTTTGCCTGCATGTGGAGACTTAGGAATACCAAGAGCTTCAGCATTTGACAAGTACTTCGTGCAAAACTCAATTGCCTCTTCCACAAGGTAACTCTCAATAATACATCCTTCTGGCCGATATCGATTCTTCACATAACTTTTTATCAACTTCATAAACCATTCAAAGAGGTACATCCAGTGCCTATGAATAGGTCCTATAATTTTTATCTCATAAACTAAATGAACAGTTAGATGTACCATAATTTCAAAGAATGAGGGTGGAAAATACATTTCAAGCTGGCACAAAGTAATCACAATCCCTCTTTGCAAGGCATGCAAAATATCAGGATGTATGACTTTAGAGAAAATAGCGTTAAAGAACCAACAAAGCCTCTTGATAGTAATTCAAACACGGTTTGGCAAAATTCCACGTATAGCTACCGGCAACAAGTGCTGCATCAAAATATGACAATCATGAGACTTCATGTTAATTAATTTCAACTCTTTCATCTACATGAGCCTTCTGACATTTGAAGAATACCCTTCCTAAACCTTGACACTGTTAAAGAATTCACAAAATGAAATTTTCTCTTTTTTGGAAAGAGTATGACACACCGGTGGTAAATATGTTCTTCCTCCATTGTATTGCAGTGCCACTTCCTCTCTAATACCCATTTCTTCAATATCCATTCAAGCATTGATGTCATCTTTAGTCTTGTGTGGAACATTAAGTAATGTACTAACAAGACTGTCACATATATTTTTCTCAATATTCATCACATCAAAGGCATGTCTCACGTACAGAGATTCCCAATAAGGAAGGTCGAAGAATATTGACATCTTATTCCACCCAATTGATGGAGGCTTATCTTTATTCTTCTTTCCAAACTCGACAGTTAAATATTCCATCTTCAGCCACACTTGTCAATCCGTCAATCGAATTGGTGCTTGCCCTTCTTCTCGGAAGCCATTGAATGCTTTTCTTTGCCTACGATAATGATGATTCTTCGATAAAAACGTACGATACCCAAGGAAGACAGTTTTCTAGCCATGTGTTAACTGAACACATGAAGTATTCTCTTCTTATATTGGACATGCATAATGGCCTTTCACACTATAACCTGACAAGTTGCCATACACCAAAATCTCATTTATAGTATAGAATAACATTGCTCTCAAAGTGAAATTTTCTTTACTATATGCATCAAATACTTCAACGCCCATGCCGACAAGAACTTCAAATCATCGGTCAAAGGTGCTAAATAAACATCAATATCATTCCCCAGTTGGTTTGGCCCTGTAATGAGTAAAGATAGCATCATATACTTACGTTTCATGTAGAGCCACAGAGGTAGTTTGTATATAACCAAAATCACTGGCCATAAACTGTAGGTGCCTTGATTGTGCGGATTCATTCCATCTGCAAAAAGTGCAAGGTGCACATTTCTTGCTTCTTTACCGAATTTAGGGAACAAGTTATCAATTGTCATCCATTGTGGAGAATCAAATGGATGTCTAAGAAGCTCATCATCTATCTTCTCATCAGTATGCCATCTTAAGTTATTGGCATCTTCAATATCATTAAACATCCGTCTTAATCTTATTATTATTGGAAAATACCATAAAACCTTAGCGGACACCTTGTTCTTCTTGTATCGTGGTGCTTTGCATTCAGGATTAGGACAACTATCCAAAGACTCATTGTCATTGCTAAATAAAATACAATCATTAGGGCATGCATGTATCTTCTCATAACTCATGTCCATAGAGGAAATAATCTTCTTCGCTTCATACGTACGATCGGATATAACATTGTCATTAGGAAGCTTATCCTTTACAAGTGTTAATAATTCCATGAAACTCTTATTAGTCCATCCGTTATATGCTTTGAAGTTGTACAACCTTAAAGTCACGGATAATCAAGTAAATGTCTCACAATCACTGTACAAAAGTTTCTCCGTGTCATTCAATGACTTCTCGAATATTTTTGGACAATCCCAAACACTTTGCTCAACCTTTTGAGTCATCTCCTCTAATGAATGTCCCTCATAGTTCTCAAATGATGATCCACTAATATCCTCCTAACATTGTCATTATCATATTTAGGCTCTATTTCATTATGTCGTATTTAACAAGTGTAACTTGTATCAAGTCCATATACAAAAAAATGATCTATCAAATCATCAGCGTTGACATGTTGAATATAAGAAATGTTATTGCTAAATAAAATACAATCATTAGGACATGCATGTATCTTCTCATTACTCATGCCCAAAGAGGAAAAAATATTCTTTGCTTCATAGGTACGATCGGGTAGAATGTTGTCATTTGGAAGCATATCCTTTACAAGTGTCAATAATTCTATGAAACTATTATAAGTCCATCCGTTACATGATTTTATGTTATACAACCTTAATGTAGCGGATAATCAAGTAAATGTCTCACAATCACTGTACAAAAGTTTCTCTGAGTCATTAAATAACTTCTTGAACATTTTTGGACAATCCCAAACACTTTGCTCAACCTTTTGAGTCATCTCCTCTGATGAATGTCCCTCATAGTTCTCAAATGATGATCCACTATTGTCCTCCTAACATAGTCATTATCATAATTAGACTCTGTTTCACCATGCCATATTTAACAAGTGTAACTTATATCAAGTCCATACACAAAAAAATGATCTATCAAATGATCAGCGTTGATACATTGAATATAAGCATAGTTCAAACAATGACAGACTATCCTACTAGAGTCCCAAGCATGTTCAACTGCAAACTTGATGAAAAACTCCACTCTTTCATTATATTCTCTAGACAAATGATTTGTAGACAACCATTTCCGATCCATAGTTTTTCAATCTAGATGCATCCCACACAAAATTAATTATTATAAATCAATTGAATTATAAGTTTAAGAATTCACAAATCGCTCGTGCTTAGAAAGAATTAATCTCAAATGTATCATGCTATTCTGCATATATATATATATATATATACGAATCATGCTAATACATTTCCAAAAAGATATTAATACTCAAACTGCTCATACTTAGAAAAAATTCATATATGTATACATACATACATAGCAAAACATTGTACAATGGTTCAAATTACAAAAGATATACATACTACGGGATTAAAGCAATAGCAGCACTATATATATCAAAAGGTTGCTACAGCCCAAACACCTAACAAAGAAAAACTCATAACCATAAAACTAAATCCCCCAGTAGCCTCGTCGAGTCCTACTAATAACTATAACTCTCAAAGTCTATTCATCACGATATATCATCTGATCCTTGACATCATCCCTAGAGAGTCTATTCACGGATACTCTAGGGTGATCAGGGTGGATACTCGGAGGCAAGCTATGATAAAACCTCCACTCATCATCAATTACCATCAACTCTCTCGATATCCTATCATACTCTCTGGTAAACATCTCACCCTCAATAAATCTCAGGTGTGGTGCATCAGTATGGTGGAAAAGCCAATGCAAAAAAGTAGATGTAGCCAACGCCTATGGCTCTATCTAAGGCAGGGTCAACAGTAGGTGATACAATCTGAAATGGAAGAGGTGATAGGATGAGTCACTTGCATACAACTAACCTAGCTCGTTTTATAACCATATGAGATGAGCCACCCTAATAAATCCTATATTGTTATTGTGATTATTAATAAAAATTATTATTATTATTATTAATATACATAATTATTTCTCTCTATTTAATTATTCACTTTTATATATTCTTTATTTTCTATATCTATTTAATCCTCATCAAATAAAAATCATTAACATATGCATCTCTAATTGAAATTTTCATTTAATGATGTGTATATGTAAAATATATTTTCATTTCATTATATAACATTTCCTATATCTTGTAGTGCCCTATACTTATTAATGAAAATGTGTATATATATATATATATATATATATATATATATATATATAGTTTTTATGAGTGACATTACTAATAATTTGAAGTATTTTATTTCTCTAGCTTTGTAATTAAGCACTCATGTATGTTATATATATATATATATGTAAAGGTCTTGGCCAACACATGCATATGTTAATATATAACAGTACTGCGAAAAATTTAACAATGAACAACAATATTTTTCACTAACACATTTTTCAACAACAAACTGCAATTTTTCAATAACAAACAACACAACCCTATATCAACATGCATGCATTTATATATATATATATATATATATATATATATATATATATATATATATATATATATATATATATATATATATATATAATATAAGAAGAGAAAAAGCTACGTGCGAAAGAACGAAAATGTACTTAAAAGGAGTGGCGGCAAGCAAGAGGAGAGCTACGACCACCTACGAACACGGCAGAGGAAGAAGGAAGAAGTATTGGCTAGGTTTGGAAGAATGAAAACACATGCAAAGCTGAGAATGGTAGAGGTGTGGTGCTGTAAGGAAGAGGAGAGTTGGTAGCGCAAAAGAGAACAAGTGGTGGTTTCCCTAACTTGAGAGGAGCCGGAGTGGTGGTACACGGTGTGGTGGTGCAAGGGTTTGTAATAGAAGGAGAGTAGGAGAGCGAAGGTGAAGAGTTTGAAATTTTTGGCAGGAAAGAGAACTAAACGAAATAAAAAGCGGAACGTGGGGTTTTAATAACAGTTCCTACAAGAACCGTTATTCAAAGAAGTTTTAATAATGGTTATTACAAGAACCATTATTAGAACATCTTTTAATAATGGTTCTTGATCTTTTAATAATGGTTCTTGTAGGAATCGTTATTAAAATGAGTGAGGCTTTTGACAACGGTTATTTTAGAAACCGTTATTAAAGGACCTTTTAATAACAGTTTTCCATAAACCATTATTAAAACTATCTTGTAAATTTTAGCGTTGGGTTTTTAATAACAGTTTTCAACTATAACCGTTATCAAAACGATCCTACGCGTTAATTTTCATAGGTTTGGTAATAGTTTCCTAACCACCGTTATTAATGTCCCGTTATTATTTTCCATTTTTATAATAGTGAGAATATGATAATTTGACCATACCTTTGATGTAGGCACACATTAATAACGGAAAATAAGGCACACATTACACCAATTAATTGGCAAGCATGTCAGCAGTCCTCTCTAAATATAATGGATTACCATTAACTCATAGCCATGATATGTGATGTACGTCTAAAAGGATGATTGTCATCTCACCCCATGACATATGAAAGCTATTGTGTTTCATTTCCATCTCTCAATAAATGTTGAAATAAGTGGCATATTTACATGTGCAAGCTAGAAGGTGTGACAATCCTTTTTGGCATATCAGAGCGAACATCCTTTCATTAATGCTTTCGAGAATAATTTTTAGAACCTCTTGTTTTGTATGGATCCTAGGACAACCATGATCGAGAAAAAAAAATATCATTATATGTGAGGACTATAAATGATATCAGTACAAACAAAATGCCAAATATTTAATAATGCACATGATAAAAATATCTTTCCTAACAATAAATCTGAAGTGTTGTAACCACTGAAGCTTGGGATTAAATCAGAGATGATTGGAACTCCGAGACATGGCTCCAGCAAATACCATTCATCCTTCAATTATATACCTTGTTCATCTTCACTGGCTTCACCAGCATCCCTATCATCATCATCATCATCATCACCGCCATCATGTCTATGATCATCATCATCTTCATCATCATTGTCTTCGTCATCGTCATCATCATCATCATCACTCACTTATGTCGATGACGATGGTTGATCAGTAATATAGGGTAATGATGTTGTAACACCCCAAAAAATTATTGTTGAAAATTATTGTTTATTTAAATCAAACACAAGCATAGGTGTGCTACCACTGTGATTCGTACAAGTTCGACCCTCCGCTAGTCTCGCGCCAACTGTAAGGCTAAGGAGAATTTCACAAATCATCAAACACACTTGAGAAAGGGAAACTTAGAAAAACAAAATATTCATAATAAGAGAATCAGAGTGCGTAATTAAAAGTCATTACAACCGAAAAGGGTTAGATAGTCAAAGAAGGTCTATATCGCCAAGGGGATAAAAGATATAATACAATAAAATGAGAATAGAAATAAAAAGAGTCCGGTCTATATCGCTCTTGGGCACCCATGTCAGGTCAAAGAAGGTCAACTCTCAGCCTGGCCCGATGCCTTATAAGTGTCATAGGCATCGAAAATGGTGTCTCCTACTTACACAAACTTAGCAGGGTCCTCTACTTATAGGGATGAGTAGCACCCATGAAACCGGTGGTCAGTACGTTATGTACTGAGTAAGGTAACCATGTAGCTAAGGCCATACACAAAAGTCATATAACATAAAGAGGTAAAGATGTAGATAAGCCATACAGGAAAAACAGATAGTATAGGCCATGTTACAGTTCTGTTAGACTTAATCATTAGATCTCTAGTTAATATACCCATTTCACACCATTCTTATTATCAATCCATGATACTATGAGAACTGTAAGACCACCAAATTCACTATATATATATATATATATATATATATTTTAAAACGGAAGCACTTAAATTAAAACCTTTGAATTCTGGGGATGTTACTGTCACACTTAGTACTAGACCAGTTCACTCCGACCGTTCTAGTACCAAGTGCTAAGGCTAAAATCAATTTAATAATTAATATATATCAAAACTAAACAAGGCTTCAATTAAGCACTAAATGATTATAAAATAGAATTTAGAGTGCGAAATCAGAGACATAATTCAGTGTACATGGTCAAAGTTTCTCAAGAGAAAATAAGTTTACAGACGATAAAAGTTATGTCTCAGGAAACTAAAACAAAGATAGAAAATCATAATTGGAAAGTCCGGCCACTCCACTCATGACCCTTGTGCCAAGTCCATACTCAGCACTCAGCCCTGCCTGATGCCTCATGAACATCGAAGGTATCAAAATAAGCATCACCCACCTACACAAAGTCACAAAGGCCTTCTACTCTGGGGAATGAGTAGCACCCATAAAACGGGTGGTCAGTACGCTACGTACTGAGTAAGGTAATCGTGCACTAAGGCCAATACAAAAGTATATAATCCAACATGATAACGTAATAGCATACAAGAATTCAAGTAAATACATAAAGACCTATTTATAGTCTAGATTAATTAATTAATTAATCTCTTATTAGAACCTATTTCACACCATGCTTTTATCAGTCAATGCGAGTAAGGGAACCCCACTATTTTAGCTGGTGGATCGGTCACTTATAGGGAAACATTCACCTAACCACTATTATAGCCGGTGGATTGGTCACTTATAGGGCGGGACGACCTAACCACTATTTCTTACCAATGGATCAGTTTGGCTCCTGCTGGCATGGTGTTCCATTGTAAGTACTTAGTGTCTTTTATGTATCTTAGAAAACTCAGGGTTTGATTTATTGAGCTTGGGACCCCCCACTATTATAGCCGGTGGAGCGGTCACTTATAGGGCAAAATGCACCTAACCATTATTATAGCCAGTGGATCAGACAATCATAGGGCGGGATGCGCTAACTGCTATTTCTTACCGGTGGATCGGTTAGCCCCGGCTCAATAATCTTCCACTTTACATGATTAATGTTTTACAGTGTCTTATTCAAAAGTTTCACCCTAGACATTTATGATTAACTCTCTCTACGCTTATCCTCCAAAACAGACCCACCCTACATCATAAGACTCCTACACCTCCTAACTTGCCCCAACAACCTTTCCTCTATATCCTAACTCACACTAGAAGTCCAACTCCTATGTATGTGGGTCAAGACCCACTACCTTACTCTTCCAACTCCACTCAATACCTCATTCTAGGGTTTTATCTCAAAACCATACTTTAGGCATATGTGGCCCATCCTACTCCACCTCACATGACCTAAGTATTTTAACACGAGACACAACTTAACCTTTAGATCATACCATCATCATTTCACTTTATTCACCAAGTGCACATGTGACCACAAAACCCTAAGTAGCCACACCAAACCCTAGCTGACCACATCTAACCCTAACATCATCATTTCCACATGTCACCCTTCCATTTATCACCTTCCACTCTTACCTTTCCATGATAATAATACTCATCCCTTATATGATAATTTACATCCTCATCTCATACTCTCCTCACCCTCTTTTATTTCTCCTTTTTACCACCTTCTCATATTAGGGTTTTCTCCCAAACCCTAGCTCGGTCTCCTATGTACCCATATACTGTCCCACATACTATTTTTCACCTAAAACCTCAAAAAACCCAAATAACTCTTCCATTACCTTCCTCACACCTCAATTCAACTTTTCATATGTAAATTTTACTCCCATGCAAACTCTAGCCTCCCCATGCAAACCTTCAAACTTTCTCATGCACAACCCTAAACTCCCATGTAAACCCTATATTCTCCCATCCAAAACCCTAGACTCCCATGCAAACCCTAGATTCTTCCATGCAAAACCCTAGATGCTTCCATTCTTTTATTTTATTTAAAATCCACTTTTTATTCATCCACTAATGGGTCATTAAGATGTTTAGGTGAACTCACATCCCTTGGTCAACTTATTCCCCTTAGCTCAACATCCTTCCCCATTTTCCTTTTTCATATTTTTCACCCCACAATACCATATTAAACGTCCTCCTATGCATGTCTTAAAGGGTCATAACGCATTATATCACATTTCACCACATATATATAGCACACATGACATATGAAAACACATAAGCATACCTCAACTGCAAGCCACACTACACATGAAATAATTATAACGATAAGCATAAGATACATAACACATCATGATACATGGCATACAAGGCACATAACACACATAAGACCTTTGTTACACCCTTACCTAATACGACACTGGTCATGGAGCATGCTCCTACGCCTCCTTAGGGATTTGACTGGTCTCACATATAAGAGGAAAAAACTAAAGATTAGCTTCCCTCCTACTAAAAATACTATTATTTCCTAATTTATTCGAATATTAGGGTTTTGGATAAAATAATAATATAATAGTAATACCACTAACTAATTACTAATTTTGCTAAGGATAAAAGAAATAATAGTAATATTGTAAAATATGATAATATAAGGTTTGAAGGTTTTACCTAAATAATAATAATAATAATAATAATAATAATAATAATAATAATAATAACGATAATAATAATACTACTAATAATAATAATATAGTTCGAAATAAATTGTTGAATAAGTTCTTCAACCCTTCAACAAAATAATACTAATAATAATACTACTAACATTAATAATAAAAAATAATAATAATACTAATAATAACAATAATAGTAATAAAAAATAATAATAACAATAATGATAATAATACTAATAGTATAAATCAAAAATAATGTAAAGTAGGGTTTCGATCCTACTTTGAAATATTAATATTACTAATAATAATAATAATAATACTAATGATAATAATAATAATAATAACAATAACAAATAATAATAATAATAATAATAATAATAATAATAGCAACAATAATAATAATAATATAATTGAAATAAAATAGTAGGGCTTTGACCCTCAATAGCAATAATAATAAAAACATTAGTAGTAATAATAATAATAATAATAATGATATATTCAAAATAATGGAAATATAATAAAATAAAATAAATAAAGCTTGTATAAATAGTGTTTAAGGGTTGAAAACGTTTAGGGTACCACCTTGGGTTGGTGGTGACAGGCAGCACCGATGGTGGTGCACGGCGATGGTGGCGGTGGCAATAAAGAGAGAAGAAAAGGGAGAGAGTTAAGTGTTGGGAAAAGGGGAGGGAGAAGGAGGGTGGCAGTTGGGGTGTTTATGGTTACCTAGATGGAGAGGAGTAGAATGAGGGTGGCGGCGCACGATAGCAGTTGTGGTGGCTGAAAGTGGAGGAAGGAGAGAAAGAGAAGACGAGGGGGAGAAAGAGGAAAAGAAGAGTAGGGGAGGTAGAGGGAAGTCTGCAGAGCAGTTTGGGAGGTGTAGAAGGCAGTGCTTACAGCGGGAGTGGTGGCCAATGCTGGTGCGAAGGGCCACGAAGATGAAATGAATAGTTGATCGAGAAGGCTACTTTGCATGGCTGGGGTGGCTCGTGCAGGGCAAATCGAAGGAGAAAGGTGGTGTAGTTAGTTAGAGGGCGGTGTAGGGAGTGCTTAGGTGGAAGGCTTAGGCGACGGTGTTGGTCGACGACAATGGGGCAGGCGTCTGAAAGGATGATGGTGCACGAGGAGTGATTTGTAGGTTTCAGGGAAAAAGGCTTGAGTTCAAGCTAGTTAAGGGGTATTCATAGTTCATAGAGCTAAAGGGAGGGGATAAGGTCAAAAGGGTGATGAGAGAATAGGGCAGGTGGGTTAGGGTTCACCAGCGGCAAAGGCAGGCCGGCGCATAATTGTGTCGTGGCTTGCGATTAACAAAGGAAAAAGAGGACTTCGTGTGAGAAGAGGGGAGGTGTGGTTGGGTCAAATTGGCTGACGAGTCAAGGGGAAGGAGAGAGGAGAGAAACGGCCACTCATTGGGGCCTAGCGAGTGGCAAAAAAACCAGGAACGTTGTTCCGGAGTTGCAGGTCGATAAAGGAAAAAAGATGGAAGGAGGAAGAAGGGGGGCTAGACCGAGCGTTCCAGCAAGAAAAGAGAAAAGAAAAGGGATGGAAAGGAACCGGGCAACGGGAGGTTAAAAATAGGATCAAAACAAGGCGTTTCGAGGCAAGCCACGCTGAAGGAGAAAAGGGTAGGGAAATTGGGCCTTATGATAGGCCTAATTCGGAGGAAGGAAAAGAAAAAAAGAGAAGAAGAAGAAAGAAAAGAAAAAAAAAGGAAGGAGAAGAAAGAAAGAAAAATAAAAAGGAAAAAGGAAAAAAAAGAAAAATAGGTGAATTGGGTTATTTAGATTATTTTGGTATTTAGGATATTTAGAAATAATAATATTTGATTAAAATAATATTGAATTCCCTTTTTAGGCTAAATATAGATTTTTGAAATATTTTTCCTAAATTCTATTTTAATTAGCAAATCACCCAAATTTTTCCTAGTTAAAATATTTATTATTTTCCTCTTAATTTACCCTAATTAATTCCCTTTTTATTTGAATAAATATAATTTATTTAATTAATTTTCCTATTAAATCCTCACTTAACTAAAATTCTTAAAATTATAGTTTTGGGGCATTTTAGGAACCCCACTATTATAGACGGTGGACCAAAAGAGACCTAGGTTGGAATGCACCTAGCCACTATTATTCGCAGGTTGACTGGTCTGGCTCCGACTCACGTGGTGTTTCACTATAAGTAGATAGTATCTTTCCATAGTTTATCATCATTAGGTTTGGTTTGTTAAGCTTGGGATCCCCCACTATTATAGCGGTGGGCTGAAAAAACACCTAGGGCAGAATGCACCTAGCCACTATTATTCGCTGGTGGAATGGTTTCTAAGGCATAAGGCACCTAGCCACTATTATTTGCCAGTGGATCGGTCGGAGCCTGGCTCAACAATCTTTCTCTTTAAATGTTTAGTATCTTATTCATGTCTTATTCGATAAATACTTCCTCCCTAGACATGCATGTCCTTTGGACTACCAGCTCACATAACCCGTCTACCCCTATTCTCCTAAAAGGGCTATCTCATACCTTGGGACCTCTATTCCTCCTAGTAAATCCAAATATCCTTTCTCCTTTTCTTTGCTTTCCATGAATACCCAACTCATGTGCATGTGGGGCGAGGCCCACTTTTCCAAATCTCTGAATCAACCCACTATTGCCCTCTATGATTTTTTGTGGAATACCCTAATTAAGCCTATATGGCTCAACCTTCCTCTATCTCACACAACCCGTGTTTTCCTTACCCCCAACTCATCACCTCACTTGATTCATCAAGCATCTCACTTTACCTCCCATTTTGCACATGTGACCACGAAACCCTTGTTGGTCACCCCAAAACCCTAGCACCTCTCTTTCCTCATACAATGTCCCTCCATCACTCTCACTTACAATTCCCTATTTCATATGACACATATTATCGTCCATGTACCATTCTTCCAATCTCCCCCCATAATTCAATTCTCTCCATTATTTTTCCCTTCCACAATCTCCTCTACTCAGGGTTTTCCTCCTAAACTCTAGCCAAGTTCCTATACACCCTTATACCAGCCTACGTACTATTTTTCACCCATGGACCCTAATCACCCTAATAACTCTTCCCTTACCTTACTTAAACCTCAAGTCAACTTTCCCCACGTCAGGATCATCCCCATGAAAAGACCATCCATCCTATGCAAACCTACGTCCCTATGCAAGATTCACTACTCCCTTAAAGATAGACTTCGTCCCTGAAGTCACTTGCTAATTTCATCACTACTCCCTTAAAATAATAATAATAATAGTGTAAATAATAATAATAATAATAATAAAGTAATAATTACACTAATTATATTTAAGGGCTAGGAAGGTTAGGGCACAACCTAGTGAAGGCGGCGCACGGTGACGAGGGTGGTGGCGGTGGAGGAAGTGGGGGGGTTAGAGAGGTGGCCTTTTAGGGCTAAAAGAGAGAGAGTGAGATGGTGGTTGTAGTGGTGGTGAACTCTCTAGTTTGAGAGGGTTGGAGTGGTGGTGGTGGCACAATAAGGGCGGTGGTGCAAGTGGTTGTGGTTGTGGTTGTTGTGGCCGAGGTTGGTGGAGGAGGAGGAAGGATGAAGGATAGGGAGAAAGGAAGGTAGAGGGAGGTAAGGGAGGCTCTAATGAGTGGATTGGGTGGCAGGAGAGGTGGTGATTATGGCAGAGGAGGTGGTACATGGCGGTGATGGGTGCAAAGTGGCAGGTCAAGAAACCAAATTTGCACGGTTAGGGTGGCTCGTGTAGGGGGAACTAGGGGTGGTGAGTGGTATGGATGGCGGGCGAGGCAGCACTAAAGCGGTGGTGGCGCATGGATACTGGATTTGTTTGGGTAGAGTAAAGAGGGTTGAATGGGGTTGGTAGGGGGTATTTAGGAGGGAGGATAAAACAAAGGGGGAAGAGGGAAATAGGGTAAGTGAGGCAGGGCTTGCCGGCAAGTGGTGGCAGACCGGTATGCAATTTGACAAGGTGCAAGCGGATAGGGGAGAGAAGGGAAAGGGGAAGAGGCACGCGGGGATGGAGGTATATGGCTGGTTGGGGTGGGAAAAGGAAAGGAAAAGAATTGGGGAGAGAAGTGAGAGGGGTAGGTCGGCAGTACGGTGGTTGGGCAGGTCAGGCGGCATATAGTTGTAGGCTGAACCTACAACGCATGGGATGGAGAAGAAAGAAAGAAGAAGAGAGGGGTCGGTCAGTCGGTTTGGGAGAAAAGAAAGAAAGAAAGAGGAGGGGGAGAACCAGGTGAGTTAGGAGGAGAGAAAAAAAAAAGAATAGGGGGCTTGATCATGCGTGAGAGAGAAGAGATGGAGGGAAAGTTGGCCCGCGAGGGGCGTAGGCCCATTTTGGGGAGAGGAAAAAAAGGAAAAGGAGAAAAAGAAGGAAGAAAAATGGAAAAAGGAAGGAAAAAGGGAAAAAAAAAGAAAAAGAAAAATGGAAAATGTTGGTTAGGGTATTTAGAGTATTTTTAGTATTTTTGAATATTTAAAAATAATAAAAATTAGTAAAATAATAATTAAATTCCTTTTTATATTAATTTAGGATATTTTGGGAAAATTTTTCTAAGTTTTATTTTTGACTAGCAAAATACTCCCCTTAATTTAATTAAATAATTTTTTTTTTTAATTTTTCTAATAAATTTCTATTTTATCATAATTTTCTAAATTAGGGTTTTTGGGGTATTTCATCACTACCCCCTTAAAGAAACCCTAGTTGGTCAACCCAAAACCCTACCACCTCTCTTTTCTCATACGATGTCCCTCCATCACTCTCACTTACCATTCCCTCTTCCATATGACACACATTCACCCTCCATGTGACATTCTTCCACTCTTGCCACATACTTCAATCCTCTCCATTATTTCTACCTTTCACAGTCTCCTCCACTTAAGGTTTTCCTCCCAAACCCTAGCCAAGTCCCCATACACCCTTATACCAACCTACATACTATTTTTCATCCATGGACCCTAATCACCCCAACAACTCTTCCCTTACCTTACTTAAACCTCAAGTTAACTTTCCCCACGTAAGGATCATCCCCATGCAAACCCTAGACTCCTTATGTAAAATTCACTTCACTCTCTTATTTTATCCATGTTATCCTTTTATTTGTCTACCCAAAAGTCATAACGTAATTAGGTCATTCTCACTTCTCTCTAGTTAACTCACTTCCTTTACCCCTTTCATATTTCCATCACCACACCATATCTTTAAAGCCTCCTAGCATGAATGTCTATAAGGGCCACATCATATAAGCACCACAAATCACAACATACATATCATTTTACACATGCCATAAGGAGAACATATATACTTACCGTAGCTCTGCGCTGCGCTACAAGTAAGTAGTCATAATCACATAAGGTGCACAAACATATCATCACACATAACATACAAAGCACATAATACACATATTAGGCCTTAACCACAGCTTTACCTAAAAATATACCGGGCTTGGAGCATGCTTCTACTCCTCCTTAGGCTTTGGACTTGGTTCACCTATAAGAGAGAAATACTAGGGTTAACTTCCCTCTTACCAACATTATCATTATTTCCTACTTACCTTTATCATAACCTAGTATTAGGGATATTAATAATAATAGCAGCTTTATTAGTAAAAACAAGGATATTATCCTTAAAATTGTTTATCGTGGTACTATTAGCAAAAATAGGTTTAGGTGGTTATATTAGTCAATGCCAAGATATTATTAACAATATTAGCAATAACAATGATAACAATAATAATAATAATAATAATAATAATAATAATAATAATAATAATAATAATAATAATAGTAAAGTCATAATTACACTACTTATACTTCAGGGATAGGAAGGTTAGGGCACAACCTTTTGAAGGTGGTGCACTGCCTTTTAGGGTTAAAAGGGAGAGAATGAGATGGTAGTTATGGTGGTGGTGGACTCTCTAGGTTGAGATGGTTGGAGTGGTGGTAGTGAAGCAGTAAGGGCGGCGACTCAGGTGATGGTGGTTGTGGTGGCCGAAGGTGGTGGAGGAGGAAGAAGGATGAAGGAGAGGGAGAAAAGGAGAAAGGAAGGTAGGGGAAGTAGGGGAGGCTCTGCTAAGTGGATTGGGTGGTAGGAGAATTGGTGATTGCAGTAGAGCAGGTGACGCATGGTGGCAAAAGGGGTTGTGATGGGTGCAAAGTGGTAGGTCGAGCAGCCAAATTTACACGGTTGGGGTGGCTCATGCATGGGGAACCAGGGGTGGTGATTGGTATGGTTTTGTGAAGGGTAATGTAGAGAAGAGTTTGGGTGGTGTTTCGGGCAGCGACATTGTGCGGCGACAACCGGGGCAGTGTTTGAGCGGCGATGGCACAAGGATGCTAGATTTTTTTGTGTAGAGTAAAGGGGACGAATGGGGTG
Organism: Tamarix chinensis; assembly: GCA_030549775.1. Lineage (NCBI taxonomy): Eukaryota > Viridiplantae > Streptophyta > Magnoliopsida > Caryophyllales > Tamaricaceae > Tamarix > Tamarix chinensis. The sequence continues at coordinate 60,957,998 of CM060181.1, forward strand.
AATAGGGGTTATTTATAAGCCAATGGAGAAAGGATAAGACAAAGGGGGAATAGGACAAGGGGTAGGTGAGATAGGGTTCGCCAGCCGGCGATGGTGGGCTGGTATGAGCTTGCTACTTTATAGGGTACAAGCGGACAAGGGGAGAGAAGGGAAATGGGAAGGGGCGTGAGGGGAAGGAGGTATAAGGTTGGTTGGGGCCAAAAAGGGAAAGGAAAAGGATGGGGGAGAGAAAGGAGAGGGGCAGACCGGTGGTACGATGGCTGGGCAAGTCTGGTGGCGTAGAGTTGTACGTTAAACCTGCGACGCGCGGGAGGGAGAAGGGAGGAATAAGAAGACGAGGGTTCGACCAACTGATGTAGGGGAAAAGAAAAGAAAGAAAAAGGAGGGGGAGAACCGGGCAGGCGAGGGGGTGAGAAAAAAAAAAGAATAGCAGGCTGGGCTGCGTGGGGGAGAGAATAGAGGGAGGGAAAATTGGGCCGCGAGGGGGATAGGCCTAATCTGGGGAAAGGAGAAAAACAAAAAGGTGAAAGGAGAAAAAGAAGGATGAAAAAAGGAAAAGGGTAGGAAAATGGAAAAAGGAAAAAATAGGTTTGCTAGGGTATTTCGAATATTTTGGTATTTTTGAATATTTAAAAATAACAAAATTAGTAAAATAATAATTAAATTCCTTTTTATATTAATTTAGGATATTTTGGGAAAATTTTTCTTAGTTTTATTTTTAACTAGGAAATTACTCTAATCTTCCCCAATTAAATTCTTTATTATTTTTCTCTTTTTTTTTTCTCTAAAATAATCCCCTTAATTTAATTAAATAGTATATTTAATTAATTTTCAAAATAAATCCCTATTTTTTTATAATTTTCTAAATTAGGTTTTCAGGGTATTTTAGATGCTGCCAAATCTAATGACGATCTAGAACCACCAACAATAGGTGGATGAACTGAGGATGATGGTACCACCATGTCCGGTTGTGTCATAAAGGTAAGAAAATCTACATTTTCTATAGATAATGGAAAACTTCCAAACCCAGAACCTCTGACCCACAAACCTTTATACCCTCAACCTTTAACCTCGAAACCATTGTACCTTAAACCTCTAAATTCCGAACCCCGAACCCCATACCCCCAAACCTCTATACCCTAAACCTTTGTACACTAAACCTCCAAACTCCAAATGCCCTACCCCAAAGCCTTAGTACCATGAATCTTCAAAACCTAAACCTCTATATCCCGAAATGCCAGCATTAGCCACAAATGATAGACAACCTATATAGTCAGGAAATGTTGGAATATTAGAAGCTACGTGACTAGACTTTGGTCATTTTGGAGCATCTTCATATTCTTACTGTTCTGACACTTTTTCAATTACTGTTGGCCCCTTCTTTTTTTTTTGAACCTCTACTCCATCCTTTGGTTAAAACATTTCCCAAATGTTTTAGGTGATACATCGTAGCAGGTTGTTCTGTACGTGTTTTGTTACATCATGAAGATGTTGTCATAGGACGACCTTCGATTCTATCTACTACTTTATCTTATCTGCGATTCATTTGAATTTCAATAACAAAATAAATATATTATCCAATCAATATAATTAAAAACATTCACCAATAACCACCACCATATAACAATATTGAACATATTTAATGAAACAATAAAAAAATCTAATAAGTATCAAATCATATATAAATAATATAATAACACAATTAACAGAGTTTAATAGATCTAAACATGTCAATAAAAAATTTAATCAAATTAACACTAATTTAAAATTACCATTAACAAACAAAATTTGATAAACCTAAGTTCCCCTCCAAACGACAATCGAAAACCCTAAAAACTTAATAGATTTTGACAAACCTATATTTAATTACAATAATAGAGCATAATTAATAGAGTATAATAGATCTAATAATATAATGAACAAAATTAACCAAATTAGCCATAATTAAAATTTCATAATTAATATAAACATAATTAACAAACTGTAATTAATAAACACGATTACAAATATAATTATTTCAAATATAATTAAGCTACAATAATTACATTACCTAATTAATACAGAATTAACAAAGCCATTTGCCCAACAAAAACCATCCTCCACATCACAAACCATAATTAAAAAATAACAAAACATAAATCATACACATAATAAAAATTATTAATCAATATTTAATATTAATTAATACTAATATAATTAATACACACATAATAATTGAAAACCTAAATTTTACATGAAATGTTGCACAAAACCCTACCCCACCAGCTATCCATGTCGTTCCCTCTAATCCCCCCTCGCAAAAAATCGACGTTGCCCAACACCACCATCGGTGAAAATCACCTTTCCCCCCAAGAAAAAATCATCATTCCTTCCAACGTACTTAAAAACAAATTATGTGTATACTGATTAGATAATATTTGTGCTCTCTAAAAAAAATTAACTTACCGTGCAAGGATTTCACCAGTTGAGGGAGTAAGTGAGCTTAAAGGGAGAGAGTTGAAAGAGTAAGTTGAGATAGATGAGAGAGAATAGAGAGAGCAAAGAGAAAAGAGATAGAAATTAATGGGAGTGAGTGGTGGAGGGGTAATATAGCAAAAAAAATTATTTTCTATATGTAAATTTTTTTAATCTAAATAATGACTGGCAATTTAACATATTAAATTAGATACATACTCTAATGTTACTAGAATATCATTTGGCACTGATAGGATAATTTTATTGGGTGGTGATGTTTTCAAACCTAGTTATATTCAAGATCTACACTTCACATTTCCTTTAATATTTTAAAACTAAATTCAACACTTTTCAATACAATATATGTTTCTAGACTTTGCATCAGATTTTAGTTCTGATATAAATTATGGTGAAGCTCCACTAAGGATGACCGAAGGGAAAATGTATCATCCTATGCCATGAAATTCGTGAGAGGTATTTACCATGGAAAATATTTTCCCTTCAAGTAGTACTAAATTTTGAACTTAAATAAAGACTCAACCATAAAGATCCATTTGGATCCAAGTATTCTAAGGAAGAAGAATAAATTAGAAAGATTATTTTATCTACCTCTATTATTTCTATATCAAACATTACTTAATTAATTCAATAATAAATATTACAATAATCAGTTTGTAATTCATCATGGATCAACGTGCCTTACACGCTTCCTTCTTCTTGAATCCTTAGTTGTCGGAGTCTATGGCAAAGAAGAAAGCTGCCAAGGGTAAGGCGGCTCTTACTTCAGATGAGGAGAATCTTTAGTCGTCATCGATTTGTGCAGGTGGTGAGATTGAAGACTATAGTATCAAAGGGGACCCTACTTTGAAATAGTAAGAATACCCAATGACTTGAAATCTGCGAATCTATCCCCGATGTCGATTAAGTCTAAACTTGATACTTGATTACCAATCATTCCCTGAATAATAATTACCCTAACATGGATGATCCTAATGCCCAGACTTGGAAAAATGATGATCCTATTGATATTCCTGATGGCCAAACTTCGTGTGATATATTGGTCAATAATGGACGACCTGAAAGGGAAACTTTTCTAAAATACATTCCTCCTCTTGTTGTTGATGGATCGAACAATGCCATGATAAAAGTGGATGAAATTTCTAAATAAATTAAACGATGGGAGAACTCATTGGTTGGGATGGTGGATGGGATTCAACCGAGCCATTTCCAAAGGACTTAGTTTGTTAAAGAGGGATGGAATTTCCTCCTTTTTTTTTGGATGTCTATATGCATGATCATGTTTTTTCTGTATATAAATTTGCCTCTTATGATGATATGTACCAAATACTAAATAGGACTTATTGGAGTTTTAGAATTAGGCCAATATTGCTTATGAAATGGACACCTGTAGTTTCTATGTCTGCTAAGGAATGAAGGATCATGCCATTGTGGATGATCTTCCCTAGCCTTCCTTTACATCTTTGGTCAAATGATAGTTTAAGTAGATTGGGAAGTTTTTTAGGGAAAACTATTTGTGTTGATACTGTAACAACACAAAGGGGGAGAGTCTCATTCCCGAGAGTCCTCATTGAGATTCACATCAGCATTCCTCTCCCTGGTAATATTACTGTTTTATTACCTGGAGGGAAGGGATTTCAACAAAATGTGTCTTATGAATGGAGACCCAAGTTTTGTTTAATCTATGATATTATGGGACATGAATCAGCCCAATGTCAAGGCACGGTCGGGGAAAAAGATCACTAAAAAACAAATGTGGAGAGTTAAACCAGTTATTATTACTGAACAAAGACCTCTAGGGGAAACTAATACAGGCCTGAATGCTGAACTTCCTATGATACCCTCAAGACCTAATTTAGTACTGTCTGTTCCTCAGAATTTTGATATTATTGAGCACCATCATAATAGACAAATGCTTTTAAAGAAGGGTAAGGAGATAGTCTATTTAGGAGACGATGCATCTCATATGGTATCTACTGAACTTACTTCTCCAGTTCAAGGTATGGCCATTATGAACTCACATTAATACCCTTCAAACTCATTAATGTGCCTGCAACTTTCATGTCTCTAATAAATCATATCTTCCATCCTTTCTTAGACTAGTTCATTGTGGTATTTATCAATGATATCCTCATCTACTATAGCAACCAAAAGATGCATCAGCAGCATTTGAGATGGACTTTGGCCTTATTGTAATCACACCAATTGTATGCCAAACTCTCAAAGTATGAGTTTTGGTTAGATCAAGTGGCTTTCCATTGTTATGTGATATTCAAGGATGGTGAGGTAGTGGATCTTGTGAAGATTCAAGCTACTTTTGAGTGGCCAGTGCCCATTTATGTGAAGGGGTGCATATTTTTATAGGTTTATCCAGTTACTATCATTAGTTCGTGGCCGACTTTTCCAATATTGCTTGACCATTGACCCAACTGTTGGAGAAGGCTACATGATTCTTGTCGGATGGGAAAGTGTAGTGAAGCTTTTGAGGAGTTGAAGAGGTAGTTAACTTCAACCCCAGTGCTCACATTGCCAAGTGGGTCTAATGGTTTTGAGGTTTATAGTGATGCTTCCAAACTTTGTTTGGTTTGCATGCTGATGCAACATGGAAGATTGGTCGCTTACACCTCACGATAACTAAAGCCGCATGAATAAAACTTCCTAAGGCATGTATTTTAGCTTGCTACGATAGTTTTGGCTCCTAAGATCTAGAGACATTGTCTCTATAGAGTTCAATGCAAGTTTTACACTTACCATAAGAGCCTCAAGTGAATCTTCAACCTATAGGAGTTGAACTAGGGAAAACGTTGGTAGTTAGAGTTGGTCAAGGATTATGACCTGGAACTAATATACCATGAGGGTAAAGCTAATGTGGTGGTTGATGCACTTAGACAAAAGACATCGCATTCTTTGGGCACACTTGTATTGTCATATCATCTGTGCCAAGAGATTAGGAAGATGGAGATTAAACTATTCACAATTAGAAGTCTAGAGGCAAGAATAAGTACACTCACCATCACGCCATCAATCTTTGAGGAGATTCGAGCCAACCAAGTTGGTGATGTTAAGCTCGAGAGAATTCAGACTGCTATTGCGGAAGGTAATGTTGAAGGAATCCAAATGCACGAGGATGGTAGTATCAGGTACCAAGGTAGATGGTGTGTAGCACAAGGGTGTATGGAGCTTAAGAAGTGGATCCTTAAAGAAGGACATTACACTCCTTGCTCTTTTCACCCTAAAGAGGACAAGCTATATGAGGATGTAAAGAAGATTTATTAGTGGCCCTGTATGAAGCACGAAGTGGCAGAGTTCATTGGCCTATGCCTAACCTATCAGAAGATTAATATTGAACAAAAGAGACTGGTAGGGTTAGTATAACCACTAGAGGTTTTTGAGTGGAAGTGGGATAACATATCAATGGATTTTGTGGTTGCCCTTTCAAAGACCCGTAGTGGTTTATTTTCTATCTGGGTTATTATGGATCGTCTGATTAAGTTGGCCATGTTTACACTTGGAGCATGGAGCGACTAGCCAATGTCTACAAGAAGCATATGGTAAGCCTTCATGGAGTTCCTAAGGATATTATGTCCCAGTGAGACTCCAAGTTCTTATCACACTTTTAGCAGAAATTGTAAGCCACCTTTAGTACTCAACTGAAGATGAGTACAAGTTTTCAACCAACTATGGACTATTAGATAGAGAGGACCATTTAGACTCTAGAAGATATGATTCGGGAATGTGTATTAGTCTTTGTGGTAGTATCAAGATGGCTCCTTTTGAATCCTTATACGGAAAAAAGTGTCAGAGTACCTCATGTTCAGGGGACATCAGTGAGAGACTCATGTTAGGACCTAAGATGATTGAGGAGACAACTAGGCACATCCTTTAGATTCACGACTGGATGAGAATAGCCCAGGACCAAAAAAAGAGCTATGCAAACCTCAAAAGATAGACTTATTCTTATGAGGTGGGTGATAGAGGCTTTTTTAGGGTCTCTTCAACCAAAGGAGTTATGCAGTTTGGTAGGAAGGGTAAGCTTAGTCTATGGTACATTAGACCGTACAAGATTTTAGACTATATCGGAGAATTTGCTTATAACTTAGCTCCACAGATGGAGTTGGCACGTGTGTACAATGTCTTCAACGTATTACAGCTATATAAGTATGTAGCAGATCCTTCACATGTTATCCTATTGGAGTTACTAGAGCTTAATGAGTCTTTGACTTATAAGGAGCAACTAATAAGTATCCTAGACACCAAGACAAAAAAGATTCATATGAAGAAGATTCCTTTAGTGAAAGTTGTGTGATTACGACATAGTATAGAGGAGGTTACTTGGAAGGACGAGGAAGAAATTCAACCCAAGTATCCAAATTTGTTTTCATAGTTGATATCTTAAGTGTAAACCTTTTTCTTTTAGGGAGATAGTACGTTTTTACCTTCAATTTGAACATGATGTGTGTTTGATCTTATGTGTAGTATGTAATCTGATTGTCATAGGCTTCAATGATGTAGCCTCTTTAAGAAGGTAGTGTTGCAATACGCCACACTTTTGTAAAATGGTTGAATGAGAATTTGTGCCAATTTTTGGGCATTTGATTTTGATTTAATGTTGTGAATTTATTTGGAATAAAGTTTGACTTGAAATCATGTTCAACAATGGAGGTTATTGAGTTTTTCATACAAACTGATTGACTGGTTTGTCATTTCCGCAAATTTGGTTCTATTAACAAAATCGATCAACTAGTTGGGGGAAATCGATCCACTGGTGGTAGAATAGTCAACTGCTCAACCCAAACTGATTGACTGGTTTGTCGAGCTGGTCATATTTTTTGAGTTTGATTTTTCTGAAAAATCCCTTACCTTAAAATGGAACGTTACTAGGCTATACTAATTTGTTCGTAAGAACTTCCTAATCATTTTCTCAATGTGTTTAACACAAATTATTGCCTCAATTTAATTTGGAGGTCTATTGGGACAATTGAGAGGGAGAGATGACCTCATCAATTATCTTCTTCCTCATCATTGTTTTACATGAATTTGAAGACCAAATGCTTTAATCCCAGGCATGCTTTTGAGAAGTTAGAAGGCTCCTTCCATGTGGACCTTCCATTTCTCTATTTGTGAATGATCATACTAGTATAATTAACTTGAATTCTTTAGAGCCACCATTTTAGATTTAGAGAATAGGTAAGTGAATCTGAGTCAAATCCACCCATCTTGATCGAATGTAAATGGTCAAAGGTAGGGTTTTGAGTCAGTTTCCAAACCTTCAATAATTCTCTTTGATTATAAATAGCCTTAATCATCCCTAAATTTCACCTTTCTTTTACCCACAAAATTTCCCTAATTCTTACACTCCCTCTCCATCATCCACACTTCGAGCCTTGCCAATCAATGTCACACACTCTTCTGATCCTATCTCTAGCTCTTTTTTGTTTCATTTTTTAATCAATGATGAGTTTAATTCTAGGAAAAGGTTGAGTAGTTTAGTTAATCACTTTCCCTATTTTTGGCCTCAGGTCGGTATTTCCTTATTCTCTTCTGTTTTAAGTTTAAAAGTTTATAAGGTTTTATGCAAAATTCTGTGCTTAAGTTTTGGCTTTTAAGTTTTTCAAAGCTAAGATTTCCCATTGTTGAAATTTCTAATTTTTAAAAGGATTTTGCCTACAATAAGTGATTCTTGCTTCTAAAATGTTTAGTAATTATTCCATCATGTTAGGTGCTACCTTTAGTAGATTATGTTAATTTGGCAGGAAATATTTTAGATTAAGTTGATACATGTTTGAATGTGCTTAATAATGATTTATATGTAAGAATATGCATTAAATTTGTTATTTGGTACTATCTTAGGGCAAACCAATTGACCTGTTAGTTTAAACCTGTTGATTGGTTCCTAGAACAATCAACTGGTTGACCCAACCAATCAATTGGTAAGCCTGTAGAGAACTTAGTCTTGCTCTCTACTTAAACCTATCATACCCCAAAATCCTATTTTAGGAATTAAAAATAAAATAAGGATTATTAGGTAAGTTTTAATTAAATATACAATTTTTAAGAAAAAATGATATAATAATAATAATAAAGGCTAAAAAGGAGGAAAATAATGTAGGGATCAAATTAGTAGAGGCTAGAATTATTTAATACCTAAAATAAATTTTATGTAAATTATAATAATAACTTCTAAATTAATTATTTATTATTACGAATTTTATTATTCCTAAAATTTTAAAAAAAATTCCAAACCACCCCAACCACCTCACTTTTCTTCTTTTTCTTTTTCTTCTCATTTTCTTCCTTTTCTTTTTTCATTTCTACCTTTTATTTTTTATTTCTTTTCTTCCCTCCTCCATCTCTAGACTAGGCCATGCCTAGGGCAACCCAACCACCCTCTTCCCCTCCTCTCCTCTCCTTTCCTTTCAATCCCCCAGTCCACTCTCTATTCTTCTCTCTTTCTTCCCCTTGCCGCTGCCCAGTGCCCGTCCACGGTTGCCCTCTTCTTTCACTTTCCCCCTTTCCTTTGTTCTTTCTTCCCTTTTTACCCCCATCTGCAACCTTTTCCTCCCCCAACCAATAAAACAGGCATGACTGGTTCGCAGCCTTGGTTCTCTCTCTCCCATCACATTCTCCTCATCCTAACCTACAAGGTGTACAATTGGCACTAGCCTACACTGGTCCCCTCCCTGTAGTAACCCAAACACCCCCACCTAACCCCACTACAACCCTGCCAATTCCATTTCCTATCCCTTAGCCATACAAGCTACGCTGCTATGCATGCAGGCTGACAGCCAACCACCCCCTCCCCTTGCGTTCTTCTTCCTTTCGTTCACTTCCACCGATTGTCTCCCCTATTTATACCCCCCTGCACCTCAACTTTCCGTCTTTTTTGCTATCCAAAAATCTTCCCCAACCTTCTTGTACCCCCTCAACAATTGCCACCACAGTCGTCGGCACTACTGTCGTTGTGCTACTCCACCGTCACTGCACTCACCCTTCCTCTTCCCTCCATCATCCTCCACCTAATGAGACCTACCCTTGCCCTTGACTGCCCTTCCACTTCTCTCCTTACCTGTGTAAAGTGGGCAGCTCGAGCTACCCTTTTACACCCATCTCTGCCACTTGTGCCGCCTTACGCCGCCACCACCGCATCAACCACCACCTCCACTATCTCCCTTCCTACCCATAAAACCTTCCCTTACCACCATTTACCATTTCCTTCCCCTCTTTACTCCTCCTTTTCTCCTCTTCTCTTTAGGCCACCATTGTCACTGCCACCTACACCTCTACCGTGAGACACCACCGCCACCACCATGACCCTATAAAGGAAAAAAGAGTAGGAAGATGGCTAAATAATTAGTATTCCATTTCTTATAGGTTGTGAGAAAAACTTTTCCTCTAATATGGCGTAGCATTCATGCTCCAAGCCTAGTGTCCTATTACGTAAGGATATGGTTAAGGCTTGGATTTGCTATGATTTATGTGCTTATGGGTGTAATGATATGTGTTGTGCATTTATATATGAATGTGGACTAAATATGTGTGTATTGAATCTTGCTTCATAAGGAACTAAGGTAAGTTGTGTATGATTTATGATATTATACTATCAATGGTATGACATGTTATTTATGATATGCTCTTATGTAGGATTGCTATGGTATGATATGCATGCTTAGAGGTCTAAGGTTGACTTGAGTGGTTGTGGAGATCTAAAATAAATGAAGAGGGAGGAGTGATTAAGGAGTGGGGAAAAACCCTAAGTGTGTTATGACATAAGGTTGATAAAATAAAGGAATAAAGTAATAAAATGATGGGTTAGAGTAAAATCTTGCATGAGAAGTGTAACTCTTGCATGAGGTGGTCAGTCTTTGCATGGGGGGAAATTTTATGTGGGAAAGTTTAGTTTGAGGGTTAAACATGGGGAATAAGGAGTGTTTTGGGATATTGAAGTATTTAGGGAAGAGATAATACACGGGTTGACAAAAGTGTGCACGGGAGCCTAACTAAGGTTTTTGGGGGAAAACCCTAAGTTTAGAGCATTATGTGAGAGTTTATAGAGGTTGGTTGGAATTAGGGTTGAGATTAAGAGGGAATCTTACGAAGGGTGTGAGTCGAGTGGAACAGAGGGTGGAGTTTATGTATAAAGGGATGATGTAAATGATTAAAGCAGTATTAGGGTTTTAGGGTGACCAACTAGGGTTTCTTTATCACATGTGTAAGTTGGAGAGTAGGGTTGTGATGTTTGGAGTGGGTTGAGTAAAGTGATAGTTTTGGAATCAAGGGGGAGTATGGCCTATATTGAAAAAAGAGAGGCTAGGGCCACGTAGGCAAAAATTAGGGTTTCAAGGGAAACCCTAGTAGGTAATGGTTAGCCTAGGTGGAGAAATGGGAAAGTGGGCCCTAACCCATATGTGTGGGGCTTTTGGATTCATGGTGAATAGGGGGAAGGTGAGAAATAGGTCTCGGATTCTTGGGGAGTGTTGAGGTGCCATGTTAAGGGATAGGATTATTTAGAGAGTCTGGGGTGGAATAGTGATAATAAGTCAGGAAGTCCGTCTAGGGGCATGCATGTCTTGTTGTTAATTACTTATTGAATAAGATACAAATAAAATACTAACAATTTAAAGTGGAGTACTATTGAGCTAGATCCAAACTAATCTACCAACTAATAATACTGGCTAGGTGCGTTCTACCTTGGAGTGTATTCGATCCACTGGCTATAATAGTGGGGGATTCCAATCTCAATAAACAAAATCTTGGATGATAACAAATTATGGAATAAACACTAATCACTTATAGTAGAACACCATGTGAGTCAAGACCAGATCGATCCACCGTGAGAATAGTGGTTAGGAGCATTTTACCTTAGAAACTGATGCACTGACAAATATTAGTGGCCAGGAGCATTCTACCTTAGAGTGTATTTTTGATCCACCGGCTATAATAGTGGGTTCCCGTACTCACGTAGATATAATTTGAGAGATGTGTAAAGACAGATTTAATGGCAATTCTAATAATGGTGATTAATCTGAATGACTTACTATATGTATTATCTACCTTTTTCATGTTATGCTCTATCTTAACCATATGGTTACCTTACTCAGTACGTGGCATACTGAAAACCCCTTTCATGGGTGTTGCTCATTCCTACAAGTAGTGGCCCCTCCTAAGTCTATGTAGGTAGGAGATGATGCCTATGATGATTTAAATACTTATGGTGCCTTAGGCAGGACTAAGTTATGACTTGATGTATCTAGGGTGGGGTTAAAGAGGTTGTTCTCTAGAATTGACATTTTCTATTTTCTTATCGTTTTTATTTCCCCCCGTAGCGGGCGTTGTTTGCACTTAGTTTCTGTTTTATATCTAACATTGACATTTGCATACTCTTGTTTTATTTATGAATGTTGATCTATTATGGTTTTTGTTGAATGTTCATGCTAATAATTTTAGTACCTTCTAACACGCCCCATTTTTAATGCATGGTTTACCATAACAAATGAATATTTTCAATTGTAAATTTTGGGGTTGTTACAAAACCCATTGACTAGTTAAATAAACCAGATCGATTGGTCTACCCATAATCGATTGGTTTACCCCAAAAAATTACTAGTTTGAAGAAAGCATGGTCTTATTGAGTCAAACAAATCAACTGGTCAAACCAAACCGATCGATTGGATGGACTAGACCGATTGACTAGTTTAACTAGTTTGAGTAATTTGCTTCTTTTGAGTTCGGTTATGCTTTGAGGTCATGATTGTTACTATACTACGATTGTTTGTGAGATAAAATATAGATTATGTCATGGAATATTGGCCTATATTAACGATCGAAATGTATCATGAATTATGGAATACTTTATGAGTAATAAAAGGACTAAATGGGTATTTTAGTTATGATAAGTGAGATAATTAAGAAAAGTGTAATGAAACTTAGCTTGGACTAATATTAAATATATTGGTGGATATTAATAACATTGACCAAGGACAAATGGATAGCCCATATGGTTGGAAAATTGGGAAGAAAATGATTAATATGGGAAATTAGCTTGATTGCTTTGTATGGGCCTTATATGATCAACCATCTTTATGAATAAAATACTAATCACTAAGAGAAAGAAAGTTGAGTTGAGTATAGGTCTAGGTGTCCCGATCCTTGATTAGCTATCGAGGGTTAGTCTGCCTTCGGGTGTTTTGGTGCCCTCAAGTAGGATCCTGAGAGGTCCCAGTGCCTTACTAACTCTAGTTACTGATGATGTACTCGGGGGTATTGATAGTAAAGGGTCCGGTTACCTTTGTGATTGGCTTTAGCCTGGACTTATGGCAATATTAGTTGGCTTCATCTTGGACTTATGTCCACTTGATGATTATCTTCGGCATGGTCTTTATGTCCCAAGTTTTGATTGATATCCTTAGTATATGAGACCATGAGGTAGTTCACGATCCATCACTCGATGATAATAAAATATGGATGATAAATATTGATTCATTAAATATGAATGATGATCACAAGAATGGTTAATACGTGGTTAGGAATGGAAGTAATACTATGATTGGTTGAAAATGCATAAGTCTGGATATTACACTTGACTCATGGTCAGAATGACTAACTAGTTATAGAATGGGATATTAACTAGATGACTTACATGTCTCATAAAAAGATAAATAAAGGGTATAACCTATAGAATTAGGTAATCATGTAAGTTCTTATGTGAGAAGGTTGTGTGTCTAATCATGATGCAATCTACTTTGTTAAAATTACACATGATAGTATATCTTTATGCACTCCTACCCTTATCTGTGGCCTTATTATGATGTATGTTGTGATTTATATTCATGTATGGTAAATTGGCATATCTTGTGTGTATTAAGGGAGAAACTTGGCTTACGCAATACATAGCATGATATACCCATTTTCTCATTCACCTGCTCAATCCCATTAGTTGAGGACCAAATGTAGGTCTTTGAGGTTGGCTAGTAAAGGGCCTACCTTAGTTAGGTTGAGGCTTGTGAGAAAAGGATGTCTGGAAGGTTTTGGTAGGTTCCAAGATGTACCAAGGTTTTTGGTGGGTGTTGTACCCTAACTCATTTTATTGTTACTCCACACTTTATTCACAAATATTTTTTAATAATTTAATCAAAATCCATTAGGGATCTCTAATGTAAACACTCTAGAAGTTGTTTAATTAAACATTTATTTTACGCACTCTATTATTGAAGTATTTTGATTAGTTTAGCTTTGTATCTAGTATGGGGTTGGTGGCAGACATCTATCCTGTGTCCGGTACGACGGTAACATATCATTTTTCCAATGTGTTTTCTGTTTCCACAAATGATTTAACTAAATTTTTCAGTAAAGAAAATTAGGAGTGTTACGTACATCATGTTTTGGTATAGGAGAGAAATCTTTTTTATCGGTGTGTATGCTTCACTTGTTTGGTAGGTTGGTGATGAATTGTTAGAAGACATGTACTCCATTATTTTTCCATCTCTCTCCCTTTAGTTGTTGGGGGAAACTCAAGAAAGGTAATAAGTTTGGATGAGCATTGTTGTGGAATCTCCTATTAGTTAACCTGATGATTGTTCTTCAACAACATGCTTTAAGAGTGTGACCTTCATGATCTTAGCTTCTCTAATCCTAAATTTACCTTGTTAGGTAAATTAGATGGATGCAACATTAGTTCTCACATTCATTGGTTTGTGGTTAATGATAATTAGGGCCTTTAATTTCTGGATGCATGCATGTTCCATCTTCTCTGCACCCATTCATACCATAATCTACTACTTCTCACTCTTGTTAGAGGATTTGCTTGAACCCATTATAAAAGCTTTAAGTTTTATGCCTCCTAGTTATTAGGAGATGGAGGATACGGTGTATGTGATCTTGTTCACAATAATTAGCCCAATTTTGTAGACTTCTTAGGTTTCTTAGGATATTATGGTCATAATCTTAATGACTAGAACCACAAATCATTTAATAATATCTTTTTTTGAAAATAAAACTATTGCTAGCTCATATTGGTGCAATACAACAAGCTCTTGTAAACCACCCATCCTATGGCCTAGCTAAGCTCAATTTTATGCTCACTAAGAAGTACAATTAGGTACTTCAAGAATAAATCTTTTCGTTTTTGAAGGCAAAGATTGATTTGGTGATGTTGTATGAATAAAACACCAGGCTCTTTCACCAAGTGACCATGGGCACTCGAAACAAGCTCCATAGATTACACTCAAATAATGAGTGTGGATCTTGGATATACAATACAAATTAGCTTAAGATTATGGTCATGCACTTTTAAATTCAACTATTCTCCTCATCTAAGTTACACCTAGCTAAATTGGATTAACTTGTTAACTTTACCGATATGCTTCTTGCTAAAATAGTTGATCTCACTCAGCGCGTGTGTAATACCTCATCCTAAATCCATTAAAATTGTATTTCAAATTATTTAATATAAAATAAATGAGTTTTGGTTTTTTAAAGGGATCAAAATTTTAATAATGTTGAGAATTTTAGGTGCATTGATCAACTGGTTTACCTAACCAGTCAACTGGTATGCTCAGGTTTGCTCAAAATGATTAATTAGTTATCTTGCAATTTTAGACCCTATTCTAATTTCAATTCGAATATTTTTTCAATATTTATAAAAACTTATAATTAGAATCTATTTGTGCTAATAAGCATATTTTGATGCTTTAGGATTATTTTTATAATATTTAGATTACTCTATGATTTTATTTAGTTAAAATTTTCCACAAGCACTTTTTAAGGCATTTCTCACCTTCTCCCTTCTCCCTCACTTTCCTCTTCCCTCTTATGCCAGCTATGGTTGCAATTTTGACTTTCTACACCTCCTCCTTGACCTATTAAACCTCTACCATATCTTGTCCTTGTCACACCTTACCTCCTTACATCGTTGTCTATACTTAACCTAGGTTAGACTTCTCTCTCCCACTTATATGTGTCAACCAACACTCTCCCCTATACACTCAATTCTTAATTTTATTCACTCCCTATCATCTACATATGCTAATTCTCTCCCTTTTTTATGAAATTTTTCCAAGTGTTAGGCATTCTTCACTTTTCCTTTCATTGTTCTCTACTAGGAAAATAGAGGTTAAATCTAGTTTCCTCATAATTTAGTCAAATTTATTATCTTCTCTTTCTTCTCCCGATCAAAGATTTAGCTCTGCCTTATTTCTCTTAAGTAAGGAAGGGTTAAAGTTTTGATAAAGTTTGAAGACCTTAGTTTTAGTTTTTTTTTTTCGTTAGTCTTGAAAAAAGGTTGCATTATGCCATTTTTCATCTCCTTCTCTTTCTAATTTTGTTTTTATTAAGTTTTGAGAACGTCTTTTAATGTTTTTGATTCTTGATTCTCTAAAGAATCGAGGTATTGGTAGACAACAATCAATTTAGAAGTATTTTATGCTAGAAGAAACACATAGAGGCAAGGTATTCTTCTCTTTAATATGAATAAGGCCTTTTTTGTTTGTTTGTGGTTCCATAATTATGGTGTGTTTTTTGTTATTGAGTATGAATTATTTGTATCCTTTGATTCCAGCATGTGGTAATGCTTTCTTTCTCGATGTTTTAAGCATGTTTCGAGTTCCCTATTATTATGCTAGATTTTAGACAGTTATGAGCATGATTTCATTAAATACCAATATTATCACGTACCCATTGATTCTATGCATTCAGTATGTATCTTTGTGTTTTTTATGACATATAAGCATGTTACGATTATTATAGTAAAGTTGTACGAAATTTTAACATGTGGATGGCAAGTTTGGGTGCTATTTTCCTTAAACTAGTTGATCAGTTTGTTGGACTGATCAAATGGTTATGTGAATAGTTGCTTAGTTTTGGATTTTGATAGATTAGTTGTAAGAGTAGTCAATGGGTTTGATTAATTAGTCGACTGGTTGCTATGAGTAGTCAATAAGTTTGCCAACCCCATCGACTGGTTGCCTTGTGACCAGAGTTGTATGATCTCTACTTAGACCTATTAACTTGTTTTCAATGAACAACTAATTGGTATAACCAACCAGTCTGTAAGTCCACTAGTTTTATTTTTTTTCAAGTCTAGTATGATCAGAACAGTCGATTGGTCCACTTGTATTTCTCCATGTTTGTTTGTTAATTATTACTTTTCTTTTAAGCTTTCTATATTAATTTTTCCATGTAATTACTATATTTTAATGATGATTACATCCATATTTTCCATGAATTTAATATGGATCAAAATGATGATATTTGGGCCTTGATTTGGTAAAGTTTTATGACATCTCTAAACATATATACCTTGTTATGTCTTTGGTGTTATCACTTGGAAACTGAATTGGTTATTAATGGAATTAATTTGTGATTTGTGATATCACTTGGTAATTAATGGATTAACATTTCATTTGAGCCTCTTCCTCTGACTCACAGAGTAGCTAGCAGGGAGTTAGTGGACAGGTGGCCTTATATTTTTATATTTTCACTCAGTACCTATTTCCTTCTATACCAAGTTCCGATCTATAAAAGCTATAAGCATATCTTTGAGGTATAGGATTATACTATGGCATGACGACATGGAATTAGTGTCCACTATAGGTGGGTAGTGTATACCAATAATAGCCCCTAGCATTTCTTATATTCCATTACTGAGGTGGGTATGGTATCCCAACTTTCTAGCCCTTACAACAGAGACATTTAAGGTCTAGTGGGTGAGGGATCCCAATATAATCCCAATGTATGATAGCATTCATGGTAGGTACACTTGATGTGTGCACTACTACGAAAACGGAAAATAATAACGGGACAATAATAACAGTGGTTCGAAAACCATTGTCAAACGCATGAAAATTAATGGGCGGGAGAGTTTTGATAACTGTTCTAGTTCAAAACCGTTATTAAAAGGGTAATATAAAAATTTGTACGGATGTGTTAATAACAGTTTTATTTAAACCGTTATTAAAAAAGGTTTTAATAACGGTTCATATTAGAACCGTTGTCAAAAGTCTGAAGGTTTTAATAACGGTTCCTGGAAGAACCGTTATTAAAAGATGTTTGAATAACGGTTCTCACAGGAACCGTTATTAAAACCTATTTTTAATAACGGTTCTATTAGGAACCGTTATTAAAACTCCAAAATCAAACTTTTATTTCGCTCAGTTCTATTTCGTGCCAAAAGTTTTAGACTCTCTGCACCTTCGTTCTCTTGCTCTCCATCTCCTTGCAAACCCTCGCACCACCCTACCGTGCACCACCACTCCGGCTCCTCTCAAGTAAGGGAAACCCTCGCACCGCCAACTCTCCACCACGCCTCTGCCATTGTCGGCTCTGCATGTGCGTGCTGTCATTGTTCCAAAGCTTGCTAGCCAGCACTTGCACCTTCATCCTCCATCGTGTTTGAAGCCCTTGCCTCTCTCAACTTTCTCGCCATCGTTCTTGTAGCTAGCTCACTTTATGTATGTGTTTGTTCTTCCTCTCATAACTTTTTATATACTTATATATGTATATATATATATAAATGCATGCATGTTGCTACAGGGTTTCGTTTGTTTGTTATTGAAAGATTATGGTTTGTCGTTTGAAAATGTGTTGTTGAATGTGTTGGCTAAAAATTTTGCTGTTCGTTGTTGAATTTGTTGCATTATTGTTATATATTAACAAATGCATGTGTTGTCCGAGACCTTTACATATATATATAATATGAATGTGAGTGTAGAATTATATACATTTTCATTCATAAAAACTATATATATATATGTATATGTATAGACACACATTTTCATTAATAAGTATAGGAGACTAGCAATAAGGTATAGGAAATGTCATATAATGAAATGCAAATATATTTTACATATGCACATGCATCATTAAATAAAAATTTCAATTAGAGATGCATATGTTAATGATTGTTATTTGATGAGGATTAAATAGATATAGAAAATAAGGAATATATAAAAGTGAATAATTAAATAGAGAGAAATAATTGTGTATGATAATAATAATAATAATAATTAATAATATGATTTATATATTATGGTTTAATTACATTTAGCTAGGTTTAGGGATTAGGGTTTTATGAGGTTTAGGTTTAGGTTTTATTATAATAAATTATCGTTAATTAGCTAGGTTTAGGGTTAGGGTTTATCGTTTATTATGGTTAATTATGGTTAATTAGGGTTAGCGTTAGTATTAATATCTTTTTGTAAATGTGTTAGCATGATTCATATATATATATATAGAATAGTATGATACGTTTGAGATTAATTCTTTCTAAGCATGATTCGTATCGATAATATAATGGTACATTATTATGCTCAATACATAACATTCCAACATAATACATTTATTTATTTTTTGTAGAGATATGGCCAACAAAAACATTGATAGGGACAGCAGTGATGAAGAAGGGAAGAGAGGACCTACGATTATGAGAATCATCACAGACATGAGGAATAGAGGAGAATTAGTCGAGTTGGGATGGAATACTTACAATCTTCCCATCGGCCCTTACGCAGATATGTTCTTGACTTACATTTCACTTGTGACCCGTAACCATGTTCCTATCTCCTGTAATAATTGGCAGCAGGTTCCAAAGGGTCATAAGGAGCATATTTGGTAGGAAATCACAGTAAATATGTTATTTTATGTAATCATTTTTGTATGTCAAATGTTATTAATTTTATTACATTAACATCGGTATAGATCTACATGTCTTATTTTGCAGAGAGTGTTCAATGTCCCAGAGGGTAGGAAGAAATGGCTTCTTAGACATTGTGGGGAGCGTCTAAGAACCTTTAGGTCAGATTTAGCTCGTAGAAAAATGTATAGAAAGAGGGATGGTTCTCTATGACAGAACCCACCAAAACGATACGGTTTCATCGATCAAGAAAGTTGGAACCAATTCATTGCTTATCGTCTTACGGGGGATTTTAAGGTACTTGTTAGATAACAATTAAACTTTTTGTATCAATCCCAGTATTATGCTTAATATTGAAATAACCATGTCATTATGTTTTGGCTTGTCACATAGGAAAAAAGTACCCAAAATAAAGAGATTGCGAAGCAAAATAAATACCGGCATAATATGGCTCGCAAAGGCTATGTGGGCCTTAAAGGGGACTTGGTATGCATTTTGTGATTATCTGTTTACATGTAAATGTCAAATTTTATAATCATATTCTTAATTAAGAATATTTTTTGATTTTTAGCTCCTAGCCCAAGACTTGGACCCATGTACCTCGTCCATCAATATTGGTACATTATGGAAGAAGGCTAGAGCAACAAGAGATGGATATGTTAATGAATATGTTGATGTTGCAGCCAAAAAAATTGTAAGTTTGTAGATATCTAGAACCCTACTTAGTTTTCTTTTAGAAAACTATTATATTATGCTTATTCCTATAAGTTAAATGTACATTTATTATATACATTACAGGACGAACTTGAAACATCAGATGGTGAAGAGGTGGATCAATATAGCATTGTGTCCTAGGCTACAGGAATTGTAGAATACCCTCGAAGACACTGGGCCTTGGATTGGGTGTTACGAGAACAAGCATATGTGGTCGATCTCATGGTTCTCATAGCACTAATGAGCAAGTCGCCATCCTCACCCAAAAATTGAACAGATGGCAACAATGGTGCAAGAGTTGTCATTTATTAAATCTCAAGGGTATAAGACATACGATTCACTAAACCATGATCAGCTTCACATACCTAATGTAAATAGCGTCAGAGATAGTTGTGAAGCTCATGCACGTATTTCTACTCTTCCTGAGGTAAGCATTACAAACTATGAATTGTTATTAAATGTATTCGGTGTAATAAATTATTAATAATGTGTAATATTTTTGTTTAGGGTTTGCATAAATGTGACTTATTAGCGAATGACCTTTCAACAATTTTGGCAAAACGAAGGGTCCGCATCAGTCACAGTACCGAAACGCAAACAATCCACGGGTACAATTTAGCCTTAAATGCGAGGCCGGTGAGTATTGACACTCCAATCATTGGCAGTGCACACTTGCCTTGTTATAAAGAGGGCTATGAGGCAATCACAGTACTGGAAGCTCATGGAAGCTTCGTGGCTTGGCCTACGAATCAAATACGTCTCACTACTGAAGAGGTATTGACATTTAACATCTTCATTAGACCTTGTTTATTTGTTTTGACATCTTCATTACACTATTCATACATTTTTCATATATATATTTTTATGCTGAATATGTATTTTTTTTAATATTATCAATTAATCAAAATGGAATCAAATAAGAAGACTGCTTCTGCTAGTAAAACCAAGAGAGGTACTAGCAGAACGAGCAATACAAAACAGGGTACTGCTAAAGGAAAGAGAGCTAAATCTGTAAAATCAGTTGCCCCACAAAAGATTCCTTCTTCATATTAGCAAAGCCAACCTCCACCAGCATTAGCTTTATTATATTTTTATGCCCAAAACTACCTCAAGGACAATTATATTTTCATTGATTGTCGTCCTGAGTATGTTGCGAGGGACGATGCTACTTACATGGTATCAAAGGCTGACATAAGCGACATTTATAATCAGGAATGGATGTCAACCATGAGTGTCACCGTCTATGTCACGTAAGTATTATTTCATTTTGAGATTTTAGTACTATTAACTTATACAATTGGATTTTTTATGACCTCTTATATGAGTTATTAGTTATTAACAAATATGCATTGTTTTTGTCGTCCATAGGTTGGTAGCTACTCGAGCTGTGATGGAGGGAATGTTGTCCTCTATTGTGTTTATGTGCCCATATAACATAGCTGATGGTAGTACAATAAGAGAGAGTAGGCACATAAACTATTTAGCGGATCGCATTTTGATTGAGGGACACAACAAGCTCTATCTTATTCCTCACCTTGCAACTGAACATTGGGTTTTGTACGTCGTCTGACCTAATCTTAATAAAGTCTAAGTGTTTGATTCCCTTTGAACCTATGACGTGCCTTTTGAAGTCGCTCGTCGTGGTGGGAAGGAATTATATGAGCCTGTCATAGTAAGTAGGAAGACAACTAGTTCGTATTTTATTTTAATTAAAATTAATATCTAATAGTTAGAGAGCTAAATGAATTCATTTGACCGTGTCCACAACAGCAAAACGACAATGATTGTGGATACTATGTATGTAGAGCAATGGATCTGATAGTCCAAAATAGATCGATCAACATAGATCCAAGCCATGTATGTTTTCTTTTCGATATTTTTCCATTAATGAATCATGACATATATCTTTGGTACTTGACGTAAGTGCTAACTGCATGTTAATCGAAACTTGGGCATTGTAGTTTTTTACCGATGATTATGCACAAGGCTAGCAATACAATGTTGAAGAAATTGATGAAGTGAGAGACCAATGGGTCAAGCACGTGAACTCATTCTTTAGATATCAGGTAGAGATCTATATATTCTACATGCATGTTCAAGTTTGTATTTTGTCTATGTCTTTAAGTCATCTAGGCTAGATTTATGAACATTTTACTTTGAGGTGTATAGCTACCAAGTTGTGGCATGCCTACTAATTTTGATTCTTGAGTATATATGTCTGATGTATTAAGACATGTATAGTAACTAGGGATTGATTAAAATTACGATGTGATTGCAGATTTGTTATGAATTGATGTTGTTTTACAATGCAGATTTGGTAATTATTTAAACATACAACTGTGTATGTGGGCAGGAACAAAACTGCAGAAACTTAAAA
Organism: Tamarix chinensis; assembly: GCA_030549775.1. NCBI lineage: Eukaryota > Viridiplantae > Streptophyta > Magnoliopsida > Caryophyllales > Tamaricaceae > Tamarix > Tamarix chinensis. The sequence continues at coordinate 60,980,185 of CM060181.1, forward strand.
AAAACTGTAGTTTTAATAACGGTTCTTATGAAAACCCTTACTAAAACATAGGTTTTAATAATGGTTCTTATGAAAATTATGAAACCAATTACTAAAACATAGGTTTTAATAACAGTTCTTCTAAAACCGTTATTTAAACATAGGTTTTAATAACGGTTCTTCTAAAACCATTATTAAAACATAGGTTTCAATAACGGTTTCCATAAGAACCATTATTAAAAATGTACATTTAATCTCAAATTTAGGCTCATTTAATACACATTAGGGTTTAATAAATGCCTAAATAAGGTCAGAAAGTCTAATTGGATGATGTTTTAACAACAGTTTTTGTATGAACCGTTATTAAAACCCTCTTTCTTAACAAAGTTTATGCTCATATTGGTGGCTTTTTTTATATTTTTGATAACGGTTATGAACCATTATTAAAGATTTAATAACAGGCATTTTAATAACGATTTAAAACCGTTATTAAAATTATAAAATAACCGTTATTAAAACTGCTTTTCGGGGTAGTGGTGGTGGGTGTGGTCTCCCCTGAAAAAAGCCAATTTGATGTATCCTTACCATATATGGTGGGTGTAGTATCCCATTGTGTGTCTATGCTGCTATAACTTTTGTTCTTGTTAGAGAACAAGTATGGTGGAACAGATTATATTAATAGTTGGAAATCATGTTGTCACTATAGGAAGATTTAAAATATAATTTACATTATATGGTTTTAATGCATTATCTATATTATTATTCATCAATGATTTATGTTCAACTATTCCTTGTTATATGACTATCATTAACTTGAGTGATTTATTATGTTAGTATGCGTATCACCATAATATTGTGTGACATCAATAAGAAGCATGGGTCCTTACCATATTTTTGCTATTTTATTTTACCATTAATTCACCATACTGATACTACATTTGTGAATTCAATATGATGATCTAGCTTCTAGTTATATAAGTAGAGGACCATTTGCAAGGATATGATTCTAATTTAATGTATGTTGACGATGATACCATGGATCAATAGCTGGCTATTGCTTGGGTTTAGAGTCACATTCCCATATAGTTAAGAGTTAGGCTAACTAGTTATATGTAGTTTTTCCTACTGTGTTGGGATAATTCCAATTTTTCCAAGTTATTTAAACTCTTAGCTTTGATTTCTATATTATAATATTGTATATTCTCTCTTTTATCTATATTACTATTCTTATCATTGTTATCATAGAATTAATGTATTATTAGTTGAGCATGCATTCTTTCGCGGTTATTCTGTTTTATTTTACATTAGGCATGTGCTGGGTAATGATTACACCTCTCTTATGGTTAATGTGGTAGTGACATTTTCTAGTTTTGCTCTTATAAATGATTCCTCATTTTCTTCAAAATATAATTTTCTATTTTAAAATTTGGGGGTGTTATAAGTTAGTATCAAAGCCTATGGTTTTAAATCCAAATGTTGTTTTGTGAAAAAAACTTTCTTTGGCCTCATCCATGCTTTTAGAATCTGGTTTAGTTTGTGCATGAGTGTTAGTTTTGATTGGGAGTTAGCCTTCAATTTATGAGATAGAGGACTAACTTCTAGCCTTATCCACTTTGTGTTACCTCCATGTGTACAAACTACGTAGCTATTAGTTGGCCTTTCTTAACACGAGTTAGTATTTTAGGACTTCAATGGCTATGAACCGATGTGTTGAGCATTTCATGGAGATAGTTAGGGCCTACATGGAGAGGCAAATTTAGCATAAGGTGGCTCCACAGCTGCCACTACCACTTCCTTTCCAAGTTATACCACTAAAGGATTGGCTCCATAGGGTTGATCTTTATCATCCATCAGTCTTTGACCGTCAGGAAGACCTATATGTTCTAGAGCATTAGTTGAGGGATTTTAAGAAGATTTTTGTGACTAGTGGCTGCCATGAAGGTAAGTGAGTGGAAATTAGAGTATCCCATCAGTAGGGTAGTCCTATTGAGTGGTGGAGACATTCGTTGAGATGCTAAAAGTGTATTTTAACCCTACTCACATACTACTCACCTTAGGATGGTGAAGTATGATGAGTTCATGGCATTGTATCAAGGTACATCTATGGTGGAGGAGTAGTACAATTGCTCTTTGGATCTAGTCTATTTTGCTCCAGAGGTTGATGCTGATGACCAGTTTTAGTTAGGACTAAACCTAACTTCAGTATATTCTAGTGGGGACTCATGCACAAGCCTTGCAGGGCATGTACAACTATGTCATGGAGGCATCATCAATTCAGCACATAAAACCTAGGCATGCGTATCTACTACATCTAGAATCATATAATCTCATGCTCATGATATATAATGCACATTAAACATGATTTTCAAGAAAAATATTATAGTACACATAAAATGACCAGATTGCCCCTAGGTTTCACATCAATAATAATATTCTGCACATATAAAAAGCACGATGAACCTATCATTGTACATGCACGTGACATTTATAATCTTTGCCCCACAGTAAAATCATTTAAGTTATACTTTTGTATCCAAAATATTTTACGTAAAATAACATGCTCTTTTAACTAATTTTCGTGATAACAATAATAAGCACATAATTTTGATGTAATGAATCATACATAACATATTTCATATGCAAAAGCCCTAATTTTCTATTATACGATATCTATCATTTCAGTAGAGTAGAAAAGTTACATGTTTTTTAGCAAAGTACAAATTATTAGTATTCTATTAAAAATGTAAAGACCCACTAATCAAACTTTTGTACCTAAAAATAATACCAAAATTACCATATTAATATTTAATAAATAAAATAATACCAAAATACCCCTACAATTAAAATTAGTTATCCAAAAATTATTTTCTAAAGAAACTTTTAATAGAAAATAATTTTTGGATGGGCGTGGTGGATTGACTGATTGTGGTGTACGGGGTAGTAGAGATGGTGATGGCAAGATTGAGGAACACCTGACAATTGGTGAAGGATGGGATATGCAAAGAAAGGCGATGAGGAAAGAGGAGACGATGGTCAATGGTGGTGTTGGGCTTCATAGGGCAATGTAGAAAGAAGGGAAGACAAGGCAAGGTGGAAGGGAGGTGTTGGGTGGATCTGTTGGCTATGAAGGAGATGGTATAGGAGGTTGATGGTAACAAAAAGAGGCATAGGCTGGTCAAGTGGCAATGGTAGAGAGGATAAAAAGGGTTGGGTTACTTTAGAGAGCCTCCACCTAGCTTGAAGCACTATCATGCTCCTTCTCCTTAGACTCACCACCACAAGACTTAGTTTTCTGGAAGAATATGGACTCATTGAAGGTAAAATCTTTACTAGTCAATAACTTAGATGTAGTTAAGTCCCATAACCTGTACCCCCTCACTCAAGATGTAAAGCCATGAAAGATACACTTTTTGGCCCTATGTTCAATTACCATCATTCAAATAAGCATAAGAGAAGTAACAAAATAAATGTAAATTAGAGTAATTAGCTGGCTTACTAGACTAAAAATGATTAGGTGTCTTCAACTAAATGGACATATTTAGTGATTGGTTCACCAGGTATGCTGCCATGTCAACAAGCTTAGCCCAAAACTCTCTACCTAGCATTCCCTATGATAACATACAACAAGCCTTTTCCAATAGGGTTGTTTTCATCTACTCAACAACCTCATTTTATTGTGGTATTCCAACACAAGTGTAGTGTCTTGCTATCTAGTCTTAGGAGAAATCAATGCAACTCTACTTAACAAACTCCTAATCATTATCTATCCTCAGATACTTAACTTGCTTCCTAATTTTCTTCTCTAGCAAGGTCTTCTATCATTTGAAAATACCAAATACATCATTGTTATACTTTAAGAAATACACTCATACCTTTCTAGAGAAGTCATTAATAAATGTGAGCAAGTATGGTAAAGCACCATTGGAAATCACTCTCATTGGATCCCATGCATCTAAATGAATATACATCAAATGTGCTCTCATACTATGCTTAGTTGTTAAAAATCCACCCCTTTTCTCCTTGTCAAACACATAGTGCTTATAAAATTCTATAGTTCCTATACTCTATCCATCCAGTAGCCTCATCATAAAGAGCTTAATAAGTCTCTTAACACTTATGTATCCTAGTCTCATATGCCAAAGTCTTATGGCATCCAAGTCTATCAATCTTGAGCAAGTTATAGCCCTTGTCCCTAAAATACTGGAACCCACCAACTCATAGAGTGTCCTGACACGCTTCCCCTTCATTGCTACTAGAGCCACTTTTATAACTCTCAAGGTACCATCTTAAATAACACACTAGTACCCATTGTAATAAATGAAAATCAAATTTAAGAGGTTCTTGGTCGTCTTAGGGACATACCTCATGTTAGATAGTTTCTAAAATATGTCATCATGAATCCTCACCTTCATTGCCCTAGTCCTAGTAACTTTATAAGTAGTATCATTGCTCTTAAAGATAACTCCACCATGAGTCGTCTCGAACGTCTGAAACATACTCTTGTTGGGGAATATATGGTAATAATACTTATCATCTATGATCCATCTATCACTAATATTGGTCTGTCTATCAATAGTTGTCATCATATCTCCATCACTATCATCATGGGCTATAGCAGCATCATCCTTCATACTAGACGACTCACCAGATTTATCACTAAGGTTCCTATTAGGGAAACAATTCCTAATATGCCCCTACTTGTGACACTCATATCATGTCACATTTATTTCCTAACTATTTGATTTAGATAAAGGCTTCTTATGGTTACAATTCCCACGCACCTAATTTCTCCCTCTTGTTATAAGTCCTTCACAATGTGAGTCTTTAGAAGCACCGCTACAAGATAATTGACTATCAATCAACTCTTATTATAGTAGGGCTGCTTTTACATCCTCAAGAACTAGCTTCCTATTCCCATGCAACACAATCTTACGAATATACTTAAAACTAGCAAGAGAAGAACATAATAGCGACCAAATCTTCATATTCTAATTTGACTTCTATGTTATGCAAATCCATCACCATAGAATAAAATTGTTCCAAATAAGCTTTTAAAGATTAACCCTCTCCTAATTTTAGGTTATGAAGCTGACTCTTCAATAATAGCCAATTAACTACTAATTTTAGCATATATAATGACTCAAGCTTCAAGCATATGGTAGCCATTATTGATTCCTTTTCCACTTCTCATAATACCACATTCGACAAATAAAGTTGTATGGTTGAGAGATCCTTCAGACCTATCACTTCAAATGTCTCATCTGTCATCTAATATGGCTTATTCAAATGAATGAATAAAACTTTTTCTAATCCATTATGAAGCCAAATTTCCCACATCTTCAATATCTATAATCATTAATTGATAAACCGATTAAACTTCTCAATATTGAATCTTAATTACCTTATTGTTGCACAATAACAAGGATTGAATGGATCTAAACTAAAATCAAAATTAACAAGAAGATGAACAATTGATATATCAATCACAAAGTAGAACAATTAAGGAAAAATTAGAGATCTTTATGCATATTTTTGTGTAATTAAAAGATGATTAAAGTAATCAATCAATCAATTACACAAATCTATAATTCTCAAATAATGGAGAATTTTATGGAGAAGAAAAAGAATTTGGGTCACACGACTTGATGATAAGGGTTTTCTCGTCATGCTATTATACTAGAAAAAAATAGTATAGGGTAAAATAGTGTGTTTTAGAAAGTAACAAAAAATACAGTTTGTGTTTAGGAAACATGACACGCTCTTGTTTGTTTCCTTACTCTCAACTTTTTGCCCAAAAATCACATCAACACATTCTATGAATAAGCACATCTAGTGTTAATAAACACAGGATCTGGTGTTTAACATAGAACTCACAATTCTACCTTAACTTCTCCAAAATTTGCATAAACCAATATCATGTTATGCAGTGCATCAAATACCCAGTTAAAGCTCATATGTTTCATACAAAAAAACCATAATGTGCTATCATGCAATATCTATCATTTTAGTTGAGTATAAAAATTACCTATTTTCTAACAAAGCACAAATTATCAGTATCTTACTAAAACTATGAGGTTCCATTAATCAAACTTTTATACCTAAAAATAATATTTAATAAACAAAATAATTATTATAATATTAAAATATTTATAAACTAAACATCACCAAAATACCCTTATTATTAAAATTAGGTACCTAAAAATTATTTTTAAAAGAAACATCCTCACGCTGCATGCACACCGTGAGTATATGCATGAAGAGGGGGTTAGACAGCTATGCTAGGCTGGTTGGCTATGATGCATGGGGGTGTAGTGGTGATGGTGCTGAGGTCAAGTTAGGTAATACTACTAGTGGAGGGTGGGTGATGCAAAAGGAGGTGACACGGAAAGAGGAGAAGATCATGGATGGTGATGTTAGTCTCAATACGGGAGTGAAGAAAGGAGAGAAGAGAAGGCAGGGTGAATAGGGGGTATTGCGTGGCTCGGTTGTCTGCAAGCTAAGTTGTGAAGGAGGTCTTAGGCTGTGAAAAGAGGCTTAGGCTCAAAGAATGGTAGTGTTAGAGAGTGTCAAAGGGGTTAGGTTTCTACAGATGGTTATGCTGGAGCAAAGGGTAAAACAACTACTATTTATGCCTTTTCCCAGGGGTGTACTACTAAGCAACCAATTATTGTAGAGGGCGAGGTAAAATTTAGCGGTTGTAGTTATAGAGAGGAGAAGGAAGGATTTAAGGTAGTTAGGGATGGTTGCCAGTGAGGTGGTTAAGTGATAGGGGAGGCTATTATGGCACAGAATGGTGACAAATGGGTGGTAAGATATTAGGGTAGGGCATCATTTTCGATAAAGTGTGTTATGTGTGTTAGAGGGCTTTACACACACATATGGGCTGGTTGATGGTGGTGAAGGATGATGTATGACGGCTAGGGTGGCTTTACATAGAAGGAATGAATAATAATAGAGGGGAAGGAAGAAGAAGATGATGAAAGGGAGGCTCAAGTGACTGGTTAAAATATACAAGGGAAAGGGATGGCGCGATCATGGTAGTGATGGAGCCATAAGAAGGGCTGGTGCATAGCTTGAGGTGTGCTGATGGTGTTACATGCAAACCAAACTAGGATGAGTAAGAAGCTAAGGGGTTAAATTGTTGGTTTGGTTAAGTTGTAGAGGAAGGAGTATGCACATATGTATGTATATTCAGAGAAGTAGTGAGGGAGGTTGGTTCAATAGAGGGTGGGGTGAGGGTGAAGTGGTGGCTTTGCGGGTTTGACAGATGGGTATGGGTAAGTTGTGTAATGTAAGAGGGAGACAAAGAGAGTGTGTTGGGGAAGGGGAAATTTGAATAGTAGGGTTTTTGTGAGGGAGAGGGGATTAGCAAGGAGGATAGAAATTAATTTATTTAGTTTTAGGTTTATTTTGGATAGGTTAGGGTACCAAGTAGGAAAAATAACCCAAAAAGAATAGTCTAATTTTTGGATAGGTTAGATAAGAATGGAAAAGATAAAATAATCAAGAAAAATATTTAAGAAATTATTTGGGTTACAAGCTAAATGTTAATAATAAAATATTAGGAAAAGGTTTACGGGATAGTTTTCAATAAAGGGTAAACCCCCAAATGCAAAGATTAAGAAATTTTAGTTTGTTACATCACTACCCCATTAAACAGACTTGGTTACCAAATTCCATGCCATACTACTTAGATAGCTCATGAAGATAGACAAGGTACGCAGGTGAGCAGCTACCTACTTTAAAATAGGAAACCTTATTAACAAGAGAAAGTCACAAGAACACACAATCACAAAACATACACACTCAAGCCAACCAAGGAAGAAGCAGCAGCATACTGGAAGGAGAAACATCAGGATACAACACTTGCATATCTTCTTCTACTAGACTGGCCAACCAAATTGCTCTAAACATCGAATCCTGCTGATCTTGCTAATTTTGGTGGACCAGCCTTGAACACTGTAATTGAGACCTCTAGAGTTCATGATGAGGCATGCTATATCACTTAAAGCTTCTATGCTTAAGCTAATCACAATTGCAGCACCATATCAACTTCCCATACATCCTTGCATGGATGATCTCGCATATAACAACAATAGTGGTACTATCAGGTCAGTCTCTAACTAACTTCACTATAGGGATATCTCTGACCATTCTGGTGTTGAATCTCATTCTGATGTTGTACACTTGAAACCCTAATACTATAATGATAACTCGTGTCTTTGGAATCCCACGCCTTGGGTTTCCTCTTACCAAGAATTGAAGTTTTCTCCTAGATAAAGGTTGGCGACACACACTAGCTCATACGGTGTAGCCAAGTCATGGAAGACGCCATACCCATCATGTTTTAGATACTAAAGTGAATTCCTTGCTCAAACTAGAAGACAACCATATCCTCAATAGTAGCTATACCTAGAGAAAATATTAGCAACTCTATAAGCCATGCATGAAACTCATGCACTGCTAGACTTCCTTTAGTTAGGTGCATGAATTCCATGAGATTATCCTTCTTGAGGCTTTTAGTGTAGAAACACATATAAATTGTTGTATTGATGTCCTCTAAAGACATTGGCGCTCCACCTTGAACACGGTAGACAACCCACAAGGCGTGTTCCTAAAGACAATACTAGGTTATGCTCACCTTTCATGCTGCCAGGTAATCGACTACATCAAACGTCTTGTCAAAATCCTAAATCCATCCTTTTAGGATAATAGTGTCTTCTTTTCTATAATAGGTCAGCAAATGATGACCCAAACCTCTTTGAAAACAATCCTCTCTAATACCCTCCTGTGGGTTATAGGGAGGTAGTGAAGGTTGAGGCTAAAATAGAGGTGGACGCTTAAGAAACTCCTTGAAAGCCTCAAATACTATTGCTAAATGGTTGACTCATTCATTTAAAGCCATGTTAAACTAGCTAAAGAAAATGCATTAAGGAATTTCCTATCTTACTCGCACTTGACAAAAAAAAAATCCAAAAGCCACTTAATCTAGCCACACTAGAGTACTCAAAAGACAAATTCGGGTTTAAAAACACAAGAGGATGAAAATACATTTCTAGTTAAAACATTTAGGATCTTAGAACCAATCTCTGACCAAAACATGATCCTTAACAACCAAAACCATTGATATCAGCTTGTAACACCCCCAAAATGATGAACTAAAAAAGAATTTTCAACTAGCTAAGTGTAGAAGCTAAAACTATAAAGATGAAGGGTCTCACCACCACATTTGATAGAAGTCAGGCTTCCTCTACTATTCTCATACCATATGCTAAGATTAAAATTATTACTCTACTTAAATTAATAACACACATAAGATTTTGATTAGAGAGAACGAATAGATAAACAACATTTTGAAAATAAACCATATTAACGATAACAAAACGTAATGAGAGAAAATATAGGAGGACATAAGTGTCCAAAAATAACTAAAATTAAAGATATCATAAAGGACATCAGATAGTCTTAAACTCTCAACCCAAACTATAAGTTTGTGACTAAACTCATATGGTAACCTACAAACTTCCCATTGAATAGGTGAGGGACCACAAAAGTAGCCCTTGAATACAATAATACTGAGCAATCCATTATATAAAACCTATATGAAAAAACTAGCATGAAACACTTATAACGCATTACAATAATGCATGATATAAAACATTGAAGTATACATTATACATTCATTAAGTGGAATACGATAATCATTCTTATATCAAAATACCAAAAAGGCCATATACTCACTCATCTAGAATAAACTAAAATATACCAATTAAACATCCAAGGGATGCTCTTTGAAGTATAATTAGAACCAAAATAACCCCAAAATCAAGACGATAACAATATATCACATATATCATTATCAATACCAATAAATTCCATATGACAGGTAAGCTCATAGGCACAAGATCAATAAAATACATAACATCATAGCTAAACTCGAAGGCTACTATAGAATCACAAGTAGGCATAAAGGCTATTACTAAACCATTGGTACATGCAAAGGCTGCTATCAATCCATAGGTAGGCATGAAGGATGCGATTAAACCATGGATAGACAAAAGGGCTACTACTGAACCTTAGGTAGGCACAAAGTTTACTACCAAGACATAGATAAATATGAAGGCTACTTATAAAACGTAGTTAGGCACAAAAGCTACTATTGAACCATAGCTTTGCACAAAGGCTATTACCAAGCAATCCAATAATAATCATTTCTAATTTTATTTATTTACTTAAGCGCTGATCAAATCAACCCAAAAACATTAAGGTACTTTATTTCATATAGGTGCACCAAGGTAAAATAGTGTCCTATTGACTATCAACCCAAGAACATAAAGGTACCTTGGTAGTATTAATAAATGAAGCTAACACAATACCATACTAATAAGGATACCTAATCCATAAGTATACACATCTTCTATAAGTTTATCAATACCAATAAACTCCATATCACAAGTAAGCTCATAGGCACAAGATCCATAAAATACATAACATCATAGCTAGACTCGAAGGCTACTATAGAATCACAAGTAGGCATAAAGGCTATTACTAAACCATTGGTACATGCAAAGGCTACTATCAATCCATAGGTAGGCATGAAGGATGCGATTAAACCATGGATAGACAAAAAGGCTACTACTGAACCTTAGGTAGGCACAAAGTTTACTACCAAGACATAGATAAATATGAAGGCTACTTCTAAAACGTAGTTAGGCACAAAAGCTACTATTGAACCATAGCTTCGCACAAAGGCTATTACCAAGCGATCCAATAATAATCATTTCTAATTTTATGTATTTAATTAAGCGCTGATCAAATCAACCCAAAAACATTAAGGTACTTTATTTCATATAGGTACACCAAGGTAAAATAGTGTCCTATTGACTATCAACCCAAGAACATAAAGGTACCTTGGTAATATTAATAAGTGAAGCTAACACAATAACATACTAATAAGGATACCTAATCCATAAGTATACACATCTTCTATAAGTTTATAGTGCTTAATAGAGTGAGATATAAGGCTTTATTGGGGTACAATGGCAAACTAGTAAAAATCCATAATCAACTATGGGTTCTCAAGGTTTTTAACTTTAAATATTAGTATTTTTTTTTTACGTGAGAATGGTTTCCATGCTTAACCATTTTTTCTCATTTTCTATTTATTCAAGCTTGCCATAAACAATATCAATATAAGCTCTTCCCAGGATCAATTATTCTCATTTGGGCACATTAGGTCGAAAATGACCAAAATTTTGTTGAGATCAAATTACCACATTATCATCATTTTTAATTACTAATTCCAATTTATTTGTTAATTTGTCATGAAAAGGCTAAAACACAATAATTAAATTAATTATCATATAATTAAATTATTATTTGTGCCAAATGACCATATTTTCCTTATTTATGATTTGGCACATAAAACCTTAGCATGCATAACTAACACATCTAGAATCACATAATCTAATGTTCATGATATACAATATACATTAGAAATGCTTTTTGGAATAAATATCATAATACGTAGAAAATGACAAGATTTTTCCTAGGGCACACCTCCATAATAATTATTTTATAATTATATCTAATCATGCTCAACTTATCATTGTACTCAAAATTATTTTCTGACATGTATTAATACTTCCTCACCCAAAATATTTTATATAAGATAACATGTTATTTTTACCAATTTTTATGATAACAATAATAAGCACATAATTATATATAACAAATCATGTATCTATAATTTTAACATAATTTAAAAGTTATCTTTTTTCTAGCAAAGCACAAACTACGGTATTCTACTAAAATTATAAGAACCTGCTAATCAAACTTTTGTACCACAAAATAATACCACATTTATTGTATTAATATTTAACAAATAAAATAATACTTATAATATTAATATATTTATTAACAAAAATTACCAAAATACCGTCCGTATTAAAATTATAACCTAAAAATTATTTTCTAAAGAAACTTCTTCACGATGCATGGGCATAGTGAGTAGGCACATGAAGAAGTGGTTACAAGGCTTTGCTCGGCTCGCTAGCTTTGGTGCGCAAGGGTGGTAGTGGTGGGTGAGGCGAGGTTGAGAGAGGCATGGCTACTAGTGGAGGGTTGGCGAAGCAAAAGAAAGCAACGGGGAGAGAGGAGATTGTGGTGGATAATGGTTTTATGATCAACAAGATAATGCAGAAAGGTAGGAAGGAAAGGTAGGGTGGAAAGGAGGTGATGGATGGCTCAATTGGCTATGAGGGAGATGGTGTAGGAGTCTACAGTTATTAAGGGATGCATAGGTTGTGCAAGCAGCAGTGGTGGAGAGGGTCGAAGAGATTAGGTTGATGTGGAGGGGTATGCCAAAATAAGGGGAAGAACAACGACAGCTTTTGCCATTACCCAAGGCTATGCTACAAAGGGAGCAACTAGAGTAGATGTGGAGAGACAACGGTGGAATCAATGAGAGGGAGAATAGGTGTTTTAGAGGTTTTAGCTGTAGACAAGGAGAAAAAAGGAGTTATAGTAGTTGCGGCTGGCTATAAGCGACATGGTTGGGTGATAGTGGAGACTATGGTGGCACTAGATGGTGACTAATGAGTAGAAAAAACTAGGATAAGGCAGTGGTGGAGAGTTGTTGATGGTATGCATTTTGTTCGTTAGAGGGTTAGGCATGCATAATGGGCTAATTGCTGGTTGTCGATTGTGATGGGACATAGATGGGGTGGTTCTGTTAGGAATGCTCACCAATAATGGAGGGTAGGAAGAAGAAAAGGATGAAAGGAAGGATCAAGTGGCTAGATGAAATGGAAAAGGGAAGAGGGTGGCTTGGTAGTGATGGTGCTTGAAGAAGGGTTGGTGCAAAGCTAGAGGTGGGTTGGTGGTGTCTCATGTAAGCGAAATGAGGCCAAGAAGGGAGTACGGAGCTAAATGGTTGGTTTGGTTGAATGGGAGAAGAAGGAGTACATGAACTTATGAATGTATGTAAAGGGAGGTTGTTTCAATAGAAGGTGAGGTGAGGGTGAAGTGATAGCATAGAATTTTTGACAAATTAGTATAGGTAAGTTATGTGAGGTGAGGAGAAGATAGGAGAGTGCATTGGTGAAGGGGAAATTTATTTAATTTATATATGGGAGGTGGGGGTTGTAAGGGATGATAGAAATTTATTTATTTAGTTTTAGGTTTAGTTTAGTTAGGTTGGGATATTGGGTAGAAAAATTAACCTAAGAAAAATAATCCAATTTTAGATAGGTTTAATAAGGAAAAAGGTAAAATCATTAAGGAAAATATTTAATAAATTATTTAGGTTATAGATCAAAGGTTAATAATAAAATTATTAGAATGAGATTTATGGGTTTTTTTTAAATAAAAGGATAAAAACCCAAAAGTAAAGTTTACAAAATTTTGGGGTTTTCCAACACAAGCGCTCAATGCCTAGTTAGGGGCCAAGTGGAGGTTTGAGGGCTATCAGCACCAAGGTGGAGACAAGCAGTTCCAGGTTGTAGGCTGTCATTAGTTGGGGTTATTACTTTGTTATAGAGGATAATTAAGTCAGCAAGTAGTGAGGTGCTTCATATGTTAGCATTGTGGTAAGAACCACCCAAGGAAAGATTATGTTGGACAGTTGGTTTACTGTAACAGTTTTGCTAATATGGGGCAATACTAGTTTGAGCGTTGGACCGTTAGGAGTAGTGTCCTACAAGGGTAGCCATGTTCACATGTTATGTTGGAGCTAGTAGGAATATTCTACAGAAGAGAGTTTAGAAACCTCATCCTTTTCATCTAGGGTAGGGTTTAGCTAGTGTTGTAGGACTACCTCTACGTTATTTCTTAAATGTGATGAGTTATTCAAAGGTTGATAGGTAGTCATATATCGTCCAAGTATGTTTATGGTTGTTTCCTTTTCAACATATGAGTTATTCAACTTGGGTGCTTTATACTCCTTTGTTTTTACTACTTTCGTAGCTAGGATAACTATGATTCCTTCAGATAAGACAGAGACTTTTGTTATACTCCCATCTGGGGATATACTTTCATGTACTAGGTTTTATAGAGATGTGGCCTTAGTCATCAATGGAATTGAAATTATGGTATACCTCATAGAGCTTGAACTTTGTGATTGTGAAAGAATCCTTAGGATGGATATGCTCTCGAGATACCAAGGTATAATCAATTTCATATAGGAGCATGTGGTTCTTAAGGAACCAAAAGGTGAGAGGGTTTTTTTTTACAAGAGATGTATTCTAGGCTGCTAGTGAGGATAGATTTAGTAGTTTCTCTACAAACGGGTACCTATTCTACTTATACAATGTTTAGAATCTTAGTCTTAAGGAGCCATCAATTGAGGGAATCCCAATGATACAAGAGTTTTGTAATGTGGTTATCAATGACAACCATGGTATGTCAGTAGCGCATGAGATAGACTTCATAATAGACCTTCTACTAAGGATAGATTTTGTGTTGAAGGCACCCTATTGCTTGGCATCAACTGAGATGGTAGAGTTGCTCACTCCGTTAGAGGAGTTATTGGAGAAAGGGTATATTCAACTGAGTGTATCACTATGAGGATCACCAGTCCTTTTTGTGGGGAAAAATGATTATGGGTTGAGACTCTATATCAATTACTAAGGATTAAATAAGGTTACAATGAAGAACCTTTATCCTTTACCTTGGATTGATGACCTTTTTGATTAATTTTTAAATATCTTAGATTAAGTTAACATTAGTTGAGGATTGCCGAAAGGGGCATATAGAAGATAGCCTTCAAGATAAGGTATGTCCATTATGAGTTCAACTTGATGTCCATAGGACACACTAATATGCTTACGGGGGTTCATAGCTCCCATGATTTTCATCTTCTAGATGTACCTCGATTAGTTTATTTTTGTCTTCATCAACAATATCTTGATTTACTCTAAGACTCATGCGAAGCACAAACAATATCTAAGGAAGACTCTAGTGTTGTTGAGGATACATTAGTTGTACACCAAGATCCTAAAGTGTGAATTTTAGCTGGATGAGGTAGTTTTCCTTGGACATGTCATCTTAAAGGAAGTTGGGTTGGTGGATCCTTTAAAGATCCTAGCCATATCAAAGTGGTCAGCACCAACGAATATTAGGGAGATATGTAGTTTTATAGGATTATTAATGTACTACAAATATTTCATCTAGGATTTTTCTAGGATTACTCGTCTTTTGACAAGCTTGTTGAAGAAGAAGACATGCTTTCATTGGGATGAGAAGCACGTTCAGGTTGTTGAGGAGGATGATTTCAACTCCAGTACTTACCTTGCCATTGGGTATAGAGCGATTTGAGGCATATAGTAATGCATCCAAGAATGGGTTGGGGTGTGTGAAGATGCAGCATGGGAGGTTAGTGGCATTTGCTTCTCATAAGTTTAAGGAGCATGAGTGTAATTACCCCACTCATGACCTTAAGCTTACTGGACTGGTTTTTTCCATGAATATCTAGAGACATTACTTATATGGAGAGCAATTTAAGTTCTACATAGACCGTAAAGGCTTCATGTATATCTTCACTCAAAATGAGATGAATATGAGATATCAGAGATAGTTAGAGTTGGTTAAACACTATGATTTGGAGTTTATCTACCACGTGTGTAAGGTCAATGTCATAATAGATGCTCTTAGTATGAAGATTTCATACTCCTTAGGTTCATTAGTTGTTTCAAACTAGATTTGGTATTAAATTTAGGAGATGGATATTGAGATCATTAAGTTTGGGGATCTTGAGATGAGGATAAGCACTCTCTCGATCACACCAAACATTTTTGGCGAGTTCCAAGCTAGTTATCTAGGAGTTGTGTGGTTGTAGTAGAAGGTAGAGTAGTGTGGTTTTAGATTATTGAGGATCGTAGTATCCTATTTTGAGGTAGATGGTGCATTCCGTAGAGTTGTAAGGAGCTTAAAAGGAATATTCTATAATAGGGTCACCATGCACCTTATTTTGTCCATCAAAGAGGAGACAATATGTGGAAGGACTTGAGCCAGATTTATTGGTGGCCTTACTTGAAGTAGGAAGTTGCAGACTTTATAGCGAGGCACTTGACTTGTCAGGAGATCAAGATCGAGCACCAACATCAAACATGGTTGGTTCAGCTATTAGAGGTTCTAGAGTGAAAATGGGATAACATGTCGATGTAATTCATTGTTGGTTTACCAAGGATCCATAATGGTTCAGATTTAATTTGGGTTAAAGTTGGTCAGTTGACCAAGTTAGTAGTGTTCATAATTAATTCAATGTAGAGTATGGAGCAGATGTCCAATGCTTATAGGAAGTATCTGGTATGGAAGCATGGGGTGCCAAAAGACATCATGTTGGATGGAGATTCCATAATCTTATTACACTTCTAATAGAAGTTGTAAGGAGCTCTCAAGAGACCGTTGAAGATGAGGTGTGCTTTCCATCTGCCTATAGAAAGTTACACTGAGTGCACTATTTAGACTTAGGAGGATATTCATAGAGCGTGTGTACTCAAGTTTCATGGTAGTTAGGGGGATCATCTACACTTGACAGAATTATCTTACAACAAAATTCATCATGAAAGCATAAGAATATCACTTTTTAAGGCTCTCTATAGATGAAAGTGCCATAATCCCTTATGCTGGAGCAACTTAAGAAGGATAGTTGTATTGGGACTATAGATGGTAGAGGATAGTACAATGTAGATCATACTTATTCAAGATCTATTGAAGGCTTCCAAAGATAGGTAGAAGAGTTATGTAGATTACGGAGGAAGAGATATGGGTGTGATATGGTTGATCGAGTGCTTTTGAAGGTTTTGCCAACTAAGCATGTGATGCAATTTGGTCAGAACGGAAAGCTTAACCCAAGTTACATTGTCCCATATGAGATTTTAGTTAAAGTTAGTGAGGTTCCTTACCAACTTCCTTTCCTTTTGAGTTATCATATGTACATAATGTTTTTTATACCTCTTAGTTGAGGACATATGCGGTAGATCTATCGCACATCATTCAGCTAGAGATGATTGGGCTTGATGATGCATTATCTTATGAGGGGTGACCGCCGAGGATCCTTGACACTAAGACATGTGAGACTCGTTAGAAGGGCATCCTACTAGTGAAGATCTTGTGGTTACACCATGGAGTGGAGGAAGCTACCTGGGTATCTGAGGAGGATATCAAGATGAAGTATCGAGATCCTTTCTTTTAGTTGTGTTGCATGCGTAAAGCTACCTCTTTTAATAGGGTAGTACCCTACTCTCATATACTAACTCTTGGTTGTTATTTTATTTTATTTGATGGCTTAAGGTTTTGTCCTAATTTTTGTTTACATCAACATTTTTCTTTTGTTGACTTTAGGGACGAAGTTTCTTTTAATAGAGTAGTACTATAATCCACTCTCCTAAAATATAAAAAGTTATATTTAAAATTATGTTGATATAAAATCAATGAGTTTTGGTTTTGGAAAGGCTTGAAGTTTCCATGAAGTTATGAATTTCAAATAGATTAATTGACTAGTGTACCTAATCGATCAATCGATACTCTTACAAACAAATAATTTAATTTTCCGATAAACCAGTCAACTAGTTTTTTCAAACTAATTGATTGGTTGTCATGCAATTTTATATCCTCTTCAAATATTGATTCGATTATTTTTCCAATTTTTATAAAAGCTTCTATTTAGAATCTATGTGTGATAATAAGCATATCTTGGTGCTTTGAGATTATTTTAACATTATTTAGATCACTCTATGATCTTATTTAGTTAAAATTTCCCTAAAAAACTTTTTGAGGCATTTCTCACCTTATCTATTCTTCTTTAATTTCCTTTCTTTTCTGGCAGCCATAGCTGCGTGCTTGACTTTCTACACCTCCTCCTTAACCTATAAAACCTTTGTCACATATCTTCCTAGTCACACCTCACCTCCCTTACCTCAACTTGTGATCTCCTCACACCTTAGTTTCCCCACACTAAACCTAAGTCATACTTCTCTCTCCCTCTTATGTGTGAAAACCAACACTCTCCCCTATACACTCCATTCCTAATTCAATTCACTCCCTATCATCTACACTTGATTAATCTCTCCCTCTTCTCTTGTGAAAATTTCCCAAGTGTTGGGTATTCTCTAATTTTCCATTTATTCTTCTCCACTAGGAAAACAAAGGTTACCTCTTACTTCCTCATCCTTTAGTTAAAATTCATGTCTCATATTTCTTCTCCTAATCTTAGCTTTAGCTTTGCCTTGTTTATTTTAAGCAAGGATGGATGGGTTAATGTTTTAAGAAAGGTTGAAAACCTTAGTTTTTGGTTTTCGATTTCAGTCCTAAGAAAAGGTTGTGTTATGCCAATTCTCCTCTCCTTCTTATGATTTTCCTTTTATTAAGTTTTAAAAAGGTGTTTTAATAGTTTTGATTATTTATTCTCTTAGGAATCAATATCTTGGTGACAACCATCAATTTAGGAGTATTCCATGTAAGAAGAGGCAAGGCATTCTTATCTTTAATATGAATAAGGCCTTTTGTTGTTTGTAGTGGTTCCATATTCTTCCTTGAAGTTTTAAGCTTTTTTTTAGGCCCCTATTATTATGCATGTTTTTTGGTAGTTTTGAGCAAGATTTTGTTAAATTCTAATATTACCATGTACCTATGTGGTTAAATATGTTTAATATGTCTTTTTATGTGTTTTATGATATAGAAGCATGCTAGGATTAATATGGTAAAGCTCGGTAAAATTTTGATATATGGATCACAAGTCTGATGTTCTTTTGCTCAGAGCAGTTGATAGGTTTATTAGATCGATCAACTGACTATGTGATGAGTCACTCGGTTTGAGGATTTTAATCGGCTGGTTATGTGATCAGTTAATTAATTCAATGAACCAATCGACTAGTTTGTATGAATAGTTGGTTAGTTACCCAAACCCATAGACTAGTTCCCCTGTGACCAGAGTGGCCTAGTCTCTACTTTGTCCCACTAACCTATCAACTAGTTTGCAATGAACAATCGTCTAGCAGAACAAACAAGTCGACTAGTGTACCTATATTTTACAATGTTTGTTTGTTAATTATTTCTCTTCCTCTGGGCCTTCTATATTAATGTTTCCATGTATTGATATCATTTTAATCATGATTGCAACCATATTTACACTAAACTTAATAGGGATCAAAATGATAATATTTGGGCCTTGATATAATTAAGTTTGGTGTCATCACTAAACACCCAATTGGTGGCTTATATGCCATGTGATGTGTTTGGTGTTATCACTTGAAAACACCCAATTGTTTATTAGTATAATTCATTTTATGATTTGTTATATCACTTGGTAATTAATAAATAATGGATTAAGATTTCATTAGAGCTTTTTTCTGACTCTTGAGGATAGCTACTAGGGAGTTGTTGGGTGGGTTACCCTATGGTTGATTTAGTAAGGGGTGTGCACATATCTTTGAGGTATATGATTATACTATGGTATGCCAATGTGGCTTCGGTGTCTAGTAATAGTGGGTGAGGTATCCTAGTACAAGCCCCTTGGCACTTCCTAATATCCATTGTTGAGGCGCGTGTGGTATCCCAATATTTTAGTCCTCACGGTGAAGATATTCAAGGTGCAGAAGGTGAGGTATCCCTGGATAAGCCCCTTTAATTTACTTTAACCACCTATTGTGGGTGTGGATCTAAATATGTGTTAGCCCTTGTAGTAGTTACACTCGATATGTGGTTGATGTGGCATCCTTGGAGAAATGTCCCTCTGATATAATCTAACCCAATGTGGTGGGTGTGGTATCCCATTGTGTGTGCATGCTACCATGACTTTTTTCCATGGTGAAGAATTGGTTGTGATCGAATGGATTATCTTAATAACTAAAAATTATGTGGTCACTAAATGAAGATTTATGACATGGTTCACATTATGTGGTTTTAATGCATTATCTATATTATTAAACTTTCATTATTTCCATGCAAGCATGCCTTCTTATTTGATTATCATGAGTTGTGTAATTTTTTATGTTAGTATGCTTATCACCATGGTAATATGTGACTTCAATGTGTAGCATGATCCCTTACCATATTTTAGGTCGTCTATTTTACTAGTACTTTACAGTACTGATATAACATTGATATGGTCACTATAGTGATATGACTTCTAGTCTAGTAAATAGAGAAAGTTTTGAAAGGATATGATTCTCAGCTATATTATCTTGAGGATAATACCGCAAGCTAGTAGCTGACCATTGCTAAAGGTTTGAGAGTTATATTCCCATTTAGTTAAGAGTTAGGTTAGCCGATTAAATATATTTTTCCCTACTATGTTGGGATATTTTTAGCTCTTTCCTATTATTTAAACTATTATCTCTCATCCCAGTATTTAGATTTTGTAAACTATCTCTTCTATCTATACTACTATTCTCATCATTATTATTATAAAGTAGTAATAGTTGGGCATGTATTCTTTCATGATTGTTCTATTTTACCTTATATCAAGCATGGGCTACATGATGATCACATATCTTTCATGGTTGATGTGCTAATAAAATTCAGTTATTTTTCTCTCATAAATGCTTCTACATTTTCTTTAAAACAAAAAAATTAATTGGTTTAAAATTTGAGGGTGTTACAATGTGTCCCTCAGTGAATTGAAAGATACAATCTTTTCCATGGGACTATATAAGAGCTCTGGGCCATATGCTTTTGGACATATTTTTTTAACGTAAGTTTTAGGATGTTATTCACAATAATTTATATCATACGGTTCAATTGGCTTTTACATCTAGAGTTCTCTTGGCTAGTATCAATAATTCCCATATTTCACTTAACCCCAAAGTTTCCTCTCACTCTACGTTGTAAGAATTCCTCCTGATTGACCTTTGTAATATCTAATGTAAGATTGTTATAATTATTATTTAAACTCGCATAAGCCTCCTCTATGAGAATTATTAGACTAGAGTTTCTTTGGAAGAAAACTAGGGGCAACATCATCATTGCTCGTGAGATCTTATATATTAGAAGGCATGAAAGAGGGATGCTTGGTATATGGCTCTCAAGATCAATCTTGAGAAGGCTTTTGATATAATTACATAGTCATTCATTGAAGAGACCTTAATCTTAGAGGCTTTCCCTCACAGCCTGTTACTCTGATCATATTTTGTATCACTACCTTGGAAATTTAGCTTATTTGGAATAGAAAGTTGTCTCAAGCATTTAAACCTTCATGTCGAGTTCATCAAGGGGATCCTATTTTTCCTATATATTAATTTTGTGCATTGAATGTTTGTCTAACCTTATTAAGCATGAGGTTACATCAAGGGCATGCCATGGTATTTCCACTTATAATGGTGCTCTAAAAATTTCACATATGTTGTTTGTTGTTGACCTCCTATTGTTTGGTCATGATAATTTTCATGAGGTCTAATATATTACAGTTTATCTTCATTGATCAAAAGGTCAATGCCCATAAATCAATTATTAATTTTTACCCAATATGTTGAATCTCCATATTAATTCCATTTCCTCCTACTCAGGAGTTACCTCCATTAGTTCTCTTGGTTGGCACCTTGGGGTGCATCTTTCTTCTAGTAACTGCTCAAAAAATTTCTTTGAATCAGTGGTTGAGTGCAACAAGAAAAAGCTAATTTCTTTGCAGCTAACTCTATTTTCAATGGTTGGTCGGCTAACTCTCATCCAAACTGTCACCTTAACAACCCCTCTTTACACCATGTGAATTGAAAGATACCTAAGAGTATCAATGACGCTATAGAGTGTGTACCACCCCCATTTTTCACTACCAAAATTTTTTTCTATAACATATTGTGGAATCAATCAACACATAAAAAAATAGGGTGTTATCGTCGTACTTGACATAAGATAGACGTCTGCTGCCTATCCCACATCAGATATAAGGCTAAACCAACCAAACATTAAAACAAAAAATTGTACAAGTAATAACTTGATTGAAACAATTCCAAAATTTTTACAACTAGCGACCCTAATGGGTTCCTGGTCAAGTCGTTACAGAATACATATTAAAAGTACAGAGTTACAAAACATAGGTTGGGGCATGAGGTCCAAAACAATAC
Source organism: Tamarix chinensis (assembly GCA_030549775.1). Taxonomy (NCBI): domain Eukaryota; kingdom Viridiplantae; phylum Streptophyta; class Magnoliopsida; order Caryophyllales; family Tamaricaceae; genus Tamarix; species Tamarix chinensis. Next base: position 61,002,222 of record CM060181.1, read on the forward strand.
CATGGTCTTCTATGGACCCCACCGAAACCTTTCGAATGACCTCACTAATGTAGGCCCTTTATTAACCATCCCCAAAAACCTGCACACAGTTCTCTACTCATGGGAATGAGCTAGCGACCAAGCAAACGGGCACATAAGTGCGCTACATGATGAGTAAGCTAAGTTTCTTCCTCAATGTGTATAAGCTTGCTAATTTTCAATCATGACATAATATATGACATGCATCATGGAAGGGGTGAATATAAATATAAATTTATAACACATACTATCCTATTCCACATCATCATAGTATAAACATCATGCTTAGGATACCATAGTACTTTAACATAACCACTTACATGAGCAATTGCATAGAGTAGCCCAACAAATGCTAGGGTTATTTCCATCTATCTAGTTTCATTAAGATATACCATCCATTTATCCATGTAAGATATAGACCAATCAATGTAATTAATGTTCGAACCATATCATCACTTCCATTTCATAGCCAGTCATCAACCATTTATTTGATTATTATTCATTGTTATTAATCAGTAATTACTGACTATATTTTATTATCATCGAGCAATGGACTGTTTACCACCCCATGGTATCAAATACCATGGAAGTCAAGCTAAATAAGAGACATAAAGTATAGACCAAAGACAATCACTAAGTGGACATAAGTCCAGGTCGAAGCCAACATACTAGGTAATCAGACATTTAGTATCGATACCTTCTGGTATATTATCAGTGTCTATAGTAGGTAAGGCACCAGGTCCTCTAAAGATCTCACCCAAACGCACCAAAATACTCGAATGTAGACTAACCCCTGATAGCTAATTAAGGATCGGGTAACTCAGACCTATACTCAACTCGACTTTCTTTCACTTTAAGTGATTAGTATTTCATTCATAAGGATGGGTGATTATACAAGGCCCATACATGAAAACAAGGTAAATTCTCATATTAAATTATATTGATCCTTTTATTTCCATTTCCCCAACCATGTGGATTATCCTTTTTCCCTTGGCCAATATTATGCATATCAACCATATGGTACAATTCATGCCCATAGTGATTCCCATTACTCACCTTTCAAAATTAATACTCATCGTAAGTAAAGTACCCATTTAGCTTTTACATTACTCATAATGTATGCCATAAGATATGATCCATTGTAATCTCTTACTTAGGCCATTAATCCATGATAAAATCTATGTTTTACCCCATCAATAATCATTGAATAATCCCTAACATAACCTTAAGGAAACACCGAACAAAAAGGAACCAAATCATGCAAATCAGTCGAAAAAGTTGATTGGTCTGGCCTGAGTGGTCGATTAGTTGTATCAACCAGTTGATCGGTAAGGGTCGACTAGTCAATTAGTTCAACTCAACTAGACCAAGCTTTCTTCAAATTGATCGATTGGTTCTTGTAAGGCATTCGGTTGTTCATTGACTAGTAGATCAATTTTGCTAAACTAGTCGATGGGTTTAAGTAGAGAGTAGGACCAAGGTCTCTATAGGGATACCAATCGATGGTTTTGGTCAATTAGTAGGCTGTTCTAGGAACTAGTCGATTGGTTCGACTTGACTAGTCTATTGGTTAGCCCTAACACATCACCAAATAGCAAATTTCATACAGACTCTTGCATATAAAATCATTTCTAACCACATTAGAACATGTATCAACATCTACTAACATATTTCTAACTAGATTATCCCACATTTCTCACCATAGTTTCATTATAGCCTATTTTATCCATTTTCATACTCTCTTCTCAATTTCTGACATTTAAATATGTAAATCATTTGTACCAACTCTTTTCTTCATACCAACATGTATCAACGAATAAAAATATAACCTTTCATAAAGAACACTTGCTAACATTTTAAGATCAAGAATCACTTAGTTGATGTAGGCTAAATCCTCTTAAAAATAGAAAATCCAACCTGTGAAAACTTCAAATTTTGAAACCTTAAAAACCAAAAATCTTAACTTAGATATTATACCAAAATCTCATCAAATTTTTAAAAAAGAAGCACAAAAAAATAAGAACATACCACTAAGCAAAAGCAGAGAAACGGTCAACTAAACCACTCAATCTTTTTCCCAAAATCTAACTCTAACTTACTTAACAATTGAATAAGAAAGATATAGAGATAGGATAAGAGGAGTGTCCAAAATAATCTGGCAATGTTGAAGTGTCGAGGGAAAAGAAGAGAATGTAGAACTTAAGGGAATTTCAGTGGCTGAAAGAAGGTGCAATGTAGGGATGATTGGGGCTATTTATAGCTAACCAATCGAAGAAAAACAAAGAGGGTTCTAAAATTGACTCAAAAACCTACCATAGACCATTTGAATTCGATCAAAACAGAAGGATTTTTCCAAGATTTGCTGACTTAGTCTCTAGAGCTCAAATAATGACTCTGGGGGATTTCAAGCCAATCAGAACAAAATTAGCTTATACGAATGAAGAAATAGGAGGTCATAATGGAAGGAATCTTCCAACTACTTAGAAGTATGCTTGATATTGAAGCAATTGATCTAAGAATCATGCTAAGGAGAGAGGAAGAAGAAGATAATAGCTGAGGTCATCTCTCTCCCTCATTTATCTCAATTCACCTTTAGAGAAAAGTAGGGCAATATTTTGGGTTAAATGCATCATTAAAATGGATACGAATCTCTTAGGGACAATTGGTATGAGTTGGTAAGGTTCCATTTTAGTGTAAGGAATTTTTTTTTAAAAATATAACTCAAAATTTATGATTAAAAAATTAAGTGAAATAATTAGATAATAAAATTTTAAAATAATAAAATATTATTTTCCTTCAAAAATTTGTGATTAAAATGAGTAAGTGGAATAATAATATAATAAAAATATTAAAATACAATGACCTTTGACAATTTATGATTAAATAATTAAATGGAATAATAAGATAATAAAAATTTAAATAAATAAAATATTATTATCCTTTGAAAATTTCATTTTAAATAATTAAGTGAAATAATAAGATTATTTAATTTAAAAATATTAAAATACTAGTCGATTAGTTTGAGTCAACCAATTAATTGTTCTACCACTTTTCAATCTATTTCCCCTAACCAGTCGATTAGTTTTGTCAAGGAAAAACTAAATTATTGAAATGACAACCCACTCAATCTGTTCATGGGACCGTTCGATTAGTTTGCCTATAAAATTCAATAAACTCCATTTGTCATCATGATTTCACATCAAACTTTATTAAAAACCAAGTTATAACATTAAATAAAATCAAAGGCTCAAAATTAGCATGATTCTTATATAGCCATTTTACAAAACATTGGGGTATTACAGATTGGCTTCACTATAACTTTATTTGGAGTGCGAAAAGAGGCAAGGGGAAGGTCCATTCCTAAACTAGTGACACCTATTTAGACCCAAAGATTGTGGCAGGTTGGGTCTTTTGAATATGGATTATATGAATTACAAGTTTATCATGAAGTTAGCTTAAGGGGTCATCTAACGTCTGTACCTATTGTGAGTAAACATTCTACACCAAAAAATATTTACAACAACTGGGTTTCGATATTAGTAAAATGAAACACAGTGCCTCACCTCGATGGTGTGTCTTCTTTCCTTCCATGCATTAACTTTGTGTAGTCACAAAGTGGGTCATACGTGTTGGTAATCAAGCAAAGTTTTGTGGCGGCTAGTAGGTGGGGTCAGAGCGTCTCCTTAACTTTGTAAACTAGCCTATTCTTCATTAGAACCTTTCTAAGAATGCGTGAGATTTTCTTGATCATAATAATAACTGATGATTTTATTAATACCTAATATTTTTATAAGATTTATTGAATGAAAAGTTATGGTATTTAATAAATTTTGATAATTCCTTATGTTCATTTGGAACTATAATTGGGTTTGAGGTAAAGATGGATTTGAATAAAGTTTAGAAAATTGAATAAAATAATTTTTCAAGCAGATCGATCAACTGGTCATTTGTTTCAACTAAAAGGTTTTTATTTGACTAAATCAATTGATTAGTTGGTAGAACAGTCGATTATCAAGCCAAGCTAGTCTACTTGTTGGTTCGGATGAGTATAGTTTCAAAGCTCAATTTTTTGAGAAATTTATTTTACCAAAATAGAACTTTAATGATTCAACTCCAAGCTATGGCTTAGATATTGTTAACCATTTTTATCATGTATTTGGCTCTAGTTGTTTCCCTTAATAGAGCATGACCTCACCTTCATCATCTTTCACCTCTCTCTTATACACACCTTTGAAAGTATTTCTTTGATTCCAAATAGTCTATGCCTAGCTATGAATTTTTTTTTCGACGCTGATCTTCTATTAGCGCTCTTACGTTCAATATTTTCCAGACAAAATCACCTTGTATTTCCCATAAAATCACCATTTTAGCTCTAGAATAGTAGGAAATCCCATCTTGATAATTTTGCTCATATTTGAATGGTAAATTCGGATTTTTGATCTGTTGCATAAATCCACTGATTCCTAAACTAATTCATTGGCTATAAATAACAGTAATCGCTCTTTCTCACCACTTTTCTTTTAGCCTCCAAAATATATCTGCTCTCTAGCTTTTATGATCCTCTCCACTTCGATCTTTCAATTGAGATCTTTCCAATCTTCTGATAATTTGTCAAGCTCCCTCTTGTTTTATCTTTAAGCAATAATGATCTAGATTTAGGAAGAAGTTAAGTTACACTCAACAGAATATTCTTCTATTTTCCTCATAGGCTTGGTAAGCCTATTTTTCTTCCCAAATTTGAATTATTATTGTGAGAATTAAACATTGATTTCTGATGCTTTAACTTGTAGTTTTTAAAGTTTTGTAAGTTTAGAATATTCCATTTTGAGTTTTTTCATTAGTGGAAATTTTTTTTAAGCACTAAGTAAGTCATTCTTACCTCTAAATTGTAACTTGAATAAGCATGTGGTGGGATGTATACTGAAAAGGGTTAATTTTATATTTCCTTATGAGAGTTTGGCTTTAAATTTATGTAGGTTGAATTGTTTTTGAATCCTTAGAATAATGTATAATTTTAGAGAAAACAGAGTTGATTTACTTGAATATGAATCATGATTCAGTTTATGAGAAGGTAAAATATTGGTATGGTGCTATGATATGTTTTGTTTAGGTGTGGTAGGATTTTAGAGTGTGATTTGCGTGAAAAATGTTAGTTATATGGTTTTTGGATGCAAATCGATCAATTAGTTAGGTTAAATCAATTGATTAGCCCTTAGAATAATCCACTGGTTGGCCCACAATTATCAATAGTTTGGTCTATAGTGACTTTGGTTGTTGTTTGCTTAAATATATTGATTAGATGGGTAGAATAGATTGACTAGTTTTCAAACAATCAACTGGTTTGGCTAAACCAATCCATCCATTTGAAGGAAATTTAGGTTTAGGTTGAGCCAAACCAATCAACTAGTTAGGGAAACTAATTGATTGGTTAGGCCAAACCGATCGATTAGTTCGGCTTGATTGTGTGATTTTATTATTTTGGCCTTAATATGATTTGAGACTATGCCTAATGTTCCTATATCACTACTTAATGAGTGAAGTATACTTTTTGGCTTGGATTTCCAACCCAATGGATGGATTAATTGTATCATAACTCATAACATACTCTATAGGTGTTTGTGAAGGCTTTAGTAAAAAAACCTGAATGAGTATTTTATTACTTCAAAAGGGTAATGTAATCTAGATTATCATAATAGAAATGATTAATCTTATGGATTAAATAATTTTGGTAAAGCCCTAATGGAAATACCACCACATAGTTGGGGGAATAAAAATGGTTAAAATGGAAAAAGTGTGTGGATGCTGTACTTGTATGTTGTATGGGCCTTGAATGATCACATATTATTGGAATTAATACACTATTCAATTAAAGTGCATGAAGAGCAAAATACGTATAGGTCTGGCTTGACAAATCATTAATAAGGTACCAACGGTTAGTATACCTTTGGCCATTTATTGGTGCCTTCAAGCTTTGCTGTTAGGCAAGATCCTAGTAAGTTCCGGTGCCTAACTACTCCAGAAATTGATGATGTACTAACGGGTATCGATACTAAAGGGTCTAATTACTTAGGTTGCTTTTGTAGTTGGTTGGAATTTATGTCCATTGGTGATTACTAGGCTTCAATTATACTTTATGTCCTTTTGTTTGGATAGAATTCCATGACATGTGATAGCATGGACTAGTGCATAATCCAATGCTCGATAAGAATTGGAATAATAACATAGATAAAGAGAAAAATAAAAAGGAAAAGAATGGCAAGATGGATAATGGCTTATAAATGAATGACCTAATGGATTTGCAAGTTAGAAGAATTGACTCAATAGCAGACTATGTGAATGGATAATAATAGCAATAATAGTTTCAATAATATGCTTAGTATATTAAAAGGATCATCAATATTAAAGGTTACAACTTATCAAAAAAGCATAACTTGTAAAAATTTGCTCCCAGCGAGGCTTCCTCCTCTCTCCTTCTCCCATTGCCAAGACAGGGAGAACTGTGCTTACTGCCAGGAAGTAGTTTGACTAGAGAGATTACTTTATCTCATTTGGTTGATATTGCAAAGGGCTCACGAATAACATCCATTGAATATCCATTGATTTCGATTCAGGAAGAAAATTTGTTGAGTCTGAATCAAAACCCTATAAATTGTGATGCAGTTGCGATGAAAGAGAATAATCACTTGAATCAAGAATTGGATGGTTATTGAGAAACATTTCTTCAACCATTGGCAGTTTCCCCAAATCTAAATCCTAATTTTGATAATGCAAATTAGGATCAAGAAGTTGTTGATGGTGATAATTCTAATCAAAAAAACCTCTAATATACCTATGCAAAAATCGTGGAGGGATATAGTTATTGGGAATAGATCATCTTCAAACATGACTGCACTCATTTACATCCCACCTACTCTTACAGGGGTCCGGTGGAAGATTTCTATTCTTAAAGACAAGGTTGAGGAAAATTACAAAAACCAGATGGGAACCTTGATTGGGTATGTCATTGGTATTCGTCCTACTTTAGAACAGATGAAATCTTTTGTTCGTAACCAATGGCCTGCCATTCAACCACCACAAATCTGGTTGCATGATGAGGGGTTTTTGGTGTTTAAATTTTAATTAGATCAAGACATAGATTGGGTTCTTAAATCACCTTACTGGACTTTCCTAAATAGGCCATTCATACTCAAACCATGGCATTGTTAATTCTAGTTTTTTAAAGAAAGTTTCCAGTTTATGCCGTTGTGGATAAAAATCCCTAATCTTCCCCTGGACTATTGGGATGTGGATTCCATTAGTCATATTACCAGTGCTATAGGATGCCCTTTATACTTAGATGGGATTACAAAATTTAGTGAGCGGCTTTCTTTTGCCTGAGCATTGGTGGAGGTGGATGTGACAAAGAGGTATATGGAATAAATTGACATTGAAGATCCTGAGGGTAGCACAATCACACATTCTATTATATATGAATGGAGAACCTGTTTTTGTAATTCTTGTAAAGCATTTGGTTATAATTCATGGTCCTTCCACGAAAAAGAGAAGTCACCACAAGTAACAGCTATGGGAGATAACACATGCCATGGTGCCTATCCAAGAGAGGAAGTTGCCCCTCAATATATGTTACCTAAGAATCCTAAACTTCCTAATCATAATACAACATCTATGCACCAGATAAAGCCTATGTGGAGACCTCGGTAGAAACCTCTAAGGACCTTCCCTGCTTAGGATTCTTCTCACCAGGCTGCAAATAAAAACCTAACTGACATTTCCAACCTAGATAATCCTAATAGCAGAAGATGTACTCCCTAAGAATAGGAGAATGGACCATTCGATGATTGAGGGAAGTAGTATATTACTGCCTCTTATGTGATCTCCACTTAGTTATGATGGGGGTATGGAATGTGAGAGGCCTTAATAAACCTATTAAACAAAAGGAATTAAGGTAGTGTCTTTCTGTAAATAATATTTCTCTTTTAGAAAGCAAAATAAAAATTGTTAAAGCTCCTCCAATAAGGAAGAAGTTAGGTCAATATTTTAATTTTCTAGACAACTACTCTCACCACCATAATGGAAGAGTTTGGTGTTTTGGGGACACAAGGAAGTGGCATGTAAAACTCTTACATGCCCATGCACAAGGTATTCAAGTTCATGTTACTTGCTGCACTATAGGTATTGATTTATATGCTTCCTTCATTTATGCTTATAACTAGGGAAATAATAGGAAGGATCTCTGGCAGTGGCTTGAAACTACTGCCATTTCTCAATCACCTTATATAGTTTTTGGAGATTTCAATGTAGTTTTACATGATCATGAGAAATTCCAAGGGGAAGGTATTTCTATGGGTGATGTAGAGGATTTCAGCACCTGTTTAAATAAAATTCTGATAACAGATCTACATTACACAAGACATACATACACCTGGAATAATAGGAAATTGGGAACATATAGAATCATGTGCAAGGTTGACAAGGTCCTTAGCAATGTTAATTAGCTGGATAAGTTTACTAAAACAATGGTGGATTTCCAAACTACCCTTTTTCTGACCATTGTCCTACAGTGGTAAACATGAATCTTATAAGACCTTAGCTCAAAAGTAGGTTCAAGTTTTATTACATGTGGAATTTTGATGTTGATTTCTACAGCATTGTTGCAAAGATTTGGCGGGAGCAGCATCAAAGCTCACTATCAAAATATATCAAGAGTTCTCTGTATCAATTAAGTTATAGGTTCAGATGTCTCAACAAGGTAAAGTTTTCTAGCATCACTAGTAAAGTTAATGCTCAAAGAAGCCAGCATGAAAATATCCAGGGGAAGCTGAGAGATAATCTTACTTGTGCTATTCTCCACCAAGAAGGACAGGATTGTCTAAAAAAGTATGAATATTATACAAAGTGTGAAGAAAGTTTCTTAAAGCAGAATTCAAGTATAAAGTGGCTCCAACTGGGTGATTCAAATAATTAATTCTTTTTTGCAAATATGAAAGCTAGACAAAATAAAAGAATGGTTTCAAATAATTAATTCTCAATAGTGATTGGGCAACATATCCTGAATCTATCAAAACTGCCTTTGCTAATAACTACAAAAGCTTGTTGGGGACTGAAAATCCAAGTCTTATATCTTTTTTGGATACTCCTATTCAACAAAAAGGGGCAGTGCTCGCCCTTGACCAATAGCATAATCTTTTGCAACCTATTTTTTTCTCTAAAGTTAAGGATACATTATTTTCAATTGTTAACACTAAAGCCCCTAGTTTAGATGGGGTCACTCTAGGGTTTTTGAAGGCTTATTGGGATATAATAGGTAATGATATTTGGTGCTTTTCCAAGGAAATTTTTTACCCAAGGACAATACCTTCTTTTATTACTCTTACACTATTAGTATTGATTCCTAAAGTGGACAACCCCAATAAGGTAATAGATTTTAGACCAATAGCTTGTTGTTCTATTCTGTACAAGATTCAATCTAAGGTATTGGCTTCTAGGCTTCAGCCTTTACTTCCTAACATCATCAATCTATCATAATATCCTTTGTTAAGGGTCAGTTAGTTGGAGAAAATATTTTACTAGCTCATGAGCTTATCAGGATGTATGGCTAGAAGAATTCTTCCCCTAGGTGCATGCTGAAAGTAGATTTAATGAAGGTATATGATTCTATTAATTGGAAGTTCCTTGAGTAGGTCCTTTTGGGCCTCATGTTCCCTCCTCATTTTGTGAAAATCCTTATGACCTGTGCAACACATGTCTCCTAAACTCTCTCCATCAATAATGATCTTCTTCCTCCCTTCCCTGCACAAAAGGGACTGAGCCAAGGAGACCTTCTTTCACCATATTTGTTTGTCATTTCTCTTGAGTATCTTTCTAGGCTTCTCTATCAACTTTGGAGAAATAAGGACTTTAGAGGTCATCCAAAATGTAAAAGACATCACATTATCAACCTTTCTTTTGCAAATGACCTCCTACTTTTTTGTAGAAGAGACCTGAAGCATGTCACCCTTCTTATGGAAACATTCCATTGCTTTAGTAACACTTCATTTCTTTATATCATTCCTTATAAAAGTGAAGTCTACTTTGGAGGTGTCTCGGATAATATTAAGCAGCAAATCATTGATTTCCTTTCCTACCCTGAAGGTGTAATGCATTTTAAATATCTTAGAGTTCCTCTTTCTTTAGCAAGGCCATGCTTTGATTAAATGTTAGAGCTAGTAAGGAAGATCACCAACAAAATGCAACACTAGTCTACACGGTTGTTATTATATGCTGGCACATTACAATTATTAAGGTCTAATATTTATGGAATCCAGATGTATTGGAGTCAAATCTTTATATTGCCCAAGAAAATTTTGCTCAAGATTATTGGACTATATAGGGCTTTCATGTGGACTGGGAAAACTAATCCTAATAAAAGAGCTCCCATCACGTGGTCAACAATTTGTTTACCCTAATAAGACGGTGGAGTAGGTATGCTAGACATTCAAACCTGGAATATAGCTGCGGTTGGCAAGCACCTCTGGCTCATTGCACAAGTTAAAAATAGCTCATAGATTAAATGTGTTCATAGTTATTATCTTAAAAGGAAATCTATTTGGGAAACTACCTTGCCATGTACTGCCTCTTGGACTATGAGCAAGTTATTTAAACATAGAGAAGTATTACAACCTACTATTCTTTCTCTTGATCCTTCCACATCCTACAAGAAAAATATACTATATGATAAAATTTTACCGAGAGCTTCTCCTGTCACTCGGTGGAAATCAGTTTGGAGAAATAATGCAAGTCCCAAGCATAAGTTTGTTCTCTTGATTGCCACTCACCACCGGCTTCCCACAAAAGATATCATTAGTAAATTTTTCCACATTGCAGACCCTTCTTGTGCTTTCTATGTTGCAATTGAGACATTTCATCATCTCCTTTTTGAATGATTAGCTATTAAGTACTTGTTACATAATGCTTTTTCTTACGTTGGTCTTCAGAGTCCTATCCATAGTTAGCCTCGAGTTCTTGAATATTTGGCCTATAATACAAGAATATCTAGAAGGAAAATTCAAGTTGCTAGAACCTTAAATGCAGCGTGCATCTATGAATGTTGGCGTGCCTATAACACCAAACTTTTCTCCTTAAATGCAAAAATCATTAGTCTTTGGAAGGATCATCTTAAAAAAATTAGTTATGTCGTCTCAGCTAGGTTTATATCCTTTTTTGGAAGGATAAGTACAAATTTTCTTTATAGTCTTTAGTGGACCAGGGTTAAGGCTACGCCCTTGTTTTCTTTTCTATAATTAAAATTTTATAATTCAGAATAATTTTATTCATATATTTGTATATTGAGGGACCACTGAGGTCCTATTCTTGTGAATGTTTTCTTTAATATATATGCATCCATTCTTGCACACTCTATTCTACCTTTTATTGGTTTGGTTTCTTAGCCTTGTATCTAACACGTGATGAGTGGTTCGCACCTATCCTATGTTAGGGGTAAGGGTATTTCCCCATTTTCCAACTATTTAGTAGTTTTCCACTTCCACACTATTTATAAAACGAAATGTTTTAGTAGTGAAAAATGGGGATGTTACAGGTTGGTATCAAATATTCTGAAAAAGTATTTTCTAGTTTTAAATTGTTTAAGCTAATACCATTGTTTGGTATCAAAACTACTTTAAAAAAAACCTTCTCCAATTTCAAATTATTTAAGTTGATGCCATAGATTGGTATCAAAACATTTTCTGAATTTTTTTTCTTTCAAAGCACTTTTATTGATACCACAAGTCTTTTAAATGATTTCCCAACTATTGAGTATTTAATTGAAAGTTGAAGAATTTTCCAGCCAAGAATGATCATACATGAAAGTGGGTAGGAAATGTATTATAGATAGCCTTTGTGTTGATTTGTAGTGTGAGTCAAGTACTCGGTAAAGGGTCATTTCTGATTAATCCTAGTTTTTAGAAGTTGATAGCTTCTAACCAAAGTTACAAGTGCATAGAGACATTTATGAAGACTGTCAATGCACACATTGAAAGCCAAATCTAAGTGCCATATCTGCCTTTGATATCGCACCCGTTTCGAAGGATTAGCTTAAGAGGATTGGGCATCAATCACCCACCAATATTTTAGCGTTAGGTGGAACCCAACATTATGGAGAGATATGTCAAAGACATGGAGAAGAACTTCATCACTTATGGTCGTCCATTAGATAAGTAGTTTAACATGCTGATATATTACCTAACGGGGAGAGAAGATGCATGGTGAAGGAGCATCTAGTGTTGAAGTGGTGAGCATATTTTTTGGGGGGCCTTCTTGAGGTGGTTTATGCCTGATTCTACCCCACTCATCTCTTTATGAAATAGTATGACAAGTTCATGGCCCTTTGGTAGGGAGGTATGTCGATAGAGGAGTACTACATAAGGTTCATAGACCTATTCCAATTTTCTCTTAAGGTAGAGGCCAATGAGGTAATGGAGGTTCACCATTTTAAGATCAACTGGGGGATCAAATACCAAGAGTTATTGGTGGGTGTTACTGCATCGGATATGGTGGGAATGTATAAGTAGGATTTGGAGGCTTCTTTAGCTATCCAAGCCCAGAGTTCCAAGGTGGGGGGAAAGAGGAAGTTTGAGGGTCGTCAGCATCCCAGTGATAGGAAGAATCCTACTCTAGAGGTAGCATACTACCTAAGTATGGCAAGAGCATGGGGATGGCACCTTGAGTTGGAGGTTGGTCTACAGGACATGCTAGGGAGAGGTGTTACCCCTACAACTGTTGTAGAGCAAATCACTCAAGAGTTGATTGTGGAGGAAAAAAGGTAACTTGTTATGGATGCAATATGGTGAGACATAGAGCTTATGAGTATCATGTCAGTAGTAGTAGTGTTAAGAGAGGTGAGTCTCAAGCTTAGAGTATCTGCAACCATAGATTTTAAGGGTTCCTCCATCACTAGCTAGTGTTATCAGCCATACCGGTCATCCTAGAGGTCTAAACCCCCTCCTACTACAGTAGAGTCAAGGGTCAGGCAATGGTGTAGGAGTTCCTTTTAGAAGGAGGCCTGAATGTGATTAGCCAGATACAGGTAAAGCATCAAGCTAGTATGGTAATCGGTATGAGTATTGTCACTTCCTTTCAGGCATGTGTGTTGTTTGACTTTGGTTTATCACATTTTTTTGTGTTATCTAAATTTGTAGGTAGAGATGCTTTGTCTTCTACACATAGTATTTCCACTTCTGTTGTATTAGCTTTTGGGGGATAGGATTGCATCCTCTACGCACTATAAAGAGGTGGCCTCAATAGTTGGGGGAGTAGAGTTTCCCTTACTTCTCATGGAGCTTGAACTATGCAACTTTAACTTAATTTTTGAAATGGACGTGTTAGATAATTACCAAGAATTGATAGATTATGCACAAGATCATGTAGTTCTATAAGGACTAAAGGGTGTTAGGGTATAATATCAAAAGTGTGAATGTAACCCCTCTAAAAAGGTCATATCGGCACTAATGATGAGCACCCTTATTCGTAAAGGGTATCCACTCTTTATATGTCGTGTTTGAAATACCAAGTTGATGAGATATTGTTAGAGTAAATTAAAGTGATTTGGGAGTATCCCGTTGTGTTCTTTAATGAGATTTTAGGTATACTACCTATTTGGGATGTGGGAAAACATATATATGGACCTCGTAGTAGATATTCCAATGACTTGGTGTGTATTTGACTCCATCTGAGTTATTGTGGATTGCGTAAAAAATTGGTAGTGGTCATACCAATAATGATGACATAGAGTATTTTCCAAGTAGACAATGCTCATAGGAAGCACATTGTGAGACTACATGGGGTCCCTAGAAAAATTATGTCAGACTAATACTCTAGATTATTGTCACACTTCTAGAAAAAGTTCAAAGCTACATTTGGGACTCAATTGAAGATGAGTACTACTTTTCACCCATCCACGAATGGTAAGATATAGAGGACTATTCACACTTTAAAGGACTCACCTCTGGCATGTGTGCTAGACTTTTGAGGTAGTTAGGAAGCTCACCTAGACATGATTGATTTCTCCTACAAAAACAATTATCATGCTAGTATCAAGATGACCCCATTTGAGGCCTTATATAGGAGGAAGTGCCATAGTCCCTTATTGTAACACCCACAATTTATGAACCTAAAATTTTTATTTTGAAGATAATGCATAAGCATTTTAAAAGCAAAAGCGGGGGACATATCTGCCACATCAATCATGAGAGAAGTATGATTATCACCTAACCCATGTCTGATGTAAGAGAAAATGAAACAATAAAGAAAAGATGTGTGCTCCTAATATTAATATAACAGTACGAGACAATAAAGGCGAGAATAATAATAATAATAATAATAATATATATATAGATATATATAGATATATAAAGGGTATGAGCATTTACAAATTCAAATACATGGAATTAAAGTAAGAGTTTAAATAATTTGAACAATAAAAACTTACCAACATTGTGGGCAAAACACTTCTATTCGGTTAGCCTAGCTCTTAACCATAAACATAAACCTATAACCCCAAGCAATAGCCAACTACTAGCCAATATGATCACCCTCAACATACTTTAACTGAGAGCCATACCCCAACAAATCGTCCTCTAGTACCCGAACTAGAAGTCAGATCATATTAGTGGCCATACAAGTATAGAATTAGTACGATGAAGTACTGATAAAATATACTACCTAAAACATGGTGATATATGTTCTATTGTTGTTAGAAATGATTTTAGATGTAATATTCTCCATGAAATTTTGTGATAACAAGCTATGTTAGGGCTAAATGATCGACTGGTTAAGTAAGATATATCGACTAGTTCCTATAAAAGTTGGCTGGTTGACCCAACCAATTAACTAGTACATGTGTAGAGACCTTGGTCCTACTCTCTGCTTAAACCCATCGACCAGTTTGGAAAAACCTATCGCCTGGTTAATGAACAATCAATTATTTGACCAAACCAATAGACCGGTTTCAAGAAAGCTTGGTCTGGTTGAGTGAAGCAATCGACTGGTCCACCAAAATCGATTGATTGGTTGGTGTAACGGATCAACTGGTCATGCCAGACCGATTGATTAGTTCAACTTATTTACATGATTTGATTTATTTTTATTTGGTATTGCTTTGAGGTTATTTGTGACTATATTGTGATTATTAATGGAATAAAATAAAGATTTTGTCATGGATTAATGGTCCTAAGTAAAAGACTAAAACAGATCATATCTTATGTTATACATTATTAGTAACGTAAATGCTAAATGGGTACTTCACTTATGTTGAGTAAGAATATTGACATGAGAGCAACAAGAATTAGTACGGGAATAAATTGTACTATATGGTGGACACACATAATATTGGCTAAGGGTAAATAGATAACCTACATGGTTGGAAAAATGGAAATAAAAGTATCAATATGGTTTAATATGGGAATTTACCTTATTTTCTTGTAGGGACCTTGTATGATCACCTATCCTTATGAATAAATACTAACCACTTTAAATGAAAGAAAATTGAGTTATGTATAGGTGTGGGTTAGCTGATCCTCAATTAGCTACTAGGGGTTAGTCTGCCTTCGGGCATTTTGGCGCCTTTAGGAAGGGTTTGGTTACCTAAGTGGTTGGCTTCAGCCTACACTTATGTCCATATTGTTTGGCTTTGGCCTAGACTTATGTCCACTTAGTTATTGACTTCGATTTAGACTTTATGTCCCTTATTTTGTTTTACTTCCATGGTATTTGAGACCATAGGGTGGTGCACAATCCATCCCTCGTTGGTAAGAAAATATGGTTGGTAATTATTGGTTAATAACTATGAATATAATCAAATAAATGGTTAGCAACTAGCTATGAAATAGAAGTGATATTATGGTTTACTAGATGGTTAAATTTGTCTTATGCACTTGATTAATCGGTTATGGTATGGAACATTACTTACTGTGACTGGCTTATATCTTATATGGATAATTAGATGGTATATCTTAATGAAACTAGATAGATGGAAATAACCATAGTGGTTATTGGGATTCTGTATGCTATTGCTCATGCGAGTGGTTATATGAAAGTGCTATGGTATCCTAAGCATGATGGTTACACTGTGATGATATGGGACATGATGGTATGTATTATGCAATTTTACTTATATGCACCAAGAGCTTACATGATGCATGTCGTATATTATGTCATGATCAATAATTAGCATGCTTATACATATTGAGAGAGCAACTTGGTTTAATCAATACATAGTGTATTGATTTACCCGTTTACTCGGTCACTTGCTCATTCCCACGAGTAGAGGACTGTATGTAGGTTTTTGGGGATGGCATGATAAAGAGCCTACCTCAGCTTAGTTAGGGCGTGTGAGCGAGGAAATCCAAAAGCTTTTGGTGGAGTCTATGGAGGACTATGGTATTATTTTGGGCCTCATGTCCAACCAATGTCTTGTAACTTCGTATTTTTAATATATATCGTATAACAATTTGAAAAGGAACCCGTTACGGTCGTTCGTTGTAAACATTTTTGAATTTATTTCAATCAAATTATTGTTTGGTTTATGTAACCTTGTATCTGATGTGGGGTATGTAGTGGACATCCATCCTATATTAGGTATGGCAGTAACACTCAATTTTGCTATATGTTTACTAATTTGGAAACATGTTTTAACAATTTTTTTTTATAGTGAAAAATGGAGGTGTTACAAAATCACATTGATATGTAGTAATATAGGCATTTAACAAAATCATGCTTAAACTACCAATTCATGTATAAAATTAGAGAAACCCAAGAAATGCTTAATTTAATAGAAAAATTCTTCGATGTGCTTAAATTCTAGAATACAATTAGCCCATGCTCAATATGAAATAGAAGTAGAACAAAGAACCTTAATAAATAATGAAAACCTCATTCATATGAAACATAGGAATCCCTTACCTTGAAGCAATTCTTCTAGCACAAAACTCTTACTTGATGGCAATCTAGTAGGACCTTGATTCCTAATAGAATCAAAGTTAAAACCATTAAAACTCCTTTGTAGACTCCATTAATATCAAAGAAAATCAAGAGAAAAGAAGAAGAACAACAACAACAACAAAAACACAACTCACATTTTTCTCATAAATAGAATTCCAAGGAAAAAGAAATTGAATCTTCAACCTTTCTCAAACCTTAATCCTTCCCTTATTAAGAGAAACAAGGTAGAACTAAAGCCAATATTAGAGAAGAAAAGGGAGACAATGCACGAAAAATGAAGGAATAAAATCAGAGCAACCTCTATTTTTCTCACTAGAGAGGAATAAGGAAAATATTAAGGAATGCTCAACACTTAGGAAATTTTCCACCAAGAAACGGGAGAAGAGAGAAAGAATAATAGGTGAGAAATGAAAATCGATTAGGAGTGGAGGGTGTAAAGGTGAGGGCTGGTCCAAATTCAAAAGAGAGAGGGAGGGAGAGAGAGAGATAAGACTAGTATGGTTGAGTGTGGGCAACCAAGGGGTAAGGGAAAACATAATGGAGTGATAAAGGTTGAGTATAGCTAGGAAGGGCAAGGAAGAAGATTGGTGAGCCAAAGAATGGGTGTACAACTTCAACCACATAGCCTAGCAACTAGAAGAGAGAGGAAGGTAAGAAAGAAGAGAGAAGTCAGGTATGTCTCAAAAAAAAATACTTTCTTGAAACAATTAACTAAATAAAATCATAAAATGATCTAAAAAAATGTAAAAATAATCCCAATGCACCAAAATATGCTTATTAACATAATAGATTCTCAATAGATGTTTTATAAAAATTATAAAGACATTCAAATTAAAATAAAAAATGAATCTAAAATCATAGGATAGCCAGTCGATCAGTTTGAGTATACCAGTTGGCTAGTTTTTCAAGAATAAAGTTATCAACTTCTGAGCTTACTAATCGATCAGTTAGGCTATGTGTTCAATTAGTATACATAAAATTCATATTTTTATTAGAATTTCAACTGATTTTGAAAATAAAAACTAATTTATTTTATATTAACATAATTTTAAACACATTTTGAAGGATTTTAGGATCAATCGACTAGTTAGCCCAAATCAATTAACTAGTTAGTGAAACCGATCCACTGGTTAGGCCCGCACCGCCTTCTACTTCCTTTTTTTTCTTTCTTCCCGGCCGGTCCAATTGTTTTTTTTTTCTTTCTTCTTTTTCTCCCTGAGCCGCCCGGTCCCGACCTGTTCTTCTTCCCTGAGGAGTGGGCTACGACCGATGAGCTGCAACCCAGCACTCCGTCGGCCACCATCGCTGCCACCATCCTTCCCTCCCTCTCCCGTCGCTTTATTTCACTTTTTTACCCCAACCAACCTATTACCCTCTCTCGAGCACCCTACCCCTTTCCCTTTCCCTCTTCCCTCAACTATGCCGCCCCTGCCATGGCAGAATCGCCTCGACTGCCACCACCGGGCAGCATGCCTGGCATCTACACCTCCCTTTTCTTCTTCCCCTTGTCTTTGCCCATCCAATCGATCTATATATACCCCATAGCCTGCCCCAATTTGAATTTTGATTCTCGAAAATCCAAAAACAGTCCTTCTCGCCGCCTCCTTTTTAGACGAGCAAACCACATCCACCGCCCATCGCCGCTAGCCAAAAAACCCCCAAAACTACTCCTTGCACCACCCTCTACCTAACCAAACCCCCTTTGCCCCTTGATTTCCCCTACACGAGCGACCCCGGCCATGCAAAGTCGCCCTCCCCAAATGACCAACTTCAGCCCTTTCCGCCCTTGGCATCGCCACCTATCGCCAATTCTGCCGCCTCTAACGCCACCTCTACCCTCCAAAACAACCAGGGGAGCCTCCTCTACCTCCCCACATCTCCCTTTCTTCCTCCTCCCTCCTTTATCCTCCTCCCTCCTTTCTCCTCCTTCCATGACCTCAAATTTTCACAACTATTATTATTACTATTGTTATTATCATTATTACTTTATTATTATTATTATTATTACTATTATTATTGTTGTTGTTGTTAATAATATTACTATTATTTTTATTATTATTAATGTTATTAAAACCGAAATTGGCATGTTACCATTTTGTTACTATAGAAGCAGAATACCCAACCTTAGTATTATTACTATTATTATTATTCAAACATTGCTAATATTATTCCTAATGCCTTTGTTACTAAAATTTTTACTATGGTATCATTATTAGTTATTACTAGTACTATTGTTATTATTTTGTTAATATTATTATGATAAAAACATTCGAACCCTTATATTATTATTATTCCCAATATAACTAATATCATTATTATCTTTAATAATATTAGTACTTTGTTAGTAATACTAATATTATATTATTATCTTACCCCTAAAACCATTATTAGCCTTAGCCTTAAAAATAATAGGGCTTCTATTTCTAGGAGCATTGGTATTAATATTATTATTATTATTACTATTTTATTTTAACAAGTATTAGTACTATTATTAGAAGAAATAAATCTATTAGGTTTGATGATATAAATATAGTTATGAATAATAACATAAGTATTTTTTGACTAGTAATATCTAGTAGGCTAACTTGATGGTAAAAGCCCTAGTTTTCACTTATAAAACTCCCTATAATAATAACAACCCTAATCATAGACTAAAATAAGAAATAATAGTATTTTTGGTAGTAGGGAAACTAATCCTTAGTTTTTCCCTCTTATAGGTGAATCGAGCTAAAGCCCTAAAGAGTCGTAGGAGCGTGCTCCAAGCCCGGTGTCACTTTAGGTAAGGATATAGCTAAGGCCTATGCGTGTTATGTAACTTGTATGCCTTGGATGATTTATATCAAGCTATGTCGTGTATTACATGATTTTTATTAACTTGTCTCATGGGTAGCACAGCTTGAAGTTAAGGTATGTTTGTATATGTTTTCTCGTGACATGTGTGTTATATGTATATATGGTGATTATGATGTGATATGTTATGGCCCTCTAGGACATGCATGATAGGACCATTGATAATATGATATGGAAATGAAAGGACAAAAAGAAAGAAAATGGGAAGTGGGTTCACTAAGGGGGATATGAGGTTGACAAAAATACCTCATGATCCATGAGAGAAAATTAAAGAGAGAGGAATGGCCAAAATGAATGAGAGATGGGAACCATGCATGAGAGTCTTAAAATTTGCATGGGGACTTTGAGAGTTTTCATGGAGTGGACAAATCTTGCATGGGTATGATCTTTACATGAGAAAAGTTGTATTAGGGTGTAAATAAGCTAAGGGGAGATTTGTGGAGTGATTGGAGACTTGGGATGAAAATAGTACATAGGTTGGTGTAAGGGTGTATAAGGGACCCAATTAGGGTTTTGGGGATAAAGCACTAATCTGGAAAATGTGGAAGCAAAAATGATTAAGGGAGAGTGGAGTACGGGTTAAGAGTGGAAATTTATTGTATAAGGAGTGATTATGGGTACCATGGGAGAGGAGAGATATTGGGTGAAAAGAGATAGGTTACATATGGGAGAAGAAAGGTACTAGGGTTTGAAGTGGCCAACTAGGGTTCTTCCAGTCACATGTTTAATCAAAGGGTAAGGCGATATGATTTGGGATTGGATCTAAATGAGATAAGGTGTAGGGCGATAAATGAAGTAACGGTAGTGTAAGTGAGAGAAAGTTGGGCCACATAGATCCAATTAGGGTTTTCAAGGGAAAACCCTAGAGGGTGATAGTAGGTAGAGTTCATGATTAAGGTGTTGGGCCTAACCCACACCTGTAGGAGTTGGGTTTTTCATTAAGTGTATGTGTACAGGGAAATGGACGTTGGGGTGTGATAAGGGGCGCAGGAGTCTCAAGATATGGCACGGGCCCCGTTGGGAGAATAGAAGTAGAAGGTAGTTGACATGCATGTCAAGGGTGAAAAGATTTATCTAATAAGACACAAATAAGACACTAATCACTTAAAGAGTAAGATTGTTGAGCCGGGCCCAGACTGATCCACCGGCATATAATAATGGTTAGGTGTGTTCTTCCCTATATGTGACCAATCCACCGGCTATAATAGTGGGGGATCCCAAGCTCAACAAACCAAACATTATGTTGCCAATGAATCATGGGGAAGCTACTATGTAATTACTGTGAAACACCATGAGAGTCGACGCCAGACCGATCCACCGGCATAATAGTGGCCAGGAGCGTTCTGCACTAGAGACCGATCCACCAGCATAAAATAGTGGTTAGGTGCGTTCTGCCCTATAAGTGACCGATCCACCAGCTTTAATAGTGGGGTTCCCGCACTCACATGGATTGATAAAGACTATGATGTGAATTGACTATATTTACTAAAGATCTAATGAATGAGTCTACTCAGTCCGTAGCCGGCCTTTATCATCTGTATTATTACATGTTGCTTATGTGATTATTCCATGTATGCAATGTTGTATGATTTGTATGTTTGGCCTTAGCGCATCTGTTACCTTACTCAGTACATAGCGTACTGATCACCCGTTTTATGGGTGCTACTCTGAAATACCCCAAAAATCCTAATTTAAGAATTATGGTAGAATAATGATTTATTAGGGAAATTAAGAAAATAAATTATTTTATTAAATAAAGAGGAAATTAATTGAGGAAAATAAAGATAAATTAATAAATAAATTATTTAGAAAATTTTGGATATTTTACTAATTAAAAATGGAAGTTAAGGAAAATTTATCCAAAATAGCCTAATTAATCTAAAAATGAATTTAATTATTATTATTAGAATTAAATATCTAACTTAAATACATAAATAAATAAAGACCAAATACCCAACCCAACCATTTTATCATTTTTCCTTTTTCCTTTTTCTCCTTTCTTTTCCTTTTTCTTTCTTCCTCCTTTACTTATTTTTCCTTCTTCCTCCCCCCTACTAGGCCGGCCTACGCAGCCCAGACCCTTCTCCTCCCTTCTCCCTTCACGTGGCCTAAGCTCGCGTTGTCTTCCTTCCAGCGCCCAATGCTCTACCGGCCGCCCAATCCTTTTTTTTCCTTTTCTTCCCTTTGACCGGCCGGTCTAGCCTGTCTCACTCCTTCCCTATCCCGACCTGCAACGCCGATCTGCAGCCTCAATTTCCGCCGGCATCCCCCAGCCCAATGCTGACCGTTCTCCCCTGCTCTTCCCATCGTTTTCTTCCTTTTTTTGACCCCAACAAGCCCCATCTCTCCCCTCCCCACGTGCCATCTCCTTTCCTCTTTCTCCCCGATCCGACCTAACCTGCCATGGCAGGACTGCGCCACCTGCCACCGCCAGCCGATGGTCCTGCCACACCTGCCCCGGTTGTCTTCTTATCCATTTGTCATTTTCCTCCTCAATTATCCTATAAATACATTCCCAGGGCAGCCATATTCGAGCTCCCTTTTTCACAAGCCCATAATTTTAGCTTTCCACCGCCGCCCAAACAACCCCTTCTTCCGCCACCGTCGGCAATCGCCGCCATAAACTCCACCCACCAAAACCTTCCCCGCACCTCCCTCTACGAAACTGAACCACCATCATCCCCAATCTCGCCCTAAACGTGCCACCCCGGCCGTGCAAAATCGCCAACCCGAGCAGCCCACTCCAACCCCTCGATGCCCCTTGCGCCGCCTTCCGCCGCCAATCCCGCCGCTACCAGCACCTCCTCCACCCTCCAAAACACCCAAGGAACCTTCCAATACCTTCATCTCCCCCTTCCTCCCTCTCCTTCTACTTCCTCCATCTTCCACCACCTTCGGCCGCCGCAAAAACCGCGGTGCACCGCCACTCCCAGCTACACCACCACCTTTATTCCACCCCTCTCCATCTACTACACCTTCCTCCACCTCAAACACCCCTCCACTTCCTTTCCTTTAGCCTACATAGTAATCTTTCCACCTCTCTTCCTCCTACACTGCCGCCACGCGCCGCTGCCGGTTCCACCACTAACCTTAGGTGGTGCTCCAACTTCCCCAGCCCCAAACTATTTTCTATAAGTGTTAATAATTTTATTTAATATTACTAGTATTATCCTTAATATTACTATTATTATTATTTTTATTATTATTAGTGTTGTATTATCATGGTTATTATTATTATTATTACCATTACCAATATTATTATTATGTATCCCCCTTATTTCCTAACCTAATTTCATAAAATACTTATAACTAGGGTAAACTATTTAAAAGGCTACAACTTTAACATTAAAATTGTTGTCATTATTATTATTATTATTATTATTATTATTATTATTATTATTATTATTATTATATTTATTATTATTATTATTATTTCTATTACTACTACTAATACTACTATCATTATTATTATTATTATTAACAACTTTAGTATTAATATAGTGATCTCTATTATTATTATTATTATTATTATTATTATTATTATTATTATTATTATTATTATTATTATTATTATTATTAATGTTATTTAAACCGAAGTTGGAGTATTATCGTTTTGTCATTAAAGAGGAAGAATACTTAAGCCTTAGTATTTTACTATTTAATATTAGAATATCATTAACATATTATTCCTAATGCCTTTAGCACTAACATTGTTACTATGGTATCATTATTAGTTATTACTATTATTATTGTTATTATTTTATTACTATTTTTATGACAAAAACATTTGAACCCTTATATTATTATTATTCAAAATATAACTTTTATCATTATTATCTTTAGGAATATTTGTACTTTTTTGGTATTGCAAATATAATACTATTATTTTAACCGTAATACTATTATTAGACTTAGCCTTAAAAATGCTAGGGTTTCTATCACTATAAGCATTAGCATTACTATTATTATTATTACTATGATCACTATTTTGCTACAATTAGTATTAGTACTATTATTATAAAAATAAATCTATTAGGTTTAATACTATAAGTATGGCATTAAATGTTTAAAATAAGCATATTTTGGCTAGTAATATCTAGTGGGCTAACTTGAAGATAAAAACCCTAGTTTTCACGTATAATACTCCCTTTTATAATAACAATCCTAATCTTAGACTAAGATAAGGAGTAATGGTACTTTTGATAGGAGGGAAACTAATCCTTAGTATTTTCCCTCTTATAAGTGAATCGAGCCAAAATTCTAAGGAGTTGTAGGAGCGTGCTCCAAGCCCGGCGTCGCTTTAGGTAAGGATGTAGCTAAGGCCCATGTGTGTTATATGACTTGTATGCCTTGGATGCTATATATATCATGTTATATTGTGTATCGTATGATTGTCCTTAACTTGTCTTATGTGTAGCGCAGCTTGGAGTTGAGGTATGTTTGTATGTGCTTCTTATGACATGAGTATGATATGTATATATGTTTTTTATGGTGTGATATGATATGGCCCTCTAGGACATGCATGCTAGGACAATTGATAATATCATATGGGAATGAAAGGACAAAAATAAAGAAATGGGAAGTGAGTTCATTAAGGGGGATATGAGGTTGACCAAAATACCTCATGATCCATGAGAGGAAATTAAAGAGGAAGGAATGACCAAAATGAATGAGAGATGGGAACCATGCATGGGAATCTTAAAATTTGCATGGGGACTTTGGGTCTTTGCATGGGATGGATAAAACTTGCTTGGGGGTGATCTTCACGTGAGAAAAGTTGATTTAGGGTGTAAAAAAGCGAAGGGGAGAGTTATGGAGTGATTGGAGACTTGGGATGAAAAATAGTATGTAGTTCGGTGTAAGGGTGTATAAGGGACCCAATTAGGGTTTTGGGAGGAAGTAATAATCTGGAAATTGTGGAAGTAAAAATGATTAAGGGAGAGTGGAGTACGGGTTAAGAATGGGAATTTATTATGTAAGGGGTGAATATGGGTGCCATGGGAGAGAAGGAATATTGAGTGAGAAATGGAGAGGTTACTTGTGGGAAAAGAAAGGTGCTAGGGTTTGAAGTGGCCAACTACGATTTTTCTTGTCACATGTGGAATCAAGTGGTAAAGCGATATGATTTGGGATTGGATCTAATGAGTTAAGGTATGGGGCGATAAACGAGGTAATGGTAGTGTAAGTGAGAGAGGGGGTTGGGCCACATTAGTCCAATTAGGGTTTTCAAGCAAAACCCCTAGGGGGTGATAGTAGGTGGAGTTGATGTCATAAGGTGTTGGGCCTAACCAACACCCGTAGGAGTTGGGTTTTTCATTAAAGGGTAAGTGTAATGGGAAATGGATGTCGGGGTGTGATAAGGGATGCAGGAGTCTTAAGATATAGGACGGGCCCCCTTGGGAGGATAGAAGTAGAAGGTAGTTGATATGCATGTCAAGGGTGAAAAGCTTTATCTAATAAGACATGAATAAGATACTAATCACTTAAAGAGTAAGATGAGCTAGGCCCAGACCAATCCACCGGCATAAGAGTGGTGAGGTGCCGGGGTGCCCTGGAGACCGATCCACCGGCATATAATAGTGGTTAGGTGCGTTCTTCCCTATAAGTGATCGATCCACCGGCTATAATAGTGGGGGATCCCAAGCTCAACAAACCAAACATTATGTTGCCAATGAATTATGGGAAAGCTACTATGTACTTATAGTGAAACACCATGAGAGTCGGGGCCAGACCAATCCGCGGGCATAATAGTGGCCAGGAGCATTCTACCCTAGAGACCGATCCACTGGCATATAATAGTGGTTAGGTGCATTTTGCCCTATAAGTGACCAATCCACCGGCTATAATAGTGGGGTTCCCGAACTCGCATGGATTAATAAAGATTATGGTGTGAAACGACTACATTTAATAGAGATTCAAAAGAAAATAAGTCTAATTAGACCATAGCTGGCCTTCATTATCTGGATTACTACATGCGGCTTATGTGAATGTTCCATGTATGCTATATTGTATGTTTTGTATGTTTGGCCTTAGCTCATCTGTTACCTTACTCAGTACGTAGCGTACCGATCACCCATTTCACGGGTGCTGCTCATTCCCACGAGCAGAAGACCCATATGAGCTTGTGCAGGTAAGGGATGACGTCTTCGATGCCTACTACACTTACGAGGCATCAGGTGGGGCTGAGCGTTGAGCCTAGACCTAACTTGGGAATTGAGAGCTACTCGACCGGACTCTATTTCTTTTACTGGATCATGTATTATCATATTTTAGTTGTGTTTTTGTACTATGCCTTATGTTTTGAAAAAATCTAGCCACGTACTCTTTAGATTGTAATCCTAAACCGCACTCTAATTTCTGTATGACTTGTGCTTTACTAATGACTTGAATTTTTATTAATGAATCGTGTTTAATGTTAACCTTATATAGCCTTAGCACTTAGTACTGGGACGGTAGGAGTGAACCGATCTGGTACTAAGTGTGGCGGTAATGCCCCCAAATTTACGGTTTTATCTTTTCGCTTCTGTTAAACCCTTTTAATTAAACAAAATTTTTCAGTAGTAAATTTGGGGGTGTTACATGCTCATTCTCACGAGTAGAAGACCCGTCTGAGTTTGTGCAGGTAGGGGACTACGTCTTTGATGCCTACGACACCTACGAGGCATCGGGCGAGGCCAAGAGTTGAGCCTAAACTTGGCTTGGGGGTCGAGAGTGATTGGCCGGACTCTATCTTACTTTTGCGATGTATCATTTTACTCTATCGTACTATGTTGGTGTATTCGAAAAACTTATTTAACTACTCTTTGGGTTGTAATCCTAAACCGCACTCTAATTTCTGTATGACTTGTTTTTTATTAATGACTTGTGTTTTTATTAATGAATTGTGGTTGATGTTGACCTTGTTTAGCCTTAGCACTTAGTAGTAGAACGGTAGGAGTGAACCGATCTGGTACTAAGTGTGGCGGTAATGCCCCCGAGTTTACGGTTTTGTCATTTTGCATTCGTAAAACCTTTTATTAAAATGAAATTTTTCAGTAGGAAATTTGGGAGTGTTACAAGTTGGTGTCATTTTGCGTTCCCATCTCTCATTTATTTTGGCCATTCCTTCCTCTTTAATTTCCTCGCATGGATCATGAGGTATTTTTGTCAACCTCATATCCCCCTTAGTGAACCCACTTTCCATTTTCTTTCTTTTTATCCTTTCATTTCTATTTCATATTATCAATGGTCCTATCATGCATGTCCTAGAGGGCCATAACATATCACATCATAATCACCATATATACGTATAACACACATGTCACAAGAAAACATATACAAACATACCTTAACTCCAAGTTGCGCTACACATAAGACAAGTTAATAACAATCATGGAATACATGATGTAGCATGATATAAATCATCCAAGGTGTAAAAGTCACACAACACACATGGGCCTTAGCTACATCCTTACCTAAAACGACGTCAGGCTTGGAGCACGCTCCTACGCCTCCTTAGAGTTTTGGCTTGGTTCACCTATAAAAGGGTAAGACTAATGATTAGTTTTCCTTCTACCAAAAATACTATTATTTCTTATTTTAATCTAAGATTAGGGTTGTTATTATTACAGGGAGTTTTATAAGTGAAAACTAGGGTTTTTACCATCAAGTTAGCCTACTAGATATTACTAGTCAAAATACACTTATGTTACTATTCATGACTATGTTTATATTATTAAATCTAAGAGCTTTATTTCTTCTAATAATAGTACTAATACTTGTTAAAATAAAATATTAATAATAATAGTAATAGTAATACTAATGATAATAATACTAATGCTCCTGGAATAGAAGCCCTATTATATTTTTTTTTTAGGCTAAGGCTAATAATGCTTTTAGGGATAAGATAATAATATAATATTAGTATTACTAACAAAGTACTAATATTATTAAAGATAATAATGATATTAGTTATATTTGGAATAATAATAATATAAGGGTTCAAATGTTTTTATCATAATAATATTAAGAAAATAATAACAATAGTACTAGTAATAACTAATAATGATACCATAGTAATAAGGTTAGTAACAAAGGCGTTAGGAATAATATTAGCAATATTTGAATAATAATAATAGTAATAATACTAAGGTTGGGTATTCTTCTTCTATAGTAACAACAACAACAATAATAATAATAGTAATAATAATAAAGTAATAATGATAATACTAGTAATAATAATAATAATAATATAAGGGTCCAAATATTTATATTAATAATAAAAGTGATAATGGATAAAGTTAGAATTAACAATATTAACAAGATAATAATAATAATAACAATAATAATAATGATAACAGTAATAATAATAATAATAATAATAACAAAGGTTATCATGATAATACTAAAACTGTAGATCTCCATTAATAGTAGCATTAGTCTTAAATATTTCAAAGGTTAGTTTAAGTAATAATAATAATGATAATAATAATAATGGCATTAATAATAATAATAATAATAATGATAATAATAATAATAATAATAATAATAATGGTAATGATAATAATATATTATAGATAATACCATTAATATTATTAAATAACTAATATTTGTATAAAGTGAGTTTAAGGGTTGGGAAGGTTAGAGAACCACCTAAGGCAGTGGTGGCACCGGCAGCAGCGGTTGTGGAAATTTGAGGTGGTGGAAGGAGGAAGAAAGGGAGGTGTGGGGAGGTAGAGAAGGCTCCCCTAGTTTTTTTGGAGGGTAGAGGTGGCGTTGGTGGTGGCGGAATTGGCGACGGGTGGTTGTGCGAAGGGCGGCAAGGGCTGAAGTTGGTCATTTGGGGAGGGTGACTTTGCACGGCCGGGGTGGCTCGTGCAGGGGAAATCAAGGGACGAGGAGGGTTTGGTTAGGTAGAGGGTGGTGTAAGGAGCATTTTTGGGGGTGGTTTGGCTGGCGGCGATGGGCGGCGGCTGTAGTTTGCTTGTCCAAAGAGGCGACGGCGATAAGGGTTGTTTCTGGATTTTCGAAATCAAATTTCAAATTGAGGCAGGCTATGGGGAATTTATAGATCGATTGGTTGGGCAAAGACAAGGGGAAGAAGATAAGGGAGGTGCACATGCCAGGCATGCCGCCCGGTGGCGGCAGTCGAGGCAGTTTTGCCATGGCAGGGGCGGCAAAGTCAATGGAAGAGGGAAAGGGAAAGGGGCAGGGTGCTCGGGAGAGGGGAATAGGTTGGTTGAGGTCGAAAATGTGAAAGAAAGAGACGAGAGAGGGAGGGAAGGATGGTCGAAGCGATGGTGGCCAATGGAGTGTTGGGTTGCAGCTCCTCGGTTGCCGCCCCTGCCTTGGGGAAGAAGAACAGGTCGGGACCGGGCGGCTCAGGGAGAAAAAGAAGAAAGGAAAAAAAGGAAATGGACCGGCCGAGAAGGAAGAAAAAAAAAGGGAGGAGAAAGAAAGCGAAAAATATGTGGGTTGGGTATTTTCGTATTTTTGGGTTATTTAGGATAATAATATTTATAAAATAATAATTGATTCCTTTTTAGCTTAATTTAGGCTATTTTGGATAATTTTTCTTTTAATCCCATATTAATTAGCATTACTCCCTAATTTTTCCTAATTAACCTATTTATCCTTTTTTTCCTTGATTATCCCTAAATAGCGCCCTATATTTTAATAAAATAATTAATTTAATTAATTTTCCTAATAAATCCTTATTTAGCCATAATTTTCCAGAGTTAGAATTTTGGGGTATTTCATCTATATTATGTTAAGTGTGACGGTAACATCTTATTTTTTCTAAGTGTTTAGTAATTTTTTTCTTCCGTATTATTTTTAAAACTAAATTTTTAAGTAGTAAAAAATTGGAATGTTACACTTTCTCCCACTTGTTACTATTCCGAGCCTTAGCTGACATTGCTAGAGATTTTATTGATGTTTATTCTACAAGGGAGGATTAACTAAATAGGGGTTTTACTCCTAATGGGGAGTTTAGTATTAACTCAAAAAATAATAGGTTGTTTGAAGCTAATGCCTTCCCTTCTTCTCCTAAATAGAACCTTATCTGGAAGCTACTTGCAAGGTTGGAGGTTAGGAATTTTATGTGACTTAATTCCTTAGATCAATTTCTTCCCTTACATAATAAATGAAAGTGGCAACTCACTGATTGTATGCATTGTTTGATGTGCTTTAATTCCAAAGAAGATGCCCTCTATGCTCTTCATGATTGTGCTTGGAGGTGTGGCATTTGGATGGAACTCCTCCCTGGTGATTTTTAGCTATATTTTTCTTTTCTGACTCACTACATGATTGGGTTTAGTCAAACCTAAGTAAAAAACATGCCCCTGACGCTGGTAACCCTTTGTAGTCCATGGTTTTCTCCATTACTTGTTGGAAATTTTTTTTTGGTATAATAGGATTTTTCATCATGGTAAATATGATTATCCTACTAAAGCAACCTCTTGGATCTCATCATTAGCTAAAGATGAAATTCAAGCCTAGAAAAAACTAAGGAGCTTTCATCAGGATGCTAGTAGTTCAACTAACTTCTTTTGAGGTTAGTCATCTCCTTCGATAGATGTAGTTAAAATTGATGTCAATGGTTGTAATACCTCACTTTTAGAGTCCTTAATTTTTTCTAATCTAAGTTTTTAATGGTGATCTAAGTGTGTTTGATCATTAGGAAAAATATATGGTTTTATCAAGAAACCCATCAACTGATCTGAGGCACTGATCAACTGGTACAATCATTAAAATTTGATTTCTAGAACCTTTCAAACTAATCTACTGGTTTGGGCACAATCAACTGGTTTGATCAACATGGCTATTCTTCAAATGATATTTTTCTAGGAGTCACCCCCCAAAACTTTTCCAATGTCATAACTTTGCTTTTGAATGATTTTTTTTTTTTCAATTTTTGTGAAACTTCTGGACCTAATTACCTTGTTTTGCTTATTTTCAACGAATTCACCAAGGAGGAAAGGCATGAGGAGTCACTTTCATACCCTCAGCTTATTTGTCTTCTTCTTCCCTGTTATTTCTCTCCCTTACAACATTTATAAGAGAATCTTCTATATGTGCAACCATAGCAAACTTTTTGAACTTGGATTATCATCCATTTGTGTCATCATACCCTTCTTATGTTTGAAATTTTTGAGGCTCATTGCCTAGAACCCTGTAGTTTCACCAAACAAACTCAAGCTAGGGAATGCAAGCTTTGAAATTTGAAAACCTACACTCTGAATCTCTAATTCAGAATGGGATTTGGGAGTCTCAATTTATAAACTCCCTCACCCTTCTCCTTGTAAAAGAACCCTCAATAATTCGGACATAAAGTCCTCATTTTCTATCTTCTTCCCTAACCTATGAGCTTCCCTATTGTCTTCACACTTGCTTTACCACTATCCCCCTTCCCTATGGTTGCATTCTGATCGTCTCTACCACTTCTAATCCGCTTCCTAGCTCATTCTAGTTTTTATTTCAAGCAAGATAGAGTTAGTTTGGGGAAATGAGTGAGAATTAAATTTTTCCCTTAATACTTTCTATTTTCCCTCTTAAAGGTGGGTTTTCTCTAATTTCCTCTCCCAAATCTCTCATTTCATTTAAAAGTTCTTTGCATGATTTTAGAAAGATTTTCACTTAATTTAATTATGTTTTCTTGAAAGGAATTTGAGATATTAGGGAGTAGTACTCTTAGTGTGCTGCTCAACTTTTAAGGTAAATCATTATCTTCCTCAATTATTTTTGAAATGTTATGGGTAAGTGAAGTACATGTACTATAAATCTATTATATTTTGAATAAAAAGGATAACAATATGCCTATAGTAGTTACTTATGGAATGATCAAATGGGTTAGTAAGAGACCAGGCTAAAAATTCATATGCTGGATTTCTAGTCTATAATCCTAGATTTGAAGCCTTTGATGATCTGGGTGTTATAAGTGTTAATGATACATTTGATGTGTGAATTTGACTTTCTGCATAATGGCTTAGTAAGAAGAGAATGTGAATGAATAACTTTGTAGGTTCAGTACATAATAAGCTAGCATGTCTTGCTGTGAATTCTAGAAAAACTTTGGTGTATCTCATGTTAATTCATGTATATAGTAACATACCTTGAATAACCTAAGTTTAATGTTTGGATAAGATTGAACAAGTTATGGAATTTAATTATGTTTAAATTATTATTTTTTATCGGCTACTTTCACCCTAGCCATTCGACTGGTTTCCAAGACTGATCGATAGGTTCTGCAAACCAATCGACTTGTTGGTCTATGACTTTTGTAATTTTTTACATGAGATTTAACTAATCCACTGGTTCTACCAAACCAATCGACTGGTTCCAAGAATAGTTGATTAGTTGGGTCAACCAAACAATTGGTTGGTCTGTAATTTGAGAAGTTTGGCCTCACGTTAGACCCATCGGCTGGTTTTACCAAATTGATTGACTAGTTTCTATAATGATTGATTGGTTGGTCTACAAACCCAAAACTTTTGGCCTCAAGTTAGACCCATCGACCGGTTTGGCCAAACCAATTGATTGGTTCTTAGAATTCTCAAGTAATGAAGCTAACCAATTGACTGGTTGGCCATCAATGGGAGGTTGGCAATGTCCTAACTGATTGATTGCTCTATGAAACAGTCAACTAGTTAATGAGAACCATCAACTAGTTTTGAAACCTATCAACTAGTCTTAGCCAGTTTTTCTTTTCTTGCATGTTTTTCTTCCTAGATGTAATCTTTGAACTCTTATGATTGGATATTGACCTAGTAGGGTAATAAATATGAAATTTATTTAGATTAACGAAGTTGAATAATGGATTAAAAGCACTAAAAATAAATCATTTAATGCTTAACCTTAGTTTAGCCTTTGGCTTTCCATTTACCATAACATGAATAGATAATCAAATGGCTAAAACTAGACTGTCCTTTAGGTTAGTACTGCATTAAAATGATGGATGGTAGACCTCTAGTAACTTATATCATGGCTCTAAAATGAGAAACCCATAAGCGAAATGACTTAGCATATATAAAAGAAAATAATACAATTGTATAGGATAGTTCGAGTTAACCTTACAAGCAACTAGTTATTTTCACCTAGCTAATGGGAATAAATGAATAAATCATTGTAATTTAGGATTGGACTCTAGTTGACCAATAAGTGGGACTTCATTTTTCCTTAAGGAAATAATTAGAACACCATTTAAATAATAAGTCCACAATTGAATAATGATTATGGCCTTGACATTGGCATGAGCTAGAGTTGAATTTTGAATAAGAGAATAAATGGAAATTTAATGGTTACCTTGGATTATTTTGCGTATTGTTATCATGTGATAATTTCACTCTTTGGTGTAATGGATTGTGTAATGGAATGATCTCTTAAAGAGAATGTAAATAGGAATGTTGGTTGATGTAAAAACCCTATGTGAGTGTGTTGCATGAAAAATGATTATGAGCTTGGTATGATATTGTTGTGGGTCTTTCTGTGCAATGACTTTCCCAGATTAATAAGACCGTAATCACTTAATGTGGAACGAGTGTAATACCCCAAAATTAAAAAACAAAACTGATAAGTTAATAAATAGCCTTTATTTAGGATCAATTAACTTTATAATTTATTTAAGCTAATTATTTTATGGATTTTTGAATATATAAAAATGGATATGACTATTTAATAAACTTTTATAAATATCTTGTTATTTTATCATACTCATTTATTGAAATAATTTTCCAAACCAATATTTTTCTAAAATTAACCTTTTTAAATCAATATATTAAAGTATAATAAATTAAATTATTAAATTAATTTATCTATCAGAAACATTAAATTCTATTATTTCAAAAATTATTTTATTATATTCCTCCTCATTTTTCCTTTTCCTTTTTCCCTTTTCCTTTTTATTTCTCCTTTTTCTTCTTTTTCTTCCTTTTCCTTCTTTTTCCTTTTCTTCTTTCTCCTTCGAATCACCAGCCTGTGGGCTTTCTTCCTTTGCACCCTAGGCCGCCGACCTACTCCTTCCTTTTCTTCTCCTTCTTTTCTTGT
The DNA here is from genome assembly GCA_030549775.1 of Tamarix chinensis. NCBI lineage: Eukaryota > Viridiplantae > Streptophyta > Magnoliopsida > Caryophyllales > Tamaricaceae > Tamarix > Tamarix chinensis. Next base: position 61,036,086 of record CM060181.1, read on the forward strand.
GCTATCTGCCCAACCCATCCCTCTTCTTTTTTTCTTTCCATTCTCCCTCCCAATTGGGCCATCCAAGTTCTCCCTTTCTTTCTCTTCTTTATCCCTCATGAGCGGGCCAGCCTGCTCCCTCTTATTTCTCCCTCGCCCGGCCGGCCTGCCCCTCCTTTCCTTTGCTTCTTCTTCTTCTTCTTTCTCTTCTCCTTCCCCGACCATCGACCAACATGCCATGGCAGCCTCCTACACCTCCGTCTACCACCACCTACCTTCCCCTACAGCCTGCAGCCTGTTATCTCTCTCCCTCTCTCTCCCCCGTCCTTTTCTTCCAATTTTTGGACCAAAAACGACCTACAAGCCATCCCCCGCATGCCTTCCATTTTCCTCCTTCCTCTTCCTACAACCGCCACCCTACCTTCTGCCACCATAGGCACCTAGCCAGCAAAAATGGAAATGCTCTATTGTAGAGCTTTGCTCACAGTAGTTCTACTTATAGAAAAGATCATAAGGGAGCGCCATTTCTTATGATACATTTTAGAAAAAGAACATTCATTCATTTCTCCTACCTCCCCTCCTCTTCCTCTTCTTTTTCTTCTTATCTCTTACTTCATTTCTGCCCTATTTGAGCCCTTTTTCTTCATCTCCTAACCCCCATTCTCCCTTCTTCTCCTCTACTTTTCTTCCCCTATTTTTACTCCACCACCCTCGGCCGCCGCTTCCACTTCCATATTAACCACCTGCATCACCTCCTGTCACCCTTTACTACCACTTTACACCACTAAGACACCCCCCCTTGAGCCCCTACGGTCCCCTTCTTCCTCTTCTTTTCTTTCCCCCTTCTTGGCCTCCACCCTACTCCTTAACAGTCTGTCGTCGTTCCACTTCTTCCACCGCCTCCTAAGCCACCAACCTACTCCCTACAACCTCCTCTACCACCCCATATCCTCCTTTGGCTGAAACCCAGCCCTTTACCCTCTCCTTTTCCTCCTTCCTTTCCCTTCCTTCTTCTCCTCCACCACCCTTACAACCCACTTCGCAGCCCTACAACCACTGCCTCTGCTGCCTTTGGTCGTCGATAACCCATTCCTAGCCACCTCCTACACCCCCATTCTATCCCTACACTCAGCCACTACCCTAACCTCCCTCCACCTCCTCTCCACTTGACCACCAAAACCTCAACCCGAGCCACCCATTCCCTTTTCCCATTTATCCTCTTCGACCCCCTTCTTCCCTACCTCTACATGTAGCTCACGCTGCTCATGTAGGGTGAGTCTGTTGCTCCCTTTGACAATCTTAGCTAATCTTTTGAGGGATAATATTGATTAAATATAGTATATACTTACTTAAGTTTTTGATAAAATTTATTCCTTTGATTTTATACATTCTAATATGATAAATATTGATATTATTTTTAGGTATTGATTTGACTAATCAAAGATTAAGCCTTTAACCATGGTACCGGTAAATTTTGATTTTTATGAGAAATAAGATAACCGTTAAACCTTACTTAAACGTATGGATATACGTATGCTAAAATATTAGGATTTTTAATAAGGTTATATGCATTTTTAGATTGATAAAAAGGAAATGTATGTTAATTTATGTGTCATGTGTAGAACCCATCAACCAATCAACTAGTTTGGGAACCAATTGACTAGTTTGACTGACCTGGCTTAAAATACCCCAAAACCCTAATTTAGGAAATCATGGCCAAATAAGGGATTATTAGGAAATTAATTAAATAAATTACCTTGTTTAAATTAAGAAGGATAAAATAGTTTCAAATTAATATAAACTTTATAAATAATTTAATTGGAGAAAATTAGAGTGTTTTGTTAATTAAAATGGAATTTAAGAAAATTCCTTCAAAAATCCCTAAATTAATCTAAAAAGAGAATTTTATTATTATTTTAATATTTATATTTTATTAAACATCCCAAATTACCCAAATCATACTAATTAATCCAACCACTAATTTCCCTTCTTTTTCCTTTTTCCTTTTTATCCTTTTCCCCCCTCTTTTTCCTTTTCTTTCCTTTCCTTCCCTTTTTTTTTTCCTAATTCCCCCGACTTGGGTCGGCCTGCTGGCCCAGCACCCCTACGCGGCCCAGCTCCCCTGCGCACCTCCTTCCCCTTTCTCCCAACCGGTTCGGCCTTTTTCTTTCTTTCCTTTTCTTTTCCACTGGACCGCCGGCCCACCCCCTGCACTTCATCTTCTACCTTCTGCCCACCTGCAACCGAAAATTTCGCTAGAAAAGATAGCCTGCAACGCCACGCCATTTCACCGGTCATTTCTCCCCTCTCCTCCTCGTTGTCTCCCCTATGGATTTGACCAAACAATTCAGCCCCTCTCGCACGCAAGCCCTCACCCTCCTCGACAGATCATGGTCTGCAACTGCAAACCCCTGTGCTAGCCAGTCTCGCTAGACAACACCATAACCCTAACCCCCCACTCTCCCTCGCACCCTTGTCTTTTTCCCCTCCCAATTGGCTTATAAATAGCCTCGAAGGCCGCCTTGATCGTGTTCGAACTTTGGAACCTAGAAAAATCAAACCGTGTGCCGCCCCACTATCGGCCGTCCTTTCCTCCGCTGTCAGCCGCCTCTGCCACCTGCCCTTGCCACCAAAATCCTCCCTGCACCGCCCTCTACACAACCAAGCCACTCACTCTCCCTACCTTGCCCTGCACGAGCCGCCTCAGCTGTGCGAAATTGGCTCCCCAAACAACCCATTCGACTCCCTCACTCCACCTTCGCGCCGCTAGTGTCGCCCATACCGCCATCTGCAGCACCACCCCTACCCCCTAAAACAACCAGGGGTTCCTGCTCTACCACCCTACACCTCCACTTTCCTCTAGTTTCCTCTCCCCTAGCCTCCATATCCACTTTCCCCATTTCTTCCTCCCTCCACCGCTGTCGCTGCCTCCGCGCCGCCGCCAGCGCCACCACCCCAGCCAGGTTGCCCAACTTCCTAAACCCTAGATCCTGAATAATAGAAGTGATTAATGATTTTTAATACTATTAACTATTATTATTAATGTATTATGATTATTATTAACATTATTATTATTAATACTATTACTATAATTACTATTATTACTACCCTTATTATTATTATTAGGTCCTAACATTACCCCTAAGAACATCTAATTAATGGTATTAATTAATACTAAAACCTTGTTAAGTTATTATTATTATTACTAGTACTACTACTATTATTATTATTATTATTATTATTATTATTATTATTATTATTATTATTATTATTATTATTATTATTATTTTTACCGTGTTATTACTCTAACTATGGCTAATGTCGTCATTACCTCTATTATTATGATTATTATAGTATTCCTACTACTATTAGTATTATTATTATTATTATTACTATCATTGTGTTATTATTATTATCATCATGGTTGTGGCGGTTATTATTATTATTACTATTGTTGTTCTTACTCTTATTCTTATTATTACTATTATTATTATTATTACTATTATTATTATTATTACTATTATTATCAATATTAGTATTATTATTATTATTATTATTATTATTGTTATTATTATTACTATTTTACTATTATTATTATTATTATCAACATCATTATTATTACTATTATCGTTATGTTTACCATATCTAGTACCCAAACCGTTATTACCATCATTATTATCCTTATTATTATTATTATTATTATTATTATTATTATTATTATTATTATTATTATTATTATTATTTAACATTATTATTTTAGTATTCCTATCATGATTTGTATTGTCACCATTATTATTATTACGATTACTATTAGTATTCCTATCATTATCATTATTATTAGTACTACTACTAGTATTAGTATTATTAACCTTATTATCGTCATTAATATTATCATTATTCTTATTATTGTTACTACTATTACTACTATGATTTGATTACTATTATCATCATTATTATCATTACTACTATCATTATTATTAGTATTCTTATTATTATTAGTACTATTAATAACATTATTGGAACCCTTACCATAATACTGTGACAATAACAAGGCTTACTTCAATTAGTGGAAAAATTGATTAACTATCTTAGGAATAATAATAACCCTACCTTTTTATTTATAAACTACTAGTTATTAATATTAGCCTTAGTATTAGGCCATGATAAGGGTAAGATAGGGATTTTGGTATTTCCGATAGAGGGAGATTAACTTATAGTATTTCCCTCTTATAGGTGAATCAAGTGAGAACTTCCAGGAGGCGTAGGAGCGTGCTCCAAGCCCGGCGCTAATTTAGGTAAGGGTCTAACTAAGGCCGCTTGTGTGATATGTGAACTACTTGCCTTGGATGCCTCGCATGATTATGTGTCGTGTTTTAAATGTCATTATCTTACCTGTTTTACGTGTAGTGCAGCTTGGATTCAAGGTACGTCTATGTGATCGCTTTTGTTATGTATTAATGTGGATGTGCTACAAGTTGTGATATGATGTGGCCTTAGAACATACATGCTAGGGTATTTGATGGGGTGATGTAGTTTGGGGACATGAAAAAAGAAAATTTGGAAAGAAAGATAACCAAGGGGAAGTAAGTTGGCTAGTGAAGGGAATAGGAGAAACTAGAGTTTGCATGGGGTGGTTAAGGTCCGCATAGGGGCGAACCTTACATACAGAAAGATGCCTCGGGGTGTGTGGAAGGTAAGAGAAATGTTGTTTGGGTGTTTGGGGGCTTCGAGCGAAAAATAGTACGTAGACAAAATTAAGGGTGCAAAGGATACTAGGCTAGAGTTTAGAGGGAACCCTGATTTAGTATGGGGGAAAGAAGAAAAAGAGAAGAATTAAAATAATAAGTGAGGATGAGGGTGACATGATGTGAGGGTTGAACCAAAGAGTTGTGATGTGTAGGAGTGCTAGAATGGTTCTGGATGTGCGAGGCAGAAAAGGGTGGGCCACATAAGCCCAAGTTAGGGTTTCTGGAGAAAACCCTAAGGGAAGGTGGTGAGTGGACTTTGGGGTATAGGGTGGTGGGCCTAGACCCACACACTTAGGAGACGGGTTTCTGGAGTGAGTAAGCTGATTAAGGGAAGGATATCGGGCGAGTTAGGAGGCGCAAAGGTCTCAAGATATGAGACGGGCCCTCTTGGGAGGATAAGTATAGCAGAAGTTAGCCATGCATGTCTAGGGCGGAACTTGTTGGAAAAGATACAATAAAATACTAATCACTTAAAGAGGAAGATGCTAAGCCGGGCCCAGATCGGTCCACTGGCAAATAATAGTGGCCAGGAGCCGGGGTGCCCTGGAGACTAATCCACTGGCGAATAATAGTGGTCAGGAGCGTTTTGCTCTGTATATATTTCTTGTCCGCCGGCTATAATAGTGGGGGATTCCGTGCTCAGCAAACCAAACGTAAAATCGATAAAACAATGGAAGATACTAATCACTTATAGTTGAACACCTTGTGAGTCGGGGCCAGACCGGTCCACCGGCGAATGATAGTGGCCAGGAGCATTTTGCCCGGGAGACCGATCCACCGGCGAATAATAGTGGCCAGGAGCGTTTTGCCCTGTATATATTTTTGGTCCACCAGCTATAATAGTGGGCCTCCCGCACTCACATGGATTAATAAAGAGTATGTGAAATCGAGTACAATATTAAGAGATTAAAAGGATAAGTCTAATTGGAACATAATTGGCCTCACTATCTGTATTGTTTTATGTGCCTATATGATCATGCATGTATTGTGTACCTTGTTTGTTTGGCCTTAGTTATTCGGTTACCTTGCTCGGTACGAAGCGTACTGACCACCCGTTTCATAGGTGATGCTCATTCCCACGAACAGAAGGCCCCTCTGTTTTAGTGCAGGTAGGTGACTCTATATTCGATGCCTACAAAGCTTATGAGGCATCGGGTGGGACCGAGAGTTGAGTCCGGACCTAGTTTGGGGTTCGAGAGTGATGTGGCCGGCGTCTAGTGTTCACTTTATCTTTCTTATGCCTTTAAGTTAGTCTATTTCTGATGTACGACGTTTCAACTTTTGGAACCTTAAAACTGTACCTTTGGATTGTACTTTGACTTTCTGCAATCTGATTCTGTATGACTCGTGTTTTACTTATGACTGTGTTTTGTTATCAACTCGTATTTGATGGTTAACCTCCTAACTTCCCTATTTTATTTACACTTGCTTTGCCACTTTCCCCCATCCCTATGGTTACATTTTGATTGTCTCTACCTCTTCTAATCCACTTCCTAGCTGTTTCTTGTTTTGATTTCAAGAAAGATAGAGTCAGATTGGGGAAAAGAGTGAGGATTGAATTTCACCCTTAATATACTCTGTTTTCCCTCAAAAAGGTATCTTTTCTCTTATTTCCTCTCCCAGATCTCTCATTTCATTGAAAACTTCTTTATATGATTTTAGAAAGAATTTCACTTAGTTTATCATTGTAGGAAAAAAGAAATTTGAGATTCAAGGGAGTTGTGCTCTTAGTGTGTTGCTCAACTTTTAAGGTAAATCATTGTATTCCTCTATTATTATAGAAATAGTAAGGGTCAGTGAAGTATATGTGCTATAATTCTGTGGTATTTTGAATAAAAAGGGTGACAATATGCTTGTAGTAGTTAATTATGGAATGAGCAAAAGGGTTTGTATGAGACTTGGCTAAAAAATGCATATATGGGATTTCAAGTCTATAGTACTAGATTTGAAACCTTTAATGATCTAGGTCTTTAAGTGTTAATGATACATATGATATGTGAATTGGAATCATCTCATGATGGCTTAGTAAGAAGAGACTATAACACGACTTCCTAGCTTAGGTTCATACTACACAGCATGTCTTACTATAAATTGTAGAATAATTTTGGCATTTCGCTTGTTGATTTGTGTATATCTATAAAATACCTTGAATAACCTAAGTTTAATGTTTGGATATGATTGAAAAAGTTATGTAATTTAATTGTATGTAAATGTTGTTTTTTTGTGGGCTGCTTTCACCTTAGACTAATCGACTGGTCTTGCAGACCAATTGGCTGGTTGGTTTGTAACTTCTATAATTTTTTGTCTAGAATTTAACCGATCGATTGTTTAGGCCAAACCGATCAACTAGTTCCTAGAATAGTCAACTGGTTGGGTTAATCGATCGATTGGTTGGTTTAAAAATCTAGAAGTCTTGGCCTCGGGTTAGAAACATCGATTGACTGGTTCTTAGAACAGTAAACTGGTTGGTCTACAAAACTAGAATTCTTGGCCTTAAGTTAGACCCATCGACATGTATGGCCAAACCTATCGATTGGTTCTTATAATATTCGACTCGTGAGGCTAACCGATTAATTGGTTGGCCATCAATGTGAGGTTGGAAGTGTCCTGACCAATCGATTGGTCTATTAAACTAATCGATTGGTCAGCGAGACCCATTGACTTGTTTTGAAATTGATTGACTAGTCTCAGCTAGTTTTGCTTTTCTTACATGTTTTTCTTCCCGAATATAATGTTTGAGATCTTATGATTGGATATTAACCTAGTAGGATAATAACTATGAAATTTATCAAGATTAATGAATTTAAATAAGGTAGTAAAAAGAAATCATTCAATGCTTGATCTTAGTGTAGCCTTTAGCCTTTTGTTGACTATAACATGAATACATGATCAAATGACTAAAACTGGACTCGTCTTAGGGTTATACTGGATTAAAATAATTAATGGTAGACATATAGTGACTTATATCATGACCCTAAAATGAGAAACTCATAAGTGAAATGACTTAGCAAAGATAAGAGAAAATAATACAATCATATAGGATAGTTGGCATTAACCATACCTACGACTGGCTATTTTCACCTAGGTAATGGAAATAAATGAATAAATAATTTTAAGTTAGGATAGGACTCTCGTCAACCTATAAGTGGGCCTTCATTGTCCTTAGGGAAATAATCAGAACACCCTTTAAATAATAAGTCCATAATTGAATAATGACTATGGCTTGAACCTTGGTATGAGCTAGAGTTGAATTATGAATAAGATAATAAATGGAACTTTAATGGTCGGCGTGGAATATTTTGGGTATTGTTATCATGTGATAATTTCACTTTTCGGTATAATGGATTGTGTAATGGAATAATAACCCTATATGGGTGTGTTGGTTGATGAGAATGTTGGTTGATGTAATGTGTTGCATGAAAAAGGCCTATATGATTGGTATGATATTGTGGTGGGCGTTTATGTGAAAGGACTTTTCCAAATTAATAAGACGTTAATCACTTAATGTGGTACGAGCACTATGAAAGGTCTGGAATATTCGATCCCCGAATAACTACTAGGGTTTAATCTGCCTTCGGGTGCTTTTTGCCTTCGGATGGGATCCTCATAGATTTTGGTGTCTTTCCTACTCTAAACACAGATGATGTATTAGGGGGTATTGATACTTAAGGGCCTGGTCAGCATAAGATGGATATGAACTTTGGTTCATTATTATTTTTTCAAGAACCCGGACTTATATCTATTAGATGTCCTTAGTATGAGCTAGGACTTTGGTCTATTGTTACTTTGGTAGGAACCTTAACTTATGTCCATTAGGTTTCCTTAGACTTCACATCCACTATTTGGATAGTTTCCATGGTTTTGAGAGACCATAGGGAATAATCCCACCTTGCACGAGAACTTATAGTAAATTAATTATATACTCACTTAATGCATACGGATTTGGTAAAGAAATTTCATTTTATCTAAAGTAAGATGATGAATGGAATGAGATATAATGAGGAAGTAACCAACCAGCTCTTGCTACATGATTATGGTTATTTGATATGACACCTACTTTGCGATATGTATACTTGAGAGTTTATACCTTGTTTAAGCTATGAATATTTGGTATACTTTTATGCTCGCCTACTTGGAATTTGACATAAATCACATGGTCCTCTAGAACATCTGCCTATATTCTAGAATGGTCCGATGAGTTATCACATAATCTATTATCACTATGCTCATGATTCATCCATTGTTTGAAGTTATACATGAATTCCTACTTTCTTATCACTATGTAAATTATACTCTACGTACTACTGAATAGATAATTTGAGTATTTCATGATCCATGAGTAGATAGTATATGTTTTAAAAGGTTATATACCCTGGTATGTTAATATGAGTATACCTATACATGATTAAGAGGATTCACTCATATCTTGCATAACCCATGTGATTAAGCATAAATGACATGATAGGAAAGTCACATCACATTTTAGTGAGTTGTGCCATGAGTATGTCATATGAAAATTGCTTATACAAGTATCTACATGATGGTAGTAGATTGGTTTACTCAGTATGTATGCATACTGATTGGGTTGTTGTTGCAATCCCCTGCTTAATCCTAGGGGCAAGAGGTTAGTTGTAAGTTTCCTGAGAATGACCGTTGAGTTGTCTATCCTCTCATAAATCTTGGATTGTCGAGTATAGGTTTTTCTCGGAGACTTTCTTGTGGTCCTTGAGTGACCATGGTGTATTCTGTATAAAATTGATTTTCTATAGTTTTCAATTTATCTTTTTTTTGTATGTATCTTATATAGATTTGGGCCTATGTAGCCCTTTTCCTATCTTGTGCAGTCTAGTTTTCCTTATATTTTGATTGGCTTAATACTTATCCTTGTGTCTAGTGTGAGGTAGGCGGTGAGACACTCATCTTATATTAGATACGGTGATAGGACCTCGTGTTTCACAAGATTGATTTTGCTTTTCCACTTCCTCAATGTCTTCAAATAAAATTTTTTCGTAGTAAAAAAGGGGGTAATACAATGGTAGTGCCCTTTCAAATTTAGGTTGCATTATAGTTTGAGGTGTTACAAAAGATCATCATGGTCGGTGATTGTTTAGGTTTATGAGTAATATTGGTAATAAAAATATCTTCTCGGCTTAATTGTAGGGGGTTTGGTATGGTCTTTTGGAAGCATGAAGATATCATTTCCTCGATAATGAGGTGTGTTGTGATTCCAAAATGTTCATCCGGTTATTGAATTCTCCATCTTCTTGGCTCCATCCCTATGCCACAATCATTATAGCATGGTAAGTAAAGATGTTTGAGTCTCATTCCTATAGCCTATGACATCATTTCGGTGTGAGTAACCAGGTTACCGATCGTTTAGCTTATGTGGGGCTTAGCTTATCTTTTGGTGTGCACATTCTTGACTCTCCTCCTAGAGAACTTAAGGACTTGCTTTTATTTGATTTTTTTGGTTGAGGCATCTCGCGCTCTACCCTCTTGTAGTACATTTTGCTTCATTTTCTTGGGATGTCATTCCCTCCCCTCAAATATATAAAAAATCAAATAAGCATAAATGTAAATAAATTACTACTTATTTTGTAAGAAAAATAATGTCATTTTAATGTAGTCTTAAATTTTCACACACTCTTCATTAAAATATAACAAAGCATTTAATGCTTAGATAATAAAACAAAAAAGGTGAGGTTAAAAGTGAAAACTAAGTTTTAACTTTTCTTAATTATAATTGTTTTACACAAAAAATTAGTGATAGAATGAATCATTTTTTGATATAGAGAGAATAACATACAAACTAATTTCATAATTATTTTAGCACAAATATATAACTATTTCAAAAAATATAGGGACTTTCTATAAAGAAACATTTCGACTAGTGGATATAAAAATTCAAAAAAAATATGCCAAATAATTCAGAGTATTGACTAAGTAAAAAAATATAACATAAAAAACGTTGTATAATCATGTATCTATATATATTTTTATGCATTAGATGAGCCTCTATTCATATTTAGAAATTGACACTATATAACTTTGAGTTTTTAGATAGATGGTGATAATGTGTAATGAAGTAAATTTAGGCTTATGTGTTGCTTTTCAACCAAGTGGGTTGCGGTGATGTTAGAATTTGCACGTGACCCTCTTTTTTGGGTCCACAAATGGAAATATGTCTAAATTTGCAATTGTTTTGTAGATTATCCCATATAAAAGATTCTAATAGAAGGTTGTCACAACTACGGAATCCCTAGTATAAATATTTTTTGAACGTTCATTGGGTGTAATAGTGTTTGACATAATCCATAACAAATTTTTCATCTTCTTAATTTTTTTAAATTAAAATATTATTAATTAAGAGTATTAAAAATCATTTAATATATTGATATCTTCTCTATTATAGACATCCTTGGTCATTCATAGCTATAGATATCGAGCCAAGTTAGACACCTTGGACATTTGGAGCTACGAACACGGGTTAACTTGGGCATTTAAAGCCAAAGATATAGGAAAATTTGTGTTCCTTGGCCATTTATAGCCAAGGACACTGAGCTAAGTTGGAAACCTTTGGCATTGGAAGTTAAGGACATGGGCCAACTTGGGCACCTTGGGTATTAACCTAAAAATATTTTGTATATATTGATATATATACTTTTCACTTAAAAGTAGTTTGTATATATTTTTTACTATTATCATACATATCTTTCAATAGCCATTTGATGATATATCATGATGATCTTTCACCCTAAATCTATTGATTCTTTGCCCCAATTCTACTAATGTTGTTTCACAATCATGTTGATCTTTCACCACAACAACTTATATATGTTACTATACATGTATGTATTTTTCGTTAGTATTTAACATATCTTTTTTAACAAATCTATTGAAATTTTCATTGTTACCCAAATGATCTCCTTTTAAGTTGAGGTTTGTGATGATGGTAAGGTTTAAATTTTTTGGAAAAGTGATTGCGAATCCTCATATTATGAGAGTCGTTGAGGTTTATTTTCATAGTAATGGCGACGCTTTTATTGATCCGCATTGGGGACTTCGTTTTAAGTAATTCAATTCAATTGTTTGAATTAATCTTCTATGCGATTAAAGCGGTAAAATATCCAATTGATGCATCCTACTAGCATGATGCTTACTGCATATGAGCCCACAAAAAATTAAAAGATCAAAAAAATAAAATTACTTCCATGTTCGAGTGTGGTTGCTCGATCTCTTAAATGTTGGTGTCCTTTTTCTGATATCTGGCGTCGTTCTCATCCCAGATGAGGGTACCGAGATTTTTCCTTTCGGTGTCCTCGTCAGATTGTTTGTCGCCTTCATCATGCTAGTCGTAATAGTCATCATCCACATCCTCACTATCATTTTCTTCTATTGGAACATATCTTACCTCTCAACCCCAGCTACAGAATGGTGGCAGTTGATCATAACCGAAAGTGAGAGTCCTGCCATAATCCTCAATATACGAGAATCCTGAACGCCACACTGGATAAGATCGGGCATGATTTGTGTTAATGTCTGGGCTCCCTCGTCGTATGAAGTTGTAAGTGAGGTGAGGGAAACTCCTACTTATCGTAGTAAAAATAATTTTAAACATTAAAATATACTTATTAGTAAAAATATATACTAATTATAAGTTTTCATAGATATTAGAAAGAGATTCAAATCAAAATAAAAAATATATATATTTGAAATCGCAAGATAACCAATGAACTAGTTTGGGCAAACCAGCTGATTGGTTTGTATGGATTAAAATTGTTAATTTTTAGCGTACTAATTAATCGATAAGCCTAAAATTCACACTTTTATTAGAATTTCAAGCCTTTTTTAAATTATTTTATATTAATATAATTTTAAACACTTTTTGAAAGATTTTAGGATAAGGTATTAAGGTCGGACCAGTCGAATGGTCTCGTCGAACCAGACATGAACCAAAAATAACACTAGCGGGCTAGTTAATTGGTTTGTCTCACCGATCGACTGTTTATAGGAAATAAGGTGATAGGTTTGGCCCAATTGGTCTATGGGTCTGAACAAAGAACAAACCACTTTGGTCACAAAGTCACCAATTGATGGATTTAATAAACCGATCGACTACTCTTATAGACCTGTCGACTAGTTCATTGAACCAATCGACTGATCACCCAACCACTGATCAAAATTTCCAAATCATACGACCACTCACACAACTAATCGATGGGTTCAATGAACCGATCAACTCATCTAGGAAAAATAGTACTCAAACTTGTGATACATGCACCAAAATTGACCAAACATTACCATATTAATTCTAGCATGCTGCTATGTCATAAAACACAAAAAAAAATGTTGCATACATATAATCACATAGATACATGATAATATAGGCATTTCAAAAAAAATCATACTTAAACTGTCAAATCATTCATAAAATTAGATAACAAACAATGCTTAAATTAAAAGAAGAAACTCTACCACATGCTCAAATTCTAGGATACAATCTGCCCATGCAAAACACAAAAACACACCAAGAATATGGAACCACAATAAGCAACAAAACCTCATTCATATTAAAAATAAGAATGCCTTACCTTGAACAAATTCTTCTAGCACAAAACTCCTACTTGATGGCTATCTTGCATGACCTCAATTCCTAAGAGAATCAAAAGTCAAAACCATTAAAACTCCATTAAAATCAAAGAAAATCAATAGAAGTAGAAGAATAAAAACACAACTCAACATTTTTGATAATAAAGTAATATCATTACCGGGAAGAAGGAATACATCAAAAGTGCATCATTACAGCAGCGATGATATTCTATGTCTAAAGAGCAAGCATCGAAGCATCAAAACCCCAACCCAAATTTACATCAATTTCCCCAATTATCAATCATTCTTAGGTATCTTTGAGCATTTGAGTTTTTGATAGAACTAAAGCATACAAAAAGCTCAACTATCATAGTATATGTGATTCTCACCGGTAAGGTTTTTTTGAGGTGACAAATGACAGTGTTATGGCTGCACCAAAGATGGTAGATAGTAGTTACAAATGAGGCCCTCCAGATTTGTCCTCAAGCTCTTCCACTTCTGGTGATGTTAATCATCCAATAAAGGCAGCTTTGCCATGAAGAAAACCAATGAGGAAGCATTAGCCATTTGAGGATGGATCTCCAAATGGTGCGAGCAAATTGGCAGTGGATGAGAAGGTGATTTATATCCTCATCTTCCTGTAAGCAGCTTGAACATCTAGCATCATCAATAACATGCCATTTCTTCAGTTTAGTTTTAACAACTAGGCTTTCACGGCATGCCATCCAAGTAACATTTTTATGTTTGGGCATGCCCGGATGCTACCAGACCAAGTCAGCCCAAGGGACAAGGGGAGACTGCTTTCTAAGAGTATTATAAAGGTTGCTTATAGGAAGCTTGTCCCTGGAGCAACAGTTGGTAAAAAATTCAACACCATAATTCTCCATTTTCAAATTTTGTTTCAAGGTCTAGGAGATATTATGCTTTAGCTTAGTCTTCAACCTTTCTTAAACCTTAATTCTTTCTTGCTTAAGAGAAATAAGGGAGAACTAAAGCTAAGATTTAGAGAAGAAGAAAAACACAAGAATTTAACCGAGGAAGGGAAGAATAGTAGAGGCAAGCCTCTATTTTCCAACAAAAAAAGGAAAGGGTAAAGAAAGAAAGAGTACTAAGCACTTAGGGATTTTCACAAAGAAAAGGGAGACAATGAGCAAGTGAAGGTGGTAAAAGGTTAAATGAATTAGAAATTGAGTGTCTAGGAGGGAGAGCTAATCGACATCTACAAGGGAGAAAGAAATAAAATAGGTTTGGTTGAGTGTTGGCAACCAAGTGTAAGAGAAATACTTAATGAGGTTAGGGAGGTTGAGTGTAGTTAGGGAGGAAACCATTAATGGAGGTTAGTAAGTTAGGATAGGTTTGCAAGAAGTCAAACACACGACTCAGTTGCCAGAAGAGAGAGGGAAAGGTGAGAGAAAAGAGAGACGGCGAGGTATGCCTCAAAAAGTATTTTTTTTGGAAAAATTTAAATAAATAAAATCATAGAATAATTTAAATAATATAAAAATAATTCCAAAGCACCAACATATACTCATTAGCACAAACACATTCTAACTAGGAGTTTTTAGAACATTAGAAAGATATTTGAATCAAATTTAGAAAAGGATCTAAAATCAAAAGATAACCAGTTGATCGGTTTGAGTAAACCAATCAACTGGTTAATTGAGAATAACATTGTCAATCTCTGAATGTACCAGCCGATCAGTTAGGTAAACTAGTCTATCAATATGTCTAAAATTCATATTTTAATTAGAATTCCAAGCCCTTTTCAAAAGCAAAATCAATTTATTTTATATTAATATAATTTTAAATAAATTTTGAATGATTTTAGGACGTGGTATTATAGGAACCATCTATTTATAGAGGAGTAGGGATCTCAGCTAGCGAGCTAAAACTTAATGGGTTAGTTTTGTAGATTTAGAAGTCAAGCATCGTTTGGCTTAATTTTATTAAAGTATATTCTAATCACTTTGGCCTAACCTAATAAATGTGAAAAGGACATTGTGATTTAAATTATTTTATTTTATTTATAAGTCGCAAATAATTTTAAGATCATATATTGAATTGGCCACAATTTTGAGTTAACCTTAATTAAATATTTTGGTGTCAACAAATATTTCTAAATGTAAAGTTCTTTTTTCATTTTCGTCTCCCTCATCGTCTTAATTATATACTGCTTTAGAGTAGCAGTCAGCACATGTGAACACAGGCAATCACGAGCATAGTTGGGGGGGGGGGATACCAATAAGCAATTGCATACTAATTAACATTACATGGGCAGCTGCTGCAAGTAATTTCCACTGATCGGTTACGGCAATTAGATGTATGTTAGCTAGCTTGAAATATTATAGAATGTTTTTTTCATCACTAAAATCTAAACTAATTGTAGTGAATTTTACAGTTTGTACATCCAAGACTGAAGCGTGAGGATAAAAAAGAAAAAAATAACACTCGGAAGGACATTAATCAACAAAAAATATTGCACAAAAATGTTCTCTAAATTACATATGCACATCAGTAATTAAGTACTTATGGCTAAAGTAAAATTCTTCATTCTGTTAAATGAAGTAAGATTCTTCAGAGCAATTTGATCATCCAAATAAACATTAGCTTCCAACCACTGATAATACGTCGTATCAGTTTTCCAAGACAGAATCTTGTACCAATAGCCCATATACAGCGAAATATAAACGTGAGTCTCATTCTTCTTCAACCTCTTGCTTTCCGTATCCCAATCAAATTTACTAGAACTCAAATTCAACGTGAAATTCCAATGCAAACTCTTCCCAAATCCCTGGTATTCGTAAGGGATGTGATCCCAGGTTAGCTCCCAATAGCTGTCATTGGTTATGTAAAACATCTCAACCCATCCGTCTGTGTAATTAAACCCTCTGAAACGGTTTTGGTTGTTGACTTCCATCTCGATGTAAAGCGATGAGTAGTTGTTATTGATCTTGTTGACGTTGAATGTGTGGAGTGTAGCTGTTGGTGAAGAGATTGAGAGTAAACCCCATAAGATTATTGCTGCAAGGGATAGGGAGACCAAGCTACGTAGACAAAACCAGAGGCGGGAGAAGTTTTTTAGGTGATTGAAGTCGTTGGTAGACATTGTCGTATAGACAGTATAAGGTTTTTATTTGGTCTGCGAATCTGGTTTTCAGGTGACTGGAAAACCCGTTAATGGTTAATGAAATGGGATGCAAATTAAGAGTCCTTGTGATGAGGCAGAGATATATATTAACAAAATGAGGGATGGTACAACTTGCTTTAGAATGAACAAAATTAGTATATAAAAAACTATTGTTTTAGAAAATATCTAGTGACAATTAAGTCCATGTAAATTGTCTTGATGCAGCGGGGTAGTCGTGGACAGGATCCTTATACGTAGGCATGGTTCGAGATCTAAACATATGAAAAAAGTTTAAAATCAAATTAAATAACAACACGTTATTTTTCTATTCCGAAACCTGAAAAATGAGTGCGCTCTTATCGTTGACCTACTTTAGGAACGGGCTTAAAAATACGATGGTTGTTGGTTATTTTACATGAAAAGCAAACTTAGTGAAATTAATATAAAATTTTAAAAACTACGGTACAACTACTATATTCGTAATTGTTATACAGAAAATATATTTTTACTCTTTAGAAATTTTTTTTTTTCTAATCCTACCACTCCCCTTTTTCTGACTCATTTTTTCTCCTTTCTTTTTCTCACTTCTCTCACTCTCTCCCTAAATTCTCTCATTCTTCTATTTATCAGGTAACTAATTAAAATTTTGTTGTTTAAGATTTTTTTTATTATTGTAGAATATCCTAATGGGGAGGATTCAACGGCAAATACTGCTGGTGGGGTTCAAACTTTTTTTTTAGCTATAGATCATACCATATTGTAGATCTAGCTTATAAAATTTTTTTAATTGTAGATCTAGCTTATGCACGAAAAATTAGCTACGGCCGAATTCGACAGAAAATAAAAGGGGGATCGACAATTTCTACTGTCCAAGGGGGTAGGAGATCGGCAAAATTTGTCGCTGTTATAGGCCAAGATTTGGCCAGACTTGCCGATAGGGGGCGCAACGGCAATTCTTACCAGTGGGGTGGGATTTTTTTGAATTTTTTTTAAATTATTTTCAAATAAGATAAAAAAAAAAGTATCGGCAACTTCTGTCGATCAACAGGGAAGGGGATCGGCAAAATTTACCAAAGGATGGGACGACTCAACGGGAAAAGGGATCAGCATAGTCAAATGATTGGGTTGGGGGAAAGATCGGTAGTTTTTTCCATAGGGGAAATGAATGGTTTAGGTAATGTATGGTTTGTTAATTATATTTATATTAATTATGTGTGTAATGATATTTATTAATTATGGTTTGTTAATTATATTTGTATTAATTATATTTTTTAATTATGGTTAATTTGACTAAATTTATTTATTATATTTTTAGATCTATTATACTCTATTAATTATCTTCTATTATTTTAATTAAATATGGGTTTGGCAAATTCTGTCTTTATTCTAGGATTTTCGGTTATCCTTAGGAGGTGTAATTATGCTTATTCATTATGGTTTATTAATTATAGTTTTTAGTTATATTTTTTAATTATGGTTAATTTAGTTAAATTTGTTCATTATGTTTTTAGATTTGTTATACTCTGTTAATTACATTATTATATTATTTATATATGATTTGATATTTATTAGATTTGTTTATATTTTCATTAAATATTTTAAATATTATTATATAGTAGGAGGTATTGGTGAATGTTTTTAATTATATTGATAGGATAATAGATTATATTAGTTCATTTTTTATTAAATCTGTTTATAATAGATTAAATATATTTATATTTGTATTAGATTTATTTAGTTTGCTAATTTTGATGGAATATCTTTGGATAAATTTAGTTGGATTATTAAAAATATATATCGGGAGAATGGTTTTATAAGATACCATAATTAAGTATAATTTAGTTGTTATATTATACTAAACTACTACTAGTAATTAATAAAAATATTGTTGATGTATTTAATTTATAAAGTAGAAGATTGGTTTAGAAGATTGTATCTTTGTTATAAGGTTAGGTATACATATCTCTTTCACTATCATAATATGGGCTGATATTATAATATTTAATAATTACATTAATGTCACCTATGTATTTGGATTTTATTTATGTGATGACTTATTACTTTAATTCATATACCTAATTTTAACTGACTTAGTTTTATTATTGAAATTCAGATGAGTCATAGACAAGACAAAGTAATAGATAGAACCAAAGGTCATCCTGTTATTGCTTCTTCATAATGTAACAGAACTGCTATCTACTCTGATGTATCATCTAAGAAATTTAAGAAAAAGTCTTGCTAGAGGATTATGACGAGGCAAAAAAGCTAATGAACAAGAACCGAAAGAAGCATCGGATCAATAAGAATAAGCACAAGTTCTCGAACAACCAAAGTCTAGTCATCAAGTTCCTACCTTTCTAACATTTACAGACTATGTAGGTCATCCATCATTTATGGCTGATGTTGGCATTTCGGGGTTCAGAGGGTACAGAGGTTCAGGGGTAGAGGGATTAGAGTTTGGAGGTTTGGGATTGGAGGTTTTAGGTTAGGAGGTTTTTCTTTATCCATAGAATATGTAGATTTTGTTACCTCACCGACACAGCCTGACATAGAAGTACCATCATCCTTAGTTCACTCACACGTTTTTGGTGGTTCTAGATCATAATTGGATTTTCCAGCATCATTACCCACATTACTAATCAACCATCATCATCAACTTATGTGCGTAATGATGATGAGGACGACGATGATAATGACGACGACGATGATGATAGAGATGATGATGATGATAGGGATGATGGTAATGCCAGTGAAGATGAACAAAGTATACAACTGAAGGATGAATTATACTTGCTTGGGCCATGTCTTGGAGGTCCAATAATTCTTGATTTGATTCTAAGCTTTGGCGATCATACGACTTTAGATTTATGGTTAGGAAAAGCAATTTTATCATATTCATTATTTCTTATTTCTTATTTCTTATTTTATATGTAACTAATTATATATATTCATTACATTTGTTTCTTTTATTTTTCAGGATCGTGGTTGTCCCAGAATCAACACGAGGCAAGAGGTTTTCAAAACTTTTTTTAGAAACATCAATGAAAGGATGTTTGCTCTAACACAGCAAAAATGATTATCACACCTTCGATCCTGCACATTTGAGCATGCCAATGTGCCACTTATTTCAGCATTTATTAAGAGATGGCAACCAGACACCAATAGCTTTCATATGCCATGGGGTGAGAGGACAATCACCCTTTTAGATGTACATCGTATATTAGGGCTATAAGTTGATGGTCATCCATTACATTTGGAGAAGACACCCGAAATGCGTGGGAAATTGATTGATGCAATAGATGCCTTGTTTGGGATGGAGGAAATGCAAGTGTATGAAGTCACTCGAAAGGGTGGGCTTCCCTTTAAATGGCTATAAGAAGTATGTGAATCATACTAGTTACGGGATGAGGAAAAAGTGATCAGGTAAATATTATGGTTGATCAACCTATTGTTGTTTGTCGATAAGTCGGTTGATAAAGTCAATCCATACTATATCATTTTTCTTTAAGATCATAGTAGGGTTGAAGGTTATGAATGGGGTGTAGCCACATTTTCTTTTCTATATCGACAACTTGATATGACATCTAGAGATAATGCTGCTCAAATGTCAGGATATGTTACTCTATTAGAGATAATTTTATAATTAACATATATATATATATATATATATATATATATATTACATACTTGGATATATTAGTTATAATTCTAACAATTGAATATTATAACAGACTTGGATATATGAATACTTTTCGAGGTTTGGAGTGGAACGATCTAGGTATGATCCAGACCACCTTTATAGTATGAGGTGGTTTTGTGGACATAAATTTGACAATAAATTAGAGATGCTCGAGTACTTTCAAGCAAAGATTGATCTTATACCTGCATCAAAAGTATGCTTCAATTATTATATTCTTACTATATTATGTTAGCGATATCCGTATTTAGTTTAATTTTTTTATGAAAGGTCATATGGGATCCATACCGAGTATAGAAATTATCCTTTGGCATTTTATCACATTTGTTGACACTATTTGGAGAAAGTGGAATCGTATATGCCAGATAGAGTGACATGTCAGTTCGGATTATAACACCCCCAAATTTTGGAGATTAAAAATTTTATTTTAAAGAGTTAATAGTGGAAGAAAAAATACAAAACATAAGGCTTTCATGTCTCATCAACCATAAAAGAGGCATTCCCTATGCCCAATCTATGTCGAGTGTAAGGTAAAAGTAACCTTATACCTAGGAAGCAGGTATGGGAAGCATGTGTTTCCACCATGATACACGATATAAAATAGAGATAATAGAATAAATAGTAAAAATAAAGGACTAAGAGTCTAAAGAGATATAGAGATATTTGGATAACCATACTTTTTACCATTTTGTTTAGCGCTCACCTAAGCCAAGCACATCAAACTAATAATCATCAATCACCTACAAAATAGGGTAGAGCTGCTCGTGGGAATAAGGAGCACCCATAAAAAGGATGATTAGTACGCTACATACTGAGTAAGGTAACAATACAGTTGAAACTGAAAAAACATATAATTGCATACATTCATAGCGTAAAGTAGTATACATATGAGATACAAGAATCAACACAAGGTAATCACTGGTCTAGTTTGCAATATTTGAATATGATATAACCTATTCTTTTATTTATGTTGAATTCACAGACCCCCATTATTCTTAATCTAGTGAAACGGAGTGAAACACCTCTCATGGAAAAAACTCCTGGCTAATATTGTTAAGCCGGTGGAACGGACTCTATACCTCCTAGGGAAAAATGCTCCAAGACACTATTCTTAAACAAGTGGAATGGTCTCAGGAACCTCCCAGGGCAAAACATACTTGGCTACTATTATTAAGCTAGTGGAACGGACTCCTACACCTCAGTTTTGACTCACATATTCTTTTTGTAAGTGATTAGTATCTTAATCATTGGTTACTTATCTTAGACTCGTATTATCTTTCACGTTGAGATTAGGCCCCATTATTCTTAAACAAGTTGAATGGTTTGATGCACCTCCTAGGACAAAAAGCGCAGAGCCTCTATTATTAAGCTAGTGGAACGGACTCATAAAATACCTCAGTCCAACTCACGTGGTCTTTCACTTTAAATGATTAATGTCTCATTAATGATTGTTTTATGAGTAAGAAACACAATTAAGGCAAGCAAAGATATCAACATACAGATAACAAGACCTTTCTCAAAGATTAACATACTTATTTTCTCCGAAAACCCTAAATTCACAATTTGAGCATAACCTCCCCCATATTGATCATTTTTCCACCAAATTTAGTATATGTTCCTTAAATAATATTATATTTTACATACCCAAAATTCAAGATCTAAATCTCACGTTTTACACATGCGATAATAGCCCTATCTCAATAGTTATTATTTATAAGGCTCCCAAAACCTTAATTTCACAAGTAAGTCACAACATTTTCCAGAAAACTCATATAATTACCAAATTTAATATACAAACCCAAAATACCTATATTAAAAACATATCCAAAATCCGTGGCCTAGTTCTAACATTTTACATATGTGATAATAACATTATCATTTTAAAATTATTATTCCAAAATTAGGCTATTTTCTTACTTTGAAAAAGTTATGACATTCATAATGAAATACCCCAAAACTCTAATTTTAGGAATTATGAAAAATTAAGAATTTATTAGGAAAATTAATTAAATAAATTGTTTTATTAAAATAATAGGGATTAATTAAGGAAAAATC
Source organism: Tamarix chinensis (assembly GCA_030549775.1). NCBI lineage: Eukaryota > Viridiplantae > Streptophyta > Magnoliopsida > Caryophyllales > Tamaricaceae > Tamarix > Tamarix chinensis. Next base: position 61,058,281 of record CM060181.1, read on the forward strand.
AATAGGAAATTTATAAATAATTTAATTGAAAAAAATTAGGATGTTTTGCTAATAAAATGGAATTTAGGAAAAACCTCTTAAAATACTAAATTATCCTAAAAAGATAATTTAATTATTATTTTATTAAAATATTATTATTTTAAATATCTTAAAATACCAAAATATTTTAAATACTCCCAATTCACCTATTTTTCTCTTTTTCCTTTTTATCTTTTTCTTTTTCCCTCTTTTTTCTTTTCTTTTCTTTCCTTCCTCTCCTTTTTTTTTCTTTCTTCCATTTCCCTTCCCCGACCTAGGCCAACCCACCCCTGCGGCCCAAGTCTTCTCCCCCTCCCTTCCTCCCTCGCGATCCAAGCCTGTGCCTCCCCTCTCCCTTTCTTTCCCTCGCAAGTCGCTGACCAAGTTTAGTTCCTTACTTTTCTCTCTAGATCGACTGTCTACACCCCGCCCCTTCTTCTCCCCTTCTTTCACCTGACCCTCTGTCTCCCTAATGCCCAACCATCCCACTTCCCAGAGCAGGCACGCGGCCTCTACGCCGCCACACGCCAGCATGCCACCCTATCCCCTTCCCTGTCACACCTTCTCTCTTCTCCACCCAAACTCAGCCTCTCTCTCTCTCCTCACTAATTCCCCTCTCCCCCTTCCTTTTTCCCTTCTAGAGCAAGCCAGACCTACAACAATGGCAGGCCTTCTCTGGCAGTTGGGCTGCCGGCAGGCAACCTACACGCATGCCACCGACCTTTCCCTCTCCCCTCTATTGTTCCCCCTCATCCTTGGCTATAAATACCCCTCAAACAACCCCATTCAAATATTTTTCTCTCAAGCCAAAAATCCACACCCTTGTGAGCCATTGCCTGTTCAACCACCTATTGCACCGTCACCATATATCACTGCTACCCAAAACACCACCCAAACTACTCCCTGCACCCCCTCCACCAAGATACACCCCTCACCACCCTCAATATTCCCTACATAAGCTGCCTTAGCAGTGTAAAGTTAGCCATTCGACTAACCTTAACCCAGCCACCACCTCCCTCGCACCACCGTCCACTGCCACTCCCGCAGCAACCACCACTCCTTATACCCTCTAAAATTACCAGCAAACCTTCCCTTACCCTCATTTTCCCCTACCTCCCTCTCCTCCTCCTTCTCCACCACTCTCGACGACCACACCACTGTTGCTTGTGCCGCCGCCTTTGGCTGCACCACCACCACTAATCCAACCCTCTCCACCTAGGCTTCCTCCACCACCTCAAACCCCCTTCTCATTCCCCCTCTCCTACCCCAAACACACATCTTTTCCCTCTTTTCTTGACGCCGTATGCCACCGCCGGTCACCACCAACCCAAGGTGGTACCCTAACCCCTCTCAATCCTTAAATCCTAATAATGCAAACACAATTCTTTTTATTTGTATTATATCATTAATATTACTATTATTATTGTTGTTGTTATTATTATTATTTATAGCCTCGCAATATTAATTTTATTATTATTCTATAGGGTTGAAACCCTATTTTTATTTTTATTTTGATTATCATTATTTTTATTAATATTATTATCATTATTTTTATTATCATCATCATCATCATCATCACTATTATTAATGCTAACTTTGACATATTATCACTTTTATTTCTATTATAAATATTCAAACCCTATTATTATTATTATTTACTATTCGACTACTACTATTATTAGTATTATTCTTAACACTTTTATTATTATTATTGTTACTATAGTTGTTGTTGTTATTATTATTATTATTATTATTATTATTATTATTATTATTACTATATCATGACTATTATTTTTACCATTATTAATACTAAATGTAGCCTCGGGATAATTATCCCATTATTATTTAAAGAAGTCGAACCCTACTTTAATAAATATTATAATTATCCTTATTTCTATCACCATTAACATCATTATTACTTTTATAATAATAATAATTATTATTATTAGTGTCAGCCTTAGTATACTACTATTATTACTTTTGTAAAAGAATTTAAAACCTTACCCATATAAATATCATTATTTTGAATATTATTATCATTACTATTATCCTTAGCAATATTAGTCTTTCGTTAATCATTAATATTACTATTACCCTGTTATTAGTCTTAACCTTAACAATACTAAGGTTTCTATTCCTATGAGTGTGAGCTTGTGACTCGTATTTGGTGCGTAGAATAGCTTGGATTGGTGTGTGAAGTGTTTCGGAGAAATTTGAAGTAGAACTGTGAGTTGTTCTGGAAAGATGTGAATATTTTACATTGAAGAAATTGGAATTTGGAAATGTGCTAAACATAAAAGTTGTAGATCTTTCTGTTAGCTTTCCAACGCATCTAGAATCAGCTCAATCAGAGGTTTGATGAAGAAGTTGTGGCTGAAATACTGAAGATTGTCAAAGCTGGAAATAAACACGGGGGGCCCGTGTTTTGGAAACACGATCCGTGTTTCTTCATCAGGAAAATATGTTCTGTTTTCCGGGAGAGGCCGAGAGATAGAAAATAAACACGGGGGTACCGTGTTTATTAACACAGTCCGTGTTTTTTGGGTTTTTCGCTCCGCCTCGGTTTTCGCTAATGACAATCTCGTATAGTATAAATACCATGCGATTAGAACCCTAATCGAAGAGCGAACGCCGTCTTCTTCTTCTGTTGAGTTCTATTGTAACTCCTTGATGTATTGAGTGATTTATGTGAGAATTTCTTTGATTCTTTGTAATCACAATTACTTCACATCAATAAGATCATCTGTTTCCCCAATCTGTGTTCTTGAGTGTTATTCTCTTCTCAATTCTTGTGTGTCTAATTGATTCTAATTAGATCTTATTTTTCCGAATTGGTATCGATCCACAACAAATTGGTATCAGAGCGTTGGGTTCGTATTCGGGATGTCTACAAGATTTGATATAGAGAAGTTTGATCGGTCTGTGAACTTCGGCTTATGGAAGTTGAAGATGAAGGCGATCCTGATTCAGAATGGATTGGAGAAGGCGTTACTCGGGATATCAAAGAAGCCCGATTCGATGACAGATGAGAAATTCGAGGAGATAGATCAAAAGGCCCTTTCCACCATACAATTATGTTTGTCTAATGAGGTCTTGCGTGAGGTGGCTAAAGAAACAATGGCGGCATCCTTATGGCTCAAGCTGGAGTCTCTATACATGACGAAGTCGGTGACGAATCGTCTGTTATTGAAGAGCAAGCTGCATGAGTTAAAATTAGGTAAGGGACAATCCCTTAAATCTCATCTTGATGAATTTGACTCTATAATTATGGATCTGAGGAATATAGATGTTAAATTGGAAGATGAAGATCTTGCTATTACATTGTTGTGTTCTTTGCCTGCTGATTACAAACATTTTCGTGAGACCATATTGTATGGGAAGGATGATGAGTTGGTTCTTGATGATGTCAAGACTGCCCTGCTACAACGGGAACTGATTGAGAATCAGTTGACTGGAGGTGGTTCTAGTGACTCACATAGTGAGGGACTTGTAGCTAGGGGCAGAACTCAGGAACGGGGTTCTAGTGATAATAAGAAGAAGTATAGGTCGAAGTCGAGGAATAATAGGTCCAAGAATGTCATGTGCTATGGATGTCACAAGAAGGGTCATATCAAGAAGTTTTGTCCTAATAGGATATCTGGAGATAAACCTGGTGAATCATCTGGCACAAAGGATGATGCTGCTATAGCTCAATATGATAGTGATGGTAGTCTGTTGACTGTCACTGATACTCAGACCAAGATTATGGATAGGTGGATCTTAGACTCTGGATGCTCTTACCATATTTGTCCCAACAAGAACTGGTTCCAGACTTACGAGACGACTCGAGGTGGAGTAGTTCTGATGGGTAATGATGCTGCATGCAAAGTTACCGGGATTGGGACAGTGAAGGTGAAGATGCATGATGGTGTGGTCAGAACACTGTCTAATGTTCGACATGTCCCTGAGATGACCAAGAACTTGATTTCATTGAGTTCTTTGGATTGTAATGGATATCGTTGTGTGATCGAGGATGGCACGATGAGGATTACTAGAGGGGCTCTTGTTGCAATGAAAGGCAAGAGGATTGGGACACTGTATGAGCTTGTTGGTTCCACTGTTGAGGGAGCAGCTGCGGTAACATCATCGAGTATGTCTGAATCGGATGTTACTAGACTTTGGCATATGCGACTTGGACACATGAGTGTCAAAGGCTTGACTGAACTCTCCAAGAGAGGGTTGTTGGATGGAAAAAGTACAGGTACTATGGATTTCTGTGAGCACTGTGTGTTTGGCAAGCAGAAGCGGGTTAGTTTTTCAAAGGCTACACATAGTACAAAGGGGCCTCTGGATTATGTTCACTCTGATTTGTGGGGTCCTGCAACGGTGGTTTCCAAGGGTGGTTCGCGATACCTACTGACATTTATTGATGACTTCTCTAGGAAGGTATGGACTTATTTTATTAAAAATAAGAATGATGTTTTTGAAGTTTTCAAGCATTGGAAGACTTTATTAGAGAAGCAGACTGGGAGACAAGTGAAGTGTCTCAGGACAGATAATGGCCTTGAGTTTGTGGAACGTAGTTTCACTGAGTACTGTGAGGACCATGGTATTGCTAGGCATCGCACTTGTGTTGGAAGACCACAACAAAATGGGGTTGCTGAGAGGATGAATAGAACCCTATTAGAGAAGGCTCGATGTATGTTGTCACAAGCTGGATTAGGTAAGGAGTTTTGGGCTGAGGCAGTTCACATGGCGGCATTCCTGGTGAATAGGTCACCCAATCGTTCCATTGATTTGAAGACACCTGAGGAGGTATGGTCTGGCAAACCAGCTGATTATTCTGATTTGCATGTTTTTGGATGTCCTGCCTATGCTTATGTGAATGACGGGAAGCTCGAGCCTAGAGCTAAGAAGTGCATCTTTCTTGGCTATACATCCGGTGTGAAGGGATACAGGTTATGGGATCCAGTTGCATCCAAGTTTTTGACAAGCAGGGATGTTACCTTCAATGAGTCCGTATTCCTCCAAAAGTCTGAGTCTTCTTCTGATAGATTATCTGAAGAGGTGGAGCAGAAGAATCTGCATAGTGTTTCGGATAAGGTGGAGGTAGAAGTTGATTTGGATCAGTCAGACTCTTCTAGTATCAGACCCACTATTCCTGAAGTGGGTGGATCCAGGCAGCAGGTGGAGCAAAGGGGCGTTGCTCCCGGTAGACCACGGAGGGTTGTGAAGCCTCCTGTGAGGTATGGCTTTGAGGAGTTAGCAGGTTATGCTTTGGCTAGTGCTGAGACTATCGTTGATGTACAGGAGCCAGTATCATACTCAGATGCCATTGTTAGTGCTGATTCTGATCAGTGGTGTGCTGCTATGGAGGAGGAGATGCAATCTCTATGGAAGAATCAGACATGGGAACTTGTGAAGGCACCCAGGAAGAAGAAAATAGTTGACTGCAAGTGGGTGTACAAGTTCAAACAGGGAATTCCTGGTGTTGAGGGACCGAGGTACAAGGCTCGTTTAGTTGCACGTGGGTTTAGTCAGATACCTGGTGTAGACTATAATGAGGTATTTTCCCCTGTTGTCAGGCATACTTCTATTCGTACTTTGCTTGCGCTTGTGGCTATGCAGGATATGGAGTTAGAGCAATTAGATGTTAAAACAGCTTTTCTGCATGGTGAGCTCGAGGAGGAGATCTATATGCGCCAACCAGATGGCTTTGTTGTTGAAGGCAAGCAGGATCATGTGTGCTTATTGAAGAAGTCACTATATGGTCTGAAGCAGTCGCCTAGACAATGGTATAAGAGGTTTGATCAGTTTATGATTGAGCATGGGTTCTCCAGGAGTGAGTACGATGGATGTGTATACTTGAAGCAGGTTAGTGATGGTTCTCTGGTATATCTTTTGTTGTATGTCGATGACATGCTTGTTGCAGCAAAAGATCTGTCTGAAGTTAACAAGGTGAAAACAATGCTGAAGACTGAGTTTGAAATGAAGGATATGGGAGCTGCAAAGAAGATCCTTGGCATGGAGATCATTCGAGACCGCAGACAGAAGCGTCTTTACTTGTCACAAGAGCAATATGTGAACAAGGTATTGGAGAGGTTTCATATGATTGATGCCAAGCCGGTTAGTACTCCCTTGGCTACTCACTTCAGATTGTCTGCTTTAGATTGCCCCAAATCTAAAGATGAGGAGGAGTTTATGGCCACAGTTCCCTACTCTAATGCTGTGGGATGTATGATGTACGCTATGGTTTGTACCAGGCCGGATATTGCTCAAGTTGTGAGTGTTGTGAGCAGATATATGGCGAATCCTGGGAAGGCTCACTGGCAAGCAGTGAAGTGGATTCTGAGGTACTTGAAGGGTACTGCATCATCTTGTTTGGAGTATGGGAGGTCAACTGATGCGTTGACTGGGTTCGTTGACTCTGATTATGGTGGAGATCTTGATAATAGGAGATCCACTGGAGGTTATGTGTTTTGTCTTGGTGGTTCGGCAATTAGCTGGAGGTCATCTTTGCAAGATATGACTGCATTGTCCACCACTGAGGCTGAGTATATGGCTATGACGGAAGCTTTTCAAGAAGCTTCATGGCTTGGTGGTTTCGTTCGTGAGCTTGGATTTGGTCATGGTGCCCCCGTTGTTCGTAGTGATAGCCAGAGTGCTATTTGTTTGGCAAAGAATCAGAATTCTTTCCATCGTCGGACGAAGCACATTGATATCAGGTACCACTTCATCCGAGGTACTATTGCTGCAGGCAAGGTTGTGTTGGAGAAGGTGGCTACTGCTGAGAATCCAGCAGATATGCTAACGAAGCCATTGACAGTGAGCAAGTTTGAGCATTGCTCGGACTTGGTTGGTGTTTGTGTACCATGAGGGCCTTTTGGGGCCCAGGGGTTTTTACAGATGGTCTTTTGTGTTCCTAGTGCTATCTACTTTAAATACGTCGTCAAGGTGGAGAATTGTGAGCTTGTGACTCGTATTTGGTGCGTAGAATAGCTTGGATTGGTGTGTGAAGTGTTTCGGAGAAATTTGAAGTAGAACTGTGAGTTGTTCTGGAAAGATGTGAATATTTTACATTGAAGAAATTGGAATTTGGAAATGTGCTAAACATAAAAGTTGTAGATCTTTCTGTTAGCTTTCCAACGCATCTAGAATCAGCTCAATCAGAGGTTTGATGAAGAAGTTGTAGCTGAAATACTGAAGATTGTCAAAGCTGGAAATAAACACGGGGGGCCCGTGTTTTGGAAACACGATCCGTGTTTCTTCATCAGGAAAATATGTTCTGTTTTCCGGGAGAGGCCGAGAGATAGAAAATAAACACGGGGGTACCGTGTTTATTAACACGGTCCGTGTTTTTTGGGTTTTTCGCTCCGCCTCGGTTTTCGCTAATGACAATCTCGTATAGTATAAATACCATGCGATTAGAACCCTAATCGAAGAGCGAACGCCGTCTTCTTCTTCTGTTGAGTTCTATTGTAACTCCTTGATGTATTGAGTGATTTATGTGAGAATTTCTTTGATTCTTTGTAATCACAATTACTTCACATCAATAAGATCATCTGTTTCCCCAATCTGTGTTCTTGAGTGTTATTCTCTTCTCAATTCTTGTGTGTCTAATTGATTCTAATTAGATCTTATTTTTCCGAATTGGTATCGATCCACAACAATGAGTATTAGTATTACTATTATTATTAATATCACTATTTTTACTACAACTAGTATTAGTACTATTATTAGAATAAATAAAGCTATTAACTTTAATAATATAAATATGGCTATAAATATTAACCTAAACATATTTTGACTAGTAATACCCTAGTAGGCTAACTTGAGAAGAAAAAACCCTATTTTTACTTGTAAAGTTTCTTTTAATAATAGTAACCCTAATATTAGAATAAAGTAGGAAATAATAATATTTTTGGTAGGAGGGAAACTAATCCTTAGTTTTTTCCTCTTATAGGTGAAACCAGCCAAAACCCTAAGGAGGCGTAGGAGGATGCTCCAATACCTGTATCGTGTTAGGTAAGGATGTAGCTAAGGCCCTATGTGTGTTATGTGCCTTATATGCCTTGTATGCCATGTACCATGTTATGTTATGTATCTTATGATTATCATTACAACTGTTTTATGTGTAGCGTAGCTTGGAGTTGAGTTATACTCATGTGTTTTTTTATGGCATGTGTATAATATGTATATACTATGATTAAGATGTGATGCGATGTGGCCTTTAGGACATACATGTTAGGATATTCAATGATATGGATTGACAAGATGAAGAGAAAAAAAAGGGAAGTAAGTTGACTAGGGGGATGTGAATGGGCCAAGGGGAAGTAAGTTGACCAAGTGATATGGGATTGACCTAAATATCCCATGATCTATGAAAGGAAAAATAAGAGGGGACTATGATTAAAATAAATCATTTAGAAATTGTTCAAGAAATTTCTTTTGGGTCTTATGTTTCCCCCCATTTGGTTAAACTAATTTTGTCATGTGTGACCCAAGTCAAGTATACTCTCACTATTAATGATGATATTCTTCCTCCCTTTCAAGCACAAAGAGGGCTAAGGCATGGAGACCCACTTTTCCCTTATCTTTTTGTCATTGCCATTGAGTACTTATCTAGGATGCTACAATAGTTATGGACCATGGAAGGCTTTCGAGGGTACCTAAAATGTAAAAAGTTACACATCATTAATCTCTCTTTTGCTGATGACCTGCTGCTATTTTGTAGGGTTGATTTAAAATCAGTCACCTTGCTTATGAATCAATTCCAAAGCTTCAGTAGCACATCAGGCCTGCATATTAGCCTAGGGAAAAGTTCCATATATTTTGGGGGGGGGGGGTAACTGAGAGGGTGAAGCATCAAATAACAGATTTGATTTCCTTCCCTAAGGGCACTATGCCTTTTAAATACCTGGGAATCCCTCTTTCTTCTACTCAATTGAGATCAGATCAGATGATGGAATTGATTGAAAAAATCACTAGCAGAATGCAACACTGTTCTACAAGATTATTGTCTTATGCAAGAAGATTGTAGCTTCTTAGATCAGTCATTTATGGTATTCAGATGTATTGGAGTCAGATTCTTATTCTTCCCAAAAAGCTCATCTTTAAGATTATTAATTTATACAGGAACTTCCTGTGGACGGGAAAAGCTAGGCCATCCAAACGTGCATTGATTGCCTAGTCCAGAGTTTGTCTTCCAAAACAGGAGGTTGACCTTGGGATGTTGGATTTTCAATTTTGGAATATAGCAGTAGTGGGCAAACATCTGTGGCATATAGCTCAGGATAAAAATAACTTATGGGTTAAATGAATTCACAGTTTCTATATAAAAGAAGACTCTATTTGGAATGCTAAGCTTCCAACCACTGCATCCAAGATTATTAGAAAGATCTTCAAGATCAGAGAAACTCTTCAGCCTGTTTTTCACACCATCATTCATACTCAGACCTATAAAATCAGTGCAGTCTATGAACAGCTTAGGCATAGAGGTATTCCGGTGCCTTGGTGGAGATCAGTCTAGACAAATAATTTTAGCCCAAAACATAAGATCTTACTATGGATTGCTGCTCATAACAAGCTCCCCACTAAGGATAATCTTTGCAAATATTTAAATGTGGAGGATCTAACATGCTATTTTTGTGATGCCAATGAATCTCTTTCCCATCATCCTTTTGCAAGTTCAGGAATGAAGGATCTATTAAAGAATGCTTATGCTTCTATTGGATTAAAAGGTATAACATTGAGATGGTCTGATATGATAGTAACTCTAGTTTAGAGATCAAGGGTGTTAAAAAGGAAGATTCAATTGGCTCATACCCTATGTGCAGTGTGCATATATGAATGTTGGCATGCTAGGAACTCTAAGATTTTTTCAAAAATCAATTGTCAATGGAGAGATCTCATCAAGAAAATTATTTGTATTGTCTCAGCTAGGTACTCGGCTCCCCATATGAGTATGAGTAGTCTCTATGTTAAGCATTGTTTAGATAGTTCTGGGAACTAAGTTGTAATGAATCTATTGCTTAATAAATTTTGAATTTCATTTAAAAAAAAAATATTGGTTTGGTTTGAAAAAAAAGAGTGGCTAAACTTTGCATGGGAGAAACTAGGGTTTGCATAGGAGAATCTAGGGTTTGCATGGGAGAATCTAAGGTTTGCATGGGAATTCTAGGATTTTGCATGAAAACTTTGAGGGTTTTCATGGAGTGGATGGAGTCTGCATGGGGATGAATCTTACGTGTGAAAAGTTGTCTTGGGATATAAGTAAGGTAAGGAAAGAGTTGTTTGGGTGATTGGAGGCTTGGGGTGAAAATTAGTACGTAGGTTAGTATAAAGGTACACAGAAGATCTGGCTAGGGTTTGGGAGGAAAAACCCTAATTTGAGATGGTGGTGAAAGTAAAAATAATTGAGGGTGAGTACAGTTTGAGATGAGGATGGAGGAATATCATGTGTAGGGTGAATATAGGTATCATGGAAAAGCAAGAGTGGAAGGTGAGAAATGGAGGGGTGACATGTGGAAAGAAGGATGCTAGGGTTTGGTGTGGCCACCTAGGGTTTTGTGATCACACGTGTATTGGGGGAGTAAAGTGAGATGAAGAGGGTTGAATCTAAAGGATGTGATGTGTGGGGTGTTAATACAACCTCAACGTGTGAGGCAGAGAAGGATGAGCCACATAAGACCAAATTAGGATTTTTTAAGAAAACCTTAGGGTAAGGCTGTGAGTGGACTTGGAGGTGTAAAGTAGTGGGCCTTGACCTACATACTGGGAGTTGGGCTTCCAATGTGAGTAAGTAGGGATAAGGAAAGGATGTTGGGGGTTTGTTTGGAGGTGTAGGAGACTTAAAATATGAGACGGGCTTTCTTGTGAGGATAAGCGTAGAGGGATTTGGTCATGCATGTCTAGGGTGAAACTTGCCGAATAAGACACAGTAAGACACTAATCATTTAAATAGGAAGATTGTTGAGCCAGGCCCAGACTAGTCAACTGGAAAATAATAGTAGCTAGGAGCCAGGGTGCCCTAGAGATCGATTCCCCGGCAAATAATAGTGGCCAGGAGCATTTTGCCCTGCATGTTTCCGGTGGGGATTCCATGCTCAACAAACCAAACATAATTGTGATAAGATATGAAAAAGATACTAAGTACTTACAGTAAAACACCAATAATGGCTAGGAGCACTTTGCCCTAGAGACCGATCCACCGGCAATAATAGTGGCCAGAAGCATTATGCCCTGTATGTTTTCGGTAAATCGGATATAATAGTTGGGCTATTGCACTCGTATGGAATGATAATAAGCATGGTATGAAATGAGTATTGATCAAAGATTTAAAGAATTAGTTGATCCAAACAATAACTTAGCCTTTATTTATCTGCAATGAATGCATGTTGTTATGTGATCATACTTGTATTATATGCCTTTGTGTGTTGGCCTTAGTTTCATGGTTACCTTGCTCAGTACGTAGCATACTGACCACCCTTTTCATGGGTGATGCTCCTTCCCATGAGTAGAAGGCCCCTCTGACTTTGTGTAGGTTGGTGATACTGTTTTTTATGCTTTTTATACTTACGAGGCATCGGGCGGGGTTGAGAGTTGAGCATGGACTTGGCCTGGGGAATCGAGAGTGCCATGGTCGGATTTACTTATTATGTTATTTTGTATTGGTTTACCTAAACTCAATTATTTATCGTACTATAGCTTTTATTCCCTTTGAGGAATCTTAATTATGTACTTTAGATTGTAATTCCTTTTCCACATACTCTAGTTTTTGTTTTATGTATGTTTCAATGCTTTTATGAAACCTTTTTCTGAGTTTGAAATATGGTGTTTGGTGATTTTTCCTTTAGCCTTTTGGTTAATACGGGAGAAGTCGGGGGTCGGGCTTGTACTGATAACGGTGGTAATATCCTTAAAATTCACAAGTTTTAATTTACTTATTTTCGTTAAATCTTAAATAAAATGAAATTTTTTAGTAGTAAATATTAGGGTTATTACACATAATCACTCCCAAACACTTAACATGGTATTATTAGCATATTATAATCCATCTAACATATTAAAATACCAAAATTTCTATATTAACCCATATTGACCAAAATGCCCTTAATGATATCTGTTAACCTTTATTTTATAAAAATCTTATATTTTCACTATCATTATTTCCAAATCCTCAATTTATCAACATACTCCCTAAATATATTTATTTCCCATTTATCATACTTTAATGACCCATACTATTATCCCACAATTTATGCTCATCCATAAAAATACTCCTAGCATAATATCATTGTATCAAATATCTTACGTTATTCTTTCTTCCTTCCTATCATATAATTCATATTAATATATCATATCATCAACAACATGCATTTTAATAGTATAATAACAATAACATGATAACACACATAATCATACAAGCATTTAACACAAAATTCGAGACATTGACTAGTGTCCTTATAAATAAAGGCTCTAGTCTCTAAGCACGCTTATCCTAATCCACTTCTTTTGAAACTTCTGGAATATCACCTAATAACAATTAAAAAATATAATTATAATTATTAATAAAATTAATGAAGGGTTATGGTAATGGAAGAGAAAAGAATGGGGGGAAAACCAAATCGGGATTTGAAGTAGGTGTCGGCCAAAAATTATGTAACAAATGGGGGGATCGGTTGGGGTTACCAAGCAAGGATGGGCTAGAAATAGCACAACGTGCCATTGCTAGTGGGTTTCAGCAGCAAGGAAGGCTGAAAGTAGGGTGGTGGGATTGGTGGAGTTGGCCAAAGGGAGGGGATGAGCAACAGTGGAAATTGCCGAAGGATAGGGAGGTGTTTTGGTGGATTTTGCCAAAGCTTAGGGGGTGTTTTAGATGTTTTTACTACAGCTAGGGGGTAGGAATGGTGGATATTGCTACATCTAGGGGGTAGATTGTGGTGAAAGTTGCCACAGCAAGGAATAGAATAAAAGAAAGAAAATGGTGCGATAGTTATTACCGTAGGTAATGGGTGTTGGAATGGAAGTTTTCGCTGGTGCTAGGGGGTAGGTTATGGTGAGTTTTGCTGTAGCTAGGGGTAAGAGAATAGTGATTCTTGCTACAACTACAGGATATGTAGCAAAGACTGCCACAGCTTGGGGTTGAGGTGTGGAAAATGATGTCAATAGAGGTGTATATGGTTCGGTTGGGCTTGTCGGTGGTGTGATTTGTAGGCTATTTGGGGGGGGTTAATTTATGACACAAAATGAAGAGGTGCAAGGTTTAAGAAGAGGAGGGCATGTAGGGAAAGGAGAAGCGGAAAAAGGAGAGTAAAGTAAGGGGGAATCATGCATGACAGGGGAGGCGTGTGGTATGAGGGTGGCGTAAGGGTGGTGTGCCGAGGTAGAGGGAGAGTAGGGTGAGGTAAGAAAATAGAATAGGGTAGGAGAAATTTATTTAGGTACAAAACTAGGTAAAGTATTCAAGTAAATATTATTCGGTTACTAGAATAGGTTTATTTGATGAAATGAATACTAGTTACAACCCATCCCTAGGTTTAAATTTTAATATGCACCCTCTATCATATTTTAGCCTAATTAAATTGTATAAATAATAAGTCATAATAATATTACACATATTAATAATATTTTTAGCAAAAACACTCTACAATAATTATTATAACTAATACACATAATTACCCGTTATAATTATTATGGTTTTCTAAAAACAGGATATTATGTTACTACCACTTAAAAGAGACTTTATCCCCAAAGTCAAGATGTTGAGTTTGGGGAAGAAAAGAAAAAGGATGTAAGCAAGGTGATCTCGGTGGTTAACTCTACCAGAGTTGACACTATACTACTAGGGAATATCCCCTTAAATGAGAGAGAACCCTAAAACCTAACACACATGTGCTAACAAGCTCGACATGCGACTCACACATGTCCTTCTCGGTCTCCTAAATGACCTCATCTGCTCTATGTCAGCTCCAAAGAATCCTCTCTAGTAGAACTGAGCTCATCCGAGTCTGTTGAATCTTGGTGCTAAGAATCGGTAAAGGCTTCTCCTCATAAAACAAGGCATTGTTGAGCTCAATCTCATTGGTTCTTATCATGTGGGGTGAATCTGTGACGTACTTCCTTAAAATGATAAAGAACCAGAGGGTTAAGGGTTATAAGGGTCGGAGAAGTGATCAATGATGCAAAGGTTAGCAAGGATAAGAGTGGAGTGAACAAGACTAGAGGTGGTCTCTAAGGTTAGAAGGAAAACACTATAAGGGATCAAAGTCGACAAGTTGGGATACTACCCCTTTAAAAGAGGTATTTGATGAGATAAGAAATTTACAAAAAAAAAACGCAAAGAAGATGGTAATGGAGATAAAAAGTGGAGAGGGAAAGACATGGAATAGAAACAAAGCATAACAAGACCTCGAACAAGAAACCATAGTCTGAAGTGCGTCCAAGCCAAATATCAAAATGGTTAAGCAACAAATCCATGCACAAAGCAACTGCAGTAAGAAGAAGGAAATGGTCAAATTATCTTTGTTTGATGTGTCCTAATCCAAAGGCTACTAGAGGGTTTCTTTTTGCTCCTTGACGATCTCATCTTGTTTAAATTGATGACTTGTATGGTTACTCTCCGTAACTGAATCTTAAGGCTCATGATCCAACGGTCAGTATCACGTGTGCATCTACGGTAGGGAATTCTAGAAGCAAACATCTTGGTGCTCAACGTCTTTATAGCACCGAGGGATAGACTCCTCTTCAAGTAGCCGCATCATCAAATGGCCCACTAAAACTGCATCATTGTGTCGTTAGGCTCCTAGAGCTAAAGTGCATAAGGGCTCTTCTACAATCACCGGCTATAGTCTTTGTGAAACCAACTCACTGTCTTCATCGATTCACTATAGCTAGGTGGAGAGCACTACATCCTCAAATTCATGCCTATAGCCTCCAATTTACCCTTGAGATGTAAAGGGATTCCAAATCCCGAGCGGAGGCCATGTCGGTAGGTGAACTGGCTCTCCAAGATTCATGATGTGACTGATACACACAAATGCATCTTCTTGAGCGACAACACTGAAACCATGTTAGAGGGTGGTGTGCTAGGGTAGAGGGAGATTAAGGTGAGGTAAGAAAATAGAATAGGGTAGGGGTAATTTATTTAGGTAAAAAACCAAGTAAAGTATCCTAGTAAAAATTATCCAATTACCGGAACCTAATCCTAGGTTTAAATTTTAATACGCATCCTCTAGCATATTTTAGCCTAATTAAATTTTATAACTAATAAGTCATAACAATATTACATATATTAATAATATAATTATTACAAACACCCTACAACAATTATTATAACTAATATACATAATTACTGGTTGTAATTATTAGGGTTTTTTAAAATGAGGCATTATACAGATATACACAAGTGATCCCTAAGGAGCCTATCAAACCTACTAGGAACACATACAGAGGTCCTTTCCTCAAGAAATATAAAGTTTATTTAATCATACATGCTTAGCCAATGTTCATGAGGCGTGATCACATATTGGGCCCAGATATTTTCGGACCAGCAGCTCAATACCCATGTGACGTTGCTCATGACTATATGGATTAGTATGTTCCTAGAACTCATAGGAATGTATTAGCAACAACAGAATAATATTTGACTGAACATCCGAATGATGATCATCAAATTCTAGTCGAAAGATGTATAAACAAAGCACGTAAAACTATCCATCGATTGTATTTAAGGGGAGAGCCAGCTCCAAATTATCAGTAGCTAATTACATGTATTAAAACTCTAGTGCGTGAATTAGTAGTTACTCTATCTAGGAATGGGAATTTTCAATGACCTTGATGTATTACCGTATGGTTATGTACTCCGATTAAAATATGTTTGTTACAACTAATGCCAAATTTCATTTTTATTTTATATCATGATTAAGAAAGTATTATTTAATCCACATTAAACACCAAGATACTTAAGCTGAAAAATGTAAAAATATATCTTATTACCATAGGTTAGATACTTAAGCTATCATGAAAAGCTAATATGAAAATAAACATAAAGATCTAAAAATTCATCATGTAGATGTTTCAAAGGATGTAAATACAAATAAACTAAGAAAAAATTACAAAAATTCTAAATTAAAGTTCAGTCTGAAGATAGAGGATATGGCTCTTGTGTGCCATCATATACTAATGAGCACCATTGTTAGAATATTGAAGAATATAGTATATTCTATGTTGAAATAGTACTATCATGGTATCTATCCCAATTTACATGTAGTGGTGGGAGTGGAAAACTTTCCAAAAGATATGCATATCAAACACAAAAATATAAGAACTGCTATTAATATAATATTGAAATAGAAAAAAATTCATAAAACTCAATGCTTGTTGATATGTAGTGACTCATGTCTTGAAAAAAACATATAGTTACTTTATTTTTATGACCTTGAATTCCATGTTGTGCCACTAAAGGTAGGAATGAAATACATGTATTCAACGAATAATATGCAAACAACATACAATAATAGGTTGCAATGACATGACCAATATTAGGCATTTCCATCCAATTTGCCATCAGAGCTGGCCCTTTCCAACGAGCAATAGTATTCAAAACTTGATCAATGTTATCATATACGAAAACATTCTCGTACATTTATTGTCTCACCAATATCTCGTGACATAAGTCGGTACAAATCTGAACCCACCGTTCCTCATCTCCTAGTATAATAGAAGCCAATGCTATGAAACCATAATTTCCATCTCCTAACACATTACACTAGGTACTAATATAAGGAACTATATGTCGATTCATATGAGTCACATACGAAAATTGTAATTGGCTTGATGACATAAATGCCAATTGTCGTCCTTGACCCCGACCATGGCCTCGATGTTATGTTGATCTCAAATGACTAGAAAATTATTGTTCTATATACTCCCAACTAGATTTTTCTCTTCTGGTTGAGTTATTTGGGCAATCCCTATGCTACCGTGCCAATGGCTCATGAAGAGGTGTTATTTGGGGAACTACATTACTAAATAGCTCTCTAGCAAACTAATTCTGTATTGATGATGGTTGGCTCATAACAGCTTCCATGGAAATATGGAGTAAATGATATGCAACCTCTATTGGTTCTTAGTGTGTCAGTGGATTCATTGGTCCATATATGTCAAGTTTCTTCCAAAAGAGGTGAATAACTAATAGGGAGATTGATATGTAGTTATGAATGTATATATTAATCTCATGCATATATAGTATCCCATGCGTACGCCGCATGTAACATCTACATAAATCATCATCGGTACCTACATAATCAAGTCTTTGACACTCTTTGTTGACTAACTCCATTATGTATAAAGCAATATGACCTCTCAAATTGGCATAAAGGGCACTTGTAGCAAAATGAGGAGTATTGAACCAAGAACTATCTAGAGATGCTTTTATCTCATTTGTTGCAATTCCAGGAATGCGTGCATTTGTTTATACATTGTACTGAAGCTGTCTCATGATATCTCTAGAAATCTCTTCAAACATCCATGTGCACCTTCAACCTGTTGATAAAGAAAAAATCAATAAATAACTTAATCACCAGAAAAGAAGTAAAAGCAACTATACTATGAGACAAAATATAAATCATGCCCATTCGTTGTAATCTAATAGATATAAAATACGTCACTAAAGAATGCAAAAATGATTTTATGTTTATATGGATATAGCTAATTCATCTTTAAATATGAAATTAGGCTCAGTATGTTTCTGTAATCTTCCCCCAATAATAATAGTCATTCCTCGTATATTTGTTCATTTATGGCAACTATCATATTTTTCCATCATGACATAAAACCATGTGAGAATTATGAATGGCTAGAGAGTTTGTTACACCTTTCCTCCACATTATTATTAACATAAAACCTACATAATAAATGTTTTAAAGTAGGAAAAATATATTCCATAGCTTAAATAAGATCAAGTTTTCAATCGATTATATTAGTGGTTGGAAGCATAGATGGATCCACTAAGGTCTTCAATCTCTCAAGTACCCAAAAATAATTTTCCTTCTTCTTATATGACATGTATGCACATGCAACGTTAAAATTTAAATGTGTTGGTGTTATTCCAACAATTTCAAGTAAGGGCATTCTATATATATTCGTTTTATACGTGCAATTATTTGGTAAAACAAAAGGAAATATGCATAAAATGTTCACAGATATGAGATGTACAAATAGATGTCTGCTTATTATATTTGATTCCGGATCACTTCAATGCCACTAAAAATAATGATTCTCAACCAACATACTCATAACATTCTGTAACATTGTTTGACCGTCTATTTCTTCTGACCTAAGCTTTTGTCATTGTAATACCCCAAAATTTTAAAAACCAATAATTTAACGAATAGCTTTTATTTGTAATAAATTAACTATTAAATTTGTTAAATTTAATTATTTTGTAGATTTTTGAGTATATAAAAATGGATATGAATATTTAATAAATTAAAATAAATATTTTGTTATTTTATCATACTCATTTTATTAAAATACTTTTGCAAACTAATATTTTACTAAAATTACCCTTGTTAAACCAATATATTAAATTATTAAATTAAGTTATCCACCAAAAATATCAAATTCTATTACCCCAAGAAAATTATTTTATTTTATTCCTCCCCATTTTTCTTTTTTCCTTTTTCCTTCTCTTTCTCCTTTTTCTTCCTTTTTCCTTTTTTTCTTTCTCCTATGGGCCGCTTAGCCTGCTTCATCTTCTCCTCCTTGCACTAGGTTGCTGCTCGGCCCATTTCCTCCCTCCATATCGTACCCTTCCCCATGCCGTTCACCCCAACCTGCCTCCCTCCTTCCTTTCTTTCCTTCCTTTCCTTCAACTAGGCTAGCCCAGTTCTTCTTTTCTTTTCTCCACTCTCCCTTGCAATTGGGCCAGCCCATCTCTACTTTCCTCCCCACCCAGCTAGTTTCCTCCCCTCTTCCTTTCTTTCCTCTTCTTCTCTTCTTCTTCCTCCTACCCCAACCAGCAAGCATGCTACCTGCAACTCTACTTATAACTGCCCCACCTACCTTCCTACAGCCTGCTCTCACTCTCCCTCTCTCCCCCGTCCTTTTCTTGCCATTTTGGACCAAACCAACCCTTGTAAACCCTCCCCACATGCCCTATTTTCCCTTCTTCTTCTCTTCTTCCTGCCACCCAGACACAGCCTGCCACATACAACTTACCCCCGACTAATCGCACCTACCTCCCCTATTCTCCCTCTCCTTTTTCTTCTTCCCCCTACTTCATTCTACCCTATTCAAGCCCCCTTCTTTCCCTCTCCTGACCTTTTCTTCTCCCTTTCTTCTCCTTTTCTTTCTTTCCCTTATTTTGCTGCTCCACCAACCTCGACAGCCATTGCCACTGCCCAACCAACCACCTACCTCCTGCCACCCCCTACTACCACCTTGCACCACTAAGCTATTCCCTCGAGCCCTACAACCACCCTCCTTCCTCTTCTTTTCTTTTCTTCTCCCTTCTCGACCGCCTCCCTGCACCACCACCCTCTGCCACCGTTCCGTCACTTCGGCCGCCTCCCAAGCCACCAACCTACTCCCTATAACCTCCTAGACCACCCTACATCCTCCTTTAGCCAAAACCCAGTCCCATAACTCCTATTTTCCTTCTTCTTTTCCCTTCCTTCTTTACCTCTGCCACCTCTGCAGCCCACTTCGCAGCCCTACAAGTACCGCCTCCACCACCCTTGGCTGCTGATAACCCATCCCCAACCACCACCTACACCCCCAGTCCACCCCTGCACCCAGCCCCTACCCTAACCCTCCTCTACCTGCCCTTCTCCTAGCCTCTAAAACTCCAACCTAAACCAACACCCATCCATTCTACTTTTGTTCCTTCTACCCTTTCCTCCCTTATTTTGCATGCAACTCACACTGTATGAATAGCGTGAGTCTTGCCCCCATTTTTTAGCTCAAACTTAATTAATTTCAAGGCATAAAAAATAGTTTCTCTTATTATATATTAACTAAGCTTCTGATATAAAAATTATTCCTTTGATTAAGGATTGATTTTTACTAATCAAAGCTTGAATCCTTAATCGGGTACCGGTAAGGTTTATTTTTTGGAAAATAAGGCAACCGTTAAACCTTACTTAAATGTATGGATATGTGTATGCTAGCACATTAGGATTTTTAATATGTTTATATGTATGATATATGTTGGTAAGTATAATGTATTTAGTTGCGTGTATTGATTGATACAAAGGAAAGCATGCTAATTTATGTGTCATGTGTAGAAATAATGCTTAAGGAAGGAGCTTTGTTGTTAATAAAAATGTTAAATGCTTATCTATGATATGTTATGTTAATGTGGCCATTGGTTGCACAAATATTGTTATTATGGGGCCCTAAGGGCATTTTAGTAATATTTCATATATAAGAGTGTGGCCTAAATAAGTATAGGTGCTAATGAGTATTATGATAAATAATAATAGTTGGTAGAGTTAGATGATGGGCATGGAGCATTAATATTAATATTTTATATAGTGAGTGTATTTTAGTAAAAGTGGTATAATAAGGGAAAAATGGTAAATTATAAGAGTAATGCGGAAAAAATGGGAAATAAACAAATAAGAAGGGCATTTTAGTAATTTTACATGGAGAGGGAATAACTTGGTAATTTTTGGGTGAAAGAAAGTATTTTGGTGAATTAAATATATTGAAATGATAATTGTGGTAATTTGGTACAAATGAAGGGAAAATGGTAATTTAAACAAGTAGAAGTATGAATTACTAAATTGGAAGGGCATTTTGGTAATTTAATAAAGAGAAGGGTAAAATGGTATTTTGGTACAAAGGAAAGGTGAAATGGTAATTTAATAAAGTAGAACGGTAAAATGGTAAATTGGTGTAAAGGAAGGGTGAAATGGTAATTTAATAAAGTAGAAAGGGAAGGGTGAAATGGTAATTTAATAAAGTAGAAGGGTAAAATGGTAAATTTGTATGAAGGGAGGGTGAAATGGTAATTTAATAACGTAGAAGGGTAAAATGGTAAATTGGTATAAAGGAAGGGTGTTTTGGTAATTTGTAGAAAGAGGGGCAAATGGTAAATATAATAATGAAGAGGGGGCAAAATGGTAATTATAATAATGAAGAAGGGCAATTTGGTAATTTAACCAACTAAAAGGGTAATTCGGTAATTATAATAATGAAGAAGGCCGATTTGATAATTTAACCGACTAAAAGGGCAATTCAATAATTATAATAATGAAGAAGGCCGATTTGGTAATTTAACCAACTAAAAAGGTAATTTGGTAATTATAATAATGAAGAAGGCCAATTTGGTAATCTAACCAACCAAGTGGGAAATCTAACAAGTGTAACAAATATAAAGGGTCAGTGGTGACTTAATGGGCCTAAGGGTAATTTAGTAATTTAGATAAGTATAAAGGGGTAATATGGTAATTTAACCCACCAGAAGGGTAAATTGGTAACTTAACAAGTATAAGGGGTAAAGTTGGAGATTTAATATGGAGCATAATTTGGTAACCTAACATGAGTAAGGGACAATTTGGTAATTATACAACATGGAGGGTAATATGATAATTTGTCAAGTAAAGAGGAATGACTTAATAATTATACAAGTAAGGGGTATTTTGGTAATTTTGTAGAGATGATAGGGGCAAATTGGTAATTCCTATCTAACATGTTCATGGGTTAACAGAGTCTCATAATAAGACTCAAGTAATATTTAATAGTAAGATAAGGGTATTTGATAATTAGTAAGTATCACAAGAACATGGCCTGACTTGGGATTGGATGGATAATTAAAGTTGTGGTATGATGTTACTCTTATATTCATAAAGGAGGTGTCTTAATCATTAATCATGCACGGCATTATGTGTTGGGTGTGAATTAAGGGCATGTTAGGGTTATGTGTTCCATGATCCTTCGATGTGAATTGACCAAACTCTAAGATTGTATTGTGATTATGATATGATAACTCCTATGGTATGTGAACAAATGGAAACGAATTCTGAATTGGCATTAGATATGATAATAATGGCCTTAGTGATTTCTTTAGGTTATCATGGATAATTGTATAAATAAGGATTACTTAATGATATCATAAACAAATAGAAGTGAATAAGTATGTGGTTGTTGTACTTCTCGTGATCACCTTAATTAAGATACTAATAATTAAAGTGGAAGACCTTGAGATCGGGAATGGTAGCTATTTAGAGGACACTACCCTAAAGACATGATTTAGCCTATGATTATTTTGGTATATACTAGTGTGCCTTATTGTCCCACCCAGGCCTTACATCTTACTTTATCTAGCTCTACGGACCTATTTAGGAGTTATGCATAATTATGGATTAGGTGTCCTTGTCGGTAGGGTGTTGTGTAGCTTATATGCATTAGTATGACCAAGGTATATTTTTTACCTTAGGTTGATGGTTGAAGGTTGAAGGGTATTGAGTTACTTGTATGCGCCGGTATGACGGTTATACCTTCGCATCTCCAAATTCTTGATCTCTCCCTCGAGGCAAATAAATGAAGTTGTTGTGCTAATTAAAAGGAAAAACACTAATCATGTCAAGTGAAAGACGATTGAGCTAGTCCTAGATAGATTATATATGCATACTGGTCTATCGATTATAATAGTGGCCCAGGAGCATTTTACCCTGGAAGATGTATATGTGTATTCCGGTCCACTGGGTATAATAGTGGGGTTCCAAGCTCAATAAACCAAATCTTGTAAAAGTACTAATCATATATAGTGGAACACCATGTGAATCGGGGCCAGACCGATCCACCAACGATAATAGTGGCCAGGAGTATTCTGCCTTAGAGACCGATCCACCAACGAATAATAGTGGTCAGGTGCATGTTGTTCTGTCTATTTCCGGTCCACCGGCTATAAATAGTGGGGTTCTCACACTCACATGGGTGTAAATCAAAAGATGACGGTTGAATAATGATTAATTAATGGCTTAAGGCCCAAAAATATTGATTTCTTGTTATAATTTATTGATATGACTTGAGTTGGCATCAATGTTTGTCCCTACTTGGGTACGTGATGAACTTGCTAAGTATATGGATTTGTGTTATGCATTTCTTATTGTATGAGATGTGCCTTGTGTATTAGCCATGTGTTATCATTCTACATAGTTTTTGTATCATGTGTTGCATTCCGGGCCTACCTTTCAGTGTGGTTTAAAGGCTTACTCAGTACCATAGTACTGAAAGGTTCCCTCCGTGAGTCCCTGCCTATTCAATAGGCAGTGTCTTTTGCAGATCTATTGCAGGTGTTATTCAAGTGGGTAACAGGAAATAATGTAAGGATTATCAAGAAACTTTTAGGGTTTCACCCTTTCGCCTTGTTATTCTTGGTTTAAATGTAATTTGTATTATTGTAACCACCAATGATAGATTCTATTCTTGTAACAAAACTTTTTGTGCTATTCTGATTTAAATAAAATTTGAATTCAGGCAAATTATATTTCATTATTTTAGCCTTACTACTTGGTACTAGAATGGTAGGGGAAAATCGATCTAATACTAAGTGTGGTGGTAATATCCCCGAAATTTACAATTTTATTTTCTTTTATTCTACTATTTCTTTTAAATAAAACAAAATTTTTCAATAATAAATTTTGGGAGTGTTACAGTCAGGTATTATAAATATGCCTTCTCATACATACATTTCCTTCAAAAAAATTTTGAAGAAGCGGTATGATTTGTCATGGCTTTACGTTAGCTGTAATAAGTTCATCAACAAATTAAACTTAATTTTCTGTCAACTTACCAAGAACAGTATGCCATTAGTCATAATTTACTAATTTGTGATTGTGTGTCACGTTCCTAACTACTACTTGCCATCCACCTTTATTATTTTTAACACCAATAATAAAAAAAATGGATAATAAATCTTTTTAAAACATGTATTACGTGCACCTTCGGTATCTGAAGATCTAGTACGGACGTACGTTCCACTTCATTCACATCTTATCAAGACTCTACCTACTCTTATACGATTTTCTTTTCTAGAACCTTTGATAATCAAAATTATATTATGAGTTCTACCTATTTTTTTTAACCCATATCACAAGTTCTTTACGATAAGAAAATATTTATTCTATTATAAAAAAATTTTAATAATCTTGAGTCGTAAAATTTGTATTATCCATATCCTGAAACAAAAAAGAATTTACCATAATAATATAATAAAAAGCAGTATTAATTTCACCAAACCAAATTCGTCGATGCAATTTACAATACTAAAAAAATAAATTTTACCTCTTTGTCTAAATTATAATTAATATTGGAAGAATCCATTTGTATATCTTTTGTGTATCTATAGATTGTTGGTATTGTAAATCTATCATCATAGTATAATGTGGTTGTGAGCCTATCTTCGTAGTTCATCGGAATTTCAAACTCATCGTAGTTTGTCAGAGTTCCAAACTCATCGTAGTTTGAATAACTTTCAAATTTATTATTCATTGTAAGTGTTTAAAAAAAATTATAAAATTTCATCTGAAGATTCAACAAAGACTTTCTACCATGATGAAAAAAATGATAAAGTTGTTCATTTATGTATAAGGGTTTGGATAATAGAAATCAAAATAAACATACACATACCTACATCATGCTCTATATTTCTGATATAATTTTTTTTGTGCCCTACTTCGACCATAACCACATATGTAGATAAATTTTTATAGAGAAATAGTTAATGTATATAATTGTGTACAATAATTTTAACATGAAAAGATACGCGGTAAAATATTTATCGAGAACGAAAAAGGTCACCGCTTATCTATGAAGGATAAAGATAAAAGATACGATAGAATTTCTATATCTATATATAATTTATATATTTTACATATATTTATATTAGATATAATCTAGATATCAATAGAAATAGAATATGGATTATTATATATCTTTATTTATAAATAATTTAAATTAGATAAAAATAAAAATAAATAAATATTTATAGTAAGAATGGTAAAATTTGTCCGTGATGGAGGGTGGGAACAGTAAAATTTGCTTGTGGTTTGGGTAGAGAATGACAACTATTATTGGTGATGGAGGTAGGAAAATGGCAAAAATTACTGATTGTGAGAGGGTACAATTACTAACTTTTTTTTCATGGAGTAAAAATTCAAACTCAAAAACCCTTTATATTTTGGTACTATTTTTTTTAAGAAGCATCTTTTTGTCCATTATTTAGTGGAGAGAAGATATGGATTGATTAATCAAGTCAATGGAAAAAAAGTTCTAATTATGCTTTCAAATGATGAAAAAATAAGGGTGTATATGATAAATAATCTATTAAAATAAAGATAAAGCAAAATGATAAACATCGCAACGATCTGTGAAAGTATTTTGGCCCTTAATAATTAAGTTTCAATTAATTTTATTAAAGGTTCTTCTAAAGTTTAGCGTGTTTAATTTTTTTAAAATGTTGAAAAAGCCGATGGTAGCTATAATTAAATAATGAGCCAAATAAATATATATATCCTTAATTTGAGTTTCGGATAGAAAAAATTAATTTGAGATCCACTTTAATAAAATTAATAGAATAAAAATTAATATAATTATAAAGTATTTAATTTTAAATATAAAATATTATATATATATATATAATTATATTAATATAGATATTTATTTATATAAAAATATACAGATAATATTATATATATATATATATATATAAATTAAATACTAAAAAATATAATCTAAATACCAAATAAATTATACAACTTTAAATAATTTAATTAAATTAAATTTTAAAATAATTTTTTCTTCGAGATATGACCCTTACCCATAAAAAACAAAACGCAGTCACTTTCCACGTCTCACCTAACCTCATACATACAGATACAGGTTGCATCAAATTACACGCATTGCTGGAACATCACGTCAAAAGATTCAAAAACTACGAAATAATAAAACAATTTAAGAATAATAAAGTTTATTTTGGTACAATTGACTTAATGTACTATTCATGGTATTTAATAAATGGAAACAGATTTTCTAGCAAAAGTTGATCTGATCCGTCTAATTTGGTCCGATTTGATCTAAGCGAAATCCGATCTAATAAGATCCAAAAAATTTAGCAATCTAATTCAATCCAGACCCTATCCGACATTGACCCAACCTGGTAATGACCCGATAAAAATAAATGTGACCCGATCTCAACCCATGACCAGTCATTGATCCGATCCGACCTGACATTAACCCAACCCGCTTCGACCTGACCTGGAGTCGACCCGACCCAAAGTTGACCCGACCCGACATTTACTCGATCTGACCAGATATTGACCCGACAAGATATCAAAATCTATTATAATAATAATAAATTACACATATGTTATTATTCATTTAAAAATTTTAAAAATATAGTATTTTATAAAGTAATTTCCAAAAAGTCTTTTAATACATCCAAAATATAATATTGTCAAAACTTATAAATATCTTTATTATTTACCTTTGTAAAAAAAATACATATAATAATCTTATTTTATTTATCTTTACTAGTAATCTTCTGATTGTATCTAATATATACAATGTAATAAATGATAATTATACATTGTATAGTATTGTTATGCTCACCTTTATTTTATAAAATTATCCTTTTTTAAAGTAATTAAATATTTTAAGTAATTAAATAAATATAATATATGATAAAAATCTAATATTTTTACTTGTAAACTTTATAAATATTTAAAGCAATCAAATATAATATTATTAAAACTTATAAATATCTTTATTATTTATCTTTATAACAATAAAACACATATAATATTCTTATTTCATTTATCTTTACTAGTAATTTTATGATTGTGTCTAATATTTACAATGTAATAAATAATAATTATATATTGTATAGTCATGTTATGCTCACCTTTATTTTATAAAATTTTTTTTTTAAAGTAATCAAATATTTTAAGTAATCAAATAAATATAATATATGATAAACATCTAACATTTTTACTTATAAAATTTATAAATATTTTAAGCTATCAAATATAATTTTGTTAAAACTTATAAACTTCTTTATTATTTACTTTTGTCAAAATAAAACACATATAATATTCTTATTTTATTTATCTTTACTAGTAATATTATGATTGTTTCTAATATTTACAATGTAATAAATAATAATTATACATTATATAGTCATGCCTATGCTCACCTTTATTTTATAAAATTATATTTTTTTTAAGTAATCAATTAAACATAATATATGATAAACATCTAATATTTTTACTTGTAAAATTTATAAATATTTTAAGCAATCAAATATAATATTGTTAAAACTTATAAATATCTTTATTATTTATCTTTGTAAAAATAAAACACATATAATATTCTTATTTTATTTTTATTTACTAGTAATTTTATAATTGACTCTAATATTTACAATGTAATAAATGATAAATATACATTGTATAGTCATGCCTATGCTCACTTTTATTTTATAAAATTATGTTTTTTAAGTAATCAAATATTTTATGAAATCAAATAAATATAATATATCATAAATATATAATATTTTTACTTGTAAAGTTTATAAATATTTTAAACAATCAAATATAATACTATTAAAACTTATAAATATCTTTATTATTTACTTTTGTAAAAATAAAATACATATAATATTCTTATTTCATTTATCTGTACAAGTAATTTTATGATTGTCTTTAATATTTATAATGTAATAAATGATAATTATATATTGTATAGTCTTGTTTTGAACATCTTTATTTTATAAAATTATCTTTTTTTAGTAATTAAATATTTTAATTTATCAAATAAATCATAATAAATGATAAATATCTTTGTTAGATTCAATGATCCAATATTTTTTATTATTAAAATTTATAAATATCTTTACTATTTATTTGTGAAAATAAAGTACATTTAATATTCTTAATTCTTTTATCCGTAATAGTAATCTTATAATTTTCTCTAATATTTACGATTTATGAAATGATAATTGCCTGGATTCGAATTTGACTCAATCCGTCAAAACTCGACCTGACCCAACATATTAAGTTAACCCGTTACTACTCAAATCCAACCAGTCAAATTGTACGAAATGACCGCACCCATCAACTTAACTTGAAACAATACGGACACAGTGGAACCAACCCGTCATATTGTACGAAATGACCCAAACAGGTCAAAGCTACCTACTCATGTGAACCAAAAAATGACCCGAAACTAACCCGCCCCTACCAATCAAGTTAAGCCGAAATTACCTGAATCTGAAATTTCTTAACCTGAACCCGACCAGATCTGATCCGACAAATTAAATCGAAATAAACAGAACTGAAATAACCCGATCCGAAACCGACTCGACCCAAATAAGGCAATGACCCAAAATGACCCGAACCTAAAATAATCCGTCCTGATCTATAACTGACCCGCAAAAATCAAATAATCCAAAATAACCCGACCCGAACCCGACCCACCCGATCCGATTGCTACCTCTACTGCTCAATACCGAGTTGATATTAAGAAACAGAGAATAGTTTGGCCCCTAGTGCTCGGATGAGGTGCCGTGCGTTTCGGTGTTTAAGAAAATTTTAAATACTGAATTAGATACATACTCTAATGTTACTAGAATTATCGTTTGGCCCTGATAGTATAACTTAATTGGGTGGTGATATTTTCAAACTTAGCTGTATTCAACATCTACACTTCACGTTTCCTTTAATATTTTAAAATTAAATTCAACACTATTCAATACAATATATATTTCTAGACTCCTGCATCATATTTTAGTTCTAATATAAATTATGGTGAAGCTTTGCTTAGGATGACCGAAGGAAAAATGTGTCAGTCTATGCCATGGCTTTCGTGCGAGGTATTTAACATGGAAAAATTCGTCCTCCGAATAGTACTAATTTTGAACTTAAATAAAGACTCCACCATGATGATCCATTTGGATCCAAATATTCTAAAGAAGAATAAAATAGAAAGATTATTTTTTCTACCTCTATTATCTCTATATCAAACATTACATAATTTGATAATAAATATTACAATAATATAATTATAAGTGGATGAAAATGAATGATTTTTTTATTAAGATTATTTTTCTACAATGAGTCATTAATAAATTATACATGAAGGTGGCTACCAATCACTTGTTAGTGACCTCTCTTTGAGACCAAGGGTTAGACATCCGTAATAATAATATAGTTCTAGTATAAAAATAATAACCAATAGGTAACAAGGAACTAAAGCATCATTGGCGGTGCTGTATTATAATCAAACCCATAGGTCACAATTTGCATTACAAGATTTTCTACAAGAAACTCCATGACATCTAGATCATGGCAAGGACTTATGAACTGATTAATCTTGGGCTTGAATGCTCGTAATTCCTCACATTTTTATAAACTAGTTGAATGAGAATTTGTACAAATTTTTGGGCCCTTGATTTTGATTTTTATGTTTTTATTTGGTTTGGAACAAAGTTTGATTTGGAATCATGTTAAAAAATAGAATTTATTGAGTTTTATACCCAAACCAATCGATTGGTTCCATGAACCGATTGGCTAGTTTGTCGTTTCAATAAAATTAGTTTTTTTTTTGACAAAATCGATTGACTAGTTGGAGGAAAACTAATTGACTGATGGTAGAACAATCGATTGGTTGACCCAAACGAATCCACTAGTTTGTTGAGCTGGGCATATTTTTTGAGTAATTTTTTTTTTGAAAAAATTCTTACACTAAAATAGAACCTTACTAACCCATGTTGATTGTCCCTAAGAGATTCCTAACTATTTTCAAGATACATTTAACCCGAAATATTGCTTTGATTTATTTTGGAGGCTGATTGAGACAAATGAGGGAGAGAAATGATCTCAGCCATCTTCTTCTTCTTCCTTTCTCCTCTTCCTCATTCTGAGGTCGAATGCTTTAATATCAAGCATGCTTCTGAGTAGTTGGAATATTTCTTCTACACAGACCTCCCATTTCTTCATTCATGTATACTAATTGTAGCTCGTTTGATCTGAGTTCCCTAGAGTTACCATTTGAGCTCTAGAGAAGAGGTCACCAAATCCCGAAAAAATTCACCCGTTCCGATCAAATTTAAATGGTCAATAGCAGGGTTTTGAGTTGATTTTCGAACCCTTTGTGCTTTCCTTCGATTGGTTAGCTATAAATAGCCCCACTCATCCCTACATTTTAATTTCTTTCAGCCACCAAAAATTCTCTATGTTTTTGCATCCTCCTCTTTTCTATTCCAACCTTCGAGCCTTGCCAACCTAATCTCTCATACTCTTTTGATCATGTCTCTAGCTCTTTCTTATTTCAATTGTTAAGCAAGGCGGAGTTAGTTTTTGGAAAAATATTGAGTGGTCAAGTTGAGGTTTTATCTATTTTGTCTCTGGAGTATGTTCTTATTTCTTTCTATTTTCTTTTTTGAAATTTGATGAGATTTTTGGTATAATATCTTAGTTAAGATTTTAGTTTTTAAGGTTTTAAAAGTTAAAGCTTTCACAAGTTGGAATTTCTATTTTTAAGATGATTTAGCCTACATCAAGTAAGTGGTTCTTACTTTTAAAATGTGTATCGTGTGTTCCAGCTTGATAGATGTGATCTTTATATATTTGATGAATATTGGTAGGAAGAAATGTTGTGGTATGTATGATATTCTTGCTTTAATGATAATATTTGGGTAAAAAGCAAGAAAATGAGTATAAGTAGGCTATGATGATTCCATGATGAGTAATTCATGATAAATTTAGTTGGAATTATGTTGGATCGTGTTGTTATATGTTTTAATGTGGTTAAAAATAATTTATATGCAAGAACCTGCATGAATTTTGTAATTTGGTGTTGTATTCGAGCAAACTAATCAACAAGTTCCTAGAATTATCAACTGATTGACCCAACCCATTAACTGGTACACCTATAAAGACCTTGATCTTACTATTTACTTAAACTTATCTATTGGTTTGACAAAAATGATCAATTGGTCAATGAATAGTCAATTGGTTTGTCCAAACCAATTGATCAGTTTGAAGAAATCTAGGCCTGGTTGAGTTAAATTGATCAACTTATTTGTGTGACTGACCGACTGGTTGGGCCATATAGATCGATTGGTTTGCATGATTTGTTTTCTTGTGGTTTGCTTATGCTTTAAGGTTATGTTTGGAAGTATACCATGATTATTAATGAGATAAAATATAGATTTTATAATGGATTAATAGCCTAATTAAAAGATTAAAATGGATCAGATCTTATGGCATGTATTATGAGTAATGTAAAGGTTAAATGGGTACTTCACTTATGATAAGTGATGACAATGACATAAGAACAATGGAAATCTGTATGGAAGAAATATTTATAAATACAATACGACTTTAAAGATTAACTCAGAATTACAATAACAAAATGCAAAGAAAATGATACCTTGTATCAAATAGTCCAAGAAGGCATATGAGTAAATACATCAACCAGATAACATAACTCTTCGCCCAAACCCTTAGTACAGATAACAAGTCACTCATCCCCATATAGTGCATCATAAGCTATAAAGTCATCTATTAGGTCTCTAAAGACCTACCAAAAAGGGTTAAGGCTTTTTTCTCGTGGGAATGAGCAGCACCTATGAAACTGGTGGTCAGTACGCTACGTAATGAGTAAGGTAATAATACTATCGAAGTAGGAAACTAGATAAAACATACAATCACAATAGATGATGAATACACATATAGTTTATGAAAAAGTGTCATAAGGTAAATTACTGGTTTAAATCTCATAATTAGATATAACTATTTTCATTCTTTTATATATTTGAATTCAGGAATTCTACTATTCTTAAATCGGAGTAATAGTTTGAAACACCTTCTTAAATTATCGATGCTAAGGATAGGAAAACAATAAAAATTGTCAGTCGTAAGAGGATACATTTACCAACTTTTTTCCATAGAGTAAGAATTCTAACTCCAAATAACGAAGCCTTTTTATGTTTTAGTACTATTTTTTTAAGGAGCATCCATGGTTTAGTGGAGAGAAGACATGGATTGATTAATCTAGTTAATGGAAAAAAATTCTAATTTTATTTTCCCAATAAAATTTTATAATAATATTAAACAATTCAATTTCAAATGACGGGACAACAAGGTTGTATATGACAAATAATCTATTAAAATAAAGATAAAGCAAAATGATAAATGTGGCAACGATTTGTAAAAGTATTTTGGCCCTTAATAATTAAATTTTAATTAATTTTATTAAGGGTTCTTATATAGTTTAGCTTGTTTAATTTTTCCAAAATGCTGAAAAAGTCGACGATAGCTGTCGTTGAATAATAAGCCAAGTAAACAAATATATCTTTAATTTGATTTCCCAATAATCCGATATGATGCTTACCCATAGAAAATAAAAGATAAAATTATTTTAAAATTTATTTAAGTCAAATTACTTAAAAATAAAGAATTTATTTAATATTTATATTATTTTTAATAATATTTAATTTATATATATATAGATAATATTATCTGTATATTTATATATAATTTGGTATATATTTTAATATAATTATATATATATATATATATCTAATATTTTATATTTAAAATTAAATACTTTCTGACCATATTAATTTTTTTAAACAAAACACAGTCACTTTTCACATCTCAGCTGACCTTAGACATACAAGTTGTTTCAAATTACACGCATTGTTGGAAAGTCACGTCAAAAGATTAAAAAACCTACGAAATAATAAATCAATTTAAGAATAATAAAACAATTCAAGAATAATAAAGCTTATTTTGGTACAATTGACTTAATGTACTGTGTATGGCAGTTAAGAAATGGAAACAAATTTTCTTCCATATCCGTGTGATCAATACCAAGTTGATATTAAGAACCGGAGAATAGTTGGCCCCTAGTGCCCGGATGAGGTGCTGTGCGTTTCGGTACTTTAGAAATTTTCAACGTGTTGTTATTTAAAAAGCATCGAATTGAATGTTCGTTTGGTATAGAGGTAATTGGGGTAGAGATAAAAATATATAAAAATATTATTTTTAAAAAAATAAAAAAATAAAAATTTAAAAAAATAGTAAAAAATTATATATATTTTAAAATTATAGAAATTACTGCAACTAAAAATTGATAGATAAAGGCTATTAATGATAATCACAGCAAGAAGCTTGAATTTTACCAAATATTTCTCCGTGAGCTGCTGGTCTAACGTTTCCTGTACCTTATGTCGTCCCGGAACGTTTCTGCGAAACGTGAGCACAACAACATTTCTGTCGATCACAGCTTATCGGTCCCCTGCACCAGCAGAACTTGTGGGTCCTCCTGCACCGGCATTTCTTATAGCTCCCCACCGTCCGCACTGGCTTATTTTACAGCTTCCCAGCCCTGCAACGGTATATTTTGCTATTGTCTTTTCCTTCCACCGGCCGAAACTACTATTTTCTTTCGATAATTTATATTCTCCGGCACTTATTTTTTGTCGATCCAAATGTGTAGTTTTATAGGTTATGAAGAATACTTATCTATTTTTTAAGAAATTTTTTTTGTTCTGTCTAAATAATAAATATACTGACATTGAATATTTATATTTTATTTCAATTTATATAACTTAATAGCATATATATAAATAAACAAGTTCGACATTTTTATTTTCGTCAATGAGAAATTAAATATAAGTTTCAATATAAATTTTTTATCAAAAGAAAGAAGTCTTTGTTAAATCTTTTATTACAATAATATATATATATATATATATATATATATATATATATATATATATATATTTAAACACTTCTAATAAATAATAAATTTAGAAGTCCTTCAAATTATGATGAATTTAAAACTTTAACAAGTTAACGATGAGTTTGGAACTCCGATAAACTATGAAGATGGAGTCACAACCCCAACATACTACAAGAATAGATTTAGAATACGGACAAGATATGGATATATATAAAAAATACATATAAAATCTCCAAATTTTAACTACAACTTCTATGAATAGGTATATATATATATATATATATATATATATATATATATATTTTTTTTGTAAATTGTGTCGATGAATTTATCATGATAAAATTAATCATTTTTTTATACTATTATAGTAAACTATCTTTTTTAGTGTATGGATAATACATATTTTACGATTCAAAATTATCAGATATTTTTTTAACAGAATAAACATTTTCTAATCATGAAAAACTTATAATATAGGTTAAATAAATGGGTAGAACTCATAGGATAATTTTGATCATCAAATATTCTAGAAAATAAAATATTGTAAGGGCAAGTAGAGTTTCGATAATATATAAAAAAAATGGAGCATATGCCCATATTAGACCTACAAATACCAAATATGCACTTATTACAAGTTCTAAAAAAATGATTGTCTCTTTTTATATTATTGGTATTGAAAATAATAATAGTGGATAACAAATAATAGTTAGAAACGGGACACACTCTCACGAATCGACAAATTATAATTAAGGGTATAGTTTTATTGATAAGTTGACTGGAAATGAAGTTCAATTTATTGATGAGCTTATTTTAGCTAACTTAAAACCATGACAAACCATACCACTTCTTCAAAAATAATTTGAAAGAAATATAAGTATGAGAAGGTGTATTTATAATGCCCGACATAAGCTTAGGTTAGAAGAAATTAATGGTCAAACAATGTTACAACATGTTATGAATATGTTGGTTGAGAGGCATTATTTTCAGTTGAATCGAAGTGAGTTAGAATCAAATGTAATAAGCAAACATCTGTTTGCACATTGTATCTGTTAATATTTTACATACATTTTCTTTTATTTTTATAAATGGATTGCACGTATAAGACGAATAGATATGAAATGCTCTTACTTGAAATTGTTGGAGACTAACAACAATATAATTGAATTTTAACATTGGATGTGCATAAATGTTATCTGAAAAGGAGAAAAAATTATTTGTGGATACTTGAGAGGTTGAAGACCTTAATAGATCTATCTATACTTCCAACCACCATTATTACTATAGGAAAATAGATCTAATTTTAGTTATGGAATGTATTTTTCCACTTCAAGACATTTATTATGTAGGTTTCATGTTAATAAAAATATGGAGGAAATGTATAAGAAAGTCTCTGGTCGTTCATCATTCACACGTGGTTTTATGTTCCGAGGGAAAAATGTGATAGATGCCATAGATGAACAAACATATGAGGAATGACTCTTGTCATTAGAGGGAGATTATAGAAACATGCCTAGTCTAATTTCATATCTAAAGACAAATTGGCTACAACCATATAAAGAAAAAATTATTTCTACTTTCTTTAGTTACTATTTCATATTCATCATATTACAAAAAATAGGTATGAAAGTTATTTTATCTCCTATAGTAATTACTTTTAAATATTTTTTATGATAAAGTAATATACTTATTTTTTTGACAATAGAGTTAAAGGTGTTTACGGATATTTGAAGAGAGTTTTGTAGATATCAAGGGGTAGCTTCAACACTGTATTCAAACAAATGCGCACATACCTTGAGTTGAAACATGATGAGATTAAATCATCACTTGAGAGGTCTCGATTTAATATGTCGCATTTTGCTACAAGTGCCCATTATGCCAACTTGAGAGGTCATGCTGCCGTATATGCAATGGAGTTGGTTAACAAATAGTGCGAAAGAAGTAATTATGTAGGTATAGATGGTCATTTATGTGAATGTTATATGCGATGTATACACAAAATACTATGTACACATGACATGAGATTAATACATATACCGAAAACTATATGGCAATCCCCCACTCGGCTATTCATCCATTTTAGAATAAACTTGATATAGATCGGCCGATAAATCCACATACACTGCAACAACAAATAGACGTTACATCTCATTTACTCCACATTTGCATAGAAGCTATTATAAGCTAGCCACCTATAATACAAAATCAATTGGCTAGAGAGATATTTAATTTTATTGTTCCACAAAGAATATCTCTCCAAGAGCCACCCATACGATATCACAAAGATCACACAAGAAACTCCACCATAAGGGTATAATTTAATTGAGAGTATATAGAATAAAAATTTTCTAGTTGTTCGAGATCAACACAAGGTCGTGGTCATGGTCGTGGTTGGGGTCGAGGATGACAATCAGTATTTATGTCATCAGGATAATTATAATTTCCGTACGTGACTCAAATGAATTGACATATAGTTCCTTATATTAGTACTTGGTATAATATGTTAGGAGATGGAAACTACAATTTTAGAGCATTGACATATATTATACTAAAAGATGAGGACCGATGGGTTCAGATTCGTACCGACTTATATCATGAGATATTGGCAAGATGAAAATTGTATGAGAATGTGTTCATATATGACAACATTGATCAAGTTTTGAATATTATTACCTACTGGGAAGGGATAGCACTAATGACACACTAGATACAAATGCCTAATATTGGTCATGCCATTGCAACCCGTTATTGTGTTTTGTTTGCACATTACTCATTGAATGCTTGCAGTTCATTCTTACATTTAGTGGCGTAACATAGAATCCTAAGTCCTAAAAATGAAGCAACTATATATTTTTTTATAAGATATGAGTCATTACATAGTGGTATGCAGGTGCTTTATGAATTTTTTTTCCATTTCAATATTATGACTCACCTTAATTATTAATTTCTTTTTTGTGTCTGATAGGTATATATCTTCCAG
Source organism: Tamarix chinensis (assembly GCA_030549775.1). NCBI lineage: Eukaryota > Viridiplantae > Streptophyta > Magnoliopsida > Caryophyllales > Tamaricaceae > Tamarix > Tamarix chinensis. The sequence goes on from CM060181.1 coordinate 61,095,014, forward strand.
GATAAAGCACTCCTGGGCCACTATTATAACCGGTGGACCGGTACACATGTACATCTTCTAGGGAAATATGCTCCTAGGCTACTATTATATCCTATGGACTGGTACACATATACATCTTGTACGGTAAAACACTCCTAGGCTACTATTATAAACAATGGACCAGTACTCATAATATAATCCATCTGGGCTCGTCTCAATTGCCTTTAACTTTACATTATTAGTGTTTTCCCTTTTAATTAGTATAACAATTCTATTTATTTGCCTCTAAAGGGAGATCAAGAACCTGGAGACGCAAAGGTACACTGGTCATACTAGTGCATACAAGCAGCTCAGTACCCTTCAACTATCAACCTAGGGACGCAAAGGTACCCTAGTCATACTGGTGCATATAAGCTACACAGTACCCCTATCGACAAGGTGATGCACTGTCGTATGCACAATAAATTTAATAAATAAATCCTAATTTCTAAATACATAGTATATGGCAAGAAGGAGTCAAACCCACAAGGAATGGTATATAATCAATAATTCTATAATCGATGTTAAAACTCCGTTTATGCAACAACATATATTTCTATCATTAATATCTAAACTATGGATAAATAATAAAATGACGTACTCACTAATTAATGAATAAGGATAGGAAGGTATTGATTATGGAATTAGGATGTCAAATAATCATGAAGAAAATAATGATTCTAAATTATTTAACGTTGACTTGTAGAAACTCATCATAATTCATCTCTTTGCTTTCTCTCAATTTTAATAAATTGAATAAGCTCTCAATTTATCACCTAACCAATTAATAACCTAGGTTAAGAACACTAGATTCAATTAATGGCAGCATTATGAATGGAAAGCAGTCAACTACGACCATAATCACACAAGCTCGGATCATGCAATCGTATGAATTAATGGAAAAGATTAATAATTAATCTTTTGCTACTCTGGAAACGTTAATTAAAAATTACGTATTAATTCCGTTATCCTAGCGTAGAGTAAGATCTAAACTAGATAGGTGATCAGTCTAATTAGTTTAAATTCTTAATCTATGATGCGAGATCATTCAATTCCATCCATCAATTCAATTAAATTTCATTTAGAGTCATGAATTCAAATTACGTTATCATATCCAAAACCCTAATTCCATCATCAAATCCTCCTACCTTATACTATCTACATAATTGTAATAACACACAATTAAATGCAATAATCTATAATTAACATCAAAGCTTATAAATAAATTAACAATGAAACACCAAACATAAGAAAAATAATAATGCAACAAAGAGAATTGAATTGCATTCAATCAAAAATCAAAACTTGCAATTAAAAGAGGAATGGAGAAGAACTTATCGAATTGAATTGCAGATTGTTAATTGTTCAATTGAATACAATGGAGAGAAAGAGAATTGGAATTACAAATTACAAGTGGTATCTAGAGAGTATAGAGAGAAAGAGATAATCCCATTCTTGAACTCCCCCGAACCACCCTTTCGAATGTTCAAACTTTTGAAATATATCGGGGAAACATTGCGCGAACGGTTACAAAATTTGAGAAAAACACGGTCCATGTTAGAAAACACGGGACCCCCGTGTTTTTCCTTAAACTCTCGGCCAAATGTTGAATTTTAAATGCTGAAATTTTGTGTGCTGATAGAAAAACACGGGCCATGATTAGGAAACACGGGGGGGGGGGGGGGGGGCGTGTTTCTTATTTCTTCATTATTTCTTCATGAAATTTCAACACAATCTTCCCTTTGATATATATTCTTCATTTATGGTCTTTTCTTCCATTGATTCCATATCACTTGATGTGTTCCTTGCTTCATTTTTTCTTTTCATTGATTTCTCCTTGAATTTCTTCAATTGTTTCTTTTCCTGCAAAATCTATTCAAAAGAGAAAAACTCGAGAAAATATTAAATGTTATAAAAATAATGAGGAATAAATGACATTTTTACTTAGGAAAATAACATATAAATTCCATATATCACAAGGACACCTTTCCATAAGTATGCATACCCATAAATAGGTCCGTAGAGATAGATAGAGTAAGATGTAGGGCCTGGCTGGAGTACTAAGGCACACCAGCAAATACCATAATAATCGTGGGCTAAACCACGACTTTAGGGTAGTGACCCCTAAAGAGCCACCATTTCTGATCTCGAGGTCTTCCACTTTAATTATTAGTGTCTTAATTAAGGTGATCATGAAAAGCACATCAACCACATACTTATTCACTTTCACTTTTTTATGATATCATTAGGTAATCCTTATTCATACAATTATCCAAGATAACCTAGAGGAATTGCTAAGTCGATCATTATCTGATATAATTCTAATTCAGGATTCGTTTCCATTTGTTCACATGCCATAAGGGTTATCATATCATAATCACATACCAGTCTTAGAGTCTGGTTAGTTAACATCAAAGGATCATGGCACACATAACCCTAGAAAGTCCTTAATTCACACCCAACACACAATACCGTACATGATTAATGATTAAGACACTTCCTTCATGAATATAAGAATAACACTATACCACAACCTCAGTTATCCATCCAATCCCAGGTTAGGCCATGTTCTTGTGATACTTACTGATTATCAAATACTTTTATCTTGCTATTCAATATTACTTGAGTCTCATTATGAAACTCCATTACCCATTGACATGTTAGATACAAGTTACTGATTTACCCCTTTCATTTCTATAAAATTACCGAAATACCCCTTGCTTGGATAACTATTAAGTTATCCCTCTTTACTTGCCAAAATACCATATTACCTTCCATGTTGAATATTTACCGAATTACCCCTTACTCGTGTTAGGTTACCAAAGTAATATTATCCTCCATACGTATTAAATCACTAACTTTTCCACTTATACTTGTTAAGTTACCAATTTACCCTTTTAGTGGGCTAAATTACCGTATTATTCTTTATACTTATTTAAATTACCAAGTTACCCTTAGGCTCATTAAATCACCAATCACCAATCACCTTTCATATTTTTTACACTTGTCAAATTTCCCATTTGGTTAGTTAGATTATCAAATTATCCTTCTTTATTATTATAATTACCAAGTTGCCCTTCTTTATTATTATATTGACCATTTTGCCCTTTTAATTTGCTACCTTACCAAATTTCCCTTCTCCATTATTAAATGACCATTTTGCCCCTCTTCATCATTATATTTACCATTTTACACTTCTACTTTATTAAATTACCATTTTACCCTTCCTTTATGTCAATGTACCATTTTACCTTCTAATATATTAAATTACCATTTTACCCTTCCTTTATACTAATTTACCATTTTACCCTTCCTTTGTACCAAATTACCAACACACCTTTTCTTTTATGTTAACTTACAAAAATGCCCTTTCCATTATATTTAATTCACTAAAATGCTTCCTTACACCAAAGATTACCAAGTTATCCCTTTTTTAGGTAAAATTACTAAACACCCTTCTTTCTTATCCATTTACCATTTTACCCCTTTTACTCTTGTAATTTACCATATTGCCTCTCTTTACTTATAAAATTACCACATTGCCCTTATTATACCATTTTTACTAAATTACCCTCACTACATAAAATATTAATATTAATGCTCCATACCTATCATCCAACTCTACAAACTATTATTATTTATCATAATATTCATTAGCACCTACACTTATTTAGGCCACACATTTATATAAGAAATATTACGAAAATGCCCCTAGGGCCCATAATAAAAATATTTATACAACAATGTCCACATTAACATAAATTATCATAGATAAGCACTTAATATTTTTATTAACAACAAAACTCCTTCCTTAAGCATTATTTCTACACATGACCCATAAATTAGCATGCTTTCCTTTTTATCAATCAATATAAGCAACTAAATACTTTATACTTAACAACAATTATCATGCATATCACATATTAAAAACTTAATGTGCTAGCATACATATATCCATATGTTTAAGTAAGGTTTAATGATTACCTTATTTCCTGTAAAAATCGAACCTTACTAGTACCCCAATTAAAGGCTTAAGATTTGATTAGTAAAAGTAATACCTAAGAATAATATCAATATTTATTATATTAGAAGGTAGAAAATTAAAGGAATAAATTTTTATCAAAACTTAAGTAAGTACATACTAGCATTTAATCAATGTTATACCTCAAAATATTAGCTAAGATTGTCAAAAGGGAAAGTAGACTCACGTTGCATGCAGAGGTATGGAAGAAGGGGGATTGAAGAGAAGAAATGGGAAAAGGGAATGAGTGGCTTGGGTTGGGGTTTTGGGGGTGAAGTGGAGAGTAGGTGGGGGAGATTTAGGGTAAGGGTTAGGTGTAGGGGTAGAGTGGGGGTGTAGGTGGTGGCTAGGGATGGGTGATCGACGGCCAAGGGCGATGGCTACAGGCTACGAAGTGGGCTACAAGAGTGGTGGAGGAAAAGAAGGAAGGAAAAAGGAGGAGGAAAAGGAGAGGCTGCAAGGTTAAGTTTTGGCCAAAGGAGGTAAGGGGGTGGTAGGGGAGGTTGTAGGGAGTGGGTTGGTGGCTTGGGAGGCGACAAAAGTGGCGGAATGGCTACGGATGGAGGAGGAGCAAGGTGGAAGCCAAGAAGGGAGAAAAATAAGAGAAGAGGAAGAAAGGGGCCGTAGGGGCTCAAGGGGGTGGCTTGGTGGTGCAAGGTGGTAGTAAGAGGTGGTAGGAGGAGTTGTATGTGGTTGGTAGGGTAGCGGAACCGGTAGAATGAGGTGGCAGAGCAAAATAGGGTAAGGGAAATGAAAGGAGAAGGAAGGGAGAAGAAGGGGTTAGGAGAGGGAAAGAAGGGGCTCGAATGGTGCAGGATGAGGTAGGAGGAAAGAAGAAAAAGGAGAGGAAGAAGAAGGGAGGTAGGGGCAGCTAGTGGGGGGTAGGTTATAGGTGGCAGGGGGTGTTGGGGGTGGCAGGAAGAGGAGAAGAAGAGGGGGGAAATAGGGAATGCGGGGATGGTTTGCGGGGGCTAGTTTGGTCTAAAAATGAAAAGAAAAGGACAGCGGAGAGAGTGAGAGAGAGAGTAGGTTGAAAAAGGGAGGCAGGTGGTGACAAGCAGCGGTGTAAGAGGGGCAGGCATGGTGTCAGAGGGCATGTTTGGTTGGGGTTAAAGAAGGAGATAAGAAGAAGAAGAAGAAGAAGAAGAAGAAGAAGAAAAGAAAAGAGTAGGTTAGCTGGACAAGGGAGAAAGGAGAGGGAGCGGGCCGGCCTGCATATGAGGGGAAGAGGAGAAGGAAAAAGAAGACCAAGCTAGCCCAGATAGGGGAAAGGAAGGAAAAGAAAAGAAGAAGAGGGAAGGTCGGGCCAGGGTGCCACATGGGAGAAGGAAAGAGGAAGGAAAGTGGACCGGTAGCCCAGAGCACGGAGGAGAGGGGGTCACGGCCTGGTGGCCCGAAGAGAAAGAAAAAGGAAAAAGAAGGAAAAGGAGAAAAAGAAGAAAAAGGAGAAAGAAAAGGAAAAATAGAAAATGGAAAAGAGAAAATAGGGAGAAATAAAATAAAGTAATTTATAGAATAATAGAATTTAGTATTTTTGATAGATAAATTAATTTAATAATTTAATTTAATATATTGTTCTAAAAAGGATAATTTTAGTAAAATATTAGTTTAAAAAATTATTTAAATAAAATGAGTATGATAAAATAACAAAATATTTATTTTAATTTATTAAATATTTGTATACAACTTTATATACTCAAAAATCCACAAAATAATTGAATTTATTAAATTTAAAATTTAATTTATCCTAAATAAGTGCTATTTATTAAATTATTGGTTTTTAATATTTTGGGGTATTACACTATGTCCTATAGGTATTGATTAGGTAGTTCAAAAACCTTCGGTCCTAATATTTGTTTATGCCTCAAGAACCATTTGCTAAGCATGTGTGCGTAAAAAACCTTATGCTTCTTGAGGGAAAGACCTCTGTATGTGCTCCTTATGGGCTTGATAGGTTTCTCAGGGATTACTTGTGTATATCTGAATTGGCGTGTGACTCTATCAGGTATATAAGATTATTCTTTCTCCAAACAGTGTATACAACCATGATATAATGCCATCAGACAATCCCTATATAGACGAGCTACTTCATACGGATCCAAAGTGACTTGTCATAAAAAAATTAGACTAAATACAAATATAGCTAACATAATATAGCAAGAATATGATAATTTGAGTGTACCTTTAATGCAGGCATAAGATCAATCTTTTCTCCAAAGTACTTGACCGTTTCCAATTTATTATCAAATTTATGTCCACAAAACCATCTCATGCAATGAGGATGGTCTAGATAATACCTAGAGTATTACACTCCAAACCCCAAAAAGTGTTTATAAATCCAAGTCTATTATAATATTTGATTGTGTTAATTAGCATTAAATGTATCAAAGTATGTAATATATATATATATATATATATATATATATATATATATATATATATATATATATATATATATATATATATATATATATATATATATATATATATATATATATTAATTGTAAAATTGCTTGCAAGAGTGATACATCCTAAAATTTGAGTAGTGTTAGCTCTGAAAGCCATCCAAAGTGGTCAATAAAGAAAATTTAGTGTGGCTGCTCACCATGCATAACCTTCAACCTAGCTTAGGTCTTAAAAAAAAGGATATAGTCCGGATTTACTTTATCAACTAACTTATCAACAAATAATGATAGACCAATAAACCATAATAAATACTCAATTGCCTTTTTCTCATCCACTAGCCAGTATGATTCACATACTTCTTGTAGCCATTTAAGTGGAAGCCCATCCTTTAGAGTAACTTCATCCATCTACATTTCCTCCATTCAAAATAAGGCACACATTGCACCAACCAATTGCCAAGCATGTCAGTAGTCATCTCTAAATATAATGGATTACCAGTTACTCATAGCCCTGATATGCGATGCACTTCTAAAAGGATGATTGTCATCTCATGCCATGACATATGAAATTTATTGTGTTTGGTTGCCATCTCTCAACAAATGCTGAAATAAGTGGCACATTCGCATGTGCAAGCAACAAGGTGTGATAATCCTTTTTGGCATATTAGAGCGAATATCCTTTCATTAACGCTTTTGAGAAAAGTTTTTAGAACCTCTTGTCTTGTATGGATCCTAGGACAACCATGATCCTAAAAAAAAATATCAATATATGTGAGGACTATAAATGATATCTGTACAAATAAAATACTAAATATTTAATAATGCACAAGATAAACATACCTTTCCTAACAATAAATCTAAAGTGTTGTGACCACTAAAGCTTAGGATTAAATCAGAGATGATTGGATCTCCAAGACATGGCTCCATCAAATACCATTCATCCTTCAATTATATACCATGTTCATCTTCAATGGCTTCACCAGCATCCCTATTATCATCATCATCATCATCACCATCATCGTCATCACCATCATCATGTCTATAATCATCATCATCTTTGTCATCATTGTCTTCGTATTCATCATCATCATCATCATCATCATCATCATCATCATCATCATCATCATCATCATCATCACTTACTTATGTTGATGACGATGGTTGATCAGTAATATAGGGTAATGATGTTGAAACGCCCCAAAAAATTATTTTTGAAAATTTTTATATGTTTAAAACAAACACAAGCATGGGGGTGCTAGCACTGTGATCGGTATAAGTCCGACCCTTGGGTAGTCTAGCACCAACTATAAGGATAAGGAGAATTTCACAAATGATCAAGCATAGTTAAGATAGGGAAATGTAGAAAAAAGAAATATTCATAATGAGAGAATCAGAGTGCATAATTAAAAGTCATTACAACTGAAAATGTTTACATAGTCAAATCCCCTAAGGGGATAAAAGATACAATACAATAAAATGAGAATAGAAATAAAAAGAGTCTAGTCTATATCACTCTTGAGCATCCATACCAAGTAAAAGAAGGTAAACTCTTAACCCCAACCAATGCCTCATTAGTGTCCTAGGCATCGAAAATGGCGTATCCTACCTGTACAAACTCAGCAGGGCCTTTTACTCATGGGAATAAGCAACACCCATGAAATGAATGATCAGTACGCTATGCACTGAGTAAGGTAACCATGCAGTTAAGGCCATACACAAAAGACATATAACTGATATATGAGATTTATATGTTATTTTCCTAAGTGAAAATGTCATTTATTCCTCATTATTTTTATAAGATTTAATCTTTTCTCAAGTTTTTCTCTTTTGGACAGATTTTGCAGGAAAAGATAAAAATGAAGAAATTCAAAGGAGAGATCAATGGAAGGAGGAAATTAATCAAAGAAAACACCAAGAGATATGGAATCAATGGAAGAAAAGACCAGAAATGAAGAATATATATATCAAAGGGAAGCTTGTGTTCAAATTTCATAAAGAGATAACAAAAGAACAAGAAACACGGTACCCTCATGTTTCATAAACATGGTACCCCTGTGTTTCATAAACACAACCCTTTTTTTCAATCAGCACACAAAATCTCAGTTTTTAAAATTCAGCATTTGGCAGAGAATTCAAGGAAAAACACAGAGGTCCCATGCTTTCCAACACGGACCGTGATTTTCTTAAATTCTGTAACTGTTCGCATGAACTTTTCCTTGTTATATTTCTGAAGTTTTGAACATTCAAGAGTTATTTTTTGGGGGGTTTTGGGGAGTTTGAGAGTTGGATTCTCTATTTTTCTCTACATTCTCTAGAAACCATATGTAATTCACAATTCCAATTCTCTTTCTCTCCATTGTATTCAATTGAACAATCAATACTCTGCAATTCAAGTCGATAAGTTCTTCTCCATTCCTTTCTTAATTGCATGTTTTGATTTTTGATTGAATGCAAATAAATTCCCTTTATTGCATTATTATTTCTCTTATTTTTGGTGTTTCATTTTTTATTTTTTAGCAATCATTGATGTTAATTATAGATTACATCATTTAATTATATGTTGTTACAATTATGAAGATAGTAGAGTAGATAATTTAGAGTAGGAGGATTTGATAATGGATTTAGGTTTCGAATATGATAATGTAATTTGAATTCATGATTTTAGATGAAATTTAATTGAAATGATGGACGGAATTGAATGATCTCACATCATAGATTAAGAATTTAAGCTAATTAGATTGATCACCTATCTAATGTGGATCATAATGTACGCTAGAATAATGGAATTAATACGTAATTGTTAATTAACATTTCTAGAGTAGCAAAAGATTAATTATTAATCTTGTCTATAAATTCATATGATTGCATGATTCGAGCTTGTGTGATTATGGTCGTAGTTGACTTATTTTTATTCGTAATGCTACCATTAATTGAGTCCAGCATTCTTAACCTAAGTTATTAATTGGTTAGGTAATAAATTAAGAGCTTATTCAATTTATTAGAGTTAAGAGAAAGTAAAGAGATGAATTATTATGAGTTTCTAAAGGCTAACGTTAAATCATTTAGAATCCTTCTTTTCTCCATGATTATTTGATATTCTAATTCCATAATCAATATCTTCATATCCTTATTCATTAATTAGTGAGTAAAGTATTTTATTATTTATCCATAGTATATAACTTAGTGATAGAAGTAAATGTTATTGCATACCGGGGATTTTAACATTGATTACATAATTATTGATTATATACCATTCCTTGTGGGTTCGACTCCTTCTTGCCATCTACTACATATTTGGAAATTAGGATTTATTTATTAAATTTGTTGTGCATACGACAATGCATCAAATTTTTGGCACCATTGCCTGGGAATGGCAATTATAATTTTTATTTCTGTTTTTTATGTTGTTTCTATATATTGTTAATGTAGTCTTTATTGGTGTTGTTTGCATATATATTTTTATTTTTATTTTTATTTCTTTGTTTGTTTGTATAAATATGAAGTGTTTTCTAATTATGTGATCATGTGTTTGTTTGTTTGGTTCATGTCTAAACAAGAAGTGTTAGATTTGATTTATCCATTCATTGGGTAAGTAAAGTAATGGGACTAAATCTTTTTACAAATGCTATTTTAAAATCATAATAACTGATTTGATCACCATCTTCCAAAACTTTAAAAATAGAAAATGAGATTGTGATAGTGGTGAAGGAAAGAAAGTTAGAATGGTTAGGAATCAATCCATGTATTGATTATGAATGAGATGAAATGAAATTCAAAATTGGTGGATATAACATTGTGAATGCTAGAGCCTAATCTATGGATGCATTGTTTATCCAAAATATATTTTTCTTTTGTGTGTGTTCTCCAATGATATGTGAAACTAGAATTTGCCATTAATTTTCTTCAAGACTGCATAGAACTTTATGATATTTGAAAATGATAAAGGAAGTCTTCTTTCTTTGTTAGCTACACGACCAAATAGTTCACCTTGAAAATTGTTATCCATTGTATAACCCCTTTGAGCCTAAAGCCTTATTCTATTGATCTAACCTTTGTTAAACAACTCATGTCCATATATATATATTTTCCTTCCTTACTCTATGACTAGTGGAGCAATAGATTTTTAAGGAGAAAATTTGTTTTGTTCATGAGGTGAAATCTAACTATGAAGGTATGGATATCATAAAAACAATGGAGGAAGTAGCTAAGCATTTTTCTTCTCCAAAAGAAGAAGAAGAAGAAGAGAATAAAATTTCATGACTTTTGATGTTATTTGGTTAAATAGAAGGGCTTGAAATTATAATTATTTTTTTTAAAAAAAGGGGGAAGTGATGTAAAGGAGAAGAGGAGGAATTGTGATTTAATTGAAATAAAGAAATTGCTTCTCTAGTTGGTAGAGTCTAGCTACAATCCCAAAATTTTATCCCACCTTAGGACTCTAGCCCCATTGCAACCAATTTTAAGACCTTTTGATTCTATATACTTTAGTTCTCTTAAGCGATGACAAATTAAAAGTAATGGCAAACGTATAGATGATCATAATCATTTGGAGAAAATTTGAGAGTAAACACATTTTACCCTAGACACATAAGAGTGAGAGTTTACACATATCAACAGTAAGAATCTACTAATTTAACTTTCATTTATCTTAATCTAGCTTTGCATGGTGAGATACTATCTGTACTAATTATCGCTCCTTAACCACTTGAGCATTTGATAAAACTATTTATTGCGTATGTTAGATGTGTGATCCAAAACATTTTCAAAGTTTCTTTCTTGTGATTTATAAATACTTTAAGTCCTAGTGCATTGTTAAACTCCGTGAATGACTAAATCCAATCTTACAATTCTTATAGTTCAGAACTTGTCTTAGTTGTAATCCTTGATGTTTCTTTTGTGCATAACATGATGTTGCTTGAGGAAAAATAACAATTTAAGCATGGGGTATTTGATATATGGGATTTATATGTTATTTTCCTAAGTAAAAATGTTATTTATTCTTCACTATTTTTATAATATTTAATCTTTTCTTATTTTTTCTCATTTGGATAGATTTTGCAGGAAAAGATAAAAATGAAGAAATTCAAAGGAGAAATCGATGGAAAGAGGAAATGAATCAAATAACACATCAAGAGATATGGAATCAATGGAAGAAAAGACCAGAAAGGAAGAATATATATCAAACGGAAGCTTGTGTTGAAATTTAATAAAGAGATAATGAAGGAACAAGAAACATGGTACCCCCGTGTCTCATAAACACGACCTTTTTTTTTCCTGTCAGCACACAAAATCTCAGTTTTCAAAATTTAGCATTTGGCAAAGAATTCAAGAAAAAACATGGAGGTTCTATGCTTCCTAACATGGACCTTATTTTTCTTAAATTCTGTAACTATTCGCGAGAACTTTTCCTTGTTATATTTCTAAAATTTTGAACATTCAAAAGTTGTTTTCTAAGGGGTTTTGGAGAGTTAGAGAGTTGGATTCTCTCTTTTTCTCTACATTCTCTATAAACCATATGTAATTCACAATTCTAGTTCTCTTTCTCTCCATTATATTCAATTGAACAATCAATACTGTGCAATTCAAGTCGATAAGTTCTTCTCCATTCCTCTCTTAGTTTCATGTTTTGATTTTTGATTGAATGCAAATAAATTACCGTTTATTCCATTATTATTTCTCTTATTTTTGGTGTTTCATTGTTAATTTTTTTAGCAATCATTGATGTTAATTATAGATTACTGCATTTAATTGTATGTTGTTACAATTATGAAGATAGTAGAGTAGATACTTTAGGGTAGGAGGATTTGATGACGGAATTGGGTTTCAAATATGATAATGTAATTTGAATTCATGATTCTAGATGAAATTTAATTGAATTTATGGATGGAATCAAATGATCTCACATCATAGATTAAGAATTTAAACTAATTAGATTGATCACCTATCTCTACTAGGATAACAGAATTAATATGTAATTGTTAATTAACGTTTCCAGAGTAGCAAAAGTTTAATTGTTAATCTTGTCTATTAATTCATATGATTGTATGATTTGAGTTTGTGTGATTATAGTCGTAGTTGACTGCTTTCCATTCGTAATGCTGCCATTAATTGAATCCAGCATTCTTAACCTAGGTTATTAATTGGTTAGGTGATAAATTGAGAACTTATTCAATTTATTAGAATTAAGAGAAACCAAAGAGATAAATTATTATGAGTTTCTAAAGGCCAACGTTAAATTATTTAGAATCATTCTTTTCTCCATGATTATTTGATATTCTAATTCCATAATCAATATCTTCCTATCCTTAGTCATTAATTAGTGAGTAAAGTGTTTTATTATTTATCCATAGTATATAACTTAGTGATAGAAGTAAATGTTATTGTATAACCGAGGTTTTAACATCGATTACAGAATTATTGATTATATTTCATTCCTTGTGGGTTCGACTCCTTCTTGCCATCTACTACATATTTGGAAATTAGGATTTATTTATTAAATTTGGTATGCATACGACAATGCATAATAATACAAACAGGTAACTATGCAGATAAGCCATACAGGAAAAATCATAGTATAGGCCATGTTACAATTCTATTAAACTTAATCATTAGATATTTGGTCAATATACCTATTTCAAACCATTCTTATTATCAATCCATGTGAGTATGGGAACCCCACTAATATAGTCGGTGAATAGAAAAACACCCAGGGTAGAACGCATCTGGCCACTATTATTTGTCAGTTGACTTGTCTGGCCTCAACTCATATGGTATTTCACTATAAGTAGATATTATATTTCAATGGTTTATCATTATTAGGTTTGGTTTTTTAAGCTTGGGATCAGGATCCCCCACTATTATAGCCGGTGGACCAAAAAAACATCCAGGACAGAATACACCTAGGCACTATTATTCGTCGGTGGAATTGTCTCCAAAGCACAAGGCACCAAGCCACTATAATTCGCTGGTAGACCGGTCTGGGCCTGGCTCAAATCTTTCTCTTACTTTTTTTTTATATCTTATTCATGTCTTATTCGATAAATACTTCCACACTAGACATGCATGTCCTTTGGACTACCTACTCACACAACCCATCTACCCCTATTCTCCCAAAAGGGCCATCCCATATCTTGGGACCTCTATTCCTCCTAGTATATCCAAACATCCTTTCCTCCTTTTCTTTACTTGCCATGAATACCCAACTCATGTGCTCGTGGGGCAAGGCCCACTTTCCCATATCTCTGAGTCAACCCACTATCACCCTCTAGGATTTTTTCTAGAAATCCCTAATTTAGCCTATATGGCCCATCCTTCCTCTATCTCATATAGCCCATGTTTTCCTTGCCCCCAACTCATCACCTCACTCGATTCATTAGGCATCCCACTTTACTTTCCATTTTGCACATGTGACCACAAAACCCTTGTTGGTCACCCTAAAACCCTAGCACCTCTTTTTCCTTTTATGATGTCCCTCCATCACTCTCACTTACCATTCCCTCTTCCATATGACACACATTTACCCTCCATGTGCCATTCTTCCACTCTCACACCATACTTAAATTCCCTCCATTATTTATCCCTTCCATAATCTCCTCCAATTAGGGATTTCCTCCCAAACCCTAGCCAAGTCCCCATGCACCCTTATACCAGCCTATGTACAATTTTTCTTCCATGGACCCTAATCACCCCAACAATTCTTCCCTTACTTTACTTAAACCTCAAGTCAACTTTACCCATGTAAGGATCATCCCCATACAAAGACCATATATCCCATGCAAACCTAAGTCCCTATGCAAGATTCACTATTCTCTTAAAGAAAGACTTCATCCCCAAAGTCACTTGCTAATTTCATCACTACCCCCTTAAAGTAATAATAATAATAGTTCAAATAATAATAATAATAATAGTAATGATAATGATAATAATAATAATGATGATGATGATAATAATAATCATAGTGATAATGATGATGATGATAATAGTAATAGTAATAATAATAATAATAATAATAAAGTAATAATTACACTAATTATACTTAAGGGCTAGGAAGGTTAGGGCACAACCTAGTGAAGGTAGCGCACGGTGGCGACAGTAGAGGAAGTAGGGGATTGGAGAGGTGGCCTTTTAGGGCTAAAAGAGAGAGAGTGAGATGGTGGTTGTAGTGGTGGTGGACTCTCTGGGTTGAGAGGGTTGGAGTGGTGTTGGTGGCGCAGCAAGTGCAGTGGTGTATGTGGTTGTGGTTGTGGTGGCCGAGGGCGGTGGTGGAGGAGGAAAGATGAAGGAGAGGGAGAAAGGAAGGTAGGGGAGGTAAGGGAGGTTTTGTTAAGTGGATTGGGTGGTAGGAGAGGCAGTGATAGTGGCGGGGGAGGTGGTACACAACGGTGATGGGTGCAAAGTGGCAGGTGAAGAAACAAAATTTGCACGGTTGGGGCGGCTCGTGTAGGGGGAAATAGGGGTAGTGAGTGGTATGGTTTGGTGGAGGGTAATGCAGGGAAGAGTTTGGGTGGTGTTTTGGGCGGCGGCATTGCACGACGGCGGCCGAGGTGGCATCTAAAGCGGCGGTGGTGCATGGATACTAGATTTTTTTTTGGGTAGAGTAAAGACGGTTAAATGGGGTTGGTAGGGGGTATTTATAGGCCAATAGAGGGAGGATAAAAAAAGGGGGAAGAGGACAATAGGGTAGGTGAGGCAAGGCTTGCTGGCCGGTGGTGGCAGGTCGGTACGAGCCTGCAATTTTGTAGGGTGTAGGTGGACATGGGGAGAGAAGGAAAAGGGGAAGGGGCACATGGGGAAGGAGGTATAAGGTCGGTTGGGGTTGGAAAGGGAAAGGAAAAGGATGGGGGAGAGAAGGGAGAGGGGTAGGTTGGAAGTACGGTGGTTGGGAAGGTTAGGCAACGTATAATTGCAGGCTTGACCTACAACGTATGGGATGGAGAAGGGAGGAAGAAGATGAGAGGGGTCCGCCAGTCGGTTTGGGGGAAAAGAAAGAAAGAAAAAGGAGGGGGAAAACTGGGTGAGAGAGGAGGAGAGAAAAAAAAAAGAATGGGTAGCTAGGTCATGCAGGAGAGAGAAGAGAGGGAGGGGAAGTTGGGCCGTGAGGGGCGCAGGCCCATTCTAGGGAGAGGAGAAAAAAGATAAAGAGAAAGGAGAAAAAGAAGGATGAAAAAGGAAAAAAGGAAGGAAAAAGGGAAAAAGGAAAAAAGAAAAAGAAAAAATAGGTTGATTGGGATATTTAGAATATTTTGATATTTTTGAATATTTAAAAATAATAAAAACTAGTTAAATAATAATTAAATTCTTTTTTATATTAATTTAGGATATTTTGGAAATTTGTTTTCTAAGTTTTATTTTTATCTAGCAAAAAACTCTAATCTTCCCTAATTAAATTCTTTATTATTTTCTTTTTTTTGTCTTATATACTCCCCTAAATTTAATTAAATAATATATTTTATTAATTTTCCTAATAAATTTTTATTTTATCATAATTTTCTAAATTAGGATTTTTAGGGTATTCCATCACTACCCCCTTAAAGAAACCCTAGTTGGTCACTCCAAAATCCTACCACCTCTCTTTCCTCATACGATGTCCCTTCATCACTCTTAATTACCATTCCCTCTTCCATATGACACACATTAAGCCTCCATGTGACATTCTTCCACTCTCATCCCATACTTCAATCCTCTCCATTATTTCTACCTTTCATAGTCTCCTCCATTTAGGGTTTTCCTCCCAAACCCTAGCCAAGTCCCCATACACCCTTATACTGACCTATGTACTATTTTTCACCTATGGACTCTAATCACCCCAACAAATCTTCCATTAACTTACTTAAAACTCAAGTCAACTTTACCCATGTAAGGATCATCCACATGCAAAGACCATCCATCCTATGCAAACCCTAGACTCCCCATGCAAGATTCACTTCACCTTTTTATTTTATCCATATTATCCTTTTATTCGTCCACCCATAAGTCATTAGATAATTAGGTCATTCTCACTTCTCTCTAGTTAACTCACTTCCTTTACCCCTTTGATATTTCCATCACCACATCATGTCTTTAAAGCCTTCTAGCATGCATGTCCAAAAGGGCCACATCACATAAGCACCACAAAGCACAACATACATATCATTTTACACATACTATAAGGAGAACATATATACTTACTTTAGCTCCGCGCTGCGCTACAAGTAAGTATTCATAATCACATAAGGTACACAAACATATCATCACACATAACATACAAAGCACATAATACACATATTAGGCCTTAACCACATCCTTACCTAAAATGACAATGAACTTGGAGCATGCTTCTACTCCTCCTTAGGGTTTGGACTTAGTTCACCTATAAGAGGGATATACTAGGGTTAACTTCCTTCTTACCAACATTATCATTATTTCCTACTTACGTTTATCATAATCTAGTATTAGGGATATTAATAATAATAGTAGCTTTATTAGTAAAAATAAGGATATTATCCTTAAAATTGTTAATCATGCTATTATTAGCCAAAATAGGTTTAGGTGGTTATATTAGTTAATGATAAGATATTATTAACAATATTAGCAATAACAATGATAATAACCTTAATAATAATAATAATAATAATACTAGAAATAATAATAATAATAATAATAATAACAATCATAGTTATAATGATTATGATAATAGTAATAGTAGTAGTAGTAGTAATAATAATAATAATAATAATAATAATAATAATAATAATAATAATAATAATAATAATAATAATAATAATTACACTAGTTATACTTAAAAGATAGGAAGGTTAGGGCACAACCTAGTGAAGGCGGTGTGCTGCCTTTTAGGGCTAAAAGAGAGAGAGTGAGATGGTGGTTGTGGTGGTGGTGGACTCTCTAGGTTGAGAGGGTTGGAGTGGTGGTAGTGACGCAGTAAGGGCAGCGACTCAGGTGGTGGTGGTTGTGGTGGTTTAGGGTGGTGGAGGAGGACGAAGGATGAAGGAGAGGGAGAAAGGGAGAAAGGAAGGTAGGGGAAGTAGGGGAGGCTTTGCTAAGTGGATTGGGAGGTAGGAGAGGTGGTGATTGTGGCAGAGGAGGTAATGCATGGCTGCAAGAGGGACAGTGATGGATTTAAATTGGCAGGTCGAGCTGCCAAATTTGCATGGTGGGGGTAGCTCATATAGGGGGAACTAACGGTGGTGAGTGGTATAGTTAGGTGAAGGGTAATGTAGAGAAGAGTTTAGGTGGTGTTTCGGGCGACGAAGTTGTGCGACGGCAGCTGGGGCAATGTCTGAAGTGACGGTGGCACAAGGATGTTGGATTTTTTTAGGCAGAGTAAAGAGGGTCGAATGGGGTTAGTAGGGGTTATTTATAGGCCAATAGAGGGAGGATAAGACAAAGGGGGAAGAGGACAAGGGGGTAGGTGAGGTAGGGCTCACCAGCCTGTGGTGGCAGGCTGGTACGAGCTTGCTATTTTGTAGGGTGCAGGCGGATAAGGGGAGAGAAGGGAAATGGGAAGGGGCATGCAGGGAAGGAGGTATAAGGCCAGTTGGGGCTAGAAAGGGAAAGGAAAAGGATGGAGGAGAAAAGGGAGAGGGGTAGGCTGGTGGTACGGCTGTTGGGTAGGTCGGGTGGCATAGAGTTGCAGGCCCAACCTGTAACGCGTGGGAGGGAGAAGGGAGGAATAAGAAGAGGGGGGTCAGCTAGTTGATCTAGGGGACAGGAAAAGAAAGAAAAAGGAGGGGGGAAAGTGGGTGGGCGCGGGGGTGTGAAAAAAAAGAATAGAGGGCTGGGCTGCATAGGGGAGAGAAGAAAGGGAGGGGAAGTTGGGCTGTGAGGGGAGGACAAGCCCAATCCGGGGAGAGGAGAAAAATAAAAAGGAGAAAGGAGAAAAAGAAGGAAAAGGGGAAAGAAAATAATGAAAAATAGGTTGGTTGGGGTATTTAAAATATTTTGGTATTTTTAAATATTTAAAAATAATAAAAATTAGTAAAATAATAATTAAGTTCCTTTTTATATTAATTTAGGATATTTTGGAATTTTTTTTCTATTTTTAAGTAGCAAAATACTCTAATATTCCCCATTTAAATTCTTTATTATTTTTCTCTTTTTTTTCTCTAAAATGCTCCCCTTAATTTAATTAAATAATATAATTAATTAATTTCCCCAATAAATTTATATTTTATCATAATTTCCTAAGGTAGGATTTTTGGGGTATTTCAAATGCTGCCAAATCCAATGATGATCTAGAACCACCAACAATAGGTGGATGAAATGAGGATGATGGTACTTCCATGTTAGGTTGTGTCATAGAGGTAAGAAAATCTATATTTTCTATAGATAATGGAAAACTTCCATACCCATAACCTCTGACCCACAAACCTTCATACCCTGAACCTCTGACCTCGGAACCATTGTATCTTATACCTTTTAGCTGATACATTGGAGCAGGTTGTTATGTACGTGTTTTGTTACATTATGAAGATGTTGTCATAGGAAGACCTTCAGTTCTATCTACTACTTTATCTTATCTGCAATTCATATGAATTTCAATAACAAAATAAATATATTATCCAATCAATATAATTAAAAATATTCACTAATAACCACCACCACATAACAATATTTAACATATTTAATGAAACTATAAACAAA
The DNA here is from genome assembly GCA_030549775.1 of Tamarix chinensis. Taxonomy (NCBI): domain Eukaryota; kingdom Viridiplantae; phylum Streptophyta; class Magnoliopsida; order Caryophyllales; family Tamaricaceae; genus Tamarix; species Tamarix chinensis. Next base: position 61,114,097 of record CM060181.1, read on the forward strand.
TCTAATAAGTATCAAATCATATATAAATAATATAATAACGCAATTAACAGAGTTTAATAGATCTAAAAATATCAATAATAAATTTAACCAAATTAACACTAACTAAAAATTACAATTAACAAACAAAAAATTATAAACCTAACTTCCCCTCCAAACAACAACCGAAAACCCTAGAAACTGGATAGATTTTAACAAACCTATATTTAATTACAATAATAGAGCATAATAATAGAGTATAATAGATCTAAAAATATAATGAAAAAATTTAACCAAATTAACCATAATTAATATAAACATAATTAACATACTGTAATTAATAAACATGATTACAAATATAATTAATATACAATAAATACATTACCTAGTTAATACAGAATTAATAAACCCATCTACCCAATCAAAACCATCCTCCACATCACAAACCATAATTAATAATTAACAAAACATAAATCATACACACATAATAAAAATTATTAATTAATATCTAATATTAATTAATACTAATATAATTAATACACACATAATAATTGAAAACCTAAATTTTACATGAAATGCTACACACAACCCTACCCCACCAGCTATCCATGCCATTCCCCCCAATCCCCACAAACAAAAATCGTCGTTACCCCATACCCCCTTTAGTGAAAATTGCCAATCCTCTCCCCACCCACAAGCAAAAATTGTCATTCCTTCTAACGTACTTAAAAAAAATTATGTGTATATTGATCATATAATATTTGTGCTGTCTAAAAAACATTGAATTGCCTTGCAAGGATTTCACCGATTGAGGGAGTGAGTGAGCTTAAAGAGTGAGAGTTGAAAGAGTAAGTTGAGATAAACAAGAGAGAATAGAGAGAAGAAAGAGAAAAGAGATAGAAAATAATGGGAGTGAGTGGTGGAGGAGTAGTATAGAAAAAATATTATTTTCTATATAGTATTTCTTTTATTCAAAATAATAGCCGCGACTTTTTATTACTAAATTAGATACATACTCTAATGTTACTAGAATATCGTCTGACACTGATAGTATAACTTAATTGGGTGGTGATATTTTCAAACTTAGCTGTAATCAAGATCTACACTTCACATTTCCTTTAATATTTTAAAATTAAATTCAACACTGTTCAATATAATATATGTTTCTATAATTCTGCATCATATTTTAGTTCTAATATAATTTATGGTGAAGCTCCATTAAAGATGACCGAAGGGAAAATGTATCATCCTATGCCATGGCTTTCGTGCAAGGTATTTATCGTGGAAAAATTTGTCCCTTCAAGTAGTATTAAATTTTAAACTTAAATAAAGACTCCACCATAAAGATCCAGTTGGATCCAAATATTTTCAAGAAGAAGAATAAATTAGAAAGATTATTTTATCTACCTCTATTATTTCTATATTAAACATTACTTAAATAATTTGATAATAAATATTACAATAATCAGTTTGTAATCCATCACGGATGAATGTGCTCACACACTTCCTTCTTCTTGAGTCCTCAGCTGTCAAAGTCTATGGCGAAGAAGAAAGCTGCCAACCATAAGGCGTCTCTTACTTTGGATGTGGATAATCTTTGGTCGTCTTCGGTGTTTGAAGGTTGTGAGATTGAAGACCATAGTATCAAAGGGGAATCGCTGCCTTGTGAATTGAAATATGTGAATCTATCCCCAGTGTCGATTAATTTTAATCTTGATACTCCAATTGCTAATCATTCGTTGAATCATAATTGCCCAAACATGGATGATCCTAATGCCCAGAATTGGAAAAATGATGATCCTATTGATATTCCTAATGGCCGAACCTGGCGTGATATATTGGTCAATAATAGACGACTTGAAAGGGAAATATCTCTAAAATAAATTCCTCCTCTTGTTATTGATGGATCGAACCAAGCCAGATTTAAGTGGGCGAAATTTCAAAAGAAATTAAATGATGGGATAACTCATTGGTTGGGATGGTGGCCGGGATTCAACCGAGCCATTTCCAAATGACTTAGTTTGTTAAAGAAAGATGGAATTTTCTCCCTGTGTTGTCGGAGGTCTATACGCATGATCAAGATTTTTTTGTATACAAATTTGCTTCTCAGGATGATATGTACCAAATACTAAATATTTCAGAATTAGGCCAATGCTACTTAGGAAATGGACACCTAAAGTTTCTACGTCTGCTAAGGAATGAAGGATCATGCCATTGTGGGTGATCTTCCCTGGCCTTCCTTTACATCTTTGGTCAAATGATAGTTTAAGTAGATTAGGCAGTTTTTTGGGGTAAACTATTTGTGTTGATACAGTAACAACACAAAGGGGGAGAGTCTTATTCCCGAGAGTCCTCATTGAGATTGACATCAACTTTCCTCTCCCTGATAATGTTACTGTTTTATTGCCTATATGGAAGAAATTTCAATAGAATGTGTCTTATGAATGGAGACCCAAGTTTTGTTCATTCTATGATATTATGGGACATGAATCAACCCAATGTTGAGGTACGGTTGGACAAAAGATCACTAAAACACAAATATGGAGAGTTAAACCAGTTATTATTAATGAACAAAGATCTCTAGGGGAAACTAATACAAGCTTGAACGCTGAGCTTCCTAAGACACCTTCAAGACCTGATTTAGTACAGTCTATTCCTCAGAATTTTGACATTATTGAGCACTATCATAACAGACAAATGCTTTTAAAGAAGGGTAATGAGATAGTCTATTTGGGAGATAATTCATCTCACTATGGTATCTACTAAACTTAGTTCTCTAGTTCAAGGGAGTATTATTGAGAGGTTGAAGGCTAGAGGGGTGGATAGGGGAGGAGGAGTATGTTTTTCTCTTTCCTCATGACCATTGCTGTTTGGAATATTACAAGACTAAATAAAAACCACAAGCATCGGATTGTGAAAAACCTTGTGATTAATCAAAGAATTGGTCTGCTAGGGTTCTTAGAAACTAGTGTTAAGAAGGGTAAGGTTGACTGCATTATCCACAAACTTGGTTTAAATTGGAAATGGGAAAATAACTATGATCATCATCATTAACTATGATCATCATTATAATGGTAGAGTCTGGATCTTATGGGATAATTCTATTTATAATATTCACATTTTTGAAAAAACTTCTTAGGGAATTCATTATCTTGCTACTTGTTTGAATTCTCAAAAGAAATTTGGGCTTATTATTACTTATGTATCTAATACTAGTGTTCTTAGATAGAATTTGTGGGATTAGATGAGATATTTAGCTAACCAGACTTTTATTTAGTTAGCCATAGGAGACTTTAATGTGGTGACTTCTTCTCAAGAAAATATTGGAGGTAGTATTGTTACACAGGATGTGCTTGCTTTTACCCAGTGTCTGTAATTGGACTTGGTGATTTACCTCCTACTTGGTCTAAGTTTACTTGGACAAATAGGAAAGAGTTTAGTTTCAGGGTTTATTATCATTTGGATAGAGGAATGGCAAATAGTGAATGGCTGCATATGTTTCTTGCATCCACAATTCACACTATTTAGCATCCTACATCTGATCATCATGCTTTGGTTGTTCATTTGAAGGTGTTACAAACTATGGGATCTAAACCCTTTAAATTCTTGAATTTATGGGTAGAGAAGGAGGGCTTTTTTGACCTTGTAAGAAGAGTTTGATAGAATAATATTGAGGGCTCTAAGGCCTATTAGTGTACGAATAAGCTCAGATTGTTAAAGTTGGAATTAAAAAAGTTCAATGCCAATCAGTGTGGAAATGTATTTTATAAGCTTACACAAGTTATCAGGTTTGGTAGGACAAGATAAATGTTTTATCTTGGCATCATCTTGATCAAGACTGTATTAAGGTAGAAAGGTTGGCTAAATTGGAATGGGAGAGGAGAGCTAGAGATGAAGAGAGCTTCCTATAGCAAAAGTTCCATATTTAGTATGTGAAACTGGGTGATCACAACAATAAATACTTTTATGCTAGTTTGCAGGGAAGGAGATCTCAGAATAAAATTACCCTCAAAGTAGACTTGTACTGTGAACGGGAAGTCCAAGGGGCATGTATGTCTAGGGTTAAAGTATCTATTGAATAAGACACGAAAAAGACACCAACCATTTAAGGTGGAAGATTATTGAGCTAGGCCTAGACAAATTCACTAGCATAATAGTGGCCAGGTGCAGGGTGCCTAGAGACTAATCCATGGGCAAATAATAGTGGCTAGGTGAAGGTTACCCTAGAGGTTTTTTATCCACCGTCTATAAATATTGGGGGATCTCGAGCTCAATAAACCAAAACTTAAGTTATTCTAAGACATAGGAAAGATACTAATGACTTATAGTGGAATACCATAAGAGTTTTGGCCAGATCAATCCCCGGTATAATAGTGGCAAGGTGCAGGGTGCCCTAACAACCGATCCACTCATGAATAGTACTAGCCAGGAGCATTCTGCCTTGGGTGTTTCTGATCCACCGGCTATAATAGTGGGGTTCTCGTACTCAGATGGACTTATAAAGAGAATGGTGTGAAATGGAAATATTTACTAGATATTTAATGACTATGTTTAATTAGACTGAATCACTGCTTGTACTATCTATCTTTCATGTATGGCTTATCTACTTGGTTACTTGCTTGTGTTATCTATAATTCCTATATACCCTTAGCTGCACCCTTACCTTGCTCAGTACGTAGCGTACTGATCACCTATTTTATGGGTGCTACTTATTCCCACAAGTAGAGATCCCTTCTGAGTTGGTGCACGTAGGAGACACTATGTTCAATGCCTATGATGCATTTGAAGTGTTGGGCATGGTTGAGTGTTGACCTTTTTGGGACTTAGCACAGAACCCAAGAGCGATGTAGTTTGGACTCTTCTTATTTCAGTTTTTATCTTATTGTGTTTAATTATTCTATCCCATTGGAGGCTTTAACTATGTAACCATTTTTGGTTGCATTGACTTCTAACCACACACTCTAATTTTCTCTTTATGAATATTTAGAATTTCTATGGTTCTCCATCTTAAGTGTGTTTAAGATTTTGTGAAATTATTCCTAGCCATGTGGTTGGTGCGAGATTAGCTGGGGGCCACGCTTTTGTTGATTGCGGTGGTAGCACCCCCATGCTTCTGTATCTTTTAATTAAACAAACATTTTCAACTATTAGTTTTAGGGGTGTTACAACCCCATCTCCCATAAGGATACCTTTTGATGAGTGAGAGGAAGTAGCTTTTTTTTTTCTGTCCCTACATCCCCACGTTTCCTATGCCCAGGTTGCTTAGCAGCTCCAACTAAATTGTCTTTCGGATTCCTATTTTCACTATTCTTATTTAGCCCCAAACTATCTCAATGATCTATGATCTATTGTCGTGTTTTATATTTAATTGGACCACAGGAGGTAGAAACATGGTTGACAATACTATCATTATTAGTAGTCCAGGTAGTACAGTGACAAGCCAGGGAGTCGTGGCCTAAAACACCACAATTTTTACATAATTCGGGAAGATCTTCATAATCTACATACTACACAAATATATTATCCTTACTCTTGACTTTCAAACAGGAAGGGAGGTTCCCTAAAGCATCCACTTCCATAAGAAGTCTCCCATACTCATTTTTTGATTTCTCAAAAGTGAAGTTATCAATTAGAATCGGTTAACCAATATACAAAGCAATAACACATATTGCTCCACAATTCTACATTTCTAATGGGAGGTTGATTGATCGAACCCATACCGAGACTTTAATTATTTCATCTGAGCCAAAACAAAAATAGTCTAGGAATGAACTTCAACACTAGTGCCTTATCTTGAACAATGTATGGTCTCTTAGCCAAGGCTCAATTTCTGTCAAGATCATCTTCAAATTTTAGGACAACCCATCTAGAACTGTGAATAATATACATAAAGGGTTGTTGGATGACCTTCTTTGCTAAGCTCATGAGGTATCCATCAACCTTTACGACCACAAAATGAGTTAGAAGGCATGCACCCCAAGTGGAATCCATTGATTGCATATGTCTTCTGGGAACGTAAAAGGAATCATCTTTGGGTGGGATATACTCACATTTTATCAAAGGGATATCAAAGAACAAATTTACAACAATTAATGCTCTAGAGAGGATGCTCTTGGGAAACTCCAAGGATTACCATGATCCATAGATTACTAACCTAGATTGTGAACCATGTAGGAGTTCACATTTCCTTGGTCATTGTATGAATTTGAAAGTAGTTCTAGCATCAAGCCCTGGAAACTCTTTGTAAACTTACCAAGTGATGAACCAGGAGACCAAGAGGTTTGAAAATTCATATTGACCAGATCTGTAGCAGCACCCTCAATACTATTTGGATTTATAGAAGCCACCCAAGATTTCATAATGCCACCCTGAGATTATTCCTCGAAACCTATCTCTCCAACATGGAAACCTTGATTAGTTCAAGTGAAGGGTTCAAATATAGACATTGAAGAACCTCTTGGTTGTCCCCACCTGAAACTTGAGCCTTAAGTCCCCGATGTGGTGAAATTTGTGATGATGAAGCTACAAATTCTGATAATAGTTGTGACTCTAAACAATTTCCATCCTAGGAAGCAAATTTTTGAGAGTAGGGTAACACAAAAATTGTGGTTTTCTCCAATTTCCAACCTTTTAATGGATTTTTCTTAAATACCATGATCATATAAAATGTTATCCTAAGTAGAGAGAAGTCTAAATTAGGGAAGAAACATGTGAAGAAGTTGAGACAAGTGGAGGAGAAGCACCAGCCAGTCTCAATATAAAACACACTCTATAGCTGTGACCAGTCCCCATTGGAGGGGGACAAAATTATGAGGAAGAGAGGAACGAAGACCATTTGAATGTTTGAGAGACTTCAATTTTAGTGGGCATAAATAGGATTATAGTGTTCTAGGGTAGGTGAGTTCATGCTTGATGAATCATAGTTATATGTTTACTATGGCAAAATTTAGTGGTTTCCCCCGATTGCCTCCTATTGGCCATAGGGCTTTTCTGTCTTGGTAGATTTCCCTTGATTTTTGTAATGGGTGGCTTATAGTCACACTGTTTTACAACCCTTAAAGTTCTAATATATCCTATATTTGTAACCCTATCTATCTATATTTGAAAAGACAACATGCTCATACTGTGTTTTCTAAGGTTATAGTTGTTGTAAATATTATGATTCTCACCTATTCTTTCTTTATTATGTGGTTATTGCTCAGCCAGTGAATATTGGGTTCTTCCTCTTCCAATAATTGGAGAAGGAAGGGAGAAGTGTCTTAGGGAATATTTTTATAGGAGGGATTATGAGTGTTACTATTGTGTTTTGTGGCATTGATTTCACTCGCATGAGACCGATAGCACCCACCTTAGAATTACATTTGTCAACATGCATAACTATAAAACTAGTGATTAATGACAGTGGCTTTCTTGGATTCTAATTAAAAAAGGAGCCTTTATTTACTCTTCTATATTCCAGTAAGATCACTATTACTAATGGAAAAAGTTGGCACCAACCGTGAGCTCTAATTAAGACACCAAGACATGTGCACCACATTGCCCACATCCCTCATATAGGTTTTGGTCCTATTCCTTCCTCATTCATTGTTCTTACACTAGAATTTTACATGTGACTCTCTAGGTAGGTAGATTTATTATATCATTACCTCCGAGCTCTACAAAACTCTAAGGATGAGTACTTTGATGTGCATTTTGATCAATTAGAGACAACCATGGATGCCCACTAGGACAAGTAGTGTAGTAAACATAAGGAGATTCTTTTAATGGTTGATAGATGAGATTTATTGATTATTTTCATGTCTAAAAATATCATTTATCCCTTATAATTTCTACTAGATTTAATCTTTTCGTCGAGTCTTCCTCCTTTGAATAAGTTTTACAGGAAAGAAAAGAATTGAAGAAATTCAAGGAGAAATCAATGAGAAGAAGAAATCAAGTAGAGAACACATCAAGAAATGCCGAATCAAGGAGAGCAAAGTTGGAAAGGGAACAAATATATCAAGAGAAGTGAAGCTCAAACTTTCAAAGGAATTGAGTGGAAGAGTCAAAAACATGGGGGTCCCGTGTTTCCATAACACGGACCGTGTTATTAGTCCCAAATATCGGTCTATAAAGCCTTGTCAGCAGAACAGTTGGAAGAAAACACGGGGGTCCCGTGTTTCATAAACACGGACCGTGTTTTCGATTAAAAATGTATAACTGCCACGCGACTTGTTCCTGATAAAATTGGATATGAAAACAGAGTTCGGGATATCGAGAGAAAAAGGATCGAATGTATTTTTCTTCCTTTATTCTTTTAGAACATACATGTAATGCACAATTCCAATCTTTGATCTTCTTGAATTCTATTGATGATTTGACATTATGCACTTCAATTGATAAGTTTCCTCTATTCCTTTGTAAATTTCTGTATCTTCATTTTGCAGAATCTAAGTAGTTTTTGTGTAATTTTACTTGTGATCATTTCATTGTTATCTAATTGTTGAAATAATAGAATTTGTGAATGTGTTATTGTCATTAATTTTTAATATTTCTGTATAATTGTATGAATTGTGAATATGCAGAAATTTGAGTAAGTAGAACAGGGTAGGATGAATTGAAGATGGAATCATAACTTAATTATCATTTCATAATTTAAATGTTTGATTCTACATGAGGTTTAATTGAATTAATGGTCTCAATTGAATGATTCCATATCATAGATTAAGATTCTTGAACTGATTAGATTGATCACCTATTTGGTTTAGGACTTAGTCTTTGCTAAGACAATGAAATTAATCCGTAATTGTTAATTAATCTGTCTATAGTAGCAAAAAGACCATTAATTCGTGCAATTGCATGATCCGAGCTTTTGTGATTATGATTGTTGTTGGCTACTTCCTGTTCATAATGCTACCATTAATTGAATCTAGTGTTCGTAACCTAGGTTATTAATTGGATGCAAAAATAAATTGAGAGCATATTCAATTTATTAAGGTTGAGAGGAAGTATAGAAATTATTATCCTGAATTTCTTAAGTCAACATTAAACTATTTAGAATCATTCTTTTATGTGAACGTATGGCATTTTAATTCCATCAGCAATTCAATCCTACCCTAATTGTAAAGTCGTGGTTAAAGCTTTAGTATAATTGAATTTAGTTAGGAATCAATGAAATTGTACAAACGGGTTTATAACATCAATAGCAAAATTAGTGATTAAAACGTCATTCCTTATGGGTTCGACTCCTTCTTGCCATATACTACGTATTTGGGGATTAGGATTTATTTGTTAAATTTGTTGTGCATACGACAGTGCATCAAATTTTTGGCGCCGTTGCCGGGGAATTGGCAATTATAATCTCTAGTTTTGTTTTTGTTGTGGTTTCTTATTTTAGTTTTTGATAATTTCTTCATGTGAACTCATCTAATCTTTCATGGTGTGAAATCTTCAGGCACTCACAATTAAGATCATTTGCAATCGAGCATCAAGGACAAATTATTCCAGCCATAGATCCAAACTCATCTTCTCCAATTGCAACTAGGACGAGAAGGAAGTTGGAACAAACTACTCAGATTCCATCACCTTTTGAAGAAAGTTCCACAAATTTGGGAGAAGACAGTATAGAAGATTTGTGTAGTACACCTTACTACATTACTCCACCGATGGCGGAGCGAACTCTTAAGGAGCTAGCTGCTCCTATCTTCAACCCTAATCTTTTATACATTAATTATCCTGCTGATAATGATACTTGTGAAATCAAACCTGGACTAATACGAGCCTTACCTATTTTTACAGGTTTTAAAGACAACAATTCCATGGGTTCAAGCTGTTTCACCGACCCAAATAAATTTCTCAAGGAATTCCATATTGTCTGGTATACGGTAAGCCTTGTCATCTACCAGTTGAGTTAGAACATAAAGCTTTTTGGGCCGTAAAGAAATGTAACATGGAGTCAACTGAAATTGGAAAACATAGGAGACTCCAATTACAAGAATTGGAAGAAATAAGAAATGAGGCTTTTGAAACTGCATTAAGATATAAAGATAGAACTAAAGCAGTTCATGATAAGTTCATTCTTAGAAAGAGTTTTGAAATTGGTCAAAAAGTTTTATTATATCATTCTCGATTGAAGTTGTTTCCAGGAAAATTGAGGTCGAGATGGATCGGCCCATTTGTTGTGACTAATGTGTTTTCTCATGGTGCAGTTGAAATTAAGAGTGAGAAAACAGGAAAGATATGGAAGGTCAATGGACATCGCCTAAAACCTTACTACGAAGGACATCAAGTGCACAATTTGGAAGTGGTTGATCTTACCACTCCCAATTATGAGAGCTGAAAGACTTGCATTTTGTCACTTGGGACACCCAAGTGTTGTATATAAGTTTTCCTTATTACATACTTTTCTTTTTACATATTTGTTATGACTTTGTATGTACATAATGTGTATATGTGTGGAAAAACATTGGTATTTTATTTGCTTACTAAAAAAAAAAACACGGGGGGTCGTATTTTACAAACACGGCCCGTGTTTTTCTCTCTGCAGAAAATCTCAGAATTCCAGAGAGCTCAAAATTTAACACGGGGGGTCCGTATTTCTTCACACGGCCCGTGTTTCTTCCTCTGCAGAAAATTTCAGAATTCCAGAGAGCTTCAAAATTAACACGGGGGTACCGTATTTCTTAACACGGCCCGTGTTTCTTTCTCTGCAAAACATTTCAAAATTCCAGAGAACCAAAAATTTAACACGGGGGTACCGTATTTCACAAACACGGCCCGTGTTACCTTCTCAGTCATAACCACAGTGTGTAAAATTTAACACGGGGGTACCGTATTTCTGAAATACGGTCCGTATTTCTCTCCAGAGCCCTTTTTTCTCCCCCGTGTTTTCAGATCTGAAAAAACACGGCCCTCTCGTTCGATTCTCTCCAGTTCTTCGCAGCACTCTTCTCCTTTGATTCCTCCATTTTTCTCACTCAAATCTTCGATTCTTCACAAATCCTACTCCATTAACATCTCCTCTTCTTTTCCCACCATTAATTTTCTTTTCCCTGTCGAATTGTTTTTCTGTTAATCCAAAACAGAGCAATCGACAGTTTGTCTTCAACCCTAATTTTATTCGACCATTGTCTCATCTATTTTTTTGCAAATAGACTAAGGGTTTTCGTGGGATTTGATATTCATATATCTTTCTTTTGATTTCTCACTCGTTCTAACCAGTTTTCACGAATTTAGGTAAGTCTTCTTTCCCTTATGACAACAATGTTAATTCAGTTTCATTGATTTTCACGCATTACTGTGATTGAAAGATTGGGTGATTGCCATAATGAGAGCATATGTATGCATTCAGTGCAATTTTTTCCAAATTATCATTGTCGTTATCTTATGTATATGCTGAACTTTCATGCTTTCACCACTGATTTTTAACTTAAAGGTGGTAATCTTTGTGTAGATGGCACCGAAAAAGAAACAACGTGCTGACGGTGATTCCTTGAGATCCCGATCATCACCAACGCAAGCAAGACAACGACGTAATCGACCCAACGATTTAGGTATCATTTTTACCTCCCCCGAACAACAACAAAGGTACGATTACTTATCTCAGAGGCGTATTACTAGTACTAGATATCTAGATGATGGATGTTTGCACACATTGGGCATTCATAATCAAGTCATGCGTATGCTCGAAACTATAGGTTTGCAACACTTTGTCTATTGTACCAATCACACCTATAGACGCTTGACTTTAGAATTTTTAAGTACCTTTGAGTTGTGTGCTGAAATTGGTGATATTGGTGATACAAAGAATAATCAAGGGTATGTTTCTTTTCGTCTTTTTAATGAGGATAGACAATTAGAGGTGCATGAACTTGCCCACATTTTCATGTTACCTTCACAGGGATTTAGATTCATTTTACCCTGGTTTTATGCCAACCATTTTTTCACAAAAATAGGTGATACAACGAATATGCCTACTCCCGATACATTCCGCATTTCTGAAGCCAAATCCTCTAGGATTTTTAACCTAGTTTTCCGATACATTCAGAGGCTTTTGGCTACTACCATATTTGGGAGGGGAGATAGTACCGGAGTAGTTCGTTCAATTGAACTTTTCTTTCTCTACTCTATGCTTGAACATTATTCTGTTGATACTGCCTATTTTATTGCCAAACAATTTCAAAGGGTCAGTAATTCCAAACAAGGGGACATTGTTATCGGGGGTTTAATTACCACCATCTGTGTGAGTATGGACATACCCCTTCTGGAGGATATGCCTATTGAGGCCATGTGTACCCGCATTGATATCGAACATTGTTGCCTTACGCATCTTATTGAGCGTAGGAATAATGCGTGGTACCTTTCTTATCAGGGGCGTGTTTTCTTTCCTCTTCCTAACCCTACCAAAACTGATCCTTTAAATCCTTTGAATTGGCAACCTAATGAGGATGAAGATAACCCTGCCCCATTAGCCATCGAACATCCTATTCCACCTCATGGTGCCCATCCACCACCACCACCACCCCGATCTCAAGCCAGCTCTTCTTCCTCCTCAACTTTTGTTCCCGAATGGCATCTCCAATTTCAAAATCAAGTGTATTCCCAATTGGATTCCATTCGTGCTAACCAAAATCAAATGATGGAGATGATGAAGAATCTCTATGATTTCCATCTCGGGAGCCGAGACCCACCTCCACCTCCCTCTTGAAACCGATTCTTCATTTTTTTTTCTCTTGCATTTGTTCATTAGGGACAATGAACACATTAAGTAAGGGGGGGTGCATTGGTGCATTCGTATTCGTAGGCTTGTGATTACTTTTTCGTAGAAATAGTTAGTAAATGTTATATATGTTTGTTAAGTGGTAGTTAGTTAATTTATTCCTTTGTTAAAAAAAAAACAGTAAGTATTAGATTTGAGTAATCCATGTACGAAGTAAAACAAAGTATGGGACTGAATTATTTTCAAAACGGATAATTTTATATACTTATTGTATGTTTTGATCAACATCTTTTGACACCTTAAAGATAGAAATTGAAGATGTGATAATAGTGAAGGAAAGAAAGTTAGAATGATTAGAGATCAAATCATGCATTGACTAGGAATGGGATGAAATGATATTCAAAATTGGTGAATATAACATTGTGAGCGCTTGAGCCTGACCTTTGGATACATTGCTTATCCAAAATATATTTCTCTTTTGTGTGCATTCTCCAGTGATATGTGAAACTAGAATTTGCCATTAGTCTCTTCAAGACTGCATAGAACTTTAGGATATTTGAAAATGATAAAGGCACTCTTCTTTCTTTGTTAGCTACAAGGCCAAATAACCTACCTTGAAAAATTGTTATCCATTGCATACCCCTTTGAGCCTATAGACCTGTTTTATTGATTTAAACTTTATTAACAACTAATCTCCATATGTATTTCCCTTCCTTATTGTTAATAAGGTGAAATCTAAGTATGGGGGTGTGGATATTCAAAAAAAAAAAAAAGAGAAAAAGAAAAAGAAAAGAAGAAGAAGAGAATAAAATTTCATGTCTTTTGATGTTGTTTGGTTGAATGGAAGGGTTTGAAAAAAAAAAATATTTCTGCTCCTCTAGTTGGTAGAGTCTAGCTACAATACCAAAATTCCATCCCACCTTAGAACCCTAGCCCCATTACAACCAAATTTAAGACCTTTTGATTCTTATATAATTTAGTTCTTTTAGTGGTGGCGAATTGAGAATAATGGTAAACATATGGGTGATCATCATCATTTGGAGAGAATTTGAGAGTAAACACATCTTACCCTTTACACTAAAGAGTGAGCGTTCCCACATTCCGAAAGTAAGAATTTACCAAATTGAATTTCATTAGTCTTGATCTAATTTGCATGATGAGATACTAATTATTATAATTTTCGTTCTTAAACCGTTTGAGCATTTGATAAGACTATTTTTAAGGTGATTTAAGATGTGATCCAAAAATATTTCTATCAGTAATATTTCATGATTTACAAGTATTTTTCAGTCCCAGTCCAAGTTGAACTTCGTACATGAATAATTCCAATCTAATAAATCTTGTATTCCATGATCTATTTCTCTTAAGTTTCTTGATGTATTCATTGCATTTTATGATATTGCTTGAGGACAAGCAATAATTCAAGTATGGGGGTATTTGATAGATGAGATTTATTGATTATTTTCATGTCTAAAAATATCATTTATCCCTCATAATTCCTACTAGATTTAATCTTTTCGTCGAGTTTTCCTCCTTTGAATTAGTTTTACAGGAAAGAAAAGAATTGAAGAAATTCAAGGAGAAATAATTGAGAAGAAGAAATCAAGTAGAGAACACATCAAGAAATGCCGAATCAAGGAGAGCAAAGTTGGAAAGGGAACAAATATATCAAGAGAAGTGAAGCTCAAACTTTCAAAGGAATTGAGTGGAAGAGTCAAAAACACGGGGGTCCCGTGTTTCCATAACACGGACCGTGTTATTAATCCCGAATATCGGTCTGTAAAGCCTTGTCAGCAGAACGGTTGGAAGAAAACACGGGGGTCCCGTGTTTCATAAACACGGACCGTGTTTTCGATTAAAAATGTATAACTGCCACGCGACTTGTTCTTGATAAAATTGGATATGAAAACAGAGTTCGGGATATCGAGAGAAAAAGGATCCAATGTATTTTTCTTCCTTTATTCTTTTAGAACATACATGTAATGCACAATTCCAATCTTTGATCTTCTTGAATTCTATTGATGATTTGACATTATGCACTTCAATTGATAAGTTTCCTCTATTCCTTTGTAAATTTCTGTATCTTCATTTTGCAGAATCTAAGTAGTTTTTGTGTAATTTTACTTGTGATCATTTCATTGTTATCTAATTGTTGAAATAATAGAATTTGTGAATGTGTTATTGTCATTAATTTTTAATATTTCTGTATAATTGTATGAATTGTGAATATGCAGAAATTTGAGTAAGTAGAACAGGGTAGGATGAATTGAAGATGGAATCATAACTTAATTATCATTTCATAATTTAAATGTTTGATTCTACATGAGGTTTAATTGAATTAATGGTCTCAATTGAATGATTCCATATCATAGATTAAGATTCTTGAACTGATTAGATTGATCACCTATTTGGTTTAGGACTTAGTCTTTGCTAAGACAATGAAATTAATCCGTAATTGTTAATTAATCTGTCTATAGTAGCAAAAAGACCATTAATTCGTGCAATTGCATGATCTGAGCTTTTGTGATTATGATTGTAGTTGGCTACTTCCCGTTCATAATGCTACCATTAATTGAATCTAGTGTTCGTAACCTAGGTTATTAATTGGATGCAAAAATAAATTGAGAGCATATTCAATTTATTAAGGTTGAGAGGAAGTATAGAAATTATTATCCTGAATTTCTTAAGTCAACATTAAACTATTTAGAATCATTCTTTTATGTGAACGTATGGCATTTTAATTCCATCACCAATTCAATCCTCCCCTAATTGTAAAGTCGTGGTTAAAGCTTTAGTATAATTGAATTTAGTTAGGAATCAATGAAATTGTACAAACGGGTTTATAACATCAATAGCAAAATTAGTGATTAAAACGTCATTCCTTGTGGGTTCGACTCCTTCTTGCCATATACTACGTATTTGGGGATTAGGATTTATTTGTTAAATTTGTTGTGCATACGACAGTGCATCAATGGTATACAATATCCTCTCTCACTTCTATTTTCCATCACATTACAAACAATATGATTCTTAAGCATGGAGATAGGTGGGATTTTTTGTATTTTTACCTTCCATTGTGTTGTGAATTGATTTTTTTTATTATCTTTGTTTCCATCTTTTCTTTTCTTATTTATTTTTTATTTTTTATTATACTATTAGTGTCTTGAGTCTTTAGTGTGTTATATACTTTTTTATATACCTATCTAAACTTCTATAAGAAAAAATAAAAAGTTTAGGGTTTTGATTCTATTGTTAAGAAAGTTCTGAGGCTAAAATAAGAGAGAGAGAGAGAGAGAGAGAGAAGAAGTAAGAAAAGGAAAAATATGGAATTTGGTATGTTTCTCTTAGAAAAACATTGATAAGGTAGTAGAGTCATGTGTTGTGTTATCGTTTTTCCCTCAATATGATTAGACTTCTTCTTCCTTTTCCCAAAATAATATAGTCCTAATCTTATACCATTAGCCCCATTACAACCTAAATAAGGCATCTTCATTATTTTTTGTTCTATTTTATTTGAGTGGTGGACAATAAAGAAGCATTGTAAGCATATTATCTAACATGTTCGTATATGAGAGGGCTTTAGCAAAAAATTGAGATCTTTTCACATACCTAAATACATGAAACGAGTATCCTAATACCCAAAGTGAGCTACCACATGCCACATGAATGAGTTTATTCAGTGAATAACTGCATCTTGAATCACATCGTCTTTGAATGTTTTCCTATAGATGACATAAATATGAGAATTTAAAGTTGGTGTTATATTTCATTAATATGTATAACATCAGAATTGTTGAAATATTTATTTTAAAAAGGTCTTGATGTTTGGGTCTTAATGTGTTAAATTTGGCATATGTGGTATTGTTGAGATAGCTTATACTAATCTAGCCTAGCACATACATGAAACCAGAAAATGCATAACCACACACATAAAAATCATTATTTTAATAAATATAGAGAAAAAAATTAAAAAAAATTAAACTATACAAAATCATAAACTCAATTAATTAAACCAATAACAAGAATAGCAATAAGCACAATAAAAATTGTGAAATAAATAAATAAGACAAAAGAAACAAATAACTTAGTAGATTGTAGAATTATAAACACCATATTATCTCTAGTCCTTCAATTACAATAACTAACAAACCAAATCTATCAAAAGAACCCTAATGGTTTAGAAATAATGAAAGTGAAGCTGAGGTCCTAATGGTGGTGCTCTTTGATATTCTATTCATTCTAGTATATGTTATATACATAGATAGAAGCTTGTACGAATTATATCTAAAATTGGAGAAAAGTATAATATGTATTAGTAAAAATGGGGTACCCATTTTTTTCTCTAACATTATGCACATGAGATGAATTAATAGAGCATGCGGGAGGAGAACCAAGGATGTACAAGTTGTATTACCATAAATACGGGGGCTCTATACTTCCTTTGTCTTCATTGTCTTCACGCATATTCTCATTTTTTATTCTATGACTCCAAGCTTTGTTTATCATATTGTGTTTCTTTTTGTTAGTTATCAACCCAAATTACTTTAATTTTGAGAAAAACTCAAGAAAATGGGTGAAATTCTCATAAAAAATAACAAAACCTATGTCAAGATATGTTAAATAATTCAATAAAATATGCATCTATCAAATACCCCCATTCTTGAACCATTGATTTCCCTCAAACAACAGAACCATAAAAAGACTACAATGTCCCAACTATCAAGTTATAGATGATCCCCTTTTCAACTATCAATAAAAGAAATCAATAATTAACATAAAAAAGGCACATGTTTCAACGAGTCTTAAAATAACAAAATGTAAACATGTAGAAAATCATTTTCAAATGTAATTGGAACAACATACATCACAATCAAGGTACCATCCTAGTCTTATTTTTAAGTCATCAACATGAACAAATATGGAGTATTATGGCAATAGATTCTCACTTTAGACATGTAGGAAAACTTTACTCCCATGTGTCTCGGATCTGTATTTACATGAAAAAATTCAACCAATGGTAATGATTCACCATAGGCTTATTACTCTATTCACCACTACATATAAGCCAAATCATACGAAAAACATGAGTTCATTTATTTTGTTGTAATAGGGCTAAGGTTTATGTTAGGGTAAATTCTAGGATTACAGTGTAATGTCTATCACTAATGAAGCACCAAACTTCCACAATTTCCCATAATAATCCTATTTTTTACTACCAAAAAACTCATTTGAAAATATTATAGAAGAGGAAAATATATAAAAAATAACTAGAAAAAATAATGTGCCATCACCACAACAAACAAAGGATAGGTGTCAGCCCCTCATCCTAAGTTATAAATGAGGCTGAGAAACCAAACCAAACAAAATGAATATAGAGTGCTCAAGAAAGATTATATATAGACACATAAAGAAAATATTAATGGAAAGGACCTCGACAGTCCCTAAAATACTCAAATTCATGAAAGTAGGTCAAATAAAATATAGAACTACAATGGATGAAAACAAGGGTAGGGCATAGCCCTAAATCCTGCTCCACCAAGGACCAAAGAAAAGAGTCCAGATGTCCACTCTCTCAAGCTCCAAGCCTAAATTAAAGTAGGCTCACTACCCTCCATTCTCAAAAACTTATCCATGGTCCTCTACTCTTTGGGAACGAGTGGGTGGCCGAATATATGAGTGCATTAGTATATTCCATACTAAATGAGTCAAGTTACCTCTTTAATGGAAGTCACAAGCACATAAAGTCCAAGCATAAGGAGGAGAGCATACAAACATATATCTTGCTTATGTCATATAATTAGATGAAAATGCTCTATCATGGTTATATGATACATCAGAACTTTATACCATATAAGCCTCAAACAATTTAAGACTCATCATGTTTAACAACAAAACATAAGCATCATAGATAGCAAGATACAATGGACTTGGAATGTTGTTCCAGTTAATATTAGGGCTTCTACCATCAATTCACATAGTTTTCCATTGGTTTTATTTTCCAAACTTACATAATCTATTAAGTTATTTATTCATAATCCATTATTTCTCATCCTATTCTTTTACTTTTCTCTCTCTTTATCCACGTCCATATTCTATTTCTTATCGAGTGATGGATTGTACACCGCTCGAAGGTTTTACATACCATAGAAGTGTATCTAAAAAATTGGACATAATGTCTAGCCAAGTCAAGTAATCACTAATAGACATGAAGTTTGATCGAAGCAAAGAAACCACCAATTGACATAGAATCTGACCGTAGCCATAAACCACTGAGGTGACTAGAACTTTTTAGTATCAATACCACCTAGTAAATTATTAGTTTCTAGAGTAGGTAAGCTACCATGTTCTTATAGGATCCCTATCAAAAGCAAAAAAATTGCCTAAAGGCAGACTAACCTCATCTAGCTAATTGAGAATCGGGTAACCCAGACCTATACATAGCTCTATCACCTTCCACTTTAAGTGATTAGTGTGTTATTTTCCATGAAAAAATGATGATACAAGGTCCATACAATATCTAAGTAACACATCCACATACTCACTCCATCCGAACCATTTTTAACGTCTAACTAAGGGAGTGTAGATTTCTAAACATACTCAATCCATAATAAAAAGGTGTGTGCGTTCACCAAACCTATGCTAGATGCAAGACTAAACATTTCCAATAAAAACTAAAACCATATCAAAACTAAGGGAGTAAAGTCTTAGAATAAATTTCAAAATTTAGCTAGAAGAGAATGGTTTCACAGAACCTAAAACATCATTGATAAAGTTAAAGGAAAACGTGTGATATAACATTAGATGTTTTTAAAACATAGAAAGAAAAAGAATATAAAGTCTAAATACATCTCCAACAAATTAACAAACCAACTAAATACAAATCAAGTGAAAGAATTACAAATTAGAATAACTACATTAGAGATACAATAAAATCTAAGAAGTGAACCTAAGGGCATCCCAGTAGTTCAGCCAATTTTATTTACTAGATCGAATCACCAAATAACCTACTATCAAAACCGAAGGAAAACATTTCTCCTCACCATAAGACATTTAATACTAAACTTACACAAATGGTTTTCTCCCCACTATCAGTTGTTTATCAGGGGACCCAAACAACTAAGATAGTATTAGTACATGTCCAATACTAAGTAAAAATCACTACCCTATCTTATAATGGAGACATGAACTATAACATCAAATGTATATAGAATCATGATGCATTACATTGATTCAATATAAATAAATCAAGCAATATTATTGACAACTCATTATGTGACTACACAATTTCATATGTGAATATCTTAAACTATAAAGGGATTTAAATAAAGTAATAAAGAATTTATGGACAACGTAAAAAAAAATCAAGCAACGGCAAAGCAAACCAATCAGGCATTTATAGACAATGCCAAACTAAACCCTTTCAGCATTTATGGACAATGCCAAACCAAATGAATCAAGCCTTTATGGCAATGCCAAAAAAAACCAATCAGGCATTTATGGACAATCCCAAACGAAAACAATCAAAGATTTAGCTCCCAGATATTTCTTATGGACATGTCCAGCCTTAAGTATGGGAACTTTTATCAAGCCTAGGTTTTAACTTGATTCTAAGATGTATGTTTTAGTGCTCTATACAATTTTTGCTAGTGAATATTTAAAAAACAAATAAAGGAAAGTTCTAATTTAACATAATTAGGATTTTTGAACTAGCAATACTAACTTGAATAAAAAAACTTACTCGGTGAGTTTCAAACACGTCTGAGCTGAACGGTCAAATTTATCACGAACAAGTTGAATTCCATTATAGAGCTCAAACGATAATTTTCTTGACAATGAAAGTAGAATTCATTCAAAAAATATCAACGCACAAAAGGGTAATGGAAGATTAGCGTGGAAAGGAACCTTCTAAGCTATTAGGGATACTTTGGAAATTAAAGTAGGATTCTAGAGTTGTGTAGAGGAGAGAGGAGAAAGAAGACAAAAGTGAGGTTATTTTCACCCTCAATTACCAAAGTCAAGCCCTCGACTCAGTTTGAGGTAGCAACTAAAACCAAAGAAATGAGGAAAAGGGTTAAGAATCTCTAGAGAAAAACTTAGAGGTAGATTATCAAGGTTCAATTTTGTTTCAAGAAATTTCCTAACAAAATTGAGCTTTGAAAAAACTACTAAGCCCAACCAACCAATCAATTGGTTTAGCCTACCACTCGAATAATCTACTGACTAGTAGATTGGTTCTCTAAACAAGTCCATTGAGTCGGTCAATCAAAACCCCATAGCTAGAATGATGAACCAGTCAATCAGTTCATAAAACCAATCGATCAATCTACTTGAAAACTTATGTTATTCAATTTGCCAAGTTTTATTCAAATCTTTCTTTACCTCAAACCTAATTATAGTCCCAAATCAATATCAAATATTATTAAGTTTTTATTAAGCACCTAAACTTTCCATTTAATAAATCTTACAAATATGTAAGGTATTACCTTCCCACTCTTTATGATTGTTAAATTTTCATTTCTTCAATGAATTTTCCACCTCCAATCATCACCTCCTATATTACCGACATCTACTAGAATGATAATTTTATGTTATTTTTAACTTTAGACATTTTTCACAGGTTATGGGTGTTTTACAATATATATTACTCAGCACGAGGATTTAGAGATTGCATAATCTACCCCTTGCTTTCTACGTTAGTACCTCAAATATTTTTATATTATTAATTATCTCAATTTTTTATAGAGAATTTAATTTAAAACTCACCAAACAACACTAAGACATCCTATGCAAAGAGTTCCAACCATAATAACAAATCATTACCAAGTTGTGCTTCACTAGTCATAAATAAAGGAACATGCTACAATACTGATAATTAGCTACGTATATAGGTTAAATATCAAGAAAATAGGCTTAAAAGCTCAACAAGGTTATGTAAAGGAAAAATTATAATAGGTAGCTATTTGGCTAAGTTGTTAACAAGAACAAAATTATACCTCTGTTTTCTTAATGTTAGTAACAGCCTGTTGTAGACTTGAAGAGAATATTAATAAGTTCTAGTTTGAGATACCATTGGAGAATAGCATAGAAGAATAAAAACTATCCTTGGATAAAAGTTCTATCTATCATTAAAGCCCAAAATCTCACCAATTTTTGTTCTAATATGGGTAATGTTTTTTTTTTTCACATTTATGATGACTATAAAATTTTCTTGTTAAAGGTCATTAGTAGTGAGATGCAACCAAAAAATTAAAAATCCTTTCTCTCTTTTCTAGAAGCATGTTGTAAAAAAATTTATTCTCAACTACTCATGCACACTAAGGTTATCAATTAGAGAATTCTTTCATTATCGATTCTCAAGCTGTCAACTCTTAGATTTTTGAGTCCTTCATTTTTATTTTTCTAACACAAACTTAAAGAATGTAACTACAAAAATTAACAAAATGGAAAGTACACTAAAAAAAAGTAAATGCAAGGCACAATTAAAAAGAAATAAAAGAACATAACATAATAAAAGAGAATAAAATGATAAAAACGAACAAAAAGAAAGAAAATAAAGGTAGTACCTCCCCCTTCCTTAGAGTAAGCATTGTATTCAATGACTGGACTATAGAAATACAAACAATGGAAGGGGTAGGCCTAACTAAGAATAAGGAAAAGGTTGGCTAGAAAAAAAAGGTCAAAAACGTGCTACAAAATCCTCCACTTGATGTTCTTTATACAGTGCTTTGAGTTGATGCCCATTGATTTAGCATGCTTGATATGGCTTATAAATTTTGAGATAATAATGTAATGATGCAGTTAAATTTTATATTCTTTTAGACGTCTAAGGAGCTTCTCTTCCTATAAAGACATAAGCTTACTAGCAATATTGATAGGAAGAGTTCGATTATCCCCTAAGGTATATTTTAGATTATTGGGCAAAGGTTTCAACTCCACTTTTAGATCCTTTCCTATAAAGTGTGGGGATTTCTCTTTCTCAATGAGCAATTAAACATGCTTTTATATGTTTCTATTCATTGATGTAGATGCATCCAATTAGAAATTTTCTTTTATATCATCATAAGAGTATATATCTATTGGTTGATATAGGTGCATCCAAGGATTCTTAAGAGGATGAAGATTTGGCATACTTAGTTATTATGCCAATCACATTATTTGTCTTTGATAATAATATTTATAATATGATTAACCTTAATGTGTTTACTACTTTGAGTAATTCTTTCAGGCATGTAGCATATTTGTAAGGAGAAGATTAAATCATTTCAACACATCAACATACTTAAGATTTCATGTGTTACAAGTTATTGCAAGTCTAAGGGAACTATTATGCATGAAAATTAAACTTATAAGTGTAACATCCCAAGTCGATACGACCATTTGGGGGCTACCTTGGAGTGCTTTAGGGTTGATCGGCTAACCTTGCATATAAATACGAGTCCTTTTAGTGCTTTTTGTCCTCATTCATGCACTTTTCAAGAAATTTAGAAAATTTTCAAAATTTCTGAGGAGGGTCACCCATCCAAAAAATTACTCCATGGCTAGAATGCTTAATTGTGGAATTATTTAGGACGAAATCACCAAAAGGATGTTTTATCGTGTTTATATAAGTAACCATATCAATCATTGTAGCACTTCGCTTAATTTGGATTATTACATTCACCCCCACTGAAAGAACACAACGTCCTTGTTGCATCTCAACCACTAACTGTGTTAATACATATTATCCTAAGAATCGTCTTGCTAGGTGGCTGACTGACTCATCTAAGTTTAGCTTAAGGTCACGATTTTTCTCTGATACCAACTTGTAATACCCCAGCTAGCCATGCACGAACCACAAGGTAATAAAATAACTTCACAAGACATTAAAATTAGTATATAGAACCATAGAAATCCGAAATATTTATAAAGGGAAAATTAGAGTGAGTGATCAATAGTCATTACAATATGGAAATAGTTACATAGTGAAAGCCCCCACGGGGAGAGAATAATACAAATAGTAAGAAAAAAGCTTAATAAAGAAGTTTCCAGACTATATTGCTCTTGGGCCCCATGCCAAGTCCTAAAAGATAAACACTTAGCCTCGCCCGACTCCTTGATGCGTCATAGGCATCAATTACGACATCTCCTACCTGCACCAACTCAGAGTGGACCTTTACACATGGGAATAAGCAGCACCCATGAAACGGGTGATCAGTATGCTATGTACGAAGTAAGGTAACCATATAGATAAGGTCATATAGGGCCAATAGACAATTAAAGTATATAAGGCATAATTTAGGTTCATATCATCAATCTAGACATAGACTATTATTTCTATCTTACACATTTCTCATATTAATTCTGTGTGAGTGTGGGGACTCCACTATTATAGCCAGTGAACCGAAAATACTCCATAGGGCAAAACGCACCTGACCACTATTATAGCCGGTGGATTGGATATCACTCCATAGGGAAAAACGCACCTGACCACTATTATAGCCGGTGGATTGGATATCACTCCATAGGGAAAAACGCACTTGACTACTATTGTAGCCGTTGGACCGAAAAGTTATCCTCACTAGCCCCAACTCATATAGTGTTTCACTATAAATAATTAGTATCTTCCCATGATTTATTACCATGAAAAGTTTGGTTTTTTGAGCTTGGAATCCCCTACGGTTATAGTTGATGGACTAGAAACACTCCACAGGATAAAATGCTCCTAGCCACTATTATATCCAGTGGACCAAAAATCACTCCATAAGGTAGCACGCACCTGACCACTATTATAGGTAGTTGAACGGAAAATATCCTTACTAGGCCTGGCTCAATAATCTTTCACTTTAAGTGATTAGTGTTTTAATCATTTATTATTCCACACACAACCCAAACTAGACATGCATAACCCACTAGACTTCCCATGCTTGTCCCTTTATTCCCAATTCATCCGAAAAGTTGGGTCCCTTATCTTGGGACCTTTACACAACCTATGACTCTAAGAATTCTGGCCCATCTTTTCCCATGAGAAACCCAACTATTCTACATAAGGTTCAACACGCACTCCCTATAACTCTATTCTGACTCCTCATCACCCTCTAGGGTTTCCCTTTGAAACCTTTATCTGGCCTATGTGGCCTCACTTCCCCTTATCCTACAAACCCAAACTCTTCTTTCCCACCAAACCCATTAGTTCCCTCAAACCACACCCCACGTCACAACCTCACTACCCATCTTCCACACGTGACCGTAAGAACCCTAGTTTTCTCCCAAAACCCTTGTACTTCTCCTTTCTCTTATATCATCCCCTCAACACCTAAACACCTTTTCCCACTTGGATCACTTCCTCTCCATGTGACACCCCATTCATTCTTATTCCGACTCTAAACATTACAACTATTTTCCATATATGGACTCCAATCACCCCAAAAACTCTTCCCTTACCTTACCTAACCATCGAGTCAACTTTTTCCATGTAAATTTCATCCCCATGTAAGGGATAACCATCCCATGTAAGCCCTATACTGCCCATGCAAGATTCATTTCACTCTCTTATTTTATTCATATTATCCTTTTATATGTCCACCTATAAGTGATGAGATACTTAGGCCATTCTTACTTCCCTCTAGTCAACTCACTTCTGTTACCCCTTTCATCTTTTCACCACCACATCATATCATTTAAAGCCTCCTAGCAAGCATGTCCTAAAGGGCCATATTATATAAGCACCACAAAGAACAAGACAATTTATCATATTACACATGCCATAAAGGGAACACATACAACTTACCTTAGCTCTATGCTTAGCAAGCTGCTCTACAATTACATAGTTCAAAACCACATAAGTTACACAAATATATTGTCACACATATAGTACACATATTTGGCCTTAACCACATCTTTACCTAAAACGACACCGGGCTTGAAGCACACTCCTATACCTTCTTAGGGGTCGGACTTGGCTCACCTATATGAGGGCAAATACTAGGTTAACTCCCCCTTAATAATTTCATTATCTCCTACATACCTCTATTACGAACTAGTATTAGTGATAATAGTAATAATAATAGCTTTTTTAGTAAAAATAAGGGTATTATACTTAAAATGGTTAACCATGCTATTATTAATAATAATAATAGTAGAGTTAGTATAATAATTATACCAAATAAATTATACTTAAGGGCTAGGAAGGGTTAGGGCATGACCTAGTGAGGGTGGCAGCTATGTGGCAGCGGACAACGGTGGCGGTGCTAGAAGTGGTGGTTTTAGGGTAGGTGGTCTTTAATGGCTGGAAGAGAGAGAGGAAGATGGTGGTTGTGGGGTTGTGGAACTTTGGGCTTAGAGGGTTGTAGTGCTGGTGGTGGCACAACCAGGTAGCAACACAGGTGACAACAGTTATGGTGGTCGATCGTGGTGGAGAAGGAGGGAGGGGGAAGGATACGGGGAAAGGAAGAAAGAAAGGTAGTGAAAGGTAGAGGAGGTTCTGCTTGGTTGATTAATTGGTAGGGGAGGTGGTGATTGTGGCGGAGGGGGTGGCCCACAACGGCAAGAGGGGTGGTGATGGGCTACAAAGGAAAGGTCCAGCAACCAACTTTACATAATTGGGTTGGTTTGCACAATCAGTGGTGTCTGAAGTGGCGGTGGCAAAAATGCTGAGGTTTCGAGGTAGAGCAAAGGAGGGAAAATGAGGGGTCAGTTTGGGGTATATATAGACTAAGGGAGGGATAAGAAGAGAAAGGGGAAGAGGACATGGGGCGCAAGTGTGGCCGAACTCACCAGCAGGCAGTGGCAGGTCAGTACAAGCCGGTGAATGGTAAGGTGTAGACATAGCAGTGGAGAAAAAAAAGGAAAGGAAGGGGAGCACGTGAGGGGGGCTAGCTTGAATTTGGAAGGAAAACGATGGGGGAGATAGGGGAGGAGTTGGTCAAGCTATACAGTGGTAGAGTAAAGATGGTGGCAAGTTCTTGGTGTGACCTGTAGTGCTAGGACGGGGAAAAGGGAGGAGGAAGAAGAAGGGGGTTTGGCCCGGCCGGTCAAGGGAAAATAAAAGAAAGAAAAGGAGACTGGGAGGGGGAGGGAAGAAAGGAAAGGGAAGAAGAGCAACATGGGCTGGGTCGCACGAGGAGAGAAGAGAGGAAGGGGGAGTTGGGCCGATGGGGGACCCAATCCGAGGGAGGAAGAGGAGAAGAAGAACAGGTGAAAGGAGAAGAAGAAGGAAGAAGACGGAAAAAGGAAGGAAAAAGGAAAATAGGGCAGTTAGGGTGTTTAGGATTTTTTTTATTTTGGAATATTTGAAAATAATAAAAAAATTGTAAAATAATAATTAAATTCCTTTTTATATTAATTCAGGATATTTTGGATAAATTTTCCTAATTTTTATTTTAATTAACAAATTACCCTAATATTCACTAATTAAATTCTTTAATATTTTCCTCTTTTTATTATTATCTTAATTACTCCCATTATTTTTAAAAATAATATATTTAATTATTTTCACTAATAAATCCTTATTTTATCATCATTTCCTAAATTAAAGTTTTAGGTACTATATCACTATTGCTAATTTCTAGGGCTAAGGGAAAAAATAATTCTAAGCTGAAAAGGACAATACCAACACGAATCATGATACTACTACCCCCTTAAAGAACAGGGTTTACCAAGGATTATTGTACCTGTAGCGAAAAGTTC
Source organism: Tamarix chinensis (assembly GCA_030549775.1). Taxonomy (NCBI): domain Eukaryota; kingdom Viridiplantae; phylum Streptophyta; class Magnoliopsida; order Caryophyllales; family Tamaricaceae; genus Tamarix; species Tamarix chinensis. The sequence goes on from CM060181.1 coordinate 61,141,434, forward strand.
CGGATATGCCTCACGCATGTCTTTCTTAGATTCCTAAGTAGCTTCTCTTTTCTATGGCTATGATAAAGAATGATCACAAGGGGAACCACACTTGTGCGGGTCTTCTAGAGCTTGGTGTCAAGGATTCGCATAGGTCGCTCCTCATAAGTTAGAGAATCATCAAGCTCTATCTCATCTGGCCAGATCACATAGAAAGGATCAGCAATATACTTTTACAACTACGACATGTCGAACATATTGTGAACTCATACCAATTCTAGAGGAAGGACAAGCTGATAAGCAACCTCACCTACCCGCTCCAGGATCTCAAAAGGTCTGATGTACCTTGGGCTTAGCTTATCCTTTCTAATAAATCTCTACACACCCTTTGTGGGAAAACCTTTAACAAAATTTTTTTTCTAGGCTCAAAATCACTATCCCGGCATCTTCAATTAGTATAACTCTTTTTTCTTCTCTAAGCCACTTTCATTGGGTCCTAAATCTGATTGACCTACCTTGTCATCTCCTTGATCATCTTAGGTCACAACACCATCATCTCGTTGAAGTCAATCCAGCACAAGGGGGTCCTACACTTTCTCCTGTACAATGCCTCAAAGGGAGCCATTCCTATACTGGCATGATAGCCGTTGTTGTATAAAAATTCTATCAAATGTAGGCACTCCTCCCAATAACCCTAGAAATCCAACACATAGGCCTTCAGCATATCCTCCAGAGTTTGTATGGTCCGCTTTGTCTATCCATATGTGGTAGGGTGGAAATTTGTACTTATCTTTAATTTTATCCCTAGGATTTCCTATAAATTTCTCCAAAAATGACAGAGAAACCTCGAATCCATATCTGATTCAATGTCCTCTGGAACCCCGGGTCGACTCACCATGTACTTCATGTAGACACCTGCTAACTGATCCATACTCCATATGGAATTCATCGGAATAAACACGGCTAGCTTAGTTAATCTATCCATAATGACCCAAATAGCATTATAGCTACTCCAAGTCCTTGGCAAACCATTGACAAAGTCCATGGGGATAGAGTCATACTTCCATCTAGTTACTTCAAAGGGCTGAAGTAGCCCTGTAGGTCTTTATTACTTGATCTTGACCTTCTGACATATCAAACACTCGGACACAAACTCGACCACTTTCCACTTCATATAAGGCCACCAACACACCATTCTAAAGTACTTATATAACTTATCCCCTCCCTAGTGAACTGATTAAGGGGTCTGGTGTCCCTCCTCCATAATACAATGCTTTAACTTTGGACATCCCTGCGGTACACACTAGTGGCCCTTGTAATAAAGGCTACGATCCTCATGAACTCAGAACCCTTCTACCTGGCCTTCTAACAACTTCTGTTAAATCCTTTTGGGCTTAACATCTCTAGTCTAGCTGGCTCAAATCTCTTAAAAAATGGTGGGAGTGATTGTCAGGGCACTCATGCTAGCATCAAGGTTACCTTACCCAAGAAGCTCAATCTCTAACTCTAACAAGTCCTCTATCATCCAATCAACAACCACACAATAATGCACAGATTGAGAGGTCTTCCTACTTAGGGCATTTGCAACCACATTGGCCTTACCCTCATAGTAGGTTAATTTGGTGTCACAATTGTTCACAAGCTCCAATCACCTCCTTTGCCTTATGTTTACCTCCTTTTGGGTGAATATGTACTTAAGAATCTTGTGGTTGGTGAAGAACTTGTACTTCTCCCCATACAAGTAGCTCCTTCAAATTTTTAGGGCAAAAACCACTGCTGCTAACTCTAGGTCATGATTAGGATATTTTTATTCATGCCACTTCAATTGTCCAGAAGCATACATAACGACTCTACCATTTTGCATGAGTACACAACCAAGTCCATGTTTAGATGCATCAGTGTTGACTTCAAACCCTTCTGAACCCTCTAGAATAGTCAGCACAAGCATTGTGGTCAGATATCTCTTTAGTTCTTAGAAGGCTCCTTTACTAATCTTATCCCACTGGACTTTTATGGTCTTCTTTAAGAGATTAGTTAAAGAACGGGTAATCTTGGAGAAATTCTATATGAACCTTTTGTAATAACAAGCCAATCCCAGGAAAATCCAAACCTCTACTATGCTCACGGGAGGCTTCCACTCTGTGATTGCCACCACCTTAGCTGGGCCAGCAACCAATCCCCCAGTTGATACTATATGCCAAAGGAAGGACACTTCGTGAGGCCAGAATCTATACTTAGACAACTTCACATATAGGCGGTGCTCTCTTAGTAGACTTAAAATAGTGCAGAGGTGATGCTCATGCTCCCTATTCCCTCAGGAGTACACCAATCTATCATCAATAACCACTACTATGAATTGGTCGAGGAAGGGTGTGAAAATCCTTGTCATTAGATCCCTAAATACTACAGGAACATTAGTGAGCCCAAATGGCATCACTGTAAACTTGTAGTGTCCATACAGTTCTGGAAGGCAGTCTTCATAATATCAACATATACAATTTGCAAATGATGGTACCCTAACCTTAGGTCAATTTTGGAGAACACTATGGCACCCTTTAATTGATCAAAGAGATCAACAATCCTAGGGAGTGGGTACCGATTCTTCATTGTCATCTGATTTAATCCTTGGTAGTGGATGCAGAGATGGAGACTACCATCCTTTTTCTTCACGAACAAGACCGGTGTTGCTATAGGGGATACAGTCGGTCAGATGTGCCCATGCTCCAATAACTCATCTAGCTGGGCCTTTAACTCCTTTATACCAGGCTCAGCTCTTAGCACTAACTCAATCATGAAGTGAATTTTTTGAACTAGGGGCATGCCCAGTATTTCCTCTGGAAACACATCTAGAAATTCACTGACCAACAAGATGCTTTCTAGGGTTGCCACATCTTTGTTCATCTTCTGCACGCTACACAAGTATAGAGGATACCCCTTCTAGATTAAAGAATGTAGCGCGACTGCTGATACCACCTTGGTAGTGGGTTTAAGCTGGGTATTTCTATATGAAACCCAAGTACCCTTCGAGCCTTATAATATCATATGCTCCTGTGTGTACTCGATTACTGTCTAATACCTTTCAGTATATCTATACCTAGAATAACGTCGAAGTCCCATAAATCTATCCCAACAGGTCCACTAAGAAGTCTACCCTACCAATGACTAAGGCCTCATAAAAAAAAACTCAGTACAGTCCATTTTATCACCCAAAGGAAGCATCACATATAATGCTACACTAGCAGAGGGTGACAACTTAGCTTTAGCAGCAAATGCATATGACACGAAAGACAAGGATGCTCCCTAATCAAAGAGAACATGTATTAGTAGAGATAATATGGTGAATGTACCCATAACGATGTCTAGCTAGCGGTCAGCCTCCGCCTGACTAATCAGGTTCAAGCGTCTACCTGACTGACCTCCTCTCTAAGGGAGGGTCCTGGATCCCTGAGTCCTTCCCTTGGCATCCCAAATTAAGGCACCAGTTGGAACTGGTGCTCGTTGCTGGAACTATGGGGATGAAGTCTGGAAGTGCTGCTGGTAAGCCTGTTGTTAGGGAATTAAAGGTCCCCTCTGCTAGTACTACTAACCTTGGAACTATTGGAAGCACAACCGATCATGGTAGTCAACTAACCGGTGACCCAATCTGGCAGAGTTCATAGAGGACATGCATCTTCCTTATAGTCTCTGCCTGAGTGTCTGCTACCACAACATTAGCATGCGAGTCCCCTAAGTGGTCTCTTACCTCTAACTTGATCCCTCGACTGGCATCTTATGGGTCCTCCTACTAGTGGCTGTGCCCTGCTCCAAGAACTCTGGCCCTCTAGTTTCCTCTTTCCAAGGATGGTGGCCTACTCCTAGATAAGAGTGTCAGCCATACAAGTGCACTCGTAAAGGGTGGCAAGGTCGGTTAAGGCTACTGCTCCCATCATATGGCAAATACTAAAATTAAGCTCCTATTCAAACTAAAATATCACCGTGGACTCACTGGCGACAATCCATGCAGTAAGCTAGAGCAGCTTAGTGAAGCGAGTGTGATAATGGCGGACCATCATGTTGCCTTAGGTGAGCTATTTGAACTCTTGGATCTTATACCTCTTCACGCTCTTGGGGTAAAATCTGGAGCACGGGGCAATCTTAAATGCCTCCTAGGTTACTGGAGGACTATCTCAAGCACGGTACTCTACCCACTAGGTGTCTGCTACGCCTCTTAGGAAAAAAGATACTATGTTTGCTGCCAGGCTAGAGGGTAGTCCAGTGCATTAAAGGTGCTATCCATGTATCAGATCCACTATTTGAGGATCACTGGGTCCTCCTTACTAGAGTACGTTGGAGGGTAATGCCTAGTGACCCTCCCAAGCTAATCCTCACTAGCACCTCGAAGCGGTGGGAGTGTGGGTTCGACACTAGGAGATAGCATTGGACGAACTCAATAAAGGCCTCGAAGGCCTCCTCCTAGTGTCCCAATCAACCGTTCATCATGAAATATAGCTGCATTGTAAAAGGGGCATTAGGTGCGAACCGACAGGTTCGATGTAATTATCACATACTATTTTCCCTTATGGGTAATTCATAGTCCGTCCTTCATTCCTCACAACGGCATTGGAATTAGAGTCATTAAAACTGTAAGACTATTTTAGGATACAAAAACACTTTAAAATCCCAAAAACTCATTTATCCAAAAATTTCTTTGAAGTTAAAGCATGGTTCCCAGAACCAATGCTCTGATACCAACTTGTAACACTATGAGTCGATATGACTACGCGGGGGCTACCTTGGAGCTCTTTTGGATTGATTGGCTAGCCTTACAGATCAACACGAGTCCTTTTAATGCACTTTGTCCTCCCACACGCAGTGGTGTAGAGCTACTGCAGGGGAAGGGTGGTCGGTTGGGAACTGTAAAGAGGGAGGGTGGCCAAAGGTGGTAGTAGCAGGGTTGGTGTTGTGGTGAAGGATGGCTCTATTGGACGGGGCCAAGCTCAAGAGTCATTGGTATAGTTAGGGGAGGCACAGTGGCTAGAGCATGGGTAGGCTGGGCAATCCTGTCATGCAGGGAAGGGTGGTGGTTCTACTGGGTTTGGGCAATGCAGATGGTGGGTGCGGTGCTAGGAGTGGCAGAGTGGAGATGGTTGGTTGCTGGGGCTTGATTTGGAGGGGTGGTTGCATGCGATGTAGGAAAAAGGAGGGGCAAGAAGAAGAGGAAGAAGAGGAGAAGGGAGGTTGTGGGATACAGTTGAGGAGGTGCTCGAGGGTGACACTTGGTGGTTGGGGTTGTTATGCAAAGGATGTGGTGGATGGTGCTATTGGACGAGGATGGTGAGATGGCTCGATAGGGAGTTGCGTAAAGAAAATGTAGAGGGGAGGAGGGTAGATTGTTGGGGCTGTAATGGGGAGGGGATCTGGGTGCACGGGGGATTGTAAGGGTGAGGGAGGTTTGTTGTTGAGGATGGCTAGTCAGGGGCAGGGGGAGGTAAGGGGCTAGACTTGATATGATAGGATTTTTGAGTGTGACTCACGTGAAAAATGTTTGTTCTATGTTGTTTAGGAGTCAACCAATTGACTGGTTAGGTAAAACCAATCGAATGGTCCTTAGAATAGTCAATTAGTTGAGATAAACCAATCGATTAGTTGGTTTGTGGTGATCTATGTTTCTCTTTGCTGAAATCCATTAATTGGTTTAGTAGAACCGATTCAGTGCTCCTGAAAAAGATGACTAGTTTGGCCAAACCAATATATTCTTGTGACCAAACAAGTAGACCAATTTGAGGAAACCTTGGGATTAGTTGGGCCAAACCGATTAACAAGTTGGTACAAACTAATCGACTAGTTAGCACAAACCTATTGACTAGGCAACCAGATTGTGTGATTTTAATCTTTTAGCCTTGATATGCTTTGAGATTCTATGTAATGCTACTTTATGATTATTTAATGAGTTAAATACACTTTTGGCATGGATTCAGAAACCTAATGGAATGATTAAATGTATTATAATTTATAGCATACTCAATAGGTGTTTGTGAAGGCCTTATTGGAAAATCCCAAATAAGTATATTATGACGTCAAGGGGTAATGTATATGAATTTTTGTTTTGAAAAGGGCTTGATATTCTAATCAAAATGTGAATTTCAAGCCTACAGATTGACTAGTTTGCCTAACTAATTGTTTGGTACATTCACAGATTGATAATTTTACCCTGAACAAACTAGTCGATTGGTTTGCTCAAACCAATCGATAGGTTCTCCTACGATTTCATATCCTTTTCTAATTTTTATTTGAATCTCTATATAATATTTATAAAAACCTCTAGTTAGAATCTATTTGTGTTAATGAGCATATTTTCATATTTTGGGTCATTTTTATATTATTTAGAATACTTTATGATTTTATTTAGCTAAATTTCCCCCAAAAGCACTTTTTGAGCTATAGATCACCTTCTCTCTCCTCCCTCATCTTCCTCTCTCTCTTCTTGTAGTTAGGGTGCGTGTTTGATATCATGCACTCCTTACCTATATTGCCAACCTTTTTCCATGTCTCTTACCTCCATCACATCGTCATGTCTTCCCTTACCTCTTACTTGCCCATGCTCAACTATATCAGTCATCTCTCTCTCTCTCCTATGGATTTGGACTAGCCGTCACTTCTATACCCTCTATTCCTAATTCATTTTCATTTCTTACCTAGCATTCTTTCTCTCTTATTCCTTTCCATTGGTGAAATTTCCTAAGTGTTGAACATTCCTACATTTTTTCCCTATTTTTTATTAGAAAATAGAGGCTTTCCTCTTGTTTTCTTCCCTCCCTTGGTCGAATTCTTGCCCCTTATTTCTTCATCAAACATTATCTATAGTTCTCCATTGTTTTTCTTAAGAAAGGAGAGATTAAGGTTTGAGAAAGATTGAAGATTCTAGCTTCTTTTTGTTGGGAATTCTTTTCTTTAAGAAAAGTTTGAGTTATGTTTTGCTCTTCTTCTTCAATTTTTTTTTATATTTTTATGGAGTTTTAAAAATGAATTTGAATGGTTTTAACTTTTTATTCTCTTAGGAACCAAGGTCATGATAGATAGCCATAAAGTAGGAGTTTTATACTAGAAGAATTGCTCCAAGGTAAGGTATTCTTATCTTTAATAAGAATAAGGTTTGTGTTACTTATGGTCATTTTAAGTTTTGATGTGTTTTTGTGTTCAGCATGGGCTAATTTTATCATAGAATTTGAGCATGTTGTATATTTTCTTCCTACGATTTAAGAATGCTTTGGCTCACTAACACTAAGAATGATTTAGCAGTTTAGTATGATTATGTATAAATGCCCACATTACCATGTGTCAATTTGATTCTATGTATATAACATGTCTCATTATGTGTTTTTGGACATAATAGCATGCAAGGATTAATATGGTAAACTTTGGTGAATTTTGGTGTGTGTATTGCAAATTTGGGGTGTTTTTTACCAAAACTAGTCGATTGGTTTGTTAAACCCATCAACCTTTATAAGAATAGACTGATAGTTCGGAAATTTTGATCAGCTATTTAGGAGATCACTAGATTTGTTCGATGAACCAGTTGACTTATCCCTACTAGTAGCCTATTGTTTTATCAAACCCATTAACTACTAACCCTGTGAGCAAAGTCTTCTAGCCTCTGCTTAAACCTATTGACTAATTAGACCCAACCCATCAACCAATATCATATACACAATCAATTAGAGAGATCAACTAGTCAGTTGGTCCACTAGTGTTATTTATTTCAAGTCTGACACAACCAGACAAGTCCACTGGTTAGAGGGACCAGTCGAATACTTTGGTTGTATTCAACCTAGTTTGTTATTAATTATTTTTCTTTTTTTTTGGGCATTTTATTTTAATACCTCTATGTTATTACAACATTTAAATTATGATTTCAACCATGTTTACCTTGGATTTAATAAGAATCATAATAATAATATTTGAAACTTAAACTAGTTAAGTTTTGTGTTATCTCTAAATAGCCAATTGGTGGCTTTTAAACCATGTGATGTTTGGTGTTATCATTTGGAATACCCAATTTGGATAATAATTGAATTCATTTGTGTTTGGTGTTAGCATTTGGAAACACCCAATTGGTGGCTTTAAATTCTTGTGATGTGTTTAGTGTTATCACTTGAAAACACCAATTAGTTATGTATGGAATTAATTTGTGATTTAATGCTTAAGAGTTAGGCTAATCGATTAGAGGTGTTTTACCCACTTTGTTGGGAAATTTTAATTTTTCTAGTTATTTAAACTCTTGGCTTTGATTTTATACATTTAGATTTTGTAAAATCACATAGTTCTTCCTATTTATATTATTGATAGCATCTTCATTATCATTAATACTGTTATAATATTATTATGAACATACATATTTTTGTTAGTGGTTCCATTTTTCCTTACATTAGGCATGAGTTAGGTGTTGATCATACCTATCTCATTGTTGATGTGGCAGTAAAATTCCCAAATTTTATTATTCAGACACTTCCACCCTATCTTTCAAATAAAATTTTCTTGTTAAAAATTGGGGTGATACAAACGAGTTGTGTAATGGTGTGGGTTACCCGATCCTTGATTAGCTATAGGAGATTAGTCTTCCTTCGGGTGTCTATTGTTTCCTTCAGGTGGGGTCCTAGTAGGTCCTTGTACCATAACTACTCTAGAAATGGATAATGTACTAGGGGACATCGTTACTAATGGGTCATGTTACCTAGGTCCTTTTTGGCTTTAGCTAAACTTTATATCCATTGGTGGTTACTTGGCTTCGGTCGAACTTTACGTCCATTATTGGTTACTTGAGTTGTGCCAAACTTTATGTCCTTTGGTTTAGATAGACTTCCATGATATGTGAGACCATAGAGTGGAATATAGTCCATTGATCCATAAGAATTAGAATAACGATGTGAATACAGAGAAAAATAGAAGGAAAAGAAGTCTATTCTTACATATGCAACCTACTGAGGCTAAAATGAGTTTATTCCTACATGAAAAAGATATGATTAATTACATTTAGGGGGAGGGAGTTTCTTATGTCTTATTAGTAAAGGAACCTCAATTTTTGGAGAACAATTCTAACAATTAAAATCTTACTAGATTACTTGATTAATATAAAGATATATTTCTTGATGACATACCTCTTGAACTACCATATTTTCGAGGTATAGAGCATGCTATAGATCTAATTCTTAGAATGCCTCAAACTTAGAAACTTGCTTATAGATGTAATCTAGATGAAGCAGAGGTGTTATAAATATAAATACAAGAATTAATAAATAAAGGTTATATGTGAGAAAGTATAAGTCATTGTTTTGTACCTACCTTCCTAGTTCCTTAGAAATATTGTACTTAGTGTATAAGTATAGATTCTAGAGCCATAAATAATATATCTATCAACTATCAATTTCCTATTACCAAAAATGATGACATGCTAGATGAACTTTAATGTGCACGTGGGTTCTCGAAAATTAACTTAAGAAGTGGTTATCATCAAATGAGAATTAGGGAATGAATTGAATGGAAACTAATCTTTAAAACTAAATGTGGTCTTTTATGAATTGACTATTATGCCTTCAAATTGTGCAATGCACCTAGTTCTTTCGTGAGACTAATGAGGGAAATCCATCATCCTTTCCTAGGTAAAATCATCATAGTTTGTTTGGATGACATACTTATATAAGGTAAGAATGAACACGATCATCCTGCACATCTATGAAAACTATTTGATAAACTAAGGGAAACAAAACTCTATGACAAATTGGTAAAATGTGAGTTTAAGCTTCCAAGTGTTTTTTTTCTTGGTTATATTGTTAGTGTTGAGGGTATTAAAGTTGATCTTGTTAAGATTTAAGTTATTAAATAGTGGCCTATTCCTAAGGATATTCTTCAAGGAAGAAGTTTTCATGCATAAGCTAGTTACTATAGGAGATTTGTTAAGAATTTCTCTACTATAACTACACCTACTACTCTACTAATAAAAAAATATGAATTTAAATTGGAAAATGAAGCCACTAAAGCCTTTTAAACCTTCAAGAAAAATTGTGCAATACTCCTATGTTATCTATTCCTAATTTTTACTTACTCTTTGAGATAACTTATGATGCTAGTAGGGTAGGGATAGAAGGAATTTTGTCATAAGAAAAGAAGCCTATTACATAATGAGAAGTTAAATGGAGCTAAGTTGAATTATTCGACATATGAGAGGGAATGTTTCACCATCATATGCAGCTTAGAGACATGGAGTCATTGTTTGATACTTACATCCTTCATATTACATTTTGATCATGAGAGCTTGAAATACTTACATGGTCAAAAACAATTATTCCAAGACATACAAAGTGGGTAAAATTCTTAGAATCCTCTGTGTTCTGTATGAAACACTTGGATGTAAAGGAAAACATAGTAGCTGATGCTCTTTCTCAAAGGTCTACATTGCTTGTTATATTAGATGCTAATCACCTATAAATTGGTGGACAACTTCAAGTTACAAATCACACTCTTGGCACCTTATTGAGAGGATTGGTATATAAAAGTACTAAATATTCATATATTAAGATAGCTCATATAAAGTTTGCTGATAATCAAAGTCCTTTAAGTACTAATAGATCAAGTCCCTTTGAGAATGTGATTGGAGTGAACCCATATATACCAGTTCATATTCTACCCTTGAAGAAAGGTGAGTTTAAAAGTTATAAGGCTAAGAACTAAATTTAGTTCTTCCAAAATCTTTACCAACAAATCAAGGAGAACATAGAACGAGCTAATGAAAGATACCAAAAGAATGGTAAGAAGCATCGTACTCTAAAGGCATTTTTTTCTAGTGATTTAGTTTGGTTACATTTGTGGAAAAAAATGTTGTTTCCTAATATAAGAAAAAAAAAACTAATTCCCAAAGGGGATGGACTACATAGAATCCTTAGAAAGTTTAGAAAAAATACATATAAACTTAATTTTCTAGAATCTTATGGTGGTGTTTCAGGGACCTTTAATATTGGTGATTTGTCTCCTTATTTTAATGATGTCAATTTGAGGAAAAATTCTTCTGAACTTGGGAAAATGAAGTAGGTGCATCCTTGGATTCTCGAGAGGATAAAGATTTGTCATACTTGGTTACGGAGACAATCACATTTTTTATTTTTTACAATAATATTAATAATGTGACTAACCTTAACGAGTATATTATTTTGAATAATTCTTATAGGTATGTAACATGCTTGCAAGGCGAATATTAATTTACTTTAAGACATCAACATACTTAAGATTTCGTGTGTTATAAGTTATTAGAAGTCAAAGGAAGTTGTTGTGCATGAACTTACGTGTAACATCCCCAAATTTCACTCCTGAAAATTTTTTTTTTTGAAATATTAAAGCGGAAGCTAGGAGCGAATTTGGGAAATGTTACCGCCACATCTAACACAAGATAAATGTCAACCATCTATCTCATGTTAGATGTAAGGCTAAAACCTGTCAAACAATTAAATCCGAATTTTAAAGCATAACAGCATTACGAGAAATTAAAAGTCAATTACAAAATCCTTGGAAATTTAAATACAATACTTGCAACTTCCAAAGGATGAATACAATTAAACAAACAAATCCCGAAGGATAATTATCCGGATCACCTACTCACTCAAGTCAAGTCTTCCACCCCATAATAGTATCCGATCTTAAACCTGCACAAGAGGTCTGCTCCCCACCATCGGTGGATCATCACAGGACCCATTTAACCAATGTAGTATCAGTACGGGTCCAATACTGAGTAAGTCTCGCTACCCTACCTTATAGGAGAGATATCATCAAGTGCATATTAAATTATAGTACAATACGTTAATACAATATCATACATACTCACAACCCACAGCATGAATCTTGCCATACATTTATAGTAACATATAAAACATATGCAACATCCCCGTTAACATATAAGCGTGGTATAACCGAAATAATACGTGACTCATTATGCACATAAACAACATGCGGTAATATATATAATAAAAGCTGGTCATGGTCCAATTAGACTTATTCTTTATTCTCATTAATAGTATATTCATTCCACACATATTCCTTACTAATCCATGTAAGCGCGGGGACCCCACTATTATAGCCGGTGGACCGGAACGAAACGCACAGGGCAAAACGCCTCTGACCACTATTCTAACCGGTGGACCGGACTGGGCTCGGCTCAACATCTTTCGCTTTACGTGATTAATGTCTTATCAATGTCTTATTAAGTCACACATCACCCTTGACATGCATATCCTAGAGGGCCGTATCATAACACATCATAATTATCGTACATAAACATATCATGCTCATGCCATAGAAAGCACACACGACATACCTCAATTCCCAAGCTGCGCTACACATGAGACAAGTTAACCACGCATCATATAATACACATTAGCATGATGCACACAACAACCCACACATCACATCACTCATAGGACAAGGCCTTAGCTTCGTCCTTATTAAACACCCACAGATAGAGGTAAGTAGAGACTTACCTGGATCCGAAGCTAGCTAAGAAAAATGAGAGGGAGAGGGATCCCTAGTTCGTGGGTCCACGAGAAAGATTTCCTAGACCCGATAGAAATCGAAAACTAAATTAGAAACTATTCTATCAATCAATAATCCACATATTCTAATTAAATAAACACAAACGACACAATTGATCTTTCTTAGAAAACGTGTCCAAAAATTAAAACTTAAAAGCATAGCTCTATTAAAATTAAGGTTAAAACTAGATCAAAACGGATTAATACAATTATCTTTTGGGACATTTCAACTTAATTTGGAAATCTCGAGAAAGAATAATCGATCGTAAGGTAATTTATCGAAAATAACTTATTTATTACGTTTTACAACTAAATAGGTAACCCAACCATTTACATAGAACCAAATCCAAACTGACTAGGTTAAAATAGGATTTAAATGATTTAAAACCCAAAGATAGAATTCGATTAGATAAAATACACATAGCAAAGTCAATTTTATAAAATCATCCCCGAAAATTAGGGTTTCAAAGCCCATGACACAAACTCAAGTAACTCCATTTAATTAATTCAAATTAAAGGTATTAGAAAGCAATTAATACCATTTCAACTATTTCTACACATTCAATTTTAGAAACACAATAATACAAGTAGTCGATTTTATAATTTCACTTGAAATTTAGGGTTTTAGGCCCAAAAATACAATTAGTTAAAATCCTATAAATTTAATCAAATTGAAAGTTTGCAAATGCAATTAAACACATTTTATAACATATCAAGTAATCAATTGCTCAAAACCAATAAAAGAAATACACAATTTAGCCCAATTAGGGTTTTTGAGCCCGGAACGCAAATCCGATTAATTCTTGCCAAAGCATATCAATTGACGGTTCGGAAATGTAATTAAACATATTCTAATGTAATTTATATAGTCAATTGAATAAAATAACCCGATTACACAATTCAATTTAAACCCACGGGAGTTTTGACCTAAAACTCCAATTCCGGTCAATTACGCACAATTTCCCCAAATCAACACTTCCAATATAAAATTAAATACATTTTAAACGATACTATAAAATCAATTGAGCGGAACGGCTCAATTATACAATCCAATTTCATTACACCCAAAATTTGACCTAGGAATCAAATTTCGATAAAATCAGCATAAATTTCTCAAATTGACGGTTCCAAAATGAAATTGGATACATTTTAGAATATATTGTATAATCAATTTGTCCGAAATCGCAAAAACGGGTGGATCCAAAAAATTTGGGCATAACCCGGCTAAAAATCCAATTTTTCTAAAATTCCAACACAACCACATAATTAACCCGTCCAAATCAATCTCACAGCATATTCATACATAAACAAACAATCAATTTAGCTTTTTATAAGCTAATCACACTCAATTAATCAAATCAAGGGTTAGGGTTTTTTGGAAATTTATACCGAATGAAATCAACACAATCGGGTCAAGAAAATGCCGGAGAAGCTTTGTCGGGGAATAGGGATGGCTCGTCGGTGGTCAGGAGATGTCGACGGTGGCCGGGCGGTGGCGTCGCTGCTACGGCTGCTCCCGCGCTGCTGCTGCTTCTCTCGCATTGCTGCTACTGCTGCGGTCGAGCTGGCAGCTACTGTGTCGGTTGCAGCTGTTGCGGTGGTCGGTTGAGTCGCCCGTTGTGGCCGGCGATGGTTGGCGAGGAGGAGCTAGGGAGGAGGTGGTTGGTTAGGGTTGCGAAACAAGGGGCAGGGGAGTCGGGGAATGGGGAAGCAGGGAGCCACGAGAAAGAGAAGAGAGAAAGCAAAAGAAGAGATGGGGGTCGGGGTCCTGACGGGTTTGGGTTTTTTTTTTTTACAAAACAAGTATCAAATAAAATATTAAAAGCTTAAAAATTAATATTGGAAGATTTTATCTAAAATTTATTAAATAAAAATTATTTCGAAACGATCCGAACACTTAAAATAAATAAAAGGACCATATACAGAATTTCAGAAACATTTTCGAAAGAATTATCCAACGAACATAAAAATTTATATTATTTACGAAAGTACATTATAAGACCCCGAAAAATTATTTAAAAACATATACTAAAATATTTAAGTCAAATTCGAATAAACCAAGACTAATTTAAATAATTTCTGAAATCGGTTTTCCGTAAACCAAAAAGCATAAAACGAAAGGGAATTAATTTCAGAAAGAATTTCATAAATAAACTCCGAAATATTTTTAATTTAAACTTTCCGAAAATATTAACGATTACCGAAACGAATAAATTTAAAGTCAGAAATATTTTCTACGGATAAAATCATTAAAATAAATTTAACTATTTAAACGGAAATTCTATAATTTAAGTAATATATTTCGTTAACAAAATATAACTTCAAAACAAAGTCGTAATCACATGACGAAGTTATAATCGAAAACGAATTAAAAATATTAAAAACCAAAATACGAGAAAGAACGAGAATATATATTTTTAACCGAATATCGAAATCATAAGAATATAATAAAATCACTGTCGTAAACGAATTTGTCTAGAATGGTTTGCAATGACAATGATTAATTACATTCAATTATGAATTCAAAATCATCGATAAATCCATAAAACGAATCGAAATTAAAATAATTAATTATTTACATCAAATTACGCTAATAAAATCATTACACTTAATAAATCTGGATTTTAAAAATACGGGGTATTACATTACGAGTCAATGAGACCTAGTTATTATTCTTACATAAATTAGGACTTTTGTTAGTTATTTCCACATAATAATTAGCTAAGTTTGTTTGTATTAATTCTTGTTTGATTTATTAACTATAGAGGTTAATGCTATGTTGTTATAAATAGTTATTGAGCTAGTTAGCGATGTTTATGCTTTGAGTAAAAGGCTTCAACCACCTTTGTATGCTAATTAGCAATGGATGTGGCAAAGTTCTAGGTAATAATATAAGGCATGATTCATGGGTGTAGTGTAGGATGTTGAGAATCATTGAATCCTAATACAAGTGAATTACTTAGTTTTCTCTCTATTTTATGAGTGATTGTTACTTGATAAGACTACTTTGTGTGCTCTTAGATCGGATCTTTTGATTTTTTTGTTGGAGAAATATTTTAAGTTTACTTTCATGTTGAATTTTTCCTTGAATCTTATTTGAATATTCACATACAAATTTCTAATTTCATCCATCAATCCAACCTAACTATTCTAATCATTATAATCTTCATTCTCCTTAGAAGATTCATGTCATTGGCTTCATAAGATTAAGTTCTACTCAATCATCTCTAATTAATTCACCAATATTTTTAGATAACGTCTTAATTCCATCCAACATAGAAACAACTTCACAATTAGTAGAATATCTTATGGAGTCATCAAGATTATAATGAATTGTTTTCCCATAAAAATCCATAGTCAGAACCCCATTATACACATCAATTTTAGTTTCGGATGTTTTTAGAAATGGTACTCCTATTAACATAAGGGAAGCATTAGGGGATCCATCATCTAGCATGTCAATAATGTAAAAATTAGTAGTAAAAACAAGTTCATTCACTTGAACTTGAAAATCCTTTCTCACCCCTTCAGGATACTTGGTAGATCTATCAACTAATTAAATCACAACATGGGTCACTTTAAGGCATCTTAGATTCGGGTCACTAAAAATAGATAAAGGTTTGAAATTTATAGAGGCTCCTAAGTTTAGCATGCATTTTTCATACCTCATACTTCCAATTTTACAAGAAATGGTGAAAATACCAGGATCCTTGAACTTATGTATGAGTTTCCGATGTAAAATTGCAGACACATTCTCCCCCACACTAATTTTTTCGTCCCCTCTAAATTTTCTAATGCATAACGTAATGAATGGCTTTAACATACACAACTTTATGTAATTTTATAATGATAAACGAATGGTGAATTCTAATCTAAGGATAGGGACGAAGGATCACACAAATTAATTCTTCAAACTAGCTTTAAAAGCCTCATACAAATAACTTTTAAAGGATCTCTAATCAAGAAATGCACAGTAGAATTTACTAGATAACTCTATACAAACTCATACAGGAATGGTATAGAGAATTTTTAAATTATTACTCACATAGTTAAGATAATTTAGAGAGATGTTTAGTTTATGACTCACATCGATAATGTAAACATAAATAAATACACTCACACAAGGTTTCAATGAAGGAAAATATAATTTAATAACTTAATTTAACTATCCTCTTTAAATAATGAGTTTACATGAGATATTTATTGGATAATATTTACCTCCTCATGTAACCTCATCGATAATAAGATAAACTAAATCTAAATAAGATAAATGCTATTAATGAAATCACTATTCATAAGATAATAATATAAATACTATTAATGAATAATAACCCAATTAATCCTACCATTATAATAGTGAAATCCTAACAAAATTTTAATAAGATAAAATACGTCATAAGATAAAAGATAAAACCTATCTAATTTCTTAATGATTAAGGAAATAAATTAACTAACTAGTATCTTAACATAGTTATCAAATAAGTGAACACAACCTAATTAATAAATATGAAAATATAATGGTATCCATGTGGCTAATTATGACACCTGGTCCATTTGCATGTAAAAATCCATTTTGAAACAATTATGGTAAAACAATCATATAACTTTGTGTAGAAAACTTAGATTTGAGATCCAAAAGATGTATTGGACTCCTAATTTCATAAAATTTCCAATAATATCCATAATTTTTGGTAAATAATTATTTTCAAATTTGACACTATGTTCTTTCTATTGTGATTCATAAGTCAATCTTTAAAATTTTAGAATCTTTCTACATTATTTTTTCTCTTTGGTGCACAAATCTTTTAAAAAACTTTCCATAACTAGTAAATTGCTTTATTAAATTTATCATGATAGGTTTACATCTAATATCTTAAAAATTGCTAGTGTCCTCTTTTTCATTATCTTTCTTCTTACCCTTAGCAAACTTGCTAAGAAAAAGAGTATTAGGTTTTTAAGGGTTAGGAGAATTTATTTTAGTTACCTTAGAAGGTTTTTCTTTTATTACTTCTTCCACTTCTTTATTTGTTCCTTTGTTATCTTTAAATTTCTTCAGACCGTCTAATTATTTTCCACTCCTACTAGTAATAGCACCCATGTTTTCTCTTGGATTTCTTTTTGTTTAGCTTCATAACTCTGAGGAACTCTATTCTTGCAAGTTGACTACAAAGTTTGCAATTCAACTACATAGTTTGACAAATGAATCATCTAATTTCTTTGTTCTTTATCCCATTTATTATTTCTTATTGAAATGGAAGAGTGTTAGCGGCTAATATTTAACTATGCCCTACAATGACATTCCTCAAGATTGTTGTGGTACTGATGGTTGATGAGGTACCACAAATGATGAGTTTTGTTGGCTTTAAGAAGTAGGATAGAACATAGGGGTTGGTTATACCCTTATTGATTTTAATGCAATGGTGGTCTTTTATTATTCCTATACCTTAGGTTGGAATGACCCATCCATCCTAGGTTATAAGTTGGAAAAAAAGAGATTATGCATTAGGTTTTCCTAAGGTCTACCTTTTACATTAACCTCTTATTCTTTCTGTAAAGTGGTACATACATTTGTAGCATAGCCCATACATAAATAAATTCCACATAGTTCAACCCACACTCCTCCTTTCTCTACCTTTTCAACTAAAGAAGTTAAATTATTTAATATATCATTAAGTTTTTATTTATATATCTCCTTTACGTGGTTAAAAGAAGTGGTATCCTGTCTAGTAACAAAATATTTCGAATTAGACATCATATTAGATATTAGCCTTCTATCCTCATTTAGTGTCTATCATATTACAATAAATGGGCATTAGTACTTCATAGAAATATTGTATTAATAATTTTTTGCTTATTTGATGGTTAAGACAACTACCGCATAGTTTTTGAAATCTTTTCCAATATTCATATAAAGACTCTCCCCAATATTGTATAATACCACATATTTATTTTCTAAAAATAATGGCCCTAGATGATGGAAAGTACTATGATACAAATAATTTTTGCATATCAACCCAAGAATTAACATATCCAACAGGAAAAACATATAATCACTCATTTGTAGCATCTGTTAAAGCAAAATGAAAATCTTTTGATTTAATTTCATCTACACTTACTCCCATTGGTTTCATACAAGAATAAGCTATAAGAAATTCCTTGAGAAACTTATTCTAATCAATAATGTAGCTTGGTCCTGGAGAGCTAGCACCCATAAAACTTGTAAAAATAGAATGTGCATGTATTAATCCATGTTTAATCTTACATTAATCAATAAGGATAATTAATGTAAAGGAAATTAGGGTTAAACATAGGAGCCACAAGCTTCTTCAATGTTTAATTCATCATTGGTTCTTTAATAATTTCCTCCTAACTACCATCGATGCTCTTTTCATATATCAATGAGATACTTAGAGGAAAAGGAATATGAACATATTCAAAACTCCTTTGAGTTTTTTTTCCATCAACGAGGAAAAATTAGGATCCACCAATTAAATGAGTTGATGTCTATTTTTTATAACAAGTGCTTTCAAAACTAGATTCCTATTATACATGCATAAGAAGAAAAAAGTGAGTTCTAACAAGAAAAAGAGAAATAAATAAATAAATGACAATATAAATAGGAATTAAAGTTGCTAGTCCTTGGCTATGGTGCCAATGCATGGTGTGTTGTCATAGATATGCCAAATTAAACCCTAAACATACACATAAATAGGAATTAGCAAGTGAGAGTCGATACCACAATGATTATAATTCTATTCATGTATTTCTATTATCATATAAATTTTCCATGTTAATAAATTTAGAAAAATAATAATAATAGTGAAAAGAATAAAAAATAGCAACTAGCATAACAATTGAATGAAAATAATGGGATAATAGATGTCAGAGAACATATTCTGCAAAGGAATATCAACTATTCATCGAATAAAATGGCCATGTATTATTTTTAATCTTAACCTATAGAAGCTTGTACATGTTCACTTTCTAGCATCCCATTGTACACATAATTCAATGTCTGCTTATGATTTATTATCTAATCAATTGATAAGCTAAGATAAGATCTCTATATTTAATTAATTCCAACATTATTGATTAGGTAGCAGCTAACTAGAATCATAAGTCTCGTCAGCTTGAAATATGTAGTTCTAAAGAAGAATGAACATAAAATAAATCAACAAGCTATTTGCTCCAAGGGGATGTGTATGTTAACAACAACAGATTAACTACACTATCCTAGCATTCGAGTAGCACTCAAATTAACTAGGTTGTCAAGCTAGGTAATAAAGTCTTAACATTTGATCAATGATCATTAAACTTCATTTCTTAATAAAATTAAAAATATACACAACAAATAATTCCAATTCATATCTTACGATTAATTATCCTATAGCCTTCAATTGTCCTCCTACCATATACTAATCTACCTTAGTATAATGATTGAAACACCTCAAAATTTTGGAATTTAAAATTTTTGTTCTAAAAAGTAAAAAGCAAAAGTCAAAATACAAAATGTGGGGATGTTAGACAACATCCAACAGAGAAGAGGCACTTCGTATGCCTAATCCATGTCGGGTGCCATGCAGAAGTAACCTCGTACTTAGGAATTAGGTGTGGGAAGCACTTGATTCCACATCGATACAGGATATAAAAAAGAGAGAAGGGAATAAATAGTGAAAATAGAGGACTAGGAGTCCAAAGAGAGATAGAGATATCCGTATAACCATACTCTTTACTAATACATTTAGCACTAACCCAAGGCAAGCACATCAAGTTAACAGTCATTAATCACCTACAAAATAGGGCAGGTCTTCTTGTGGGAATGAGCAACACCAATAAAATGGGTGGTTAGTATGTTGCGTAGTAAGAAAGGGAATAATACCATTAAAAATAGGAATACAAGTAGCACATGCTTTCACATTAAATGATAAAGGATATACAACAAAGTAAATGATCATCGCATAAGGTATAATACGATCCAAATCAATTTATTAAGTATAGTCCATTTTCATTCTTTTATATGCGATGAGTGCAGGAACCCCATTATTCTTAAAACAATGGAATGGTCTGAAACTTCTTGAGGACAAAACACCCAAGCCACTGTTCTTTCTGGTGGAATGGAGGTGATAACATCTTCTCATGGCAGAATGCTCCCGAGCCACTATTCTACCAAGGGGAATGAGAATAAATAATCTCCTCGGGGTAGAATATTCTCGAGCTACTATTCTACCTAGTGGAATGGGAATAAATTACCATGGTCCTGACTCACGCATTCTTCTACTTTAAATTATTAGTATCTTTCCCATAGGTTATAAAGGTATGTTTTATTTTACGATGAGTAGGCACCCTACTATTCTCAACCAATGGAATGGTTTGAAACTTCTCGGAGACAACACACCCGAGCCACCATTCTTTCTAGTGGAATGGAGACTAAAAATATCATCTCAGGGCAAAACGCTTCCAAGCTACTATTCTACCCGGTGGAATGGGATTACATATATATAGATTTAAGAAAAATAATTCCATGGCCCTAGTTACGTGCTCTTTCACTTTAAGTGATTAGCATTTTATTTAAGATTGATTATCAGGCATAGAACAAAGTCAAATAGGTATGCATGTTATATAGATCCAAACCCTTAAGTCTTGTCAAAATCTAATTACACTTCATTTAGTGTTCACTCTTCCATGTTGGTTGTTCCACTCACATTGTATTACGACATCTCCAAAATTCCATCATTAGTATCATACCCAAAAAATCACAACCTAATTCCCATGAGTTGATTTAGTAATCTCATCCCTATTTAGATATATATTAAACACTGAAGTATCCGAGTCTAAATCCCATAAAATTTTCATAACCTTCATATGAAATATTCATCATTTCTAATTCCCAATAGTTATTCTCTAATCCA
Organism: Tamarix chinensis; assembly: GCA_030549775.1. NCBI lineage: Eukaryota > Viridiplantae > Streptophyta > Magnoliopsida > Caryophyllales > Tamaricaceae > Tamarix > Tamarix chinensis. The sequence goes on from CM060181.1 coordinate 61,162,873, forward strand.
TGAAGGTGGAATAACAATATTAACATCTCTAGATGACTTGTCCCAAATTTACGATTAAACATTTATGATCCCCAAAATAACGATAATATTCCCATGAATTACTCAAGTTATTATTGTCATAATTTATGTCTCCTAACACAAAAATTATCAAACTTCCTTAATATCCCATAACGACAAAGTTACCCCTCTTAGTACTATTAGTACCTTTATTTTATAAAAACTTATACCTTCCATACATATTTTTTTTTCCAAGTCCTCTTTAATCATCATACCTCATGAAAGACCTTAAGGCCATTTTCACAACTCATTCAGCCCATATTCATATCATAAGACATAATTTCACAATTATAACATTATCATCATTCAATCCATATTTCGTACCTTAAGTTATAATCTTCACAAATATGACATTCTCATCATTCAACCCAGATTTCATACCATGAATATACTCCCACAAGTGTGATATTATCATCATTCAATCATAGATATATTTCCACAAGTATGATATTAACAATACTCAACCCATATTCCATACTATAAGATGCATTCTCACAAATATGATATCATTGTCACAATTATAACAAAATGGTATCTCTTACAACTCTTATATTCTTTCAACATAATATGCATGACATCACAATTTATCAATATCAACATATATTACATATTATAGCAGCAATGTCATGAAAAACACATTTATTCAAACAAGCAATTATCATCAAAAGTCCTAAGCATCAAATAATATCCTTACCAACTAGGACACCAGGCTCTAAGCACATAGAATCAGGCCGAGAGGAAAATTTTTGCATGGTTAGACGGTGCAGGGATTACATGGCTGTGCAGTAGGAGTTTTAAGCATTACACAACCGTGCAGCACGCCATGCACTGGTCGTGTACACTATGACACTTCAACACATGAGAGGGAGAAGGAGGGAAAGAGGCGGTGGTCGGCGGCGATGGCTGGTGATGGCGAGTAGGAAGGTTGGGGCTACCTTTGTGGCCGGTCCACCAGAAAAAGGGTGGCAAGTGGTGGTTGAGGTGATGCACGGTGGAGGAAAATGGTAGTACATAAGCCAAAATAGGGAAAGGAAGGGGAAGAATAATAAGAAGGGAAGGAGAAGGGTGAGGGAGCTCGGTAATGGATCTTTGGCACAAAATATCAACAAAGTGAGGCAAAAATAAAGAGAAATAGAGGGAGTGTGAGGTATATATATGTGCATATGTGATTCTGTGGTGACTTAGGGAAGGGATAAAAAAAATAGGTGTGGTGTGCGATGGGGAGAACAGTGATGGTGCAGCTGCAAATTGATGATGATGGTGATGGTTGCAAAGGATGGCTAATGTAGGATAAAGGCTACAAGGTGAGGGTGGTGATGGTTGATGGAAGTGTTGCATAAAGGTGGAAAGGATAAGAGGGGAGCAGTGAGATGGGGTGTGTGATGGGGGAAAGGTGCAGGTCTGTAGAGATGGGAGAAGGAGAATAAGAAGGGGAAAGGTGATGGGTGGTGGTGCAAGTGGATAGTGCAAGTAGGTGGTGCAAGTGAAGGTGTAAGAGTTGTAGCAAAGGTTGGCGGGAGGAGGGGAAGAAGGAAAGAAAAGAAAAAGAAAAAGGAAAAGAGAAAAGCTTGAGGAGATTAGTTTAGGGTGATTTAGATTAGTTAAGGGTAGTTAGGATTAGCAGAAATTTTAGCAAATTTGATTTTGGCTTACGAATTACGGTTTATCAAAGTTGATATTTTGGGATTAAGGATAGGTTAAGGCTAATATAAGATTTATTAGGATTTGAATCAAATTAGGTGCGAATGATGTGGGATTAGGTTAAGTAAATTTTCAAGCATTACAAAGATAAAACTAGAAAATGCAAAACCTAAACATAAAAATATTGTAACTTTAATAAATATAGAGAAACAAAAAAACAAAGATTAAATTAAACTACACAAAATTACAATCTCAATTAGCTAAACCAATAACAAGAATAACATTAAACATAATAAAGTGTATGAAATAAATCAACGAGACAAAGAAAAGAAAGAACTTATGAGATTGTAGAATTGCAAACACCGTTCTATCTCCAATACTTCAGTTACATCAATTAATTAACTAAATAAATAAAAAAAGAACCACAATGGGTTGGAAATAATGAAAACAAAGTTGAAATGCTAATAACAGTGCTCTTCAATGTTCAGCTTCACCTAATATATGTTATGTATATAAATATAAGGCCATACAAATCAAATAAAAAATATAAAAAAAAAATAGAATCTGTATAAGGAAATAAGGGGCAAGTGTATTTTAGCTTTAACATTATGCATGTTAGATGAATCAATGCATCATGTGGAAAGAGAACTAAAGAAATATATGTTGTATTTCCATAAATATGAGGGCCCCATATTTCCTTTCTCTTCATTATCTTCTCTTGATTTTTCTCACTTTATTTCTCTTTTTTGGGGTCTTATATAATGGTACATCATAATTTCAATGACTCCAAGCTTTGCTCTTTATATTCTATGTAACACCCCCTTTTTTTACTGTTAAAATATTTCGCTTGAAAAACTTTGTGGAAGCATAAACTACTAAATACTTAAGAAAAATAGGGTTTTACCACCACACCAAACATAGGATAGGCTCCAGCTTCCCATCTCATGTTAGATACAAAGTTGAGAACCAACAAACAAAAACTAAATTAGAGTCCACCAAAAACACATTATATAAATATCAAAAGATATGCTTTCAAGTACAAGACCTCAACGATCAACAAATATTTAGATACATGAAGAAAATTAAGCCAAAATAGAGAATTTCAAATTATAGTAACAAAAGTAGGGTGTAGCACTAAACCTTAGTCCATCAAGGACCATATAAAAGTATCCAAATGTCCATGATCTTATGAACTATGCCTAACGCAATGTTGGCCTACTACTAACCATCTCTGAAAAACTAGACATGAATCTCTACTCATGGGGATGAGTAGGTGCTCAAGCGAATAAACACTGAGTAAGCTTAGTTACCACCTCAATGGAAGTTACAAGAATAGAACGTTCCAATATCTTATAGAGATCATACTAAAATAACTTATGCATATTTCATATCAACAGAATTACATACTTCATGATGGTCATATCATGCATAGGAAACTAATACCGTACATGACTCAACATGTTTAACAACACAACACAACACAACATTGTAGATGACAACATGCAATTTATTCAGTTGACTGTCCAGCTATCATTAAGGCTTTATTCATCCATTTACATAATTCCATCATAGGCCATTTGTTTTACTTACCTAACCGATTAGGTCATTTATATACAAGCCATTATTTCCCTTATTGTTCTTTTTCTCTTTGTTTTATTTTCTTATTTTTATTTTATAATTCCTTTTAGTCACACTCTTATTCCAAATTCATATTGAAAGATGGAAATTACACCACACCATGGTCTTACATACCATGATAGTCTATCCAAACTAAAGGACATAAAGTCTAGCCGAAGCCATGTAATCGCCAATGGACATAAGTTTTGGCCGAAGTTAAGTAATAGCTAATGGACATAAATCCATGTCAAAGCCAAGTAACCACTAATGAAATAAGTCCTAGTTAATGCCAAAACCACCTCGGTGACTAAATCCTTTAGTATCAGTGTCTAGAGTAGGTAAGGTACCAAAATATATTAGGATTCACCCTAAAGACACCAATAAACACACAAAGGTAGACTAACCCCTAGTAGCTAATCAAGGATTGTCTTTCACTTTAAGTAATTAGTACATTAGACTTAAGGTATGTGATCACACAAGGCCCATAAAATATGCAAGGAAGATATGCACATTCTTATTCCATCTTTAATCATTACCATTACCCTAACCATGTGTGGGATTTCCATTAATACTTTCTCAATATTAATCAATCCCTAATATTTATCCATTATAGGCTAATAATCCATATTTCATTACCCCTTTAAAAATCATAGAATACTTATTTAGGTTTTCCCATTTAAAACTTTACAATTCCTATTGGGTATGCCATGAATTATCATCCATTTAAGCCACTAATTAGGTTGTTCATCCATGTCAACATATGTGTTTTACTCATTTAATAGTAATATAGAAGTATTAGGCATATTATCAAAGTATATCCTAGCCAAAAGATCATAATCACATAATCTGGCTGAACTAGTCAATCTACTTAGCCTAATAGTTGATCGATTTCATCAACCAGTCCATCGTGTGTGTAACACCTCCAAATTTACTACTAAAAATTTTCGTTTAATTAAAAGGGTTTAGCGAAAGCGTAAAGATAAAATCATAAACTCGGGGGCATTACCGCCACACTTAGTACCAAATCGGTTCACTCCTACCGTTCCAGTACTAAGTGGTAAGGCTAAATAAAGTTAACATTAAACACAAATCATTAATAAAACATAAGTCATACAGAAATCAGAGTGTGATTTAGGATTACAAACCAAGGAGTACGTGACTAGAGTTTTGAAACATAAATCATAGTACAAACACAACTAAAATATGATAATACAAGGTCCAGTGAAAGAAATAGAGTCCGGCCGAGTCGCTGTCGATCCCCAAGTCAGGTTTAGGCTTAACGCTCAACCCCACCTGATGCCTCTTAGGTGTCATAGGTATCGAATACATCATCCCCTACCTCTACAAGCTCAGTTGGGTCTTCTGCTCGTAGGAATGAGTAGCACCCATGAAACGAGTGATTAGTACGCTACGTACTGAGTAAGGTAACAGATGCGCTAAGGCCAAACATACAAACATACAACATAGCATACATGGCACATTCACATAAGCTACATGTAGTAATCCAAGTAATGAGAGTCGGCTATGGTGTAATTGGACTTAATTCCTCCTGAATCTCTATTTAATATAGTCACTTCACATCATAATTTTTATTACTCCATGCGAGTACGGGAACCCCACTATTATAGCCGGTGGATTGGTCACTTATAGGGCAGAACGCACCTAACCACTATTATATGCCGGTGGATCGGTCTCTAGGGCAAAACGCTCCTGGCTACTATTATGCCGGTGGATCAGTCTGGCCCCGACTCTCATAGTGTTTCACTGTAAGTATGTAGTAGCTTTCCCATGATTCATTTACAACATAATGTTTGATTTGTTGAGCTCGGGATCCCCCACTATTATAGCCGGTGGATCAGTCACTTATAGGGCAGAACGCACCTAACCACTATTATATGCCAGTGGATCGGTCTCCAGGGCACCCCGGCACCTGGCCACTATTATGCCGGTGGATCGGTCTGGGCCCGGCTCAACATTCTTACTCTTTAAGTAATTAGTATTTTATTCGTGTCTTATTAGATAAAGCTTTCCACCCTTGACATGCATATCAACTACCTTCTACTTCTATCCTCCTAAGGGGGCCCGTCCCATATCTTGAGACTCCTGCACCCCTTATCACACCCCGACATCCATATCCCTTTACACTTACCTTTTAATGAAAAACTCAACCCCTACGGGTGTGGGTTAGGCCCAACACCTTATGACATCAACTCCACCTCCTATCACCCTCTAGGGTTTTCCCTTGAAAACCCTAATTGGACCGATGTGGCCCAACCCCCCTCTCTCACTTACTCTACCCTTACTTCGTTTATCGCCCCATACCTTAACTTATTAGATCCAATCCCAAATCACATCACTTTACCACATGTGACCGGAAAAACCCTAGTTGGCCACTTCAAACCCTAGTACCTTTCTTCTCCCATAAGTAACCTCTCTATTTCTCACTTAATACTCCTTCTCTCCCATGGCACCCACACTCACCCCCTTATATAGTAAATCCCCATTCTTAATCTATACTCCACTCTCCCTTAATCATTTTTACTTCCACAATTTCCAAATTATTACTTCCTCCCAAAACCCTAATCGGGTCCCTTATACACCCTTACCCCGACCTATGTAATATTTTTCATCCCAAGTCTCCAATCACTCCACAACTCTCCCCTTAGCTTATTTACACCATAAATCAACCTTTCTCACATGAAGATCACCCCATGCAAGTTTTATCCATCTCATGCAAACTCTTGAAGTCCCCATGCAACCCTAGAATTCCCATGCACGATTTTCATCTCTCATTCATTTTGGTCAACCTCATATCCCCCTTAGCATCTCACTTCCCATTTGTTTCTTTTTATCCTTTCATGTCCCATATTATAATATTATTTGCCCTAGAATGCATGTCTTAGAGGGCCATATCATATCACACCACAATCACCACATATACATTTCATACTCATGCCATAAGAACACATATAAAACATACCTCAACTCCAAACTACGCAACACATAAGACAAGTTAAGGAAAATCATATGATACATAATATAACATGAAATATAAAGCATCCAAGGCATACAAGTCACATAACACACATGGGCCTTAGCTACATCCTTACCTAAAGCGACGCCAGGCTTGGAGCACGCTCCTACGACTCTTTAGGGCTTTGACTCGATTCACCTATAAGAGGGTAAGACTAATGATTATTTTCCCTTCTACCCAAAATACTATTATTTCTGATTTCAGTCGAAGATTAGGGTTGTTCTTATTACACGGAGTTTTATAAGTGAAAACTAGGGTTTTTACCATCAAGTTAGCCTACTAGTTATTACTAGTCAAAATATACTTAGGTTATTATTCATAACTATATTTATATCATCAAACCTAATAGCTTTATTTCTTCTAATGATAGTACTAATACTTGTTAAAATAAATAGTACTAATAATAGTAATAGTAGTAATACCCATGCTCCTAGAAATAGAATCCCTATTATTTTTAAGGCTAAGGCTAATAATGGTTTTAGGGATAAGATAATAATATAGTATTAATATTACTAACAAAGTACTAATATTATTAAAGATAATAATGATATTAGTTATACTTGGAATAATAATAATATGAGGGTTCGAATGTTTTTATCATAATAATATTAACGAAGTAATAGATATAGTACTAGTAATAACTAATAATGATACTATAGTAATAATGTTAGTAACGAAGGCATCAGGAAAATTTTTAGCAAGGTTTGAATAATAATAATAGTAATAGTACTAAGGTTGGGTATTCTTATTCTATAGTAACAAAAAAGAAACATGCCAATTTTGGTTTCAATAACATTAATAATAATAAAAATAATAGTAATATTATTAACAACGCCAACAACAACAACAACAATAACAATAATAATAATAATAATAATGATAATAATAATAATAGTAATAATAATAACAACAACAATAATAATAGTAATAATGATAATAATAATAGTAACCATAATAAAAATAATAATGATAATAATAATAACGTTAGTAGTAACAATGTTAACAAGATAATAATAATAATAATAATAATAATAATAATAATAATAATAATAATAATAATAATAATAATAATAATGATAGTAATAGTAATAATATAAATATAGATAATACTGTAATACCCCGTATTTTTAAAATCCAGATTTATTAAGTTTAATAATTTTATTAGCGTAATTTGATGTAAACAATTAATTATTTTAATTTTGATTCGTTTTATGGATTTATCGACGATTTTGAATTCATAATTGAATGCAATTAATCATTTTCGGGAAGTAATATTTTATCGATGTTTTAATTAATTGAATGTAATATTTTCGGGACGTTTTAATTAAAAATATTTTCGGAACTTATTTAAGAATTTCTTTTTGAAATTAATTTTCTTCCATTCTACACTTTTTAGTTTGCAGAAAACCGATTTCGGAAATTATTAAAATTAGTCTTGATTTATTAGAATTTCACTTAAATATTTTATTATAGGTTTTTAAATATTATTTCAGGGTCTTATAATGTATTTCTGTAAATAATATAAATTTTTACGTTCGATGGTAAATTCTTCCGAAAATGTTTCCGAAATTCTTTACATAGCTTTTTATTAATTTAAAGCCTTCGGATCCGTTTGAAATAAATTTTTGTTAAATATATTTTATATAAAATCTTCCAATAATATTTTATATTTTTAGTATTTTATTTTATGTGTATTTGTAAAAAAAAAAACCGCACCCTGACCTGTCGAAACCCACCCCACTTCTTCCTTTTCTCTCTTCTCTCCCTTCTCTATTTTTTTCCCGTGGCCCTGTTCCCCGACTCCCTATCCCGCAACCCTAACCCGAGCCAGCCGCCCCTTCTCCCAGCTGCCCCTCCTTGCTTCGCCCCGCCGGCCAAGCTCCGACGGCCACCGACCCGCACAGCAACCTCAGCCGACCGCCGCAGCAGTAGCTGCTAAAGTCGCGCGACAGCAGCCCACGCAGCAGCGCAACAGCGGGCGACGACAACAGCAGCAACAGGCCACGCAGCTCGCGCCACCGCCCGTCCACCGGCGAGCCCTGCTGACCACCGGCGAGCCACCATCGTTCCCCGACGAAGCTTCTCCGGCATTTTCTTGTCCCGATTTGTGTTGATTTCGTTGGTATAATTTCCAAAAAACGCTAATCCTTTTTTTGATGAATTGGGTATGAATTAGCTTATAAAAAGCTAAATTGATTGTTTGATTGTGTATATATGTGCTGTAAGAATGATTTGGATAGGTTAATTGTATGGTTGTGTTGGAATTTTGGAAAAATTGGATTTTTGGCCGGGTTATGTCTGAATTTTTTGGATTCGCCCATTTTAGCTATTTTTAATAAATTTATTATACAATAGATTTTAAAATATATCCAATTTCATTTTGGAACCGTCAATTTGAGAAATTTAAACAGGTTTTATCGGAATTTGATTCCTAGGTCAATTTTTGGGTGTAATGAAATTGGGTCGTATAATTGAGCCGTTCCGCTCAATTGATTTTATAATATTGTTTAAAATGTATTTAATTTTATATTGGAAGTGTTGATTTGGGAAAATTGTGTGTAATTGATCGAAATTGGATTTTTAGGTCAAAACTCCCGCGGGTTTAAATTGGTTTGGGTAATTGGGTTATTTTATTCAATTGACTATATAAATTACATTATAATATGTTTAATTACATTTTCGAACCGTCAATTGATATGTTTTGGCAAGAATTTATCGGATTTACGTTTCGGGCTCAAAAACCCTAATTTTGCTAAATTGCGTATTTCTTTTATTGGTTTTGAGCAATTGATTATTTGATATGTTATAAAATGTGTTTAATTGCATTTCCAAACATTCAATTTGATTAAATTTATAGAATTTTAATGAATTATATTTTCGGGCCTAAAACCCTAAATTTCAAGTGAAATTATGAAATCGATTACTTGTATTGTTGTTTTTCTAAAATTGAATGTATAGAAATATTTGAAATGGTATTAATTGCTTTCTAATACCTTTAATTTGAATTAATTAAATTTAATTGCTTGAGTTTGTGTCACGGGCTTTAAAACCCTAATTTTTGCGGATGATTTTATAAAATTGATTTTTGCTATGTGTATTTTATCTAATCGAATTCTATCGTTGGGTTTTAAATTATTTAAATTCTGTTTTAACCTAATCGGTTTGGATTTGGTTCTATGTAAATGGTTAGGTTACCTATTTAGTTGTAAAACCTAATAAATAAGTTATTTTCGATAAATTAACTTATGATCGTATATTCTTTCTCGGGCTTTCCAAATTTAGTTGAAATGTCCCAAGTGATATTTGTATTAATCCGTTTTGATTTAGTTTTAACCTTAAATCTTAATAAAGCTTTGCCTTTAAGTTCTAAGTTTTGGTCACATTTTCTAAGAAAGATCATTTGGGTTGTTTGTGTTTATTTAATTAGAATATGTGAATTACTGATTTATAGAATAGTTTCTAATTTAGTTTTCGATTTCTATCGTATCTAGGAAAGCTTTCTCGTGGATCCACGAGCTAGTAATCTCTCTCCCTCTTATCTCGCTTAGCTAGCTTCGGATCCAGGTAAGTCTCGACTTACCTCTACTTATGGGTATTTCGCAAGGATGTGGCTAAGGTCCCTACGTGTTATGTGACTTGTATGCCTTGGATGCCTCATATGATTATATGTCGTGTTTTACATGTTGTTACCTTACCTGTTTTATGTGTAGCACAGTTTGGATTCAAGGTATGCCTTTGTGATCGCTCTTGTTATGTGTTAATGTGGATGTGCTACAAGTTGTGACATGATATGACCCTCTAGGACATGCATGCTAGGGTTTTGGTAGCATGAAATGATAATAAAAGAACATGGGAAAGTGGACGTTTGGGAAGTTTGTATGGGGGGAACTAGATCTTGCATGAGCGTGATCCTTACGTGGGAAAAGTTGATTTGGGTTGTAAGTAAGAGTTTTGGAGAGTCTTAGAGTGATTGGAGACTTGGTATGAAAATAGTACGTGAGTTGGTGCATAAGCGACCTGATTAGGGTTTTGCGAGTAAGTGTGTGTTGGGGAGTCTGCATGGAGTATTTAAAGTCTCCATGGGGATGAATCTTACGTGAGGAAAGTTGATTTAGGAAGTAAATAAGATATTGTCAAAGTTATGGGTCCATTGGAGACTTGGGTGTAAAATTTTACGTGGGTCGATGTAAGGGTGTCTAAGGGACCCAATTAAGGTTTTGGGAGAAAATGAAGAATTTAAAGGGTATAAGGGTAAAAATGATCAAGGAAGGATGGAGTATGGGTTGAGAGTGGGATCTCACTTATATGAAGAATGAGTATGGGTTTCTAAATGAGAGAAGGGATTTTGGGGTGAAAGAGGGAGGTTACTTGTTGAGGAAGTAAAGTGTTAGGGTTTGGCGTGGCCAACTAGGGTTGGCGTGGTCAACTAGGGTTTTGGGTGGCCAACTAGGCGTTCGTCGGTCATGCATGAACTTGGGAGATAAAGTAATACATTTGGGGAAATTCCTAATAAAAATGAGTTGCGAGATAGAGAACGAAGTAACGTTTGGGTAAGTAAGAAAGAGTTAGGCCACATAGGTCCAATTAGGGTCTCTGAGGAGGAACCCTAGAGGGATGAGGACATGCGGAGTCAATGTCATATGTGTTGGGATGGCCTATATTATTGGAGATTGTGCCTTACTATATGCCACTATGCTTGAGTCTACGGGGAATGGATGTCGGGTGTGAGAAGAGATACGAGTCTCAAAATATGGGACAGTCCCTCTGGAGGGGAAATAAGTAGAGTATCAACCGCATGCATGTCAAGGGTGTGATGTGATTCAATAAGACACGGATAAGACATTAATTATGTAAAGCGAAAGACTGTTGAGCCAGACCCAGTCCGGTCCACCGGTTAGAATAGTGGCCAGAGGCGTTCTGCCCTGGGTGTTTATTTCCGGTCCACCGGCTATAATATTAGTCAAAGGCGTTCTGCCCTGAGTATTTATTCCGGTCCACTGGCTATAATAGTGGGAGAGTCGGGCTTGATAGAGCCAAACGAATAAGTTAATCCACATGAAAGATACTATGTACTTACAGTGAAACACCATGTGAGCGGGGCCAGTCCGGTCCACCGGTTAGAATAGTGGCCAGAGGCATTTTGCCCTGGGTGTTTATTTTCGGTCCACCGGCTATAATAGTGGTCAGAGGCGTTTTTCCCTGTATGTTTATTTCCGGTCCACCGGCTATAATAGTGGGGCTCCCGCGCTCACATGGATTAATGAAGAATGCTTTGAATGAATATGAATGAAGTAATCCATGGGAAAATACTAAGTACTTACAACGAAACACCATGTAAGTCGGGGCCAGTCCGGTCCACCGGTTAGAATAGTGGCCAGAGGCGTTCCGCCCTGGGTGTTGATTCCGGTCCACCGGCTATAATAGTGGTCAGAGGCATTCTGCCCTGAGTGTTGATTTCCGGTCCACCAGCTATAATAGTGGGGCTCCCGCACTTACATGGATTATTGAAGAATATGTGTGAAATGGAAATTTTATTAACGAGGATAAAGCATAAAACACCGGACAGTACTCAGGCCTTATCTTGTGTGTTATCGCATGTCACTTATATGATTGTGCTATGTGTGCTATGTGGTATGATTGTATGCTTGGCCTTAGCGCACCTGCGCCCTTACTCAGTATTGGACCCGTACTGATACTACCTTGATTGAATGGGTCCTGTGATGATCCACCGATGGTGGGGAGCAGACCTCCTATGTAGGTTTGATCGGTTACTAGTTGGGGTGGAAGGCTTGACTTGAGTGAGTAGGCGGTCCGGATATTTATTCTTTGAGATTTGTTTTGTTTAATTGTATTCATCTTTCGAAGTTACAAATGTTGTATTTAAATTTACAATGATTTTGTAATTGACTTTTAATTTCTCGTAACGCTATTGTGCTTTTAAAATTCGGATTTAATTGTTGACAGGTTTTAGCCTTGCATCTAATATGAGATAGATGGTTGATATTTATCTTGTGTTAGATGTGGTGGTAACATTTCCCAAAATTCGCTCCTAGCTTGCGTTTTAATCTTCTAATATTCTTTTTCAGGAGTGAAATTTGGGGGTGTTACAAATACCATTAATACTATTAAATAATTAATGTTTGTATAAAGTAAGTTTAAGGGTTGGAAAAGTTTGAGAACCACCTAAGGCAGTGGTGGCACCGGCGGCAGCGCACAGCGGCAGCGGCGGCGGTTGTGGAAGTTTGAGGTGGAGGAAGAAGGAGATAGGAGGGAGGAGGATAAGGAATGGAGGAGGAAGAAAGGGAGGTGTGGGGGGGTAGAGGAGGCTCCCCTGGTTGTTTTGGAGGGTAGGGTGGTGTTGGTGGCGGCAGAATTGACGGCGGTGGTGGTGCGAAGGGCGATAGGGGTTGAAGTTGGTTGTTTGGGGAGGGCGACTTTGCACGGCCAGGGTGGCTTGTGTAGGGAAAATCAAGGGACAAGGATGGTTTGGTTAGGTAGAGGGTGGTGCAATGAGTGATTTTGGGGGTGTTTTGGCCATCGACGATAGGCGGCCGTGGTGGACAGCTCGTCTAATGGGGCGGTGGTAAGAATGGCTGATTTTGGGGTTTTGAAATCAAAATTCAAATTAAGTTAGGCTATGGGATATATATATAGATCGATTGGCTGAGAAAGACAGGGGGAAGAAGACAAAGGGGTGGAGATGCCAGGCATGCCGCCGGGTGGCGGCAGTCGAGGCAGTTCTGCCATGGCAGGGGTGGCATAGTTAAGGGAAGAGGGAAAGGGAAAAGGCCAGGGTGCTCGGGAGAGAGGAATAGGTTTGTTGGGGTTGAAATTGTGAAAGAAAGCGATGGGAGAGGGAGGGAAGGACGGTGGTAGCGCTGGTGGCCGACGGAGCGCTGGGTTGCAGCTCCTAGGTCGCCGCTCACGCCTCGGGGAAGAAGAACAGGTCGGGACTGGGTGGCTCTGGGAGAAAAGAAGAGAAGAAAAAAAACGAACCTGCCGGGAAGAAAGAAAAAGAAGAAGGGAGAAGGCGGTGCGGGCCTGGGTTGCGCAGGAGGGTTGGGTCGCGCTACGCTGGCCCAGGTCGAGGGGGGGTGAGGAGAAAAGAAAAAGGAAAAAGAGAAAGGAAAAGAAGGAAAAGAAAAGAGAAAGTAAGAAAGAAAAGAACAAGAAAGGGAACAATATGTGGGTTGGGTATTTTGGTATTTTTGGGTTATTTAGGATAATAATATTTATAAAATAATAATTAGTTCCTTTTTGGCTTAATTAAGGCTATTTTGGATGATTTTGCTTTTTAATTCCATATAAATTAGCCTTACTCCCTAATTATTCCTAATCAACCTATTAATCATTTTCTTTTTTGATTACCCCTAAATAGCTCCCTATATTTTAATAAAATAATTAATTTAATTAGTATTCCTAATACATCCTTATTTAACCATAATTTCCAGAATTAAAATTTTTGGGTATTTTAGTGTGTGCTAACCAATCGATTAGTTTGGGCCAACCAATTATCTAGTTTAGCTCAACCGAACCTAGGGTTCCCTAGATTAGGTCATTCAATTTCGCAAAACTAGTCAACAATTCAGAGACTAGTAGATTAATTCTACAAATCTAGCCAATGGGTTTAAGTAAAAGCAAACCAAGGTCACCAAAAACCTAGGAGTTAATCTATTTCAGTTAACCAATCAACTATTCTAAGGACCGTTCATTTTATTTAGCCTAAGAAGTTGATTGGTTAGCCCCCAAATATCACATAACAAACATTTTTCAAGCATCACTATAAAAAGACCCTACCACATCCACAACAAAAATATATTATAGCATCATGCCAATACTTCATCAACTCATGAACTAAATCATGCTTCACAATTAATCAAATCAACCCTAATTTCCCTTAAATCATGTCTTTTTCTCAAGATTCATAAATTAATCAATGTGCACCAATCTGAAACAAAATTCTCATGTAAGAATGACACTTATGGTACAAGCAATATATCTTCACAAATAGGAAACTCAACCAAGAAGATTTTTAACTTCTAAACTATTGAAAATGAATGTTAAAGCTTCCAATAAGTAATTTCAAAAATTAGAATATGAATTAGGAGAAAATAAACTAACTAAACCTAAGTGAAAAGTTAAGGGAATTTATACTGAAAAAGGGACTCAACGTTTTCCTTAATCTAGTCCCCGCTCATGTAAAGATGAACAAGAAGGAGCTAGAGAAAGGATCAAGAGATTAGAATGGAATCAAATTTAAGCTCGACTTGCAGAGATAATAACATAGGGCTAGATAGTTGGAATATTTTAGAAGATGAAAGAAAAGTGAGTCAAAGGGGTGATTAGGCCTATACATAGCCAATTAATCGGTACAAGAACGAATGTGGTTACATTCAGATCAACATCCCTAAATTTTACCAATCAAAATTGAGTTGAATGGCAGAACTTTGGCAAAGATAGGTTGACCTCCTTTTTAGGGCAGAAATGGTGATTATAGGAGATTGCAGGTCAAATTTTTCAATAAAATGTTAAATAAATGAGAAGGAAATGAACAATCAATGTGGGAAGGAATCTCCCAACTGAGTAGAGATAGGTATAAGAATCAAGGCAATAATCCCCAAAGTGTGCAAAGAAGAGACATGGAAAAAGACAAAAATGAGCTCATCCTTTAGCTCAATTGTCCAAATCACACTCTCAAATTAGTTTGAAACAAAATATTGGGCTAAATATATGATAAGAAAGGTTATGAATCCCTAAATAGTAACTTAGAATGTGAACCAAAACAAGTCCATATGTTTTGGAAGTTACTCAACAAGTTTGTAGGTGTAACATACCAAATTTACTACTTAAAAAGTTTATTTTGTGGAAGCTTTAAATACAAAAATAATGAATGTTTACTGCTAGGCTTACCATAAGCCCCATTCCCTCACCTTTCTATTCCCAAGTGTTATGGCTCAACAAAAATTAGATCAAAAAAGGCAAAAGAAATAAGATATTATAAAATAGAGAAAATATAAGGATAAATATTTTCCATAAAAAGAATATTAATAAAAAGACAATAAGGGTTTGTCTACAGTAAAATTTATTATAACAAAAAATAATATTGGATGGTATAAAAGACCTATAAGAATATTCTGAGAATGCGACCCCTTGCCAAAGGCTCCATTTATCCTAGCCACAATTATACACCTTGAACCACTCCTTACCCTTCATATAGTCATCTACAAATATAGGAATAGTACAACCTCCTCGTACTGAGTAAATCATAATACTTCGCAAGAGTTATCATCCTCCTAGTCTATATAATCACACAACAATCTAAAATAATATTTACAACAAAAAAACATATGACACAATAATATATAATAATTAGGGGATTTTATATACAACTTTTAAATATTTTGTTAATTGGTCTATCTTACTTAACAAATTCACATCATCTTAAAGTATGCAAAAGCTCTGTCAAAATCTATAACCAAACAAACCAATCAAATCAATTCTAAATAAGGCATCTACTAAACCAATAATCCAAATCCCAAATAAGGTCATCAACAACACTTCCTAATTATTTATCTTTCTTGGCAGTTGACCATCAACCTATGGACACTGAGGTTTATCGGGTCCTACTAATACATGGATGTAACATAATAACCTTAATCTAGAACTTAAGGCCACTTAGTATGCCCGGTCATACTAGCTCACAAGAGCAACAAAGTATCATCCAACCTTGGTTTCCTAATACTTAGTATTCACACCCCTAAGGTCAGTGTAGTATGCCCGGTCATATTTTTAACTATTCATGCATTTAGTAAATTACACTTACAAACCCTAATCATGCATTTCTATTATGCCAAACATTCAACAAAACACATATGTACATAGTAATAGGATAATATGACATTTAAAGGCACAATTTATGATGTAGGAGCATCTGAACCTCAATCTCAATCTTGCTCTTCTAAGGATGAAAACAAGAATTAGCATATTTAGAGCTAGAACCCATTATTCTTGAAAATCCTAATGCTTCTAATGCTTTGTTAAGTAACTCTTGGAAGTAGTATATATGTTTGTTAGAAGATCAAGCTATTCAAGATGTTTGATGTACAAGATAATGGCATTATAAGGATTACAAAGTTGCATAGAAAACAAGGCTAAAAGACACAAAGTTTGATTACATATTTAGAATTTGTGTAGCTTTGTTATCTTGTTATATACTTTGTAATTCTTGTAAAATGTCATTATAATAAATATATATATATACTAGTGTCATGAATAGGGTTCACTTTTGCTAATGAGGCAGAGATATATGGAGTTATTAATGAAAGGCCTACATATGTGCATGTATATATATATAAATATATATACTTTGTACATTGATCATCACATATAGAATGAGAATTAATGTAACATATTTTTGAGTAGAAAATCAACACGAAGAGAGTGTGTTTGATCTTCTTCTTCTATTTCTTCTTCAACTGAGGATCTTGGAGAGTTGTAGAAAGAGTTCATTAAAGAAATAGATTATTTATCTTTAGACGGTTATTAATCTCAGAGTAGATCATTGCCACCATCCCATAGAAACATCAAATTTAACATCCACCGTTGAAAATCGAAGATGACTTGTAACATGAGGACTAAGTGAAAAGTTATTTGAATGATGAAAATTATTTGTTGATGATATTCCACATCAATTCACATCATGGTTTACATAAGGAAACATTTTTAACACTAGAAAATTTAAATAAAAATTATCATATTCTAACCATAATCATGCGTGTATGCTTTAATGCTATTTATATCAATCTTGGATACCTTGTAATGAGAATCATGGTAAATTTATGATGGAAATCACATTATATATTGAAAAGATGATAAACCCTAACAAAACCCTATATATCCATACGTTAACCATTTGACATACTATTGATGCATATATCTAAACTTCACAACAAATTGAACATACGTACTATGTAATTAGCATATTATGGTATTGTCATGCATTTCATAATCCTTACATAATATAAAACCATAGCATGATATCACATCTAAATAATCCTAACATGCTTGCACATAATTTATACAACCTTATGAGACACAAAAAGAATAAAAAACTATCTTCTCCACGATACCTCAAGGATTACCTAAGTAAACACCACCCAAAAGCATTTATGTTAGCCTCTAGTACAACAAAATAGTAACTAGAACTAGTTAAAACCAACTCAGGAAATAGGTTAGAAAATAATTTGGCAACAACAAAGCAAGGAAAAATGGAAAAACCTCATGCAACAAGGGAGGACAGCAACAACATTTTTGGGAGTAGCCGAAGGGGAGGCTATAGTCATTATGGACCAATGTTAGGGGGAGGGTTCTATGGGGAATGACAAAACTAGGAGCAAAAATGAAAAGAAAAAAGTGAAATGATGGAGATTATATGATAAATGGAGCTTAAGAGGATGGAGAAAGGAAGCACAAACCATGGCCTATTTTTTTGGTGGAAGAAAACACAAAAATAGAGAAAGTAAGGGAGCTCATAAGGGTAAGGGGAGTGCAAACAGTCAAGCCAAGATGACAAAAACATGGGATTAGAGGATGGTGTGGAGGAGAGTAACGAGCTATGGGAGGAGGAGGTGGGGTGAAGTAGAAAAATAAATACCATGGTAAGGTAGGGCAAGGATGCTATGTACTTAAACTAAATCTGGTAAAATATATGGTTGGTAGAATTAGGGGTCCTCAGTAAAACATATATCGGTTGGGGTCTAAACTAGGATTAGATTCAATAACCTAATTTCAATTAAATTTTAACCTAATTAAATTTATACATAAACAGTTATAATATTACATATAATAACAAAAATTTTAATAAGAAAAACTATAAATTAATTATTATGAATAATTACACAAAATTACTTGTTTATAATTAAGATTTCTAAAAGATGGGTATTATAATAAGGATCTTATAAGGTATTGTTATGTTCCATTTTGGCATATTTAATAATCATAGGATATTTAATAATGATTTTACCTTAGAAATATATTTTGATTAAGACTTTTATTAATGGTAGATGAGGAATAAATTGAACTAAGTATGGTTTTACCATGAATGGTTACATGATTTAGATATCACTGGAATATTATATTATTTTGTAAGTGAAAAATGAGGAACCTAAAGTATATTAGGTGTTTGATGAATATGATGCTGATTAGTGTATAATGTGATTTCTCTTTATATTAAGATATTAATAACTAAAAAGGAAAGGAAGTAGTTTAAGTGTTTATCTCTCTAACTCTAAAAATAGCAAACCTAAGGGTGGCTTGTATTATGATGCCTTTACAATATTCAAGGACATGAACACTCGTTGGTTCTAGTAACTATCTTACTCTATACTACACCTATGAGGTACTTTTGAGGTGTTTACACTTATGTTTATGATACCTAGCCATGTTACCTATTGTTGTTTGTTGGGAGTGTATTTCCTTTTTATTTTAGGCTAGGACTTTTTTTCCAATAATACTACCCTAACTAGTTTCATGGTGGAGAAATTTGGTTACTCATTGGATCTTCATAAACAATTATAGATTATGTTATTTCATATTTATTAAAGATAATACATAGAAAACTCTATTCCTTGGATAGATTTATGTTCATTGCATGATATTTCCTATGCTTATGTTTCAAAGAGACCCATTTTAGCTCCTTCAATTTTATGATATGCATGATATCAGCAAGAAACATGATAATGTCGTTCTTGAACTTCAACCATATGAACTACATGTTCTAATGATATTAATGCGCCTATGAGTAGGTTACTCAACAAATTTTTTTGTATAAAGTTGAAGCACGTGATTGCATCGTATATGCATTATGTGGACTCAACATGTACTAATGTTTATCCTTTAGTGCCATAAAATGCATTCTAAAGTAACATAAGATGTTTTCTTCGGTAATATCTAGCGAAAGCCATTGTTAGTATCCTGTTTGATTTTTCATTCTAGATATTTAAATACTCCTTTTGTGCAATCAATTTTATTTTGGCCTACATTTTAGGAAATATGATTTTGGATCTATAATTAAACTATTTCTATCTTTTATGCTATCTTTGCACCTTTTTTTCTTATGTATATTTTTTCTTTGTATAACAACCTTATATATAACATAAGAGAATTTATGTTTCACCTCTTTTATGTTAGAAATGGTGGTAATATCCTTTTTTTCATAGAAGTAATTTCATGTTTTTTCTTCTGTAGTGTTTTGAAAATGAATATTTTGTTAATTAAAAAAGGGAGT
The DNA here is from genome assembly GCA_030549775.1 of Tamarix chinensis. Classification (NCBI taxonomy): domain Eukaryota; kingdom Viridiplantae; phylum Streptophyta; class Magnoliopsida; order Caryophyllales; family Tamaricaceae; genus Tamarix; species Tamarix chinensis. The sequence goes on from CM060181.1 coordinate 61,182,507, forward strand.
GCTACACTACATTATTAACATCATGTAACAAAAGTCATATGAAAAAAGAAATTTGTACACATCCCCAACACTCAAGTACTTAAGTATACATACCTCCTATAGGTTTTGTGACTTTATATGAGTAGAAATGAGGCCTTTGACCTAGTGCCCTACCAAAGCACACAATCCCCTTTTAAAACTCATGTATTCCACTTTAATTACTATTTTGTTCTAGTCAACCTTATTATACCTCAAAGGATAGTAAGGTCCAACAAGCTAATGCATGACATCATGGCCTTGAGTTAGGCATCACGTTTTTTCCTAAAAAAGTATCCAAATCAACCAAATACAATCCCTTATAACCAAAATATTTCTAGATTTTTCCCACTGGTAACTTTTACGACAATTATCAAAGATGAAAATAAGAGGTCACTACTACATCAACTTATGAAATTATTCAAACAAGACACATTTAAATCATGAATGACTAAAATTCTATCAACACCCCATTTTCCACATTTTATTCCAATTTAATACTAAATTTTATTATCATTAACAAATTATCATGAAAATGTATAACATAATACATTAGAACACTAGAGCATGAAAATAAATACTAATATCTAGCAAATGATATTTAGCCCCCATGCATTGTTATAATAAACATGTAAAACCATAAGTAATCTAATCTAATACATCTTAGAATTCATGGAAATAGCTCATTTTAGAATTAAGAAATAAATTGACAATTATAGTCGCAATTGAGATAAGGTTTCGATAAAATAAAATTTCTATCCCAATAGTGTATAAATAAAGAATCATTATAATCTAATGCCAAACATGATCGTATACATACCAGCATGTTATATAATAGAATTATCTAAAGCATTAAACGTATGTAATGAAATACATCTCATATAATGAAAATGGTTTGGAAGGTAAATATCCATAACAAAAATCGTCACCCTAACATGTATAAAAACATAGCAACATTTACATTTTTTTACATGCATATATTTCATATTAAAATGAAAATAAAAATATACATGATAAAAGATTTAGATCATGCAACCATATATAATAATAAAACCTCATAGATTGCACATTAAATTTCATAATCATGCTTTTCATTTTCTAACACAATATCATAATAATTTTGATATATGAAACCCTAACACAATTCAAGTTTTAGCAAAGCCTATCCTGCTCACATCAAAGATTCTACCATCTTAAAAGTATTTTAAGGTTTAACCATCATCTAAGTTAATTGAAAAATAAAACTAAGAAGTGCCAAACACTAGCCTTCATATTAGTTACTTCTCATCCTTAAACAAACCCAAAAAGAGTACCATAACTAATATAGAATTAATAAGACATTAAGATGGGAACTGAGAAAGCTGAAGAAAACCAGGCAAGATTGAGGGTGTAAGGGAAGCAAATGTTAGAACTCTATGCTACAAAGGAGGAAGAAGTGATTTATTCTAGTTGGTAAGGTTGTGTTTTGTGCGAAACTAATTCTAGAAAGACATATGAACAACACTTTATCACATTACTAAATAGTGTAGGAAGTTGATAGTAATACCCTAAATTTTATCTAATGTTAATTGTGACTAATTAATATCTTGACTAGATTCTAATTTAGAGAAAATAATATTCTTTCCTTACCATAATTACTTAATTCAAAATCTAAACCTAATCGAAATCTTTATTCATAGTAATTTATATTTCTCTTTAACCTAAACATAAATGGTTACTAAATAAATTATCGAAATAACCTAACATAAATTATTTTAACCTTAATCTAATTCTAAAACAACACTTATTTTTCATTCCACTTTTTCCTTTTATTTTCTGCTTTTCATTTTTCTTTTTCTCTGCTATCTACCTAGCTGACTTCTTTTCTTATTCTTCCTCCTTTCCTTATGTAAAATTCTCCCACTCATATGCCATTTGCCATAAATACCTTCTCACATCATCATCAACAACTATCAGCTCCCTCATCTGATGGGATATGTCCCCTTTTGACATTATGCCTAGCCTAATAGATCCTGACCCCATCCCTTGTGCATACATTTCCTTCTCCTCTACTATTTTTCCTAGTGCACACATTTTGCTCATGGTTTATATACCCCAGCTATACATGTGTGTATATATATGCTCCTCCCAACACTTTCTCTCCCCAACTCATTTATTACTCAACGAACTCACTCCATCCATTTCTATCAAGAAAACTCCAGTCACCTTCCTTCTTCCTCTTCCTTTCCTACTTTTTTCGATGATAGATAATGGTCATCACACCATCAACATCAACTAAGAACTACTTTTCTCCAAGGAAAATCGACAACGAATATACCCCTATTATTCCCCCTCATTGTCGTAGACCATCGGTACTCCACGCTACTTCTTTTTCCTTCTTCCTATTCATGCTTTATAAGTTTCATTGAGCTATATGGTTGTGTCCCCCGTGCATGCCACAGCTATGCAAACAGGCACAACCAACATATATTTCGCACATAGTTGTGCGCACACTATTCCTTCTCACTTATTCACTTAGTGCACGACCATATGAATCTCACATAGCCCACCCATAATCCTTTCTAGCTCTTGATCTATGCCTAAACACTATATGCCTTGCCTATGCCACCACTTTGTCACAATTGTACCACCCCTTTAGAGCACTCATGCTCTACTTTAGCACCACTATAACTCCACCATACATCCTGCCCCATTTCCATGCCTCATGAGCTTTCTTTCAATTTTGGTTATTTCTATTTCTAACCTCCTTTATAGTAATATTTCCCTTGATTCATATCTATAAGCTCTAATTATAAATTATTATTGTGTTTGTAAAGTAATCTTTTGGTGTTCTTGGAGGAGGTAGTTTAGAAGTACATGATTAAAAAAGGTGTACTTATTGGAAAGGATACATGTCATAGTTCAGCTTATATGTATAACATGTGTTTATATCTTGTTTGTAATATTATGGATTACGATCATGTTGTAACATGATATCTTGAAAGGGAAGAAATTGTGAAAGTATGTATGTGGGTGTAATATTAGATATGTTGTATTCATCTATATATTTGGAGTTATGTATTTTGTTTGAACAAAAGGGATTGATATGTATTATTATTTTTTATTTGTAAGGCCTTTTGAGAAATTATGAGTATTTAAACTATCGTAAGGGTATTATGGAAATTTGATAATAATATGGGAAATAATCAAGGCTTAATAAGTTTTTATCATATCATGGTTAATAAAGGTTAAAAATACAATTTGGTGAGTCTAATGGGAAAATAGAATGTAAATATATTTAGAATGATATCCAGAATATTTGGGAATTATGGAACTATTATTTGCGGATGGCCTTAATATAATATGGTTGTGCTTTATGTGCATTAAATTATGTTATACGAACTTATATAAGTTCGGTAAGATAATTTTAAACTTGTTTAACCCTGAATAAAATACTAATCATTTAAGTTGAAAGATCATGTAAGTTGAACCAAGGTATGTTATGCATACATTCCATCGAACGATAATAGTGGCAACAATGTGTTTTTCCTTGAGAGGTGCATTAGTATGTTCCACTAGATTAAGAATAATGGGGCTATATACTTAATGTAAATGAGAATATAATTTAGAGTTATTTAATAATGGATAAGACATTAATCATTTAAAGTGAACAATTATATGAGTTAGGATAGAGTTGTTAAGTCCGTTCCACCAAACTATAAAAGTGGTGAAGTTTTTTGTCCCTAAGATGTGCTTAAACTATTCCACTAGTTTAAGAATAGTTACTAAAATTTGTTTTGCCTTGGAAGGTGTTGTCTCCATGCCACTAGATGATAATTAAGGATAAGTGTGTTATCCCTTAGAGGTGCTTTAGATTGTTTTACTAGTTTAAGAATAGTGGGTCTCTAAACTCAATATAAATAGAATAATGATATACGATATGATAAAATAATGAGTTTTGCTGTAAGTAATTACACTGTATTATTTTACGATAACACATATATATTCTTAATCTCTTTTGTATCTTACTTCAAGTGTATTATTAACTTACTTAGTATGTTGCATACTGATCATCCGTTTCATGGGTGTTCCTCATTCCCACGAGTAGATGACTCTAATGTCTTTTTATAGGTTAATGACGAACTAGTTGATGATTTTGTAGCTTAAAATGGTTTTTGTGGGGTGGAGTGACTTTATGTACCAGGGTGTTTGAAAGTAGAAACATATTATTGAGATGATAATCTTAAACTAATTATCTTTTAGGACTCTTAGATCCATGGTATCTGTTTTTTTGGTATTTTAATATTATATTGGTAGTTAATCTAAAACTCATATTTATGTTTATGAAGTGTCTCTTGTTTTCTATTTATCATGTTTTACATTCATTTTACCTTGTGGTTGATATAAGGATGGTATAGTAATCTAGACTTATGTTAATTACATTAGTAATATCTAACTATTTTTGTATCATGTTTCTAAAATAAATGAAATTTTTGAGTGGTAAATTTTGGGATGTTACATTGGTAGTGCATGTTATGGGCCTCAGATGGCATAAAAAGCTTACAATGGTGGGGTTATGACAGTGTTAATTTTGGATGCAAAATAAGGTGTTTTGCTGGGTGGTTTATGCTACTTGTCGAAGGTAGTTATAAAAGAAAGGGTTACGTTCCATACTCATGTAAATGGGTAGTGATCAATATAAGATGGTGACACTATGTAATCTTGGTAGTATAAGGGGCACATGCAAGATTGTGATGGTGGTGATATTGGTTGCTAAAGCTATGGTGTAATGTTATTGTACTTGCAAAAAAAATATACAATGATGAATGGTGAAAATGAGAATCGATAGGGAGAAGAACAAGGTAGAGTTTGGCTTTGAGTTTTCTTTAATCTAAAAGAATTAAATACGGATGATAGGGGGATTCTTATAGGGGTTAATTGTGTGTAAACAACAAAGCTAAAGCAGTAAGTAAAATTCAATGGCATAACGCACCTAGTTGGCTTGAGATAACTGACATGGCCATGAGGAAGGGGTGTGAAAAAGAAATTAGAACATAGGGGCTAAAGTTTAAGGTTGAATATATTTAGGCTCAATGATTATTGGTTATGGTAAAAAAAAATTCAAGAAAATACCACCAATTGATAAGGGAGGGTTAATGGGTTACAAAAACAAATGTTTACAGTTCAAACCTAGGGTATGAAACCATAAAAATTGTAGTTAAATTATAATTTATTTCACCATAATAAGAAACATAATAGTAATACATTCAACACTATAATGATTTCAATAATTAATCACACATAAATAAAAAATTTATAATTAAGGCTTCGACACAGGGGTTATTAGAAATATAGAGAAAAGGAAAAAATATATTATGTTTTTGTAAATTTGGTGAACAAAAGAGGTTAAATTTTAATATGGGCATAATTCATTCAAAATAAACATCACTTGGGAAAAAAATATCAAAAAAACGAATAAGTAATTTACAATAATTTGTCGATGATTTTGTATAATGCACTACTTATATTTGTTATTGACTTTTATTTGTTAATTATAAAATAGAAACATTCACATTGAGTTTTAATTAAATAATAATTTTTTTGTAAATTTTCAAATATTCTTTATACCATATAATTCTTTAAATCCTCTTTTAAAATCATATAACTTTGTGCTATTATTTTTTATTGTAAAAAAATTATAAAATATTAATGGCATTTTTATAAAATCTATTGATATGATTTTCTCTTCTAAAATTTTTTTATTTTAGTTTTGTAATATTCCAAACTTAAATCCTTCAAAATGTACTAAAAATTGTGTACATATATTAGAAATTAGTTTAAGAATTGCAAAGCATATGAATTTTGCAAAATATGAGATTTTCTAGCACCCTAATCAAATCTTTTCAATTTTTGAAACCAAGAAGGCGGTACAACAAAGGACTTCCATTTTTATATCTGGGATAACCGCCAATAAGTTGGTTAAACCAATCATTAGTAATGTTACAATTTCATATTCTTTTTTGTTTTTTGCTTTGATTCTCTTTCCAATGTTTATGAAAACTTCTAAATAGAGTCTCTTTATACTTATAAACATAATTTGGAGTTTTGCTATTGTTTTGAAATTATTTATATTATCTAATGATTTTATTTAGCTAAAAAAACTCTTGCTAGAGCACTTTTAAATTATTTTCTCACATACTCTCTTTCTCTATCCATTGGGACCATGGCTAGTTGCAAGCTACGCTACCTCCAATGCGTCATATCACCTCCACCACCATTAGATTTCACCCAATATATCTAATTGTCATCATTTACCTTCTTTTTTTTTTTCTTTTTTTTCACATTTAACAAAAGTCAACCCACTCCCTCTCTTTTTCCCCTTTGATATATGGACCCCAGCTACCTTCAGTGCTTTTTAATTCTTTTGTTCCTTGTACTAAACCAAAGTCACATTCTAATTCATTTCAACCTTAACCTTCAACACTTGCTATCCTTTTTCTCCTACTCTTGATTTATTTTGCCTAGTGTTGGGTGTTTTATTTAATTTCTTCCATTATCCCTTCTAATGGAAAATATTAGGTGCTTTGCCTCTTTAATCCCCTCATATTATCCGTTTATTTTATCTTCAATCTTATCCATAACTCTTCCATGTTTTCCATTTTAAACAAAGAAAGATTAAGCTGTAATGAAATATGGAAGGTCCAAGTTTTCTCTTGTTTGCAATTTACTCTTGATAGAGCTTTAAGTTGTGCCTTTTCTTATCTTCTTCTTCTATTTTGGTTTTATTTTAGATTTTGAAAAGGATCTGTGATTCCTTTAACTCTTGGTTCTCTTAAGAATTCAAGATTCTTAGTTAGACCATCAAATTAGGAGTATATCCTAGTGCTAAAAAAGTTTACTCAGAGGTAAGACATCCTTATCATTAATATGAATACCAAATTATGTTGTTAGTTGTTATTTCATGCTCTTGGTGTTTTTAGTGATGCAAATGTGTTATATTTTGTGTCCTTGATTTAGAGGCAATGTAATATTTATACATTATGTGTTGGAGTAGGTTTAGAGTGTTTTAGATAAGAAGTGTGAATTAGTGAAATATGTATGAGTATGATATGTATTAATTTTTACCATTGTGGTTTTAAGTGTGGATTATGTCTTCTTATATATTTTATGGGATAGGAGAATTATAGAGTTATTTTGGTAATTATATGAATTTGTTAAGTTTGATTATATTTCATGGTCATGCATTACCTAGATTAATGAATCTATTAGTTTTACCTATAAACTTATTTGTCTAGATAGCCGACTAATTTGAAAAAACATTTAATTGGCTTGTATGGGTAGTCAACTAATCGTGATCACTCGATTAGTTTGACTGACCCATCCATTTATTATTTTGTTATACACATCCTAAAATCCTTCTAAATATGTTTATAGTTATCTTGATATGTGACAAAATAGTTATAGTGTTGGAAAGGTCTTGGAATTGTAATAAAAATGTGAACTTTAGGTGTACCGATCAACTGGTTATTCTACAATTTTAGATCCTTTTCTGAATTTGATTTGAATCTTTTTCTAATGTTTATGAGAAATTCTAATTAGGATATATTTGTGCTCATGACCATATTTTGGTTCTTTGGGATTATTTTTACATAATTTATATTATTCTATGATTTTATTTATTTGAATTTTTTCCAAAAATCACTTTTAAGACATACCCTAGCTTCACTCTTATCCGTCACCTTCCTCTCTCTCTTCTGGCAGTTGGACATTGTGTTTGACTTCATGCAACTATTCAATAACTCACTAGCGTTCCTTCATGTCTCTTCATGACCGCACTCAACCTCCATCACTCTATGATGTTTTCCCTTACCTCTTAGTTACCCAAACAACCATACCAGTCTTATCTCTCTCTTTCTCCTATGAATTTTGACCAATTCTCACCTCTTTACCCTCCATTTTTAATATTTTTTCATTTCTTACCTCTTTTTCCTATTCTCTTCATTCTTTTCTTTGTGTAAAATTTCCTATGTGATGAACATTCCTTAATCCTTTTCCCTTCTCATAACTATTGAGAAAAAATAAAGACTCACCCTTATTTTCTTCCCTTCCTTAGTTAAATTATTGTCCCTTTTTTCTTCTCACGTGAGGAAAGATTAAGGATTAAGAAAGGTTGAAGATTCTAGCTTGTATTCATCAGAACTTTGTTTTGAAGAAAAGGTTGAGTTACATTTTCTTCCTCTTCTTCTTCTCCTAATTTTTTTTTATTTTAATGGATTTTTAAAAAGGAATTTTAACGGTTTCAACATTTTACTCTCATAGGAATCAAGGTCTTGCTAGATACCCATCAAGTAGATATTTTATACTAGAAAAATTGGTTTAAGGTAAGATACTCTTCTCTTTAATTTGGATATGGTTTTTGTTGCTTATTATGGTCCATGTGTGATGTTTTGATAATGAGAAAATTGTATTCTAGAATTTAAGCATGTCGTAGAGTTTCTTTCTAAACTTAAGCATTGTTTGGTTCTCTAAATTTATGCATGATTCAGGAATTTAAGCATGAATTCATTTAAATTCCTACATTACCATGTATCTATGTGATTATATATGTTTAACATGTTTCTTTATGTGTTTTGTGAAATAAAATCTTAATAGGATTAATATGGTAAAGTTTGGTGTGTCTATCACAAGTTATAGCGTTGCTTTACATAAACCAGTCAATCGATTCATTGAATAGATCAATTAGTGGTGTGAATAGCCACATGCTTTGGAAAATGTGATCAGCTTGTTGGGAGATCAGTTGATTAGTTTGATGAACCAGTCGACATGTTTCTATGAATAGTTAATTGACTGATAGAACCTAATGACCGGTAACCTTGTGACTAAAGTGGTATAGTCTCTTCTTAGACCCATCAACAGTTTAGAGGAAACCCATTGACTTGTTTCCTATGAACAATATATTAGGGAGAACAACATGTCACTAGTCCATTGGAGTTATTTTTGGGTCAAGTCTAGTATGACCAGACTAGTCAATCGGTTCGGTTGTTTGTCGCCTAGTCCGTTTATTAATTGTTATTTTTTGTTAGGGACTTTTCTATTAATACCTCCATTTAATTACAAAATTTAAATTATGATTTCAACTATGTACGCCCTGGGTTGTTTAAGAATTCAAATAATAATATTTGGGACTTGAATTGGTGAAGTATGGTGTCATCTCTAAACATCCAATTTGGTTAATACTGGAGTTTAATTGTGTTTGGTGTTATCACTTGGAAACACCCAAATTTGTTCATAATGTAATTTAATTTTATTTCGTGTTATCACTTGGAAATACACAATTGGTGACTTTTATGCCTTGTGATGTGTTTGGTGTTAGCGCTTGGAAACACCTAATTGTGATATTGATAATTAATAATAATGGAATAAGATTTTGTTCAAGCCTTTATCTCTAACTCTAAGGGTAGTTGATTTGGAGTTAGTTGGTTGGTCCTGCTATGGTTTATATTTTCATTTAGTACCTATTTTTTTCTCTACCTAGGTGCAGTCAATATACTCATATGCATGTATCTTTGAGGTATAGGATTATACTTTGGCAGGCCGATAAGGCGTCAAGGTCCAGTTTGAGTGTCTGAGGTATCTTATGTTTAAGCTCCCTTGCACTTTGTATTGGCCATTACTTAGGCATGTGTGGTATCCCAACTTTTTATCTCTTGCAGTAGAGGCATTTAGGGTATACTGGGTGAGGTCACCCAATATAAGCCGCCTTGATGTACTTCGATCACATGTTGTAGGTGTGGTATCGTTATTTGTGTTAGCCCTCATAGTAGGTGCACTTGATGTGTGGTGGGTGTTATATCCCTAGAGAAAAGCTTTTTTGATATATCCTGACACCGTATGTTGAATGTGGTATTCCATTGTATTTATTTTCTATTATGACTTTTGATTATAGTGGAGCATGGGGTGTGGTTGAACGAGCTATCTTAATAAGTGGAAATTATATGATCACGAAAGGAAGAATTAAAATAGTTGTTACATCGCATGGATTGTGATGCATTTACCATATTACTATTTTTCCAAGAATTTCATAAAAGTATGCCTTGTTATATTACTACCAAGAACCTTAGAATTAATTTATATTAGTATGCTTATCACCATGCTACTATGCAACTTCCATGTGCTGCATAAGCCTTACAATGTTTAAGATAGTTTGTTTTAGTAGTACTTCACCGTACTAATATTGTGTTTATGTGGTCACTATAATGATCAGGCTTCTAGTCCAAGAGCTAGAGGATAATTTGTAGGGGAATCACTCCCAATTAGAGTATGTAGAGGGTGATTACATAAGCTAGTAGCTGGCCATTACTTGGGGTTGGAGATTCATATTTATCTTTAAGAGTTAGGTTAATCGAGTAAAGGTATTTTGCCATCTATGTTGGGAATCCTATGTTCTTTTAGTTACTTAAACTATTGGCTTTGATTTCCTGTATTTAGACTTTTTTGGGAATCCAAGAGCTTTGATTTCCTGTATTTAGTTACTTAAACTCTCACACTCTTCCTATCCATATTATTGTTCTCATCTTATTTATTTTTGTGCTATTGTATAATATTATGAGCATGCATCTTTTTCTTCATTGTTCCATTTTGCCTTGCATTAGGCATGTATTAGTTGATGATCACACCTCCCTTATAGTTGATGTAGCTATAACATTCTCTAGTTTTGTCTTTTCAAATGCTCATGCATTATCTTCTAAACGAAATTTTCTAGTTCGCAAATTATAGGTGTTACATATTTTAGCTCCTTTATAGTTTTGTTTCGGCATAGACACATCAACTTGTCTAATAAAACCAGTAAAACGGTTCTTATGAATAGTTAATTGGTTGGATAAAAAAGTCAATTACTTTTAGTGAGAATTTATTTTCCTTTGGGTCTTATACACCTAGACCAATCAACAGATCTGAAGGACCGATCAGTTATTTTCATCTAAATTTGCCATATTTATTTATTATTTATTGATCTTTCAATAAGGCTTCTATTTTAACTTTTATAATATTTTCTTAGATAAAATCAAGATCCTGGAACTTTTATGTCATCTTGGTGTGTGCTTGTCTGTGTTTGGTTAAGATAATTGGTAGTGTGAGTTTAAATCGGTGAACATAGCACATCTCATGCAAGTATACTCGGTCACCCCAAGTAGTAAAGAGGTAAGAGGATGTAAATCCCACATGGACTGAGAGGAGTGAATCATGCTTGCTAAAGTGGAGTATCCTATGAATCTACTGATGTAACAATTTCTAATGAGATGATGTTGATAGTATAAGAAATAGTGGATTATGTAAAGAGTTAATAGATTCAATACAAGATAGATGTGAGGGAATTCAAGAGGAAGAATTGTGAGAGTAGAGATGTTAGCTCTCGAGCGTGCACCCTGTGACAATTCATAACATGTCCAGCTTGATGGATTTTAAGCCTTCTGACGTTACTAGGTTTCACTCAATCATGAAACATACTCTCGGGTTGTCTCCATGGTTGTACATAGGCCTAAGGAATGTCGCACAATAAGACTTGAAGGATGAACATCAGAGTTTCTTTATCTTTTGGTGCCAACCCTGTCACCATTTATCATCGTAGGTTTCGTAAACTATCTAGTTGACGCATAATTTTATTAGGTGCCTAATGTGGCCAACATTTAACACCCAGAAAATTTCATCTTAGTAAAATGAAATATCATTAAGGCTGATAGGACTAGAAACTTCAAGATTATAGGTATAAGGCCATCTTCTCTTCCTTTCACCTTAATTTAGCCAAGACTAAACTTCTTCTAGCCAACATAAAATACAGAAGTGAAATATGGGAAGGAATGGAGCAATCCTGATATTTCCAACCCCTATTTATCCTAATCACTCCTTCTTTTCTACTCTTAGTGAGCTCGGTCGAATTGTCTCTTTCCTTCCTTCCTATAATTTACTACTCTTCCATTGTTAATGCTATTTTCCTCTCTTTTTAAATCCCTGACTTTCTCCTTTTTTTATTCATTCATCTTCTTGTGATTATATTCTACCTAGGGTTTTTAAAATGTGTATCCATGTAAATAGGAAAAAAATTCTATGGTGTTATAATGGTTGGCTGCACCCAAACGTTTGGCGGTTGTGCCTATTTGTCAGATTGTTATACCTTGTTGCTAGGTGGTAGTGTCTTATAGATGTCCTTGGGTGAATGCTGCAAGATTTAGAAAATGTGTGCATGTTGTTTTTTGTCAGCATGTTGACCTTTGATGGTGTCCTCGCCATCAATTCTTATGGTTCGTATAGGGTAAGAGATGCTCTGAGATGTTAAGGAGCTGCCATTCCTACATATATCTTCAAAAGTAGCTGAGTGAACACAGTAAGCCTATTAGTAGTCATAAAAGTGGTGAATGTTGTGAGTTCATATGATAGGTGAGCTATTTTCATACATGCAATTATGCGAGATCTCAAAAGATTGAAAATTCATACAGAATGACATCCTATGACTCTCATAGGTAAAAAAAATAATAATTAAGTAAATGATGTTCGCAAGACCCTTTGATTAGCTCAAATCCGACAATATCACTTCCCCCAAACATAAACTATTGCTCGTCCCAAGAAACATTATGACATAAGAGAGTACATGTGAGTAAACTAAGGTATCAATTCATAGCCTATGTCCACGTTGAGCTTTTGGGTTAGAGGAGAACCACCCACAAGTGTGTGGGGGTATTCAAAGAGTCAGCCTCATGTGTTGTGTAAGGGAGGAATTTTTCTCTAGATTTTTCTTTAGGTCATTCCATTAGACTAATAAGGGTCATCAAGACCCTTATAAACTACAACATCCTTTTGATTAGTCGGCTTGTATATAATCCTAGGTTTTTTTTAACAAAATGGAATAAGGTTTCGTCAGATGGGTAGGTTCTTTTGTTGCAAGAGTACATCTGGGTCTGAAATAGGTACCCTCGTTTCTCCACCAAAATACCTATTCTGAAAATGATCAAGTAAGCTTATCACCCTACTAAACTATTTGACGTAAGTGCACACGTGGATCTGATGCAAGTACCCCTAGTTACTAGGATTTTGGGCAATGAAGCTCCCTTTTTATCCATTAATGTGTCAGAACAGACTTTTACTAATTGTTAGGGTGAACTCCCCAAAACTTATTCAATTGTACTCCTAATAGGGTTGTTATGGCAGGACTCCTATTTCTTTATCTCAAGGATGTTGTAGTAAATGTGTCTTTCTCTTTAATGTAAAGTTAGGTGGGCACTAAAGATATTCCTTAATTTCTAGTACTTAGAGTGCTTCCATGCTCACAATTTTAATAATCCACATTTTCACAAGGCAGCAAAATAGGTGCGACCAAAGAGCCCACAAGAACTATAAGGCCTTGAATTAGCTTTATTATTTTAAATTCAAAGTAAGTATGCCAAATATCTCCTTTCCATATTCATACATATATAAGGTTCATAGTATAGATAATAACACAGTTCATATGAAAATTGATAAGAAGAGTCATAGGGCCACCTTTGTTGCTGAGATTTTTCCTATCTATTAGCCTAAAAACAAAGAACTATGCAAATAAAAAGCATGAAAAATAACTAAGATCAATCATAGCATTAAAACAGACTGATATAATACCTAAGATAGGACCTCCCAAAGACAAAAGTTGACAGAGGCCTCACTATTAAGGGTAGGAGGGTAGGGTTAACTTACAAGATAAAAAAAAAGATAGTGTGGCCATTTGGCCTAGATTCAATAGACTATAAAAAAAATAGTCGTTAAATAACCAGCTCTAGGGAAACAAGTGACAAATTAAATGGATTTGGATGGGGATGGCTTCACAGGTTGGGTAGTTGATCATGTGACAGTGGTGGCGATGGTGTTTGGGTGTTCTTGCTCTAGGGGGTTAGCTTAGGTATCACTCACACCTTTTCCTTCCAAAGTGGGTACTGAAGTCACCCTGCTACATTACCTACATGCAAACCTTCCTAAATTACTTCCTTCACCGGCTCTTTCTAGATTCCCAATCGATCCTACTCCAAAGGCACAAGTCATAGCTTTATCCCTAGCTAAACCCTCCAAGTTTTTGAATTAATTAGTCCTAAAAATTCCAATACATTTAATAGTTTCATAACAATGGTGATGATCTCCTCTTACCCTTGTAGTAGTATATCAATCTCGTCCCTTAAGGCCTGCACCCTTGCCTCTAGTCCCGCTTGATGCTGTGTAGGAAGTGGTGATGGTGATTAGGCTTTGGGAGCTGGTAAGGGGCATTAAAGAATCAATTGATGACAATCTGGTTAATGGAATATGTGCTAGTAACCATTTCTTTGGTGGGCTATAAAGGTACAACAGCCCTGACACAAAGGCTAGCAACCAAGGTTGGGTAAAAGATGGGACCCTATAGATTGGTGGCCACTACCTCCAACTATTATTGAATGATTCTGCCTATATCGATTATGCGCTTGGTTATTAAGCAATAGAGTAGGACAATGCTGTGGAAGGAAATTTAATTGTTGTTTGTTAAGAATTTGTACAAGACTCTGCCATGAGGGATGAGGTGTGGGCAATAAGAGTGGCATGTGCCACTAGTGGTAGCTTGCCACTAGGTGCCTGGCTTGGTTAGGTTTTGAGGATATCTACTACACCCTCCATGGTTGGATTGGTAAGCATTTCAGAGTATTCATCTATATCAAACAAAAGGAGACCTTAGACACCGTTAATGGTTGAGGAGAGATAGGAAACTAGCTTCCCACAAACATAAAATATTTTAGTTTCCATTTTTCTTGGGTAGCTTCAGATTGAAATATGATAAGGGAATTTGCCGTTTTTTTTTAAAGGCAATGATGGGGGAGTAGAAGAAAAGTTATTCTCATCATCCTCTATAGAGGAGAAGTCATTAGAGGTGGTAGATGGAGCTGGGCGTTTCTTAGATGTGGTTAGTTTTTTGTATTTCTATGGTGGTTCTGCCGCTGCCTTAGTAATTGAGTGGGTAGTTCTTCAAGGTATTTTTGGGTTTGATGTAGAGGGTGAGGATGATATGGGTAATGGAGGGTCTAGTTTTTTTCGGCAAGAGGGCAAGGTAATTGTTGAGGATATGTTGTTCCAGTAGTGAGAAGCTCCATAAGACCTTCTTTGACATTGGGGAAAAGGGAAGACTACGTTGGGTTGATAGAAATTAGAAGGTATAAGGGGGTTTATAAAGGCAACATAGGGGAATAGGGGAATTTTGAAAAAGACACACACTGGATAGGCGGGATATACCTGGGGGGTTGCGACATGATCATATAAGCCCCATGTATAACCTCCTAATATTTGATTTTCCAAATCTTCTTATAAGATTGTAATTGTCAACCATCCTTATCCTTATAACTCGTGGAGCATGCCTTCTCAATAGTCTAATCATTTATTACACTAAAGGAGTACACATGTAACAACATCCATTTTTAAGAAAGAGCGAAAATAAGACGAGAACAAACAAGGCGTACATAACATGAGTGAAGAAAAATAACAAGAGAAAATTTTAATATAGGCTGGCTTGTATGAGTGCTTGGTTCTGTTTCCTCAGCCTGATAGCTTACTGTGACCCAGTGAAGTTTGTAAGAAGAGTTTTTAGACCTCCATGTTAAGATTTTTAGCTTTATAGGGTTTGACCTTGTGGCCATTAAACTTAAATGTTGCTACAATTTTTTGGGTTCTTGACTTCCACTGCCCTGTAAGGACACCTGAGAAATCCCGTAGGGTCCTGACCATTATGAATTTAGCTTCCTAGGAATAAATATAAATTTGAGTTATAGAGCATCATTAACTGCATAGGTTACCGCTTTTTTGGCTTCAAGTGCTAGTCATGAGATTTCTCTGTCTTTTCTTGGTACAACCATGCATTGTTGTATGATGCATTTCTAAGGTCTTCCAACCAGTTCAGTTGTAATTTTTGAACTTCCCCTATGGCAACTTGATCCATGCTAAACATTTGAGAGCCCGATACAATTTGTGCTCTAGCTCGATGGGTTGGTGGCATGTCATTCTAAACACAATGCGGTAAGGTGACATTCATAGCAGTGTTTTTAATGCTATTCTGTATACTCACAATGTGTCATTTAGTCTTGCTGGCCAATCATTCATGCTAGAGTTGACCACAATTTCCAATATTCTTTTAATTTCCCTAGTAGACAACTCAACTTGACCATTTAACTGTGGGTGATACGTTGTGTCTACCTTGTGATGGATTCCATATTTTTGCATGAGCTGTTGAAATAGCTTGTTGCAACAATGAGTACCACCATCACTGATAATTTCCTAGGGGTCCTAAACTAAGTGATAATATTTTGCCGTAGGAAGCGAATCACCACCTTGGCATTATTGGTTGGTAGCATAGCAGCCTCTATAAAAAATGACATCCATAAGCTACGTGGTGGCAAGTAACTAAGATTTCTTTGGCCTCCTCCTCACTTACGCACCTTCGTATAAGTCCATCAACACACTATCAGAAAAAAAAATATGGTCCCTCCTAGTAGTATAACTTAAGGTCATAGAAGAACTTTTCAATTATTAGTGAGATTTATTAGGGGGAGGTAACTTACATGCCACGTAGTTGGCCATATCCACATACTAGGGTGGCTAACCCTGCCTAAAGATCAGGAGTTGTTCATCAAGGAAGCCTCTATTATCCAGAATTGTGTTTGTTCCATCATTTACCCTTCTAGTTTGGACACATGATCTACAATCTAATTGTCCTTCCCCTTACGGTCCTAGATCTTGACATCAAATTCCTACAAGAGTAAGATCCATCTTATAAATCTAGGTTTGGCATCTTTTTTAGCAAGTAAATATTGAATAGTTGAATACAACCACTTTACTTCATAGGAGATAAGATGGAAACTTATCAAAGGCAAAAACTACTACTAGTATCTCTGTTTTGGTGATCGTGTAATTCAATTGGGCTTCATTAAGCATTTTGAAAGCATAGTAGATGCTATGGAAAAACATGTTATTTCATTGTCTTAGGACTGCTCCAATCGCGTAATCACTCGCATCATACATTAATTCAAAGGGGAGAGTCCAATCTGGGCCTATTATAATAGGGGCTTCAGTGACTGTTAGTTTTCTTTTTTCAAAGGTTGCTTTAAAACACTCATTAAACTCAATTTTCTATCTTGTTCCAATTGTTGGCAATTTTAGAAAAGTACTTTATCAATGTTTAGTAATTTCCAGCATGTCCCAGGAAACATCTCACAACCTTAACATTGGTACGAGGAGGTAATGCTTTGATAATCTCTACCTTCGCCCCATTAACCTATAGTCCTTGCTATGATACTCTGTGACCTAACACAACACCTTCTAAGATCATGAAGTGACATTTTTCCCAGTTAGGAACCAAGTTTGTCTCTTCCCATCTCAGCAACAATCTTTCCAAGTATATTAGGTACTCTTTAAAATTGTCCCCAAATTAGAAAATTCTTTCATAAAAATTTCTACTATACCCTCTACTATGTCAGTGAAAATAGCCATCATGCACTACTAAAAAGTTGTTGGTGCAATACACAAGTCGAAAGGTGTCTATCGAAAAGTGAACATGCCATAAGGGCAAAGGAAAGTGGTCTTATGTTTGTCATTGAGCACAATGGCTATTTTATTATAACCTAAATATCCATCTAGAAAGTAATAAGAGTCCATTCCTACTAATTTGTCCAACATTTGGTCAATCCTTTTTTTAGATTGTCTTAGACAGGACTTACCGAGTTACTATTAGAAATTGGTTATATGATACCTGCATCAAGCCACTTAATGATTTCCTTCTTTAACATCTCCTTCATCATTAGATTGATCCATCTCTCCCGGTGTATGGATAAACAGGATGGATCCTCTAGCAAAATCTTGTGCATGCATATCATTGGACTGATTCCATAAATGTCTGCCTTGGTTTATTGTATTTCCTTTTTATGCCTTTGTAGAAGTCGAACTAGTTGCTCGTACTGAGATTCAGGTAAGGCCAATGAAATATTAATTGGTAGGGTGTCCTTCTTACTTAAGTAGGCATACTTCAGGTAGGAAGGTAGTGGCTTTAGTTCCATCATAGGAGGCTCCACAATTGAAGGTTTAGCTTGCTCTATCTCTTTTGGTTTAATCCTAGTGTTCTCTAGGTGTTGAGCAATCCATCCAATTATATCGTACTTGACTTTCATAGCACTCCTTCAGAAAACTATCAAGGTAATTGCACTCCAGATGGTTTGCATCAAACAATCTAGATTCTTCATGAAATGTTCCTATAAGAAAATTATCACAGATAGTCAAATAAATAATATCAACTCACAAATGTTCATCCAGATCCTCCTCCAGTAGCTTCATAGAGTTGAAGTCATTGAGTATGATCTACTCCTCATTGACCTTCATCCTCAATTCTCCTTTCTAAATGTCAATTAGGGTCTTCAAAATGGTCAAGAAAGGTGTTAATAAAATAATAGGAACCTTCTTTTCTGTCTCTTAGCCAAGGATGATGAAGTCTACAAGAAACATAAAACTATCCACCTTGACAAGTACATCTTTGATCTTTCCCTCAAGGTTAATGTATGATCGATCAGCAATTTGCATCGTGACTGTGGTTGGTCTTGCTTCCCTAATACCTAGTTTGTTCGAAATAGACATTGTCATTAAGTTTATAATAGCACTGAGGTCACAAATGGCCTTTCATAAGACTTATCATCTATAGAGTTAGGAATGGTGAAGCTACTAGGGTCATGTAACTTTCTTGGTAGCTTTTATTAGAAAATTAAGCTACATCCCTAGGTTATAGCTACCATTTTGTATTCATAAAGTCTTCTTTTCTATGTTAAAATATCCTTTAAAACTTTTATATAGTTTGGCATTTGTTTGAGGGTTTCCACCAATGGGATGTTTATATGCAACTAGCGAAGAATTTCAAGGAATTTGTCAAACTTCTTATACTGCTATTGCTAGTTGAATTTTTGAGGAAATGGTGGAGATGGAGTAAAAGGTTTAATGCTGTTTCATAAACATCTGTATAAACCTTTTATAGGAATAGTGTTGTCTTCCAAATCTTAAATAGGGTACATCTGTATGTTAGAGGGCGTGTAAGTCAACTTTTTCTCAATTGGTTTTGCTTAAGAGTTCCTAGCCTAGTTTCCTACATAGTTCACCAACACTTGATTCGTTGGACATTGGTTGAACAACTGACCTCCCCACAATATAGACATAATACTAAAGCTTTGGATGTTGTGGATGGTTCTTTTTGTCTCTACACCTACGAGTTAGTGGGAGCAATATTTTTTAATAGATTAACCATAGATGATACCTCATCTCATAGGGTTGTGATGGCATCAACTTCAACTGCTCCTGCTGCATGCACCTTATGAACACTCCTAGCACTACCCCACAATTGGTTGTCCCATGCTATGGTCTCAATAATCTCATAGGTCTGGTCATAAGTTTTACATACCAAGGCACCATTGGCTGAGGCGTCCACGAAGTTCCATGTTTGCGGGTTAAGTTCGTTGTAAAATATTTCTATATGAAATTGGTGAGGGATTCGTGGTTGGGACATTTTCTTGACAGTTCTTTAAATCTCTCCCATACATCATGGAGTGTCTTATCTTCCTCTTGCATAAATGCAGTGATGCTATGCCCATATTTGGCATTTTTATTAGGAGGAACTTATTGCATGAGGAACTTCTAACCTAAGTCATCTAACGATGTGATTGAAAAAGTCGATAAGGAAGTTAGTCACTCCCTAGCATAATCTCGTAAGGAATAGGGGAATAACATAAGTTATAGGGATGTGTTTGGAACTCCGTGAATCTTAAAGGTATTACTAACTTCCATCAATGCTCTCAAGTACAAATGTAGGTCTTTAATAGGTTGGCCACTAAATTGCCCTATTATTTGTTACATATAGAACATGGCAGGTTTAAGCTCAAAATGAGGGGCTTGAATTGTTGGGTGAGTAATGGTAGGGTTTACATGATCTTGGATTGGAATATAAAAATCCCTAATAGCTTGGTTGAGTTCATCTTGGACGGGTTGGGCTATGGAATTTGTTACCCATTGTTACCATTGTCAGGCTGATGTGGGCCCAAATGACTTATGTTGCCAGAACCTGCTGATGTTTATCCTTCTTCTTACTATTATTGATGATTCAAGACTGCTCGAGTTCAACACAGTGTGCACTCGATTACTTGGTCGATTAGTACAAATGCACCGTCATTAATTCTTATCATATAGGGGTTAGTCCTTTAAAACAAAAAAATAAATCTAAAATTTACAAAAAATTCTATTGTTAGTTAATCATAAGAAAAATTCACAGGATGCTATCCTTTTATATATAGCAAAAAGAAAAATTGAATGATCTCAGTCCTGGCAATGACACTAAAAACTTGGTGTATGCTGGTGTGTGCTAGTGTGAATTTAGTCAAGAGAATTGGTAGTGTGAGTTTAAATCAGTGAACACAGCACAACTCATGTATGTATACACGATCGCCCCAAGTAGTAATGAGGTAAGAGGATGGTTATCCCATAGGGACTAAGAGGAGTGAATTATCATTGTTAAGTGGAATATCTTATGAATCTAATGATGTAACAATTGCTAATGAGGTGATGTTGACAGTATAAGAAATAGTTGAGTAAACAAAGAGTCAACAGATTCCATGCAAGGCAAATGTAAGGGAATTCAAGTGGAAGAGTATTGAGAGTAGATATGTTAGCTCTTGGATGTAAACCTGTGATAATTCATAGCATGTGGAGCTTGATGGATATTAATCCTCCTAACCTTACAAAGTTTCACTCAATGGTGAAAAATACTCTTAGGCTATCTCCATCACCATACATGGGCCCTGGAAATGTCATGTAGTAAGGGTTGAAGGGCTAATGATAGGGTTTCTTCACCTCTTGGTGCTAACCTTGTCACCATTTATCATTGTAGGTTCCGTAGACTATCCAGTTGATGCAAAATTTTGTCAGGTTCCTAAGGTGGCCAACATTCAACACCCATAAAATTTTAGTTTAACAAAATGAAATATCATTAAGGATAATATGACTAGAAATTTGAAGATTACCCCAACAAGTCTATCAGCTCTTCCTTTCACTAGAAGTTTTGTGAGACTAAACTTCTTCTAGCCAAAATAAAATATAGAAGAGAAAGAAGGGAAGGACTAGGGATATCACAGTATTTTCAAACAGTATATATCCTGATCACTCCTTATTTTTCTTCTCTCAGTGAGCTTTGTTGCACTCCCTTCGTCCTTTCTTCCCTTATATTACTACTCTTCCATTGTCATTACTATTTTCCACTCTTTTAGAATCCCCGACTTTCTCTTTTTTCAATTCATTCCCCTTTTTGTGATTCTTTTCTTCCATGGTATTTATAACATGCATCCATGCAAATAAGAGAAAAATTCCCTTGTACTACAATGGTCAGCTACACCCAAATGTCTAACGGCTTTACCTTGGTGTCATGTGGCTATACCTTTTTGTCAGGTGGGATTGTTGGGTAGTGGTCCTCGGGTCATTGCTGCTAGATTAAAAAAAAATGCATGTGTGCTACTTTTTCTTAGAATGCAGACCTATGATGGTTACCTAGGCATCATCTCTTATGGTCGTAATAGGGTAATATATTCTCTAAGATGTTAGGGAGTCACCGTTCCTACATATATTTTTGAAAGTACCTAAGTGAACATATTAAGCCTATGAGAAGTTATAAAACTAGGGAATGTTGTGAGTTCATGTGATAGGGGAGCTATTTTCAAATTAAACTCATGTGATTCATGCAAGATCTCAAAAAGAAGAAAAATCATACAAAACCACACTTTATGACTCTCATATGTAAAGAAAATGATTAAATAAATGATGTTTGCATGATCCTTTAATTAGCTCAATTCCCCTTTATATCACATTCCTCAATATTGATGCAATAATTGTGTGGTATCCTTCAAGAATGAACACTGGGTGTGTTTTGACCCCATTTGGTGAGTCTAGTATCCAATTGCTCATGTTATGTTTCCACAACCTTTTTTCAAGGTGGAGGATTGGGTGTGGCCCATTAAACATCTTAATAATCGGAGAGCACATGCTCAGTAAATATACTATTAATAATACAGATTATTTTACATGAGATTAATGCATTACTAGTATCGTTATCTCTTCCATGAATCTTTTTACAACCATGATTTATTATAAGATAATCATTTCTAAGATGTTATAATTCCGATTTGTGTATTATAGCATTATATTATATGACCTAAATATGTAGCACGAGTTATTATAATATTTTAGGTAGTTTATTTTAACAATGTTTCATCGTACAAAAACTATATTTGTGTGTTCTTTTAGATGATCCTATTCTTGCTTTGGTGAATAGAGTATAATCAGTAAGTTCATGATTCTCAAATCAATTATGTAGAGCATGATGATTTGGGCTAGTATCTCTTAAAAAAAATAGAGGTGGGAGAATAGGGTTTAACACAATGGAGCTAGCAGATAAAAAAGTTATGCACAATGTTTAGTGGTTCAAAAGTATATTACTCTCTAGATTCACTACCTCAATGCTCTCCCTTTTGGATATTTAACTAGTGATTAAATTTTATTGACATTCACTCTTTTCTTGGTTTATGAGCCTTAAAGCCTCAATGACCAGGTAAGTGATGATTTAAAACTTGACTGATTTATCTTCTAAAGAATCTAAACAAAAATTTCTCAAGAATCCTAGACAAACACTCACTAACCCCTTTAAAATAAATTTTGTAAGATAGTTGTTATTACAATTGATTTTTACCAAGAGTACAAGATATGAAAGTGAACACTTTGGATGAGATATAATCTTTCTAGATGTAATAAAATATACTATAATTGAGAGCAATTCTAGATAAGAAAAGTGAGAAATAGACACTTTTTAATGAAAACATTGAATTTAAATTTTAAGAGACTTAGAATGAGAAATTTAATGATTTAAGCATAGATGTTTGATTGCACTATCAATGTAATAAAAAATTTGTTATAATAAATACTGAAGGGCCTTATTTATAAAGCTCTCCCTCACCATATAACCATTAGACACAAAACACCCAAACAAGTCGATTAGTTATATGGCTATTTGATTAGTGGTTGAAACCGAATGATTAATTTTGTTTAGATTTGCAAGGAAAGTTTCCATTACAGAAACCAATCAATTAGTTTATTAAACTAGCCAATTGATTTTGCATTATGTCTATTTCATTCTATGATTCTATATAACCAGTGACAGGGTTAAGTAAAACCAATTAATGAGTTCATAAAACTTGTGGATCAGTTTCTTCAAATCAATTAATAAATTATAAACTAGTCAATTGGTTTGGAAAAAACTAATCGATGAGTTTAGACAAAGATGACTAGGTTTATGGAATACCCTACATTTTAGAGTCATTAATATGTGTTAATATATTCATTTGATGTGGTTTAGAAGTGTGTTTAAATCTTGGTATTATTTTGGTTGATCTAAGTTTGGGTTTTAAAAGATTATTAATTTTATCTGAAAACCAATTGACTTTTGCTATGGTACCGATAGACTAGTTTGTTGCTTAAACTAGAATTTTGAAACTTGATGAACCGATGACTGGTTTGAGTTACTAGTCGATTGGTTCAATTGAAGTAGTTATTCTCTAAACTCAATTTTTACTACAAATGTTTCCTTAGAAAATTTATAGGATCATGATCGTGTTCTAAACACTCGTTTATGATTTTTATGAAGCATTTGAGCATGCCTAACCTACTTTATTGATATCAAATGAATTCAATTTCTCATGAGTCAGTTTTATAACTTCATCTCCTTTGTCTTCTTCTTCTCTCTTTACTCTCTCTTCTATGAGATTCTAAAATAGGGGAGAATCATCCCTTCAATCTCTAAATATTGGTGCTTCTATTCCTTCTACTTTTTGTTCTTATTCCATTTTTGTGCTCAAATTTTTTGATCCACATTGCATTGAACATTTCAATTTTCACCCATTAAGTTCAAACAACTAAATGCATACTTTGAACCTCTAAAAAAGTGCACTTGTTACCTTGGATTTGACCTATGGTTTTGGGCCTTGATTTATAAACCCCACTACCCTTTTTTTTCTACTAGAAGCCTTCGGTAATTTTAATCTAATCCTACATTCTCTCCCTTCTTCCCTAACCTCCAAACTTCCCTATGATATTCATACTTTGTTTTCCCACATTTTCATTCATTGGCCTCAATTTTTTATCGTTATTTCTTCTTCTAATCCTTCCCCTAACTTTTTCTTATTTTGTTCTTAAGCAAGATGGGACCTAGATTTGGGTAATGAGTGAGGTATTGTTGTTATTTCCTTGGGCTCTCTATGTTCTTAAATGGCTTTTTTTTTCTACCTCCCTAAATCTCTAGTGATATTTTGTTGTTTTTTTATATTTAAAGGATTTGTTGAGATTTAATTGTATCTTTCTTAAAATATATCCATGTTTTGGAAAAGAGTGTAGGCTGTCAAAGACTTTTTCTCTATTTGGTTGGTTTGAAAATCTTTTATGAAGTATACCATTATCTTCCCTATTTGATGTAAAATGGTACGAATATGTGAAATTTATAATTTCTATTTATGTAAAAGTATGAATTTTATACATCAATTTTTTTAGAGTGGGAAGATGTTGAATAAATGAAGGAGTTGGAAGCAAGCTTAACTTGAAGTATTGTATATGATTTTAGGTTTTAGGTTTCATAATATATTTGATATTCTGAGCATTTTAGTTACATATGCTTTTGTATATGACGCATAGATTTTTTTCATGATGGCCTAGACTGAAGAGAATATGATGTATGATTTCCTAACTCTTTTAGTTTATACGGTGCAAGCATGATTTTATTGTGCAATTGAGATTCTCAGCATGATTTTTGTATTTCGCATGAGTGAGCTATGTTTGATGTTTAATTTGGTTGAGTGAAGTTTATACAATGTGGAATGTGTGTAATACGTTATGTGGGGGTTGTTTTCACCCTGAGCCATTGATAGGTCCTCATGATTGATCGAATAGTCTAGCAGAAACAATTGATTAGCTAGTCTATAACTTTGGTTGTCTTGTCCCATCCACTTGCTTCACTAAACCCATCAATAAGTTCTTAGAAAAAGTTATTAGTTGAGGCAACCCATCAATTGTT
Source organism: Tamarix chinensis (assembly GCA_030549775.1). NCBI lineage: Eukaryota > Viridiplantae > Streptophyta > Magnoliopsida > Caryophyllales > Tamaricaceae > Tamarix > Tamarix chinensis. The sequence goes on from CM060181.1 coordinate 61,207,660, forward strand.
TAGTCTGTGACCCTAGAATTCCTTTCCACTTGTTAGACCTATTGACCGGTTTGACTAAACCGATTGACTTCTTGTTAGAACAATCAAATGGTAAGGTTGATTAGTCGGTTGGTTCACCACCACTATGAATTTTTTGCAGTGCATGTGATCTATCGACCAGTTAGTACAACTGATAAACTAGTCCTTGGAAACACATCGACTAGTCTCAGCCAAAATTATATTTCTTGCCTATTTCTTGCATAATTCAATACTTTGAGTTTCATGCTAAGATAATAACCTAAGGTGATTATATGTATAATTTACCTTGATTAATTTAGTTTAAATGATAGATTAAAGTTCGTGAAGGGAAATTATATCCTAGTTGACAAATTTTGACCTTAATTTAGCATTTGTGACATTTTCATAACTATAACATTAGTAGATGATTAGATAGACAATTTTTTTTTTATATGTTTAGTATTTATGTAATGAATCCAAATGATGGCTAATAGACTTATAATAACTTATATCATGATGTTAAAAGGTGGAACCTTCTAAGCTTCAATAACTTACCAAGAATAGAAGAAATTAAAATGGTTGTCTTATATAAAAATTAACCTTTTCTTCACCCTACTTAACTTTATATAAAAATTGTAACATTAACTTAGCTATTGAGTTATATGGATAAATACCATGGCTTAAGATTGGACTCTGGTAAACATCAAATTGGACGTTCATCATTGGCCTTAGAGATTAAAGTAGAACATCCTTTAATGAATGGTAAGACTATGGTTATGTAATAAACTATAGAAATAAGCTTAGCCCTAGGCTTTGACCTAGATTCGAATTGTGAACAAAGAGAAATTAATGGAAATTAAATGTTTGGTTAGAAATTTATGGATTATATTAACCTTATATAATGTGACACGTTTGCATAATTGATTAATTCATAGGATAATTACTTTAAGATACCCTTAATGGAAAACTAGATGATGTGACAACCTTATATGGATGCAATGAATTGAAATGGATGGTTATTTTGTGTGATATTGTTTGTCAAAGTTCATGTGATATGACATACCTATCTAATACAATATTAATCATTTAAAGTTCAACAAGTACCATGATAAGTATTTATTTCTGATCCTAAATTAGCTATAAGGGGTTTGTCTACCTTCAGGCATTTTAACTTTCAGTGGGATCCTAGTTGATATCATTAGTCTCGTTGATCTCAATTCTTTTCCTACTCTACATTGTGTATGTACTATGGGGTATCCATACTAAAGGTTCAGGTCACTACAGGAGAGTTACTTTAGCATAATTAAGAACTTATGTTCACTAGGTTACTTCGGCATGAGCCAGGACTTATGTCCACTCGGTTAATTGGGAAAGAGCCAAGACTTTAGGTCCATTTATTTTCTTTGACATCTATCATATTGAGAGACAAAGGAAAATAATCCCACCTATTTATCATACCTTAGGTTAAAATAAATTCTATGTTCACTTGTTGCTCATAATTTTGTAAAGGAGTTCTACATTCACCTAACACAAAACAAATAAGAGGAATGAAACCAAAATAGGTATTAAATTGGCCTTGTAATATTATATGCTCAATCTTCATATGGTTATCTTGATGACATGTTACTTGTTTTTCCTTATAAGTTTTTAGGAGCTCACGCCTCACTATGTCATGGACATATAATGTAATCCCATGCTTATTTTCCATTTAATTTTTTTAATCATCAAATTTTATTAATTTATGATGTGCAACCATATGTTACCCTTAAATGCCCCATTGTGGTACATTTTTTTAATTCCCAACATGTTTTTATGAATTATCACATAATTTATTATCAACCTTTTGTAAGAATCCATGGTTGAAAAGTCATATATGTAACTCTAACCTTACATTAACCTTCAAGCTATACTCTAAAAATTGTTGTGTGGATAATCTAAGTAATCCTTATTTCCTTAGGAAGATGATATTTATGCTATAATATGTATATCTTTTATGCTAGTATGATTATGATTAAGCATGTTTCTGTGGATCAAAATATGTCTTGTGTTACCTGTGTGAAAGTACGTGAATGGTATAGTAGGAGAATCACATATACATTTTTGTAGGTCATACCATGAGCATATTATGTGCGTCTTGATTGTACCATGACCTACTATATAGTGGTAGATAGGTTTTCTCAATATATATGCATACTTATGGTGTTTTTGTTGCAATCCATTACTCAATCCCACATGTAGGAGGTTTGGTGGAAGTTTCCTGAGGACGGCTAGTGAGGGGTCCATCCTCTTCTCAATATACTTAGGTTATTGAGCGTAGGTATTCCCAATATCTTTATTTTGTGTTTCTTGAGTATTTAGGGTTTTTCTCATTTGAAATTGATTTATTGTCGATAGTATTTTCTTCTTACATATCTTTATATAGATTTTGGGCCTTCATAGTGCTAGGTTGTAAACCTTGGTTTTCCTATCTCTAAGTGTTTTCTTACGCACTCTAGTTTTTTCTTCTATTTATTTCTTGGATACTTAGCCTTGTCTTGAATGTGAGGAAGGAAGTGAGGTGCCTATCTTTTATTGGATACAGTAGTAACACTATTTTTTTCTTAAGATTACATTGTATATCTGCTTCGGCAATATTTTAAAACAAAATTTTCACTTGTGAAAAATGGTAATGGTACAAGTTATTATCTAACCTTTTTCTTAGAGGTGTTTCATTTTAAAGCACTTTAACTAATACCATAGGTTAGTAATAAAGATTTTTCCTAAAGGTGTCTCACCTTCAAGTACTTTTAGCTGATATCATATGTCGGTATAAAAGCTTCATTTTAAAATTGTCTTCGCTCTTAATGTTTCCAGCTTATACCATAGGTTGATATCAAGTTATTATGGGAAAAATAATTCCTTCCATATTTAAATGACTTGAGCTAATACCATATGATACTATCTATTTTTTTACATTTGAAAACTAAGTTTTGATTCTAAACTCAATTTTCTTGGTTGAAAATTTCTCTAAAATTTTTTAGTTGGCTCGTTTTGAAATACCTAAGGATTTGAAATTCGGAATAGCCTATGAGTGAAATTGGGGTTTGGGAATCTTCATTTTCTCTCTATGATAGTATGGAGTAATATTTTTGGGCTTATGCCTTACTAACTAGGTTTTCTATCTGAAATCATCCCCACTTAAAGAGATCAATGGCAAACAATAGTCATCTTATTCAGTGTATCGAGTAGTGCATGGCCATCATTAGGGCCTACATGGAAGGATAAGTGAATGAAAAGGAATCACAATCACCACTGACTATAATCATGTCACCGACCTTAGAGGGTTAGCTATGAAAGGTCTTATGTAACAAAGTTTTAATGTTTAAAAGCTAGGTGAACCCACTAGCTTTGCAGGAAAGAATACACACCCTTGAGAGTGTGTTGGTCACATGTGGAGTTTCCGGGAAATGAATGGGTGGGCATTACAACTTACTCCATGTGAGGAAACGTAGACTCTTTGTGGTATGGATTATAGCTAATTGGTAACTCACCTACTTCATAGGAGCCTTGAGACACCACTTCTGCCATACGCATCTAGATCTTGTGAGATATGAAGAGTTCATGGTATTTCACTAATGTAGCTTGTTTGTAGTGGAGTATTACAACAATGATTGTGATGTGGCCTATTTTAAACCTGAGGTAGAGGGAATCGAAGAGTCAAATATTCATCATTTTTGTTTAGGTCTTGAAACTAGATTACAGGAATAGCTAATTGGATACATACCACTCAATCTAACATCTATCTATGGGAGAGTGCTCGAGGTGGCACGAAAGATTCAATAGAAATGGAGGACATACTATGTACTCGTAGCAATAAGAGGGTTCAGATCTATAGAAACTAATAGGGAGAATCTGCATTTTGATATGATTCAACAATGTGAGGAGGCACTACTTCTGTAAGCTATGCATGAGGGAACACCAAGGAAAGTATTATTAGGGAAAGTAGGTTCTATATTTTTGTTGTTGTTTATAGGGGCATAGGTAATTTTAGTGTCGCCTCACTAAGGATGGTGTCCGAGAGGGTGGGCCTAAGGCATATCTTTAAGAGCATCATGTTATTGTACTTATCGTATTCCTTGATAACTTCTTACATTTAATAGTTCTTTATGAGGACAATGTGTGTTTACCTGGAATTATTGAATCCGACCATTCTTAGGGATTAGAATGAATTTCTTTAAAGAGGGTAGTAGCTCCCATATTTTTTAGTTAGCCAGGATTACCTCTTTCATTAGTGTATATTCTCGGTCGATCCTTCCTTTACCATAAATAAAGGGCATCCTTGATAGATTACCTTGGTCAGTAAATTTCCACTCTCTTAACTTCTTGTCGCCGTTAATTTTCATGACTAAACCTGTACCCATTTTTGTTAATAGTTATGACTTTAATACAAACTAAATTTTCCCTTGTATAATTTCTTAATTTGATACAAACTGAATTTTCTCTTGAATAATTTCCTAATTTGTACCTATTTTTTAGCAATAGTTTTTGGTCGACATTGTTGCATCTTAATCTAACCCTAGTTATTACTTATCTTTAAATTGATTGTTTAAAGCAACCCTTTTATTGATACTTTTACTCCTTATTTCTTCGCTACTAATCTTGGATGCTCATTAACACTTCATTTCAGACTTGAACTCTTAACCCTCTATGATTATTCACACTCTCACTATATCAATACCATACTAAATGTCATCTTCCTTGTGTGATGCAAGTCTAGCATGTCTGTTCTTTTAATGGAGTACTAACCTAGATGTTGTTAAGTGTTTGTTATAAGTGCATTCTAGACTATAAATGTTTGTGGCTATGACCTATGTTTCAGCTTCATGAATAAAGCCTTCTTTAAGGGGTAGTGGTATAGTACCTTACTTTTTAGAGTCCTTAATGGCTGTTAACATATGTGTTTGATAATGATCGAGGTGTGTTTAATCATGTCTTAGAGGTGTTTTTGAAGCTTCGTATCATTTTAGTTAGGATATGTTTGGATTTTAAAAGATTATTGATTTTTTTTTCAAAACCAATTGGCTAGTTTGGAATACCGATCAACTTTTTTGTTGCTTAAACTAGAGTTTTGAAACCTTTTGAAGTAATGGATTAGTGTCACTAAACTATTTGTTCATTTGACTTAATTTTCACTATAAATCTTTCCAAACAAATTTTGTAGCATTATAATCATGTTCTGAAAGGTTGTTTATTATTTTTACGAAGCACTTTAGCATGCCTAACTTGCTTTATTGATTTCCAATGAATTTAATTTTCATGTGTCACTTTCATAACTTTAGCTCCTTTATCTTCCTCTTCTCTCTTTTCTCTCTATTTTTTGAGATTCCTTAGCAAGCGAAATGTCCCTATAATCTCATAATATTCTTGATTTTGATTACCTCACTCTGGTATCTTTATTCCTTTCATGTGTTTGAAATTTCGAAGGAAAATTTTCTAAAATATTTCAATTTTTACCCTTTGAGTTCAAACACAAAAATGCTAACTTTGAACCTCTAAAAAAATTCACATGAAAGATTGGATGTGGCCTAATGTTTAGGGCTTTTATTTACAAACAACACTACCTTATTTTTTTACCGAAAGCCTTAGGCAATTTTATTCAAAACATGCATTCTCTCCCTTCTTCCCTAACCTCTAAACTTCCCTATGTTTTTCATACTTTTTTTGCCCTTTTCTTTCATTGTCCTTAGTTTCTGATATATTTTTTTTTACTTTTCTAATCCTTCCTCTCACTCTTTCTTGTTTTGTTCTTATACATGATGGGGTTAGATTTGGGAAAAAAAGTGAGGAATTAGCTCTTATTTCACTAGTCTCTTTGTCTCCTTAAAAGGTAAATTTTTCTTTGACCTTCCTAACTAAGTGTCTGATGATATTTTTGTTTTTGTTTTGTGAAATTTAATTGTTTTGGTGAGATTTAACCATTTATTTCTTAAAATTTGTCCAAGAGTCATAGAGAGGTTTAGATTTTCATAGACTTCAACTCTACATAGTGGGTTCATTAAGCTATTTGGATATGAATCATCGTCTTCCCTCTTTTATGGAAAATAGTATGAGTAAGCGATGTTTATGTTCTATGTTTTAACAAAAGTATGGGTTTTAAGGAAAAAAATGTGTACAGCAGGTAGATGTTGAATAAAAGAAAGAGTTGGTAATAAGCTTAATTAGAAATATTATATGCATAAGCCTCATAAATATGGTTTTAGGTTTATTAATGTCTTTGATATTCTGATATTTAAGTTACATTAGCATATGTATATGATGCATAGATTATTTTCTTGATGGCCTAGCATGAAGAGAATATGATGTATCATTTCCTAGCTCTTTTAGTTCATAACATGCAAGGATGATTTTATACATCGTTGAGGTTCTCTACATGATTTTCATATTTTACACGTTAATACATATTTATTGATTCTTATGTACCATGAATGAGCTATGATTTATGTTTAGTTTGATAGGGTAAACTTTGAAAAATGAGATTATGCCTAATTTTACTACTGCGTCTTAAAATCCTTCAAAATGTATTTAAAATTATGTTAATATAAAATCAATTTTCTTTGGTTTTGGGAAGAGTCTGAAATTCTAATAAAAATGTGAATTTCAGGTGTATCGATTGACTTTTTTGCTTAATTGATAGACTGGTATGTTCAAATATTGATAATGTTATACTTGACAAACTAGTCGAGTGGTTTGTAGAAACCGATCAATTAGTTATTTTACAATTTCTAATGTTTATGAAAATGTCTAGTTAGAATATATTGTGCTAATAAGCATATTTTAGTTCTTTTGGATTATTTTTACTTTCATTTAGATCATTCTATTATTTTAATTTGTTAAATTTTCCCAAGAAACACTTTTTGATACGTCCATCACCTTATCTCTTGTCCCTCACCTTTCTCTCTCTCTTTTGGGAGTTGGGCTGCATGGTTGATTTTGTGCACCCATTCCTTAGCTTACCAACATCCCCCTTACCTCTTGGTTTCCCACACTCAACTATACTAATCTTCTCTCTTTCTCCTATGAATATCAACCAACCCTCGCCTCTATACACCCCATTCTTGATTCACTTTCATTTCTCACATGTTCTTCTAGCTTTCTACTCCATTCTCTTGATGTATATATTTCAAACGTTTGAGCATTCCTTTATTTTTTTCCTTTTTCCTCTTCCCTGAGAAAAAACATAGGCTTATTCTAGTTTTCTTCCTTATTTAGTTGAGTATTCTATCCCTATTCTTCTTCTAATCTTAGCTTTAGTTCTCCCTTATTTCTCTTAAGCAAGAAATGATTAAGGTTTGAGAAAGGTTTGAGAAAAGGGTAACTTGTATTTTTTTTCTTCTTCTTCTAATTTTCTTTGTTTATAATGGAGTTTGAAAAGGAGTTTTAATGGTTTTGACTTTGATTCTATTAGGAATCAAGGTCTTGCTAGATAGCTATCAAGTAAGAGTTTTGTGTTGGAAGAATTACTTTAAGTTCAGGAATTCTTATCTTTAAATATCAATGTGGTTATCATGACCTAATTGTATCTTAGAAGTTGAGCAGGTTATAAAATTTCTCTCAAATATTAAGGATTTTTGGGTTTCTTTAATTTTATGCATGATTTGGAAATTTAAGCATGTGATTCTATGTGTACAACATGCCTTTTTATGTGCTTTATGACATATAAGTACGCTAGGATTAATATGGTAAAGTTTGGAAAATTTTGGTGTTCGTATTACAAGTTGGAGTGATATTTTACCTCTACTTGTGGATTTATGCGTTGAACCCATCAACTGGTTGTGTGAGCAATCACATGGTTTAGAAATTTTGATTGGCTAGTTGTGAGATTAGTCAATTGGTATATTGGACCAATCGACCAGTTCATATGAATGGTGGATTGGTTCACCAAACCTATCGACTAATGAACGTATGACCAAAGTAGTCTGGCATCTACTTAGACACATCGAATGGTTAGACCAAACCCATCAACTTTTTTATAATGAAAAATTGATTGGTGAGACCAACAAGTCGACATGTCCACTAGTGTTATTTTTAGTTTAGGTCTGGTACAACCAGACAAGTCGATAGGGCCCCGCAAATGATAGACTAGTCAGGTTGTATGCTGCTAGGTTTGTTTGTTAATTATTGATTTTCTATTGGGCCTTTTAAGTTAATAACTCCATGTAACTACACCGTTTAAATTATGATTCCAACCTTGATAACCCTGGAATTACTAAGAATCATAATGATGATATTGGGATTTCAATTGATTAAGTTTGGTGTTATCTTTAAACACTCAATTAGTGGTATTTATGCCTTGTGATGTGGTTGGTGTTATTACTTGGAAACAATAAATTTTGTTAATAATGGAATTTTATTGTGTTTAGTGTTATCAATTGCAAACACCCATTTTATTTGCTTTGGATTTAATCTATGATTTGTGATATCATTTGAAAATGTATAATAATGGAATAAGATTTCATACAAGCCTTTTTCTCTAATTCTCGGGGTAGCTGACCTAGAGTTAGTGGGCGGGTCACCTTATGATTTATAATTTCACTCAATACCTATTTCCTTCTCCACCAACTTTTAGTTAGTAGTGGTTATACACATATTTTTGAGGTATTGGATTATATTGTGGCATGGCGACATGGCATCCGTGTCTAGTATAGGTGGTTAAATGATCCCATGTATAAGTAAGGATGAAAACGCGGCGGTGTATACCCATATCTGATAAGAAAATCTATACTCGAATATGTATCTGTACCCGAATCCATATCTGCTAACACATCTACATCCGTATTAGTTGGATATCCATTACCTGATCGATTATCCGTTTACCCATTAATGGATATTATCCAATGGATAAATCTATTGTCCGACGGATAATCCCATTTAGACTTAAGCCAAATGACAACTTTAACCTTAATTTATACTATATTTATTTTAAAATTAAGGGTAAAAGGGTAATTACATATCAGATAAACGGGTACGGGTATGGATATCACATACTCGTAACCGTACCCAAACCAGATAGGGTATTATTTTTCATCCTTCATATACGTACCCGTATTCATTTCTCTATATCCGTTTAAGTATCCATCGGATAAAATCCGTTGGATTTCAGGTAAAATCCGCCCCCTTTACATCCTTATGTAAAATCCTCCTAGAGCTTCATATTATCCATGGCTTAGGCTAGTGTAGTATCCCATCTTTTAGCCAATGTGGTTATTTTCTGAGAGGGGGTTATTTTCATCCCAACCTATTGCCTGGTGTCCATCACTGATCCACTTGTCCTCAAGACCAATTGACTTGCCTTGTGGAACTCATCAACCGGTTGGTCAGGAACTTTAGTGGTCTTGGACTCAAGTTAAACCTATTGATTGCTTTAGCTAAACATATCGATAGGATCGTAGAACACTTAATCTGTAACACTCTAAAGTTTCAAATCATAAAATTTTGTTTTGAAAGCAATGAGAAAGCATGTGAAAAGCAAAACCAAGGATTGTTACTACTACATGAATTATGAAAGTGGTGTGGTCATCAGCTAACCCTATCCTGATGTATGACAAAAGAAACAACAAACGAAAAAGATGCATGGTGATGATTATATTAAAACGATACTAGTGATAATGAAGATGAGAACAATAAGATAGATAGGAAGGAGTATGAGAGTTTATAAATATCAAATACTGGAATCAAAGAAAAGAGTTTAAATAACCCAAAAAAATAAGAACTTCCCAACGTAGTAGGTAAAACACATCTGTTTGTTCAGCCTAACTCTTATGTACAAAAACATAAATCTCCAATCCCAAGCAATAGCTAGCTACTCACCTACATCATCATCCTTAGTGTCCTCTAACTTAGAATTATACCCCTACAAGTCATCCTCTACTCTATGAGACATAAGCTAGATCATCACAATGACAACATAAGTATAGTATCAAAGTACAGGTAAAAGAGACTACCTAATATATGGTAAGGCTCATAGAATATATTAAAGTCACATATAGCCACGGGATAAGTACAACAATATAAATTAACACTTAGGCTCATGGCTATAATACAACAAGGCACACTTAGATGGAGATCGTGGAAAAATTGTAATACAGTAAATGCACCACAACCACATGATATTAACCATATTATAAATCTTCCTTTAGTGATCACATAATTTCAAGTTATTAAGATAATTAGTTCGACAACACCTAATTATCCGCCATGAACAAAAGTCATGGGAGTATACAAATATAATGGGATACCACTCCCACCACATAGGGTCACATAACGTTGAAGGAAATTTCTCTAGGGATACCACACCCATCACACATCAAGTGCACCTACTGCAACGGCTAACACAATTTGGGAGACTACACCCACAACACATTGAGGCTTGTGCTGAGATACCTCACCTACTCAAACTGGACTCTGATGCGATGCTAACTTTCCATAGCACAATCTTATACCTTAAAGACATGCACATACCCCCTATCAACAACAACTTAGTGGAAAACGAAAAAGGTAATGAGTGAAAATATAAAACACACAAAGACCAACCCCTAACTCCTCTTACACTACCCCAAGAGTTTGAGAAAAATGGTTAAAAAAAATCTTATTCCAAAATTATTAATTTCCTAGTGATATCACAAATCCAAAATTAATTCCATAAATAATGAGTTGGGTTTTTCCATGTGATAACACCAAACAGAATTAAATACCATTATTATCCAAATTAGTTATTTTCAAATGAAAACACCAAACACATCACAACGCATAAAAGGCACTAATTAGGTGTTTAGATACCAAAATTAATCAATTCAAGTCCCAAATATCATTATTATGATACTTATAAATTTTAGGGTAAACATGGTTGAAATTGTAATTTAGATGTTGTAACTAGATTGAGGTATCAACATCAAATACCAAAAATAAGGATGACATTTAACAACAAACCTAGCAAAATACAGTTGGACTAATTTATTAGTCCCTGAAAATTGTCGACTTGTTTAGTTACTTAAGACCTAAGAAAAAAATAACACTAATGGACCAGCAAATAGTTGGTCTCAAAGATTGATTGTTTATAGGAAACTAGTCACTAGGTTTTGTCCAACTTGTTGATTTGTCTAATAAGAGACATGACCATTTCGATTAGAAGGTCACAAGTTAGTGGGCTTGGAAAATTAATTAACTATTAGTAGGGACCATTCAAATTGTTCATCAAACTAATTGATTGCTCTCATAATCATAAGATCAAAATTTTGAAACCATGTAATTGTTGACACAACAAGCCGATGGGTTTAATGAATCAATCAACTCGTTTGGATAAAACAACACCCAACCTAGTGATACACAAACCAAAATTATTAAAACTTTACCATATTAATCCTAACATGCTGCTATGTCATAAAACACAAAAACATAAATGTTCCACACATAGAATCATATGAATACATGGTATTATAGAAATTTAAGCGAAATAATACTTAAATTGCCATATCATGCATAAAATTAGAGAAACCAAACAATGCTTAATTTGTTGGAAGAAACTCTACCTCATGCTTGAATTCTAGAATATAATTAGCTCATGCTCAACATAGAAACACACAATGAAAATGGAACCATATTAGGCAATAGAAACATCATTTATATTAATAATGAGAATACCTTACCTTGAAATAATTCTTCTAGCACAAAACTCCTAACTTTGTGGCTGTTTACCAAGAATTTGTGTAACATCGCCAAAATTCACTACTAAAAAAAAATTAAAAGTTTATGAGGAAGCAAGTACAATAAATTCTTTGGGGTTCTGTAACACACCCAAAAGTCACTACTGAAAAATTTCGTTTTATTAAAAGATAATTGCGGAAGCAAATTAATGAAACGTGAACTTTGGGAGTATTACTGCCACACTTAGTACCAGACCGGTTCACTCATACCGTTCCAGTACTAAGTGCTAAGGCTAAAGGAAAATGAATACGATTTGTAAGAAATTCAACATACATAAATCAGAGTGGGTTTGCAAGAAATTCACATACTTAAATCGGAGTAGCGCATCAAATCACTTATATGAATAAAATCCACCAATGGTGGTTACAATAACATTAAAACCAGGAATTTAAAGAGAAAGAGAAAACCCTAACGATACCGGATAACTCATTACTCTCTTTCCCGCATCCCACTTGAGTAGCACCTGAAAAGACCTGCAAGAGCACGACCCATTGAATAGGCAGGGGCCCCAAAAAGGGAATCCCTTCAGTACTACGGTACTGAGTAACCCTTTAATACCACACTTAAAAACAGGCCCGTATACGGCACATAATGCAAGCTACACTCATAAATAATGAGAGGTGCATACATAACAATAACATGCATAATAATTTATAAGTCACGATAGATACTTTGGGCCTTAAGTCATGTCATAGTGTAAGATCAATACATTCGGGCCTTAAGCCATTATTCCGTCACCATTTAATCAATATCATATTTTATATCCATGTGAGTGCGAGAACCCAACTATTATAGCTGGTGGACCAAAAAGTATACACTTAGGGCAGAACGCCTCTGACCACTATTATTTCCGGTGGACCGGAAGATAAACACACAGGGCAGAACGCACCTGACCACTATTATTTGCCGGTGGACCGGTCTGGCCCCGACTCACATGGTGTTCCACTATAAGTGATTAATATTTTTCCATAATCTTATTCATATACATAACTGATTTTATTGAGCTCGGGACCCCCACTATTATTATCGATGGACCGGAATACTTATAAACTCATCATCTAGGGCACAATGCTCCTGGCCACTATTATAACCGGTGGACCGGGATATATAAGAATCATCATCCAGGGCACAATGCTCCTGGCCACTATTATAACCGGTGGACCGGGATATATAAGAGTCATCATCCAGAGCACAACGCTTCTGGCCACTATTATAACCGGTCCACCGGTACTCAATATCATAATCATCTGGGCCCGGCTCATTAATATTCTACTTTCAATAATAGTATCTTTCCTTTTTTAATCAGCACATCAATCATATTTATTTGCCTCGAACGGGAGATCAATAACCCGGGACACAAAGGTACACCGGTCGTGCCGGTGCATATCAGCTACTCAGTACCCTTCAACCATGAACCTAAGGACGCAAAGGTACCCTGGTTGTACTGGTGCATAAAGCTAACTCAGTACCCTACCGAAAAGGACACCTAATCCATAAGTATGTATACCCCCTAACTAGGTCCGTAGAGCTAGAAAGAGTAAGATATAGGGCCTGGCTGGGGCACAAAGGCACACCAACAAATACCAGAACAATCGTGGACTAAACCACGTCCTTAGTGTAGCGACCCCTAAGGAGTTACCATTCCCGATCTCGAGGTCTTTCACTTTAAGTAATAGTGTCTTAATTAAGGTGATCACGAAAAGCACGATAATCCGATACTTATTCACTTTCAATCGTTCTGATATCATTAATCGTTTCTTATTCAGATGATTATCCAGGATATCACAGAGAAACCATTAAGGCCATACTAATTATCAAATACTCTTACTTGGGTAATCATCATTATTTGAATCATATCATAATGTTCCACAATCATAACAATATGTTAAGTACAAATTACTCCTTAACCCCTTACTTATATAATTACTAAGTATCCATTCCTTACTTGATAAATTACCATATTACCCTTAAGGTTGCATAATTACCAAATTATCCCTTGTCCACTTTAGATTACCAAATTGTCTCCTACACTTTTTAGATCACCATTCACCCCTCATAATTACTACACTTATCATATTTCCCATTTGGTTGGTTATATTACCAAATCGCCCTTCTCCTTTGTTATAATTACAAAACTGCCCTCGAGTTGGATAAATTACTAAATTACCCTCCTTCATTATCATGATTACTATTTTGCCCTTTTAGTTGGTTAAATAATTATCACTTTATCCTATAATTGGCTAAATCACCAAATTGCCCCTTTAGTTGGATAAATTACCAGATTGCCCTTCTCCTTTATCATAATTACCATTTTACCCCTCTCAATTATTTTAATTGCCATTTACCCTTTTTAATTATCATAAATCCCAAATTACCCTTCTTCATAATTACCAACATTAATTTACCCTTCTTCATAATCATAATTATTAATATACCCTTCTCCATATTTATAATTACTATATTACCCTTCTCTATTATTAAAATTACCATAATACCCTTTAATTGGTTAATTTACCAAATTACCATTCTCTAGTATCATACTTATCCAATTGCCCTTCTACAATCATAATTTAATCACTAAATTATCTTTCGCCGTTATCATAATTACCATGTTACCCCTTACTCCCAAGTTTACTATAATATCCTTTTATTTACAAGATTACCCTTCTACCCCTTACTTTTAAATTACCATAATATCCTTTTATTTATGAAAATTACCACCATACCCCTCTTACTTGTACAATTACCATAACACCCCTTTTACTTTACAAATTACTATCTTACCCTCTTTCATCCAAAATTACCATTTTTATCTTTCCTTATAAAATTACCATCTTGCCCTTCCTTTCCAAAATTACCATATTACCCCTTACTTATAAATTACCATTTTGCCATTCACTTATACAATTACCATATTACCACTTACTTAGGAAATTACGATTTTGCCCCTCTACCTTCAAAATTACCATATTGCCCCTTTTACTTGAAAATTACCCTAATACCCTTCTTTCTCACAACTTCAAATTTTTATCCTTATACTTATAAATTATCATTCCACCCCTTTCTTTGAAATTACCAAAATACCCTTTTTGCTTATAAAATTACCAAAATACCCTTTTTGCTTACAAAATTACCAAAATACCCTTTTCACTTATAAAATTTCCACTCAACCCCTTTATTCACCATTTTTATGAATTTACTAACACTACATAAAATAATGATATTAATACTTCATTTTTATCATCTAAGTCCACCAACTTGTCATTATTCAACATAATACTCATTAACAACTACATACATTGATTCACATACCTCATAAGCATAATTACTAAAATACCCTTAGACAATAACTTTATTCATGCATTAGCAACATGATACATCATAAACAAGCATTTAACATTTCCATCAATAATCAAACTCCTTCCTTAATTAACATACCTACATATGGCACAAAAGTTATCATGCTTTTTCTTTTTATCAAACAATATAAGAAACCATATACATATCATGCTAAGTACACCGAACATGCATAAAATCATACTAAACCCCTAATGTGCTAGCATATGTTTTTCCATATATTTAAGGGAGGATTAATGGTTACCTTAATCCCACAAAATATCAAATCTTACCAAGCATAATTAGCAACTCAACACCTAAAAATAATATCCATCATATTTATGTTAGAAACAAGAAATTAAAAAGGATAAGACTTTATAAAAATTTATTTAATAATAAAACACTTAACATAAAATACTATTATACCTTAAAAATTAGCCAAGAAATTTTCAAAATAAAGGGGAGCTCACCCTGCATGAGCAACGTGAGTTTCATGCAGAAATGAGAGGGGGAAAGGCTCGAAGAGGGGTGAGGTAGAAGAGAGGAGAGGTGGTTCGGTTTAGGGACTTTAGGCTAAAAAAGAAGGTAGTTAGGGGAGGATCTAAGGCAAGGGAATGGTGCAGAAGTGAAGAGGGGGTGTAGGTGGAGGCTAAGGATGGTTTCACGGTGGCATAGGGTGGCGGCAAGGCGGCGAAGTTGGCTGCCGAGAAGGTCGAGGTGGAGGAGTTGTGAAGGAAGGAAAAGGAGAGGGAAAAATGGAAGGGTTCAAGGGCTTTTTTTGGCCAACTAATGCATGGCGGTTGTAGAGGGGTTGCAGGGTGTCGAATGGTAAGTTGGGTGGCGGAAGAGGTGGCCGGACGGCGGCGGAAGCGGCGATTGCAGGTGGCTCGGTGGTAAGGGGAAAAACTAGGGAGAAAAAGGAAGAAGAGGAGAAGGGAGGAAGTGCAGGGCTCGAAGGGCTTGGGGGGTCTCGTGGTGGTGCAGGGTGGTAGTAGGTGATGGCAGAAGGCGGCGCAGGGGTTGGGCTTGGTGGTTCAAGTGGCGGTGGGCGGCGGCGTAGAGAGAAAACATAAAAAAATGGGGAAGAAGGAAGGAGAGAAGGGAGAGCTTGGGGGAAGGAGTAGGGCTCGAAAAATATGGGAATGAAGGGCTGGTGAGGGTAAGAAAAAGAAGAGGGTGAGGCAGGGGGAGCAGGCGGCCGATCGATGCTACAGCGTGGTGGCAGGGCTGGTCGGGTGGCAGGGAGAAGGAAGGGGAGAAGAGGGAAAGAAACAGGGGCACGCGGGGTGTGGTCCAAGAGCCGGTTTGGCTCGAAAAGGGAAGAAAATGACGGAGGAAGAGAGAGAGAGTAGCAGGGGGCATGTGTGGTGGTAGGAGGCGGCAGTGGTCGGGCGTGCATGGAGGACGGGAGCAGGTCGGGGCGTGGGAGAAGAAGAAGGGAAGAAGGAGACTAGGCGGGCGGCTGGACCGGCGCAGGAAAGAAGGGAGTCGGCCGATCCAGGGAGAAAAATAAAGGAAGGAGGGCGGCTGGGTATGCCGTGCGTGGGAGAAGGAGGAGCCGGGGGAACGAGCCTGGCCCAAACGCGCGCAAGGAGGGCTGGCCAGGTGAGGCAGCCCAAGGGAGGAAATAAAAAGAAAAAGAAAAGAAGAAAGAGGAAAAAGGGAATGGAAAATAGGGAAAAATAAAATAAATTAATTTATAAAATAATAAAATGTAATATTCTTGATAAATTATTTAAATTGATAATTTAATTCATTATAATCTAATATATTAATTTAAAAAGGATAAGGTTAGTAAAATATTAGTTTGGAAATTTATTTAAATAAAATAACATGATAAATAACAAAATATCCATTTTAATTTACTAAATATTCCCGTCTAATTTTATATACTCAAAAATCCATAATTTAATTAAATTAAATAATTCTAAAAGCTAATTTATTTCAAATAAAAGCTATTTATTAAATTATTAGTTTTCTAAAAATTTGGGGTATTACAGGTTCTACTATCACACTAAGTACCAGACCGGTTTCTTTTACCGTTCGAATACTAAATGCCAAGGCTAAAAATATACTTTAGATAAATTTCAAGAATACATTTACGAATTAAAGTAGCATAATAGTTAGGAAGGTTAACTCACCTTTCAAAGAAAACCCACTAATTATGGTTACAAAAAAAATGTTAGCAGAAAGGAAATACAAAAGGTGTGAAGAAGAACACAGAAGGACTTCTCAATTCAATACACTAGTAAGCATCTTGGATAACCCTACGCTTTCAATTCCAAAGGGAGCTTGCAAGCTAACATGTAAAGGCCACTACCCATTCAATAAATAAGGGCCCAAGAAAGGAACCCTTCAATACTATGGTACTGAGTAACGCTTTATACGAGACTAATATGCAAGGCCCACATGCAACACATCAAACACGCGATCATGGAATAAGACATATATTAACTTTAATACAATAACCAGTCGGATAGCTACATGCATCAAGATTAGATACCCCAAATGCCCATTCGCTTAGAATTAACAACACTGATTAGTGGAACAATCAAGCGATACTCTTTATAGTATAATTAGAGAGTCAAGTTGTCCTCAGCGGGAAGTGCAACTCACAAAATTGACACACAAAACTTATTAACAACATTATAATAAGAATGCCATACACATTAGTATGACATATTAGTTCATTCATTATTTTCTGTATTCAAGCCATTAGTGTCATAATGAGTCATATCTTGAATTATATCAATGTGGTTCAGGGACCCCACTATTAAGACCGGTTGACTAGTAAACCTAATGTAATCTAGGATAAAATATTCTTGACCACTATTATATTAGATAGACAAGTAAATCTACTATAATCCACATGCAGAATGCTCCTAACTACTATTATAACTAGCGGACCGATACACGGTCCCAACCCTTGTAGTGTTCCACTATAACTGATTAGTGTCATTTTTATAGATTATTATCATCCAAGGGATTCATTATTTGAGCTTGGGACCCCCAATATTCTTACTGGTGGACTAGTACTAGAAAATCAAGATAGAATGCACCTAACCACTATTGTAAACGGTGGACTTGTGAATATAATATAATTTAGGGTAGAACACACCTAACCACTCTTATAACTAGAACACTATTAAGTATTCTACAATCTAGGGAAGAACACACCTGACCACTGTTATAACTTATGGATCTATAAATATCTTGCACACGGCCCAAGCTCAATGATCTTCCACTTTAAGTGATTATTGTTTCATTCGTGTCTCATTTATTAAGATATCACACATACATGCATGCACAAACCATGTAAGACTCCTGAACTACTACAACCCTAACCAATCCTAACCTCATGGAAACCCTAACCCTCTAAACCAAGATAGACACACTCCCCAACAATCCCTTAAGTCCCTAAATTTATCTACTAACCCAAACATGCTATTTGAACCTTTTTTCTTGTAAGTCATAATTTTTCCTATTCCTCAGATATGATAACAATTGGCCCCTAAGGTTAATCTTCAAAACTTTAGTTTGCCCTAAATGAACCTAGCCCCTTCTCGACTACTTTATTGGTCCTAAACTCCCACAACCAGGCATATTTTACCTTGATTATCCACCCCCTAAGGTTTTATAGCCTAACTTCCCATCTTGTTCATGTGATACTAACCTTCGAAATTGAGCCTTTCTAGACACCCTAATTTCAC
Organism: Tamarix chinensis; assembly: GCA_030549775.1. Classification (NCBI taxonomy): domain Eukaryota; kingdom Viridiplantae; phylum Streptophyta; class Magnoliopsida; order Caryophyllales; family Tamaricaceae; genus Tamarix; species Tamarix chinensis. The sequence continues at coordinate 61,226,442 of CM060181.1, forward strand.
CCTCCAATAGCCTCTTATTCTTTAGCACTCTATAGGCTCCCCAATAGTGCATGTTGCCCAGCCATATCACAAGTTACCCCCATATCCATTCATAGCAACCGACCATACTCTCCTCACCTATTATCATAGCTCCATTGTGTTTGACTTGACCCATACATATCTATTAGAATTATCACCCTAACACATGCCCAAATTATTAAAAGCCCTTAACCTATGTAATAATTGTAACCATGCAGAAAGAGATGTTACTAAGACCATAAATCCCTATTCTCACATCTAACACCAATTAACATTTACCATACACATTTATTAGCACAACCACTATTGCACCCTTAAATTTACCAAAATATCCCTAGGCCATATAAATTCACCATTCATGCTCAAACATGTATTACTAATGCCACCAGACCCTATCTTTATACTTAGCACCAGCTATTTTCTACCAAGCACATCTATTAAGATAATCACACCTACACCTTCAAAATTAGTAAAATGCCCCTATGCCATTTAAAGACAACATTTAGGCCTAATATATACAGCTAATGCTACCAAAGCTTATTTTCATACTTAACACCAATCATTACACAACATGCACATTTATTAGTATAATCACCCTTACATCTTTAAAATTAACATAATACCCTTATGCCATGTAATAACACCATTTTATGTCAAACCATATTATGCTAATGCCACAAAAACTTATTTTCATACTTAACACCATTTAACAATTAGCGTACATGTTCATTAGTATAATCATCTTTTTACCTTCAAAATTACCAAAATGCACCAACACCATATGATATCACTATTTATACCCAAGCATAAAGTACTAATTCCACCTACCTTATTATCATACTTAACACCAATTATTTTTTAGCATACACATTTATTCGTATAATCACCTTTGCACCTTCAAAATTACCAAAATTCCCCTATACCATATGATATCATAATTTATGCCTAAACATGAAATACTAATGCCACCAAACCATACTTAACAACAATTATTTCTTAGCATGCAAACTTATTAGTATCACCTCCCTCGTACCTTCAAAATTACCAAAATACCCATATACCATATGATATCACCATTTGTGCCCAACATATATTACTAACACCATAAACCCCTATTTTCATTCCTAACACCAATTGTCATTTATTGTGCATATTTATTACCTTAACTCCTATTACACATGCCAAATTATTAAAATGCCCCTAGGATATAAAATACTAATAATCATGCCCAACCATGCATTACCAACGCCACAGAATCCTTATTGTTATTCTTAGCACCACCTAATCCCTAGCCACCACATTTATTGGAATTATCAAAATCATTCATTAAAATTTACCAAAATACACCTACACCCTAAAATATTGATATTTCTACTAATACATAGATTTATAATCCACCAAATTTCCATTTTCCCTCTTAGCAACATTCCTAACACATTAGGAATTCAATTTAGGTCTAAAAACTAGGATGTGTCAAAATGATCAAATTGCCCCTAGGGCTCATATTTATACTTTCTTAACCATAAGTGTCCATACTCACTTAGCTCAGTAGGTGTATACACATAACACTCATCATCAACATCAACCCCCTTTTCTTAGTCATCATTTCACCCTTATCACACCATATACGAGATAATATAATAATCATGGAATTGATAGTAACACATCATATTTACGTAAATCACATACCAAAAGCCCTAATGTGCTAACATACAATAATCCATACATTTTTGTGGGATATAATGGTTACCTTATTTCTAATAAAACCAACCTTAACGGGTATCCCGATTCAAAATGCTTAAGCTTCGATTAATGAAATTTTGTACCTAAGATAATCTCACAAGTGAAATATTAATATTAGATAAATAAAAGAATAATTTTTATTGAAAATATTAATCCAATATCTAGCATTATTAAATTATATAATAACTTAATATAGGCTAAATATACCAAAATCACATGGCTTGACTCACACTACCATACAACTTAAGCTATGTAGTATGAACAAAAGGAGAGGAAAAGGGTAGGAGGGGGAGGGGAGGGGAGGGGGATCGGGTAGGCTTGACAGGGAAGTGTTGATGGTTGTTGTGGGTGTAGATAAGGGTGGTGTTTGGGAGGTGATGTGGCAACTCAGAGGTGGTAGGGATTTTGGTGGTGGCTATAGAAGGAAGGTCTAGGGAAGGGACGGAGAAGAAAAATAAAGGAGAAGAAGATGATAAGGAAAAGGGAGAGGGGTAGGTGGTTTAGGTCCGGTGGTGTAGGGAGGGTGTTGGGTTGGTATTAGGTGGCTTTGGGGAGGTTGAGATGAATTTGAAAGGGAAAAGAAGAAGTGGATATTATCCATGTCACGTAAGGGATTCGTGCATATAAGGTTCATTGATTGAGAGCATTCCGGCCCTTGTTTTGAAGAACCCTTAATGGAGTCCAGAATAGGTTCTTGCTTCTTCCCATTAGTATCCCTAATCAACGAAGCCTTAACCTCTATTTTCATACTATCCATCTGCGCAAGACTATCATTTACGTTGTCCTTTAATGGAGTACAGATTACAGGAGAAGAATTATCCAAGTTATTTCACTTCATTTTTGATTGCTTCTTCTTCCACATGCCCGACAACCTTCGCTTCGACAGCTTCAAAAACATTCAGGGAAGGGAGGCGCAATTTCATTCAATTTTGTTTGCTCTTTGTGTCATGTGTTCAATGGTTTTTATAACCATTACACCTCCCTAATATTAGAAGATAATTCTCCTAAAAATTTAATAGAAATCTGCATATAAAGTTGTGGCTTTCTCCCTAATCCAAACACAACTCATAAGATAGAATAAGATGAAGCCTAAAAGATAGAATTAAGTTACTTGTGACTAATTCAACTTCCTTATCTCCTTAGCTAATATTAATGTGATAATAATCAATATTACACATCCGAAGTGTTGATTATATTCTTCTCATGCATATACGATGTTCATTCCTTCCATGCAACACATTCATGCCCTCCATGCATACTATGCACACATCTTTCTCACTATTGACTTGTTTCGCAAGTTTTGTTCATAACTAGCAATGTAGTCATCCCTTTGCCTTAAAATTTGTAGGGTATCCTCTCTAAATATAGGAAAATAGGTTCCAACAAAATAAATTATAAGTCTTGACCATTTGCTCCAGCATCATAGGGTGTTAGCTGTGTAGGTGACCAAGGATGGTGGTAATGTAAGGTGTGTAGGGGGATAGCTGGGGGCTTGTATGGCTGGAAGTGAAAGAGGAAAGTGACTAGCATGCATAGGGGAAGAGACATGCAAGGCTCAAAGAAGAAAAGAAAGGAAGGGCTGGTGGTGCAAATTAGGAAATAGGGGAGAAAGGAAATAAAGAAAATGGGAAAAGAAAAGGAAAAAGTAATTTTTTGGTTCAGGATTATAATTAGGTTTAAGTCTAAAATTGAGGGAATAATCTCACAATTATCTGAGGTTAGCATTTGACTAAAATACAATATATAAATGACCTAGAATTTTGATTTGGATTAGGTTAAAAGATTAATTAATCAAGAATAAGATTAGATAAAACTTTATGGTAATACATAATATCCTCAAGAACTAGACTCTTTCATTGCATTGAGATATCCACTTATCTTGGGTTGCCCCTTATTTTTATTTTGTAGCACCATTGCCCAATCTCCTATCACCTGAGAGTTATCCCCATCCTCCATTAATTGGTAATCTCACTACTAATCTAGCCATAAAAATGTTGGTCTGGAGTTTGTTAAGGGACAGTCATCCTGATATTATGTAATATGATGATAGGTAACTAATGACTATAAAGTCCATTATTATGCTCCTTCAAACATCTGATTGACGAATCGACAAAGTGAGATGCATGATGCCCTTTGATTTTATTATGCAACCTATGAATCCCACTAAAGGTGAAGTGTTATTTATCATGTAACCTTTAGGTAGTTCTAATTGCTTATAAGCTTCGTCAAAGATAATATCAACATAATTGAGGAACCTTTTCGTCACACAATTTATCATTTTCCCTTTAATAACCAAAGGGTAACTATGATGCTCCACCATGCTCAATTCGTCATCATTTGTTGTAAAACTAACTTCCTATTCATCCATTATTACCGTTTTGCTTGCTCCACGGAAGTCGGGTTTTCTAGTATATACCTCTAAGGCAGCGTTACATGCTTTTACCAAGGAGTCTCTTCTTGCAATAGTGTGTATAATCATTTGAGGTTCCTTGCTTTAGGGAGGTCAAGGAAATTATCAAACCATCCCTATTTTTAATCTAGATGAAGTTGTTTGTATTCTTCAAATGACCCTTATCCACCGACTCTTCTATAAAATCCCGTAATGATCAATAGTCCTCTATAGTGTACCCATACTCATGATATGCACACCACCTATCAAGATTTTTATTTCTCATGTCAGTTGGTATAAGAAAGGGCCTTGCAAATGCTTGTCCCATTTTCCACTTTGAAATAAATGTGATGTCAACCTAATGGAGTGTATTTACTAAACCTTCCACACTGACCCTATCAAGGCAATTACTTACACTACTGGCCTCAAACCCTCATAGTCTCATTCGTTCCTATACATATTCTTATTTTATCTCTATTTCCATGTTGAAGGTGTATCCACTCTTCTAGCTATCGGCAACAATATCTTACTAATCTCTCCGGCATCGATCCTCTCATGCTCATCTTTTCTTAGAGAAGTGTAAGATTTATGTTTGGCTAATGAAAAATTATTCACTAACTCTTTATCACTCAGTCCTCTAGGGATGGAAGATTGGGGGATACCGTTGTCCAACTCATCGATCTATCGAAATTCTTTATTAAATCTATTAAAAAATGAGTGAATATAATTCTTTATCGCTATATAGATTAGTAGTACGAGGATCGAGTTCATTTGATTATTGAATGGGAGACATATTTTTTTTTAAAAGATCCCCAGAGACGACACCTATTGTTTTGTGTGTTTTGTAAAACGAGGGCTTTTAATAAAATCAAAATAGTAGTTAGCAATGAGTGAATGATAAGAAAAAAATTTAGAGGAGAGAGGAGAGAGGAGAGAGAAAAAGTAAGAGAGTTGTATTATGATTTCATATGTCCCAAATTGCATACAAGACCCCATATATATAGGAGTAGAACAAGGGAGGAAGAGATAAATATATTGTGTAGTAGAGGACAAGATGTTGGCCTAGCTTGTACAGAGATTTGGCCTAGCAAGGGAACAATATGAGCTGCCTATCTGGGACCAAGATGAGTGTTCTTAAAAGCTTTATAGGCCAACTCTTTACCTTTTCGCTTGCACTCCAATACCAGATAATATTAGGTGAGGAAAAATTCATATCAATAGGTATAATTTATGAAATAGCTGCAACAATAATCATATAGAATTCTAAATAAGGAAAAGATGAATTTAAATATAGCTATAATTCCACAATCAAATAATATGTTATGTCAATGTCGTTATCGGTGTGCTTTATGAAGGGATTATTATATCATTTTCTTTATAATCTACAAATATTAGTGTATGTTCAAACTCCTCTTTTTTTGCCATATTATTTAATGATTTTTTTATTAACATTAATTTATATGTAATATATCAATTATTTAATTTGTGTTAGAGAATAATTTTATAAAGTTTTTTTTTATTTATTTACAATGAGCATTATAAAATAATATAAATTAATAGTCAAAGGTTATAAGCTTTTATCTAAAGATGTAGACATGACAAACCGAGTTGGACAAAGCATCTTGAGGGCTGCAAGAATATATAAATCCATTTGCTCGAACACCAAGGCGCTCCTATCATATTTCATTCTCGGAAGACAATACGCTTGTCTTAGGTGCTGCTATTAATCCTTTCCTAATCTAACACGATGGAAGTAAATTTGGTATGTACCTCAAGAGTATAGAAAATATTTATTTGTCACTGCCTATGCCTACAAAAAGTCAATCCTCCAACCAGTAACTTTAATCACGGTCTCAAATCAAACTCTCAAATTACGATTGTGATATTATGGCAACCATTTTATTTCAAAAGCTCCATATGTCTTTTAACACCTAAGATTTACGTGGGACCTCATGAAAAAAGAAAAAAGAAGCCAAAACTCTCTCGGCCACGCTAAAGAATTTCTTTGATCACCAATTGAGTTATAAACTTTGAGGTAACATTCTCGACGGAAAATAATTATTAAAAGCTACTTTATACTTAAATCAGCTTTCATCGCTCCACACATTTACATACATAAAAATAATATATCCTATGTCAAACCAATCACATAAATAAACAAAACACATTTAAAAAAATATATAAATATAAGTTTAGACTCGCTCGGTTTCTAATGGAATTTCATCATCTTCTCGCACACAATATATATATTTATATACGATCATCGGCTACCTCGATCGTCTATTCCCAGCTGCTCGTCTCTCACCTGAAAAACAGCTTCTAAAACTAAAAGTCACCCCCCCCCCCCATACATAAAGCAGCTTTCATCTAGACGCGCTAAAAAATTATATTCCAATGTCAAACAGTTGCATCTGTGGGTGCTGCCACAACCGCCCAACCAAAACAATGGCCAAAGGATTTCTGAATGGACTGCACAATTGCTGCATACTATGTCTCCGAATCGTGGCCTCCTCAATCCTAATAAGTCTCACTCTCTGGCTCTTCTTGCGCATAAACGAGCCATCAGTCTATGTCAACAACTTCGTGTTAGGAGCATTCGAAGATCGAGACAGCAAACTCGTCCACTACAACATAACCGCCCATAACCCCGACATATACAAATCAATTACCTACGACAGTTTCACGCTTCGAATTCACTATGAGAGCTGGAGTTCAAAAACTGGGGTTACGGTCAACGTCAAAGGGTTTGACCAGGGACCGGGCAAGAGTAGGGTACTAAGTAATCATACCGCGGATACAGGATATACATGGATCGATTATTTAAAAGAAATTGAAGATGGGGATTATGCTTTCGATTTGAAGATTATGATGAATGTAAGGTATAAATTTCTGAATAAAGTCATTGCAAGTCGTCAAATTACGAGAGTCGCTATGGTGTATTTTGATGGTAAGGGTCATGCTTTCATTGATCCCCGTAGGGGACTTCGTTTCAAGTAATTCAATTCAGCTATTCAGATCACGGAATTGTATTACGTAGTAATATGGTAGATATCAATATGGTATGTTTCACTTGTATTTTTCGTTTTCCCCCTCAATTCACATACGGGGATGTTTAGTTTTATTTTCATAATTTTCTATATATTTGTGTTGAATATATCATGTCATGAATAATAATGGATGAGAGATTTGCATTTAAGAGCTCAGTGTTGGAGTATTTGGGCTCCCTCCTAAATGATAAAGCCTATTTTTTTACCAAGATTATTTTTGTTATTTTTTATTAATGACCTAACATTGATAAGGCTAAAAATTAGCTGAAAAGTTGATATAGGAAGATGAGAAAGATTCAGATTTGAATCTGGTAGGTGAGAGAGAAAAAAATATAAAAATTCTTTTATTATTCTCTTTAACACATGTTTGATTAATTCAATGATCTAAAGTCGTTCATCATTGGATCTTATGGATTTTTTAACACAAGTTTCCCACGATATCAATCTTCATTATGAACGGTGGATATTTGATTTTGAGCTCCTCAAGTAAGGTTTTTGTTGGTATTGTAGTGGACATTTTTATTTAGGTTAGTTTAAGATTAGTTTTGGTTTTGGCATCAATTGAGTGACTTATTGTGCTCAGTTTTTGCTGAAAATCTACTAAGTTGCTGCTAACATCTTGTTGTTGATTACTGTGAAAAGGATCATTGTTTTGTGGTTTTTTTATCCATCTTTGGATGTGTTTATAGTATCTCTATTTTAGGCTTGCAAACTCTTTATCTTTAGGTGTTGCAATTGGTATCTAGTTGTACTATTTTTGGTTGATGGTTGTAACATCTAGTTATCACTTGACTACTAAACTTTGTATTTCATATTTCTTCTAGTGAAAGTTTTCTAACTAGATCGAAGTCTCCTGTGGTTATTTTTCTTTCACATTGGAAAGGTTTTTCCACATAAATGGTGTGTCATAGATATGTTATTGTTTCTATTTTGTTGTTAGTGTTGTTGACCCATTATTCCTTTCACCCATCAAAGTAGTATCATGGCATAAGATATAGGCTAATACATGTAAGATTGATTCTTTGAATGGGTTTAATTAGCATTGATGGATTGGTAAAATGAAGGATCACTTGTATGTGATATATTTGTGTCTAACAATTTTTCCTAAAGATAAATCAATAGATAAAATTGATGAAAATTAGTAATTTGATAATGAACAAGCTTGTGGTTTTTTTTTGTAATGGGTAGAGCATAATGGTAACAACCACATTTTGAATGAAATAAATGCAAAGACACTATAGGAAAAGCTAGAAAATTTGTGTTCCTTGAAGATTGGGAACAATAAATTTTTTCTCTTGAAATAATTGATGAATTTGCGATATAAAGATGGTTCATTGATTTTTGATCATGTGAATAACTTCTATGGTGTGTTAGATTAGTTCTCACGTATAGGCGTAAAGTTTAAAGATGAGGTTTAAGCATTATGGCTCCTTAATACTTTACCAAATTCTTGTGAGACATTACAGGCCTCACTTACTAATTCTGCCCCAAATTGTGAGGTGAACATGTAGCATGCTAAGAGTGCTATTTTGAATGAGGATATGAGGAGAATGAATCATATATCAAACTCACAGTCATATGATTTATTTACTAAAAATAGGGGGAAGTAAAGGTAAAATTTAGAAGGGTAGAGATAAGAGTCGTGTTAAATCAAAAGGTAAGTACAAGAATCTTGAATGTCATTATTATGGATAAATGCGGCATATCAAGAAGTATTACTATAAGTGGAAGAGAGATAACAAGAATCCCGAGAAAAAAGAATTCAAATGATGATAATGATTATGTTTCTGTTGCCGTATCTAATGTTATTCTCATTATAGTTGATGAGAATGTTGTAAATCATGTGAATCATAAGACGAATTGGTTTATTGATAGTGGTGCTTCGCAACTTGTTACTTCTAGGAAGGTTTCTTTACTTACATTCTTGGTGATTTTGGAGTTTTTAATATGGGTAGTGATGGCTTATTTGTGGTTATTAGCATAGGATATGTATGCTTGGACACTAAGTTTAGGACAATGCTTGGTCTGAAGGATGTTCAACATGCTCTAGATGTTTGCCTAGATTTCATTTCAGTTGGAAAACTTGATGATGAGGGTTTTTGCAATAGCTTTGGTTTCGGCTAATGGAAGCTTGCCAAAAGTAATCTGGTTGTGGCCTGAGGTAATAAATATGATAATTTGTATTCTATATAAGCTTCAATTTCTAGTAATCATGTGAATGTAGTAGTAGATAAAGATGTATCTGATTTATGGTGTAGCAGGCTTATCAACATACGAAAGAAAGGACTTAACTTCTTGGCAAACAAGAATTTACTCTCTGGTTTGTAGTATGCCAAATTGAAAAGTGTTCTCATTGTTTGGCGGGTAAAAAAGTAGGGTTTCTTTCCACAAGGATCCTCTTTCAAGAAGATCTAAGGTTCTTGAATTAGTACATTTAGATATATTTGGTACTATTAAGGTAAAATTTCTTGGTGGTGCACTTTCTATTGTAACTTTAACTGATGATCATTCTGGAATGCTTTGGGTTTATGCCTTAATATCCAAAGATTAAGCGTTATAGAAGTTTAAACACTTTCATGCCTTTGTTGAAAGAGAGACTAGGAAGAAGCTAAAATGTATTCATATTGATAATGGTGTTGAGTATTGTGATCAGTTTGATTGGTATTGCAGTCATTAGGGTAATAAGGATCCCAAAACTCCTCTAAAAACTCCTTAGTTAAATGATTTGGTAGATAGGATTAATAGAAATCTAATTGAAAGAGTTATATGTATAATTTCAAAGGCAAACTTGCCTACGTGTTTTTAGGGTGAAGCTTTACTTAGAACTACACATGTGATTAATTTGAGCCTTGTAGTTTCTCTAGATGGCGACCTTCCTAATAGATTTATTTTGGTGGGGGTGTCTCATATGATCACTTGTGTGTATTTTACTACAAGGTAGATATTCATGTCCTCAATGATGAGAGGTCAACGTTGGATTTTAACACTCATTAATGCATCTTTCTGGGTTATGGTTATGATGAATTTAGCTATAGGTTGTATGATCTTATGAAAAAAGAATCATATGAGAAGTAGAGATGTAATGTTTAATAAAAACAAGACCATTGCTAACATCGGCAAAGTTGAGATTAGTAGAGTTGAGAGTGATGATAAACTAATAGATATGGATCTAGTGAAGATACAATAGGTATGTGACCTTACTGATCGTGGAGTATAGGATGATATCGATGAGCATTTTGCTCATGATAAGCAGCAACATGATGGTGATATTGATGTTCTTGTAGATGATACAGTAGGTGATCACAAAAAAGCTCTTAAAGATGAACTAGTAGCTCCACTTAGGAAGTCCACCAGAGATCATAGGCCTTCTTCCAGACACTCTTCACAAGAGTATGCGCTTTTGTTTGGCTGGGGAGATCCTTTGTTTTATAATGAAGTTGTTGAAATTGGTGATAAAGTTAGATGGCTTGAAGTAATACCAAATGAGATGCAATCTTTATATAACAACCATTCTTTTGAGCTAGTGAAGTTGTCTAAGGGTAATAAAGCTTTGAACAATTTGTGGGTTTACAAGTTGGAGTAGGTGGAGCATTCTTCAATCCCATAATATGAAGCTAGGTTGATAGTCAAAGGCTTAAAGAAAAAGAAATGTGTTGATTTTGGAGAAATCTTTTCTTCTATTGATAAAATGTCTTTGATCCAAGATGTGTTAGGCTTAGCTGCTAATCTTGAATTAGAGATTGAAAGAATGGATGCGGAGACAACTTTCTTACATGGTGAGTTAGAAGAAGAGATTTATATGGAGTAACTATAGGGTTTTTAGGTGTTAGGAAATAAAGACTATGTCTACACACTTAAGAAGAGTCTGTATGGATTGAAATACACACCGATTAGGTTGTATAGGAAGTTTGATTATGTTATCAAACAATATGGCTGTAAAAAGAGTACATTAGATCACTATGTTTTTATGCAAAAATTTGATGATGGTTATTTCATTATTTTATTGCTCTATATTGATCATATGCTTATTATTGGCAAGAACACTTCTAGGATAGAGAAGTTGGAGAATGAGTTAAGCAAGTCCTTTTTCATGAAAGAGTTGTGTCCAATGATGTAAATTCTCAAAGTTAGAATCATTTGAGATAGAAAAGCTAAGAAGTTGTGGCTATCTCAAGAGTAATACATTGAGAAGATACTTTAGAGATTCATGATGGACAATGCCAAAGCCGTATACATTCCACTTACTCCTCACTTAAAGTTGAGCTATAAGCAATGTTCCTCATCTGATTTAGAGATGAAAGAGATTAAGAAGATTCCTTATCCATCTGCCATGGGTAGTTTGATGTATTCTATAGTGTGTATGACACCTAACATTTCTCATGCAATTGGAGTTGTTAGTAGGTTCCTTTCTAACTTGAGTAGAGAACATTGGAATGTAGTAAACTCGATGTTTAGATATCTCCATGGCACTTTTAGTTTGAGAATTTGTCTTGGAAGTGATGAGCTAGTCATTATGGGATATAGTGATTTAGATATTGCTAGGGTTATTAACTTATGGAAATCTACTTCAGATTATTTGATCGATTTTGTAGGGGAAGCAATGTTATGGCAGTGTAGACTTTAAAAATGTGTTGCTCTGTCGACTATAGAATCACAGTTCTTTGCTATGACTGAAGCTAGCAATTAGTTACTAGATATAAAGAATTTTCTTTGAGAGATTGGTTTTGTTTAGGTCAGTTTAAAATTAGTTTTTGTTTTGACTTTAATTGAGTGATCTATTATACTAAGTTTTAGTTGAAAATCTATGAGGTTATTTTTAACATCTTGTTCTTGATTACTATAAATGGGCTCGTTGTTTTGTGTCCTTTAGTTTTGCCTTTAGATGTGTTTACAGTATCTCTATTTTAGGGATGCAAACTCTTATTTATGTGTTGCAATTGTTGTCTAGATATTCTATTTTGTGTTGATGATTATAGCATCTAATTAGTACTTAAATACGAGACTTTGTATCTCAAATTTTATCAAAATTAAGGTTTTCTAAATGGATTGAAGTGTCCTGTGATTGGTTTTCTTTTGCTTTGGAAGGGTTTTTCTTCATAAATTATTTATCATTAATTTCTTAATGTTTTTATTTTGTGGTTGACGTTGTCGATCCATTCGCCCTTTGTCCCATGACTCAACACATGTAGATGTGACTTTTACAGTCTCCTTACGTTGGCAATGATCTCCACAAATTGTACGAATGCATATTATGATCGAATGTCAACGACAAAAAAATAGGAAAAATGTGGGAACACTGTTGCTTAGCTGGTAGAAATAAGCATTTTTCGTCGGTCAACGATTGCCTTATATATATATATATATATATATATATATATATATATATATATATAAGCTAGTTTTAATTTGCTTATAAAAACTGTATTAAAAGACTTTCTTTTTATAGGAGCGGAGTAGTACTTTAAGCACAAGGTGAAGAGAGTATTATAAGAATAACGGAGAAAATTCAAAATGAGAAAAAGGAACCAAAGCTCCGGAAGTTAAATGAGCAATTTAGATTAAATGACTTTCGACGCCCTGCATCCCCATGCAGGACAACCACTAGTCGTTGTGGTGTGCGGTAACCTTTAATCAATACCAACGATCTACCAGAATTATACTCGCATTTAGGAGATTCCAATCAATAAAAGAATATCATCCACCTAACATCCAGTAGTAAGTATACAAATAATTGGTGCGACTAGCTTGTGCAGTTGCATTTGCATTAGTTGGAACACACAAGTGCAGATGCTGTACTAATCCCATTAAAATAACAAACTTTGAGTAATGAATTATTTATTTAACCTAGTTGCAATAATATGTAAAGAATTTAATATTTGTCACAAAGTCATCGAGACAGCACACATGTCTTAGGTATTGTCACTACATGTTATAAGAAGGTGTGCACCATGTAGGATAGAAACACACTTATAAATAATTACTAAAAATATAGTAAATTAACAACCTCGTGGCACGTAAAATGGACCTGTCAAGAATATATTTTCTAAAATATTATTCCCTGAAAATATAGAATTATATGGCTGGATATAACGTTATCGTTCATTAGAAGTTATTTCCAAAATAACACATTAAATCTAGTAAACTATATAGCATTGAAATTTGGAAACAAATTTTAAAGGAAAACATGTTATGGGAGGGAATTACCACTTGTTCCTTTCACTATTCTTTGTACTAATCCTTGTTCTTTCATTGCAAAATCGTGTACAACTGATACTATCCCTAGACTATTGTTTTACAGTATTCAATCAAGCGTATGATCAATTTCACAACACATATTTGTATACATTCTTCCAAGACGATTTAGGTAATATTGGTCTTTTAAGCAATCATTTTCTAGCATCATTTCTTAGTCTCCCTTTTATGTTCCTGTTGATGATGGTTGACTTACTCTTTACTATGTCTCTTGATTTGTTCCTTAACCTACTCCTTAGCCAATGCATAATAAAGATATATATTCATAAAATTCATATAAGATAACGGATGTGTTGTCATATACATGCCATAGTAAACCCTAAAAAAAAACACAAATAGTAAGTAGTGTGTAGGGGTGGATCCAACAAAGACTGTAATCTAGCTTGTAATTTCTATTATCATATAAAATTTTAGATTATCGAATTAGGAAAACTAATTAATAATAATAAAAAGAATAAAAAGTAGTAATTAATATAATAATTAAATAACAATAATGGGATAATAGGGATCAATTGGCATATTTAGTATTAGGATAGCAATTGATCATTGAATAAAATGGTAATGTAGTATGCGTAATGTCAACTTGTAGCAGCTTGGCTATGTCTACTTCCTAGCATCCCCTTCTACAAATAAATCAATGTCTGCTTATGATTTATTGTCTAACCATTTAATAACCTTGGACAAGATATCTGGATTTAATTAATGACAGCATTAATGACTGGGGAGCAGCTAACAAGAACCATCATTACAATCTATTTGAATGATATAATTCTAAAGATTAGTACACATAGATTATATCAATAACCTATTTGACACTTGCAGATGTATATGTTAACAATTATGGATTAACTATACTATCATAGCATCCAATTAGCACTCAAATAAACCAAGTGCCTAATCTAGATAATAAAGTCCTAATCTTGGATTGGTGATCATTTAAATCAGATTATTAATCTAACTAAACTTACACATAACAAATAACTCCAATTCACATATCACAATTAATTATCCCGTAACCTTTAATTATCCTCCAACCTCATACTAATCTAGCCAAAGATATTGATAAAACTAGAAAATAAAGAATTGAAACACATAAAAATCATAACTTTGTTGAAATTAAATTAAATGAATGATTATCGAGAATTACATTAAACATAATAGTAAGTATGAAAGGAAAAAAGAAGATAAAGGAAAGAAAGAACACAGGAGACTGAAGAACCGTAAATAATATATAATCTTCAATCCTTCATCTACAAGAATTGACTAACTAAATCTAACTTTCTAACTGTAATGGTTTAGAAATAATGAAAATCAAGTATAAGTTCTAATGGTGGTGATTCTTTTTGATGTTCTATGCAATCTAACATATATTATATTTATAGATAGAAGACCATACAAATCAGATTCAAAATATGTTAAAAATATAGTCTGTGTTTGTAAATATGGGCCATCTATATTTTTACACTAACATTATACATGCGAGATGAATTAATAGAGCATGTGGGGGAAGAATCAAGGAAAGACTAGTCATATTTCCCTAAATATGGGGCCTTATAATTCCTATCGCTTCATGGTCTTCTCTTGATTTTTTTTTTGTCATACGGCTTCTCTTTTATAGTCTTGTATGATCCTACTTCCAAATTTCCATTACTCCAAGCTTCCTTTTGGTAATATACTTCTTTTCATTAGTTATCAGCCCAAATTACCTTGATTTTTTTTATTTTTCTTGCATAACTAGGCCGAGAGAGAAGACTTATAGAAAAGGGTGAAATTGTCATAAAAATTAACCTAAGCTAAGTCTTGATAAATCATATAATTCTATAAAATATGCACCTATCAAATACTTGAACTATTATTTACCTGAAGCAATGCAACCATGAAATGTATGAGATGTCCGAAACATCAAGTCACATGTGATCCCCTTTTCCTATTGCAAAAAAGATATATCAATAATTAACATAAAAAATGCACATTTTTCATCTGGACCCATGACAATGAAAAGTAAATATGTAGAAAATTATTTTAAACTCATTTGAGGTTAATGTGTCACAACCAAGTCACTATCCACTTCAAATTTTAAGTGATCAATGTGAACAAATAAGAATAATATGCCAATAGATTCTCACTTTAGGCATGTGGAAGAAATCTTCTCTCATGTGTCTCCAGTTTATATTTGCTGTCAATGAAATTCTCTTTATTGTAATGATCAGCCATATGATTCTCACTCTTCTCTATTCGCATGCTGTAAAAATAATTTATTTAGTTCCAACTATTCATACAAGCTAAGACTATCAATTAGAGATTTCTTTCATTGTCTATTTCTTAAGTGTCATCTCTAAGATTATTGATTCCTTTATTTTTTTAATAAAAATAAAAGTATATCACTAAAAAAATAACAAAATGCAAAGCACACTCAAAAAGAAAAAATAAATATAATACATAAAAAGAAATAAAAGATAATAACATAATAAAAGAGAATAAAATTATTAAAACCAACAAAAATTACTAAAATAAATATAGTACCTTCTCCATTCTTAGAGTAGGCATTGTCCTTAATGACTAGACCATAGAAATATGAAGCGAAGGAAGGGGTGGTGTTGAGCATGGATAAGGACAAGTGGGACTGCAAGAGTCAAAGTTAAAAACATACTTCAAAATCCTCCACTCTATGTTCTTCAGAGAATGGTTTAAGTTAAAACCCATTAATTTTTCATGTTTGACATACCTTAACACTTTTGAGATAATATTGTATCAATGTAGTGTAAATTTATATTCTTTTAGAATTTGAATAAACTTCTCTTCCTATAATGATGTAAGATTACTAGCAATAATAATAGGAAGAGTTTGAGTTTGATTATCCACTAAAAAGGCATATTTTAGATTACCGGGTAAGGGATTCAACTCAACTTCTGCTTCGTTATCTATGGAGGGTTGGGTTTGTCTTTCATAATAGGAAATTCAGCATGCTCCCTTATGTTATTAGACTAAGCTTTGAAACTATAAAATATTCATCTATTTTCTTACACAATTCATAATTTTCTTTTAACTCCTAATAAGAGTCTATATCTAATGGCTTTATAAGAAAAACTTTTACTAGATCATCACTTGTTAATTGAAAACTTGTTGAGACAAAGTGTCAATTATATCTACATTAAAAATATATTCACAATCAGTAGGATATCTCATGAAGGCATCGGTATTAAAAAGACTTGTTTCCAAGTTGAATTACGTAATAAGGACACCATTATAGACATCAATTTAAGTTAGAAAAGTTTTTAGAAATGGTCTTCCCAATAGAATAAGAGAAGGATTGGAGATCCATTATCTTGCACATCTATAACATAAAAATCAGGAGGAAAAACAAGTTCATTTACTTAAACAATAATATCATCTATCACTCTATAAGAATCTCTAGTAGATCTATCTACTAATTATGTCACAATTTGGGTCTCTTTAAGGGGTCCTAAACATAGGGCATCAAAAAACAAATAATGACCTGACATTTATAGAGGCTCCTAAGTATACCATTCATTTTTCATACCTCATGACATTAACTTGTTACACTTCTTGTACAATGAGACATGCATTGGTAGCATGATCCGCATATAAACAAATTCCACATAGTTGAGTATACACTCCTCCTTTCACTACCTTTTATTGTAATGAAGTCAAATTATTCAATTTTTCATGAAGTTCTATTATTATTATCTCCTTTACACAGTGAGTGAAAAGGTAGTATTTCTAGCACCAAAATATTGGGAATCAGACAACATATTAGATTTAACCTTCTGGCCTTAGTTGGGGTCTTATCCACTAATGTTCCTCTCCTAACATTATCTATCATATTACGATCCACAAGCATTAGTCCATCTTTAAAATAATATATTAATAATTGTTTATTAATTTCATAGTTAGGACAACTACCATATAGTTTCTTAAATCTTTTCCAATATTCATGTAAAGACTCTCCCCCATAATTCCTAATACCACATGTTTCTTTGCTAATATTCATAGCCTTAGATAATGGGAAGTACTTTTCAAGAAATAAGTTGTGCTTATCAATCCAAGTATTAATAATTCCAATAGTGAAGTCATGTAACTACTTATTAAGATTATCAGTTAAAGTAGAAGGAAAAGCTTTTAATTTGAGTTGATTTACACTTTCTCTCACTGGTTTCATACCAGCACAAGCTATATGAAATTCCATGATAAATTTTTTTGTATCAATAATGTAGCTTGAACTAGAAGAGCTAGTATCTCATAAAACTATAAAAATAGGAAGGGCACGTATCAGTCCTAGTTAAATCTCACACTCATCATGTTCATCAATATAATTTATGTAAAGGAGATTAGGATTAAAAGTAGGAGCTACAAGCTCCTTTAAAGTTTGGTGAGCCATTAGTTCTTCAATAATTTCCTCAAAATTATCTTCAATGTTTTTGTTAGATTATGATGACCTATCACTTCAACATATTCCACTCACCTTCGACTTCTATTTGCCATCGGAGAAGAAAAATTAGGATCCACCAATTGAATGAGTTGATGATTATTTTTGCTAGCAAATGCTTTTAAACATGGATTCCTACTAGAGATGAACAAGAAGATAAAATTGAGATATAATTAGAAGACGAGATAACAAATAATAATAATAAATGATAGTAGAAATAAGAATTAACATTGGCCAACCCCAACAATAATGCCAAATTTTGAGCATGCCAAATTAAACCTTAAATAAGCACGCAAATAATAATATGTGAGTAGGAATCGATCCCATGAAGAATGTAATCTAATTATTAATTTCTATTATCATATAACTTTTTTCCGTTATCGAATTACGAAAACTAATTACTAATAATAACAATAATAAAAACAATGAATTAACAAAATAATTGAATAACAATAATGGTATAATAGGGATTTGAGGACATATTCAGTAGAGGGACATCAATCAATCATTGAATAAAATAATTATGTAGTATTTGTTATGTTACATTTAGAAGCTTGCATACGCCCACTTCCTAGCATCCCCTTCTGCAAATAACTCATGGTCTGCTTATGATACATTGCCGAACCATTTAATAAATTGGTATAAGATCTCTAGATTTAATTAATGCTAACATTAATGATTAGGGAGCATCTAACTATAACCATATTTACCATTTGTTTAAATGATATAATTCTAAATATTAATTAATAAATATTAAATCAATAACCTCTTTTTTGCTTACAAATGTATATGTTAATATTTATGGAATAACTATTCTATCCTAGCATCCAATTAGGAATCAAATTAACCAGGTGGCCAATCAAGATAATAAAGTGCTAATCTTAGATCATTGATCGTTAAACTTGATTTATTAATATACCCAAAAATACACATATCAACGAAGTTTACTTCACAACTAATGATTAATTATCCCTTAACATTCAATTGTTCTCCTATCCCACACTAACCTAGCCTTACATATTAGTAAAACTAGAAAGCACAGAATCTAAACACATAAAAATTATAACTTTGATAGACATAGAGAAATAAAATAAAAAATGTTAAATTAAACTACACAAAGTCAAACTCAATAAAATAAATGAATAATGGGATTTATATTAAGCACAATAATAAGTACAAAATGAAAAATTAAAACAATTGAAAGAAAGAACTTAGGAGATTGTAGAATCCAAACACTGTATGATCTTCAATCCTTCAATTACTGCAATTAAATAACTAAATCTAACAAATTAATTTTAATGGTTTAGAATTAATGAAAATGAAGTCTAAGTTCTTATAGCAATGCTCTTCTTTAATGTTCTATTTGAATTAACATATGTTATTTATTTAGATAGAAGGACGTACGAATCATATCCATAATATGTCAAAAATAAGGTCCATATTAGTAAATATAGGGCACCTGTATTATTTATTTATCATTATGCATGTGAAATGAATTAAAGGAGGACATGGGGGAGAATTAAGGAAATATAGGTCATATTTCCATAATTATAGTCCCCATATTTCCTGTGTCTTTATGGTCTTCTCTTGATTTTTCTTCACATGATTTCTCTTTTAGTGTCTTTCATGATGGCACATCAAAATTTCCATTACTCTAAGCTTGGTTCTCTAATTATATTTATTTTCCTTAGTTATTAGCCCAAATTATCTCAATTTTATTTTTTTCCTGCAAAACTAGGATAAAAGAGAAAACTCGAAGGAAAGGGTGAAATTTTTATAAAAAATAAGCTAGATCAAGATATATTACATTTTTCCATATAATATGCACCTATCAATAAATGAAAAGTCTAATGCACAATATTGTTTGTAATATCAAAACATATGGGATCTGACATGTTGTTACCAACTACAACTCCCTTGCTAGACTATTTATGGATATATAGGACTTTTTATACTACCATTGAGGAATTGTGTAATGAATTAAGTTTATGTAATATTGTGCACACCCTACAACTATTAAACATACCACCAATTTCTTGCATTGTGCACAATCTCTAGAAACAAAAACTCATAGGTCTTGTATCTAACCTAAAGGACCTAATAATATCCACCAACCAAAGAAGTAATAGCAACTATACAATGTATAAGGAACTAAGGAGCTAATATATGAAATTTATATGCTATTATTCTATGTAAAAATGTCATTTATTCCCAATTATTTTATAAGATTTGATCTTTTCTTGAGTTTTTCTCTTTCGGGTAGATTTTGCAAGAAAAGATAAAAGTAAATTAATTCAAAGGAGAAATCTAAGGAAAGATGAAAACAAGCAAGGATCACAACAAGAGAACATGGAATCAATGGAAGAAAAGACGAGAACTAGAAAACAAACATCTAATGAGATCTCGTGCTAAATTTTGCAAGAAGAGAAAGCAAAGGGGGAAGAAATGTGGTATCCCCATGTTTATTAACACAGGGGGCTGTGTTTTGCTATAAAAAAAAAGAAATTTCTTTTACCAAATTTTAGTGAGTTTAGGAACAAGAACATGGTACCCCATGTTTTACAAACATAGACTTTGTTTCTCTAAAATTATGTAATTGCTCATACTAGCTTGTCCCTGATATATTTTTCTTATTTCCATGTATTAGAGGAGTTTGTCCTTTTTTTTTCTGAAAAACTAGACTTTCTCTTTCTCTCTATGTTAGGCGTATCTTATAATTCTAATTCCATTATTATTATCCATTATAATTCATCATACTATTGGTGTTCTGTAATTTAAGTTGATAAGTTCTTATCCATTCATCTATCAAATATAAATGTCTAATTTTTGTTTAAATGAAAGTTTAATCATTTTATTCAATTTTTATTTCATTAACATTTATAAATTATTTTTCATTGTGCTAATGACTATTGATAATAATTAGAAAGTGTTGAATTAAATTTTGTGTAGTTCTAATTACGAAGATCATAGCGTAAATTAATAGAGGATTACAAGAATCAATGATTGAATTAGGGTTTTATATAAGAAAGGGAACTTTAATTTATGATTTTAAGTGTAATCTAATTAAATTAACTGATAGAATTGAATGCTTTTGTATCATTTATTATAAGTTTAAAATAATTAGATTAATCAATTTATTAGAGTAAATTCTAATCAAATCTCATGTGATGGAATTAATATTTCTTTGTTAATTATTATCACCAGAGTAGCAAAAGTTTAATCATTAATATTGTTTATTAATTCATATAGTTATATGATATGAGCTTCCAAGATTATGGTTGTAGATTATCACTTTTTGTTCATAACTCTACCATTTATTGAATATAGTGTTCTTAATCTCGGTTATTAATCAGATAGATTGTAAATTGAGAGCTTATTTGATTTACTAGAATTGAAGGAAAACAAGGAAATGAATTATTTTGAGTTTCTATAGGTTATCATTAGATCATTTATAACTATTATTTTCTAGATAATTATTTGATATCCTAAATCCATAATTCATTATCTCCTGTCCCGATTCATTCATTTGTGAGTAAATAATTTTATTACTTGTCAATAGGATAGAATTTGTTAACAGAAATCAATGCAATTAGATAATTGGGGTTTTTATATTAGCCACAAAATTCTTGATTATAAGCCATTTTTTATGGATTTTACTTCCACTCGCCATTTACTATGTACTTGGGATAAGGATTTTATTGTTAAACTTGTTGTACATAAGACAGTGCATCAAGAACTAAAAATTAAAAAATTTAATGTTGTGTTTTGCAAAGAAGAAAATACCAAAGGAGACTTAGAAACACAAGATGTGGATGATTTGTGTTATGCTCTTAATTAGTTGCATGTTACTAACATCAAATATAAAAGAAATTTTCACATAGCTAAATAGACAAATGGGATATGGTAGATTATGGTGTAAGCTTGAGAGGGTTTTATGCAACCTTGGATGGCTTGATACCTTTTAAGCATCCCACACTCACTTCCATTTTCCTTTTATAACAAACTGCTCACCCACAACTACCATAATTCTAAAACCAAATTAGCAAGGTAAACTTCCCTTATGCTTTTATTATACATGGATGGAAATGAATGTTTTCTCCCTTTGATTCAGTCACAAAGGCATACCTTTGTTTATGGGAACAAACCACAAGCTATAAAACTCAATCTCTAAGAACTATATTGAAGCAATTCAATAAAAATAACTTTAGAAGTATTAGTGACAAGGTTTAAAAGGCCAAAGATGACTTAAAGAAAATACAACACAAATATACCTTGAATCTCTCAGACCCTAACCTGAATGATCAAGAAAAAATTTCTTTTGAAAGAGTGTAAGCATCTAGTGAAATGTGTTGAGTTCATTTATAAGTATAAAGGAATAATTAATTGGCTTGTACTAAGTGACAATAATAATAATTTCTTTCATGCCATTATGAATGATGAAAAATGAAAAATAAAATTCTTACCATTAATGATGATAGTGGTATTTTTATTACTTTACAAAATTTTTATCATCATTTGGGTGTAGAAAGTTCATACCCTCAACCATTTAACCCTACACTCATGCAAGATGCAGCCAAGTTGAATACATCTCCATAACAAACTCTTTTAGCCTATGTTACTATAAAGAAGTAAGAAATACCATGTTTCTTTAGCTAATGGAAAGGCACTACACCCTCACCAATATAATGAATTTTTTTTAACATGTTGCTAAGATATCATTGGATTAGATTTATACTAGGTAATTGCTAAATTTTTCACAAAAGGTTTTATGCCAAAATTTCTTAATATCACTACTCTAAATAAAGATCTAATGATTCAAAATGTTTCTACTCTAGTAGATTGCTAGCCTATTTTTTTGTTCAGTAATTTGTATAAGGTTATTGCCATAATCTTCACACATAGGCTCTAACATTTGTTTCCTTCACTGATTGGGGACTCACAATTGGTCTTTGTCAATGAATAAGCAATATCTGATAAGGTTCTTCTACCAATATAGTTGATTGAGGCTATAATCAAAAATATCTTTCACCTAGTATCATGATCAAGTTAGACATAAAAAAGACTTATGATTTTGTTCAATAGGATTGCCTTGAAAATGGTCTATATGTAATACACTTTCCTATTAAATTTGTGAAAATTACTATGGCATATCTCTTCTTATACCCATTCCATTAAATTTAATGGCATCTCACATCATCCATTTTCAAGCATGGAGGGGTTTGAGGCAAGGTGGTCCCCTTTCCCTTACCTCTTTATTTATGGTAATAAAATTTTTAAACAAAAAAATTTAGATCATTTGGTCACCTAATCCTAGATACAAAAAACAAAGGATTGTAGACTTGATTTTTGCAAGTAATTTATTCTTCGTTTGTAGTGGTAAGAAAGAGTCAGTGGAAGCTATACTTAGTATTCTTCTTCTTTTTTCCTGTATATCAGGAATGGTTATGAATAAAGAAAAAAGAAATGTCTATTATGGGGTTACCTAATCACAATAGTTAAAAGAGACCTCTCTACTTAGTTTTATATACCAAAAGCAAGTCTTCCATTTAAATTCCTTGATGTTCCCCTTGATGGAAAATACCTTATGAATAAACATTAACATGGTTTGATTGATAAGTTTACGTCAAGATTGAGGTCTTGGTAAGCTCATTTACTGAGTTAAGTTAGTAGGATGTAATTGATTCAATCAATTCTCTTTAATTTACAAACCTACTGTAACACTCCAAAATTTAGAACTTAAAATTTTCATTTTGCAGAAGTAAAGTATCAAAATAGGTAGTGTTATTGCCCTAATTTGCATAAGTTCAATTTTCTTACCTTCCTTATACTAAATGTTAATGCTCAAAAGAAGTGAGATCTAAAATAATTCAATAGAAGGAAGAGATAATAATATAATGAAAAAGTATGGATAAATATCCGCCCTACAATAATGATAACAAGAAATAAAATTAGGAACATAAGATTCCAAACGAAAACCAACTATATGAAAAGTTAGCACCCAATGGTACCACACCACTTAGCTCTAATTTTTAGACCCCAAAGCCCATTTTGAGAATGAAATCTCCTCCTAAGGAATGTATTAATCTTCACAATGCTTATACCCCTCGTGTCACTCCATGGCTCATATATAATAATATTTGAATGTAGTATGAGTACAAATTCCTAATATTGAGCAAATCATAATAAATCACGAGAGTTGGCATGCTCATATTCCATATAATCTTACAATAATCAGAAAATATAATGAAAGCACAAAAATAGTAAGATAATAAGATATAATAACCATGTTATAATATATATGACATCAAAAACTCATGCTCAACAACCAATATACTTAAGCATTTCATATTAATCTCAAAAATATATAACAACATCATATTCCATGACTAGTAAGGTAGTGCACTAAGGCTCTACTAGCCAACCAACCAAATCAATTCAAAATACCAACAATGGTAACAACTAACCACAAATCAAAGGCATACTATTCCTAAAAAAAGCTACTTCCTTATTATTTATTTTAATTAAGGGGAGATAATATCAATCTAGGGGTACTGACAGAAACCTAGTCATACTGGCTCACAAAGGTAACCAAATACCATTAGTGTCCTTATTATTTATTTTAATTGAGGGGAGATAACACCTAATTATAATGTTACATGAAGGTAATACAATACCCTCATACCTCCTAGACACCTAATTCTTAAGTATTGATATCCTTTAAGTAATAGAGAGAGCTAATTAAAGAGGATATATGGCCTTACTAGGGAACTATAACATGCTCATTAAAAAAATAAAACCAAATTAAGGGATAAACCTTATCCTTAAGGTAGCTAATTTTAAGGATTCATAATTCATAATTCAAGGTTTTGCATAATAAATATTAATATTTTATCTAGTGATCACAAATATTACATAATGCACAAGTCAAATTTCATAAATAATAATTTTTCTTTAATTTTTAATTATTTAAGTCATGTCTAAGGTCAATGGTCCAACCTAAATTTAATGTCAAGAATAAGGTTAACGTAATAATCTACTAAGATTATTCTTTACCCACTGATTTGCTTTCAAGTGCATTAGATAAAAAAAATTATCAAAATGCTTCATATAGAAAACATTCATAGGACCTTAATTAAGAATACATAAAATAATCTTAGGTCATAAGA
Source organism: Tamarix chinensis (assembly GCA_030549775.1). Taxonomy (NCBI): domain Eukaryota; kingdom Viridiplantae; phylum Streptophyta; class Magnoliopsida; order Caryophyllales; family Tamaricaceae; genus Tamarix; species Tamarix chinensis. The sequence goes on from CM060181.1 coordinate 61,251,504, forward strand.
ATCACTCACAAAGTGTGATAGCCAAGTATTTACTTATATTATCTTTGAAAAACAATTAACAACATTTGTTACAATGGTTTGATCCTAGCATTGTATAGGAAACAACTAAGCTTGTTCCATCTAAAGCGAACTAACGATTAACTAACTTAGCTTTTAGAATAAAAAACTAGTTGTTAGATGCAACTAATATATCTATTTCCTATTTTATTTACTACCTCATTTGAAGCCTTATGTTACAAATATAGATGTTGGCTTTATTAGTTGGCTAACTAGTTCTTGTTAGTTATAATAATCAATAATTACAATATATGTTACAGATAGTCAAATCAACCAATTTAAAGGAGAAAAACATGTCTCATTGCACATGAAATAATAAAGCTAACAAGAACCCTATTTATATAAAATGATAACTATGTCTCTAGACTTACAACTTTATCTTCTATGTATAATAACCATTCTTATCTTGTAATATCTTATAACACATTATTTCTTAAGTATGTTCGCATCTTGAAGTATCTTAATCTTCTCCTTGATAATATATAACATACCTATAAGAATGTCTCAATATAACCTTATTAGTGTTAGTAATATTATCAAATAAAGATAATGTGATTGACCCCATAACTAAGTATATCAAATCCAGACCCTCTTGAGAATCCATAGATGCTTCTACATCAATCTCCATAAATTTGAAAGAATTTTTGCTCAAGTGGACATCACTATAATAAGAATAGAAGTCACTAATATTAAATGTCCTTAAAACTCAGTTGTCGGAATCTAGAAGTGCAAGTTCATAACCATTATTGCCAAATATTTTAATGATTTAAAATAGTCCATATACTCTTGGAATTAGTTTATTTTTCTTTATATTGAGATATATTTCTTAATGCAAATGTAAACAAATTAAATCACAAGGAGAAAATATATTTGGAGTTTAATTTCTTTTAGCTTGTTTTTAGTACCTTCCACTGGCCCTTCAAATTTTTACCTTGATTTATTGATGAACCTTTTGGAAGAACTTCACTCAATCCTTTTCTATAGAGCTTTTCAATTCACCTTTCTTTAAGGGGACCATATTGATAGGCATGTTTGTATTCACTCCATATATAACTTTGAATAGACTTAAATGAATAGTACTTTTAGTGGCTCGATTGTAGGTAAATTCTGCATGAGCTAAGTTAATATCCTAATCTTTAGTATTTTGCTTACCAAACCTCTTAACAATGCACTAGTACATGAATTAGATTAAACAGTGGCCAATATAAGGTAGTTTAAACTAAGTCGCCGTTTAAGCCATTGCCTAGTAAGAAAAAACATGGAGGGGCATTTTGGTAATTTATGTAGAAAGTATACACGATGATTTTATCATCCTTAGCGAGAGAGATAAATATCAGATAAGGAAATATATGGTAGTTGTAAGGTATAACCACTGTGTATACCCAAATTGTAACACCCCAAAATTCACTAATTTTTTTATTTAAAGCGGAAGCAATTAAAATAGGAATACTTAAAACCTGTGAATTCTGGAAATGTTACCGCCACACTTAGTACCAGACCGGTTCACTCCGACCGTTCCCGTGCCAAGTGCTAAGGCTAAAGAAAAGATTAACAATCAATTACAAAATTAATACAAACTAAACTCCAAATAATCATTAAACGGTTGTAAAACAAAATCAGAGTACGCATCAAGAAATGTAATTCATTTCCAAAAGAGAATTAAAATTACAACCGATAAAAGGTTCATTAAAATACTCAATCGAGTACCGAATCAGAAAATGATAAATACTATACCACAGAAATAACAAAAGGAATGAAATCGTGTAAAGAATGAATACAGCCACAACACTCTCGATCTTCGAGCCAAACATGCTCAACAGTCAGCCCCAATTGATATCTCGCCCACCTGCACAAATTCAGAAGGGCATACTACTCGTGGGAATGAGCAGCACCCATGAAAGGGGTGATCAGTACGCTACGTACACATAATCCATGCAGAATAATAACAGGGCAATCCAACATAACAACATAAAGGTATATGAACAATTCAGGTAAACATACAGAGGCCCATCTATAATCCAGATTAATCATTTAATTAATCTCTTATTAGAATTCGATTCACACCATGCCTTTTTATCAAATCCATACAATTATGGGAACCCCACTATTTTTGCCGGTGGATCGGTCGCGAGGGTACATGCCCTGCCACTATTATAGCCGGTGGATTGGTCGCGAGGGTAACATACCCTGCCACTATTATATGCCGGGGGATCGGTCTGGCCCCTTCTCGTACGGTGTTCCACTGTAAGTGATTAGTGTCTTCCCATATCTTTCAACATATAACATTTTGTTTTGTTGAGCTCGGGATCCCCCACTATTATAGCCGGTGGATCGGTCACGAGGGTACATACCCTGCCACTATTTTAGTCAGTGGATCGGTTGCGAGGGAAAACATTCCCTACCACTATTATGCAGGTCGATCGGTCTGGGCCTGTCTCAACATCTTCCACTTTACATGATTAATGTATTAAGTATCTTATTCAAAGGCTCTCACCGTGGACATGCATAAGTCATCACACATCACAAATCATAAAATTCCACCATCATAATTACACTTTAATCACTACATACACATGATAACACAAAAACCCTAATCAGCCACCACATACCTCAATTAACCGCAACAAACCATAGTTAAGCACAACAACCCAGAGTTCGTTACTCCAAACCCTAATTCAGTCTCTTCTGTACCCTCATAATGCTCCACGTACTATTTTCCATCCAAAATAGTTCAACACCCAAATAACACTTACATTACCTTCCTTACATGCTAAATTAACTTTCCACAAGTAAATTTCATACCCATGCAGACATTAGTCTCCCCATGCAAACCTTCAAACCTTTTTCATGCAAACCCTAAATTTCCACGTGAAACCCAAAATTCAACCATGCAAACCCTAATACCACCATACAACCATCAATGCCACCATGTAAACCCTAATACCACCATACAACTATAGATACCACCATACAAACCATGATTCCGTCATACAAAACCCTAAATTCAATCCACACAAAACCCAAAGATTCACCTATACCAAACCTAAATTCAAACCATATAAAACCCAAAGATTTGTCCATACCAAACCCTACATTCAATCCATACCAACCCAATATTCATCCTTACCAAACCCTTGATTCAAATCACATAAAACCGAAGATTCATCCTTACCTTACAATTGATTAGATTCTCCCACATAAAATCATAAATTAGATTCTCCCAAACAAACAATAAATTCGATTCTCCCATATAACATCATAAATTAGATTCTCCCAATTAAAATCATAAATTAGATTCTCCCAATCAAACAATAAATTTGATTCTCCCATATAACATCATAAATTACATTCTTCCAAATAACATCATATATATTATATTCTCCGCATAAAACCATAAATTATATTCTTCCACATAAAATCATACATTAGATTCTTCCTTATAAATCCATAAAAGTAGGTCAACTCCCTTCCCTTAGTCAACTTCTTTCCCCCATTATCCCTTTTCATCCTTTCTCTCACACAAAGCATATCAACATCCTCACATGCATGTCTCAACACACATACCATCACATATACAATATTTCATCATATATAGTACTCATGCCATACAAAAACATACTTCAATTTCACATCATACCACATACGAAATAATTAATAATAATAAACATAGAATACATAACATGCGAAGTACATAATGCATAGAAGCACACAATGGCCTTAGTAAACCCTTACCTAAAACGACACCGGTCTTGGAGCACGCTCCTACGCCTCCTCAGGGCTTAGACCAAATAATAACATATGAATAAAACAACCTTAACAAAATTCTAACTTTGCTAAAGACATAAAAATAATAGAGATATTATAAACCATGATAATATAGGGTTAAAGACTTTATCCTAATAATAATAATGATACTAACATAATAATATCAAAGATAATAAAACTAATATCAATGAGAATATAAATAACAACAACAATAATAATAATAACAATAGTAATAAGAATAATAACATTATTAACAATACTAATGGTAAAATATTTGCATTAATAATAATGGAATAAGAATAATAGAATTTTGAAATATAAAATAATAATAATTATACTTATAACATATTAATATTAATAATATTAATAATAGAAATAATAAGGGGAATAATAATAAAATCAAATTAAAATACAATAGGGCTTCAGCCCTCAACATAAATAATAATAAAACAATAATACTAATAATAAACCATATTAAGAACATAAATATTAAGAATAATAATAATGGTATTTATATGCAAATAATTGAAATAAATTAAATCAAGGCTTATAATAGTATGGAAAATGGTTGAGAGGGTCTAGGGTTCAACCCTAGGCTGGTGGGGATAGGCGGCACCGGTGGTGGTTCACGGCGGCAGCGGCGGTGGCCGGAAAAATAGAAGAAAAGAGGGAAAGATGGACGTTGGGAAAAAAATAGGGAGAATTGAGGTGAGATAAGAGGTGTTTATTGTTTCCCTGGAGGAGAGGGACAAAATGATGGTGGTGGTGCAGCCAAATGTGGCGGAGCACGGCGGCGGACGGTGGTTTAAGGTTTCGGGGTAAAAAATATTCCGGCGAAACGAGCAACCAACTTTGCACGTTTATGGAGGCTCGTGCAAGAAGAATCAAGAGGTAAAAATGGTTTAGTTAATTAGAGGAACTTTCAGGGAAGAAAATGGAATCTTTCGGTGGCGTTGAGGTTGGCTAAAGGCAGTGAAATCTGCGTCTAAAGTATCGGTGATGAACAGCTCTCAGCAAGGGTTTCGGGGAAGAAAAATCTTCCACAACTCCTACAATCAGGCTTTTTATAGATGGTATATGGTATAATTGGGTTTTGGGGGTCGGTAGGAAGTTATTAGCTGCGAAGATTTGGGTGGTCGGCGCCAGAAAACGGCCGACGATTCCTTGGTTTTGGTCGAAGGTTCGCAGGGTTGGGGAGAGGAAACGGGCGAGATTTAACGTCCAATAATTATTCCAATTATTCCTGGAGTTAAGAGGAAGACAATGAGACAAGAAATGACCGGTATTATTCACTGTAACCGGAGATGCCATTGACGATGCCGGGACTACACCATCGTCGACGGAGGAGAAGGGAGGAAGAAGGAAGAAGGAAGGGAGGCGGACCGGTCGGCCGAATAAAAGAAAAGAAAAAGGGAGAATCGGGCCGGTCGGCGCGTGCTGAAGGAGTCATTAAATGAAACGACGGGTTTCAGTGTAAAAGAAGGAAAAACGCGGCGCGGCACGGGGCGGAAGGAGGACATCGCGCGGGCGCCGGCTGGGCCGAGGGAAAGGAAGAAGGGGAAAAGATTGGGCCGCGGGAGAGGCCAGCCCAAACGGGGAAAAAGAAGAGGAAAAAGAAAAAGAAGAAAAAGTAAGAAAAAGAAAAGGAAAAAGGAAGAAAGAAAAAGAAAAAGGGAAAAAGGAAAGGAGAAAAAAAGATAGATTAGGGCCAATTAAATTAATCTGAAAATTTAGAATATTTAAAAATAATAATATTTAAATAAAATAATATTTAAATCCCTTTTTTGGCTAAATTAGGATTTTTAAAAAATTTTCCATAAATTCCATTTTAATTAGCAAAACACCCAAATTTTCTTCCATTAAAATATTTATAAATTATTATTAATTTAAAACTATTTTCTCATTCTTATTTTAAATAAAATAATTTATTTAATTAATTTCCAACATAACATATTTAATTACCCAAAATACCAAATTTTCTCTAATAAAAATACTTAAAAATTTCTTCTTAATTTTTCCTAATGAATCCCTTTTCATTTTAATAAAATAATTTATTTAATTAATTTTTATAATAAAACTTTATTTAAATATAATATTTAAAATTAGAAATTTTTGGGGCATTTCAGAAATAGTGCAGAAAAGGAATACTCGACAACTATATATTAAGCCTACCTTGTATGTCCTTAACGATAGAGGTAACTATTAATTAAGCATACACACAGTTGGGTTACCTTATAATTGTTGTGTATACTCTCATGCATTTTTAGGGTATACATGGTGGTTATACCTCATCGTGTATACCCATGTATCCTCTTTTTTTCACTTCGTTATTTTTTAATCTACAATCGCTATCAAATTTTAACTTTACCTCTCATTAACCAAATAGTCCCATTCGAAGCAATGAAGTTCTACAAACAACTTTTGTCTTCTCTCATCTCTTTGTTATTATTCTTACTCATTTTTCCTCCTTTTTAGTTCACCGTCGTTATCTTTCCCTTTATTTTCTCATAGTATGTCCATTATTCTTTATTCTTCTTTTCCTTGAAGTTTAAGCTTGTGTATAAATTTCTCTTTTTTATAAAATTTACTTGTGGTCTTCTATACTCAAACATCTACATATATATTTATACTATATATGAAGTTGTGGTTTATATCTGTATAATCTATGTTGTTCATTTTTGTGCTGATATATTTTGTGATGATATATTATAAAACTATATATTTTTAAAATAGAGCATATAAACAAAATTGATAATACTCTATAGAAATCATGGTATTGTTATTAGTGCAAATGTTTTTGTGTTGTATATGTATTCCAGTTATGTTGGTGGTTTTTTGCTTCTCTTGGTTAATATTGTAAGATTTTCTATTTTTGTTTGTAATTTAAGGGGAAAACTATACTTATTTAACATTATGGATCGTAAGTGGATGCATGCAAGTAGGTTTTCAAGAGAATATATAGATGGTGTTCAATACTTTATTAAGTTAGCTGTTGAATAATCTAAAGATCCTATGTAGATATGTTTCCATGTGTAGATTATGAGAATAAGATAAAAAGAGGGGTATATGAGATACAAGATCATCTTATTATCCGTGGAATTGATAAGAGTTATACAAGATGGATATGTCATGGAGATCCACTTCTTAAAGAAACTTGTGTGGTTGACCATAGTGATATTGAAGTTACAAATTATTTTACCTATATAGAGGGCTTGACTAACAATGTTGAAAAACATTTTAGAGAATATATAGAAATATTTGAAAAGTTAGATAGTGACTCAAAGATTCATTTGTACAATGGTTGTGTTAAATTTAGAAAATTATCTGCCATATTATGACTGTACAATTTGAACGCATGTAATAGATGGAGTGATAAAAGCATCACTTCTCTTCTTGAGCTCTTAAAAGAGATACTTCTATAAGATAATATATTTCCTCCTTGTACTTATGAAGCCAAAAAGATTCTATGCTCTATAAGTTTGAATTATGAAAAGATTTATTCTTGTCATAATGATTACATTTTGTATCATAATGAATATACATCATTAGATAGTTATGAATGAAAATTGTTATGATACAAGAAGGATAAAGTTCCTAATAAGATGTTGTAGTACTTTTCAATTACACCAAGATTCCAACACATGTTTTGTTATGAGAAAAATGTAGAGAACCATATATGGCATATGAAAGGAAGGTTTTTTGATCATAAGCTTAGACATCTGAAATGGTTCCTCAATAGAAGATGATTAATTTTAATACCCTAATTTTGAGAGTGAAGCTAGAAACCTGTCGGTTGCACTCTATTAAGACTGAATAAACCCTTTTAATGGAAATACCAACTATGTTTTATAACTCATTATTCTAGTGATCTATAATCTTTGCCCATCATTATGTATGAAGAAGAAATAGATGATTCTATCCTTATATCTGGTCTAAATTAGCTGGATAATGATATTGATGTTATTTGGCTCCCCTTATTGAGGATTTAAAATACATGTAGGGTCAAGGAGTTGAAGTAGTTATTGCACTGAGTCAAGATTCTTTTAACTTAAGAGCAATGTTATTTTATACTATGAATGATTTTCCTACTTATGGTAATCTTTATAGTTATAGTGTGCGTGGACAATATACATGTTCTATTGGTAAAGATAGCACAAAATTTCTCTATATTCTGAAGAGTAGGAAGAGTGCTTATCTTAGCCATTGTAGATTCTTAACTACGAATCATCATTATTATAATAGAAGAAAAGCATATAATGGTAAAGTTGAAGAAGCAAGATCTCAGTATGCTCTAATGAGTTTTCAAGTATTTGATAGAGTAAAACACTTTAATGTGTCTTTTAAAAAAAAAATAGAAGAAAATAGTCACTTCAAGCTGGTGGAAGAAGAGATTAATCTTCTTTAACTTTCGTTATTAGAAGAACTTGCATGTAAGTAATTATCTTGATGTGATGCATATCCAAAAAAATGTATCTGATTGTCTAATTGGCACACTTTGGAATATGCTAAAAAAGATAAAGGACGGCATTAATGCTTAGTTGGACTTGGTTGACATTGGTATAAAAACATAATTACATCTACAAAAGATGGCAAATAAAACTATTTTTATTTTTACCTCCTGTATCTTATACTAATTCCATAAAAGAGAATATCTCTTTCTATGAGTGCTTGTGAGGAGTGAAGATTTCCAAAAAATATTCATCAAACATTAAGTAACTTTTTTTTGTGAAATATTTGAAGTTAGTGGGTATGAAATCTTGTGATCATTATATTCTCATTTAAGACTTATTGCAGATTGCTATATGTTCTATCTAACTAACAAGGGTTCAAAGTGTCTTCACCAGATTTTGTTTCTTTTTTGTGAAACTATGTTTTAATGTTATTGACCCTACAAGGTTGGATAAATTATATAGTGAGATTTTACTATATTATGCCAGGTTGAGATGTATTTTCTTCCATCAATCTTTATAATCATTTTTCATTTAACAATTCACTTGGTTAGGGAGGTTAGATTATATGGTCCAATTTATTGGCATTGGATGTATCAATTTGAAAGTTATATAATTTTATTAAAATGATATGTAAGGAATCCAAGCAAGCCTAAAGTTAATGTAAAGAAAGGGGGATAACCAGATTGCCATAATTTTATAAAGATAGAGAAAGGGATATTGTGCTTAATGTTGATTTTGATGAATTAGGGTATCTAGTGGGTGAGAATAGAGATTTTTTCACTTATTGGACTTAGAGGGATGCTCGAAAAGAGTTGAAGGATTCAATGTGGGATGATACTATAGTATGATTTAAGCATTAGAAATAGCTATGACTTTTATTGTTATTACCTTATAATAATTTAATTATATGCACACTAACTATTTGATTTTTTATTATTGAAGCAAGTATTTAATGTTGAATAACAACATAAGAATGTTTTTATGAGTCAAGATACAAAGTCATGGACAAATTGGAAGTCATGGATGGTGAGAAACCATATATATGTAGCTAATACTACTATCATATCAACACCCCAGATAATGAAAGGGATGTGATCACTGTCAACCAATGGAGAGGGATCTATTTACAGGGGACTTCAGAGGAATAGAGAGTATATAAGAACATACTATTATTAACTTATGTTACAATTAGAACTGACATAATCTATCTATTCAATGTGGTAGGTGAAGAGCTCTAAGAAAACAATTAATGTAGAAAAAATAAATGTATGCTCATAAGACAGGGCGCAAAGGCAATAAGAGAGATAAAGAAGCCTTGGTATATATATATATATATACCTCTATGCCATTCTTTAATGTTCTAATATTATTACTAAGTATTTTTACTTTATATAGTATGAGAAATAGCTAATGGAACAAGAAGAGCTAACCTATACCTAATATGTACCACTAGAGTTAGATGATGTTTGGATATATGCCAGACTAAAGAATAGAAACCCAGCTAATGAAGCAACTCAACAGATAGTTGAGAAAATTTTAAGGAGTAGAATATTTCTCTTTGCTTAATTTAATATGGTTACTTCTCCCAACATATTTTTCTTAATTTAAATAGGAGAGTTAGGAAAGAACTATCCAGATGGTGCTTTTGACAAAGAATGTCTAAATGACCTTTTAGCTCATGCATTTGGCACTCAAAATCATGTTGGCCACTATAGGACACATAGTTATGGGTTTAACTTATCTATGGTATATATATTTTGCTCTATTTCTAGCACTTCAAAAGGAGAAATTTGAATAAATAGAGAACAAAGTGGTAACGTTACGGGAATGAAAATAGGTAATCCTTGGAAAGTTGGATAGTATATCCTTATTTTCACAATTTCCATTTGAACCCTCCACATTGTCCCTAGACCCTTTTGAAAAATTAATGAGGTAATATACTACACTACATTTTATGCATTTGAATGTATTTGTTTTTTTTTTGCAATAACTTGAATCTTTTACCTATTAATTACTCGAAGGTCAAAGTCCTTATACTACTCCATTAATTGAGTAGAGGATGGGCCTGTTGTAGCAAATACTACTCCATTAATTGAGCCTAACTCTACCCTTCATACTTAACCATTAGGGATTGATAAAGTTTAGGTCTCAATTCATTGTGTCTTCAAGGCGTAATTAACGGAGCTAGTGCCACTTGATGTAGCATATAAACATGAAAAAGAGCATATGCCCATACTATGTTTACTAGTCAAATAATTCATTGGATGGTAGAGTAACCTTATAATTATCAAGGATAAGGAAATCTAAACTTTTTTACTTTTAGATTAAATTATTATTACTTAATTGATAATATATGATTTAATAATTATACCATACACTCTTATTTACTTAGGGTGTTAATATTCTCACAAAAAGTATTATTATGAGGGGAAAAAGATATGGAATATGTGGATTCCCAAAAGACTTGGGAATACAAACAATGATGAAGCATCATGACCTATCCCTTTAATTTGGGTTGTATTTGGATATGGTACTTTCATTGGATGGAAATTCTGTTAGGTTTCCTCTTCCAGCAGATATGCACATGAAATTAGAAAATGTGAATATCTGGATTGGGGCAAAGGATATCCTATATTTGTGACATAGTGAAATGTTATATTATCAACATATAATTGCATATTTGAGGTAATTTAAATTGTTTCATGCTTTACTTTATTTTAGTTATTAGTTGGAAGTACTATTTTGATACTAAAAATGTAATTTATTCTTTTATGGTCATAGATTCTTAAACAACAATTTATTATCTGATGTCATGGATGGGTCTAATGTATATAGATTTCTATGCTTAGACATGATCTCTAATGAAAACAATAACATTGAACATGTTCCATATGTAGTTAATGTGATAAAGATGGCTACACAGTCACTCTTGTTGCTCCAGTTTCCATTAATATGCATTGGGTACTAGTGACAGTGCAGCCATCTTTAAGGACCGCGTATTGGATGAATTCAATTGAATTTCCTCCTTTTTATGTTCCTAAATGGCTTGTATAATGGTAAATATTTTTCTATATATTGATATGAATTAGAATCACCAACACACACACACACAAACATAGACTCTCTCTCTCTCTCTCTCACACACACACACACACAAACACACAGACATAAACCCATAATTTTTTATTATATGGCAAGTACATCAATTACATCCTTCAAAACTTTATCTAGGCAATGAAAAAAGGGAAAGGAATCACCACTTGAAATACTCCATCCTAAAATCCTTTAAAATGTGTTTGAAATAATGTTCATATAAGATAAATTAGTTTTGGTTTTGAAAAGTCATTAAATTATAATAAATATTTGATTTTCAGGCATACTAATCTATAAGTTTGCCTAACCAATAGAATAATACAATCAGAGATTTAAAATTTTATTCTCAACAAACTAACCAACTAGTTTCCTCAAACCCATCGACTCATTATAATATAATTTTAGATCTTTTTCTAATTTTTATTTGAATTAATTTTTAATGTATATGAAAACTTCTAATTAGAATCTAGTTGTTCTAAAGAGCATCTTTTGGTGTATTGAGATTATTTTGACATTATTTATATTATTCTATGATTTTCTTTAGTTAAATTTTCCTAAAAGGCACATTTTGAAGCATACGTCACCTTTTCTTTTCTCCCTCACATTCTTCTTTCAGTTCTGGTAGTTAGGCTACATGTTTGACTCCTTGTATATATTTCCTAACTTACCAACCTTCAGCAATTATTCCCTCCCTAACTACACTCAACCTCTCTCACTTCATCATGTTTTCTTTTACACCATGATTGTCTGCACTCAACCATACTAGTCTTATCTCTCTCCCTTTTGTGGATTTTGATTAGCTCCTACACCCTCCATTCATAATTCATTTTGACTTCTTACCTATTGTTCTTGCTCTCTTAATCCTTTACCTTGGAGAAATTTCCTATGTATTGAGTATTCTCAACTTTTCTCCCTTTTTCATCTCTATTGAGAAGAAAACAAAGGTTTCTCTTATTTTCTTCCCACCTTGGTTAAGTTATTGTCTCTCTTTTCTTCTTCTAATCTTAGATTTATATTTCCTTTGTTTTTATTAAGTAAGGAAGGTTTAAGGTTTGAGAAAGTCTGAAGATACTAGCTTCATTTCCCTTAAAATTTAGTTTTGGCGAAAAGGTTGATTTGTGTTTTTTTGTTGTTGTTGTGGTTCTTCTTCTTCTTCTCCTACTTTTTTTTTATTTTAATGAAGTTTTCAAAAGGATTTTTAATGGTTTTTACACTTGAGTCTCTTGGGAATCGAAGTCTTCAAAAACACTAGTCAAGTAGGAGTTTTTTGCGAGAAGACTTTCTTTAAGTTAAAGCATTCTCATCTTTATTATGAATGAGGTTTTTGTTACTTATTATGGTTCAATGTTATTAGGGTGTCTTTTTCTTGAGCATAGGATAACAATATTCTAGAATTTGGGCATGTGATAGACTTTCCTTCTAAATTTTAATAATTGTTGATTTCTCTAATTTTATGCATGATTTGGTGGTTTAAGAGTGACTTCCTTTAAATATGAAAATTATCATGAATCCATGTAATTCTATGCGTATAGTATATCTCTTTATGTCTTTTACTACATACCTGCATACTATGATTAATATGGCTAAGTTTTGTGAATTTTATGTGTGTATCACAAGTCTAGATGTTGTTTTGCCAAGAGAAGTAAATTGATTCTTTGACCCTATTAACTTATTATTTGAACAGTCAGTGAATTATTGTGTGAATAGTCAAATGATTTGAAAATTTTGATTGGTTGGTAACAACATTAGTTGATTGGTTCTATTAACGAATTGAGTGGTCCTTATGAGTAATTAATTGATTTTTCAAACCCATCAACTTATGAACTTTTGACTAAAGTGGTTTGGTCTATTCTTAGACCCATCGACCTATTGGACCAAACCCATCGACTAGTTTTCTATGAATAGCAGATCAGTGACACCAATAGATTGAATAGTTCATTTGTGTTATTTTTGGTTCTGGTCTGGTATGACCAGATTGATTGACTAGTCCCAGGGACTCATTGACGAGTTTGACTGTATTCCGCTTGGTTTGTTGTTATTTGTTGTTCTTTCTTAAGTCCTTTAATGTTAATATCACCATGTAATTACAACATTTTAATTATGATGAAAACCATGTTAATATTGTATTTTTTGTTTGTTTGGTGTTATCACTTGGAAACAACTAATTAGTTATTTATAGAATTAATTTTATGATTTATGATATCACTTGGTGATTATTAATAATGGAATATAATTTTGTTTAAGCCTTTTTCTCCAACTCTCAAGGTAGCTAACCAAGAGTTAGTGGTGGGTCACCCTATGGTTTATATTTTCATTCAATACCTATTTTCTTCTCTACCAGGTTGCAGTCGGTACAAGTATGCTCACTTTTTTGAGGTATAAGATCATACTATGGTAGGCCAACATGGCACTAGTGTCTAAGATAGTTGGGTGAGGTATCCTAGTACAAGCCCTCTGACACTTCATATTATCTATTGCTTAGGCAGGTATGGTGTCCCACCTTTTTAGCCCTTGCGGTGGAGTTATTTAAGGTATGATGGGTGAGGTATCCCAGTACAAGCCCCTTTGATGTACTTTGATCCCATGTGTTAGGTGTGGTATCCCAATTTGTGTTAGACCTCGCGACAGCTATCCTCCATCTATGTTGGGTGTGGTGTCCTTAGAGAAAAGGTCCTTAAATGTATCTTGACCCTATGTGGAGGGTATGGTATCCCATTGTGTTTGTAAGCTACCACGACTTTTGTTTATGGTAGAGAACTGGGTGTGGTCGAAAAAATAACTTTTAATAATTGGAAATTATGTGATCACTAAAAGAAGATGTAACGCCCCAAATTTCACTGCTTTTTTTTAAAAGCGGAAGAACTTAAATTAAAACCCGGTTCTCTCCGACAGTTTCAGTATCAAGTGCTAAGGCTAAGAAAACATTAACAATCAATTATAAAATTAAGACAAACTAAACTTCAAATAATCATTAAACAGTTGTAAAAAAAAAATCAGAGTATGCATCAAGAATTGTAATTCATTTTGAAAAAGAGAATTAAACTTACAAGCGATAAAAGGTTCATTAAAATACTCAATCGAGTAATGAATCATAAAATGGTAAATACTATTCTAAAGAAATAACAAAAGGAACTAAATCGCATAAAGAATGAATACGGCCACGATACTCTCGAACTTGAGCCAAAACATGCTCAACACACAGCCCCGACTAATGTCTCGCCCACCTGCACAAAGTCAGAAGGGCATAGTACTCGTGGGAATGAGCAACACCTATGAAAAGGGTGATCAGTATACTACGTACTGAGTAAGTTAACCGAACACTAAGGCCAACACATAAAATCACATAAACCATGCATAAGAAAAAAATTACATAAAGGCCATCATGATATCATATTATCGATCAATCATTCGGGTACATACATAAAGGCCCAATTATAGTCCGGATTAATTATTTAATTAATCTTTTATTGGAAGTCGATACACACCATGCCTTTTATCAAATCTATGTAAGTACAGGAACACCCCACTATTATTGCCGGTGGGCCGGTCACTTGCGGGACAAAGTCCACACCACTATTATTCGCCGGTGGATCGATCACTTGTGGGACAATAGTCCACACCACTATTCCTGATCGGTTGATCGGTCTGGTTCCTGCTCACATGGTGTTCCACTGTAAGTAATTAGTATCTTTTAAGTACTTTAGCAAACTTTGGTTTGTGTTTATTGAGCTCGAGGTCACCCCACTATTATTACCGATGGGCCGGTCACTTGCGGGATAAATTCCACACCACTATTATTACCGGTGGACCAGTTACACATAGGACATCATGCCCTAACCACTATTTCTGACCGGTGGATCGATCTGGACCCGGCTCAAAATCTTCCACTTTACGTGATTAATTTTTTAAGTATCTTATTCAAAAGATTTCATCCTGGACATGCATGAATCATCGCAAATCACAAATCATAAATTCTACCATCATAATTACACTTTAATCACTAATGACACATGATACAGCAAAAACCCTAAGTAGCCACACCAAACCCTAATTAACCACAACAAACCATAGTTAACCACTCCAAACCCTATTTAACCATAACAACCATAATTAGCCATTCTAAACCTTAGTTAGCCACAACAAACCACAATTATCCACTCCAAACCCTAGCTCCGTCTCCTACGTACCCAGATAATGCTCCACGTACTATTTTCCATCCAAAGTATTTAACCACCCAAACAACGCTTATATTACCTTACTTACATCCCAAATCAACATTTCATACGTAAATTTTACTCCCACGCAGACTTTACACATCCCATGCAACCATTCGAACTTTTTATGCAAACCCTAATTTCCACGCAATCATTAACTCCCATGCAAAACCCTAACTCCACCATATAACCCTAATACCACCACAAAACTATTAAAACCACCATGCAAAACCCAAGATTCCCTCATACAAAACCCTAAATTCAGTCCACACAAAACCAAAGATTCATCCATACCACACCCTAGAATGGATCATCTCATACAAAACCATCGATTAGATTCTTCCATATAAAACCATAAATCAGATTCTCCCATATAAAACCTTAAATTATATTATCCCACACAAAACCATAAATTAGATTCTCCCAAATAGAACCACAAATTATATTCTCCCACACAAAACCATAAATTAGATTCTCCCAAATAGAACCATAAATTATATTCTCCCACACAAAGCCATAAATTATATTCACCCATATAAAACCATAAATTATATTCTCCCATGTAACACCACAAATTGGATTCTCCCATACAAAACCATAAATTAGTTTTCCCCATATAAAACCATAAATTATATTTTTTTTCACACGAAACCCTAAATTTCCCATTTTATTCTTCCACTCATGAATCATTACAATACTTAGGTCAACTCACATCCATTGGTCTACTTCTTTTTCCATCCTCCATTTTCATCCTTTCTCCCACACAAACTACATCAACCTCCTCACATGCACGTCTTACAGGGTCACAAACCATTCATCACATATACATAATACACATGTTATGCAAATACACAAAAACATACTTCAACTCCACATCATACCATATACGACATAATTAATAATGATAAACATAGGATACATAGCATGCAAAGCACATAATGCATATATGCACACAAAAGGCCTTAGTAACACCCTTACCTAAACGACACTAGTCTTGGAGCACGCTCCTACTCCTCCTTAGGGCTTTGACTGGTTTTACCTATTATGAGGGAAAAGCTAAAATTAGACTTCCACCTATCAAAAATACTATTAATCACTAACTTAATATAAGACCAGGCTTTTGATAAAATATTAAAATACTAATAGCAAAAATACCAAAAATAATATCAATATTAATGATAACAAGAATAATAAAAATAGTAACAATAATAATAAAGAGGACATTACTCAAAAACATAGTGAAATAAGGGCTTCAGCCCCTTTACTAAAATAATACTAATAATAATAATATTATTAAAATAAATAACCAAATTTAGTAATAATAATAGTGATGAAATAATAATAATAATAATAGCAAAACTAATAGTAAAGTAGTTGTAATATTAATAATGAAATAATAATAGTAGTAATTCGAAATAGTAAAAATAAAAATAATTATAATTATAATAATAATAAAATATTAATAGTAATAATAGAAATAATAAGAATAATAATAATAAAATCGAATAAAAAATACAATAGGGCTTCAGCCCTCAATAGAAATAATAATCAAGACATTAATACTAATAATAATAATAATACATATTAAAAATATAAATATTAATAATAATAATACTATTATTTATATTCAAATAAAAGAAATAAAATAAATTAAGGCTCATAAAAATAGGAAAAAGGGTTGAGAGGGTCTAAGGTTCAACCTTAGGCTGGTGGGAATAGGCGGCACCGGTGGTGGTGCACGGCGGTAGCTGCCGTGGCCAGAAAATGGAAGAAAAGAGGAAAATTTACATGGTGAGAAAAAGCTAAGGAGAATTAAGGTGGGATTTGGGGTGTTTTGGGTTGCCCAAAAGGAGGGGACAGAATGGAGGTGGTGACGGAGCCAAAGGTGGCGGTGCATGTCGGCGGTGGTGGTGGCCGAATGGGAGAGAAGAAGAAAGAGAGAGGAGGAGAGGGAGAAAGAGGAAAAGAAAGGTAGGGGAAGGTAGAACGTGATCTACAGAACATTTTGGAAGGTGAAAGAAGGGGTGGCAGCGGCAGAAGAGGTCGTTAAAGGTGGTTCAAAGGGTGGCGAAGATAGAAAAATAGGTTAGTTAGGAAGGGGACTTCGCATGGCCGGGGTGGCTTGTGTAAGAAGAATCGAAGGATATGGGACATTTGGTTAGCTAGAGTTAGATACAAAGAAGATTTTGGTAGGTAGAGTAGGTGGCGGCGTTGGCCAAAGGCTGTACGGTTGGCGTCTAAAGTGGCGGCGGCGAAAAAGGTCATTTTTCTGGGTACGAATTAAAAGCTCGACACAGGGCTGTTATGGGGGGTATTTATAGAGTGTAAATGAGAGGTTAGGGTATGTGGATCGGCTAGAGAGTTGGGCAAGTAGGGTTAGGGTTTCCGGCGGCGTTATTTGGCCGGTGGCAGCAATTTTCGGGGGATGGAGGTTGAATTGCTTGGAGAGGGAGAAATATGCGAGGAGAGGGGGAGTTAGTTGGGATAAAATGTCGAAGATTCAGCACGGGAGAGAGAGGATTGAAACGGCCGATCAACAGTGGCAAAAAACCATGGCACAAGGGTGGCGAAAATGGCGCAGGTCAGTGGTGACAGGGCTGGGCGGTGCGAAGGAAGAAGAAGAAGAAAGGAAAGGCTAGACTAGGTGGTTCTAGGAAAGAAAAAGAAAGAAAGAAAGGAAGAGGAGTTGGTCGGTGGGCGCTCATTAAAACGGGTGTGCAAACGCAGCGTTCAAGGAAAACAACACACAAAATATAGCGTTGGGATAGGGAAGGAGGTGCCAGTCGTGCGGGCTGGGCCGCGCTGAAGGAAAGGAAGAAAAGGGAGGGGACTGTGGCCGCGAGCTGGCCCAGGTCGGGGAAGGTAAGGAAAAATAAAAAGAAAAGAAAAAGAATGAAAAAGGAAAAGGGAAAAAGGAAAAGAGAAAAATAATTAGGTTAGGGCCAATTAAATTAATCTAAATATTTAGGATATTTAAAAATGTTAATATTTGAATAAAATAATATTTAAATCCCCTTTTTAGTCTAAATTAGTATTTTTAAAGATTTTCCATAAATTCCTTTTTATTTAGCAAAAAACTCTAATTTTGTCCAATTAAATTATTTATAAAATTATTATTAATTTGAAACTATTTTATCCTTCTTATTTTAAATAAAATAATTTATTTAATTAATTTTTAAAATAAAATCCTTAATTAGCTAAATTACAAAAACTTTTCTAATAAAAAAATATTTATTTTTTTCTTCTTAAATAGCCCTAATTAATTTCCTTTTATAAAAATAATTTATTTAATTAATTTTCATAATAAAACCTCATTTAAATATTATATTTAAAATTAGAAATTTTTAGGGCATTTTAGAAGATTTATAGTATGGTTTATATTATATGGTTGCAATGCATTACCTGTATTATGATTCTTCCTCAATCTACATGTAATCATGCCTTTTTGTATTAGTACCATGAGCTTGAGAGTTAATTTATATTGGTATGCTTATCAGCATGCTACTATGTAACTTTATTATGCTACATGAGCCTTACCTTATTTTGGGTAGTTTGTTTTACCAGTACTTCACTATACTGATACAACATTTGTGTTGTCACTGTGATGATTCGATTTCTTTATTATCATTAGTATTATTGTAATATCATTATGAGCATACATCCTTTCTTTTGTTTTTACATTTTTTCTTACATTAGGCATAGGTTAGGTTATGAACACAGCTCTCTCATTATTGATTTGGTGGTAACATTCCCTAGTTTTGCTTTTCAAATGCTTATACTTTACCTTCAAAATAATTTTTCTATGTCTAAAATTAGGGGTGTTACAAGTTGGTATCAGAACTTATGATTTTAAATCCTTATGTTGCTTTGCACAAATAGATTTCTTTGATTTTTTTTCCAAACTTATAGAATCAACTTTTATCTTTAAGTGAACGTTGGTTTGTGTTAGGAGTTTGCTTTAAATGTATAAGATAAGGCTAACCTCTGGCCTTTTGCATAATATGCTACCTCCATGTATACTAACAGAGTAGTTATCAATTGGCCCTGTCTAATAAGATTCAGTATTCTAGGACTTCGATAGCTGCACACCAGCATCTCAAGCATTTCTAGGAGATAGGTGGGGCTTTAATAGAGTGACAGACTCAGTGTGAGGAGCTTCCACTGCCACTGTAATGCCCCCAATGTATAATCCAAAAAGTTTCATTTTGAAGACAGTGGAAGTTTTTGAGACTAAAACCAGGGGATGTTATTGCCATACTAACCATAAGAGAGGTGTGATCATCACCTAAGCCATGCCTAATGCAAGGCAAAATAAAAATAACAAACAAAAAGATGCATGCTTATAATATTCATACAACAGTACAAGATAATAAAGGTGAGAACAACACCATAGATAAAAAGAGTATGAGAGTTTATAAATTCAAATATAGGAAATCAAATCTAAGAGTTTAAATAACTAGAAGATCAAAAACATCCCAACATAGTGGGCAAAACACTCCTAACTGGTCAGCCTAACTCTTAAGTATAAACATAAAACTCCAACCACAAGTAATGGCCAGCTCCTAGCCCTTGTCGTCACTCTCAGTATACACTAACTATGAATCATATCCCTTTTAACCATCCTCTACTCCCTAGACTAGAACTCGAATCATCAAAGTTACCATATAAGTGTAGTCTGAGTATGATGAACTATTGGTAAAATATACTTCCTAAAAGATGGTAAGACTTATGTAGCACTTTAAAGTCACATAATAGCTTGATGATAAGCATACCCACATAAAAATTTCACCTAGGCTTATGGTAGTAATACAGCAAGACATGCTTGTATGGAATCATGGAAGAATTAAATACGGTAAATGCTTCACAATCCACATAATGTTCAACAAAATATATATTTTCTTTTAGTGATCATGCCATTTCTAGTTGTTAAGACAGTTCTTTCAACCACACCCAATTCTTCACCATGAAAAAAAAATTATGGTAGTGTAAAAATAATGGGATACCACACTCACCACATGGGGTTAGGATACATTGAAGGGGCTTTTCTCAGGGGATACCGCACCCATCATACATCGAGTGCACCTATTGCAAGGGCTAATAAAAATTAGGATACCACACCAACTACATGTGGTCAAAGTACATCAAGGGGTCTTGTGCTGGGATACCTCACCTACACACCTTAAATGCCTCTTTTATCCCTCATAAGTGCTGAAAAGTTGGGATACCACACCTGCTTAAGTAATGAGCAATATGAAGTGCCAGGGGGCTTGTACATGGGATATCACCCCCACCATTACTGGACCCTGATGCCAAGCCCACCTACAACAGTATAATCTTATACAACAAAGATTTGTGTATAGCCACTACTGACCATAACTAGGTACAAAAGGTACTAGGTACTTAGTGAAAATATAAACCATAAGGTGACCCGCCCACCAACTCCTCGTTAGATACCCTGAGAGTGAGAGAAAAAGGCTAGAATAAAATCTTATTTCATTATTATACATTTTGTTGTGGATCAAAGTGGAAGAGAAATGCAGGATCGAATCACTTTTTGTTTGGATCTACCACAGGTTGAAGTTGAGGAAGAATGGTCCGATTTAATGAAGATTAAACTTGAAATGCTGCAGGTTTTGATGATAGTGTCTCCTTTGAATGTTAGTGCACATTCGAAGGAATCTAAAGATGAAGAATACCCTGGTCACTTCTCCTATCTAGATAGGACTCCAAAGGGAGGAAACACAAGTTTCAACTTGTGAATTTTGTGTTCAAATGATTTCTATTCTTCAGCTATGCATATGCATGTATAAGGAGGTATATATATAGGAAGAGTAGCCGACTAAAAAGACTTAACCCCAGCCGGTTATCTTTCTTAACTCAAGTTAGATTTAACTCACTTGGATCAAGCCTATATAATACTTAATATCAATCATAATATCATCATTTAAATGATATTAATGATTAACATTACAAAGCCTTACAATCAACTATGGTACATACAAGAAATTACAACAAAACTCTAGCTTACATGAAATATACTTTAGGGTTTACAACAAGCTTAATATAACTAATCATATCACCAACTATATCTTGTTTTAGTATTATCCCATGTATGCCATAGCCTTGCATGCTTTGAATGCTTGTACACTTTAAGTCTCTTCTTGTGTGTTGACTTCTTCACCTTGGAAATATGTAACATACCTACAAGAATATCTTGAAATGTTTTCAATACTAAGTATTGAAATATTATAAAGAACATTTAAAATGATTGGCTCCATTATAAAGAATGCTAATTCTTCCTTACCTTGAGAATCATTAGAAACAGGAGATACATTAGATGCACCCGCATCATTATCCCCAAGTTGAGAAGAATTTATCTTCAAATTATCATCAGTATAAATAAGGAGACAAATAACCAATATTAAAAGTTCTTGAAATTCCACTGTAATGATCTGGAAGTTCAAGTTCACAAGCATTATCCCCAAATTTTCTTAGAATTTTAAAAGGTCTGTTAGCTCTTGACATTAGTTTATTTTTAAGTAAATTAGGAAATCTTTCTTTACGCAAATGTAACCAAACTAAGTCACCAGGAGAAAATACCTGCGAGGTTCTATACTAATTTACTTGAGCTTTATACCTGGCATTAGCTTTCTCAATATTGGTCTTTATTTTCTGATGAAGCTGTTGAAAGAATTTGACTCTATCCTCGGCTTCATAATTTTGTAAGTCCTTAGCTTCCTCTGGGTTACATCTATAAGCAGGTTTATTTAGAAGAACCAATCCAGAAATAAGATCAATAGCATGTTCTATACCTCTTTTAGGTGGTAATCCAAGAGGTAAGTCATCAAGAAATACATCAAGATACTCATCAAGCAGCTTAGTTAGATTAGGATCATTATATTGTTGCTCCCCAAGTTTAGAATATTTAGCAACTAAGGCAAAGGAAATTCCTTCTACTTCTTCTATACACTTTTCCATAGCCTTTTAATGTAAAAATAATTTCCTTTTATCATCACTCAAAGGCATATTATCATATAGAGAAGGTGTTAATCTATACAATTGTTTTACCTTTTTCACCACATATTCATTAGTTACTCCATCATAAGTTACTTTTCTATCATATTACCATGGTCTTCCTGAAAGCAAACCACAAGCATCCATAGGCAAAACATCACATAAAACTTCATTATGGTAGTCTCTAATGCACAATGTGATTAGGGTTCTTTTGTGTACCTTAGCTCCTTTATCCTTGTTTAACCATTGTAAAGAGTAGGGTTCAGGATGATTAGTAGTCTCTAAACTAAGCTTCTTAACCATTGCTTCACTAGCAACATTTGTACATGAAACGCTATGAATAATGAGCCTACAAACCATATCACCTATTTCACACTTCGTTTTCAAAATATTCTCTCTTTGATTAGTTGTCACATTAGATTGAATATGTAACACTCTTAGAAGCACAAAACATGGGTCTCCTTCTTCTTCAACCATGGTTAAAATTTCATTAGGAGATTCAATTTCTATATTCTCATCTTCACTACATGGTTCCATGTCTTCTATTTCACTCATGGTTAAAGCTCTTTGGTTAGGACATTCTCTAGCAAAGTATCCCTATCCTTAACTTTTGAAGCATTGTTTATTAGACAATTCAACCACCTTAGTTTTACCATTTTCACCTAAATTATTCCTTTTATCATATGAGCATGTAGTTTTAGGTGTAAAGGTATTCGAATAGGGTGTAGAAGAGGTTGAAACATTAGACTTAACACAGGCCTTGGTTATTTTTTTGTCTTTCAAATTTTAATGCCAACTTAATAAAGTCATCAAAAGAATCATATACAAACATATCAACTTTATCTCTTATCAAATTATTCAATCCACCTAAGTACCTAGCACATTTTTGTTCTTTTCTTTCTTGGACATCACATATAAGTGCTAGTTTTTGAAATTCTCAAGTGTATTCTTCTACACTAAACAGTTCTTGCTTTAGAGTTGTCATTTTCACATACATATCTTGTTGATATTCTCTAGGCACAAATTTATTTCTTAGGTGATTTTTATGTTTTTCCCATGACTTAATTTTTGATTTCTCTTGTCTTTTTTAAGTTGTCATACCAAAATCTAGCAAATCTTTTAAACGTAAGAGTAGCAAGCTTAAATTTTCTTTCATCATCATACTCTTTAAATTCAAAAATAGCCTCAATTTCATGCAACCATTCAAAAAACAATTCCACATTCAATTCACCATAAAATTCAGGAAGGTCTAGTTTGATACCTTGATCTTCATTGTATGTATGTCTTACTTGAAAGGGATGTGGTCTTGTATGATTGCTTGAGCCAAAAGAACTCATCTCTTCTTCTCCATCCTCAGGATAATTCAAATTTGAACATCCACGTCCTCCTTTTACTTGGAATGCATGCCTAATATTCCCTTCCACACTATCTTGTGTGGCTTCCAATTGATTTGGCCATGGACAAAGCTTCTCCTGATCGGCCAGCTTGGCTTGCACAATCTACATTTTTTTATGAAGTGCTGCATGAGTATGAAGTTGGGTAGCCATGCGTGTGGTGAAGCTCTTGATAGACTCCACCAATGCACCCACATCTTCACTTCCCATAGTGAAGCTACAACACTACACATAACTTCCACAAAGAATTCAACAGTTAATGGTAGTCCTGGAAGTTTACTTGCAGCTGAGATACAGGATAACTCTTCCTACAATTTAAGCAAGTCTTGATGGCTTCCTTGAAGACTTGGTCACGCAATTTTTGAAGGAAGGTAGCCGAGTGATTTTGCACTAACTCTGGGCTGGGAAGGATGGTTTCTTTGTGATAAATAAACAGGTCACATAAAATATCGAAAGAAAAGGATGAATATATGTGTCGAGGAAGTGGTATCTTCAAGTGGAAGATGTTGGAGATTAAGAAGACTTGAAGAGGTGAAAGAGAAAAGGCAAGTATTTGTTGAAAGGTTGGAAGATAATTGGTAAGGTTTGAAGGTTGCAGCTCTTATTCGAACCTATAGGAATGCCGAGAGAAAAGTTAAATGTGCCTTATCATGTATATACGTATGGAGGAAAACTAAAAGAAGATTCTAATGGGAAAAATCAAAAATAGGAATGAAAAAGGAACGATGTAAGCATAAGGATTCAATGGAATGAGGTGCTGGAAGATTGAAGATGCTGATATGGGCTGAAGAAGAACGTCGAAGAAGGGAGGACTTCTTCGGTTGAAGATCGAAAGAAAATCAACAAGATTGGTGCAAGAAAGATAAATCTTCAACTAAGATTTATGTTGAAGATTCAAGGATGCAAGAAATGGATGAAGACAGGCCCTGTACCGGCGGTTCTTGAAGAGGACAACTCATGTATGAAATAATAAGACTTATAGGAGCTAGATGATTGTTGGAAAATAAAATAATATCGAGCTTTGATACCAAAAATGGTGTGGATCAAAGTGGAAGAGAAGTGCATGATCGAATCACTTCTTTGTTTGGATCTACCACTGGTTGAAGTTGAGGAAGAATGGTTCGGTTTAATGAAGATTAAACTTAAAATGTTGCAGGCTTCGATGATAGTGTTTCCTTTGAATGTTAATGCACATTTGAACGAATCTAAAGAGGAAGAATACCCTGGGCAATTATCCTATCTAGGTGGGACACCAAAGGGAGAAACGCAAGTCTCAACTTGTGAATTTTTTGTTCAAATGATTTCTATTCTTTAGCTATGCATATGCGTGTACAAGGAGGTATATATATTGGAAGAGTAGCCGACTAAAAAGACTTTACCCCAGCCGGTTATCCTTCTTAATTCAAGTTAGATTTAAGTCACTTGAATTAAGCCTATATAATATTTAATCTCAATCATAATATCATCATTTAAATGATATTAATGACTAACATTACAAAGCTATACAATCAACTATGGTACATACATGAAATTACAACAAAACCGTAGCTTATATGAAATATACTTTAGGGTTTACAACAAGCTTAATATAACTAATGATATCACCAACTATATCTTGTTCTAGTGTTATCGCATGTATGCCATAGACTTGCATGCTTTGAATGCTTGTACACTTTAAGTCTCTTCTTGTGTGTTGACTTCTTCACCTTGGAAATATGTAACATACCTGCAAGAATATCTTGAAATGGTTTCAATAATAAGTATTGAAATATTATCAAGAACATTTAAAATGATTAGCTCCATTATTAAGAATGGTAATTTTTCCTTACCTTGAGAATTATTAGAAACATGAGATACATTAGATGCACCTGCATCATTCTCCCCAAGTTGAGAAGAATTTATCTTCAAATTATCATCAGTATAAATAAGGAGACAAATAACCAATATTAAAAGTTCTTGAAATTCCACTGTAATGATCTGGAAGTTCAAGTTCACAAGCATTATTCCCAATTTTTCTTTGTTTTTTAAAAGTTCTATCAGCTCTTGGCATTTGTTTATTTTTATGTAAATTAGGAAATCTTTCTTTACCAAATATAACCAAACTAAGTCACCAGGTGAAAATACATGTGGGGTTCTATACTTATTTGCTTGAGCTTTATACCTTTCATTAGCTTTCTTAATATTGGTCTTTATTTTATGATGAAGCTGTTGAAAGAATTTGACTCTATCCTCGGTTTCATAATTTGGTAAGTCCTTAGCTTCCTCTGGGTTACATCTATAAGCAGGTTTATTTGGAAAAACCATTCCAGAAATAAGGTTAATAGCATGTTCTATACCTCTTTAAGGTGGTAATCTAGGACGTAAGTCATCAGGATATACATCATGATACTCATCAAGTAGCTTAGTTAGATTAGGATTATCACGTTTTTGCTCCCCAAGTTTAGAATCTTTAGTAACTAAGGCATAGGAAATTCCTTCTTCTTCTTCTATATACTTTTCCATAGCCTTTTCATGTAAAAATCTTTTTATCATCGGTCAAAGGCATATTATCACATAGAGAAGGTGTTAATCTATACAATTGTTTTCCCTTTTTCACCACATATTCATTAGTTACTCCATCATGAGTACTTTTCTATCATTTTACCATGGTCTTCCTAAAAGTAAACCACAAGCATCCATAGGCAAAACATCACATAAAACTTCATCATGGTAGTCTCTAATGCAAAATGTGATTAGGGTTCTTTTGTTTACCTTAGCTCATTTATTCTTGTTTAACCATTGTAAAGAATAGGGTTTAGGATGATTTGTAGCCCCTAAACTAAGCTTCTTAACTATTGCTTCACTAGCAACATTTTTACATGAACCACTATCAATAATGAGTCTACAAACCATGGGTCTCCTTCTTCTTCAACCATAGTTAAAATTTCATTAGGAGATTCAATTTCTATATTCTCATCTTCACTACATGGTTCCATGTCTTCTATTTCACTCAAGGTTAAAGCTCTTTGGTTAGGACATTCTCTAGCAAAGTGACCATATCCTTTGCATTTGAAGCATTGTTTATTAAACATTTCAACCACCTTAGTTTTACCTTTTTCATCTCAATTACTCCTTTTATCATATGAAGATGTAGTTTTAGGTGTAAAGGTATTCAAATAGGGTGTAGAAGAGGTTGAAACATTAGACTTAACATAGGCCTTGGTTGATTTTTTTGTCTTTCAAATTTTAATGCCAACTTAATAAATTCATCAAGAGAATCATATGCAAATGTATCAACTTTATCTCTTATCAAATTATTCAATCCACCTAAGTATCTAGCACATTTTTGTTCTTTTCTTTCTTGGACATCACATATAAGTGCTAGTTTTTCAAATTCTCAAGTGTATTCTTCTACACTAAATAATCCTTGCTTTAGAGTTCTCATTTTCACATACATATCTTGTCGATATTCTCTAGGCACAAATTTATTTCTTAGGTGCTTTTTATGTTTTTCCCATGACTTAATTTTTGATTTCTCTTGTCTTTTTTAAGTTTTCATACCAAATTCTAGCAAATCTTTTGAACTTAAGAGTAGCAAGCTTAAATTTTCTTTCATCATCATACTCTTTAAATTCTAATATATCCTCAATTTCATGCAACCATTCAAGAAACAATTCCACATTCAATTCACCATAAAATTTAGAAAGGACTAGTTTGATACCTTGATCTTCATAGTATGTATGTCTTGATTGAAATGGATGTGGGCTTGTATGATTGCTTGAGCCAAAAGAACTCATCTCTTCTTCTCCATCCTTCGCATAATTCAACTTTGTACATCTACGTCCTCCTTTTACTTGGAATGCATGCCTAATTTTCCCTTCCACACTATCTTGTGTGGCTTCCAATTGATTTGGCCATGGACAAAGCTTCTCCTAATTAGCTAGCTTGGCTTCCACTCTCTACATTTTTTTATGAAGTGCTGCATGAGTATGAAGTTGGGCAGCCATGCATGTGGTCAAGCTCTTGATAGACTCCACCAATGCACGCACATCTTCACTTCCCATAGTGAAGCTACAACACCACACATAACTTCCATAAAGAATTCAGCAGTTAATGGTAGTCCTGGAAGTCTACTTGCAGCCGAGATATAGGATAAATCTTCCAACAATTTATGCAAGTCTTGATGTCTTCCTTGAAGTTTTGGCCACGCAAAGTTTGAAGGAAGGTGTCCGAGTGATTTTGCACTAACTCTTGGCTGGGAAGGATGGTTTCTTTGTGACAAACAAATAGGTCACATAAAATATCAAAAGAAAATGATGAATATGTGTGTTGAGGAAGTGGTATCTTCAAGTGGAAGATGCTGGAGATTAAGAAGACTTGAAGAGGTGAAGGAGAAAAGGAAAGTACGTGTTGAAAGGTTGGAAGATAATTGGTAAGGTTTTAAGGTTGCAGCTCTTATTCAAACCTATAGGACTGGCGGGAGAAAAGTTAAATGTGCCTTATCATGTAGATACGTATGGAGGAAAACTAGAAGAAGATTCTAATGGGAAGAATCAAAAAGAGGAATGAAAAATGAACGCTGTAAGGTTAAGGAATCAATGGAATGAAGTGTTGGAAGATTGAAGATGCTGATATGGACTGAAGAAGAACGTCGAAGAAGGGAGGACTTCTTTGGTTGAAGATCGAAAGAACATCAACAAGATTGGTGCAAGAAAGTTAAATCTTCAACCAAGATTTATGTTGGAGATTCATGAATAGGATGAAGATGCAAGAAATGGATGAAGACACACCCTGTACCGGCGGTTCTTGATGAAGACAACTCACGCATGAAATATTAAGACTTGTAGGAGCTGGATGATTGTTGGAAAATAAAGGAATATCGAGCTTTGATACCAAAAATGGTGTGGATCAAAGTGGAAGAGAAGTGAAGGATCAAATCACTTCTTTGTTTGGATCTACCACTGGTTGAAGTTGAGGAAGAATGGTTCGGTTTAATGAAGATTAAACTTGAGATGCTGTAGGCTTCGATGATAGTGTGTCCTTTGAATGTTAATGCACATTCTAATGAATCTAATGAAGAAGAATACCTTGGGCACTTGTCCTATCTAGGTGGGACACCAAAGGGAGAAACGCAAGTCTCAACTCGTGAATTTTGTGTTCAAATGATTTCTAATCTTCAGCTATGCATATGTGTGTACAACAGGTATATATATAGGAAGAGTAGCGGAATATAAAGACTTAGCCCTAGCCGGTTATCCTTCTTAATTCAAGCTAGATTTAACTCACTTGAATTAAGCCTATATAATACTTAATCTCAATCATAATATCATCATTTGAATGATATTAATGACTAACATTACAAAGCCCTACAATGAACTACGGTACATACATGAAATTACAACAAAACCCTAGCTTACATGAAATATACTTTTGGGTTTAGAACAAGCTTAATATAACTAATGATATCACCAAATATATCTTATTGTAGTGTTATCGCATGTATGCCATAGCCTTGCATGCTTTGAATGCTTGTGCACTTTAAGTCTCTTCTTGTGTATTGACTGCTCACCTTGCAAATATGTAACATACCTACAAGATTATCTTGAAATGTTTTCAATACCAAGTATAGAAATATTATCAAGAGCATTTATAATGATTGGCTCCATTATTAAGAATGCTAATTCTTCCTTAACTTGAGAATCATTAGAAACATGAGATACATTAGATGCACCTGCATCACATTTTCAAGTGATATCACAAATCATAGATTAAATCCATAAATAACCATTTGGGTGTTTCCAAGTCTTAACACTAAACACTATTGAATTCCATAATTAACAAAATTAGGTGTTTCGTAGTGATAAAAACGAAATAGAATTAAATTCTATTGTTAACCATATTGGGTGCTTCCAAATGATAACAAGAGACTTGATTAAATTCCACTATTATCCAAATTGGGTGTTTCCAAGTGATGAAACCAAACACAACATAAGACATAAAAGCCACTAATTAGATATTTAGAGATGATACCAAACTTAGCTAGTTAAGGTCCCAAATATCACCATTATGATTCTTATTCAATCTATGGAAAATATGGTTGAAATTATTATTTAAATATTGTAATTACATTGTGGTATTAACATAAAATGCCAAAATGAAATACAACAATCAACAACCAAACCAAGTGACATACTACTAAACCAGTCAACTAGTATGGTTGTATTAGACTTCAACAACAATTAACACCAGTGATCCACTTAGCCAGTTAATCTCATCGATCTAATGTTCATAGGAAAAAAGTTAATGGATTTGGTCCAACAAGTTGATGGGTTTAAGTAGAGACCAGACCACTTTGGTTGTAGGGTCATCATCGCATGGGTTTAGTGAACCGATTGCCTATTCATAAAATCTAATCTACTGGTTCATCCAATCAATTGGCTACTCAAACAACCAGCTGACCAACATTCCAAAACCATGCTACTACTCACACTAATAGTCGATGGGTTCAATATACCAATTGAGTGTTTGGGTAAAACATCACCAATACTTGTGATACACACACAAAAATTTACCATACTTTACCATATTAATCCTAGCATGCTTCAATGTAATAAAACATACAAAATATATGCTGCACACATAGAATCACATGGATACATGATAATCTAGGAATTTAAATGAAATCATGGTTAAATGGACAAATCATGCATAAAATTAGAGAAACCCAACAATGCTTAACTTTAGAAAAAATTCTATCACATGTTCAAATTCTAGGTCACAATTAGATCATGCTCACATAAAACACACCAAGAATATGAAACCTCAATAGGTAACAAAATCTCATTCATGTTAGTGAAAAGGATGCCTTAACTTGAAGTAATTCTTCTAGCACAAAACTCCTTTTGGTGGATGGTTGTCTAGTAGGACCTCAATTCCTAAAAGAATTAAAGTCAAAACCATTAAAACTCTCAAATTCCATTAAAATCAAAGAAAATTAGTAGTGGAAGAAGAATACAACACAACGCTTAATCATTCCTTGCTTAAGAGAAACAAGGGAGAACTAAATCTAAGATTAGAAGGAAAAAAAGGAGGCAATGATCGATAAATGAATTAAAAAAACCAAAGTAAGACTCTATTTTCATGGCAGAGAGGAAAAGGAAAAGAATGAAGGAATCCTCAAAATTTATAAAGTTCTTCCATAGAGAAAAGGAAGAATATAGTAAGAAAAACAAGTGAGAAATGAAAATGGATCAAGAATAGAGAGTATAGACGTAAGGGATGGTAGAAATTGAGAAGAGGGAGCGAGACATAACATTGGTATGGTTGAGTGTGGGTAGCAAAGGGGTAAGGGTAGACTTGATGGAGTTATGTGATTGAGTGCATCTACAAGGGACATGGTAGAAGGTTAGTGAGTCAAGGAATTGGTGCATGGTAGATGGCTAGTGAGTTAAGGAATGGGTGCACAAAGTCAACCCTGTAGCCTAGCTACTATAAGAAGGAGAGAAAGATAAGGAAGATGAGAGAAGGTGAAGTATGCCTCCAAAAATACTTTTTAGAAAAATTTAGATATATAAAATCATATAATAATCTAAATAATATATAAATAATACTAAATCGTTAAAATATACTTATTATTATAAAGATACTCTAATTAGATATTTTCATATACAATAAAGGGATTCATATCAAAATAAAAAATCTATCTAAAATCACAGGATAACGAGTTAATTGATTTAGGTAAACCAATCATTTGGTTCGTGGAGAATAAAATTATCAATCTCTAAGCATACTATTCGTTCAATTCGGCAAACAAGTCAAATGGTACACCTAAAATTCACATTCTTATTAGAATTTCAAGCTCTTTCCAAAATCAAAAATAAATTGTTTTATGTCAACATAATTCAAAATAAAATTTAAAGTATTTTAGGATGAAGTATCATAGTTTCCACTACCACCTCCTTTTCTTATGCTAACATAGGAGGATTAGCTTCATAGGGTTGATCTCCATCACCCATTGATCTTTGAGGGTAAAGAGAAGTTAGATGAGTTGGATTCTTGGTTGAGGGACTTCGAGAAGTTCTTTATGGCTAGTGATTGTCCAGAGAGTTGGCTGGATGACATTGGAGTGTTCCACTTATAGGGTCATGCTGGCAAATGGTGGAGAGGTCAATAGCTTAGAGGAGATACTATAGATCATTGGGAGACTTCCATTGATATGATAAGGGCATGGTTTTAGCCTACATACCTTAGGATGGCAAAGTACGATAAGTTCATGTTGTTTTATTAGGGTACATTTATAGTGCAGTAGTACAATAATTACCATTTATGCTTGGTCTACTTTTCTCTAGCATTTGATGCTGATGAGAGGATGAAGGTTCACTAATTTCATTTGGGCCCGAGTCTAATACTTCAAGAGATGCTATTGGGAACTTGTACATAGGACTTTTAGGTAATGTAAACCTATTACTTAGAGGCATTTACGGTTGCACTAGCCCGTAGTGTCTAGTCAGGGGAAAGGTAGAGGTTTGAGGGTGGTCAGTGCCAAGGGAAACAGAAGAGGTTCTAAGCCATACACAGCCATTATTCAGGGACAGTACATCACTATAGGGGATACTTGCGCAAGTTGTGAATTAGGACTACATCAAAATAGTTGCCTAAATGTGATGAGTTAGTCTTAACCTGACAGGCAAGCAAATGTCTACACGAGTATGTTCATGATTTTTTCCCTTTCTGCTTATATGTTATTTGACTTGGGTGCATCACACTCCTTTTTTTCTACAGCTTTCATGGCTAGGAAAGCTATGATTCCTTCTATTATGATATAGACTTATATTATGTTCCTATCCGGGGATAGACTTCCATGTACTAGGTTGTATAGAGATGTGTCCTTAGTCCTTAGTGAAATTGAGCTTCCAATAGACCTCATAGAACTTAAACTTTATAACTTGAACATAATCCTTAGGATGAATATGCTCATGAGATATCAAGCTATGATCAATTATATATAAGAGCTTGTGGTTCTTAAAGGACCAAAAGTTGTAGGGTCTCTCACCGAAGATGCAAACCTAGCACCTCTATAAGGATGGTATCCCTAGTTGTGCTTTAGTATATTAGTACATAAAAGGGTACCCACTTTATTTTTGTAGCATTTAGAATTTGGGTATTGTGGAGCCAATGATTGAGGGTATCCCAATGGAATGACAATTTTCAAAGGTATTTCTTGATGAGATGTCAAGCATACCATTAATGTATGAAATAGACTTCACAATTGACCTTTTATAAAAGCATAACTAATTTAAAAATGGATTTAATTATTATAATTAAGATAATTATTATTAAAATTATAAATATAAATTAATTGTATAAATAAATAGATACCCAAATACCTCCAACCCAACCATTTTATCATTTCTCCATTTTTCCCATTTTCCTTTTTTTCCTTTTTCTCCTTTCTCTTCTTTTTCTTTCTTCCTCCTTTATTTTTTTTCTCTCTTCTCCTTCCCCTGGTTTGGTCCAGCCGTCAGCCCAAATCTCCTTTCTCGCCCCCCCGTCTCGCGCGCCCGGCCTGCGCAGCCTAGGCCCCCCCGCGTCTCCTTCCTTCTTCTCGCCCGCGGCCCAGCGCCATGCGACGCCGACCCCCGTGCGCTGCGTTTTGCCCTAAGAACCGTCAAAACGCCGCGTCACACTAAACTACCTTATGACCGTTGCCAGCCTTTGACGCGACGCGACGTTTTCCTCCCACGATCCTCAAAACGCCGCGTGTTGCCTTAAAACTTTATAACGCCGGCCGAACCGCCCCCTCTCTCCTTTCTTTCTTTTCCGTGGACCGACCGGTCCACCCCGCTCTGTCTTCTTCCCCGACCTGCACGCCGACCTGTAACATGACTTGCAGCCCGAAACTCGCCGGCAGCCACCAGCTCAGCGCCGACCGTCCTTCCCTGCCTCTCTCCCATCGTTTTCTTTCTCTTTTCAACCCCGACCAAGTCCCTCTCTCCCTTTCTCGCGTGCCCTTCTCTTTCCCTTTCTTCTCCCCCTTCCCCGACCCAGCCTGCCATGGTAGAACCTGCACCACCTGCCACCGGCCGGCCACCTTCACACCTGCCTCGCACGCCTCCTTCTCCCCTTGTCGTCTTCCCCTTCCAATTGCCTATAAATACCCCCCCATTGGCAGCCCCGATCAGCCCTTTTCGTTTTTTTTGCCCCGAAACCCTGCCTCTCCACCGCCTCAAACAAACGGGCTTTTCGCCGTCACCGGAGACAGTCGCTGCCACCTCTGGCCACCGTTACCATCCCTGCACCTCCCTCGACAAAACCGAGCCACCACCACCCTCCGCCTTGCCCTGCACGTGCCGCCTTCGTCGTGCAAAGTTCCTATCCCGAAAACCACCACTTCCAGCCCGTCGCCGCCTTGCGCCGCCTTCTACCGCCTCCTCCGCCGCTACCAGCCACCCTTCCACCCTCCAAAATGCCCAGAAGACCTCCCTCTACCTTTCCCTGCCTTCAACTTTCCCTGCCTCCCGCTCCTCCTTCCTCCCTCATCTCCCACCTCTCTCCACCACCCTCGGCCGCCGCCGTCGCCTCCGCGCGCCGCCGCCCCTTGCCACGCCACCACCCTCACTCCACTCCCCTTCACCTGCTCCTTCTTTCCCCACCTCAAACTCCTCCTCTTCCCCTCCCATCTAACCGCCACCTCCATCTTTCCCCCTCTTCTCCTCCTCCACCGCCGCCGCCGGACCACCACCGACCCTAGGTGGTTCTCCACCCATCCAAATCCTAACCCCCTTTTTATATAGCTGCTACTATTTTCTACTAATATTAATACTAATATACTTATTATTACTATTATTATTATTATTACTTTTATTATTGTTATTACTTTTATTATTATTATTATTATTATTATTATTATTATCATTATTACCATTATTATTGTCCTTATTATTATTAATGTTCTTATTTTCTTACTAATACTAACATCTCTTTTAAACCCTAACCTATATTATACTTAACTTTGGTCTTATTTTTATAAGTATTAGTATTAACATTTTTATTATTATTATTCTATTATCCTTACTATGGTTATTATTATTATTGCTTAGCCTTAATTGGTTGTACTATTGTGATTATTATTATTATTATTATTATTATACTTAACACATTTATCACTATTGTTAATAATAATACTACCTTGTCTTACCCATGTTACTTAACTCAAGCTAGTAAATATCATTTGGTTTTTAACTAAGAAGAGTACTTGAACCTTATTACCATACCATTTAACATTAACCCTAACCTCATTACTATGACACTATTATTAACCATTACTATTATTACTACTATCACTACCTTATTATTGTAATCAAAAGCATTTGAACCCTTTTATTTTTCAAGAATATACAACTATTATCATTATCACCCTTAAGAATAGTTTACTTGTAATATTGTGACCTTATAATAATATTATTTCGAATATGACACCATTAGTAGACTTAGCCTTAAAAATGCTAGGGTTTCTCTCACTATAAACATTAGTGTCACTAGTATTAGTTTTATTATTATTATTATCACTATCACTATTTTTCTATAGTTAGCATGAACATTTTTATGATAAGAATAGGGCTAACGGGTCTAATAATATAAGTGTAACAATAGGTATTAAAAATAAACATATTTTGACTACTAATATCTAGTATACAAATTCTAAAGTAAAAACCCTAGTTTTTGTATAAAACCCTTTTTAGTAATAAAAACCCTAACCTTAAACTAAAATGAGGATTGATAGTAATTATAAGGGAAACTAATACTTAGCATTTTCCCCTTTTATAGGTAACCCCGACCAATGCCCTAAGGAGTTAGAGGAGCGTGCTCCAAGCCCGGCGTTGCCTTAGGTAAGGACGAAGCTAATGGCCTTGTACTATGTGTGACATGGATGTGTTGAATGTTATGTATGTCATGCTATGCCATGTGTTATATGATTGTGTATAACTTGTCTTATGTGTAGCGCAGCTTGGAGATTGAGGTATGTGTGGATGTGTTTCCTATGACGTGAGCATGATATGTATATGTATGATGTTTATGATGTAATATGCTATGGCCCGCTAGGACGTGCATGTTAGGGTAAATGGTAATATGAGTTGGGGACCATCATGGGGGTCTTGAAGTTTGTATGGTGGGATTAGGGTTTGAATGGTGGCATCAATGTTCGCATGTTGGTACTAATGATTTCATAGTGGTATTAATGGCTTATGGCGGTATTCGGGTTCGTATGGTAGTATTGTGACTTTATGGAGGTATTAATGTTGGATGGGGGTATTTTTGATTTTATGGGGGTATTAATGTGGTACGATGTTATTTGTGATTTTATGGAGGTATTAATGTTGTATGGTGGTAATTGTGATTTTATGGAGGTATTAATGTTGTATGATGTTATTTGTGATTTTATGGAGGTATTGGTGTTGTATGGTGGTATTAGGGTTTGTATGGTGGTATTAGGGTTTGCATGGTGGTATTAGGGTTGTACGGTGGTATTAATATTCATATGGCGGTATTAACGATTGTATAGTGGTATTAATGACTTATGGTGGTATTAGGGTTACCTGGTGGTGTTATGGATTGTATGGTGGTATTAATATTCGTATGACGGTATTAACGATTGTATAGTGGTATTAATGACTTATGGTGGTATTAAGGTTTACATGGTTGTGTTATGGATTGTATGGTGGTATTAATGTTAGTATGGTGGTATTAGGGTTTTGCATAGGAGTTAACGATCATATGGAATCAGGATTTGGAGTGATTAACTCTGGGGCGTTGTGATTAAGTAGGGATGGAGTAACCAATTGTGACTGTTGAGGATAATTAAGGTTTGGGATGGCTGAGTACGGTGGTTATGGTTAAGTAGGGATGAGAGTGGTTAACCACGGGTTGGTGTGGACAATTGGGGTTGGTTATGACTGCTTAGAGTTGTTTGGCGTTATCATGTGTATTATCGATTAAGGGGTGGTTATGAACACGGAATTTTATTGGTTGTGATGTGTAAAGCATAAAGAGAATGAGTTATGTGTATCCTTGGTGAAAACCTTTTGAATAAGATATGTTAAGACATTAACTACTTACAGAGAAAGATGTTGAGCCGGACCCAGACCGGTCCACCGGCAAATAATAGTGGCAGGGTATGTTACCCTCGTGACCGGTCCACCGGCTATAATAGTGGCAGGGCATGGCCCTCGTGACCGTTCCACCGGCTGTAATAGTGGGGGATTCCGTGATCAACAAACTAATCAGAATAATGATAAGACATGGGAAAGATATGAATATTTACAGTGGAACACCTTGTGAGTCGGGGCCAGACCGGTCCACCGGCAAATAATAGTGGCAGGGTTCGTTACCCTCGTGACTGGTCCACCGGCTATAATAGTGGCAGGGCATGGCCCTCGTGACCGTTCCACCGGCTATAATAGTGGGGTTCCCGCACTCACACGGACTATTAAAGAATATGTGTGGAATGAACGTATTATTATTAATGAGAAATAAGAATAAGCCACCGGAAAGTATTCGGACCTTATCTTGCTGGTTATCGCATGTTGTCTATATGATTGTGCTACGTACGTTATGTTGTATGATTGTATGCTTGGCCTTAGCGCACCAATGCCCTTACTCAGTATTGGACCCGTACTGATATTACCTTGATTGAATGGGTCCTGTGATGATCCACCAATGGTGGGGAGCAGACCTCCTATGCAGGTTTGACCGATTACCAATTTGGGGTGGAAGGCTTGACTTGAGTGAGTAGGCGGTCCGGATATTAGTCCCTTGGGACCTATTTTATTTAGCTATATTTTGTACTACGCTTCTTGTTTTGAGACCATACTTTTAAGTTGTAATCTTAAACGATATTTTCACTGTTGTTGACACGTGGTTTTTTGTGAATGAGCTATGTTAACTACGTACCCATGTTTTGGATGATTCTTAATTAATGATTGTTTAGTTTAGCCTTAGCACTTAGTATCAGAACGGTAAGTAAACCGGTCTGGTACTAAGTGTGGCGGTAATACCCCCAAGTGTATGGTTTTAATTCTTTCGCTTCCGCTAAAATCTTGTCTTAAACGAAATTTTTCAGTAGTAAATTTGGGGGTGTTACAATTTAACACACGACCTTTAGCTTGTTATAGTGGTTTTTTCTATGATGATCTAGAGACATTACTTCTATAGAGTGTAGTGTAAGCTCCACATGAACCATAAAAGCCTCAAGTACATCTTCACTCCTTGTGTGGCGACATGAGATAGAGAAGAAGGATAGAGTTGGTTAAGGAATACGATTTCAAGTTAACCTACCATGAGGATAAGGACAATGTGATAACAAATGCTCTTAGTTGGAAGATTCAAACTCCATAGGGTGGGTGGGTTTTCGCAACTATATTTGGTAAGATCTGCAAGGGTTGAGCATACAAATCATTTAGTTTGGATATCTTGGGACATGGATGAGCCCTTAATCACATTAACCATCTTTGATGAGACTTGAGCTATTTAACTAAGAGATGTCAAGCTTGAGTTGATCAAGCATGCTATATCAAAGGTTAAATAAGTGGGTTTTCAAGTTTTTAAGGATGGTAATCTCCTTTTCTAAGGACAAGGGTGCATTCTATTGAGTTGTGGTGAGCTTAAGAGGAAGATTCTATAAGGGAGTTATCGTGCACCTTATTCTAACCATCCTAGAAAGAACAAGTTATATAAGGACTTGAAGCATATCTATTAGTGGCCCCATATAGAATAGTAGATTCCAGACTCTGTAGCTTGGTTCTTAACTTGCTAGAAAGTCAACATTCAGTACAATCATCAAGGGGTTAGTTGAGCCTTTAGAGATCCCTAAATGGAAATGGGATAGTGTGTTAATGGATTTCATGGTTAGATTATCGACAACCTGTAGTGGTTAAGATAAGATCTAGGTGGTAGCTAACCAATGTAAGTTGATGGTATTCTTACCGATGAAGTCCACCTATAGTATAGAGCAGGGTTAGTACTTACATGAAGCATGTGGTGTGGTACCATGGGGTGCATAAAGACATTGTGTAAGACTAAGATTGTAGATTCTTATTGCCCTTTTAGAATAATTTGCGAGTAGCTTTTGAGACACAGCTGAAGATGAATACTACTTTCCATCTAGTTACATATGGTTAAACTATGTGCACTATTTATACATTATAAGATATATTTTGGTCATGAGTACTTGAGTTTTAAGGGAGTTATAAGTGTAGGTATGTTGCATGGGTAATGTTATCTGTTTTAAGGGGGCAATACCCTTCTTTAGTTTACTAATTCATAGCTGTTATTTTTTGTTTCATTTATGGTTTTGGGTTTTCTTCTATTTCTAGCTTATGAAAATGTTTATTTTGTGGACTTTAGGGATGAAGTCTCTTTTAAGAGGGTTATACTATAATATCCGATCATAAAATACTTCAAATATTATTTAATATTATGTTGTTCTAAGATAATTTAGGTTGGGTTTTGAAAAAGGCTTGATATTCTAATAAATATGTAAATTTTGGGCCGGCATACCAATCAACTAGCTTCACTAACCCATTGACCAATACACTTGGAGATTTACAATTTTATTCTAAACCAACTAGTCTATTAGTTTGCTTAAACTGATCGACTGGTTATCATGTGATTTTAGATCCTTTTATGATTTAAATTTGAATCTCTTTCAAATGTACATGAAAACTTCTAATTAGAATCTATTTGTGCTAATGAGAATATTTTGTGCTTTGAGTTAATTTTTAAATTATTTTTATCATTTTATGATTTCATTTAGTAAAATGCCCTAAAAAGCATTTTTTGAGGCATACCTCATCTTCTCCTCTTTCTCACACTTTTCTCCCTCTCTTCTGGTAGCTGGGCTACATGTTTGATCCCTTATACATCTTTCCTAGCTTACTAACCTTCTATAATTGTTCCCTCCCTGACTACACGCAACCTCTCTCACTTCATTATGTTTTCTCTTACACCTTGAATATCCACAATCAACCATACAAGTCATTTCTCTCTCTGCCTCTCTCTCTCTCTCTTGTGAATTTTCACTAGCTCTATCTTCTTTATCCTCTATTCCTGATTCATTTTCACTTTTTACCTATTGTTCTTCCTCTCTTATTCTTTTCCCTTAGTGAAATTTGATAAGCATTGAGTATCCTCTATTCTTCTCCATTTTTCCTCTCTATTGTGAAAAAAATAGAGGTTGCTCTTTTTTTTTTCCTACCTTGATCAAGTTATTATCTATCTTTTCTTCTTCTAATACTAGCTTTAGTTCTCCTTTGTTTCTTATAAGCAAGAAAAGATTAATGTTTGAGAGTGTTTGAAGATTCTTGATTCGTTTTGCTTGGAATTATGTTTCTCAAAAAAGGTTGAGTTGTGTTTTATTCTTCTTCTTATGATTTTCTTTGATTTTTAAGGAGTTTTAAGATGAAATTTTAGTGATCTTAAAATTTGATTCTCTTAGGAATCAAAGTCTTGGCAGATAACCTTCAAGTAGCAGTTTTGTGCTAGAATAATTACTTCAAGGTAAGGTATTATTATCTTTAATATAAATGAGGTTTATATTACTTCATGTGATTCTATGTTCTTAGTTTGTTTTTTTGTTGAGCATGGGCCAATTATATTAGAGAATTCAAGCATATGGAAGAGTTTCCTTCTTAAATTTAGCATTGTTGGTTTCTCTTATTTTATGCATAATTTGGCTATTTATGTACAATTTCTTTTAAATGTCCATCTTACGATGTATCCATATTATTCTTTGTGTGTAACATGTTTTTTTTATATGTTTCGTGACATAGCACCTTGTAGGGACTAATATGGTAAAAATTTGGAAACTTTTGGGGAGTGTATTGTATAGTTAGGTGTTGCTTCACCCAAACTAATCGATTGATTTGTTGAACCCATTGATTAGTTGTGTGAACATCCACATGGTCTAGAAATTTTGATTGGTTAGTTGCAAGATCAGTCGAATGGTTTGATGAACCAGTCAATTGGTCCCTATGAGCAGTCGATTTGATTGTCAAAACTATTGATTAGTAACCATATGACCAAAGTGGTCTAGTCTCTACTCAGACCCATCATATTGTTAGACTAAACCCATGGACTAGTTTCCTATAAATAGTTAATCGGTGAGATAAACTATTCAACTAGTACACTGGTGTTATATTTGGTTGATACGACCAGACAAGTTGACTTGTCCAATAGACCGATCAACTAGTGTGATTGTATTCCGCCTAATTGGTTATTAATTATTGTTCTTCTTTTAGGACTTTTAAGTTAATACCTCCATGTAATTACTACATTTAAATTATTATTACAACTATATTTACCCATAAATTAATAAGAATCATAATGATGATATTTGACGCATGAATTTTTTAGTTTTGATGTCATCTCTAAACACCAGATTAGTTATTTTTATGCTTTGTTATGTGCTTGTTATTATCAGTTGGAAACATCAATTTTGGTTAATAATTGAATTAATTTGTTTTTGTTGTTATCACTCGGTAGAACCCAATTTAGGTAATCTTCGAATTTATTTGTGTTTGGTGTTATCACTTGGAAACACCTAATTTGTTATTTATGGAATGAATCTCTAGTAATACCCCATTTTTAGAAACCCTAATTGTAACTAGTAATTATGTGTACTAGTTGTAATAATTATTTAGGGATATTTAATATTA
Organism: Tamarix chinensis; assembly: GCA_030549775.1. NCBI lineage: Eukaryota > Viridiplantae > Streptophyta > Magnoliopsida > Caryophyllales > Tamaricaceae > Tamarix > Tamarix chinensis. Next base: position 61,293,182 of record CM060181.1, read on the forward strand.
AATATATTGTTAATATGTGTAATATTATTACGACTTATTAGTTGTAAAATTTAACTAGGCTAAAATATGTTAAAGGGTGCATATTAAAATTTAAACCTAGGTTTGGGTCATAATAGGTATTCGTTTCATCAAATAAACCTATTCCGGTAATGGAATAAATTTTACCCAAATATTTTACCATAAATCATTACCTAAATTATTTACCCCTACCCTATATTAAATTTACTAAACTCACCCTACCTTTCCTCCCCGATATAATCATCCCTCACCCCACCTATGAGCTTAACTCTACTCCCCTACCATGTACGATTGCTCTCCCTTGCTTTACTCTCCTTGTTTTTCTCCTCCTTTTTTATATGCCATCCTCTTCTTAACCCCTGCACCCCTACATTTTTGTGTCATAAATTAACCCCCCAAACAACCCACACTTTCTCTCTTTACCCAAGCTCCCTCAAGCAAGAAAAAAAACCCATCGTTGCCATTATTTTCCACCATTTTTACCCCATTGGCAACTCCCCATCGAAGCCCCCTCCACACCACCACCAACTTTTGTTGTTCCTACCTTTCTTTTGCTGCAACAAGAGCTATTGTTCCCCACCTCAAAGATGTAGCAAAATCAACAAAAACCACCCCCAAGCTGCAACAATTTCTATCTATCCCATATCCTCACCTTCGACTACGCCTGCCGATCCCCTTCCTTTTCCTTTGGCAATTTGTACCAAAACTCCACCACTTGATGCACCTTCCCCTATTACAGCTGCTACCCTTTCTGCAGTATTTCCTACCATTCCTACCTCTAGCAACACACGATACCACTAATGCCCCTCCTCTCCTTCTCGACAATTTTCACCAGTTCCTCCTTCCTTATTTCATGAGTTTAGTTAGTTTCCTTACTGCCTTATTTTAGCCTATTAGTTATTCACTAGTTAGTTTAACTAATTTTAAGTTAATGTTATGCTATATTATATACTAATATATATTATCAGATATTAATTTAATAGGTAATATTTGAGGATCTCGAAGAAGACGGTTTTTGGTACTTTTATGTGAGCTTGGATTTAGGTAAATCTAATTACTCATACGGCAGTAGCATTTATGTGCGAGCATGCTAGGAGTGTTTAGACCTATAATCATGCTAAGGTTTTATATTCTTCAAGTAAAATGGCATGCATAATAAAATGATAACATGTTATATAAATGGTACACATGATTATCCAAAGCGAAGTACATGCATGAGTAATATATTGTATGGTTTACGTATGCATGTATAAGGAATTTCTATGGTTGTATGGTTGTCATGTGAGGATTTAAATTTCATGATAAGTACTCAATGATAAAAATATTTATATATACATGCTGCATGGAATGTCTGACATGTGAAGAATGCATGATTGGGGTTTTGAGGACACAACTCAATAAATGTATGAAAAGTGGAAAATATAGTCAATCGCTAAATTGGAAAAATTATCTATATGGTAAAATATTGTGAATAATTATCTTTTAGTGTTTTCATGACAAATTTCTCGTAATAATATTGTTTGGAATAGAGTTGGATAAAAAAGATAAAATTAGGGTTTTGAGGCATTTTTGTCATTTTCGACCTAATGCACCTAATGTGAATAACTGGACATAAGATGGCCTTAGACATTTTATAGGTTTAACTTAGTGTTGACTTTGACTTTGATATAGATCGATGACCTTAGGATTTATCTAAATAATTTGAAATAATGGAAAATGGTTAATTATGGAAAAGGAAATGATTGTATGGTATGAAATGTTTGTGATCACCTCATAAAATACTAATACTAAAAGTGGAGGATATTGAGTTTGGGAATTGTTGCTCTCTAGGGTTAGCTACCGTAGGGATAAGGTTTTAGCCTCACCTAATTTTGTTCGCTAGTGTGCCTCTATGCCCCAGGTAGGCCCTTATCTACTCTATAGGTGACCTACGGGCCCTATAGGGGGTATTAATACTTAAGGATTACATAACCGAGGTTGGACAATACTGTGTTACCTATGTTTTCCTGTATGACTAGGTGTACCATTGTGTCCCTGGGTTCTAGAGTATAGGTATTGTGTTGCCTTTATGTACCAATATGATTGAGTGTACCTTTGTGTCCCTAGGTTGATTATATCCCCTCGAGTAATATAAATAATAAAGGAATACTTGTTGATGGCCTTGGTGTGTATTATTGGGTTCGATACTTACCTTAGTGCCCTACCTCGGTTTTTAGTATATATTGGATTTATGGTTTGATAGTTTCTTGAATGCCTTACTATATTTGTAACACCCCAAAATTCACTATTTTTTTTTTGAAAACAGAAGCAATTAAGATAGAAACACTTAAAACCTGTGAATTCTGGGAATGTTACCGCCACACTTAGTATTAGGCCGGTTCTCTCCGACCAATCCAATACCAAGTGCTAAGGCTAAAGAAAAGATTTAAATTAACAATTCATAAAAGAATTCAAAAGATCATACAACAAAATCAAAGTACGCATAAACTTTTATTAACGCTTGTAAATTCCAAATATAAATACATTTAACAATATAAAACCCGATGGGTCAATTTCCGGATTGCCTACTCACTCAAGTCAGGCCTGCCACCCCAAAACAATCTCTGATCTTAAACCTGCACAAGAGGTCTGCTCCCCACCATTGGTGGATCATCACAGGACCCATCAACCAAGGTAGTATCAGTACGGGTCCAGTACTGAGTAAGGTGACTTGATTACTAAGGCCAACACATAAACACATAAGCCATGCAGGACGTTAAAGAGCATATTCAACATAACAACATAAAGGCATATGAACAATTCAGGTAAAAGTACAAAGGCCCATAAATAATCCAATTCAATTACTTAATTAATCCTTTATCAGGAGTCGATACACACCATGCTTTTTATCAAATCCATGTAAGTACAGGAACACCCCACTATTATTGCCGGTGGGCCGGTCACTTGCGGGACAAAGTCCACACCACTATTATTCGCCGGTGGATCGGTCACTTGCGGGACAAAGTCCACACCACTATTCCTGACCGGTGGATCGGTCTGGTTCCTGCTCACACGGTGTTCCACTATAAGTAATTAGTATCTTTTAAACGTTGGCAAACTATGGTTTATATTTGTTAAGCTCGAGTCACCCCACTATTATTGCCGGTGGGCCGGTCACTTGCGGGACAAAGTCCTCACCACTATTATTACCGGTGGATCGGTTACACATAGGACATCATGTCCTAACCACTATTTCTGACCGGTGGATCAGTCTGGACCCGGCTCAACAATCTTCCCCTTTAAGTGATTAGTGTCTTAAGTATTTTATTCAAAGGCTTTCACCAAACATGCATAAATCACCACACCTCACAAATCATAAAATTTTCATAATTACTCTTTAATTACCAAATACACGTGATAACCCAAAACTCTAAGCAGCCTCAAAAATCCATAGTTAACTACTCCAAACCCTAGTTCAGTGTCCTCCGTACCCTTAATTTGCCCCATGTGCTATTTTTCATCCCAAGTGCTCAAACACCCAAACAACACTTACATTACATTCCTTACATCCCAAATTAACATTTCATACGTAAATTTAATACCCATGTAGACATTAATCTTCCCATGCAAACCTTCGAACCGTTTTCATGTAAACCCTAAAATTCCACATGAAACCCTAAATTCAACCATGCAACCCTAATACCACCATTCAACCATCAATGCCACCATGTAAACCCTAATACCACCATACAACTATAATACCACCATATAACCCATAATTACCACCATGCAAAACCCTAAATTCAATCCACACAAAACTAAATATCCATCCATACCAAACCCTATATTCAAATCATATAAAACCCAAAGATTCTTCTATATAAAATCCAAATATTCTTCCATATAATACAATTGATTAAATTCTCCCATTCATAACCACAAATTAGATTTTCCCATACAAGACCACAAGTTAGATTCTCCCACATAAAATCAAAATTTAGAATCTCCCAAGCCAAAACCATAAATTGAATTCCCCCAAACAATTCATAAATTAGATTCCCCCATATAATATCATAAATTACATCTTCCCAAATAACATCATGAATTAGATTCTCCCAAAAAATTTATGAATTAACTCTCCCAATCAAATCATAACTTAAATTCTCCCACATAATATTATAAATTACATTCTCCCAAATAACATCATAAACTAAATTCTCCCAAACAAACCATAATTTAATTCTCGCAATCAATCATAAATTAAATTCTCCCATATAATATCATAAATTAAATTCTCCCAAACAAACCATAATTTAATTCTCCCAATCAATCATAAATTACACTCTCCCAAATAACATCATAAATTAAATTCTCCCAAATAGCATCATAAACTAGATTATTTCTTATAAAACCATAAAATTTAGGTCAACTATCTTCCCTTAGTCAACTTCTTTCCCCATCCTCCTTTTTCATCCTTCCTCTCACACAAACCACATCGACTTCCTCACATGCACAACACATATCATCATACATAAATAATACAAATGCCATACAAAACATACTTCGACTTCACGTCATACCATATACGACATAATTAATAATCATAAACATAAAATACATAGCATATGAGACACATAATGCATATAAGCACACAAAAGGCCTTAGCCCTCCTTACCTAATACGACACCGGTCTTGGTGCACGCTCATATTCCTCTTGAGGGATTAGACTAGGTTCACCTATTAAATAAAAGTATACTAGAATTAGGCTCCCTTATAAAATTTTATTATTCTCTAAATTATTCTAAGATTTTGTTTTTAATTAACACAATACTACACAATAATTAATTATACAAAATATTACTTAAAATACAATAAATTATTGTTTTCATTTGAAAGGGTGGTGATACAAGGGTTTCTACCCTTCACCAAAATAGTAATAATACAATAATAGTAATAATAGTAATAACAATAATAGTAATAAAAATAGTAATAATAATAATAATAATAATAATAAAACATTATTAATAACACTTTTATTAGTAGAATATTAATATTAATAATACCAAAATTCTTAAAATTACAAGGTGGCTTTCAAAATCAACCCATTTAATAATAACACTATTCAAAAATGTAATAATGATATTAATATTATATATACTTATAATATAAAGTTAATAAAGATAATAATAATAATAATAATATGATTAGAAAAAATGTTAAAAATGTTAATAATAGTTGTAAAAAGCCAATTTGCGAGAATTAGTTAAAATTTTAGGTTTATAATACTCCTGAAATAATTACAATATTAACTAAATAATTACACTAATAATAATAATATTAATTATATTATTAATAATAACATTAATCATGTAATAATTACATTAAATAGGAAAAATTCGAGAATAATAATTTATCTTACTCAATGATACTCCCAGACCTGTCAACCAAATTTAGAAATTAAAATACAGTTGATAACCACAATAATAATAATTATAATAATAATAATTAAACTTGAATTAGCATTAAAAATTAGAATAAAAGCATAATAATTATCAATAAATCGAAAGTAAGTATTAAAAGTTCCACGGTTTCACCTTGAGTTGGAGGGTATTGGTGTCACCGGAGGTGGTTCCCGGAGGTGGCCGGAAAAGTGGTCTATGAGGGCCAAAAATTAGGAAAATGGGTAATGGAGAGGAAGAAAAATTAAAATAATTATATGGGGCTGTAGAGGATAATTAGTAGGATTTAATGGTTGGTTTGGAAGGTGTTAGAAGCGGCGCATGTGGCGGCGGGCGGTGGTTTAAGGTCTCGGGGTGAAATTTTCTATCGAAGCAACTAACCAACTTTGCATGGTTATGGCAGCTCATTCAAGAAGAATCAAAGGATTTGAATGGCTTAGTTAGCTAGAGGAAATTTCAGGGAAGAGATTGGTAGCAAGAGGAGGTGTTGAAGTTGGCCGAGGAAGGAGATAATGGCGTCTGATGGGGAGGTGGCTGGGCGATTCTGACTTGGGGTTTCGGAAGGAAGAAGTCTCGAAAACACCCACCATTAGGCTATTTAAAGAGTTTAGATGGGTTATTAGGGTTTTGGGGGTCGGAAGGATGGGTTTGGGTGATAGGGTTTTGGTGGCCGGTGTCATAAATCGACCGGCGGTTGCTTGGGTCGGGTCGAAGATTCGAGAAGCCAGAGAGAGAGAATGAGAGAGAGTGAAGGTTAATTGACTATTCCAAGATGATGTGCGAGCTAATAGGAAGAGAAGGGCTCGTAGCCGATGCCGCCATTTTCGGCGGGGAAGTTGCAGGTTCGACGGCGTCGGGGGCTGGCAGGCGCGAAGGGGAAGAAGAAAGAGGCTGGGCCGGGCGGTTCGCGAGGAAAGAAAAGAAAAGAAAGGGGCAGACCGGGCCGGTCGAGCGCGAGGGAGGTAGGCATTAATGAAACGACGGGTTTAGGTGGAAGTGGAGTCAAAACGCGGAGTAGAGGGGGACGGGCGAAGGAGGACGCGCGGGCTGGCTCATTAAATAACACGACGAGTTTTAGTAAAACGATGGACAAAACGCAGCGCTGGAGGCGAGAGAAGGAGGCAACGGCGTGCGGACGGGCTGGGCCGAAGGAAGAAAGGAAGGGAACTGAGGAACTGGGCCGCTGGGCTGGCCCAGTTCGGAGAGGAGAAAAAGAAAAAGAAAAGAAGAAGAAGAAAAAGAAGAAAAGAAGGAAAAAGGAAAAGGGAAAAAGGGAAAATAATGGTTTGGGATAATTAAATTAATTAGAATATTTTGGATATTTAAAAATATTAATATTTAAATAAAATAATATTTAAAATCCCTTTTTAGGCTAAATTAGGATTTTTAAAAGATTTTCCATAAATTCTTTTTTTGATTAGCAAAACACCCTATAATTCTCCAATTAAATTATTTATAAAATTAATATTAATTTAAAACTATTTTATCCTTATTATTTTAAATAAAATAATTTATTTAATTAATTTTCAAAATAAAATGCTTAATTAGCTAAAATACCCAAATCCTTTTCTAATAAAAATACTTATAAATTCCTTCTTTATTTTTCCTAATTAAATATCCTTTTATTTTAATGAAAATAATTTATTTAAATAATTTTTATAATAAATATCCTTTAAATGTAGTTTATAAAATTATAATTTTTCGGGGCATTTCAATATTAATCAGAATTTATTTTATTAGTCGATTTTGGCCATAGATTTCGATATGATTATTTTGTACCTTGAAATGACGTGGCTTGGTTGAGTGTGGTTGATTATTGAGTATGAGACTCTAATGGCATATATTTATATATATGTATTGATCCATGATTTATTATATATGATTATGGAATATGCTTGTGTTTGAGCATGTTTTGGATTATTGTGTGATTATATACAACGTGGGTATGCTACCCCTTGTGAGGTATTGTGATTTACTTAAAATGAGGAAGTTGTATTGATACTACATTTGCAAATGACTATGTGAAGGCCATGGAGGGCATGAAGCATATAAGAGTGGCTAGGATAAGTGAAGCCCTTAGAAAGATGTTCCACTCTCAGAATGGGTATTTAAGAGTTAGGGCAAACTGGTGTTGTACCTACAGTTACTAGTTTTTGTTGTATTTGTTTTTTTTTGGACTCTTATATCCCTAATTGTATTTTGATTATCGTTATTGTATAGAAAACATTTATTCCTAACCTTTATTTATATAATCTCTCTTATTTCTATTGATTTGTTTTTAGTTTTGTTGGTTTTAGCCTTAGCTCTTGGCATATGAAAGGTTAGGGAATCAGACTTATTATAAATTTGGTGGTAACACCCATTATCTTTAGTAATTAACCCTTCTTGAAAAAGAAATTTTACGTACTGAAAAATGGGGGTGTTACATCTCTAATTTGTGATATCAGTTGGTAACTAATAATAATGGAATAAGATTTTGTTCTAGTCTTTTTCTCCTACTCTTGGGGTAGCTAACCAAGAGTTAGTGGGCGGATTTCCCTATGGTTTATATTTTCACTTAATATATTTTTCTTTCTCTACCAGGTTGCAGTTGTTTGAGTGTATGCACAAATTTTGAAGCATAGGATTATACTATGGCATTTTGACATGGCATCAGTGTCCAGCTAGGGTTGGTGAGGTATCCTAGTACAAGTCCTCTGGTACTTCATATTATCTATTTCTTAGGCAAGTGTAGTGTCTTTAATTTTAAGCCCTTGGGGTAGAGGCAATCAAAGTGCGGTGGGTCAAGTATCTCGGCATGAGCCCCCTTGATGTACTTTGATCCCGTGTGGTGGGTATGGTATCCCAATTTTTGTTAGCTCTTGCAGTAGATGCACTCAATGTGTGGTGTGTATGGTATCCTTTGGGAAAAGCCCCTTTGATGTATCCCGATCCTCTGTAGTTGGTGTGGTATCCTATGGTGTATGTGCGTGACCATAAATTTTACTTATGGTGAAGAATTAGGTGTGGTTGAATGAATTATCTTAATAACTATAAATTATGTGATCATTATTTTTCATTTGGTTTTTATTATGTGGTTACAATGCATATACTATATTATTATTCTTCCCCATTATTTATGTAAGCATAACTTGCAATATTACTACCATGAGCTTGAGTGTTAATTTATATTAGTATGCTTATCACCATGCTACTATATGACTTTAATGTGTTGCATGAGCCTTACCTTATTCTAAGTAGTTTATTTTGCTAGTAGTTTACCGTACTAATACTACACCTATGTGGTCACTATGATAATCTGGCTTATGGTCCGGGGAGCAGAGGATAATTTGCAAGGGTATGATTCTAAGTTAGAGTATACTAAGGAAGAAGGCATAGGTCAATAAGTTGCCATTTCTTGGGGTTAGGGATTTATTTTTTGAGCTTAAGAGTGAGGCTAACCGACTAGAGGTGCTTTTCCGACAACATTGTAAAGTTTTTGTTCTTTCAGTTATTTAAACTATTGGTTTTGATTTCTTATATCTAGATTTTGTCAACTCTCATACTCTTCCTATCTATATTATTGTTCTTATCTTTGTTATCATTAGTACTGTACTAATATCATTATGAGCATGTATCTTTTCCTTCATTATTTTATTTTACATCACATCAGGAATGGGTTAGGCGATGATCATACCTCTCTTATGGTTAATGTGTTGGTAACATTCCCCACTTTTGTCTTTCTAAACACTTATGTATTCTCTTTAAAACAAATATTTATGGTTCTAAAATTAGGGGTGTTACAACACCCCATATGTATTAGAAAAATTTAAGGTTTGTAGTTTTTATGTAATTTAAAAATTATTGTCATTTCATATTAAGTATTTAGTATGAGATGCTACTAAAGAAAAGGCATTTTATTTTTTATTTTTTATTGCCCACAACAATATGACAATGTATGTTGTGGATGCTACATCATGAGATTCATGAAGAAAATCATTTACAAACATTGAATGAGATGAACAGAAGTATGTATTGTGTTTTTTTTATGCCATATTAATTATGATTAGCTATATACATTAATACTGACATGGTATTTTCCATCTCTTTTTGGTATATCAACCTTTTGAGCATTGTATATATGATAACAAAAAGATTAATGAAGTTAGAAAAGAATGGTAAGATTCTATTATAAGGTTTTATGATGTTTATTTGTAGGATCATATGTGCACCTTTAATATTTTGTACTTGGAATGTAAATATGAATGACGAAGAATTTTGTATAACGTTTTATATGCAAGGTATATAATGAAAGTATATAATTATTTAATTATATATTCTTAGGTACTTGTTATTTTGGAAGAGGTAATTACGTATCATGCTTGTAAATGAATGTTGGGAACATATGTAGGTTTTTGTAGGAAAAACTTTTGTGTGGTAATGAAAAAAATATTTCTTTAAATACAAAATAGAACATACATGGTACTTATAGACAAAACCCGCCATGTATAGCTTTCACACTCCTAGAAGTTGCTAAGATGAGGGATACACAATGGTTATTAGCCACCAATGTAGTGTATTCCCCCTCTCAGTAGCTGCTGGGATATGGGAATGCTGGCAGTTGTGGCTAATAGTGATCTTGTATATATAAAATATATAGTGGTTTTTAGGCACAACCATCATGTATTCCCCTTCTCGATAAGGCATACACGATGGGTTTTGTCTATAACGTCCATGTATGTTTACTTATACATGGTAGTGTTTTTAATTAAACCTCCATATAAATTATGGCACTAGTGATTTTTTAGCCAAATTTAAATAACTATACGACAGTTTTTATAACAGTCACATATAGTATAGAAGGTGATTGATTATGTAGTAGTAACAAACTACCACATACAGCACTTTTCTTACTACGTCTTTGTATTTTTCTATAGAGGTGATGTGCTAAGACAGTGATTTGTAACCTTAATTTGCCATCAATTTGTGGATAATCTAAAGTGATAAACAATTACTAGGTGCCAAACATGTGCCATAAAAGGGTTCTAAAAGTAACTAAGAAACAAAACATTTATATATGAAATAATACATTCGGAACACCATGGTGCTTCTCAATTCTTTTAAAACATAAATTAGCAAAATGTGTGCCATGGTCAGCTTTGTTAGATGGAATAAAATGAGCCACTTAATCTACCACGACCACAATAGAATGATTACCCCTTTGTGTTCTAAGAAACTCTAAGATAAAGTCCATCCTAACTCCTTTCCACGATTGACCAAGCATTGGTAATGGTGTGTATAAACCATTATGAAAGAAGCTCTCACTTTTTTGAAAAGTAACACATCAACAAATTATAGCTTATACACCTTTGATCATGTGTGGCTAATAGAAATTCTCATGTAACATTTTTAATGTTTTATGAGTACCAAAATGTGTCAAAATTCCTCTTTAATGTAACATTTTAATGAGTAAATCTCTAATACTTGATATAGTTATACAATGTTTATTAAGTCTAAATAAAAATCCATCTTATAATGTATGCTTACCATGGTATTTATCCTTTTCACATGAATTATACATTTCCACAAGATATTCGCCATTTGGTTATAAATCTTGTAACCTTTCAAAGCCTAGTAATTATTGCGTCAAATATGACAAGCAATGTATACCTTCTAGAAATAGAATAGCTACTCCATTTTTCTTGCCATCTAAGAATTTGACATAGAAAACAAAGGGTTGTAAGAAGTTTATCCACTTTTCACATATAGGACTAACTTTCTTTTACAACATAGATATTTAAAGTTCTCTTCATTATAATGCAATACACACGGTTTAGGCCTCAAATAATGATTCCATATCTCTAGGATGTGTATAATTAAAAAGAATATGTTTATCTTATGTGTAATAATATAGTTTAGATCCATTCAACTTTTTAATAAAGAATGCAATAGCCTTTCTTTCATGTGAGAGAATTCCCCCTATTCCTACCATGCTTGCATCATAAGTCACCTCAAACAGTAGATCAAAATTATGTAAGGATAATATAGGAGCATTGCATAGTTTTTTTTTTTAGGGATTCAAAGGATTTTGTGGCTTAATTTATCTATTTAAAACCTCTTTTCTCAAGAGTTGAAAAATTGATGAACCTATAGCTGAGAAATCCTTAGTGAATCCCTTATAGAAACTAGCTAACCCGTAAAAGCAAGTTTCTTTATGAGCATCATTTTGAATACTCTTATATGATTTGTATCTTTATAGGATCAAATTTAATGCTCTAACCACTAACAACATAACTAAGGAAAACTACACTAAGAAACATAAAATCACAATTTTCAAGTTTCAAACTTTTTTAGTTTCCCTTTGTTTATCAAATAGCTTCTTTAAATGCACAATATGATCATGCTTGTTCTTACTATACATGAGAATGTTATTCAAATAAGCTATAATAAAATTACGTAGGAAAGAATGAAGAACTTTATTCATTAAGCTTATGAAGAAAATAGGTGCATTGCACCAACCAAAAGGCATAACTATCCATTCAAAGAGACCATATTTAGTGTTAAATGTTATTTTCCATTCGTTTTCCTCCCTTCTTATCATTTGATGGTAACAACTTGTTAATTTAATTTTCAAAAACACTCATGCACTACATAACTCATCAATCTAGTCTAGATATAGTAAAACAATACTGCATTATTATATTATTCATCACTCTTGAATCTATAACCAAGCATGAGGTGGCGTCTATCTCAGGGACTAGTAAGGTAAGAACATAACAAGAACTCATTATCCATCTCATGTAACTCATATTTATTACATCCTGTATTTATTTTTACAATTCATTAGCTTCCACTAGGTTATATCTATAAGAAGGCTTATTTATTAGAGGCATTCCAAGGTTTAAGTCCAAAACATGTTTAATACTTCTCTTAGGTAATAAATCGTTAGAAAACACATCTTTATATTAAATAAGTAGCTTAGTGTGACTTGAGTTAACAAAATTTTTCTCACCATTTTGAAATTCTTTAATAACTATGGCATAGAAAACACCCTCCTAAATAAGGGAATTAATCATAGCCTTCTCATTTAGGAATAAACTCTTTTTATATTTAGTCACTAGCATATCATCACATTGAGATGGTTTCAACTTATACTTTTATTTATCCGTACATATAATATATTCATTAGTTGTACAATCATGGATTTTAATTCTATCATATTTCTATGGTCCTAGTAATATACCACAGGCTTTTATAAGAAATACATTACATAATACCTCTTCCTCATAGTTACAAATGTCAAAACAAGTAAGGGTTTGCTTAGTTACCTTATTTCCCTTATCCTTATGAAGCCATTGTAAAAAAATAGGGCTTAAGATGATTAGTATTCATTAACCCTAGCATTTTAACCATATTTTCACTTACCACATTATTTAATGCACAACTATCTACAATGACCCTACAAACCTTATCACCAATGCTACCGTTAGTTTTAAAAAGTTCATCCCTTTGTATAGGTGGATTAATAGGTTGTATTTGTATGACCTTTTTAAGTAAAGAATATGGATTACCTTCTTCATCATACGTAGTTATAGTATCATCATTAGATTTAGTTTCAAGGTTATAATTATGATATGGTTCTATGTCCTCCATTTCATTCAATGTCAAAACTCATTATTAGGGCACTCTCTTACTTAACGACCATATCCCGTATATTCAAAACATTGCTTATTAGACATTTTATTAACTTTGGTTTTACATTTTTCTTCTCATTTATGGCTTATTTTCTTGTAATTAGAAGAATATGCATGTAACCCAATTTTTTAAGAAGATCTATTTGAATACGTCTTGGTCGAGGCAGAAGAACTAGGTTTAGCATAAGCTTTGATAAAATTAATTTTCTTTTCAAATTTCAAAGATAACTTGATCAAATAATGAAGGGAATTAGAGGCAAACATTTCCACTTTATCATGAGTCAAGTTGTTAAAGCCACCTAAAAATTTAGTACTTTTTTATTCTTTTCTCTTTTGTATGTCACATATGAGTGCTAGGCTTTTAATTTCTCTAGTGTGTTCCTCTATGCTAAGAAGTCCTTGCTAAGAGTATTAAATTAATCATATATTTTTCATACTATAAAATCCACAAATTTTGAACCAGAAAACTTCATTTTGAAGATAATGCAAATGTTTACAAGATTAAAACTGGGGAATGTTGCCACCACATCAACCATAAGAGAGACATGATCATCACTTAACCTATGCTTAATGCAAGGAAAAGCGGTAGAAAGAACAAAAGAATGCATGGTCTAGTTAGAAAGTGGGCATATTAATAAGGATGAGAATAAGATATATAGAAGAAAGATTACAAAAATATAAATACCAGAGCCAAAGATAAGAGTTTAAAAAACTGAAAGATCAAAACACATCTCAACACAATGGATAAAACAATAAAATTCAATTATCCTAACTCTTTGCTAAGTGACAATGTAAAATCTTGATCCCCTAAGAAACGGGTAGCTACTATCCCACAACATCATCCTTAGCATACTCTAGCTGAGAATTATAGCCTTAAAAGTTGTCCTCTACTCATTGGAAAACAAGCCATATCATTATAGTTACCAAACAAATATAGTATTAGTACAGTGAATTATTGGTAAAATAAACTACCTAAAATATAGTAAGGGCTCATGCTTCACATTAGGGTACAACACCATCATATAACACATAATTAGAAACTATAATAAAAAATCATGGCTATCATAATATATGGAATAATTGCATACGAATAATGAAAAGTGTAAAAATATATATCTTGCATTAGATCCATATAGAAGAAACAATATTATTGAACATCCATTTAGTGATCATGCACTTTCTAGTTATTAAGATATTATATTCGACCACACCCAGTTCTCTACCATAAACAAAAGTCATGGAAGCACACACAAAATAGGATACCACACCTGTCACATATGGTTAGATTATATTGAGGGGGATTTTATTAGAGGATACAACACCCACAACATCTTTAGTTCATTTGCTACGAGGGGTAAAAGATATTGGGATACACACCAACAAAATGTTATTAGAATACAGCAAGGAGGCTTGTACTAGGATACCCTAATATTAGATTGGAAGTTGCAAGGGCTGCCCGATTAGAGAGCTAAAAACATGACATGCTTTGCATGATGTAGGTGAAAAGGGTAGTATCGTGCTCTCAAAGCTGCCAAAAATCCTTCCTATGTGTCTACTGGCTCAACAGCACATAACTGGTATCCTCTTCACTATTTATCATCCTTTTTGTATAGGTAGAATGTATTGACATCCACATTCTTTCCATCATGCAATCAGAAGCCCTAAATATCCCCTCTAGCTCCTTGACCCACCTTTCTAATATTGTTGGATCCTTGACTTCTTTAAAGCTACGCAAGTTATGTTACCCGACTTCTCTATACCAGTTCTCAACCTAAACAAGTGCAAGATGTGGTGGTTGAGGTTGTGTCTATAGCTTTACTAAAATCTCTGATACTGTGATAAGCAACTCTTCCATAAGTACAAGATTAATGTTTCTAGCCATAGTGCTAAGGGAAATAGAGGAATAGATACACAATTATAACAAACACAATCAAAGGCCACCTATAGGAAGTCTAAGTACTCCATATCATTAAAAGGCCAACGATAACATAAACATGTATCATAATTATTGCACAACATTATACACGTATTAAAAGAAATTACTAGCATTCATAATAGATGGTTATACAACATTCATGATTATAAATAGTGTAAGAATAATAAATAGAGACTCAACAAGCGAAAGAAAACCTTCATTTTCTAGGGCTACGCATAACATAAGGATAGATAATTACCATACTGTGCATCTACCAAACATTAGCATTATGCACTAAAATCCTAAAAAACCCTTGAAACCTAACCCAAATGAATCACCACCATCAAAATCCTGAAGGCTCAAATCCATAGCAGCATCAATTGCTCAACTATTCCATACCACTTGCTAGAACTACTCCTCGTGCAGGATCATTTGCTCTCTTTCTAAATCATAACGTGACCCATCCATTTCATTTGTCTTGATCTGATAATTTAGGGCAGTACTCTGGGTAGTCCAATCCTAGCTCTCCATACAACATCCAACATGATCACCTTTCATGCTAGCTGATCATAATGTAGCAGCAAACGTTTACCTACTATGAATTTGGGATGCGTAATACTCATCACAAACAAGTCCCTATACACTTCTCTTACCTTAATCCATGACTCTACTAAAGGGAGGGTCCTCAATAATTTGTTAGATCAAAACATATAAAGCCCGATTAATTGTCCTTCATTCACTATACTGTTCAACTAATTAGCTAGCCACTTCACATGGACTGTGATAACATCACCAAGGAATATCATTAGGAGTGAAATGGGTAGTCTTACCACTCCAAAAGATATTCTAAGAAATCCTACAAGATATAGCAACTAAGCTTAGACTTTATCAACCAACCCATTTCCCAATAAAATAATTTCCTCAAACCTCCAATCAAGATCAAGCTCAATTTTCTATTCCAAACTTCACCACTAACACCCTAGGAATAGAACCCTAGATACTAAGACCAATAAAATGGTAACTTATAAATCAAAATCCTCACAAGGCTAAACTAGGTTTCAAAACATTTAAGAAGTGGAAATTTTGAAAACATAAGAGAGGATTTTAATACAAAATCTTTGATCGCAACTTATAACATCCTAAATTTTTTAACTACTTAAAAATTTAATTTTGTGGAAGTATTACTTACCAAATTACTGGGTGTTACCTCCACACAAAGTATAAGCTTAGTAACCCCCACCTTTCATGTGCCAAGTGCTAAGGCTGAAATAATTTACAACAAAAATAAAACAGCAAAAATGAGAGGGATTACATAAATAAATGTTGTGAATAATACTCTATACAACAGTGGAAACAAAAGACACCAAGGGGCATAAGAGTTTATGAAAATTCCATTTCATCAAAAATAAGTATCCATAGCTACAATACTAGTTTCTCTTATGCCTTAAACAAAAAATCCCACTCCAAAAATGTGATATCTTCCTAAGGACTCTCTTCCTTATCCTTATGATATGCTTGGAGCCTCCATACCCTTCACGTAGTCATCTAACAAAGTAGTATCAAGACGACATTCTTTTATGGAGTAAATCATAATAGCTTTTAAGAACTGGCATAGTCACATTGCATATAATCACATAAAATCTGAACAACATACTACAGTGTAAACCATGAACAATAACCACATGTAATAATTATGAGTTAATATATGTATATCATTGAGTTTTAATCTCAATAGTACAACATGCTAGTTTATTTCACATTATCTGAAAGTATAATAGAAATATCTAAATAGTCAGTTAGATTCTAAACAATAGGGTAGGGCATGAATGTAACTACTAAATCAACACATATGACTAAATTCCAAATACCAAGGTAGGGTACTAAGGTGACTATCGAACTAACTAATCCAAAACATTACAAAGGGAGGCACTCAGGCGAATATAGAACCAAGCAATCTAAAAAAGTTCCAACACCAAGGTAGGGTCCTAAGGCGACTAACAAACCAAAAAATCCAAAACAATTCAAAAATATAAAGGTAAGGTACTAAGGCGACTACTAAACCAACAAATCCAAAATCAATTCCTTTATTTTCTTACACAATAGCTACTTACAATTTTAATTACTTGAGGGTGATACAATCAAACCTAGGTAACTGAGGTACACCTAATTATATTGGCATTCAAAGGTGACACAATATCCTCACTCTAAAACTCAAGGACACAACAGTACGCCTAGTCATATCGACGCACAAAGACAATATAGTTTTCCTCTAACCTCTGTTACCTAGTCCTTAATTATTAATAATCTCTATATGGACCATAGATAACTTATTGAGTATAATAGGGCCTTGTTGGGGCATAGAGGTACACTATAAAACCAAAACAAACAAGGGCTAACACCTCATCTCTAGGGTAGCTACTCCCATATAGCAACCATTCCTATGTCAAGGTCTTCTACTTTAAGTATTAAGATTTTAAGAGGTGATCGTGTATGTCACATAATGCACAATGAATTCCATCTCCATTGTTAACCATTTCTCCCATTTTATTTCCAATTATAAAGGTAAACCCTAAGTTCATCGGCCTATGTCAAGCCCAATCAACATTAATCTTAACCTATGAATAGTCTAAAGCTATCCTAATTTCCAATTATTTATAAAAGATACATTTCGTCAAATTACCAAATTGCCTATAAAAATTTCTAGTTTCACCATTTTATTTATTTTTGTACCAAATATGGTTATTAGGAGGAATTTTGTGGTGAAAATCTAAATGTAAATATTTCTTATCATTTTAGCATACAAGTAATCTTTGTATTTTAGCAATTAATTATATTTTCCACTTTTCGTGCATTTAGGGATGGTTCCCACAAAACCCTAATAATGCAACTACTATATATCACATCTTCCAAGCAAAATGTACACACATATTTAAATTATAGTACATCATATAAATAGGAAAATTATTATCATAGTGCATGTATAAACATATCTCTAACCCTAGGTCATGTGAGTAGAAGTCATCATAAACTAATCCTTATCATGGGTACATGCTTCCATGTGAATCATAATAACCCTAAATATAATGAATTATCAATCATAAGGTATTTAGTATGTCATTCAGATCATAACTTAACTATAATGAAATTCCTAACAAAACCCTATACATGAGAACGTAAATCATATAACACATTACCCATGCATGAAGGTTAACTTACAATAATAACATATATCATTCATTTAATATGTCATCACTTTATAATATATTTCATAATACTTAGAGAAAGCAAATCCCACCACAATTCTATATCTAAATAGTCCTAACATGCTCGCACTTAAAATCCACCATCTTATGAGCGATCACATTTACCTAATCCAAGCTTTCACAAAAATGTCTTCACCAATATCATCAAGAATTACCTAAGAATTTAACACCAAAACACATATATTAGAATTGAATATTGCACAATTATAACCCAATAATTAATAACATAACTTATAGATTAGTAACCACTTGGATAAAAGAAAAGGAAGCTGACACAAGTTTTCAAAGAGTATGAAGATTCATGCGATTAAAAAAAATAGAATCGGCTGTTGTCTAAATTATAGGAAGGAATAAAAATAGTCAAGGGAGAATTTATATATAATTCAAGAAGACCTCAAAGAACACAACTTTGAATGTCTTCTATCTATGATTACTCCAAGTGGTCTTAGAAAGGATTTGTAATACCCCGTATTAATTAACCCTTATTTTAGACATGCAAGACTTAAAACGTGATTAGTAAGCAAAGTAAACCATAAGATTATTAATATTATTATTTTTTTTTTCTTTTCGATCGCCTTGTTATCTTGAGTAGTTCTATAAATAGTAAGTTATAAAAATAACCCGGACTAAGTGTGAGAAAAGGTAGAGGAAGTAAAAATTTATGTCGTTAATAATACCGATCATAAGAGGTGAGTAATTAAAATAGAAGGGGATTGTAAGAACAATAATAATGTTAGCAATAATTTCAAATAAAATAGAATGGGGGAAGTGATAAAATAATGTTAACAATAATAATATTGATCATAATAATAATAGTATCATAATTTTTTTTTGAGGAGATTAAGCCTTGTTTAAGTGGTAATTCTTCTTTCTAATAACCTCCTTGTTAGCTACTACCTTAGGAATTTTTTTTTCTTTTCTTCCTAATCTTTTCTCTAATCAACCTGAACCTTTTTCCTACCTTCTTCCCCACGTAAAACCAGCCCAAACCACCCCCAGCAGGTCGCATGACCTGCAGCCCCCAAACCATGCACCCGTCACCTTCCTCCCTTCCCATGCATAAGTCTTTTCTACCCAGCCCTATCCCCCTCCTTTGCAGCCTTTTCTCTTCCCCAAACGCAGCCCCCTCTTCCCTACAACCTCACCCTCGCTCACGCCACCCAAGCCTGCAAATTTTGGCAGCCATCACTCAACCATCATCCCTAACATCACCCACAACCTGCAGCCTACCTTCAACACTCAACCTTCCACCTTCTAAACATGCAGCCTCATCCTTCCCTTCTCAACCTGCAGCCCTACCCTATCCTTCCTCCATCTACCCACCTATTTTTCCTCTTTTCCCATGCCCTTCTTCCCTGCAAAAATCCTAACAAATCAGGCAACCCCTAGCCTTCACGTCACCTAGCCTTGTGCAGCCCCAAAACCCCATGTCACCCAGCCCTTCCTGCGAGATACAGCTTGTATCTCCCTCCCCTCTCAACCTGCACCCCTATCCCTTTATTCCAGCCACCTATCCCTTCTTTTTCCTCTTTCCCCATGCATGCAACCAGCCCCTTTTCCCTCCTCAAAAGCTTCGAAACACTCTCCCCCAAAAACCAACCTGCAGCACCTTTCCCCACTCACCCTTGTAGCAGCCCCTTTTCTCCCCATTTTTCTCCCCTTTTATTTGTGTCCCAACCTGCAGATATCACCCCTTTTCCCCCTCCCTTTAAGCCCTCTAAGTTGCTCCTTGCAGCCCCTCTTCCCTTCCCTAAATTCCAGCAAGAAAACAAAGGTAAGTGCAGCCCCAAAACTCCCCTCTCCCTTCCACCGAATTTAGTTTCAAAATTGTTCCAGCTTTTACCTTGTGTTCTACCTTCTCCAAGCAGCCATTTTCCTTCCCCAAGTAAGCACTCTATCCTCGGTAAGTTCGGTGCTTAAATTCATGCACCGGCTGCCTCGTTTATTCTTCCTAATAATTTTCAAGTATTAGTTTGCGTAGGTTTCATTTTGATTCTTTTCATTTTGCATAAATATTAATGCTTGTAGTTTGGATGGTGTTTTCACTTCTAGGTAACCTCGAGCTCGCTTAGAGTATTTTTTTGGAGGAAGCTCAAGGTAAACCCAACTAACCCGTTGACGGTAGAATTTTTTATGTGAAAATGATAAGCTAGTTGCTAGGACTAAATCATGATAGAATGTATATATCAAATTGTCATATGTTTGTGGGAAATGGGAGCATGATGTATTTCTTTTCTACATGAATACCATGATGTGTAAATTAACATGTGTTATCATGCAATCCTTTCATGTGCCTAAGTGACATTCTAAATATTTGACGAAGTATACGATAATGACAATGAACTTGAATTATGCTAGTAAAATGCAATGAATATGTCTAAGGTAAAATGTAGTTTATATGGGAGCATGTTGTAGTTCATTCATACATGAATATATTGAAGTGTAAATTAATATGTGTTGCCATGCAATCTTTTTATATGCCAAAGTGATATTCTTAAATGTGAAGAAGTGTATGCTAATGGTAACGAACTTGGATTTATGCTAGTAAAATGATACGGGTATGTTTAAGGTGAAATGTAACTTTATATACCATGATTTTGTTTGAGGTTTATTTGTGAAAATTATATGAGCTTCTGAAATATTAAAAATGCATGCTAATAGTGTTTACATGTATTATGTATGATAAATGGTTGGGGATAATATGGTCCTTTGTAGTACCGAAGAGATTGTCAGATGTAAAGTATCAATAATTATTTTATGCTAGCGTTTCATGACAAATGGCTTATGTAAGTAAACTCGGTAAGGCAAAAAGTTGTTTCAAAGTGGATAAATGGATTAATTAAATTAAGTGTTGGCCTTAAAGTAAATGTTGGGAATAATTAGATAATTGGTTTGAACTTTGAATCGAAAAATTAATCGGGTTATGGCATAATGCCTAACCCTAGGTCGTGTTGGCTTGGAATGGTTGTGACCTTGTGGTCTTTGGATGTGACGTTCTTTGTTGATGGTTGAATAAGTTGAACTCTATGAATCTCGACTTTCTAAAAGGAAATAATAACCCAGAATTTCATAAGACAATAATTACTTAAAGAGAAAGACTCGAGTTGGAAAGGAATCTCGTGCCTCGGACTTGGCCGCCGAGTGCATAGTTTTGGGCCTTCGGGTCAAGGGGCTCACTTCTGCTCTATAGGTATTCCATACACCCTATAGGGAGTACGCGTACTTAAGGTCTTGAGTTCTGAGGTTTAGTATGGGCGACTGTTATGTCGTGTGGCTTCCTTGGCGAGCTTTGCCCTGGAATCGAGTGATTTATTTTGGTACCACCCTCCTTGACGATCTTTGTCATGGATATGGGATTGTATTCCACTTGAGAATTTTTATATTAAGTGTATAAATGAATTAGACACCCACCATAATACTTCTATAATAATCGGAATAGGAATGACATGGCCTTGGTGAGATTGCTTGGAATATCACTAACTCTTCTTATTAGGCCATAATGTATGGTTGTTGGTTAGTTAAATTGATTATGAAATTATAAGCATGCCTTAAATGCCTTGATGGAGATTGTGATCTAGCTCGTACTATTAAATGTAATGTGGTTGTGTGTTTCAAAATCGTGGCCTTGCATGTGAGCATATATTCTCTTTGAATTCCGTACATGCATGATGTTTGCTACGTGGGTATGCTACCTCTCCGGAGGCGTTGTGGTTTACTCAGTACGAGGAAGTCGTACTGATGCTATCACTTTTCAGAGGAGTATGTCCAAGGCATGCGTTGGCTAAAGGACTACGAAGAGCGTCACCCCGACGAATAGGTAGATCTAGGGAGCGAGTGGACCCCGCCCCTTTTTCCCTTTTCCTTGTAATTCTTCGGACCGTAAGAGTGTAAGGCAGACCACTAATGACTTTTGCATACTCTGTTGTTATTTTCTAAATGGTTTTTTATCTAATTTCCTAAAAAATCATTGTTATGGATAATATGTCTTTTGCAAAACTCTTGATTTCGCATTATACTTCCGTATATTTGGATGGGTTGATTTGTTTTAAGCCTTAGCACTTGACGTAAGGATGGTGAGGAGACCAGACTTATGTCAAGTGTGGCGGTAACACCCACCGTTCTTTAATTTTCGCTTCTGCAAAGCCTATTTAAACGAAATTTTCAAGTCGTGATTTTGGGGTGTTACAGGATTATTCAATCATAAAGAAAGAATTAACCAATTGAATTTCTTGTGTTATGTTTTAATATACTCAACGATCAACATGTTACAAGGTTTGTTGACATCATGTATATATAGGCATAGGACATTGCTTACTAGCACACTAACTTAGCCACATGATATACAACTGGCTAAATAGCACATAAACTAGTATTCATAATGTATTTATATCATATATAATAGATGATTCAACAAATACTATCACAAATAAAGTAAGGTAATTAGTATAGGAAAACAACTGACAAGAATCCTTGTCAAAATAATAATGTTGACTTAAAATATTGACTAGTCCTCCTTGACTTGTAGACTTGACTTTAATGCACAATAGCTTCCTTTGTAATAGCTTATAACATTTGAAAATATTAGGTATCTCGACTTCTTAAATAGATTGATCTTCTTCCTACAAATATTTTATATACATACAAGAATACTGAAAGTAATATGATCAAGATTAGTCCTATTATTATTATCAACTATATATTAAGTGATTGGTTCCATAATCAATAATGTTAAATCACTATCATCTTAAAGGATATTCTATGGATGCTCTTGCATTGTTATCCCCAAATTAGGAAGAATTTATCCTCAAATTGACATCCAAAGGTAATGAGATAAATCATAAACATTAGAACTCCTTGAAACACCCCCATATGATTCTAGAATTTCAAGTTCATAAGCATTTTATCCAAATTTTCTAAGGATTTTAAAAGGTCCATATTCTCTTGACATTAGTTTATGTTTCATTAGATTTAGAAATCTTTCTGTACATCAATATAAAAACACTAAATCACCAAGAAAAAATATTTATTGAGTGGGATCTTTATTAACTTGTTTTTGATATCATGAATTGGCTCATTCTATGTTCCCGTTCATTTGTTGATGAAGCTTTTAGAATAAATCTACTCATTCCTTGGCCTTATAATTTTTAAGTTCACCTTTCTTCAAGGGTAATATATCAATTGGTATGTAAGTATTCATCCATAAACAATTTTAAATGGACTTGAATGTGTAGTATAGAAATGAAATCTATTATAAGAAAACTCTGCATGAACTGTCTTTTATACTTCTACATACCAATCCTCTTAACAAAGTGCCCATAGTACGGTTAGAAACTTTAGAGTGTCCATCAGTTTGTGGATGATGTTAAGTACTAAATAATAGCATCATGCCTAAAATGTGCCACAATTTTTTTCAAAAATAACTAAGAAACTTGACATTCAAAATACTTTTAGGTATGCCATGAAGTCTCACAATTTCTTTGACATACAAATTTCGAACATATATAAGATCATCAGTTTTTTTGTATGGAATAAAATGTGTCATTTTAGAAAACCTATTTACCACAACCATAATAGATACTTTACCTCTTTGTGTTCTAGGAAACCCTAAAATAAAGTCCATATTAGCACCTTCCCATATCTAATTAGGCATAGGTAATGGTGTATATAAACCAATGGGAAAGAAACTTTTACTCGTCTTAGAAGTAACACATCAGTTTGCTACAATTAGTACACCCTTTATCATGTGTGTCCAATATAAATTTTATAGCAATATCTCTAATGACTCTTGAGTACCAAATGGCTTGCAATAGTGCTTTCATGTACCTCTTTGATAATTAAACTCCTTCTACTTTACCCCGGTACATAAAGTTTAAATAAGAATCCATCTTATATTATTTATTTACCATGGTTCCTATTTTCTTTACCAGCCTGATACTTTTCATGAAAATCTTTATCATTAGGATACATTACTTTGAGCATCTCAAAGCCTAACAACTTAACATCCAACATGACAAGTAATATAGATCTTCTAGAAATAGAATTAGTTGCTATATTTTTCTTTCCACCCAAATGTTTGACAAAGAACATAAAGGATTGTAAGAAATTTACCTACTTTGGATGTCTAGGAGTTTTTTTCTTTTTAACATGTAAATATTTCAAACTTTCATGATAAAATGTAATACATAGGATTTAGGCTTCAAATAATGACCTATATCTCTAAACTTTGTATGATGACAAAGAATTCCTTGTCATATCTAGAGTACCTTACTCTAACACCATTTAGTCTTTCACTAAAGTATTATATTAACCAAGTGAATTACTTGTATTATATTTTAGTATACCCAACGATCAACATGTTACAAGGTTTGTTGACATCAAGTATATATAGGCATAGGACATTGCTAACTAGAGCACTAATTTAGCCTTGTGACACACAAATGGCTAAGTAACATAAAAATCACGTTAAGTAAGTATTTATATTTTATATAATATATATCTCAACAAAGACTATTATAAACAAAGTAAGCTAATTAGTATTTGAAAACAACTAACAACAATTCGAATCAAAACAATGTTGTTAAGTTGAAATGCTAACTAGTCCTTTTTGACTTATAGAGTAGACTTTCATGCATAATATCTTCCTTTGTAATTGCTTGTGATACTTCAAAACCTTTCGTATCTTGACTTCTTAGAAGGTTGATCTTCTTCCTGCAAATATATTACATACTTGCAATAATGACTTAAAGTAATATCATCAAAGTTAGTCATATTATTATTATCAAAGATATATAATGTGATTGGTTCTAAAATTAATTATGTTAAATCACTATCATCTTGAGGATGATATAATGCTCCAAAATCTTAATTTAGAAACTTATAATAAAATATGGATCAATATATGATATTAATTAAATATAGCATTTTTAATAAAATAATGGGAGTAATTTAGACAAAAAAGGGAAATAATATAGAATTAAATTAGGGAAGATTATGATAATTTTCTAATTAAAATATAATTGAGGAAGAATTACCTAAAAAATTTTAAATTAATATTAAAAGAAATTTAATTATTTATTTTTACCAATTTTATTATTTAAAAAATTTTAAAATATAAAAGGACCCCAATTACCCCAACAACCTTATTTTTCTTTTTTCTTTTTTTCCCTTTTCATCCTTTTCTTTTTTCTTTTTTCCTTTTTCTCCTTTTTCCTTTCCTTTCTTCTCTTTTTCCCTCGGTTAGGCCTTGCCTGTGTAGCGCAACCCCTCTCTCCCTCTCTTCCCCTACGTGGAGCCCAGCCCCCTCCCTCTTCTTTTTTTTTCCTCACCTACTCAATTCTCTCCTCCTTTCTTTATTTTCTTTTTCCCCCAAATGGTTGGCACACCCTCTTCTTCCTCCTCCTCCACTCTCCTTCCTTCATGTTGTGGGTCATGCCTACAGACCACTTGGCCGTCCTCCCCTGCTACCGTACCACCCCGACATGCTCCCCCTCTCTCCCCTGTCCATTTCCTCTCCATTTCAAGCCCAACTAGCCCTGTACCTACCTCCCCTATATGCCTATTCCCCTTCCTTTTCTCCCCATCTACCGCCCTACACCCTGCCATTCACAAGCTTGTATCGGCCTGCCACGGGCCGTCGGCGAGCTCTTGTCCCTCCAACCACCTTTTCCTCTTCTTTTTTATCCTCTTCTTCCTCTCTCAACCGATAAATACCTCATCAATGCTCCCATTCTTTTTCTTTTTCTCTGCCAAGAAAAACCTAATTCTCTCTACCACCGTGCCTTCAGCAGCTACCCTAGCCACCCTTGTGCAACGCCACCATCCAACCACTACCAAGCCCCATCCCCGCATCACCATCCACCAAACCAAGGTACTTACCACCCTTAACTCCCCCTACACAACTCACCCCAGCCATGCAAAAAGGGCAGCTTGAGCTACCCTTTGCAATCCATCACCGCCCCTCTCGCCACCATGCACCACCTCCTTTACCCCCTACCACCTCCCTCTCAACCCAGTAGAACCTCCTCTTCCATTTCCTGCCATTCCTTTCACCTTTCTCCCTCTCCTTCCTTCTTCCTCCTTCTCTACCACCCCGGCCACCACAACCACCACCACCACTACAACCCTCCTCGTCCAGGGAGTCCACTACCTCACAAAGGCCACCTTCCTTTCTCTCTCCTAAACTTAAAAGTCCAACCTTTCCCAAAACAACCACCACTTCAACCACTGCCACCGCCGTCGCCACCGCTGCTACCCTAGCTACCACCTTCACTTATGTTGTGCCCTAACTATTGCTATCACTTAAGTATAAATAATTTTATCATAATTATTATTTTAGCCTTATTATTATTATTTTGACATTATCATCATTATTATCATCATCATTACTAATATCCCTATTTTGGTTACTACTACCACTAGTATATTTGTTAGCCACTTTAATGATAATACCCTTATTAATACTACTAAGACTATTATTATTATCATCACTAGTACTAGTTCTTACTAAAAATCAATTAAGGTATAATGAAAGTAATAAGAAGGAAGTTAACCCTAGTGTTTTCCTCTTATAAGTGAACCAAGTCCGACCCCTAAGGAGGCAAGGGAAGCATACTTCAAGCCTGGTGTCATTTCAGGTAAGGATACGGTTATGGATTATGCACTTGTAGCATAGCTTGCTAAGCATGGAACTAAAGTAAGCTATGGTTATGTACGGTTGCCCTATTTGACATGCATTCTTAGAGTCCTTATGTAGTAAGATGATGTTGTGGGAAAATGAGAAAAGTAAAGAGAGTGGAGTGGTGAGAGGGAAGTGAAAAAGGCTTGTATATCTCATAACTTATGCGTGGATAGATGAATGTATAATATGAATAAAATAAGAGGATGGTATAAATCTTTCATGGGGAGTGTAATGCTTGCATAGGATAGTTAGTCTTTGCATGGGGATAACCTTTATGTTGGAAAAGTTGACTTGAGGGTTAAGTAATGTAAGGGAAGAGTAGTTGGGGTAATTGGAGTTCATATATGAAAAAATAGTACGTGGGTTGGTATAAGAGTGCATGGGGGACATGGCTAGGGTTTGTGAGGAAATCCAAAGTAGGAGAAGTGTGCGAGGAAGGGAGAATTAATGGGAATGGTTAGCGTTTGGAAAAAGAATGGAAGGCTGTCTCATGGAGGGGAAGTGAGTTGAGGCCAAGTAAGGATAATTTTTGGTCCACCGGCTATAATAGTGGTTAGGTGTGCTTTGTCCTAAAGTGATATTCGGTCCTTTGACTCTAATAATGGTAAGGTGTATTTTGTGCTATGGAGTATTTTCTAGTCCATTGGCTTTAATAGTCATCAGGTTAAGTGTTTTTTGGTCCACTGACACATTCCTATCTGCAAGTGCATGGGGTCGAAGTAGTAGTCAAGGTCAATCCCACAAGGATTGGTGAATGAAAACAAGGACAATGATAGAACTTAGCTATGTCTACACTATGAGATGATATGAAATAATAAATTATAAGATAAAATAACTAAAATAACTAACTAAGCTAAAAAGAAAGGAAAATAGCACTCAAGTGACTCAAGTAAATATAAGAGCTAAGGTTCCGGTTCATCGTCCCCGATCCTCACATGTAATCGAATATCACATCACAAAATAATTCAACAATCATAATCAATCATGCCAACAAGGATAGAAAGTGTTGTGCTTTCCCAAGCCACAACCACCCTATTACATATCTATGGCCCTAACTATCTCTAGCTTAGTGTCTAATAGAATGTAATGCATTAAAGTCCACAAAGTTTCCTCCTTTATTATTGTAGAAGTCAAATAGATGGTCTCTCAATCTATAATTTAATCTCTAGTTGTGCTATTGGGTCTAATACCAGATTATCTCTCGATCAAACCAATATTTCCCAAACTAAATATAGGAACCCGGCCACGGTTCATGAATCTGTCAATCAATAAATAACACAACACATAGATCATGAATTGAATAAAAAAGGACGTAATAATTCAACACATTCGGATCGAGGGAAATTTCCCTTCACCTTAGCATAAGATCTAGCATATCAAATTCATAGCAAGAATATTAAAAACAATAAGAGATTCCATAGATAGAGAAAAGATCATTAGATATTACCCTTGATGTTCACAAATTCTTGCAAATATTTAACTTCTTGCACCTCGGTCTCTAATTTACAAGAGAGATCTTGATGTATTGGGGAAGTAGATGGAGTAGAGAGAAGGGAGAGGGAGTGGAGGATGCTTTGAGAAATTAGAATGAGAGTTTTTATATTACTTCCTCTCGGATCCCTAGGGTATTGATAAAGATGGGCTTCCCGTGTAAGCTTTGACAATGCTGCGTATTTTGACCATAATGTTTTCATCATAACTCCAATTAAGCTGATTTTGGATGCGTTGGAAATATATTAAAAAGATATACAACTTTGATGTTAAAAGCTTCTCAAAATTCAGACTTTTCCTAGTCTAAATTCTACTTCTTTTAGTCCTATATACTTTGAATATGCATTCTTGCTTTCATTTTATTCCAAAATTTACATTTTAGCTCTAAATCTCTTTCCGCTTTAACTTTTGCTCCTTTTTTCTCCTTTCTTCTCCCTTTAAGCTTATTATTTTTTCCATCCTTCATGATTTTTTTTGTTTCTTGAGACCCTACAAATTTTTTTTTTTCGATAAGTAGAATTTGTATTACTAATCGAAAAGGAGATTACAAGCTTGCATTATATGCAATGACATCCAACAAACCTAGCCACTGCCCAAACTCAACAGAAAGAGGAGGGGTAACAAAAATACTAGAAACTTGCACAAGAATACATTTCAAAAGAGCTCCTAGCTGTCTAGATTTGTTCTGAAAAATTCTAAGATTTCTTTCATGCGAAATAACAGCTATATGAGCAACAAAAAGAGCTCCCAAAAGATACTTCTTCTTATGTGCCTGCCTTGTTCTAGTAAGCAAAGACTTAATCTCTTGCTCCCATCCTAAAATAGGGTCACTTCTGCCAGCCAGTCTTCTAATAGTCTTCCAAATAAGTGTAACAGCAGGACAAAATAGGAAAAGATGATCTCTTGTCTCCTCCTTCTGTTTACAAAAAATACACAGAGTGTCCACAGTCATGCCCATCTCCTTAAGTCTTGATTTAGTCAAGAGTCTATTTCTGCATGCAAGCCAAACCAGGAAACGTACCCTGGGAATAGAGCCTGGTCTCCAAATAAGATTAGCCCAAACACATTTGGCTTGTGGAGCTCTAAGGCCTTATATGCTGATTGAATGGTGTACTCCCTCTACTTTGCTATACATTCTACTATAAACTCCTTCACTACAGATCTGCTCTGAAGAATCTTGAGAAAAAGCCATGAATTGTAAGATGAAGGTGAATAATCCCAGACAATACCTTGCTTAATGTAAACTGCATGAACCCACTTAACCCACAGTGTATCCTTTTTTTCAGCTATGTTCCACAACAACTTTCCCAAAGCACAATAATTCCATAGCTATAAGTTTAATAGGCCAAGTCCACCTTCCTGTTTTGGAGAACGAAGAGACTCCCATGCCACCAGAGTAGGTTTCCTGATATTCAATTTACCTGACCAAAGGAAAGTTCTATAAAGACTAATAAAATAGTGCAACACTTTCTTTGGTAGGAGGATAATTTGACTAAAGTAGAGTTGTATGCTGTATAACACTGATTTAATGAGTTGAACTCTCCTAGCATAAGAAAGAAATAAAGTACTCCAATGCCTTAACCTAGCAGACATCTTGTCCAATAATGGTTGCAACCGAGCAGTAGTTAGCCTTGCAGAGGATAAAGGCAAGCCCAAATAATTAATTGGAAAAGTGCCTGCTGGAAAACCAAGAAGATAAAGAATACTGAACCGGTTCTCTATTACAACTCCTCCAAAGAAAACTGAACACTTGGTAAGATTCACCATGAGGCCTGAGACTGCAGCAAAATGGTTCAATACCTCCTTCAGACATAGGACACTTTGCAGAGTTCCTCTACAGGACAAAAGAAGGTCATCTGCAAAGTTCAAATTAATGAGCTGGAGTCTTTTACATCTTGGGTGAGCTTGAAACCTTGGGTCAACACATAGCTTCTTTAGAGTTTTACTGAAATAATCCATAACCAACACAAAAAGATAGGGAGAAAGAGGATCACCCTACCTCAACCCTCTTTTCCCAGAGAAAGGGGCGGCCAAAATACCATGAAAGGAGACAAAATATGAGACAGAAGTAACACGTGCCATAATCAATTTAATAAAATGAGGAGGAAAGCCATAAAGATTTAGAATTTTTCTGCAGAAAATCCCAATTCACCATGTCATAAGCCTTCTTGAGATCTACTTTAATCATGCATCTTGGTGATATGCCCTTGTGAGAGTATCTCCTTACTAATTCATGGGCTAACAAAACAATTTCACCAATGTTTCTGCCTTTAATGAAAGCATTTTGTGAAGGATCAATAAGAAGAAGCATAAGGGGCTGTAATCTCTGAACCATGACCTTAGCAATTATTTTGTATAGCACATTACAACATGCTATAGGTCTAAACTCAGTAACCCTATTTGTAGTAGAATGCTTAGGGATGAGAGTGAGAGATGTAATATTCAATCTTCTAGGAAGAAAACCAGTAGAGAAAAAATCTCTTACAGCCTAGATAATTTCTTCAGCAACAATAGGCCAAGAAACTTTATAGAAACTAGCAAAGAAACCATCAATGCCTGGGGATTTTGTATCCCCCATGGAAAACACAGCATTTCTTACCTCAAGTTCAGAAACAGGTGTAAAAAGTCCAGCAAATAAATGAGGAGCCGACTTGCAGGATTCTGCTAAAGTAATATCTCCCTCCATAGCAACCTTAGTGCCCAACAGCTCTTGATAGTATGAATTGAATGCTGCATGAATGCATGTTGCACCTCTGATCTCATTATTATTAGAATCAATCAGCATAGCTAATGTCTTCCTTTGCTGTCTCTCTTTCACCTTGGCATAAAAATACTTATGGTTTGAATCACCACATGAAAGCCAATTATTAGTAGCCTTCTGCTTATAAAAAATCTCTTCACAGTGCAGCAGATGAAAGTATTTCTTCTCTTTCTCCTGCAATAATAGTCGATTACCCTATTGTCCAGGATGAGCTAAACAATGTGTCTGTAGCCACTTCCTCTCTAGCAACCTTGACTCTGTGTGAAATGGAGCCATATTTATCCGTATTGAACAATTTCAGATCCTGTTTAAGCAAGCTCAATCTTTTAGAAATTTTTAGCAGCAAATTTCCTCCCATCTTGATCCTCCATACATTCTGAACCATAGGCAAGAAATCTTCAGATTCTGTCTAGAATTGAAAAAATTTAAAAGGTTTTGGACCAGTCAAACAATCAATATTAAGATGGGTAGGAGCTGGACTATGATCAGAGATAAGGGGACTTAGGAACTCTGCCAAAGAGTGAGGATAGGCAGAAAGCCAGGGTAAGTTGACCATGGCCCTATCCAATTTACACAAGACCTATTCTTCTCCCTGTCTATGGCTGGACCATGTATAATGGCAACCCTGACTTTGTAGACCACAAAGCTGGAGCTCATTAAAACAATTTTTGAAATCTTGCACATCTGAGGCAATAAGAGATCTACCATGAAACTTCTCAGAATTCTGCAGCACCACATTGAAATCCCCCATGAGCAACCATGGCTCCTGGCCAGGTGAATTCTCCTTCAACCACTGCCATAAAGATTGTCTTTCCCTTCCTGAATTAAAAGCATACACAAATGCAACCCAAAAACTGGAATTTGAGTGAACATGAGTAACATGAAACAAAATAGCCTACTCATGTAGTTTATGAAGTCCCATTATCCAAACTGAGGGGTTCCAAAGAACCCATATTCTGCCATTAGGATGGTGAGAATAATTAGCAAGAAAATTCCAGCCCTGAAAAACTCTAGTAAGAATAGCACCTGAATTTGATTCCTTAACTCTAGTTTCCAATAACCCTACCATCTCCACTTTATGTCTAGCACAAAATATTTTGACCTCCTTGTGCTTGGAAGTCTTATTCAGGCCTCTCACATTCCAGGCACTAATCATAACTAGCATGATCAAAATTGGAAACCACTCCTCTGTGATCCATTATCTCTATATGAGTAGAGCCTAGATTACCCTCCAAACAATCTTGAAAACCAGCCATATTTGCTCTAAATCTAGTAATCCTAGGTTCAGTAAAATGGACCTATTTCTGCATTGCCTTTTTCTTTCTAGATACACTGCCTTCCAGTACTCCTTCTTCAGCAGCATCAAAATTGGCAGGACATGCAGGAGATTTTAGGTGATCAACCATCTCAGCAGGTAATTGTTCCAGAACCCTAGCTTCAGATGTAAGACAGGGAATAGCTCCATCATTCTTGGCAATTTTAGAACCCTGTGCATTATTGTCCTGTGCAACCTTATGCACATGATCAGCATCAATAGGCCCTTTTCCTTTCCTGTTATCTCTAACAACTCTCCATTCACCTTCAGATGTAGAGCCAATATTAGTACCATTCTGTAGTTTCATGCATCTCTTTTGATCATGACCATAACAGTCATAGAGAGGACAATAAAAAGGCCTCCATTCATACTCAACATTTTGTTCAATCTCTATCCCCTCTGGATCCAAAATCATGAAAGACTCCAGCAAAGGTTTCTTAACATCCACCTCTACCAATATCCTTGGATAAGAAGCCCTTTCTCGAGATGCAGTTATGGAATCAGTGCAGACAGGATTTCCCACTGCACTTGCTAACTTACCAAGGGAGCTTCTGGACCAAAACTCCAGAGGAAGATTAGGAAATTTCATCGAAAGGGGAAGCACCTGCAACTCATCACGATTAAATTGCAGTCTTCTATGCCATCTTTTTAAGACAAAAGGCCTTTTAAAGAACATCCAATGATGGCTAAGCACCCAATCAACCTCCTGCTGAGTTTGCAATTTAAACAAAAAGAAACCAGAAGTGTGCAAAATAAGTTGAGGGGTCTTAATTGCAGTCCATTGCCTCAGTATAAAATTTTGCATCTGTGTGAAAGAAGGAGCCTGGCCATAAACAAACCCAATCAAAGTATTTGCCCAGAGAGCTGCTTCAGAATCAACTTCCTCCCTATCCAATTTAACAATCACTTTACCCCTTTCATATAAAGGATGTTGAAAATCCAGGTGCTGTCCATGACTAGGGTTTCTGTTACCAATAACCACATCTCTCCATGATGATCTTGGGGGAGATCTGGTTGAAGCCTATTCCACACTGAATCTCTGGTATTAGATGTAGGATGAACCCCTTCTCTGTCAATTGCATCGTCCAGAGGTGCTACTGTTTCTTTGGAAATATCTGCATGGGAGATTCCTGGAGTAGATGGATGAATAACATGTTCATCCCTCATATTTTCCTGACTATCAACATTCAAATTAACGTCGATCATATCACTTTCATCAGGGAGTATATGGACGCTATCTCCTACAGCCATTGTTTCTGAGAAATTTGATATTTTCTTTGCAGCAACCACTGATATACCTCCATCCACATTATTTCCACTATCCAGATCCTTAGCAGCAAACTGTTCTTGTGATCTATTACCAGGTGAAGATCTCTTCTTCTTGGCTATGGTCGAAACTCTCTCAAACCCTAGGAGAGAGGAGAGAGCAAACCCTGGCAGCCGCTATAACACTATATTATTATTTTACCCTACAAATTTTCACAACACAAAGGCAGTAACTTGAACAAAAAGGGAGAATTTCAACTGAAATTAGAGGTAAAAACTCTTATAAACCTTAGGAATAAGATGCTAAAGTCACACTTATCAACTCCCCCATGCTCAAACATTTGATTTTCCCCAAGTGAAGTAATACAAGAAAGCCACCATGGGGGAAAAGAAAAGTAGTAGGATCCCTTTCTCAAAAAAAAGTATTTAGCCCTTTAATAGCAAAAGAGTCAAGTAAGAAGCAATAAGACCCAAAAATATAACAATTTAAAGCTCAAAATCCTTTTTCGAAAGATATTTAGGTTTCCCCCTTATGTGAGAAATGTAACTATGCTATCAAGCTCTAGGGACCTACCATGCAACAAAGGACATCCAACAGTGGACAACAGGCAACCATATACCAACTCACTCATTCCTCAATGTTTCGAATTAGAATTCTCACTTTAGGTATTGTGGACACATCTCTCATTTGTTTTACTATATTTAAAGGTTCCATTCTAGTCCTCTCACTTATGATCAAGATCATCCATATGCTTGGAATGCTTTCCGATTCTCCACCACTAGAAGGACTTAGAACACACAAAAATCAAGAGGTCTTATTAGGGTTGTAACGGGGCCATGGGTTAAAAGGTTAAGACAGAAAAAAAAATATTTGGAAGTGGATTTAAAATTCTAGTTCCAATGAGGTATGGTATATATTTTTTTAATAACATATATTTTACCATCCCAAATTCTCATCATGAAACACAAGCACCCCAAACTTCTTATTGATTCTTTTTTTTAATAAGAGATATATCGATTTGCTTTTCATCATACAAAACCATTTACTCTTTCTTACCTCCCCCATGCTTAGCTAACATCACACTCCCAACTTCATTTTTTCAAATTGCACAACACCCATTGATTCTAAACATAAGGAGGGATAAAGGAAATTGGGTTACATGTGTGGTTAGATCAAGAAAAACGGACATAAGTACAACAAGGTTAGCAAAGGATAAAACGTGAAGGTCAGGTTATTTAGCTAATGTAGGTTATGAGGCAAAAAACTAGTACCTCTATCATTTTAATGTATGGATAAGTCATATGTGGCTTTGAAGAAGACCATTGCAAGTTCCATTTTGCCAAGTCATGGTGGGAGACAAACACAAAAGTAAAAATAAGAGACTATAGTGATGTATCAGTCTAAAGGCTCAAAGTCTCACTGGGTCCAAAATTCTCTAATTCTAAGCCCTTTTGGCAAAGAGTAAATTAGCATAAGTCAAACTACAATACCACAAGTATGTTAAGGCATGAATAACCCTAAATTTCTCAAACATAATTACACTTGTCTCATAACAATGCAAACAAAACATTTAAGCACATACAAATCCATTTTCAAAAGATGATTCAAAGGGTCTTAACACACCAAACTAAACACTCGTGCCATTTCAAGACAAAACATACTCTTTACTATCATCAATGAAGGGTCATTTCCTTTTTTCTTTTTTGTTTGGTTTGGTTTTTTTTTTGTAGATAAATATCCAAAAGAAATAACCAATGAAAAAGATAGCAGCACTCATCAAAATAAAATAGGGAAGAACAGAATACTAACAAAACGACAAGGATAGGCCATCTTCTCTTTGTTTGGTTTGATTTTTTTTTACAGATAAATATTTAAAGAAATAACCAAGGAAAAAGATAGCAACACTCATCAAAATAAACTAGGGAAGAATAGAATACTAACAAAATGACAAGGATAGGCCATCTTCTCCCCCATGCTTATGTATCACATTGTCCTCGATTTGAATTAAGAAGCACAAAGGAAAAGAGGGAGAAAAAATCCATGGATCAATCTAATGGAGGAAGTGGAAGAGGTAAGTGGATGACATAATGGTGGTTGTAGTGGTGGTGGGATGCCGGCGACGTGATGCAGTTGTGGCGGTGGAGAATTTGGTGGAGGTGCAAAGAATTAGCTTGCTCAATTTCACGCCGTCACACTCTAATAAATTGACCATGATCGTCACTCAAATTAGAATTTCCACACCACCACCAACAAATCTATAAAACAAAAGCCATAAGGAATCAAAGAGCAAATAAGCTAAGCAAACCAAAATAAGAAAAATAAATAAAATAAAAATAAAAAAACTTGGGTTGCCTCCAAAGAAGCACTTGTTTAGAGTCATTAGCTTGACTTTCTCGCTTAGCTTAGGATCATCCAAAAGAATGGTTGTTTTGGGCGCTGCAACTCACCACCTTCATACACCTTTAACCTTTGCCCATTCACTTTGAATGGTTCTTTATCAAGGCTAGAGATTTTGACTGCTCCAGATGGAAAAACTTGTGTGATGGTGAATGGTC
The DNA here is from genome assembly GCA_030549775.1 of Tamarix chinensis. NCBI lineage: Eukaryota > Viridiplantae > Streptophyta > Magnoliopsida > Caryophyllales > Tamaricaceae > Tamarix > Tamarix chinensis. The sequence goes on from CM060181.1 coordinate 61,329,555, forward strand.
CTGACCATCAGGATCTAAGGTTTCTATAGTTTGAGGATGGTATGGGGTAGAAACCTTATGGTTAACTCCATACTTACTCAAAAGAGCATTAAATGCTCTATTGCAAAAATGAGAACCCCCATCACTAATGATAGTCTTAGGTGTCCCAACCCTTGAAAAGATATTCTTTTTCAAAAATTTGGTGACAACTTTTGCACCGTATGTGGGAGTGGCTATAGCCTCTACCCACTTAGATACATAATCAACTGCCATAAGAATATATTCATTAAGCATAGACTTAGGAAATGGTCCCATAAAATCGATTCCCCAAACATCGAATAACTCCACTACAAGAATGTTTGTGAGGGGCATCTCTTATTTTCTAGAAATATTTCCCATTCTTTGACACCTATCACAAGTCTTAGCAAAGGATTATGAATCATAAAATAAGGTAGACTAATAGAATCAACATTGCAAGACTTTTGCAGCCGTTTTGGTAGGGCCAAAATGGCCACCACACTATTTACTCTGATAATGAGATAGTATAGAATGCATTTCATGCTCAGGGATGCATCTTCTAATGACATGATCAACACAAATCCTATAGAGGTAGGGATCATCCCAAAAGTAGTACCTCAGATCATGTAAGAACTTTGTCTTTTGATGAAAGGAAAGATCATTGGGTAGGATACCACTTACAAGATAGTTCGCAATATCAACATACCAGAGATGATTTATAACCGCGTAGAGTGTCTCAACGATAAATGTGTCATGAATAGGTGTAGGTTCTTCATTGACCTCGTGGGTAGAGCGCAAACGAGAAAGATGATCAGCTACTTGATTCTTGCTACCCTTCTTATCCTTGATTTTCAAGTCGAACTCTTACAACAATAAAATCCACTGAATGATTCTAGGCTTTGTATCCTGCTTAACAAAAAGATACTTCAAGAAGGCATGGTCAGTATAGACAATGACCTTGTTAAGCAATAGATAAGGACAAAACTTGTCAAAGGAGAAAACCATAGCTAGCATTTCTTTTTCAGTTGTTGCATAATTCATTTGTACTGAATTTAAAGTCTTGCTAGCATAATAGATAGTATGAAAATGTTTGTCCTTACGCTGGCCCAAGACTGCTCCTATAGCAACATCACTAGCATTACACATAATCTCAAAAGGTAAATTCCAGTTAGGAGTAACAATAATCGGAGCATCCGAAAGTTTTGCCTTCAAAGTGTTAAAGGTAACCAGACATGCATCAGAAAAGTTAAAGGGCACATCTTTAGCCAACAGATCGCAAAGAGGTTTTGAAATTTTTGAGAAATCTTTAATGAAACATCTATAGAAACCTATATGGCCAAGGAAACTACAAGTGTCTCTAACACATGAAGGTGGAGGTAATTTCTCAATGATTTCAATTTTTGCCTTGTCTACCTCTATCCCTTTACACGAAATATTATGCCCTAAAACTATTCCTTCTTAGACCATAAAATAACACTTTTCCCAATTTAGAACCAGATTAGTATCCTCACAATGTTTTAGAACAAGTTCGAGATTGTCTAAGCATGCATCAAAAGATGACCCAAAGATCGAAAAATCATCCATAAAGATTTCCATGAATTTTTCAACCATGTCATAAAATAGGGCCATCATGCATCTTTGAAATGTGGCTAGGGCATTACAAAGACCAAACGGAATCCATCTATATACGAAGGTGCCATAAGGAAAAGTCAAGGTAGTCTTCTCTTGGTCCTCAGGGGAAATAGGTATTTGCATATAACGGGAATACCCATCAAGAAAGCAATAATAGTCATGCCCCACCAAGCATTCAAGCATCAAGTCAATGAAGGGAAAGGGGAAGTGGTCTTTTCTAGTGGCATCATTCATCTTTCTAAAATCAATGCAGACACGCCAACCTATAACGGTTCTAGTAGGCACCAATTTGTTACTATCATTCTTGACAACTGTGATTCCCCTTTTCTTGGGAACCACTTAGACAGGACTAACCAAAGAGCTATCATAGATTAGATAGATCATACATGCATCTAATAGCTTAATTACCTCATTCTTCACCACCTCTTACATTGTTGGGTTCAATCACCTTGGATGTTGGTTCACTTTCTTGTGGTTGTCTTCCATGAGAATTTTGTGTATGTACATGGAAGGCCTAATCCCTTTAATATCAGCAATGGTCCATCCGAAGGCCTTCTTTCATTCCTTAAGCACTCTCATCAATTTGTCTTCCTATAAATTAGTCAAAGATGAAGAAATAATGATGGGAAGTGTATCATTATGACCAAGAAATGCATATTTCAAATGATGAGGTAGTGGCTTGAGCTCTAGCATGGGAGGTTCCTCAATGGATGACTTCAAATTTGGAATTTGGGCCCTCTCTAGCCCTCGTAAAGGGACCATAGTGTGATAACCATATGGTGGATATGTATTCAAGTACTAGACAGCCTCTTCTTCTTTCTCTTCGTTCTCCCACTCTCTTTATTGAACCAAAAACCGTTCCAAGGGATCCTGCACAACACTTGCTTGAAAACAATTATCAATTACATTATCCAAGATATCAATGCGATGACAAGTGTTATCATCTAAAGGGTATTTCATACTCTTAAATACATTAAAAGTGAATTGTTCTCCCTGGAAACAAAGAATGAGCTTACCCTCTTGGACATCTATAAGAGTGCGTCCTATTGCTAAGAAAGGCCTACCAATAATTAGGGAGACTTTATAGTCTTCGTCCATATCTAGCACAACAAAGTCAACAGGGAAGACAAATTTGTCCACTTTAACTAAAACATATTCAATTTTACCCGTAGGATATTTGATAGATTAATCAACCAACTGTAAGGACATATTCGTCGGTTTTGGGTCCCCTAGATCTAGACACTTGAAAACAGAGAAAGGTATCAAATTAATGCTGGCACCAAGATCACACAACACCTTTTTGAATTTTAAATCCCCGATTACACATGGGATAGTGAAACTCCCTGGATCCTTGAGGGAGTTTGTTCTACAAGATAGCAGAGCATTCCTCATTCAAACTTAGTGTTTCAAACTCATCCTATTTCCTCTTGCGAGTGATTATGTCCTTTAGAAACTTCCCATAACTGGGCATCTATCTCACAATGTCAAGCAAGGGCAAGTTAATGTGCACTTTCTTAAGCATATCAAGAAATTTTGCAAATTGAGCATCTAACATGTGTTGTACAATCCTACCTAGAAACAAAGGAGGAACATATGCCTTTACCTCTTGAGGTGAAGTGTGGATCATCTCAGGTTGTGATTCAGGCACTTTCTCTTCAAGAGCTTTTTGTTCAACTTCTTTGGGCTCTTAAGGGTATGGTTTAGGTAGTAGTTTTCCACTCCTCAAGGCTATTACATTGATTTGCTCTTTAGGGTTAATGATTATATCACTAGGAAAAGTGTTAGGTGTTCTCCCTAAAATGGCATTAGCAAGTTTTCTAATCTGTGCCTCTAGGTTCTTGATGGATGCATCCTAATTTTGGAGGTGGGCATCATGTTTCTTAAGATGAGCTTGAATTTGAGCGTCATGTTTTTGAAGGGTGCTCTCGGTGCAAGTGACGAACTTGGACATCATCTCTTCAAGGGAAGAAGATTGAGGTTGTTGGGGCAGTAAAGGAGATGGAGGTGTCAGTCGTTGTTGTATAAATCCCAGAGGCTTTGTAGGAACTTCATTTCTCCGACTAAATTTTGGATAGTTTCTCCATCCAGGATTGTACACATTAGAGTAGGGATTTTTCGGTCTCCTATAACTATTGCCCATGTAGTTCACTTGGTCATAAGATTGTTGGAAGGGATTCCCAACTTAACATTCTATGCTCAAGTGTGATCCACCACATAACTCACACATAGGTGCATTAACCTGTACCTGCATACAAGAAGTACTACCAATTTTGTCAAATTTTTTAGCAAGCAAATCAATCTTAGCCTTTAATGGTGTGATGGAATCTAAAGAATGAATTCCTGGAGTCATTTGTATCGGGGCACGTTCGGATTGCCATTGGTGGGAATTCAAGGCTAGCTCCTCAATGAACTCATAAACCTGCTCTAGAGTCTTGTTCATATGGTACCTCCTGCAGCTGCATCAATCATAGAACGGTTAGTAGCAGAGATACCATTATAAAAAGTTTGCATCTGAAGCCACATAGGCAGGCCATGATGTGGACACTTCCTAAGAAAATCCTTAAACTATTCCCATACATCATAAGGTCATTCAAGGTCATTTTTCATAAAGGTAGCGATGTCATTCCGTAATTTTGCTATTTTTAATGGTGGAAAATATCTAGAAAGGAAAGACTTCATGAAATCATCCCAAGTAGTAATATACCCTGGGCTAATGAGTGTAACCAACTCTTAGCCTTATCACATAAAGAAAAAGGGAAAAATCTAAGCCTAATTGCATCATTAGAAACACCATTTAGATTAAAAGTGTCATAGATTTCTACAAAGTTAGCAATGTAGGAGTGGGGATCTTCATTAAGGTTACCTCCAAATTAAACTGATTTTTGTAGCATCTGGATAATGGTAGGCTTGATCTCGAAATTATTAGCTTGTGCGGCCAATCTTCTTATGCTTGAGGTTGAGCCATCAAGGCTCGGTGTAGCATAGTCCCAAAGCGACCTAGGAATGGGAGCTTGCTCTTGGATAGGAGCTTGTTCTTGGAGTAGGATGTGCCCTTGTGGTGGGATTTGTCCATCAAGTGGTGGAGGGTTGTTTTCCATTTTAATTCTTGTAGTGTGCAATATGCGTAAATGTGAGATGGTTCTCTCAATTTCGAGATCAAGTGGCACTAACTCACCCCCACTACCACGGGTCATGCACTAATGCACCTGCACTAAATCAAACACTCCTACACCCAAGATTAATCATCCACAACAAAAATATTGTAAAAAGAAAAAAAAAAGTCTAGATCAATATAAAACTTGACATGTTGCTACCCCTGGCAATCCCCGACAACGGCACCAAAAACTTGACATGTTCTTACCCGCAAGTGCATGGGGTCAAAGTAGTAGTCAAGGTCAATCCCATAGGGATTGGTGAATGACCACAAGGATAATGATATAACTTAGCTATGTATAGACTATAAGATGATATAAAATAATAAATTATAAGCTAAAATAACTAAAATAACTAACTAAGATAAAAATAAAGGAAAATAGCACTCAAGTGACTCAAGTAAATAGAAGAGCTAAGGTTTCGGTTCATCACCCCCGATCCTCACATGTAATCGAATATCACATCAAAAAATAATTCAATAATCATAATCAATCATGCCAACAAGGATAGAAAGTGTTGTCCTTTCTTAAGCCACAACCACCCTATTACATATCTATGGCCCTAACTATGTCTTTGTATCACCCTCGGGATCATTAGTCTTGTTGGTGAAGAAAAAGGACAGAAACCTCCGTCTTTGTACAGATTACCGAGGACTAAACTAGCTAACGGTGAAGAATCAGTACCCGCTCTGAAGGATTGATGATCTCTTTAACCAGGTGAGGGGTGCCACATTTTTCTCTAAGGTTGACCTAAGGTCAGGATACCATCATTTGTGGATAGCAGATGCTGACATTCTGAAGACTGCCTTTCGGACCCGGTATGGACACTATGAGTTTACGGTGATTCCATTTGGGCTCACCAATGGTCCTATAGTATTCATGGAACTTATGACAAGGATTTTTAAACCCTTCCTTGACCAATTCGTAGTGGTGTTTATTGATGACATCTTGGTGTACTCCCGAGGGAATAGGAAGCCTAAACAACATCTTTACATGATTTTAAGTTTGCTGATAGAGCACCGTCTGTATGCAAGGCTATCAAAGTGTGGATTCTAGCTTCAAGAAGTGGCCTTCCTTAGCACACAGTGTAAGCTTGGTTTCTGTTGACCCTACAAAGATTAGGGTAATAATAGAATGGAAGCCTCCCACTAGCATAGCAGAGATTCGGAGTTTCCAGGGAGTGGTTGGGTATTATAGATGGTTCATGCAGAATATATCCAAGATTGCCCATCCTCTAACTAACCTTTTGAAGAAGATTATAAGGTTCTAGTGGGACGAGTACTATGATGGAGCCTTCCAAAATGTGAAGAGGCATTTGACCAAAACACCTATCTTGACTCTACCAAAGGGTTTAGAAGGGTTCGAGGTCTGTAACGATGCATCCAAACATGGATATGGTTGTGTGCTGATGTAGAATGACAAAGTAGTTGCGTATGCCTCCTGATAGTTAAAGCAGCATGAGAAAAACTATACGACTCATGACCTAGAGCTATCCATAGTCGTTTTAGTCTTGAATCTTTGGAGACACTATTTATACGGGGCGAAGTGTAAGTTCTTCACCGACCACAAGAGATTTAATTACATCTTCACCTAGAAGGAGCTAAACATAAGGCAAAGGAGGTGGTTGCAGTTTGTCAAGGACTATGACGTTGAGTTAACCTACCACAAGGGTAAGGGCAACGTGGTTGTAGATGATGGAGGGGTTGTCAGGCATGGAGATTGAGTTGGTTCTATAAGATGACCTCGAGGTCCACATGAGGTCCCTCACAATAACTCCCATGATTTTGAGGAAATTCGAGCCAACCAAACTAGAGATGCCAAGCTCAAGAATATCAGACGGAAGTTGCTAGAAGGCTAGGCAAAAGGGTTCCAGGTTCATGAAGATGTTAGCCTTCATTACTACGGCCACTAGTGCATACCACAAGGATGTCTAGAGTTGAAACACTGTATTATGGAAGAGAGACACCTAACCCCTTACCTAGTTGACTAGGGAGCAGATAAGCTGTATAAGGACTTAGAAAGGTGTATTGGTGGCTTCGTGTGAAGCGAGAAGTGGCCGAGTGTATGTCTTGGTATCTGACATGTCAGAAGGTCAAGATTGTGCATTGAAGACTTGGGGGACTACTTTAGCCCTTAGAAGTGCAAAGGAGGAAGTTGGATTCCACCTCCATGGACTTTGTCAGTGGCTTGCCAAGGACTTTAAGAGGCTATGACACTATTTTTGTCATTATGGATAGATTGACTAAGTCAGCCATATTTATTTTGATGAAGTCCATGTGGAGTATGGATCATTTAGCATGTGCCTATATGAAGTACGTGGTTAGTCGACACGGGGTGCCAAAGGACATTATATCAGATAGGGATTCAGGGTTCCTCTCTTAATTCTATTTTTATCCCTCTCTCCCCCATCCCCTTCCTTTCCATTTTGAGCTTAACTTGCCTCGTACCTGTGTCCTCCGCATGATTATTCCCCTCCCCTTTCTCCCTATCTATGGCCCTATAACCTGCTATTCGTAGACTCGTACCGGCCTGCCACCACCGACCAGTGAGCTCTTGCCCCTTGTCCTCTTCCTCCTTTGTCATCTTCTCCCTCCCTTAGCCTCTAATTACCCCATCAATGCTCTGATGCTCCTTCTTTTACTCTACCAAGAGAAGACTGATTCTCCCCACCACTATACCCTTAGACACCGCCCTAGCCGTTGCCGTGCAACGCCACCATCCTAACCACCACCCAACCCTTTCCTTTCATCACCTTCCACCAATCCAAGCCACTCACCATCCTTAACTCACCCAACACTACTCACCTCTACCAAGAAAAGTGTACAGCTCGAGCTGCCCTTTGCACCCCATCACCCCCTCTCGCCGCCTTATGCAGCCTCCTCCGCCAAAATCACAACTCATACTGCCTCCTTCTCAACCCAGCTGAACCTCCTCTACCTTTCTTTGCCCTTCCATTCCCTTTTCTACCTCTCCTTCCTCCTCCTTCCTTCTCTACCACACTCGGCCACCACATTAACCCTCCTAGTCTAGTAAGTCTACTACCTCGCAACCGCCTCCTTCGTTTCTCTCTCCCAACCCCAAATATCCAACCTTTCCCAAAACAACCACCACTTCAACCACCGTCGTTGACGTCGCAGTCGTGCCACCCTAGCTACCACCTTCACTTAGGTTCTGCCCTAACCCTTGCTATCACTTACATATAAATTATTTTGGTTTATTATAGGCTTATTATTATTATTATCATTATTATTAGTATTATTATTAATATTGTTATTATTATTATTCTTATTATTACTATTACTATTATTATTATTCTGCCATTATCATCATTATTATCATCATCACTACTAATCGCCCTTTTTTGGTTAATACTACCACTAATATTTTTGGTAGCCACATTAATGGAAATATCCTTATTAATACTACTAAGACTATTATTATTATCATCACTAGTAATAGTTGTTACTAAAAAACAATTAAGGGATAAAGAACGTAATAAGAGGGAAGTTAATCCTAGTTTTTTCCTCTTATAGGTGAACCAAGTCTGACCCCTAAAGGGGCATAGGAAGCATGCTCCATGCTTAGTGTCATTTTAGGTAAGGATATGGTTACGACCTAATATTCATATTATGTGTGTTGGTTACATGTGTGCACATTTTGTGTTTATGGATTATACACTTGTAGCACAGCTTGCTAAGCATGGAGCTAAGGTATGTTATATTTGTTTTTATTGTGTGTGTAATATTGAAATGTGACTTGTACTTGCATTGTGGTTATGTATGGTTGCCCTATTTGGCATTTATGCTTGGAGTCCCTAAGTAGTAAGATGAGGTTGTGGGAAAATGAGAAAATTAAAGAGAGTGGGGTGGTGCAAGGGAAGCGAGAAAGGCTTGTGTATCTCATGATTTATAGTTGGATAAAGAAAAGGATAATATGAATAAAATAAGAGGATGGAATAAATATTGCATGAGGAGTGTAAGGCTTGCATGGGATGATTAGTCTTTACATAGGGATGACCTTTACGTGGGAAAAGTTGACTTGAGGGTTACGCAAGGTAAGGGAATACTAGTTGGGGTAATTGGAGTTCATATATGAAAAATAGTACATGAGTTGGTATAACACATTGAAGAGCTTCAGTCTCAACATCCTCCTTATCTAACTTAACCAATACTTTGCCATTATCATAGGAGGGGTTCTAAAAAATCACGCTTGACCATGACTAGGAATATGGTTACCCATGAGCACATCCCTCCAAGTTGAAGAATTAGGGGGAGAAGCTAATGTTCCTTGGATTGTGTTAGGTGATTTTAATGTAATCCTAAATGCTAATGACAAATTCCAGGGCAAGATTCCTAATGTCTCTGATGTCCAAGACTTTAGGGATTGTTGTCAGGATCTGGGCATATTTGATCTCCAAAGTCAAGGTTGCCAGTTTACTTGGTCAAGCCATAGGGCTGGTGAAGAGGAGGTTTGTTGTAAGTTGGATAGGGCCCGAGTGAATTTGGCCTGGTTGGAATCTTTTCCTCAACCTATGGCAGAATGTTTGAGCCCTTCAATTTCATATCATAGTCCTGTGGTTATAAATTTACATATTCCCTTTCTCTCAAGGCCAAAACCTTTTAAATGTTTTCAGTTATGGACTGAATCTGAGGATTTTCTACCTCTTGTCAAGAGAGTATGGACTATCATATTGGGAGGGAATTTTTTGCCTAGAGTTTCCAGGAGATTAGTGCTTTTGAAATAGTATTTGAATAAACTCAACAAAGACAAGTATGGTTCTATCTCCTACAAAGTGTAGGCTGCTAGCGAGAAGGTAGATTCCCTACAAAAATTTCTCTATTCTAACATTGGTGCTGGTGATCATAGAACCCTGCTTCGATTGAAGGAGAAACATTACCATCATTTACTGCATTGTGAGGAAATGTTTTTTAAATAGAAATCTTCTATTCGGTGGCTCAATTGTGGGGATTCAAATCATAAATTTTTCTATGCTAAGGTAAAGGAAATACAACAAAGGAAATCAGTGGTGATGCTGCTGGACTCAGAAAATAGGGAAATTAGAGGGGTAACCAATATTCAAGCTGCTTTCATTGATTACTATAAACATCTCTTGGGAACTAAATATAGCATGTTGGGTGCCTTGGATACTTCTGTTATTGATTCTTTTATGTCTCATACTCAACAAGCTGGGCTCACTGCTCCTGTATCCAAAGCTGAAATCAAAGAGGCTATTTTCTCTATGGGAGACACTAAAGCACCTGGGGTTGATTGATACTCTGCAAGATTTTTCAAGGCAAGCTGGCCTATTATTGCTAATGAGGTACTATGGGCTGTAAGAGATTTTTTTTTTCTTCTAGTTTCATGCCTAGGAAATTAAATATCATAGTTTTAACTCTTGTTCCAAAGAAGCCATATGCAAATAGGGTGACTGAATTTAGACCCATAGCCTACTGTAATATACCGTACAAAATTATTTCCAAAATTTTTGTGTAGAGACTAAAGAGTATTATGCCCACTATTATTGATTATTCTCATAATGCTTTCATCAAGGGTAGAAGTATTGGAGAAAATATACTCTTGGCTCATGAATTAGTCAGGAAATATTCTATTAAACCTAGGTGTATGCTTAAGATTGATCTTCATTGGACTTTTTTATAGAATATCCTTCTCTTATATGGCTTTCCTCCTCATTTTGTACAGTTGATTATGGCATGTGTTACAATTGTTTCTTTCTTAGTCAGCTTTAATGGGGTGCTTGCTACTCCTTTTCTTGGGAGAAGAGGTTAAGACAAGGGTATCGTCTTTCTCCTTACCTGTTTGTGCTGGTGATGGATTATTTCAGCAGGTGCTTGAAGAAGTTATGGGTTGATCCAAGATTTCATGCTCACCCTAGATGCAAATCCCTGTGGCTCATCAATCTCAATTTTGCATATGATTTGCTGCTTTTTTGCAAGGGTGATTTGCAGAGTGTCATTTGTCTAAAAGAGGTGTTATCTCAATTCTCTGCACTATCAGGTCTATCTATTAATCCTTTGAGGTGCAGTGTGTTTTATGGGCGTGTCAAGACCCATATCCAAATAGCTATTCAGTCTTATCTCAGATTCCTTGTAGGTTCTTTTCCTATAACCTATTTGGGGCTTCCTTTAACTTCAGCTAAGATTTCTGCAAGCCACATGCAACCTCTGCTGGATAAAATTACTACTAGATTGAGGCATTAGAACAATTTATTTATATCTTATGCTAGTCGTTTGCAACTAATCAAATTTGTTTTATTCAGTGTCCACCTCTATTTTAGTCAAATAATCTTGCTTCCTAGGAAAGTATTGCACTGATTTATTAGCATGTGCAGGAGTTTCCTTTGGTCAGGAAAGTTGAATGTAAGGAAGTTTGCCTTTATATCATGGGACAAGCTTTGCTCCCCAACTAATGAAGGAGGTCTTGGATTACTAAATTTGGAGTTATGGAATTTTTGTGCTTTGGGGAAGCTTCTTTGGAATATTGCAGAAAAGAATGATACTTTAAGGGTAAAATGGGTGCACTCCATCTACCTTAAGCAAGGGTCTGTGTGGGATTTTAGTCCATCCACTTATACTTCTTAGCTTCTTCATAGGAACTGCATATAAGGCCTCTATTACAGGGGTATATCCAGAGTTGTGTGGCAAGGAATCTACCTGATTTTAGCATTCAAGCAACTTACCATTTCATTTGTACTAAACAAGACAAGCAGAAATGGGCAAGCCTGGTGTGGAGACCTTTGACAGCCCCAAGATTAAGGTTTACAACATGGCTTGCATTCAGGAATAAATTATTTATTAAAGAATGAATGAGGGAGCTAGGTATGGATGTGGAGCAAAAGTGTGTTTTTTGTCAGAAGCATGTGGAGACTAGGGATCATTTGTTTCTAGTTTTACTTTTTACTTCCATTTTTTGGCAGCAAATCAAGAAGGCTGGTGGAAGAAGTGGCAGGATTATTGGTTGAGATCATGAAGTCAAAGCTTTAACTACAAGATTACGACAGGCCTTTAGGAAAAACCACATTTTAGGAGCTTTGTTTATTTCTTATCTAGCTACTATTTGGCATGAAAGGAACCTTTGCTTGTTTCAGAATAAGGTTAGGCAAAGTTCTATGATCTTAAGAATCATCATTATGAATGTTTCTAGGAGACTAGTTCACCATAGTCTTCACGCTAAATATGCTAGGTGGTTATCGCTTCTTGATTGTATTGAATGTTCTGCTTGGTTGTAATTTTCCATTTCGATAGTAATAAATCTTCTTACTTATCGAAAAAAAATATTAATATTAAAAAAAAAAGAGTGCATGGGAGACTTGGCTAGGTTTTGTGAGGAAATCCAAAGTAGGTGAAGTATTGGAGGGAGGGAGAATTAATGGGAATTGTTAGAGTGTGGAATAAGAATGGAAATGTATCTCATGTTTGGGATATGAATTAAGTGGAATGGTGTTTGGGTGATGAGGGGATGACATAAAAGAAAGGAGAAGTATTAAGGTTTCGGTAACAAACTAGGGTTTTTATAGTCACATGTGGATTATAGGTATGAAGTTGTGATGTTGGGTGTGGTTTGATTGGAGTGGTGGTTTTGGAAGCAAAAGGGAGCATGGGCAGTGGAGGATAGGTAGAAATGAGGCCATATAGGCTAGGTTAGGGTTTATGAGGAAAACCTTGGAGGTGGTGGTGAGTTAAAATGGAGTTATGGGGGGTGGGCCATGATCCACATGCATAAGAGTTTGGGTCTCCACAAGTGAGTGGGGAAAAGGTGAGGAGGAAGTCTTGGAGTCCTAAGGTGTGTAAAGGTCCCAAAATATGGGACAGTGCTTTTCCGGAGAACTAGGATAAGGGGTGATAATGGGAAGTCCATTGGGTCATGCATGTCTTGTCGGATATGTGTGTGGAATAAGATGTGGGTAAAATACTAAACATTTAAAGTGAAAGATTACCAAGTTGGGCCCAAGTGAGGATACTATCCAGTCCACCGGCTATAATAGTGGTCAAGTACATTCTGCCCTTAGTCCACTAGCTATAATAGTTATGAGGTGTGTTCTGTCCTATGGAGTCTTTTTTGGTCCACATACTATAATAGTGGGGGTCCTAAGCTCAATAAACAAAACATTATATGGAAATAAATCAAGGAAAAGATACTAACTACTTACAGTGGAACACCATGTGAGTCGGGGGCAAGTGAGGATAATTTCCAATCCACCAGCTATAATAGTGGTCAGGCAGGCTTTACATTGGAGTGATAACTGGTCCACTAGCTACAATAGTTGTAACATGTGTTTTGCCTTGTGGAGTGTTTTCCAATCAATTTGCTATAATAGTCGTCAGGTGCATTTTACCCTAGGGTGTTTTCTATTCCACGTTCCCCGTACTCACACGAAAAATAATTTGGGAAATGTGTAAGACGAAAATAATGTCCTATGTTTCGAATGATTTTATGAAGTTTAATAAAATATTATATGCCTTATTTGTCTATGTGTACATGCATAGCCTTATCTATATAGTTACCTTGCTTAGTACGTAGCGTATTGATCATCCATTTTATGGGTGCTACTCCTTTCCACAAACAGTGGCCCCTTTTAAGTTGGTGGAGGTAGGTGATGCTGTGTTTGATGTCTATGACGTATTCTATGCATTGGGAGTGGCTGAGTGACGACCTATTGGACTTAACATGGGTAATCTGGACTCATCTTTTTCAGTTTTTATCATATTTTTCTATTTGTACTGTGCTTTCCCCTCAGGGGCTTTAACGCAGTATTAGCTTTCTATTCTTTAATGACTCTTTAATCACACACTCTAATTTTATTTTAATTATGAATTATTTGAACAATTACGGTTTCTTGTGGAATGTTTTTTAGCCTTTTGGTTGGTACAAGACTACCCGGGGGTTAGACTTGTGCTAATCATGACAATAGCACCCCTTGTCTTAGTGTATGATTTTTGATTAAATAAAAAATTTTAACTGTGAAGTTTAGGGGTGTTATAGATGATCTATGGATTCTTATACATCAGATGCCAAAAAATATTACATAACAAAAAGGGAGAACTAGTGGGTGTCGCTAAGAAGGAAACAAGTAATAGCGATGGACTTTGTTGATGTTAGGAAGGGGAGAATAGTTAGGTAAAGGTCTAGTAAGGGAGGAAGCCACAACATAAAAAGCCAATGCTAAGGGAGGAGGGTTTTGTGCTTTTGCCTGAAGGTTGAGGTGATGGTTTTGGTGAGGTTGGATGTAGGTTGTTGCTGTATTTTTGTGATTTGTAGGGCTTGAGTGGTGGAGGATACAGGAAGGGCGGGAGGTGTGGTGGAAGTTGGTGTAACAAAGTAGGGAGGATAGGCAATTTTGGTCAAAGGGGAAGGGAGGAGTTTTAGTATGGTTGGATGAGGGAGTTTGGGGTGATCTTATATGGATTTGTGTTGGTGTTGGGGTGTTTTCGGTAGGATTTATCAATGAAGGGGGTGAGGGATTTATATGCCTAGGGAAGGAGAATGCCAGTGGAGTGCTTTGTAGAGAAGTAAATGGTGAATACGATGGATGATAACGATAAGTTGATGAGGCATTTATTGCTTTAAGGAGTACAAAAGAAGGAGGAGGAAGTGTAGGCTAGTAGGGGTAGATAGCACAACACAAAACCAGAGAAGGAGAATGAGTGGTAGAAGACTTAAGAGGAGGATGGGGTGCAAGGAGATGTTAAGCAAAACAAAGAGAGAAAACATTGGGGAGAGTGCGGTATAGTATAGGGTAATGTGCAGGATGAGAGAAGTGTGCTAGATATGAAAGGAGGAAATATCAAGAAAATCTAGTAGGCTAGGGAAATAATTTAGGTGATGATTCTAGTAGAAAATATCTGGTTATCAGAGTAGGTTCCACATGATGCAATAAATTTTTGTTAATGTCTAACTTATGATTAAGGTTCAATAGCATGCTCTCTAACAAATTTTAACCTAATTAAATTTTATATCTAATTTGTTGTAATAATAATAAATAGATTAATAATATAATTAATACAAATCACTCTAAATTAATTATTACAACTATTACACATAATTACTCATTTATGTTTAGGGTTTTCAAAAATGGGATATTACATCTACAATCACCAATCATTTTAAAGTTGACCCTAACATGTTTCCATGTTGGAAAACACATAAAAGACATACTCCACATTTGAGTTCACAAGTACATGAAATAAATTGATACTCAACATAATTATGCATAAATATACCAATTCACACCAAATATGCAAAATATCCAAGACATCCTCCAAACCATGAGCGATGTTAATATGAACACATGCTCAAATTCAAGGAATCAAAGTATCATAATTTCATCAACGAACATACTAAGAATTTGAAACTGATAATAAACACCAAAATTCCTTAATCATGTTGGAGATAAGGCAGACTTACCTCCAAGTAAGTCTTTTAGCACATAATACTCCTAACTTGATGGTTTTCTACCATGACCCTTGATTCCTAAAGGGAATCAAGAATCAAAACACGTAAACTCTTTTTTCAAAATTTAATTAAAATGAAATTAGAAGAAGAAGAAGAATAGAATAACTTAAGATTTCCTAAGAACATACTTCAAGGGGGGACTCAAATCTTCTCCTTTTATCAAATTCTTAATCATTCCTTGTTTAAAGGAGAAAAAGGGGGAGAGATAAAGCTAAGACTAGTAGAATAAAGAAGAATAAATTGATTCAACCAAAGAAGGGAAAATAAGAGGCAAGATATTATTTTCAAATGGTAGAGGAAAGGAAGAAAATTGGGGAAAATGGTCACCACATAGAAATTTCTTTTTTTAACATAGGAAAGTGAGAGAATGAACAAGTGTAGAAGCAAGGAGTTTAAATTAATAATAAATGGAGTGTGAAGAGGAGTTGTGTTGACATATTAAAGGGGAAAAGAAAGAGAGGGAGAGTTGACTTTGGTTGAGTGTGGAAGACCAAAGTTTAAAAGGGTAAATGATGAGAGTGAGGGAGATGGAGTGGAATTAAATAGATGGAAGGGAGTAGGTAAGTCAGAAGAGATGTAGTATGATTTGTATGCAACCACTACTTTTAGAGGAGAGAGGAAGGTGAAAGAAAGGGTTAGAAGATAAGAGATACTTGAAAATTACTTTTGGAATATTTTTAGCTAAATAAAATTAAAGAATTGTCTTAGTCATTTAAAAATAATCAGAAGCACTAAAAAATGCTGATTAGCACAAATAGATTCAATTTACAAGTTTTCATAAGCATTGGAATGAGATTTGAAGCCAAAATCAGAGAAGGATATGAAATTGTAGGAAAGCTAGTTAAACGATTGGGTAACATGCTAAATAGTTTATCACAGAAATAAAATTCTTAATTTCTAATGATATCAGTTGATTAGTTAGGGAAGATTATACCAACATAATTTATATTTTGGAAGATTTTAGGATCGTAGATTACACCAAGTAAACAAATTGAAACATTATTTTAAGATTAAAAAATACTAAAGCCTTAAATGTTTGCGTAATACAACAATAACATGCAAGAGTTAGTACATGAGGAACGCCTTAAAAGAAGTGGTGTTTGCCTTATAACGCACCTAAGTAAACATCTTTAGATACTTCTTCATGATCTCATCCTTGGACTCTCTGGATGCAACATTAGCTCCATAACTTGACAACAAGATCTTCACTTGCCGAATAACCTTCAAACTCATCTCTCGAGTTTTGTTATCAAGGATCATTAGATGTTCCTCCTCATATGTCCATGTGTTGTCGAGCTCGATCGTCTCTAGCTGATGTTGTGCAATAAATCTTCCATTTACTTCCTCAATTGAGAAATGTAAAAAACATTATGAAAGAAAAAAACCTCAACAATCAAGGAAAGTAGGTAACCAATCTCTCCAACCTAATCTAAAAACTCATATGACCAAATGTACCTCATTTCAAGCATATCTTTATGACAAAATAATATCACTATCTTTGGTGGCAAGATATTGAAAAGCATGCAGTCACCCTCCTTATACCCATCTATCCTCCTTTGTAGGTGTACATAGCTCTTTTTCCTATCATGAGTATCCTTCAACCGATCTCTGATTAACCTTGTCTACTTGGTTGTGTCCTATATCATCATAGGTGCCAACACAAGTGACTTGCTTTAGTCACTCCAATATAATGGACTGCATTAAATCCTTTAATAAAGTGCCTCGAAAGGTGTCATCCTTATGTTCCCATGATGTCTGTTGTCATAGGAAAACTCAATCAAGTCTAAATTATCTTCCCAACTCCTCTAGATCTTGCTTATTCATGCTTGAAACATATTCTCAAAGGTTTGAATAGTGTGCTTAGTTTGACCATCTAAAGATGGGTGGAAAACACTACTCATCTTTAACAGTGTCCTAAAAGCTGCTTGCAAATTCTATGAGAATAATCTAGAATGTTAGTGTGACACAATGTCGTTAGGAACCCCATACTACCATACCACATGATTCATTGGGGGCATTAGCAACTGCTCTAAATTTTAGGTCAACTTAATTAGTATAAATACTATTAATGTTGTCAATTGATCAACAAAAACACATATTAAATCTAAACCATTGTGAGTTCTCGACAATCTCACCATGAAGCCCATTGACACACTATCCTATTTCCACTTAGGAACCTCCAAGAACTAAACCAACCTGGTTTGATGCCCATGCTCGATCTTTAACTTCTAATAAGTCAAGCACTTAGACATGATATTTGTAACCTTCCTCTTCATACAAAGCCACTAATAGATATGCTTTATCTCCTTGTACAACATTTCCCCTATAAGATGGATGAAATAAAATGCACGATGACCCTCCTTTAGAATTCTTTCATTCTATTCTTCATTGCTCTAATGAATATACAACTTGCATAAAAAAATACTCCCATCCTAAAAAAATATGAAAACCCACAACTCTGCCCTCTATTATAGCTTGATTGATTCACGCAAACAAAAATCACCTAGCTGAATAACTCGGATCTCGGTAGAGATAGCTAATGTGATTGTGAGAGTACTCCTCCTCGCCTCAAGATTGCTAAACCTGGTGAGCTCTATGCCCATGTCTTGAAGGTCCTACCATAACAAAAAGGAAAAAACCAAATAACCTAGAAAGCACAAATTCTTTCTAGTGAGAGCATGTGCTATGGGATTATCCTTGCCCTCATGGTAGATTAACTCCAAGTCATAGTGTTTCACCAACTGTAGTCATCATTGTTATCTAATGTTTAGCTCCTATTTATTGAAGATGTACTTGAGGTGATTACAGTCCTTGAAGAATTTGCAATATACTCCATAAAGATAATCTCTACAGATCTTGAAGGCAAAAATAATTGCATCTAGGTAAAGGTCATATGTGAGATAACTCAACTCATGGTCCTTCAATTGACGAGAAGCATACATCGCTACCCTCCCATACTATATCATTACACACCCTAGAATAAGATTAGATGTCTCACTATACACCTCAAACCCCTTTGTACTTGATGATAAGGTAAGTACTAGACTTGAAGTTAATATTCTCTTTAGCACCTCAAAATCTTGATGCACATATCATCCAAATGAAAGTGCAATGTCTTATTTAACAAGGTAGTCAATGGACAAGATATCCTAGAAAAAAAAAGCCTTTAGCATGCTACTTATCTAAGATAAAATGCATAATTCTCTAAAATTTATCACTGCTAACCATTCTAATATTTCTTGGATCTTTAAAGGTGATGGGGAAGATAATAGAAGAATTATTATATCATAATGTAGGATATTTCATTTTTTATTATTGGGGAAGAATTGATGCTTAAAGATGTTATAGTGCTTGATTCTTAGGAAGATAATAGATGATTTATTCTTTCATAATGTATAGGAAGGAAGAATTTTGAAAATTCATGAACTTTATTTCACTTGATTCATTACTGATGTACACATTGACATTACATATATATATATATATATATATATATATATATATGTATGTATGTATATACACACACGTAGGCCATAGTTGTAATCTCCCAAAATTTTAAAAGTCTATAATTTAATAAATCACTTTTATTTAGGATAACTTAGCTTTTAAACTTACTTAATTTAATTATTTTGAGGATTTTACCTCTTTAATTTATTTAATTTAACTATTTTGTGGATTTTTGTGTATATAAAATTAGATGTGGATATTTAATAAATTAAATTAAATTAATTGTTATTTTATCATACCCATTCTATTTAAATAACGTTTCAAACTAATATTTTCTAAAATTTACCTTTTAAACCAACATATCAAAATATATTAAGTTAAATTATTACAATTTGTTTATCTACCCCAAAAATCCTAATTTAAGAATTGTGGCAGAATAATGATTTATTAGGAAAATTAAGAAAATAAATTATTTTATTAAATAAAGAGGAAATTAATTGAGGAAAATAAAGATAAATTAATAAATAAATTATTTAGAAAATTTTGGACATTTTACTAATTAAAATGGAAGTTAAGGATAATTTATCCAAAATAGCCTAATTAATTTAAAAATAAATTTAATTATTATACTTCAATTATTTATTATTAAAATTAAATATCTAAATTAAATATATAAATAAATAAAGACCAAATACCCCAACCCAAACATTTTATCATTTTTCCCTTTTTTCTTTTCCTTTTTCTTTCTTCCTCCTTTCTTTTCTTTTTCTCTCTTTCTTTTCCCCTGGACCGACCGGTCCTCACTCTTTCCTTTGCCTTCTTCTTCCCCGACCTGCAGCGCACCTGCAACGTAACTTGCAACCCCAATCTTCGCCGACAGCCACCAGCTCAGAGCCGACCGTCCTCCCCTACCCTGCCTATCATTTTCTTTACTTTTTTCGACCCCAACAAGCCCCATCTCTCCCCTCCCCGCGTGCCCATCTCCTTCCTTTTTCTCTCCCCCTCCCCGACCTAACCTGCCATGGCAGGACAACACTGCTTGCCACCGCTGGCCGGTGGTCCTGCCACACCTGCCCTACTTGTCTTCTTCTTCCCTCCATCGTTTCCCCCTTCAATTAGCCTATAAATACCCCCCATTAGTAGCCTGGGTCGAGCTCCTTTTCCTACAGCCCAGGAACCCCATTTTTTCGCTGCCACCCAAACAGACACCTACCCCGCCACCGTCGGCTACCTCCGCTCCAAACTCCGCGCATAAAAACCTTCCCCGCACCTCCCTCTATAAAACCGAACCACCATCAGCCCCTACCTCGCACTGCACATGCTGCCCCCGCCGTGCAAAATTGCCAGCCCCTCGCCGCCCCTTGAGCCGCCTTCCGCCGCCAATCCTACCTCTACCAACACCTCCCTCACCCTCCAAAACACCCAAGGAACCTTTCCCTACCTTCCCATACCTTCATCTCCCCCTGCCTCCCTCTCCTTCTAGTTCCTCCATCTCCCACCACCCTCCACCACTTTCGGCTGCCGCACCAACCACTGTGCGCCGCCACTCCCAGCTACACCACCACCCTCATTCCACCCTCTTCACCTGCTGCACCTTCCTCTACCTCAAACACCCCTCCACTTCCTCTCTCTTAGCCTACATATCCATCTTTCCCCCTCTCTTCCTCCTCCACCGCCGTCGCCGTCACCGCCGCCGGTTCCACCACTAACCTGAGGTGGTGCTCCAACTTCCCCAGCCCCTAAACTATTTTCTATAAGTGTTAATAATTTTATTTAATATTAATGGTATTATCCTTAATATTACTATTATTATTATTTTTATTATTATTAGTTTGTATTATCATTGTTAATATTATTATTATTATTATTATCACCATTATTAATATTATTATGTATCACCCTTTATATTCCTAACCTAATTTTAGAAAATAGTTATAACTAGGGTAAACTATTTAAAAGGCTACAACTTTAACATTAAAATGGTTATCATTATTATTATTATTCACAACTTTAGTATTAATATAGTTATCTCCATTATTATTATTATTGTTATTATTGTTGTTGTTGTTGTTATTATTATTATTATTATTATTATTATTATTATTATAGTTATTGTTATTATTACTATTACTATTATTATTATTGTTAGTGTTATTTAAACCGAAGTTGGCATATTATCATTTTAAATTTTTAAAGAAGAAGAATACTCAAGCTTAGTATTTTTACTATTTAATATTCGAATATTACTAATATTATTCCTAATGCCTTGTCACTAACATTATTAGTTACTACAATGACTATTACTATCATTATTATTATTATTATTATTATTATTATTATTATTATTATTATTATTATTATTACTATTATTTTATTTCTATTATTGTGACAAAAACATTTGAACCCTTATATTATTATTATTCAAAATACAAATTTTATCATTATTATCTTTAGGAATATTTGTACTTTGTTGGTATTGTAATTATTATATTATTAATAAAACCGTAACACTATCATTAGACTTAGCCTTAAAAATACTAGGGTTTCTATCACTATAAGTATTAGCATTACTATTATCATTATTAGTATTATCACTATTTTTGCTAGAATTAGTATTAGTACTATTATTAGAAGAATAAAGCTATTAGGACAATAATATAAGTATAGCAATAAATATTAACATAAACATATTTTGACTAGTAACATCTAGTAAGCTAACTTGAAGATAAAACTCTAGTTTTCACATATAATACTCCCTTTAATAATAATAATAATAATCCTAGTTTTAGATTAAAATAAGGAGTGATGGTACTTTTGAGGGAAACTAATACTTAGTATTTTCCCTTTTATAGGTGAATCTAACCAAAACCCTAAGAAGTTGTAGGAGCGTGCTCCAAGCCCGACGTCGCTTTAGGTAAGGATGTAGCAAAAGCCCTTGTATGTTGTGTGACCTGTATGCCCTGGATGCTATATATATCATGATATGTCATGTATCGTATGATTATCGTTAACTTGTCTTATGTGTAGCGCAGCTTGGAGTTGAGGTATGTTGGTATGTGTTTCTTATAACATGAGTATGATATGTACATGTTGTGTTTATGATGTGATATGATATGGCCCTCTAGGACATACATGCTAGGACAACTGATAATATGATATGGCAATGAGAGGACAAAAAGAAAGGAAATGGGAAGTGAGTTCACTAAGGAGGGGTATGAGGTTGACCAAAGTACTTCGTGACCCACGAGAGGAAATTAAAGAGGGAGGAATGACCAAAATAAATGAGAGATGGGAACCATGCATGGGAATCTTAAAATTTGCATAGGGACTTGGAGTGTTTGCATGGGATGGATAAATCTTGCATGGGGGTGATCCTTACGTGAGAAAAGTTGATTTAGGGTGTAAACAAGCTAATGGGAGAGTTGTGGAGTGATTGGAGACTTGGGATGAAAATATGTACGTAGGTTGGTGTAAGGGTGTATAAGGGACCCGATTAGGGTTTTGGGAGGAAGTGGTAATCTGGAAAGTATAAAGGTAAAAATGATTAAGGAAGAGTAGAGTACGGGTTAAGAGTGAGAATCTATTATATAAGGGATGAGTATGGGTTCCATGGGAGAGGATAGATTTTGGGGTGAAAAGAGAGAGGTTACTTGTGGGAGAAGAGAGGTACTAGGGTTTGAAGTGGTCAACTAGGGTTTTTCCGGTCACATGCGAAGTCGAGAGGTAAAGTGATATGTTTTGGGATTGGACCTAATTGAGATGAGATGTGGGGCGATGAATGAAGTAATGGTAGTGTAAGTGAGAGGAAGTTGGGCCACATAGGTCCAATTAGGGTTTTCAAGGGAAAGCCCTAGAGGTTGATAATAGGTGGCGTTTGAGGTCATGAGGTGTTGGGTCATAACCTACACTCTTAGGAGTTGGTCTTTCATTATGTGTAAGTGTAAGGGGAATGGATGTTGGGGCGTGATAAGGGGTGCAGGAGTCTCAAAATATGGGACGGACCCCCTTGAGAGGAAAGGAGTAGAACGTTGATGACATGCATGTCAAGGGTGGAATGTTATCTAATAAAACACGGATAAGATACTAATCACTTAAAGTGGAAGATTATTGAGCTGACCCAGACCGGTCCACCGACGAATAATAGTGGCTAGGAGCCGGGGTGCCTTGGAGATCGTGCCACCAGCGAATAATAGTGGCCAGGAGCGTTTTGCCCTGCATGATTTTCAGTCCACCGACTATAATAGTGGGGGATTCTGTGCTCAACAAACCAAAGTTAATAAGCTAAGCCATGGGAAATACACTAAGTACTTACAGTGAAACACCATGTGAATCAGGGCCGGACCGGTCCACCGGCAAATAATAGTGGCTAGGAGCGTTCTGCCCTAGAGACTGGTCCACCGGCAAATAATAGTGGCCATGAGCGTTTTGCCCTGTATGTATGTATTTCGGTCCATCCGCTATAATAGCGGGGTTCCCGCACTCACATGGACTATTAAAGATTATGTGTGGAATGAACATATTATTAAGGAGAATAAAGAATAAGTTACTTGAAAAGTAATCAGGCCTTATTACATGTATCATTATATGTTGCCTACATGCTCATTCTTATGTTATATTCTCTATGTGTTGGCCTTAGCGCATATGTTACCTTACTCAGTACGTAGCGTACTGATCACCCATTTCATGGGTGCTGCTCATTCCCACGAGCAGAAGACCCATCTCAGCTTGTGCGGGTAGGGGATGATGTCTTGGATGCCTACGACACCTACGAGGCATCGAGTGGGGCTAAGCGTTGAGCCTAAACCTGAATTGGGGATCGAGAGCGACTCAGCCGGACTCTGTTTCCTTTATTGACCTTGTATTATCATATTTAGTCGTGTTATCGTACTATGCTTTATGTTTTGAAAAACTCTAGTCACGTACTCTTTGGTTTGTAACCCTAAATCGCACTCTGATTTCTGTATGACTTGTGTTTTATTAATGATTCGTGTTTAATGTTAACTTTATTTAGCCTTAACACTTAGTACTGTAATGGTAGGAGTGAATCGATCTAGTACTAAGTGTGGTGGTAATGCCCTCGAGTTTACGATTTTATCTTTTCGCTTCCGCTAAACCCTTTTAATTAAACGAAACTTTTCAGTAGTAAATTTAGGGGTGTTACAATAGTTCCTCTTTACTAACGAAGCCCAACCCAGTCGGTCAAACTAGATTAACATAGTTAAATTAAAGAGCTAAACTAATGCACTACATGCATATATTATAGATATAATGATTTATAATTATAAGTTACAAGATATTACAAAGTTTACATAAAATATCAAAGCTAAAAAAACCCTAATCAAGTAATACTTATAATAATCATGTAGTCAAGCTTTATGTTTGATATCTTTGTCTTTTATGTAACTTTGGAATCATTTTCTTGTGATTATCTTCTAAAATAAATGCCTTGGGTTAATTCTTCTTCTATAAAACATGTAAAATACATATATATAAGAATTAGTTACAAAATATTTGCAGCATTATAGTTATCATGAAGGTGTTCAAGATTTTCAAAAATAATTGGTGTCATCTCCAAGTGTGCTAATTTTTCACCTTCATTAATAGGCGAATGCAATGGAAATGCTCCTACATCATTTTTCCCACATAAAAGAGAAATTTTCCTCAATTAGCATCACTATAATAAGGAGATAAATAACCAACATTGATAGTTCTCGAAGGTCACCTAAAGGATTTAGGTAATTCTAATCCATAGGAATTATTTCCAAATTTCCTCGAGATTTTAAAATGTCCATTGGCTCTTTAAATTAATTTATTTTTCCTTTAGTGTGGAAATCATTATTTTAGTAAGTGTAACCAAAACAATTCTCTTAATAAAAACACTTTTTTAATTCAATTTTTGTTTGCATGAGTTTTGTATTTATCATTAGATTTCTCAATGTTATTATTAATTTGCTTATGATGTTTCTTAAATAATTCAACTCTTTCTTTAGCATCATAATTTTTAACATCACTTTTCTTTAATGACAATATATCAATATGAAAATAAAGATTAACTCCGTAGATAACTTCAAATTGATTAGAATGAGTTGAACTAGAAGGAACCCTATTATATGCAAATTAAACATTAGTAAATTATATATCGCAATCCTTTATGCTCTTGTAAACTAATCCTTGTAGTATTGTTTCCAAAGTTCTATTATTCACATCAATTTGACCATTTATTTTTAGATGATGTGACGTACTAAACAACAACTTAGTATGTGGAATATGCCAAAGTGTCTTCCAAAAGTAGCTCAAAATTTTTACATCTCTATCGGACATTATACTTTTGGGAATACTATGTAACCTTAGTTCTTCTTTGTAATATAAATCTGGCACATGAGTTATAGCATCTATTATTTATAAGCAATAAAATGTTCCACTTTAGAAAATCTATTTACCACTACCATTATAGAACCCTTTCCCTTTTGTGACCATGGTAATCCTAGGATAAAGTCCATACTAACCTCCTTCTATTATTGATTAAGAATTAGTAAAGGAGTATACAAACCTTTATGGAAGAAACTCTTACACTTTTGAAAAGTCACACATATTCTAATATTAGCTTGTATGAATTTATCATTTGTGAATAATAGAAATGCTCTTGTAATATTTCTATAGTTTTAAGAATGCCAAAATAACCTCTATACCCCTGTCATATACCTCTTTAACAAGTAAATCACACACACTAGATCAAGGCATACATAATTTATTAAGCTCATAAAGAAAGTCATCTTGATATACATAATTACTGCCATGACTATGATTCTCTTAACATGCATCATAGATCACAAAGAAATCTTCATATTTTGTAGAAAAATATTTCAACATTTCAAATCAAAATAACTTAGCATCCATCATAACAAGTATCAAAGATCTTCTTCATAATGTATATGCCATAATGTTTTCTTTACCATCCAAAATTTTGATAGAAAATACAAAGGATTGTCAAAACCTAATCCTTTGTGCATACCTAAGACTAATTTTCTATTCCCTATGAAAATATTTCAAACTTTCATGATTCGAATGCAAAAAAATTTATTTAGGCCTTAAATAATGGCTCCATGTTTCTAAGATTCTAATGATGGCATAGAATACTTTATCATACATTGATTAATATAATTTGCCACATTTAAGTTTTTAGTAAAGAGTGCAATGGCTCATTTTTCTTATGAGAGTACACACCCTATCCCTACTACACTAGCATCACATGTAACTTTTGACAATTTATCAAAGTTAGTTAGTGATAATACTAGTGCATTACACAACTTATCTTCTAACGTCCTAGAGGCTTTAGTTGCATCCTCGCCCACTTGAATTTTCCTTCTTCATGAAATACGTAATTGGTGCCCATGGAAACTCCTCACCTTATGAATATCTATAGGTATAGGCCAATCTTGAATTGATTGTATCTTTGTTAAATCCCCTTCTATATCTTCACTACTTACAATATACCTAATGAAAATAATATTTGAAAGCATAAAGTCACATTTTTCAATTTTTCCATATAGTTTAGCTTCCTTTAATTTATCAAATAATTTCCTTATATGAATAAGATGATCATGCTCATTTTTACTGTACATAAGTATATCATCTAAGTACACTACAATGAATTTTCCAAAAAAGGATAAAAAAATTCATTTATTAGTCTCATTACTTAAAAACTAAAGGGTATCATAGTCTATTCATAAAGACCATATTTTAATTTAAAGGTAGTTTTCCATTCATCCCTTTCCTTTATCATGATTTAATGATATCAAGTCCTTATATCAATTTTAGAGAATACTTGTGAACCACATAATTAATCTAAAATGTCATCTAATCTAGGCATAAGAAATCGATATTTGATAGTTATATTGCTTACAACACTAGGGTTAATACACAAGCGCCAAAAACCATCTTTTTTTAACAAGTATTATAGGTAGACAACATAGACTCATGCTCTCTCACATATATCAATTTCTTATTATCTCTTGTACTTGTTTATATAATTCCATAGCTTCTTCTAGATTACATCTATATGTAGGTAGATTAGGTAGAGACATACTAGGCATTAAGTCTATAACATCTTCTATTCCTCCATTAGGTTGTAATTCAGGTGGTAGGTCATCAAGAAATACATCATAGTACTCATTAATATGCTTATTTAAATGAGGATTACTTTCTTTTTTCCTCTGCTAGGGAATCTTTGATAATCAAAGCATAACAACTACCTTCTTCCTTTATGCATTATATCATAGCCCTTTCATGTAAAAATATGTTCTTTTTATTCTCCACTATGTTATCATTATAACACTTAAAATGTTTAAGTTTATGCTTTTTCATATATTTCTAAAAAAGATAGTGATTAGTAATAAAGTTATGAATAGCACCTCTATCATATTGCCATGGTCTACCTAATAAAATTCCACATACAACCTTAGGTAAAATATCACATAGCAAATCACTATCATATTTTCCAATACAAAATAATATTAGGGATTGATTTTTTACTTTAACTCCTTTGTCCTTGTTGAGCTATTGAAGATAACAAGGCTTTGGATGTGGTGCTGTATCTAATCCCAATTCTTTAACCATCCTCTCATTAGCTATATTCATACATTATCCACTATCAATGAAAACTCAACAAACCATATCCCCAACTCTTCCTTTAGTCTTGAATATCATCACTCATTGATTAGGTTGCTCATTAGCTTAAATTTGAAGAACTCTTTGCAGCACATAACATGCATTGACATAATGCTTGGATTTGCTTGAAATCACTTCATTTGCCTCAAACTCAGAGTCTTCATCATGTGTCTCCATAGCCTTAATTTCTTGTATGGACAACAGTCTTTAATTGCAACAATCTCTAGCAAAATGTCCATATCATTAGCATTTAAAGCATTGCTTTGTAGAGACCTCATTGGTCATGCCCTTACAATTCTCCTATTGTGAATGCCCTTACTTCTTATCAATATTTGTATTATGTGAGCCACCTAACTCATATTTCATATCTTTTGAATTTAAGTAGTACTATGTTGAAGAAGTACTTTGGTTAGCATGAGGCTTAGTGGAATTTATTTGCTTTTAAAATCTCAAAGATAGCTTAATCATATCATTAAGAGCATCATATAAAAAAATCTCAACTTTATCTTTAATCATCATGTTAAGGCTGCCTAGAAATCTAGCACATATTTGTTATTTTTCCCCATGAATATCACGTATAAGTGGTAAACTCTCAAATTTCCTAACATATTCTTTAACACTTAAAATTCCATGCCTAAGATTAGTTAATTTAATATAATTATCTTGCTCATACTCGTTAGGTAGAAACTTATTTCTCAAATGGTAATTAATCTTATCCCCAAGATTTGATTTTAGATTTGCCATCTCTTTCTCTAGTCATTTTCAAGTTATCATATCACATTCCAACAAAATTCTTAAACTTGAGACTAACTAGTTTATATTTATACGCATCATGATAATCCTTGAATTCATATATAGCACCTACTTTATCCATTAAAAAAATAATTCCTTGTTTATCATAAAAAATAATTCATACATTTATCTTCTCTATGGTGATTTCTTAGTAGGTAGTTATAGAACATTTGATTGCTTACACTTCCTTGTGACTCTTCTTCATAGTCCAATCATTAGTTTGGATATCTTTTTCTTGTTGGATATCATTTTATCTCCATGGAACACCCTTTGGTCATGTAAATATTTTATTGAATCTTACTCAACAAATCAGGACTACATCCTTTGTAATTGAGTTTGCATTATAGGGTGTTGTTTAAGTTGGGCATTGGTTACATCTATATTATTTGATGACTTTTGGATCTCCTTATAAATTACTTGAAAATATGGTGCCATATCCATTGTGGTAAACTTACAAACACCCTTTAATACATGAGTTGTATTGCTAGGGTTTTAGTTAGGAAACCCAAATAAGAAATTCAACCCCTGGGCCTATGGTCAGTTCTTAGAAAAAGTTTTAAATCTAATGAATCAAACACATGACCAACAATCAAATTTATCACACACACAAATATATTATCACCCTTTACATGTTTCTTGCTAAGTTCTTGATATATAATTCAACAAAAGAAAATATCCTACATTATCATGTATTGCATAAAAACTAATATTGTCACATTATTCTACATGCAGTTTACAAAGAAAACTCTAAGAATTATTTTTCCTAGGTTTAAATTACACACAGTTTAAGTCGCAAGATGTTAAGACATGAAATAATAGATGTTCCTTGTCGCTCAAGACAAATCATCACTAACTTATCATGGGATGTATAATAACTCTCACAAAACGAAGAATACAAGTAATCTAAACACATGGTTTATTTTCTTAGATCATTTAAATATGTAGTATGCATTCGTTTATATTTGCTCAATTATTTCATACGAGTATTCTAAGATTCTTTCAAGATTATCTAGCCTAGTTAGTCACCTTAATACACAATCAAATAAAAACTTAATTATGCTTGTAAGATTTAAAGAATGACAATCAATATTCAAATAATTATATCAATAAAATTCAAGAACCTTGATTAAGGACCAATTGTGGTGTGTTTGTTGGGTTCGATGTTGAGAAGGACTATCCTCCTAGGGTTGTGGTGCGACCGTAGCCGACACACAATTTAAACCCTCTTGTTGTCAATTATAGCACTGGTAAATAGGGTATCGTTCTAGGCCGGGGATTGAGAGGGCTCACCTTTATTTAACTAGCTTGAAAATTTAACTAAAACTAAAAATAAAAATCCTAAATAACACAGAATAAATAAATAAGAAAAATACTAATGGGGGTTTATAAAAATAATAATAAAAGGAGTAAATAAAATAAAATAAACTAATAATGAAAATAATGGAGATATGGGAAACCCGTAGATATGAGAAATATGTTAGGGAAATAAAAATCCACCACTAGATTAGGTTGTAATATAATATTTATTTCTAAGTCATCTTTTAATCGCGAGAAAGAGATCGACCAAGTTGCACACCAAAAGCAGGTCTATACACCTTATATTACTTCCCTTAATTAATTAATACGACAAAGCGCCAATATTAACCCTATTAAATATTAGCAGTATAGCAGCAACCAGCGGCTCCTATATTTAACTAGATTTAATGCATTAAGTGTAAGTGGAAGGCTGTCAATCTAAGTACCCAAACTAGTACAAAAAGCATGTCTAGCTGTATTTCCTTTCCATGACCCACATGTATCGAAACGTTTTACCACTTCGGTTAGAATCACAAAACGATTAGGTGAATTCTTATCTAACCTAGCTGCAATTTATACATATAAATTCTAGTATATTTAGATGGCCACCTAGCAAGCAATTAATCCTACATACTGTCACTTATGAGGTACCAGAACAAGGCATGCACTAGATAAACTATACTTGACAGAATTAAACATATAAACGATAGCAATTAATATAGAGTCAAGAAACAATCTCATGAAACAAAGAAAATAAAATTATAATTCAAACCATAGTCTAGGGTTTCAATTCATTCCCTAACAATAAATAATCAGCCAGCTATAATTAAAGAATTAATTACACAGAAATATATATCTAAAATATAAATTAAAAATAAGAGAAAGAAATAACCGGAATTAATTTTGGATAAAAGATCAAGAATTTATTCAGATAAAAATTAATTTTATCTGAAATAAATTCTACCGGTATAAATTCTTCCCTAATTTTCTTCTTTGTTTGCCTTGAATTTCCGTGCAAAAATTTCTTTTTCTTTTTCTTTTCCTTCGCTGGTGGCTGACAGAGGCAGTGCTGCGGTTGCCTCGAAGTCCGTGCAACGCGTCCTCTTCCGTGCATCGTCCGTGCCTCTTCCGCTCTACTTTTTCCCGTTTGACCGAGCCCTTTTAAGGCTATGTCGCTCGAGCCTCTTTGCCGCTCACTTCCGAGCCTGAGAAGGCTCTGCCCTCTCTCCGTGTCGTCTCTCCCCTTTAATGTCGCACGCCTCGAGCCTTTTTATTTTTGTTCCTGCCACGCCTCGTCAGCCCTGACGGCTGACTCTCCTTTAATTTTTGTTTTCGTGCGCTGAGCCTGTGCTCCGTTTGGTTTTCATTTTGTTCCAGGCCTTTGGGCCTTCGGCCTTCGGCCGTTGGTCCAAAGGTCTTATCTTTTTTTTTAATTTTTTTTAAATACAAAACCTACAAAATAAAATTCAATAAATATTAATAAATAATATTTTATTCTAAATTTACTTAATTTATATCATTTTAGCTCAAATAATAAAATTTATACAATTTTTACCACTTAAGCATAAAACAATAATTATTCCTCTATATTAGTTAAATAAACTACCAAAAACTAAGATTATAAGGGCATAAAATATGTCAAAATATGAACTCATCAGGTTGTTGATTCTAAATATGGCTTTAATACCAAAATTTATGTGAAAGATAAAAGAGGAATTATTACTTCACAATGCATGATCTTTCTTTTTGATTAATGGGGAAGAATTGATACTTGAAGATGCTATAGTGCCCGGTTGAGGAGGTAGTCTTGAGCTATGCTCCACAATTTTGAGATTAATTTTCACAAAGATTGATAAGTTCTTATTTTGACATATCTTATACCCTTATAATCTTAGTTTTTAGTATTTTAATTAGGTAATATAGGTAAATAATTATGATTTTATGCTTAAGTGGTAATAATTGTATACATATTATTATTTAAGCTAAAATATTAATAATGAAATAAATTTAGAATATAATATTATTTATTAAATTTCTTAAATTTTATTTTGAAAGTATTATTTTGAAATAGAAAAAAAAAAAGAATCGGACCTTTGGACCAACAGGCCAAAGGCCGAAGGCCGAAAAGCAAGAGACCAAACAAAGCAGAACGGTGACCAGCGAGGGCTGAGTCAGCCGAACAAAAAAAAAACGAAAAGGAAATGAGCCACACAAAATTCAAAGGGGCAGAAGCCGTGAGCCGCAGCAAAAGAAAAAAAAAAAAAAAAAAAAAAAAAAAAAGCTACAACGCACAAAAAAAAAAAAAGAGAGAGCGATAAAGGCCGGGAAAAAAGCGCCGCACGAAATTTGGAGAAAATGAGGGCTCTGATGACGGCGTAGGAAAAGAGAGAACAGGGGAAAAGGAAAAATTCCACACAAAATTTGGAGGACGTAGGAGGGCAGCATCTATCTGGGTGCAGGCATGGAAAGCAACGAGCCGTCAGAGGCTGGGACACAAAAACATAAAAGAAAAGGGATGGCAACACGAAAATCGAGGCGGAGTAGGCCAGTGGGGACGCACGTCAGCCGTTTGCCGAAGAAAAAAAAAAGATAAGAGAAAATAATTTTGCACGAAATTAACACAACCAACGGATAAGAATTTAATCGGTAGAATTTAATTCAGATAAAATTATATTTTTATTTGAATAAATTTTTAATCTTTTATCTAAAATTAATTCTCGTTATTTTTTTCTCTATTTTTAGTTTATATTTTTTATATTTTTTTTGTGTAGTTAATTTAATAATTATGGCTGACTAAATATTTGTTACTAGAGAATAAATTGAAACCCTAGATTAGGGTTTGAAGTATAATTTAATTTTCTTCATTTCGTGAGATTGTTCCTTAACTCTATTTTAATTGCTATCATTTATATATATATAATTCTATCAAGTATTAATTTATTTGGCGCATGCCTTGTTTTGGTTTCTTCATAAGTGATAGTATTTAGGATTATTTACCTGCTAGGTGGCCATATAAATATACTAAAATTTATATGTATAACTTGCAGCCATATTAGATGATAATTCACCTAATAGTTTTGTGACTCTAATTGAAGTAGTAAAACGTTTAGATATGTGTGGGTTAAAGAAAGGAAATACAGCTAGACATGCTTAATATACCAGTTTGGGTATTTAGATTGACAACCTTCAAAGTATACTTAATGCATTAAATCAAGTTAAATATAGGAGTTACTTGTTGCTGCTATACTGCTAGTATTTAATAGGGTTAATATTGGCGTTTTGTCGTATTTATTAATTAAGGGAAGTAATATAAGTTGTATAGACCTACTTTTGTTGTACAACTCAATCGATCTCTTTCTCATGATTAAATATTGACTTATAAATTAATATTATATTTTGACCTAATCTAGTGGTGGATTACAATTTTCCTAGCATATTTATCATATCTGCGGTTTTCTATTATTTTTATTATTATTATTTTATTTTACTTTATTCATTACTTTTATTATTTTATTATTTTTCTAATTTTATAACCCCCATTATTATTTTTCTTATTTATTTATTTTTTGTTATTTAGGGTTTTTATTTTTATTTTTATTTTAAGCTAGTTAAATAGAGGTGAACCCTCTCAATCCTCAGTTTAGAACGATACCCTTATTTCCTAGTGCTACAGATGATAACAAGAGGGTTAAAATTGCGTGCCGACTACGGCCACACCAAAGATCAACTCAATTCTAAAGTGAAATCACCAAGTTTTCTCTAGAGAACAATATTCAAACTCTCAAGAATGCTCACATGGAAAGAAGGAAGAATTTCAAAAATTCTTGAACTTTGTTTCACTTGATTAATTATTGATGTACAAGTCAATATTACATGTATATATATACACACATGTAGGCCTTATTTTCTCTTTACTAACCAAGCCCAACCAAACCAGTCTAACTAGATTACCTTAGTTATAAGAAAGTGCTAAACTAATGCACTACACACTAATATTATACATTTAATGATCTATA
This sequence comes from Tamarix chinensis, assembly GCA_030549775.1. Taxonomy (NCBI): domain Eukaryota; kingdom Viridiplantae; phylum Streptophyta; class Magnoliopsida; order Caryophyllales; family Tamaricaceae; genus Tamarix; species Tamarix chinensis. Next base: position 61,363,024 of record CM060181.1, read on the forward strand.
ATTACAAGTTATAAAACTTATAGGACATTAAAAAGTTTACATAAAATACCAAAGCAAAACTTAACTCTAACCATGTAGTACATGTAATAATCATGTAATAAAGCTTCGTGTCTTATAGCTTTGTCTTCTATACAACTTTATAAAACTTATTTTTTCATTATCTTATACACTAAAGGTCTTTGGTGAATTATTTTCTTACAAATTCTTAACCTCTAATAATAGAATTACTTAACCTATAGTAATTACTTACAAAAATATTAGCAGCATTAGAGTTTTCATAAACATGTTCAAAAAACAGTTAGTACCATCTCCAAGCATGCTAGCTCTTAAACTTTAATAATAGAAGAATGAGATGGAGATAATCTTGAATTAGAAGCATCTACTGATACTCTTTCATTCAATAGGACATGTCCAAGGATGGCTAATTTCTTTTGGAAACATTTACACTTTGATTATTTAGCATATAATTGATTTGTCCTGCACGGTGTCATTATCTCCCTTAGATGTTACTAATTCTCTTCATGAGTCCTAGAGTAGATTAAAATATCATTGATGAAGATTACAACAAATAGTTCGAGGTGTTGCTAAAAGATGTAGTTCATGAGACCCTTGAACATCGTTAGTGCATTCATGAGTCCGAAGAACATCATAGTGAACTCATAATGGCCAAACCTCATCCTTAATGTTGTCTTTGGCAGGTCCCCCTTAATAATCCTCAATTGATGATACCCGAACCATAGGCCTATCTTTAAGAACAATTTAGCCACACATATCTAATTGAAGAGGCCATCATTTCAAGATAAAGGATAATGTTTCTTTATTGTAACTTGTTTCAAACCTAGGTAATTAATGTAGAGCCGCAACCCACCATCCTTTCTCTTCATGAAAGGAAACGGTGGTCCCAATGGTGATGCACTCAGTTTAATATACCATTTCTCTAATAACTCTTCTAATCTAGTTTGTAACTTTACCATCTCTGTTAGCATCATGCGATAAGGTGCCTTTGACACTGGATCTATTCTTGGTAAACAATCTATTGTGTAGTCTATCTCATGTAATGTACCAAGCACAACCCATGTCAACAATTTCATTGAGGGCTTAGGATTTCCTCTCTAGTTTAAAACCTTAGTAGTCTTTGGTTCTTAAAGAGCCATGTGTTGTTGTGTTGATTGATTATAACACAATATCTCAAGAGCATGTCCATCCCCATAACCACATAAAATTGAAAGCCTCAATCTCTATGTGGTCTAATAGAAGTTTAACTCCTCAAATGACTAAGGATACATCCCTATATAGCTTACAAAAAGGAAGTATATCTCTATATGAGAGCATAATAGAAGTTTCTATCATACGAGAAGGAATTATTGCTTCTCTTGCTATTCAAGTGGTAGACACAAAGGAATACAAAGCACTAAAGTCTAAAGGTCTGCATGAAGGAAAGTAAGAAATAATAAATGTACCGATGACATTATCTGCTTGCTTGTCAGCCACCTACAAACTCAACATATTTAGGTGACTACGTTGAGGTGGTCCACTAGCATAGCTTGAACCTTACCCTAGCCAAGATGCACGAAGCCACTAAACCATCTACTATGAAGAAATTCTACCAGCCTCACTATCTGTCAGGTTAGCCCTTTGAGTTAGCAGTGTGTGCATCATAGTACAATAGGAACATGCCCACCCTAGCACGACACTACCTTCAATGGTATGACACTGAAATCAATATGTCCCATCCTACAACATCCATGACGCTAAATAAACTACTAAGTGCTATCTATTTCACGGTGATTTATGATACACCACTGGTATATGAAGCATCTCATTGTTGGCTAGCTCCTCCATAGTGTGATGTAGACCCTAATTATTGACTATATATGGTATGGAACTAGTTATCTTGACCCTAGGACATACCATTGTTAAACCATCACTTGGATACTTACTAGGCACCACTGGCATACACAATTAGTGTTGCCTCTAAGGCATAATCATGTATGGTCTGCCAGTAATATGCATGAGTCCCTAATAACATCTCCTGATGTCTTAGATTTAACCCTAACTAAAATATGTGAACCTTTAATTCCTCATCGACATTCATCTCTAGAGAAAAATAGAAAATATCAAGGTAGTGATTGTTGTACTCCTCCACTGAAGACATTATGGTATAGATCCATGAACTCATTGTAGTTTGCCATCCCTAATAATGTAGAGTAAAAAATGAGCCAAAATCATCTCCACAAATGGCTCACACTAATCTATAGTGTCTCCTCTCAACATTTGACTTATCCATCATCTGTTGACAAAACCCCATAAGTAGAATACTCTAATACCCACTCACTTATCTTCTAGACGTCCACTAGAAATAAAGATCTTCTCAAAGTTCCTCGACTAGTGCTCTAAAAAATCTAGGTTCTCTTAACCCAGAAAGGTTCATAGGTTATGGGTAAAAAACCTTATAAAGCTAATACTCTTGTGGTGGTATAAAAAAGGTGGTGGTGGAGGCAAATATAGATATAGGCCCCAATAATCTCCATGAAATGCTTGAGTCCCAAGTTTGTGGCAATCAAACTCTATAATACTAAACAGTATAATAAGCGGTCCTACTACTTAATATGATGTTAGTACACATAGAGGTAGAAAATTATATATAAGGTTAGCGGTTATTAAATGTAGGAAAATTAAGGCCAACTTATAACCCCAACTAACACTCACTTAAAGACTACACTAGATTCTACAAACTCAGACAAGCCAGAAGAAAATGATGCATGCTCTAATAAGATAATATGAATGATGAAAATGATGAGAATAATATACCTCGGAGAGAGATTACACAATCCTAATATAAGAACAAAATTTAGGAGGTTAAATAACAAAATAGAACAAAACACATCCAAATATAGCTAGAATAAAAATCTAAATTAGTTATCCTAACTCTTAGTGAAATAAAAATATAAAATCTTAATCCCTCAAGCATTGGTATGCTATTGGCCCACGCATAATCATCAACATACAATAGATAAGTGTCATAACCCTACAAATCATTCTCCACTTACTAAAATAGAAACCAAATCCCTAGAGTGACTACACAAATATACTATCTACAATAAAGCACTAGTAAAAAAATAAAAACAATGTAAAATTTTGTAACTGATCATGCTACATATTAAGGTAACATATTTAACACCCCATAATTTTTTACCTTTACTTTCTGATGTTTAACTATTTATTTAAAACCTAACCCTTAAACCATGGTCTAATTATTTTATTATTAATATTTGAAACATAACCTAGGTAACTTCTTAAATAATTTTATCACTTTCCCTTTTATTAAACCACTCTTAAATATGTTAATTTTCCCCCTATTTTTTATCTTTTTCGGGTACCTTAACCTAGGTAAAATAAATCTAAAAAATCTAAAAGTTATATTATCCTACTCCTAGCCTACCTTCCCTATTGTCTCCTTTTCTCACATAACCCTTCCTCTATCAAGCCATTTCTCTTGCCCCCAAACATTCCCCATATCACCTTTTACTTCTCATGATGCACATCTTACCCTTCATTTTGAACCATCTCCCTTGTTCTTCTGCATATATAGTTATACACTCTACTCCTCCCCTCTATTTTTGTTAAAAACTAGGTTGAGCCGCTTGCTCGTTTCCTTTCTCTTCTTCTGCTTACTCCTCGAATGCACTTTTCTAGTATTGTTATAGAGCATAATAATGCACCTTTTGACACCCCATGTACCATCCCACACAAAACCATGTCTCCTTTCTCTAACAATTTATTGCAAAATCGTGCTACTATGTGCACTCCTTTACCCTCTCTATCATCATCCAACTTCCACCACTCCCACACAATGCCTCCAAAATCCAACATAACCTTTATAGCCTCCTCTATCATCGACCTCTACTTCTATTTTACACCACCAAAACCTCCCTCATCACCCCTAGATTCTTGCACTCTCCTAAGAACTAACACAATCACAATGCCGAACCACCCTTCATCATCCACCATCACCACCTGACCCCTACCTCACTTTTTTTCTCCTCTTCTTCCACTATACCTGGTTCTATTTTTTCATGCACTGTATGACCACACAGAGCATATGATAGAATATGCAAACCTTACAAACCTATTAAGCTCTAGCACTAATCCTCTCACCTACCATTTTTATTCCTTGCACACCCTCTCCTATCCTTTCGTGGACTAATTGTGCCTTATTTCAAGCCTTTACCCCCTTAATGACCATCTTCCAAAAACCACCACCATTGTCATCCAACATTGCACCTCATGCTGCATGACATATGTAATGTTGCCCGTAGTTTGTAGCATCCTCCATCCTGGAGTCCTAGCAAGAATCCACCACTTCACCATATTTCTTCTCCTTGTACCACCATCCAACACCATCTTACCAGCAGCTACCTAGATAGGCGCCAAGTGTCACTGCCCCCACTCTTCTATTCATGTATAACTTATCATTCCCTTATTTGTGATGCATAGCCTGTGTTTGTGCTCCTTTGCTACCAAGGCAACTTACTCAACCTAATTTTTTCTTTAAGTAACCCGAGGTTGCATTAGCTCTCTATTCTTTTTGTTAGGTTTAGTTTTTATTAAAATGTTTTGTTTTGGGTGTTGTAATTAATGTTTTTATTTGTTTTAATTTTACTTAAAAAGTGGTTGATTTGTGTAGCTTAAAAAAATTTTAGTCAATTGCTATTATTTTTAATTTTTTTGTTGGAAATCAGGTCATCCTTATACTTTACTAAAAATTTATATATTGTATAATAGCACATTAAGGTTTTGATGTATATTTCATCGTAAGTATGTTTGTTGCGTTATAATTATCTACCTAAATAGATTATCATGAAATCTGGTAAAATGAAGCGTGTAAAACTATTTAAACTATTATGGGTATGAAAGCATAGTAAAATGGTTTTAATGCTGGGATTAATTTATATTTGATATGTACTTATAGTATGATAGTTTGAGCATGTGTAGGTGAATTTTTAGCATTATTATTATTATTATTCCATGCATTAGGGTCAATTTTGTCTTTTTAAGAATATCATGAAAATTATTATGATAAACATGCCTAAAAAGTGTTATTTGTTGTTGAGCATGTAAATATGTGATTTTTGATGAACTAGATATGCATATTAGGATTATAAATGGTATATCATGTGTAAGGGTAAAATGGTCATTTGTCATGTCAAGTAATTTAATAGTATGTTAAATAATTTAATTATTGTGTTTTATCATTTTAGTGACAAGTTAATAATAAAATAGAAATTATATTTTAAAATGGATGATAATGTGGTAATTATGGTCTCAAGGGCATTTTGATCATTTTTGGCCTAACAAGCCTCAATTTGAATAATTGATCCTAAACTGACATTGCTATATTTTCATGTTAACCTTAGTATTGAATTTAATTATGGTTAGAAAAAATGACAAAAATGGTTAAGTATGAAAATTTTATCTATTAGTGCATTATGCGATGTTGTAGTCACCTTAATATTTAAAGTGAAAGATCTCGCGATCGGGAATGGTGGCTCTTTAAGGGTTGCCACCCTTAAGATATGGTTTAGCCAATGATTGATTATCAATTTTTCCTTATGTGCCTTAGTGCCTAAGATAGGCCCTATATCTAACTCTATTAAGCTCTGTGGACCTATAGAGGGTATATATACTTATGGATTAAGTGTCTTTATCAGTAAGGTATTGTGTTACCTTCATATGCCAATATGATTAGGGAACCTTAGTATCCTTGGTTTGATAGTTGGTAGGATAGTGTATTATTTTAGTGTGCCAGTATGACCAGACTACCTTAATTTCTCAAGGTTGATATAATCTCCCCCTGAGTACATAAAAATGGAAAACTATTGTTGAATATAAATGATTATTAGATTGGTTCTGTATTAGCCTTTGTTCATAGTGATTGTTTGGTAGTAGCCTTCATGCCAACATATGGTTTGGTAGTAGTTTTTATGCTATCTATGGTTCAACAGTAGCCATTGTGCCTACCTATTATTTTGTAGTAGCCTTTGTCCCTAGCATTGATTCTGTAGTAGCCTTTTTCCTTACCTATTGTTCAATAGTACCATTTGTGCCTATAAGTGGTTTGGTAGTAGCTTTTGTTCCTATATGTGGTTTGGTAGTAGCCTTTTTAACTATTTATGGTCATTAGTTACCTTTGATCCCTACCTATGGTATTATGGATATTATTGGTTTTGATATTGTGATGTTGGCTACATTGTGAAGGCTAAGGTTATTATGTTGATATTGGTTCTAATCATTACATTATAGACCATATTATGATATGAGCTATATTTTAAAGTTTCATTTTGTTCAAAATGAATGTGCATAAGCAGCATGTGTCTTGGTGATATTTGTTAATCTAATCTAATTATCACATTTTTGCCATTATAGGAAAATTTAATATTTTATACCATATCTTCCTGTGATGCCTTCTATATATTCCTTGCAAGTAATACATATTAGTCTTCTATAATAGGTTACTCAGAATTGTTGTACTGGTGAGTTTCATTTCATGGGTCGTGGGACCTTTCTTATTCAATTGGTAGTTGCCTTTATAGATTAGCTTGTGATATTAATTGAAAGCTAATATTTTGGGTTGAGGGTTAGGACTATCCAGCTTCCGATACAATATCTTTTGATATGGATATTCTTGGACTCTTATGTCTTTTAATGTTTACTCTTAGCTTGAATTTTTATAACCAATGATGAATGATCTATTAGAATGATAATCATCAACTATGTCCTCTCTATTCTAGTTATTGTAATTGTGTTATTAATTTAAGTATGGCAATGTTTTTTTCATTAGCACCTGGTATGAGAATGATAGAGGAAACAAGACTTATACCAACTATGCCAGTAAAACCTATGATTTTGCTATTTTACCTTCCACAATCAAATCTTTCAATAAAAAAACATTCATGTTCTAAAAATGGCGGTGTTACAACTTAAGAACCATGGTATAGCACATACTTAGAAAATATAATTCAAACTCATGGTTATCATAGTATATAGCATGGTAACATAAGAATCATAAAAGATTTAATAAAATTGACCATGCTTTAGATTCATATAGAAGAAATAATATTCTTGAACTTCAATTTAGTGATCACACACTTCCATATTATTAAGATATTCAACTTGACAACAGATAGTTCTGTATCATAAACAAAAGTCATGGCAGCATACACACACATTCGGATACCACACATGGTAAGCATAAATCGAGTGGGGCTTTCTCTAGGGATGCTGCAGCCACAACACATTGAGTGCATCTAATGTGATGGCTAATACAAATTAGGATACCACACTCCCTACACATGGTCAAAATATAATAAGAGGGCTTGTAATGGGATACCTCACCCACAACACATACAATCTATCTACCACGAGGGCTAACAAGTTGGGATACCACACACTCCTAAACTATGGACAATTTGAAATACTTGGAGACCTACACTGAGATACCTGTCCAACCTTACCCTAACACTGATGATATGCCGCCATGCTAAAGTATTATTATAACACCCCAAAAATTCATGACTTGAAATTTTCATTTTTGCGGAAGCAATAATTAAAGATAGTGGGTGTTACAGCCACAATGAACATAAGTCCGGTCTCCTCACCATCCTTAGGTCAAGTGCTAAGGCTTAACACAAGTCAGATCAAACAAAAGCGAGAAAAAGACAATACATAAATAAGGGTTTTGCAAATGAGAGATTATCCATACAATAAGACCATTTAGATAATTAAGTGACTAACAATTTTCAGAAAATAATTAAAAGGGCACAAGAAGGTGCAATAGTGTTTTGCCCTTACACTCATCTGGTCCATCAAATATTACAAGGAAAGAGGGAATAGGGATAGGGTCCACTCACTCCCTTAGCCTAACTAGTCGTTTGGATGATGCTCCTCAAAATCTTTCAACCACTGCATGCCACGAACGTACTCCTCTGAAAAGTGATAGTATCAGTACGACTTACTCGTACTGAGGAGGTAGCATACCAACATTGCAATTAACATACAAATAAGGGACTCAAATAAAACATACGATCGCATGCAAAGCCACGATTTCATGACACAATTCCACAGTACCATTGATAATACTAGTTACATCAAAATTCCTAGCAAAGGCACTGAAAAACATTCTTATAAATTTCACATCCATTTTAAAACATCAACAATCATACTTTATAGCATAATAGGGAGAATTATTGATATTCCAAGCAATCCAAACCAGTTCAAGTCACGCCTAATCTAATTATTACAGATGTATTATGGTGGGTGTCTAATCCAATTATATCATTTATATATCAATTCTCGAGTGGAATACAATCCCATATCTAAGACAATGATTGTCTAGTACCAAATAAATTCACTCAATTCTAGGGCAAAGCTAACCAAGGAAGCCATACAACATATGAGTTGTACATACTAAACCTCAGAACTCAAGTCCTTAAGTACGTGTACCCTCTATAGGTTGTATGGAATACCTATAGGACAGAAGTGAGTCCCTTGACCCGAAGGCCCAAACTATGCACTTGAGGACCAAATCTGAGGGACGAGATTCCTTTCCAAACTCAAGTCTTCCTCTTTAAGTGGTTAATGTCTTAATAAATTCTAGGTTATTAATTCAAGAATACTAAGGTCCATAATATTACAAGTTAGCCATCACTCAATCAACCAAGGGACCATGAGGGTCTCCACAATAATCAATCATCGAATGTCAAGTCTAAAGGATCACAATAATTCCAAGCCAACACAACCTAGGGTTAGGCATCATGCCATTGTAATACCCTGTTTTTCAAAACTGTAATTATAAATTTATAATCGTATAATTAATTATAATTATTATTTTAGGAGGTTTAATCTTAAAAGTGTTATTATTTTCCTTATTATTTCAACGGTTTAAGTATAAATTTAATTAGGTTAAAATTTTGATAGAGATTAGGTTATTTAAATTAATCCTAATTTTTACCTGTAAATCATATTTTAAATTATTTTATTAATAATCTTTTGATCTGTAACCAAAGATAATTTCCTAAAAATTATTCTCGATTATTTTACTCTTTCTGACTATTTTTAAACTTACCCAAATTCTAATAATTTTTCCCGAACTAATTTTATATTTGATATTTTAATCTATCTAAATTAAATCTAAATTTAAATATATATTCCTACCCTATATTATTAATCTACCCTCTCTACGGTAACCCTAAATATCTGTCTTAAATATTTTTCTATCCCTTTGTACATTTTATACACACATATATACTCTACTGTCACCTACCCGTCTGTCTTTTATACACACTAACACACGCCATACTTACACACTCTGCATATTATACACATATACACATGCACACGACACCATCACCAAACCAACACTGACCAACCCAAACAACCCCCTCCTTTTCATTTCACATATACACACGCACAACACCCCGTCGTCCAGCCCCTGCACCTCCATTTTCGATCACCAAACAGCCCCTAAACTAGCAACACTCCCTCTCTGTGGCCCTCTGTGTGCTTCCCTTCGTGCCTTCCTTGTCCAGCCCCCATTGCAGCCCCTATTTTTCTCCCGAGCAGCACCAACACAGCGCACGACAACCACTAACCAAATGAGCCTTCTCCCCTTCTCCCTGCCTTCCTCGTCCAGTAGCCCGTCGCCCAGCTTCCTCTAACCTTACACCTCCCTCTCGTCCCGTAACACCACCACATCCCGAGCAGCAACTCCCAAGCCCTTCCCTTCCTCTACTTCGTCCGATTCCCCCTGTCCCATTTGGTTCCCAAGCACTAACCCCGACCCCCGTACATAAACACACAGCCCTTGTTTTTCTCCCAACCTTCGACCATCGACCCCCTCTCTACATGCACCTTCTAGCAGCCACTCCTCCCTCACCGCAACCGACCCAGCTGCCACCCTATGCATGCGGCCTTCCCGCAGCCAACCAACCACCATCCACCTTCTGCGCCACCCAAACAACCCCTCTCTGCATACCCATTGCATGCAGCCCTTGCACCACCTTCTCGTCTCATGCAGCTCCCCCGACCCAGCTCCCTAGCCGTCGAGCCAGCCTTCGACCACCACTTCGCATCTAGCAGCCCCGGCAACACTTCCCGTCCACCAACCCAGCCCACCGAGCCACCCCCGCTGCCCTTCGTTTCTTTCAAGCGTGCATGGCTCACGTTGCGCATGTAGCGTGAGTTGTGTGCATTTAAAAAAAAGTATATATATATATATATATATATAATATTGGTACCCATTAGTGTAAGGGTATTTTAGTAATTTTCAAAAAAATAAATTTTTTTATATTTTAATTATTATTTTACTTGATAGATATTAATTTAATAATTTTGGTATTATTTTTAAGTATGAAAGGTTGATTAGCGTGATCTGATAAATTTAGTAGGATACCGCTATTTTTGCGTTTTTGGTGGAATTCAGGTAACTGTTATACCTTACTAAAATTATAAATATTGCGTGATAGCACATTAAGATTTTTGGTTGATGAAATATGTTAAGTATGATTTATTTCGATCTAATTATGCGTTAATTATTATTATTATAAAAACCGATAAAACGAGCATGTTATCTAATATAAATTATGCCGGGTATGAAAGTATGATTAAAATGATTCTAATGACAGAAAAATAATTTGTATAATAATTATGTATAAAATAATAGGTTGAGCATGCTTAGATATAATTATGGACTAATCATTTTGGATGTGTGGCCTAGGGGCAATTTAGTCAATTTTGTGTATCATGGTATTTATCTCAAAAATCATGTATAATATGTATTATCTATTGTTGAGTATGTGAGTATGTGTTTTGGATGGATTAAAGGTGTGGAAAAGGATTTTATGTGTAAAATTATGTATAAGGGCAAAATGGTCATTTGACATATCTGATAATTTAAATCGCGTAATAAATAATTTATTTATGGTGTTTTTAGTCATTTCATGACAAATGAATAAATAAAATGGAATTAGTATTTAAATAGATAATGATCTGTGAATTTTTAGTCTTAGGGGTATTTTGGTCTTTTGACCTAAAGTATCCAGATGTGAATAATTGAGCCTAGGATGGCCATAGTATATTTTAAATGTTGGCTTCGAACTTGACCTTGATTATTGTTGTCTCGAATGATTGGAAATAAGTAAGAACGGTTAAGTATAAGAATTGAATTTATCTGTATTCTATACGATTTTGTGGTCACCTTAATAAAATACTAATACTTAAAGTGAAAGACCTCGAGATCGGGAATGTTGGCTCCTAGGGTTCGCTACCCTAAGGACGTGGTTTAGCCCACGGTTGATATGGATTTTTGCTGGTGTGCGTTAGTGCCCTAGTCAGGCCCTACATCTTACTCTATTTTGTTCTACTGACTAATAGAGGGTATACATACTTATGGGTTAGGTGTCCTTGTCGGTAGGGTACTGTGTTATCTTTGTGTACCACCGCGACTAGGGTACCTTTGAATCGTTGGGTTGATAGTCAGTAGGATACTGTGTTGCCTTGTTGCGCCGGTATGACTGGAGTACCTTTGTGTCTTCAGGTTGATTGATCTCCCGTCGAGAAAGTAAATAAAAATAGAAATGATATGATTTGATGGAAATAATGATTATCGGATTATCGGATTATTTGGTAGCAGCCTTCGTGCATACCTGTGGTTTCGGTAGCAGTATTCGTGCCTACCTGTGGTTTCAGTAGCAGCCTTCGTGCCTACCAGAGGTTTTGGTAGCAACCTTTGTGCCTACCTGTGTTTCGGTAGCAGCCTTCGTGCTTACCTGATATTTTCTGTGGTTTGGTAGTAGCCTTCGTGCCTACCTGAGGTTTTCTGTGTTTTTGGTAGCAGCCTTTGTGCCTACCTGAGGTTTTCTGTGGTTTCGGTAGTAGCCTTTGTGCCTACCTGTGTTGATTATATGTCTGTGAGCATACCCGTGATATTATGGATCTTATTATGTTGTAATTTTAAGTTTACCTGTGATGTTATGGATTTATTATGTTGTACCTGTAAGTATGTCTGAGATGATATATATCTTAGTAAATTATACCTGTGAACACACCTGTGACATATGTAATTGGTTGGGAGTTATGGTGAGACGTGAATTATGCTGAAGTTGGGTTTTAATTATTACTCAGAGAGTATTTTTGGGATGTTCAATAATAAGTTTGGCTGTTTCAGATGAACGAATATGAGTAGTATGTGACCTTGATGGAATTTGATCATCTGATTAATTATTGTATCTCAATCATAGTATTTATATGTATATATCTTATACCATGTTAATTGTATGCCTTGTATGTGTTCCATGCTGATTTATCGTATTAGTTTGGTATAAAGGGTTGCTCAGTACCGTAGTATTGAAGGGTTCATTTTCGTGGGCCCCTGCCTATTCAATGGACAGTGGACTTTGCAGGTCAGCCTCTGAGCTCAGACAAATGCTGATAGTTCAGATTTGGGAGCGTAGGACTATCCGGTGTTTCTTTTGTTGTCTTATTTCCGGTTGTATTTGGACCCTCGTGTCCTCCTGTAATTTATCTCTCGAGTTTCGCAAACTGTTAATGTTGTTTTTAATTAGCAGTATTTATCTAACGTTCTCTCTATCTTGATTTCTGAAATCATGATATTAATTTAAGCGAATTAATGATTTTAGCCTTAGCACTTGGTATGAGAATGGTAGAGGAAACCAGACTTATACCAAGTGTGGCGGTAACACCCTTTATTTTTATTGTTTTAGCTTCCGCACTTAACTTTGTAAACGAAATTTTTCAGTTGTAAATTTTTGGGTGTTACAGCCATAGTCCGAATAATTATCTAATCTAGCTATTTAATCTATTCGTTTAATTATTTCCAAAATTATTCTGAAGCCAACACTTAAGTTAACTAGCCCAATTGTTCGCTTTTGAATCACATTTTTCCCTAATGACCAAAATACCCTTCAACCTATAACTACCACATTTTCCTTCACTTTATTACCAGGTTTATCTCTATAGGATATTTGTCATGAAAATGTTAACACAAAATAGCTACGGATAATTTATCATACAATAATTTCTTCAGTACAACAAAAGACCATATTACCCCTAAGCATTCACCATACATAGTACACGTATACAATCCTAGGATGCATTTCTAGCATATCATAATATTTATGCAATTACAACGAATAACTTTCAAATACGAATCACGGTATATAAAATTTACATTTTTACCCCTAGAACATGCAACACATAATAATCACCACTTAAACACATTTATACTCTAAAGCTAACATGCTATACGTCCAAAATTATCTAAAATATCCACGGGACACATTTAACTCATTTATAGGTCTACCATGAAACACAACAAATTTTTGGTTGAACTCTAACCCTAAACATACACATTTCTCTTTAGCATAAATCCCTATATATTGTCATGAGCATACACCCTAAATTTTAGATTACTACCTAGGCATATAGATATTAATATGGTAATATATTTGATTCTACACATCATAATATTTACATAGGAATGAGCTAAAACATGCTTTTATTTCCAAAAAAAATATACATTATTTGATCTAGCATAATTTTTATCCTAAATAAATAACCTATCATTTTCACACAAGTTTCTACCATCTACAAATTAGTTGGATTTACCTTTGAGCTAAGAAAATAATACCACGGAAAGCCTCTTCTAAGGAAACCTTATGCAAGGTCGGGATTACCTAAAAATTAATAACACCATCCACGCAACTATACATGCATTAGTATGTATACTAGATAAAATAATAAGATAACAACCTATGAAAACTAATGCCTAAAATAAGATTAGGGAATTAATCAAGGCTGCTGGTGTATGGAACTATCATGTACCACACACACCGGAGGGTAGGATACTTACTTCGGAAGGAGCTGCTGCTTAGTGAGGTAAGTCATGAGGGGAGAGGGAAGCTTGGAAAGACTGTTAGTTGGGTGATGCCTGGTAGTGGGCTCGATGCTGGAACAGAGCAGGGTGGATGCTGCAAGCAAAGGCACCCGTTGCTAGAAGTAGGAAAAGAAAGGAAGGGAATTGTAAGGAGAAAAAGGGAGAGAACTGAAAGGGAGAGGGAAGGAGGGAAATGCTGCATGTCGAGGCTGAAGAAGGGAAGGGAAAAGTAGGGAAAAGATGGGGTGGCTGTAGGGGCTAGATGGGCTGGATGATGCAAGTTCGTCGATGGTGCAGGTGGGTTGAGTGTATGGGGGAGGAGAGTAGTCTGCAGGAGGGCAGACCATTGCATGGAGGAGAGGAAAAATAGTTGGCCAACTGGCTGGGAGGGGCATGCAGGTGTGTAGGCAGGGAGAGAAGAGGGAGGCTACCGATTGGTTTGGGTGTTGGGTTGCTTACGTGGGAGATGTTGCAGGTGGCTAGGGTTGGGTAGAGAGGTTGGTTGGGTTGGGGCTACTAGGGGCTATGGTGGTGCGAGGGAGGAGTGTAGGGATGATGGGATGTGTTTGGGGAGGAGGGAAAGGGCTGCATGGCTGGTTAGTTGTTAGGATCAGTAGGGAGTGTAGGGTAGAGTGAGGTGGTGCACATGCATTGAGGAAGATGATAGCTAGCTGCATGGGGGAGGAGGATTGTCAAGAGGTTTGAGGTGTGATTAGGCTGAGATTAAGGTGAAATAATGATGGGGATTGGGTTAAAAATTAATTAGGAAGAATACCTAATAGCATTAAGCTTCTAAGAGTATATTAGATACTAATGAAAATCATACTTATTCAATGTTTTATTATCACCATTATTCTCACTATTATTATCATGATCATTATTATTATTATTTGTATTATTACTACCACTTTTTATTATAATTATTATTTCTAATATTATTATTCTCACAATTATTGTTATCAGCATTATTTTAAGAGTGTTATTTATCATAAGTATTACCATCCTTTCTATTTTGATCATTATCTACACTATTCTTATTATCGTTGTCATTACCGTTATTAATTATTATCTTCCCCTGATTATATATACACTATCCTAGATTATTATCACAACTTAATAACTATAGACTTACTCGTAATAATGAGACATTCATCCTAAAAAAAAAATCCTATGATTAATTACATCTTCTAATCAAATATTAAGTTTTGGAAATTTAAATTAATGATTTATTAAAATGGGGTATTACAATTATCCAACATAAAAGTATATGCATGTGCTCCCTATCGGTCCCAACCTGGTTGAGATGAAAATAGGTCTTGAGGAAAATATAAAACATAGGACCCACTAACTAAATCTCTACTAACAAGCTTATGAGTTGTATAAAAAGGCTCAAACAAAATCTTAGTTCCATTAGTGAGGGTTATCAAAAATAAAAATTTCATTAATAGCTAATTGGGTTGTTCCAAGTTGTAACACTAAGCACTACACAAGGCATACTAGCAACACATATTATGTGTTTAGTGGTGACAACAAACTTACCACAGAAGGCATCCAAGCAATACTACAATGATCATAAGTTTAATTTCCTTTAAATTGATTAAGGATGGTTTATATCATTATTTGAATATTGAATTTAAATGAAAAAGGTTAAGGTGGAAGTCATAAATAAATATCATTAACTAATAATTAAAGATGGAAAAAATAGGCATAACAAGTATATCGGTTGGTAGGACAAGTTTATTAGTCTGGTCACAACTAGTCAAATAGTATATAGGACAGGTGGACTTGTCTAGTCACATAAGACCTGATTCAAAATAAAATAGTGTAAAAAAAGTAAAGTGGTTGGTCCAAACTATAAGTCTTTCATTGAAACAAGTTGATCTATTTTGATAGATTAGTCAACGTGTTTATGCCGAGAGCAAAACCACTCTTGTTACAAAATAACTAGTCAATGGGTTTGGAAAACTAATAGATAATTCATAAAATCAAGTCAATGGGTTCATGAATCCTATCAACTATTCATTTAATAAACGAAATATAAATTCCAAACTGAGTGACCATTTACACAAATAATTGATTAGTTTATCAAAAAAGTTGACTAGTGTGGGAAAAATAACACCCGGACCCATGAATCTCACATAACTAAAATCACCCTTTTCTAAATTAATGCTTTTATGCTTCCATGTTACAAAATAAATAACAATATATACTCTATATGTGAATAACATGGATAGATGAAAAAAATTGATACTCAACATTATCATATACAAAGTCATCTATTCACACACAATATCCAAAATATCCAAAACTTGAGAAATGTTAATATTAACAGGACTCAAAGTAACATACATTCATCAAAGAACATACCAAGAATATGAAACCCATAATAAAAAAACAAAATTCCTTAATTATATTAGAGAGAAGTATACCTTACCTCCATGAAAGTCATCTAGCACAGACTACTCCTAACTTGATGGTTTTCTCCCAATACTGTTGATTTCCAAAATGAATCAAGAATCAAAATAATTATAACTCCTTTTCATAACATAATCAAAATGAAATTAGAAGTAGAAGAAGAAGAAGAAGAATAGCACAACTCAACCTTTTCCATAACTAATTCCAAAAGGGGAAAACTAAGATCTTGAACCTTTCTCAAATCCTTAATCATTCCTTTTTTTACAAGGAAAATAAGGGAGTACTTAAGAAAAAAAAAATAGGAGAAGATATTATAGAAAATTGATTTCAATAAAGAAGAGAAAATAAGAGGAAAGCTTTAATTTTCATGCAAAAGAAGAAAGGAAGAAAAGGGGGTAAAATGGCCAACATGAATATTTTTTTTTTCCAAAGGAAAGGGAGAAAATTACAGAGAGAAAATGATAAGTAGTTAAAATGATTCCAAAACTAGATATGAAGAAAAGGTGGGTTAACATATCAAATAGGAAAATAATGAGCGGTAGAGTTGACTTTTCTTGAATGTGGGGGACCAAAGTCTAAGAGGGTGAATGATGAGTATAAGGGAGATATAGTGAATTAAGACGGATGGTAGAGAGTTAGGGAAGATGTAAAACAATTTGCACAAAGCCATAATTAACAAAGGATGGTGGAAAGTTAGGATGAGGGAGAGAAAGTGAGAGATACCACAAATGTTATTTTAGAAATTTTTTAGCTAAATAAAATTAAATAATTATCTAAATAATGTAAAAATAAACCTAAAGCACAAAAATATGCCTATTAGCACAAATAGATTCAAATTAAAAGCTTTAATAAATGTTAGAAAGATCTTTGATGCAAAAATTAGAAAATGATTTGAAACCATAGAACAACTAGGTGATTGCTTTAGTTAAGTAATCAAATGGATTGTCACAGAAATAAAAATACGAGTTTTTGAGCATACCAGTCAATTAGTTAGACCAACCTATCGACTAGTACTCTAGAAATGTACATTTTTAACATATTTTCAAGCCCTTTTGATAACCAAAACTAATTTCTTATATATCACCATAATTTTAAATACATTTTGGAAAATTTCTTTCTTAGATGTTTCTCATGTTTTCCCCCTTACTTTATATTAAATATATATCTTGCCTCTCACAACTTCTCTTTTTAGTGTCATACCAAATCCTCGCATACTTTTGAAATTTAAAAGTAAAATTTTCACATTTCCATTCATCATCATACTCCTTAAATTCAAATGTTGCTTTGATTTCATACAACAATTCATAGAATAAGTCCACAGCTAATTCACCATAAAAATCATGAATATTAAGTTTGATACCTTTGTGTTCATTATGGTTAATTCTTGGTTAGAAGATTCCATGGTCACTATACCTTTTTTTTTGTTACATTTGAGGCATTTTTATTGGTGTGGTTTCCATACTCCATCCTTAAATTCATGTCAACATCTTTTATTTACACCACACAACTTACCCTCCCTTCAAGACAATACTGTGCTTCCTCAATGGTGTTCTGCATGTGTTGTAAAATTTCTTAACCAATAATCTTTGCTTCCATACATTGGAGTTGGAATTTGATGTATGGTTGTTATGGGAAATCAGCATTGTTGGTCTTAATACTTGCTCATAATTGTTATATTCAACTGAACATGGACTGAATAGATATTTCCTTACACATTGTGTGTGTCCTAAGGAGTATATCACATGTTTGTATGCATTTACTATCTATAATATATGCTTGATGAAGATCTCAAGATTCTTGATAGGTTCTTAGATGAATAATTTATGGAAAATGGTAGGAGAAGGTGCTCAAATGTAATATTTGAATTTTAAATTTTGGGTGGATGATTTCTTTATAAAAAAGGTATGGTTGTACATTTGATTAAAATGGATGATATTAAAGATGATAAATGGCTTCGAATGAAGTAAGATAATGTGTATGAATGCATATATGAGATAATATAGGTATCAAATATTGGAGATTTTATTAGAATGATGTTGAAGTAAAATGACATACTTCTTTCTTGAAATTTGAATCTGAATTGAAGAATCAAAAAAGGATTGAGTATAAGCTTAATATATTCCCAAAATAGGTCTGGAAAGAAGAAGATATTTAATGTTATTAGGCTTTGATGAAGGATTGTTGATGATGTAAATATTTGGATTGAATATTAAAGATGGACATATGAAGGTGAAATTGAAGATTCAAACGAGTGGTTGAAAATATACTAGAGATGGCTAAAGATTACCTATGGTCGTGTTCGAATCTTTAACTTTCATAGGCTGCATATGATAGCCAAAAACATGAAAAATGGTATATTTTGGTTTTTAATTTGAATATAATGAAAAGATAATTTATCTTTGATACCAAAAATGATGTGGATAAACTTGAAGGATATTAAGATTCAATGGTTGAAGATGGTGTTTTAGTTCAGTGAGTTAGGTTAGATGAATAAGCTACAAATCTTCAAGGAAGATTCAACTATAATTTAACAAAAATAAAACTTCAAATATCTCCCATAGAACACATTCATATGATCCTAACAAAGAACATATAATGTAATCATGGGTCATAATAATAACTCACAAAGAGGGATAGACATCTGCATACTTGAATCACCATCAACAATGTTTGTTACAATGGTTCAGCCATAGCCATATATACAAAGCAACTAAGCTTGTTAGAACTAACTCTAACTTAACACTAAATAATCTAGCTATTAGGATAACAAACGAGTTGCTAACTACAAACAATATTGTTATTTCCTATGATGGTTATAACTTCACTCGAAGCCTTATGTAACAAAGATAAATTTTAACTCATTTAGTTGGTTAGTAAGATCTAGTTAGTTGTAACAAGCTATGACTACATTATATGTTACATATAGTCAAATCAACATATTTAAACTACAAAAACATAACTAATTACACATGAAATAATAAAGCTAACAAGAACCCTAATTTATATAAAATGATAATTAGGTCTCTGGACTAGCAGGTTTGTCTTATGTGTATAATAGCCTTACCTTTCTTGTAATATCTCATAACACACAGTTTTTAAGTATGTTGACATCTTGAAATTTCCTAATCTTCTCCTTGAAAATATGTAACATACATACGAGAATGACTAAAATTAATGTTCATTAGTGTTAGTATTATTATCAAAGAAAAATAATGTGATTGACTCCATATCCTTGTATGCCCAATCCTCATCTTATTAAGAATCCATGGATGCACCTTCATCACATAACTTCTACAATCTTATGGGTGATTAGATTTACCTAAATCCTAATTGAATTAAATAACAAAAATTTTCCCTCTCTATGACACCTCAAGGATTACCTAAAAAAGTAACACCCAACAACATATATTATCATCTAAGACAATACAATAATTAACAAAATTATAAAAAAAATATTGAGAAAGAGACAGAAGATAATTGAGGCAAAGGAATGTTACAATAGGAAATAATATAACAAAGGAAGTTTAACATATGAAGCTCACACCGCTAAGGGCTTATAGAGTGAGGTCTTTATGCCAAGATAGGCTAGAAATGGTATGATGTCAAGCTGTAAGAGATGCTAAATGCATAGGGCCATGTAGCAAGGGTTACCCATTATGCAAGGATCATGCAATAAGGAGAGTGGAGTGCAAGATCTTTACACTACAAAGAGCTCACAACATTAGTGGTTCATGTAATGAAGGGGGAGAAAAATGATGGTTCAACAAAATTAATTGTGAGGATCATATGTTTGTAAAGTTTAGCATAGGTAGTGTAACAACCATAAAAATTACAAACTAATTTTTTTGTAAAACGAGTTTTTGGAAGTAGAAACACAAAATATACGGGTGTTATGTAAGATTCAACATAGAAAAGGTACTCCCATACCTAATCTATATTGGACACAAGGCAAGAGTAACCTCTTAATAAAGAATTAGGATTGGAAAGCACTTAACTCTACCATGATATAATATACAAAATAGAGAGAAGATGATATGTATAGTGAAAATAAAGCACAAAGTCTAAAGAGGGAGAGATTCTTGGTAACGATACTTTAAGAAAAACCTAATAACATTCACCACCACTAAAAAATAACAATATGGAATCAATAATAACTACTAATTTTTCCTATAAATTCATATTTGCTCATTGAAAAGGCAGGAGACCAGAAAATAAAACCTATTAGTATAAAGATACTAAGTAATCCACTATACAAAACTATGTATGAAAAAGTCACATGCAACATAAAAAGGGCATCGCATGAGAAGCATGGCATCAACTCGTTAAAAAGCACATGTTGTAGCGAGAATAATTATGCATGCCATATCATATCCATCACCAAGATTATGTTATCATCATATATTATTAGCTGTATGCGAATTCAATAAGTGATTATAATTAATTTAACTTTGGAGCTATAATCAGTTTGAGGACCCACCACTCTCTTCTAGTGGAATACATAGGTACAACTCTTAGTGTAGAACACTCACGACTACTATTCTTATACAATGGAATAGATATTTCAAAATATTAGGGAAAAATGCTCCTATCAACTATATTTATAAAATGGAACAGACATTCATAACTCACTCTCCACTCAGGTGAAATTTCACTTTAAAATTTAATGTTATAATTAATCATTGTGGACAACATAATCTGTATGAATATTATAATGCCTCACTTCTGAAGGTCCTTAATGTGTGTAAATCTAAGTATTTAATGGTGATCTATGTGTGTTTGATCTTATTTTAGAAGTGTGTTTAAAATTGGAATTGTTATAGGATCAGCATGATTTGATTAGGAAAAATATTTAGTTTTTTTGAGAAACCAATCTATTGGTCTAAGGCACTGATCGACTTGTTTGTTTATTAAAGTTCTAGTTTTGGAACCCCTCGAACCAATCATCTCATTTGGGCACCAATCAACCAGTTTGACCGGCTTGGAAATTCTTCAGATTCAATATTTCTAGGAATCATTCCCTAAAACTTTTCTAACATCATAATTATGTTTTTAAATGATTTGATTTCAATTTCTATGAAACGTTTGAACCTAATCAGCCTATTTTGATTATTTTCAATGGATTCACAAGGGAGGAAAGGTATGAGGAGCCACTTCCATGCCCTCGGCTCATTTATTTTTCCTCTTCCCTATTGGTTCTCTCCCCTACAAGATTCTTGAGCTTTTTGTCTATTGTTTCGAATTTCCGAAGCTCATTACACAGAACCCTATAGTTTAACCAAACCATCTCAAGGCAAAAAATGTCAGCTTGAAACTTTAAAAACCTACACTTTGAATCTCTAATTTAGATTGGGGTTTGGAAGCCTCAATTTATATACTCCCTCACCCTTCTCCTTGTAGTAGAACCCTCAGTATTTTAGACTAAAAGGCCTTATTTTCTCTCTTTTTTCCTAACTTACAAATTGGCCTATTTTCTTCAAACTTGCTTTGCCACTTTCCCCTTTCCCTATGGTTGCATTAGGATCATCTCTACCTCTTCCAATCCTCTTCATTGATCCTTCGTGTTTTTATTTTAAACAAGATAGAGTTAGATTGAGGAAAAGAGTGACGGTTGAATTTCACCCTTTAACACTCCCTATTTTCTGTTTTACATGTGAATTTTGAATGAATTCCACTTCCATGTCCATCATTTCATTAAATCTCCATTTTACGAATTTAGAAATATTTTCATCGAGTTTAAATAAGTTTTCTTGGAAGGAATTTTAGTGTAGGAAAAAGGAATTTCAGATTACAGGGAGCGATGCTCTTAGTGTGTTGCTCAACTTGTTAGGTAAATAATTATCTTCCTCTATTATTGTAGCAATGGTATGGGTAAGTGAAATATGAGTGCTATAAGTCTATAGTACATTGAATATAAATGATGATCATATACTATCATTAGTTAATATGGAATGTATGATTTGTTAGTATGTGGCTTGGCTTCGAGCTCTATATACTTGGATTTCAATTCTATAATCCTAGATTTGAAACCTTTTGATGTTCTAAGTTTTTCAAGTGATAATGATATATGTGATATGTGAATGAGAATTTCTACATAATGGCCTAGTAAGAAAATAATGTGAATGCATGAGTTCTTAGGATAAGTTAAACAAAATGCTAGCATGTCTTGTTACGAATTATGGAAATTTTTTTGCATTTCCCATGTTGATTCATGCATATTGTCTATAAAATACCATGAATGACCTGTGTTTAATATTTTTATTTGATAAAGCAAGTTATGAAATTTAATTTTGTGTGATAGGTTGTTTTGTGGAATATTTGTATTTTGTGGAATTTAATTGTTGCAATCCCCTGTTCAATCCCATGAGTAGGAGGTTGGTTGCAAGTTTTCCTAAGAATGATCGTTGTGTTGTCCATCCACTAAGAAATATTAGGTTATCAAGCATTGGTTTTTCTCATAAACTTTCTTGTAGTTTGTGATTTACTGTGGTGCAGTCTATATAAAATTGATTTGCTTTAGTTTTCAATTTATCTTCTTTGAACGTATCTTATACAAATTTGGACCTATGTAGACTTGGGTTGTAATAAGAATTTTATTATCTTACACATTCTAGTTTTCCTTCTATTTTGATTAGTTGCATACCTAGCCTTGTGTTCAGCATGAGGCAGGTGGTGAGGCACCCATCTTGTATTATATACGATGGTAACACCCTATTTTTTATAAGATTGGATTTATATTTCCACTTCCATAATGTTTTCAACTGAATTTTTTTGGTAGTGAAAAATTGGGATGTTATAAATATAATTAAGAGTAATGAACAAACATTTTAATGATGATGAATTAGTGGACTCTAATATTCTTATTTAGTGGAAAGGACAAGTAAAAATCCTATAGAATAATTCGAATGGCTACAATTCTTATCTAGTAGAATGGATATGTACAATGCGGGTCCAACTCTTGTGATCTCTAAATTTAATAATTAATGTCTTAGTACACATCATAGGAACATAATCTATATCAAAAAGATCGAGTGTAGTGAAAAAGGCAACTACCAAACCACAAGTAGGGTGCAATGGCAACTACAACATACCGGTAGGAAACAAGGCAACTGCCTAGTCTCAATTTGAAAATCATTCCATCCTAAATAATATTTACTTCCATTTTATTAACTTGAGGGGATGCAAGAGATATTGCAAAGAAGTATAAAGTAGACTAACCTTATTGGTGCACTTAAAGAAGCACAATACCACCAACTTTGGTTACCTAATCCTTATATTTCTATACCCCTAGAGGGCTCATGTGTTACCTATAGAGTAGGATAGGGCGTTAATAGGTAACTAAGGCACACTTGTGAAACCAATTCAAAACAATGATAACTACCTTGTCTCTACAATAACCTTCTCGAGAGAGTAAAAGTTTCCAAACTTAAGGTCTTCCTATTTTAATATTAGTACTTTATTAGGTGGTCACAAATATTCGAAAAAAAAACACAATATGTTTAATTCCTTACTAAACCATTTTCCATTTATTTTTAATTATTCAAATAAACCCTAAGTTAAAGTCAACACTAAAGTGAACCTAACAATCCAATAAGGCCATCTTAGATTGAATTATTCATTTTAAAGTGCATTAGGTCACAGATGCCCAAAATGGGCTTGAAACTAATGTACCAAAATATTATCCATCTTAAAAGAATGTTTATGTTTAATTAATAATTTTTCATAAAAAGGATAAATATTGGTAATTAAAACATTTTAGTAGAAAAGTAAATTATATGACTCGGCAAATGATAATTGTTCACTTACAGATGATTTTGTCATGTAATATTATATTATGTCTCTCTAATTCATCATGAACCATGCACTCCCATATATTACATTTTATAATACATTTTAGGAATATATACTGGAAGAAAATAAACATGGAAAACTTATAAGGCCAAATAACCCCTCAGGCGTATAATGATAATAGTCATGTGAAAATGCATGTAAACAAGTTTAATCTATCATATTGCAGATATAAACAATGCATAATTAACTCACAACATTAAACCTATTATTACATGCTTTTGTACTCATAATATTGTAAATAATTTTATAGGATCCATTTTACCTAATTCATACTAGCATTATTTTGGAAATAAATATGACACAACAAGACATGCTTAATATAATGTACACATTGGAACATTAATATAGAATCATGCTATAATTAATATTTTAGTAAGGTATATGGATTGCCTTAACTACAAGAAACATTTTAACTAGAAAGCAACTAAAACACCAAACCATAGCCATTATTAATAACTTATTCCTCCACCAAAAACAAACCATCAATCCACAAATCATCCTTAATAATTAGTAACCAAGGTAAATAAACCAAAACTCACCCAACCAAGATTATGGCTACTGGGTAAAGGTGGGAAAAACTCAATTGGGTAATGACCATTGATGTGAGTCTTCGACACAACCCAAAGCAGATGATATAAGGCGTTGATGCTGCATAGGGTACACAACATAAGGACCTCAAATGGAAAAAAAAACATAGGAGTGTGAGGAATTTATGTAGCTCTATATTTTAAACATAATCCTCTCATGCTATAGTTTGAGGAAAAATATTAGTGTTACACACTAATGGTGTCAAGTCACATGAATAGTTCATGTAGTCTTGTGTTAGAGGGTGTGAAAAATACAGGCAATTTGCTAGAGATGAACGGTAATGGTTCAAATGAGAGGAGGATTGTGGGGGGTTTTTAATTGTTAGAAACAATAAAGCATGCACAAAAAGGATGGTAATGATATGTGGTGGGTGGTTATAAAATAAGGAAACAAGGAAAAAACTGAATGGAGATTGTTGGTCACTTGGGTTGGTGATGGCTTGAATGAGGATATGTGTGATGGTAATTGGTTGATACATAAATGGTTTTTGTTAGCTGGGGCTAGATCATATTGATGGAGCATGTTACACAAAAGGGGGAGCTTGGGAGGTTCTTTATGTAAGAGAGTCAACACTGCAAGCTTCTTTTAAAGTAGGTGGTCTATCTATATGAAAAAGATGGTGCTTGGGCATTAGCACAAAGATGGTAGATGGGAATTATTGGGGAAAATTGACAGAGCCAGAAGGGAAGAGGATAAGGGATAAGGGAGGAGAAAGAAGGAAGGAAGAGGCTTGGTGGAGGTAGGAACCAAGATAACTAAAGAATAAGAGGAATTGAGAGTTGTAAGTGGAGGTTTCATGTATTAGAGGAAGGGTGTAAGGATGGGTTGGTTGCAAAGAAAAATAGGGAAGGTAGGGGGAGGTAGCATGATGATAGAAAATTATAAGTAGTGGGTATTAGCTTAGGCTTATTTTGATTTAGATTTAGTTTTGTTATGTTAAGAAATCTAGTTAGAAAATCAAACCGAGAAAAATATCTAGTTCAGGGTGATGGCTAAGGAAAAAGAGAAAATTAATCATTGATAATTTATTTATGATTTTGTTTGGTAAATAATCAAGTGTTAATAACAAGAGTTAAACTAGGGTCTTAGTGCTTGGTTAGCAATAAAAGGCTAAATGCCAAAAAATAAGGGTTAAAAATTTTGGGTTGTTACATCACTACTTTTTAAAAAATGACTTCATCTTTAAAGTCCAAATAATGTTGCTCAAAACATGTAAAATGGTCCACTAAGGATATAAGGGGAAAACTACCCATTTAAAAGATTATTCTTAATGTAAGGTTTCAACAAGTACAACATTAATGAGCAACACAGATGCAACCATTCCTAAAGTGCACTAGGACACTCTTACAATTGTTAGTCAACATCTTCATCAACACCAACTCATCATTTTAGTAGTCTCATCTATAACAAAGTGGAAAAGTGGTACATCCTCATCTTCATGCCTTAGGATCTATATGAATCCTCTTAATGATGAAAAGGAATTTTTCCATCTAAGTAGAAACAATGTTGGTAGGTTCATCGATTCACTAAGATTCTTGAGGTCGCTAATATGCACAATCAAATATTCATGAACTACAACACCAAAAGAACATTAATAAACCCAAACTTATAAAAGAAAATACTACTTAATTAACCCAATTCCCAATTACTCACAAAGTTAATCTAAATTCTAAATAAGACTAGAGAACTTTAAAACATATAGGATTATGAAAACCAAATCTCTAACAAAAAAAATTCTCAAAAACAAAAAGCTATGATAACATCTATTACACCCTTAAAGTTTAAAAACTAATTTTTTGTTTTAAACTAAGTTCCCAAAAACAAAAAGATAACAGGCAGGGGCATTATGCCACGTTTAACACACAAAATATGAACTCCCTATACCTAATCTATAACATGTGCAAGGAAAAAGTGACTTTATACCAAGGAATCAGGTGTGGGAAGCACTTGACTCCACAACACAATAAGATATGAAATGAAAAGAAGAAAACATGTATAATGAAGATAGAGGAGAAAAAAGTTCGAGGGGAGAGATTTCAGATACAATATGTAGCACCGATAAATTTCGTAACCTTTTCCTTTTGGCTTTTAGTTATTTTATTCAAAATCAAACCCTTAAAACTTTACCTAATTATTTTATTAATAACCTTTAATCCATAACTCAAATACTTTCTTAAATATTTTCACTGATTATTTACTTTTTTTTTCCTATTTAACTTAAACTAAATGGGATTATTTTTCCTTCCCATTAACCAAACCTAACCAAACTAAAGCTTAAAAAAATAATATTTCTAACTTACCACTACCTTTTAACTCCTCGATTTACCCTCATGTTTCCTTATTCCCTCCACCAAGAACTCCTATTTTTCTTCCCCTTCTCACACTACAATTCAACTGCACCACCTTACCACTCTATCGAGCCTCATGCCATCATCAAACAACCTCCCTACATGTGTACATATATATATATATGCATGTACATAACCCTTCATCCCTCTCTCTTTTCTTTATTCAAAACCCAACCATCTTTGCATGCCCCCACTAACTGTAGCCTTCCTTAACCATCACCTGTAATATCCTATTATAAAATCCTTCAAAATGTGTTTCAAAATTATGTTGATATAATATAAAAAAGTTTTGGTTTTAAAAAGGGCTTAAAATTATAATAAAAATATAAATTTCAAGCGTGCCAATTGACTGGTATGTTCATAGGCTGATAATTTTATTCTTAATGAGCTAGTAGGCTCATTTGCTTATATCAATTGACTAGTTATCCTACCATTTTTTATCTTTTTATAATTTTTATTCGAATACCTTTATAATGTTTAATTAAACATATAATTAGAATCATTTGTGATAATAAGCATATTTTTGTGCTTTGGGATTGTTTTTACATTATTTAGAACACTCTACAATTTTATTTAATTAAATTTTCCAAAAAATTACTTTTTGAGGTATAACTCACCTTCTCTATTCTCCCTCACTTTTTTCTCTCTTTTGGTAGCTATGGCTATATGTTTGACTTCTTAGATATCTTTTGAACATGATAACCCTCTGTAATTGTCCCCTCATGACTCTGCACATTCTTTGTCACACTATCATGCATTCTCTCACACCTTACTTGCCCACAATCAACCATACCAATCTTCTCTCTCTTGCTTTTGTTGATTTCAACTAGCTCTCTTTTCTATACACTCCATCCCTAACTTATTTTTAGTTATGACCTATCGTTCTTGCTCTCATATTCCATTCCCTTGGTGAAGTTTGCTAATTGTTGGGCACTTTCCATTATTCTTCCTTTTTCTCTCTCTCTCTTGAGGAAAAAATTAGAGTTTATCTCTTGTTTTCCTTACTCCTTGGTTAAGTTATTATTTCTTTTCTCTTCTTGTAATTTTATCTTTAGTTCTCCATTTTTTCTCTTAAGCAAGGAAGGATTAAGGTTTTGAGAAAGGTTAAACATCATAACTTCATTTTCTTTGGAATTTTATTTTTGAGGAAATGGTTGAGTTGTACTTTTTGTTGTTGTTGTTTTTCTTTTTGCCTAAATTTTCTTTGATTTTAGTGGTGTTTTAAAAAGGATTTTTAATGGTTCTAACTATTGATTCTTTTAGGAATCGAAGTCTTGGTCGATAGTTATAAAGTTAGGAGTTTTGAGCTAGAAGAATTGTTTAAAGGTATAACATTCTTATCATTAAAATGAATGAGGTTTTTGTTTCTTACATGTTCTTAGTGTGTTCTTATGTTGGGCATGGGGTGATTATAATCTAGAATTCGAGCATGTAGTAATGTTTCCTCCTATAATATAACCATTATTTAATTTAAGTATATTTTCCTTTAAATGCCTACATTACCATTTATCTATATGACTCTATGTGTACAAAATTTGTCTCTATGTGTTTAAGGAAATAGCAGCATATTAGGATTAATATGTTAATGTTTGTTAAATTTTCATTTGTGTATCGTAAGTCTCAAGGTTGTTTAAATAAGAAAAGTCAACTAGTTGGTTAAAATAATTGACAAGTTGTGTGAACAATCATATGATTGGGAAATTTTGATTAGTTGGTTGCTAGATCGATTGATTGGTCTTGTGAAACAGTCAGTTTGTTCATCGAACCAGGTAATTGGTCCTTATAAATAGTTTATTGGTTGCCAAACTCTTCTACTAGTGACCTCGTGGCTATAGTAGTCTAGTCTAAACTTAGACCTATTAACTTATTAGACCAAATCAATCGACTAATTTCCTATGAACAGTCAATTAGTGATAGCAACTAGTCAACTGGTCTGTTGGTGATATTTTAAGTTTATCTCTAGTACAACTAAACTAGTTTACAAGCTCTAGGGACCAGTAAAGTGGTCTAGCTATATTCCTCTACGTTTGTCATTAATTATTGTTCTTCTTTTGACCTTTTTCTTTCTAACACCTCATCTAATTAAAATATTTAAAATATGATTCTGACCATGTTCTCTCTAGAATTAATAAGACGCTGATATTTGGGACTTGAACTGGTTATGTTTGGTGTCATCACTAAACACCTTATTGGTGGATTTTATGCCTTGTTATAGTTTAGTGCTATCACTTGGAAACACCCAAATTGGATAATAATCAAATTTATTTTCATATGGTGTCATCACTTAAACACCAAATAGGGAGGCTTGGGTTGCCTCATTTGCATTTGATGTCATCGCCTAAGCGACAATATTAGGATTGGTGCTCTAGTATTGGAGGGTATGCCTATGTTTACGTTTGGTGTCATCCCCTAAGCACCCATATTGTGATCGGTGATCCTTTTTGGAAGGTATACCCATGATAGGGACCTATATACCTTTATGTTGCTGCCATAACTTTTGTTTAAGGTGGGGAACTATGTGTGGTTGAACAACTTATCTTCATAATTGGAAATTATGTAATCACTAAAGGAAGATTTGTAAATTTTTTTACATTGTGTGGTTATTTTACATTTAGTATATTATTATTCTTCTATGACACCAAGTAAGCATGCCTTGTTTTATTACTGCCATCAGCCTAAGAGTTAATTTATATTTGTATGCTTATCACGATGCTACAATGTGAATTCAATGTGATAAATGTGCCTTACCATGTTTAATGTAGTTTGTTTTAGTAGTACTTCACCATACTAATACTACACTTGTATGATCACTATGATGATCCGGTTTCTTTTCCAAGGAAAATAGGATGATTTACAAGGGTATAATTCTTAGCTAAAGTGTATAGATGAAGATGATGTGTGCTAGTAGCTAGCCATAACTTGGGGTTAGTAATTTATTTTTTTTCATAAGAAATAGGCTAAGAGGTTAGATGTGTGTTATCCACTACATTAGGAAGTTTTGGTTCTTTTGCTTATTTAAACTCTTAGATTTAATTCTTTTATTTGGATTTGTAAACTCACATACTCCTTCCTATCAATATTATTATTCTCATCTTTGTTATCATCAGCACTATTGTAATATGATTATGAGCATGTATCTTTTTGTTTAAAATTTTATTTTACCTTGCATTAGGCATGTGTTAGGTAACGATCACATCTCTCTCATGGTTGATGTGGTGGTAACATTGTCCAGTTTGCTTTATAAATGCTTCCGCATTATCTTCAAAATGAAATTTTTTAGTTCAAAAATTAGGGGTGCTACATCACCAACCATTAACCACCAGCAACAGCCCTGCCTTAAGACTCCTTTTTCATGTTAGCACTCCCACTAGAAAATCCACTAATCCATTCATGAGCAAAAATAAGTATCCACAACAACCATGTCCATTACCTACTATAGCCATCACCTTCGTCGAAGCCAAAATCCTCCTCATCCTCATCTTCCTCTTCTCCCTTCTACCTTACGATGCCTTACTTCTTCTTTTCCTCTTATATGGGTAGAACCCCTGAAGCACCCCATAGTATAGGATGAACCCTCCATTGCACACCCTTTGGCAATGATAAAAGTTACTATTACACTATCACTTCCTTTGGCAAACCTTTCCACATTGGCCAAACTCCTTTGACCCTCTTTAACTAAGCCAACCACCCATTCCATCACCTTATACAATAGACTCATTGTCCCTCTTACACCACCACCACATATCCACCATCTTAGAAACACCTCCTTCCTCCCTTTTCCTCCTCATTACAGCCTCACCTCGCTAATTCTCCCTTCACTAACACCAACAACCACCATTGTTTCCTTTTTCCCTATCTCCTTCTCTTACGTCAACCACTCTTCACCTCTAGCCATGCCACCCTCAATCTCTCCACCACCACCACTACCACCTCCATGCCCCACTACCATGCCTATGAACAACAACTAGCCGGCTATCTTAGCACAAACAACCCCTCGCTTTCATACACTACTCACGATGTGCATATATCATGATTAAAATTTCCTCTAAGATAAATTTTTGGTACCCAATTAATAAGAGTAAGATTATTTTGGTAATTTTAGATAATAAATATTGGAATATGATAATTATTATTTTTTTAGTTATATATTATTATGGTAATTGTGATATTTTTTTATTTACAAAAGTTTGATTAGTAGGGCCTTATAATTTATTGGGATACTAATAATTTGTGTTTTTACTTAAAATTAGGTAACATTCATACTATACTAAAATCATCGATATTGCATGATAGTATATTAGGGTTATTGTGAGTAAAATATGTTAAGCATGATTCATTACCTTATAATTATGTGGTTATTATTATTATCATGAAAATTATAAAAAAGGGCATGGTATCTTTTGTAAAATATTTGGGGTACAAAATTATGACTAATATGACTTTAATATCAAATAAGGATTATATATGATATGGTAAAATGATAGTTTGAACATGGTTACATATATTTATGGTAAAAATGTTATTGATATGTGCCCAAGGGATAATATGATTATTTTATGTGTATTATGATATTTATCCCAACCAGCATGTATAATATGTATTATCTATTTTTGTGTATGGGATTATGTGTTTTGGATGGAATAAAAGTGCAAAATAGTGCTTAATGTACCAAATCTTAGATAATGGTAAAATTGTGAATTTGCATATCTGATAATTTATTTATATGATAATTAATTTAATTATGGTATTTATGCTTTTTCATGACAAATTAATAAATAAAAAGGATTTAGTATTTAAAAGGAATTATAATGTGGTAATTTTTGCATTAGGGACATTTTGGTAATTTTTGGCCTAATGCATCCAAATTTGAATAATTGAGCCTTGGATGACTTTAGTATATTTTTAATATTGACCTTGATTATGTTTATCTTAAATGAACGGGAAATGATTAAGAGCAATTAAGTATGGACATTGGATCCATTTATATTATATGTGATTTCATGGTCACCTTAAGAAAATACTAATATTTAAAGTGATATGGTGTAACCCCATGGTAGATTATGAACTTTTATTTATATTCCTTAATACTCCAACTACGCCCTATATCTTATTCTATTTAGCTTAGTAGATAAATAGAGGGTATGCATATATGTTGATTCGGTGTCCTTATCGGTAAGGTATTGTGTTACTTTCGTGTCCAATGTAAACATGGTACCTTTGTGCCCTTAGGTTTATAGTTAGTAAGATACTTTGTTTCTTTCTTATGCCAATATAACTAGAGTAACCTTTTATCTTCAGGTTGATATGATTTTCCCTCAAGAAAATAAAAATGGAAATGATTATTATTAGATTGTTACATTGGTCAGTAGTAGCCTTTATGCCTACTTGAAGTTTTATAGCCAGCTTTGTGCCTCCCAATGGTTTTGGTAGCATACTTTGTACTTACCTATAGTTTGGTAGTAACCTTCATTTCTACCTCTAGTTTTGTTAGCATCCTTTGTACCTGTCTATGGTTTATGAATAGCCTTGTGCCTACTTTTGGTTTCGATAGGAGCCTTCATGCCTACCTATTATTCAATAGCAACATTGTGCCTACATCCGGTTTTACTAGTAGCCTTTGAGCCTTACCTATAATGTTGTGAATTCTTATAGGGATTGATGTTGAAACATGAATTATATTATGAAGGTTATGGTCTTTATGTTGGGTATTATTTTAATCATACTCTATAGAGCATCTCTTGAGTACTTGGTTGGTATGTTGTATCATGTTTTAAATGATCAAGTATGAGCAGTATATGGATTGGAGATTATTATTTATCTATTATGATTATTGTAGTGTGATAATCTCATGTAGGTTTCAAATGTTCATACTATGTATTATCATGATGCCTTGTAGTTATTGGGTTGAGGTTATTTCAAATTATTACTTCAGAGATCATTCTTGGGATGTTCATTTGGTAAGATTTGGTTCTTTTAGATGAACGAATATGAAAAGTATATGGCCTTGGTGGTATTTGGTTGGCCTTGGTTGTATTTGGTTATCTAAATTATTATCATATTTCAATCCTTAGAAGTATCTCTATACATCTTATACTGTGTTTTGTTGTATTCCTTGTATGTGTTCCATGCTCTTTTTTCATATTAGCTTTGTATAATCAGTTACTTAGTACCATTGTACTTGAGGGTTTCTTTTTTTGGCCCCCTCTCTATTCAATGGTTAGTATACTTTACATATTAGATTATGAGTTCAGTCAAAATATTATAGTTTAGATTAAGAGCTTAGGACTATCCAATGTCATTTTTGTTATTTTGATTCCTATTGTATTTGGACTCTTATGTCCTATTGTACTGTCTCTCCTTTAACTTCTATAACTATTGATGTTGCTTTCATTTAGCACAAGTCTTATCTGTTTCTTCTATCTATTTTATTCTTATAATTATATTATTAAGTGGATCAATAATTTTATCTCTAATGTATAGATTGACAAAGGTAAAGGTAACTAGACTTGTACAGTGTGGCAGTAACACCTTTTATTTTTTGATTATTTTAACTTCCGTGTTTAATTTTTTAAATGAACTTTTGAAGTTATAAAAATGGGGGTGTTACATAATACTCCAGGATACACCCCATAACAATTGTTGTAAGAAACGTAATAACAATATTGAATCACCTACAACCATTATTTATTCCTCTAAATTTACAATGACCCATTGAATTTGAAGCACACCAAGTAACAAAATGTAGTAGTAGAACAGTACTAAGTAATCAATTATATAATGCTAAGCATGTAAATATCACATGCAACACATAGAGGTTATAACATAAGGAACATGGTATAAACATGTTAAGTAACCCATGCAATAGTGAGAATAATAATACAAGCCATATCATAACCATCACCAAGCATATAGTCTTATCATTTTATTATTCTTACCCATATATAAATGTGACATGTGATTAAAACCTACCTAACTATTTAAGAATGTTGAGTTTAGAGACTTCTCTATTGTCATCTAGTAGTATGAAAAGTAAAACTCCTAAGGTAGAATGCTCATGGCCCTGTTCTTTTCCAGATGAATGGTCATGTAAAACTCCTAAGGTAGAATGCTCTTGACAACTTTTCTCATATGGAGGAATGAACATATACAATATAGTCTCAACTCACTTGATATTCCACATTATTAGTTAATGTTTTAATTAATCATCAATGCTAATAAAATTTATATCAATATAACAAATTATAATTCACAAATGTTTCAACAATGTTCTATTTTGGTACCTCACTATTATCATTTAGTGGAAAAGACATATCAAACTCTTGGTGCAAAACGTTTGTGCCTCCTATACTCATCTCGCGGAATAGATAATTGCAACTTAGTTCCAACTTATTTGATCTTTCACTTTAATTATCTATGTATTAGTAAACATCATAACAACATAATCCACGTGAATATAATCAGGGGTAATACATAGGACTAACTACTGAACCATGAGTAAGGCGTGAAGGTAACTACAAAACACAAGTAGGTCATGAAAGCAAGTACTAACTCTCCAATCGAACCTATCACAATAGAAGAAGAAAAATACCATAGTTAATACGATAAAAATCAAGAGATATATAAGGTACACTTATCATACTAGCACACTAAAAGCAGCAAAATACCATCAAACCTAGGTTACCTAATCTTTAATAATTCATACCCCTTATTGGGCCTGTAGGCCTTATTGGGACACTAAGTCACAGGAGTGAAAGCAATAAAAAACATGGGCTCTTATCTTGTTTATATGATAACCAACCCTAGAGAGTAAACAATTCCAAAACTTGAGTTCTACCTCTTAAAATATTAGTACATTAATGTGGATGCTAATGAGAAATTGAAAAACCGATGGCAAGATCATCATGTCCTCCTTAACATCACAATTTGTTTTGATTGAAAAAGGTGTTCTCAACTCTTTGAATATTCATGAGGTTTCTTCAACATATCAACTATGCATCTAAGATTAAATCATCTAACTTTCTTCCCTGATTATACCCAACTCTCAAGCACTCACCCATTTGGAGTAGAATAGAGAGAATTTGAAATTCTATAACATGTATTCCACTTGATTTATTGTGTACAAGGACTACAAGGTACATATATGCAAGGGCATACATTTCCAACCATTACCAACCAATCACTAACCTTCCTAGGTAAAATAGCTATTATGAACTAACTAACCTACTCTCTACCAATGAGAATTAGTTGATAATAAAACTATATTAATGTTGGAATGATACTAAACCTACCTAACTTATGTGAGCTAGGTTAAACTATTAGCAAAAGTTAAACTAACATAAACAACCTTATAACATACATATAAAGCATCACTACTACCATCCATATTTACAAGACAACAAATATTACATAGTGGACATAAAATAACAATGCTAAACAAAAACCCTACCCATGAAAAATATGAATCATGCAACCAACCTTTGTGTTATACCATAGTATTCTTCTCATTTTCTTGTTTTCTTGGTATCTTTGATGAATTCTCCTTCTCATAAACATATAAAATACCTACAAAGATTACTTAAGAAACCATTATTAGAATTAAGGTTTCCAAGAATGATTGGTTTCATCTCTATGTATGCTAACTCTTGACATTCTTTAGAAGAAGAGTGAGGTTCTCCTGCATCTTTCTCTCGTTAAAAAAGTAAGTTTGCCCTCAAATTAACATAACTATAGTGAGGAGATAAATCACCAATATTGTAAGCTATTCAAAATCATCCATAAGATTCATGTAATTCCAATTTTTAAGCATTATTTCCCTATTTCCTTATAATTTTCAATGGTCCATTACCTCGGCATTAGATTGTTCTTTCTTATGTTTGGAAATATTTCTTTGTGTAAATGTAACCAAAATTATTCCCCGAGAAAAAACTCTTGTTAAATTTAATTTTTGGTAGCTTTAGCTTGATATTTAGCATTATATTTCTCAATGTTGTTATTAATTTACTCATGAAGTTTCTTAAATAATTCAACTCTTTCTTTAGCATCATAATTCTTAGTATCACCTTTATTTAATAAGATAATATCAATTGGCATGTAAGGATTAACCCTATAAAAAACCTCAAATAGATTTGATTGAGTTGAACTAGAAGAACTCCTATTCTATGCAAATTCATTGTGAGAAAGTTTTATATCCAAATCTTGAGTATATTACTTGTACTAAAGTTCTTCTATAAGTCACTTTGATTTGACAATCTGTTTGAGGATGATGATATGTACTAAATAACAACTTAGTACTTAATATATGCTAAAGAGTCTTCTAAAAGTAGCTCAAAATTTTCACATCTCTATCTGACACTTTACTTTTTGGAATAACATGCGACTTATTTGAAATATAAATCTACTACATGAGTTGCATCATTGTATTTGTCACAAGAAAAGAAACGTGCCATTTTGGAAAACCTATCAACCACTACCATTATAGAATCCTTTACCCTTTGTGTAACACCCCCATTTTTCAATACCAAAAAATCTTGTTAAAACATTTGTAGAAGCATAAAACATGTAGGAAACATGGAATGTTACCACCGTACCTGACATAGGATATACATCCATCTCCTACCCCATATCAGATACAAAGTTAAACTAAACAAACACTTAAAAAAAGTAGAGTGTGTGAAATAAACATTTCATTAAATGACTTCAAGAGTGTTTACGTCAGATGTCCCTAACAGGTTCCAAAAAAACATTACAAAATATATGTAAATTAGGTACAAAAATTGAATAACAAAAATAGGGAATGACACCCAAATAAAAACCTCAATCCATCCTAGACCCCACAAAAATCTTTTTGATATCCTTGCTCTCAATTCCTAACCCAACGAAGGTAGGCCCTTTACATGGTGCCCTACTTATGGGATTGAGCAAGCGATTGAGAAAATGGGCACATTAGTATGCTACGTACTGAGTAATCTAAGTTGGTCCTTTGATGTACATAGGATATGCAATTCTTCATACATGAACATAGAATATAACATGCATCATAACCTGCCCATTTACAACGGTAAAGGAGTATAAGGTATGCTATCATACACAATTCTAGTATCACATAATACATCATGCTTAAAATCATAATCTTCACAGATAGGCACTTTTATAAATAACAACAAAGGGAATTCCATCAATATTCCCATTCATAACCATTTAATAATTCCGACCATTAGCCAAGTGTAAATACTAGCTTTATTCATTTTCAATCAATCATAGAATTACTTCCATTCTTAACTAAATATTAACCATTCTCTTGATTATCATCCATAATTTATCAACCAATATTAATCATCCATATTTTATCATCAAGCGATGGACTATGCACCACCCCATGGTTTCACATACCATAAAAGTTAAACTAAGTAAGGGACATAAAGTCTAGGCTGAAGCCAACCAATATGGACATAAGTCCATGCCGAAGGTGATCACCTAGGTAATAAGAATCTTTAATATCAATACTTCCCAGCACATCATCAATATATTGAGTAGGTAAAGCATGGGGACCTCTACGGATCCTGCCCAAAGGAAAAGCCCAAAGGCACTGAAATGGCTAAAGATAGACTAACCCCTAGGAACTAATTGAGGATCGGGTGACCTAGACCCAAATTCAACTCGATGTTCTTTTGCTTTATGTGATTAGTTATATATTCATAAGGATCGGTGAGTGTACAAGGCCCATACAAAGCAAGCAATGTAAATTCC
This sequence comes from Tamarix chinensis, assembly GCA_030549775.1. Classification (NCBI taxonomy): domain Eukaryota; kingdom Viridiplantae; phylum Streptophyta; class Magnoliopsida; order Caryophyllales; family Tamaricaceae; genus Tamarix; species Tamarix chinensis. Next base: position 61,400,920 of record CM060181.1, read on the forward strand.
CATATCACACGATATTAATCCTTTTATTCCTAGTTTTTCCAATTGTGAGGGTTATCCATTTTTCCTTGGCCAAATTTATTCATTTCTATGATATGTTTTAATTCATGCCCATACCGATTTCCAATACACTTATCTCAATATTATCACTTATCATAAGTACAGTACCCATTTAACCTTTATATTATCCACAATGTTGGTGTGGCTATAGTCAGTAGGCAATTTAAACCCTCTTATTGACAATTGTAATAGTGGCATATAATTGGATCATTCTATATAGAGGATTGAGAGGGCTCACCTCTATTTAAATAGGTCAAAAATAATAAAAATAAAAACACTAAATTATACAAAATAAATAAATAAGAAAAACACTATTAGGGGTTTTAAAATTAGAAAATAATAAAAAATTAATATAATAAATAAAATAAAATAATAAAAACATTAGATAACTACAAATATAATAAATATGCTAGGGAAATCAAAATCTACAACTAGATTAGGTCAAAATATAATCATAATTTCTAAGTAAATATTTAATCATGAGAAAGAGATTGGCCAAGTTGTACTCCAAAAGTAGGTCCATACACCTTATATTACTTTCCTATAATAAATAATACAATAAAGCACCAATATTAATCCTATTAAATACTATCAGTATAGTAGCAACAAGTGACTCCTATATTTAACTATATTTAATTCATTAAGTATAATTAGAAGGAAGTTAATCTAAGTACTTAAACTAGTATAATAAGCATGTCTAGTTATATTTTCCTTCTTTGACCCACATCTATCTAAACATTTTACTACTCTAGTTAGAATCATAAAACTATTAGGTAAATTATTATCTAACCCAACAACAATTAATATGTATAAATTCTAGCATATTTAGATGGCTACCTAGTAGGTAAATAATTCTACACACTGTCACTATGAGAAAACTAGAACAAGGCATGCGCCATATAAATTAAACTTAATAGAAATATATATATATATATATATATATATATAAATGATAGCAATTAAAATATAGTAATGTCATGAAATAAAGAAAAATAAAATTATATCACAAACCATAATATAGTGTTCCAATCTATTCCCCAACAATAAATGATCAGCTAGTCATAGTAATCGAATTAATTAAATAGGAATATATATCCAAAAATATAAATTAAGAATAGAAAAAAAATAACGAAAATTAATTTTAGATGAAATATTAGAAATTTATTCATTTGAAAAGAGTAGTAAATTTCATATGAAATAATTTTTTCTGGGTAAATTTTTCTCTCTTTCTTCTTCTCCTTTCTTGGTTAGCTTTGATTTTAGTGCAAAATTCTTCTTCTTATCCTTTTTTTGTTCTTTTCTAGTAGCTGACGACTGCCTCTTCTGCTCCCATGTCGCTCTTCTTCTTTTTGTTGCCATATTTTATGCGTTGCGGCTACTCTACTCTAGGGCGTCAACATCCTTTCTTTTTTTTTTCCTCACTGACAATTCTTGCCCTTTGCATCGTTTCTTTTTCTTTTATTTTCATCCTGCCTTTCTTGTTTTCTTCTCACCTAATTTGATGGCTGATGGCTTCTCTACTTTCATGCCTCTTTTCGTTATTTATGTCTAACCCTCCTCTCTCCTCTAATGGCTGCCTCCTTCTCTTTTGTAGTTGCTACTGCATTTTTTCCTTTTCTGGGCCTTTAGGCCTTCAGTCCTTAGCCCGTTGGTCTAAAGGCCCAACTTTCTTTTATTTTACCTTTTATTTTATTTAAAATTCACCAAAAAAATAAAATCAATGAAAATTAATAAATAATATTATACCCTATATTTATTTAATTTATGCCATTTTAGCTCAAATAATAAAATTTATGCAATTATTATCACTTAAGCATAAAATCATAATTATTCACCTATATTACATAAATAAAATACCAAAAAATAATATTATAATGATATAAAATATATCAAAATATGAACTCATCAAAACCCATATAATTAGCTTATTACTTGTCCTCAAGCTAATTATGATTCAAACTGAATAAAAATTAAACTAACTAGCCACTTTCGTAGATCTCAGAATTGCACTTAACATATGCAACAAGCCCTTTAAACCCTTAGGTCCCCTATATAAGATTAGTAAGATCTCGTGAGGATTTTATAGATGATATACCCACAAAATCACACACAACAAAAATAAAATAAAAGAAAATCACACCTAACACCCTTAACCAATGTTATCTCAGAATCTTTTACTTTCATAAGTCAAGATTTGCAATCAATTTAGATTTAGCATTAGGAGATTTAAGGGATCAATTTCAACATATGGTTCACACATAAACATGAAAGGTATGGATAGATATATATTATAGACGAATATCTACCACGTCTTAGTCACATCAAGATCCATCCTCACTATGGATACCCTCTATTTTTTCATGTCTCTTAGATTCATGGTTACAAATGAATAGAAACACTCATATATGTGGAATAAGATAATACAGATAACAAATAGCTCACATATATAAACAAAGAAGACACATATTCTTTATGGATAAAACCTCATGAAAGATACCAAATACCTGCCAAATGGACCAAACCATATGCTTAACTCTTGTGATTAATCTCTATCAGATCAAAGGTTGCTCATCTCAATAATTAAATAAGATTTAATTATTGGTTGCAATGGGTTTTAGGTAAAGAAGGGTACAAAGTATTCTAGGATGGTAGTGCTAAAAAGGTCAAGACCTAGTGGAACCCTAATAATTAAGTGAAATATAAGCATTAACCCCACATCAATGATACACATCTCTAGCTTAACACCAAACTAGAACGTTGAGATAAAAATAGAATATGAATAAAACTTTCTCAACATAATCTCCATATCTCCCTCCCTTCCTTAAGTTATATCATTTCCTTCATTTCTTTTTCTTTTTATTTTATTTTATTTTTTTAGTATTTGTTTTCAATTTTTATTTAAATGTTTTATTAAGAAGAATGATGACAATACAATAATTATATAAATTCCATCTCTAGCACCAAATATAACTAATTCCTTTCTTAACATAAATACATACATTTTGTTGCGCTTACAAAACCATTCTATATCCATAACGATGATCCCCTTCCACTAGCTTTAAGCAAAATTAAGGATATTAAGGCTCAAAGGTTAATTAATTTTGGTAATGAAGAAAAATATATGTTCATTGTATAGGCTCAAATGGATTCTATGCGGTATATATTATGTATACATAATTTAGGGTTACGCTGATTGGTCATGTGGTGGAAAATCATAAGTTGCCTTTATCATTTTCTCAATCAGAGCATGTTCTAACTATGAGCTTTGACTAGTACAATAGTAAGCTCTAGCAATCTCTAGTGTCCATTACAAAATCTATGGCAAACAATTTGATCAAAGCAATTAGACATATATGAGGTTTACAAAGAAAATATTGAAGCCAAGATAAGTAGATAATGTTTTGTACATTCGTTCAGAAAAAAAGAAGGTATATATGGTTCAAAAGCTAACTGAGGAATATGACGAATCTCATCATGTCATGTTGGTGGTTAGAAAATAATTCATGTTCTTTCTCCATTCACATCTAGACGTGTAGATATGTGTTCCCTATATCAAAATTAACACAAAAAAATCTCCCCTTGCTTTATCTCGATTTTATGATGTTCTTTTCATTATATTTCAAAGATATACTTCTCATTAACTAGTTAAGGGCTCCTAAGACACTAAAAAAACTAAATAAAATTTGTAATTTTTTTTTCATACAAATACGTAAAACACTCACACCCCACACTTAAATCACACATTTTCTTTAATGCGCAAACAACTAAAGGACCATGTAATTTTAAATATGGAGAGACAAAAAAAATTTAAATAAATAAAAACAACTAAAGGATAGAAAACTCCCCTATCATATTGGGTTGCCTCCTAAGTAGCGCTTGTTTGTATGTCCTCAAAATGACATGAACTTGGTTTACTCATTTAAGGTAGGTGTTTCTTGTAACTCCACATCTTTAACGTTATGCTCCATGAATGCTGCATAGTTGGGTTTAAGCATGTGGTCGTTGACCTTGAATTCATTTCTTGTCCTCTTGCTTCTAATCTCTATGGCACCATGAAAAAAATAGGAGTAACAATAAAATAACCCACCCATTTAGAATGCAACTTACTTGGAAATAAGCAAAGAAACGAATGGTAAAGTAGCACTTTTTGGCCCACAACAAATGACTTTCCATGAATCATCTTGTTATGGATAGCTTTGTCTTCTTCTTGTATACCATAACACTTTTAAATGCATCATCCCTTATATCTTCTAATTCATGAAGTAATTGCTTCCTATTGTGTTTTAGTAGAGTCTATACTCATGTTCAGGTTCTTCACAGCCCACTATACCTTATATTTAAGCTCTAAAGGTAGATGAAATGATTTCCCACAAACAAACAAAAAGGGAGACACACCCATGGGCATTTTGTAGGCCATCCTATAAGCCCATAAAGTATCATCTAGCCTTTAGCTCTAATATTTTCTATGTACGGTTACAGTTGTCTCTAGTATCTTCTTAATTTCTCAGTTAGAAACTTTGGCTTGTCCATTAGTTTGAGGGTGATAAGGTGTAGAAACTCTATGTGTAACCCCATACTTACATATTAAGGCTTTACTAGTCCTATTGCATAAGTGTTTTCCTCCATCACTAATGATCACTCTAGGCATACCAAACCTAGAGAAGATGTGAGATTGGAGGAAACCTACAACTACAAGAGAATTGTTAGTATGGGTGGCAATTGCTTCCACCTATTTCGATACATAATCTACTACAAGAAGAATATAGAGATAACCCTTACAAGATAGGAAATCACCCATAAAATCAATGCCCCACACATTAAAAATTTATACAACTATAATAGAGGTTAAAGGGATTTGACCTTTAGGACCAATGTTAGCTGATCTCGAGCATCTATCACATCTCATACAGTAAGTATTAGCATCGTTGAATAGTGTAGGCCAATAAAAATCAGCTTCAAGAACCTTGAAGGTGGTCTTTTTAGCACCAAAATGTCCTCCACAATGCAATGTATGACAATGTCCTAAAATATGCTCAAATTTTGAGTAAGGGAGGCATATACTAATTACACCATCAATAATAAATTTCCATAAATAGGGGTTATCCCAAACATATAAGTGTGTCTCCTTTCTAATTTTAGTTGTCACAGATCGTGGCATGTCATTGGGTAGGTTATGTATAATAAGATTGTTTATAATATCAGCAAACCAAGGTGTACTTATCTATATCTCAAAGAGCTGCTCATCCAGGAAATTCTCATTCAAGGTTATGGGTTCACCATCCTGAATCATATGGCTCAAATGATCAGTCACTACATTCTCACTCCTTTTCTTGTCTTTTATCTACACATCAAACTCTTGTAGCAATAGAACCCATCTTATTAGTCGAGGTTTTACTTCCTTTTTAGATAATAAATACTTCAATGTTGCATGATATATAAAAATGATAACTTTTCTTTACAGTAAATATGATCTAAATTTTTTAAGAGAAAATACTAAGGCCAATAGTTCTTTCTCGGTAGTGTAGTAATTCAACTGAGGGACATTAAGGGTTCTGGAAGTGTAGGAAATGATGTAAGGCTTTTTATCCTTTTTTTACCCTATGAATACACCAATCGCATGGTTAGAGACATCAAACATTATCTCAAATGTTAGGACCCAATCTGGAGGTAGCATCACACATACTTCTACAAAAGGCATGCCAATGGACATGTAATGCTAGAGAAATACTTGATGAATTGTTGATAAAAACCTCCATGTCAAGAAAAGAATTCACCTCTCTCATATAAGTAGGAGAGGATAAGTAATGCACATAATCTATTTTGCCTTTATCAACTTCTAACACCCTAGATGAAACAATATAACCAAATACAATTCCTTTTGTCACCATGAAATGACACTTTTCCCAATTAAGTACAAGGTAATTTTCTTCGCATCATTTCAAGATTAAACTCAGATTATCAAGATAAGAATAAAATGCATCACCAATGACATTAAAATCAACCATAAAAACCTCAATAACCTTCTCTATATAATTAGAGAAAATAATAACCACACATCCTTAGAATGTATCAGGGGCATTGCATAGGCCAAAGGGTATGCATCGATATGCAAATATGCAAAATTGATATATGAAATTCGTCTTCTCTTGATCCTCCTCTACTATGTGAATTTGATTATAACCGAAGTACCTATCAAGGAAGCAATAGTAGGATTGACCAACCAATCTCTCAAGCATTTGGTCAATAAATGGTAGTGGAAAGTGATATTTCCTTATCGTGGCATTCAACTTCCTATAATCAATGCATGTCTGATGTCCGGTTATTGTCTTTTGTGGTACAAGTTCGTTCTCCTTATTTTGTACTACAATGACCCTCGACTTTTTAGGTACCTCCCATTTAGAATCTAATATTGGGTAGATGACTCTACAATCAAAGAGAGTGATGATTTCCTTTTTTCTACTTCCATCATAAGTGGATTAAGTCTATGTTGAGATTCTCAAGTTAGCTTGGCTCCTTCTTCAAGAAGTATGTGATGCATACATATTGTAGGACTTATCCTTTTGATGTCTACCCTATAGCTATTTTGTGAGCTTTCAAGACTTCCAATAGCTTTCTTTCTTGATCCTCCATTAACTTTGAAGATATGATCACCAGAAGAGTCTCTCTATCTCTTAAGTATGCAAACTTCAAATGATCTAGCGATGACTTAAGCTCTAATGTAGGAGACTAAATTAAAAAGGGTGTTAGCTTATTACATGCTAAATAAATTGAAAAAGGAGGGGATCTATATTCATATGGAGAGTTTTCCTCCATGTGTGCTATGATCTACACATGATGTGCATAAAGTATAGCCTCTATCTCTTCCAAAGAAGTATCTTCCCCTTTGTCATCCAATCCTTTGCTTTTCATAACTATGATTGCCAATGGGTCTTCCTTATCCTCCTCAAGGTAATATTGTGCCAAAAGATCAATGGTGTCAATAGTATAACAAGAATGGTCATCCATGAGGTACCTTATGGCCTCAAAAATTGAAGTTTATAAATTCTCCATAACTCCATAGTAAGAGAACCAGTAACATCTATCTTTGTGCGAACCATTCTCTTAAAAGGCCTTCACAATAGCAATGACTTTAGACTTGAACTACTCTCCTCCATATCCATTATGTAGAAGTCCGTTGGAAATATAAATGTACCAACCTACACAAGAACATCTTCTACCTGCCCCTTGGGGAATGCATTACAATGATTGGCAAGTTGAATGATAACCTTATGATTCTTAAGATATCCTAGACCTAATAATGCATAAATAGAATATGGCATAACATTAATAAATGCACCTAAGTTTAGCAAAATATTTTCAAACCTGTTGTTACCAATCACACATGGCACAGTGAAGCTCCTAGGGTCCTTGCACTTTAGAGGTAATTTCCTTTGTATGACATTGGAAAATTACTCACTCATTCTAACTACTTCATTCTCCCATGATCTCTTCCATGTGGTGCATAACTCCTTTAAAAATTATGCATATTTTGGCACTTGCTTAATAGCTTCTAGGTGTGGAATGTTGACTTGCACTTTCTTTGATTTGGATAACCTGCTACAAAATGGAGCAGTAGAAATAGGCTTATTAATAACATTATTTGCAATGGTAGAGGATTTACCATTCAAAAAACACTTAGCTTTAAATTTAATGGCGGGTTGATCAATAGTTTGTTGGTTCCTACTTTTATTCTCTTGCTTCTTCATGATCTCCTCCTTTTTTGTAGTGGGGTATTCTTCCAATTGCTCCATATTATTGTTGGCTTTGGTTGAATCATTCCCACATGATTTACCACTGTATTAGTTGATTGAAAGTTTCCCTAATGATTGGGCATATTGCTACTAGGTAGTTTCCCTAGATCATGTAATTGATTTAGCTTAGTGACCACTTCTCCCATTTGCATTTCAATATTCAGCACTCTCTTATCCATGTTGAGTTGACTTTATATCAGATGATTCTATCCATTTGTTAACAACTCAAACATCTTATCATATTTGTTAGTGGTTGGAGCTTGAGGTTGAAAAGATCCTCCTCAAAGTTTTTAATGAAAACTTGGTGCCACATGGTTGAAACCTAGAGGATTAAGAACATTATTGTTAACTTTCCAATGAAAATTAGGATGGTTGTGCATACCTAGGTGATAAGTATTCGAAAATCTAATAGAATTTCCTTGTGCATGGTCCTCTTCTCCAATCATCTATAGGAATTTCTCATTCGGATGTCCTATTGCTGAACATACTCCACATGTGGTAACAACTCCAATAGTTGTTACAGTCTATGAAACAAAAGTAGTGAGTTGGTTAAGTCTATCATCAAATTGATTTACACTTACCTCACTTACTCTTGCACAGGTAGAATGACCATTGTATTATTGTACAGTTGAGGGTTGGTTCTTAAATAGGGCTTGAGCTGAAATGGGCTCTTTATCCATAAAAGAACCACCACTTGCTGCATCTAACATATCCCTTTCTAGTGGTGTGAGACCCTCATAGAAGTATTGCAACCAATTTTCTTCCATCCTCATGCGTTGTGGGCACTATGATAGTAAGGCCTTATACCTATTATAGTATGCATGGAATGTTTCATTAGGCTCTTGTTGGATCTCCGTGATTCTCATCCTCAATACCAGGACATGTGAAGCTAGAAAATATTTGTGTAAGAAAGTACTAGCCAAGTTGTCCTATGAGTATATCTGCCTTGTTTGTAGTTCATAGAGCCAGTCTTTTGCACCATCCATCAAAGCAATTGGAAATGGCTTCAGCTTTAGGATTTGAAGGTCTGCCTCTTTGGGCACATGGAGACATATACAAATTGGTATTCCTTTAGGAATTTATTTAGATCTTCACTTGGGAGACCATGGAATGTTGGAGGATGATGAAGTAGCTAGATTTTAACTCGAAGTCTTTTTCCTTCCAATCAGCAGGCTCGGCATAGCCTATGTATATAGGTACAGTTTCAGTTATGTTATGGGTTGCTAGCTCCCGTAAACTCCTATTAGCTGCCATATGACTGAAATAGATGGGCTCTTTTGGTGAAGATGTAAAACAAAAAAACTCATCTTCAAGTTTTGGTGATGAAGGAGAACTAGAAATTCTTAACATCCTAATTTCTCGAATGGAACTTTCTAACTCAAGATTCTCTAGTGTAATCTCTCCATGATGTTTCCCACTCGTATGCATTCACAAGTGGATACTTAAAATAAGAAAAACACTTTAACCGAGTAAACGACATTGTATAAAAACAAAACACACAAAAGAAAATAAAAAAGAATAATAATGACTACAGAAAAACACACAAAATAAAAAAAACTGCTATTGAAAAATCGGTAAAGCTACCAATCCACCGCAATAACACAAAAAATTAGTGTGGTTGTAGCCAATAGGCAATTTAAACCCTCTTGTTGACTATTGTAGTATTCATAAACAAGGGTATCGATCTATACCGGGGATTGAAAGGGCTCACCTATATTTAACGAGGTTAAAAATATTAAAAATAAAAATCCTAAATCACACAAACGAAATAAATAAGAAAAACACCAATATGGTTTTAAAAATTAGAAATAATAAAATAATAAAAGTAATGAATAAAAAAATAATGAAAATAATGGATAACTACCAATATAATAAGTACGTTAGGAAAATTGAAATCCACCACTAGATTAGGTCGAAATATAATGATAATATCTAAGTAAATATTAAATCATAAGAAAAAGATTGACCAAGTTGTACACCAAATGTAGGCCCATACACCTTATATTATTTCCCTACATAATTAATACGATAAAGTGCCAATACTAATCATATTAATAGTAGCAGTATAGTAACTACAAGCGGCTCCTGTATTTAACTAGATTTAATGCATTAAGTATAATTGGAAGGAAGTCAATCTGAACACCCAAATAGTACAATAAGCATGTCTAGTTGTATTTTCCTTCTTTGACCCACACCTATCTAAATGTTTTAGTACTACAGTTAGAACCACAAAACTATTACATGAATTGTTATCTAAACTAGCTACAATTTATGTGTATAAATTCTAGCATATTTATATGGCCACCTAGCAAGTAAATAATCCTACACACTATCACTATGTGGAAACCAAAACAAGGCTTGCACCATATAAATTATACTTGATAGAAATATATATATATATATATATATATATATATATATATATATATATATATAAATGATAGCATTTAAAATAGAGTCAAAGAACAATATCATGAAACAAAGAAAAATAAAATCATATCTCAAACCATCATATAGGGTTTGAATCTATAACTGAACAATAAATAATCAGTCCATCATAATTATCGAATTAATTACACAGAAATATATATCCCAAAATATAAATTAAAAATAGAGAAACAAATAACTAGAATTAATTTTGAGTGAAAGATCAAAAATTTATTTAGGTATAAATTTCATATGAAATAGATTTTTCTAGGTAAATTTTTCTCTCTTTCTTCTTCTCCTTTCTCGATCAGCTTTGATCTTAGTGCAAAATTCTTTCTCTTTTCCTTTTTTTTCCTTCTTTTGTAACAGCTGATAGCCACCTCTTCTACTCCTTCTCACTCTTCTTCTTCTTTTTTGCCTTGTTTTCTATGTTGCAGCTGCTCTTATCTACACAATCAGTGTCCTTTCTTTTCTTTTTTTCACACTGACAACTGCTGCCCTCTATGCTGTTACTTTTTCTTTCATTTTTGTCCTACAATTTCTCGTTTTCTTCACACATGATTTGATGGCTGATGGCTTCTCTAATTTCGTGCCTCTTTTATTATTTTCATCCAGCCCTCCTTTCTCCCCTAACTGTTGGCTCCTTCTCTTCTAATGCCACTACTGCTTTTTTTTCTTGTTTTGGTCGCCTCTCCTTCTTTCCCTTTTGGCCTTGTGTGTCGAAACTTTTTTTTTCCGACCTTTGGTCCTTGGGCTATTGGTCTAAAGGTCTAACCTTTTTTTAATACTTTTTCTTTTATTTAAAATTTACTTGGAAAATAAAATCAATGAAAATTAATAAATAATATTATTCTCTAAATTTATTTAATTTATGTTATTTTAGCTCATATAATAAAATTTTTGTAATTATTATCACCTATACTACTTAAATAAAATACCAAAAACTAAAATTATAAGGGCATAAAATTGGACTAAATATGAACTCATCAAATGTATGCCATAAGGTTTGATCCACTTTAATCTTTTTATTAGGTCAATAATCCTTGATAAAATATTTTTTTTATCCTAATAATGATGATGCTATAGTCCCAAACATAACCTTATGCCATTATCAAACAACAAGGAAACCAATCATGCAAACCAGTCTAAATAGTCAATTGATCCAGTCTAACTAGTCTATCGGTTTAGGTTAACTAGTTGATCGTTTTGACTTAACCAGACCAAGTTTTCTTAAATTCATTTGATTGGTTTGGCAAAACTAGTCAACTATTTATTGACTAGTCGATGGTTTTGCCAAAGCAGTCAATAAGTTTAAATAGAGAGCAAGACCAAGGCCTCTGAAGGTGTACCAGTTGGGTTGGGTCAACAAATGTTCTAGGAATTCGTCGATCAGTTTGCCCTAACATAGCACCAAATCAAAATTTTCATGCAGATATAAATCATTTTTAACAACATTAAAAGATGTATTAACATCAACTAACATATTTCTAACTAGATTAACATGCATTTTCAACATGAGATCATCATAGCCTACTTTTACTCAATTTCATGCTTTTTACTTAAACCATGTCATTTGAGCATCCAAATAATACATAAAAATTTATTTCTTCCTACCAACATACAAAAATCAACTAAAGGATAATTGCTAACATGCAGGAAACTCACTAAACAATTTTTAAGCAATAATCACTTTCCTGATGTAGGCTAAATCACTTTAAAATAGAATTTTCAAATCTACGAAAACTTCAACTCTGAATAAATAAAATCTTAAATGTAGATATTATATCAAAATCTTATCAAATTTTGAACTCAAAATAGAAGAGAGAAAAACTTACAAACTGATGGCAAAACCAAGAAAAGTGTTAACTAAACTCCTCAACCTTTTTACCTGAATGTAACTCATCCTTGCTTAAAAATTGAACAAGAAAGAGCTAGTTGTTGGAGTAGGAGAGTGTGAGAGATTAGAATAGTAAGGTTCAAAGTGTGGAAAGAAGAGAGGAAACTATAGAACTTAGGAGAGTTTGGTGGCTGAAAGAAAGGTAGAATGCATGGATGATTAGGGCTATTTATAACCAACCAATTGATCAAAAACACTAAGGGTTTGAAAATAGACTCTAAACCCTAGCATTGTCCCTTTAAATTATATTAGAATAGGCTGATTTATCAAGGATTTGTAGATCTATTCTCTAGATATCAAATGGTACCTCAAGAGAATTCAACCTAATTAGGTTAGAATTAGTGTTCACGAATGGGGTAACTAGAAGTTAGCATGGATGGAATCTTCTTGTTGCTCAGAAGCTTGCCTAAGATCAAAGCATTCTATTTCAAAATCGGGTAGATGAGAGGAGAAGAAGAAGACAATAGCTAAGGTTATCCCTCTCCCTCATTTGTCTCAATCAAACCTCAGAACAAATCAAGGTAATAATTCGTGGTAAATGTACATTGAAAATAACTAGGAATGTCTTAAGAACAAAATGAATTATGTTAGTAAGGTTCCATTTTAGTTTAAGGGATTATTCAAAAAAATCCAACTTGACAAAACAGTCGATCAATTTAGGCCGACCAGCTAACTATTCTACCACCAGTCAATTGATTTTCCCTAACAAGTCAGGAAAACTAAATTTGTTAAAACACAAAGCAATCGATCAGTTCACAGAACCAATCAATTGGCATGTCTACAAAACTCAATAAACTCCATATTTTCAACATGCTTTCAAAGCAAACTTTATCCAAAACCATATCAAACATTAAATCATAATAAAAGGCTGAAAAATTTACACAAATTCTCAGTTAACCATTTTATAAAAATATAAGGTATTACAGCACTACCCCCTTAAGAAGGTTACATCCCCAAAGCCTATATAATCAAATCACATCATTAGACATGAGGTCAAACACATATCATATTCACATTAAAAAAATGGTACTACCTCCTTAAAGAAAATAGGTTTACACTAATGATAAACACTATGAAAATAACTCTAGATTTTTCGCTCAAATTTCTTCCTCGGCCTCCTAAGAAGCCTCCTCTATACTATGCAGTGACCACAACTATTGCACCAAAGGAACGACCTTTATATGTGTCTCTCTCATCTTAGTGTCAAGAATACAGACTAGTCACTCCTCAAAAGTCAAAGACTCATCAACCTCAAGTGACTACTATCATATAACATGTGAAGGATCTGCTACATACTTCTATAGCTGCAATATGTGGAAGATGTTATGCATATGTGATAACTCCATTAGTAGAGCTAAGTAATAAGTGACATTACCGACACAGTCCAGAAACTCAGATTGTCCAATGTACCTCAGACAAAGCTTACCCTTCCTACCAAACCTCATGACTCATTTAGTAGGAGAGGCCCTCAAAAGGAATTTCACCTACCTCATAACCATCGGTCCGTCTCCTCAGATCTGATTATCCCTTTTGTTAGCCCTGGGTGACTCTCATCCGGTCTTGAATCAAACAGATGTGCCTAGTCATCACCTTAATTATCTTAGGTCCTAACACAAGTGTCTTCACTAATGTCATTCCAACATGAGGGACTACGTGTAATACCCCGTATTTTTAAAATCCAGATTTATTAAGTTTAATGATTCTATTAGCGTAATTTGATGTAAACAATTAATTATTTTAATTTCGATCCGTTTTATGGATTTATCGACGATTTTGAATTCATAATTGAATGTAATATTTTCAGGAAGTTTAAATTAAAAATATATATTTGGAACTTATTTAAGAATTTCGTTTTGAAATTAATTTCCTTCCGTTCTACGCTTTTTAGTTTACGGAAAACCGATTTCGGAAATTATTAAAATTAGTCTTGGTTTATTGGAATTTGACTTAAATATGTTATTATATGCTTTTAAATAATTTTTCAGGGTCTTATAATGTATTTCCGTAAATAATATAAATTTTTACGTTTGTTGGTAAATTCTTCCAAAAATATTTCTGAAATTCTTTATATAGCTTTTTATTAATTTTAAGCCTTCGGATCCGTTCGAAATAAATTTTATATAAAATCTTCCAATTATATTTTTTATATTTTTAGTATTTTATTTTATGTGTATTTGTAAAAAAAAAAAAACTAACCCCGCACCCGGCCGACCCCCCCTTTCCCCTTTCCTTTTTCCCTCTTCTACTTCCCTTTCTTTCTTCCTCTGCTGCTCCCAACCCCCTGCCTTTTGCGCAGCCCCAAACCCTAGACAACCGCCACCTCTCCTCCCTGCTCCTCCATGCTAGCAAACCCCCGGCCACCAATCGCCACTGCCAGCCACCGCAGCTGCAGCAACAACCGCAGGCAACCGCAGCTGCAGCTACAACCACGAGCAGCCGCAGCAGTAGCAGCACCTACCAGCAGCAACAACGACGAATAGCAAGCCACGATGCCGTTCTGCCACGGTGAGCTAGAGTGATGGTCGGCGAGCACCGGTCAACATCCGGCGAAGCTTCTCCCGCCTTCTCTTGTCCCGATTTGCTAATTCTTGTTTGGTATAAATTCTGAAAAACCCTAACATTTGAATTAATTAATTGAATGCGATTTAGCTTATGAAAAGCTAAATTGATTGTTGTATTATGTATATATGTGCTGTAAGATTGATTTGGATATATTAATTGTATGGTTTGTGTTGGAAATTTGGGAAATTGAATTTTAGGCCGGGTTATGCCCAAATTTTTCGGATCCGCCCGTTTTTGTGATTTCGGACAAATTAATTATACAATATGTTTTAAAATGTATCCAATTTCATTTTGGAACCGTCAATTTGAGAACTTTATGTAGGTTTTATCAAAATTTGATTCCTAGGTCAAATTTTGGGTGTAATGAAATTGGGTCGTATAATTGAGCCGTTCCGCTCAATTGATTTTATAGTATCGTTTAAAATGTATTTAAATTTATATTGGAAGTGTTGATTTGGAAAAACTATGCATAATTGATCAAAATTGGATTTTTAGGTCAAAACTCCCGCGGGTTTAAATTGGATTGTGTAATCGGGTTATTCTATTCAATTGACTCTATAAATTACATTAGAATATATTTAATTACATTTTCGAACCGTCAATTGATATGTTTTGGCAAGGATTGATCGGAATTGCGTTTCGGGCTCAAAAACCCTAATTGTGCTAAATTGTGTATTTCTTTTATTGGTTTTGAGCAATTGACTATTTCGTATGTTATAAAATGTGTTTAATTGCATTTCTAAATATTCAATTTGTTTAAATTTATAGAATTTTAATGAATTGTATTTTCGGGCCTAAAACCCTAAATTTCAAGTGAGATTATCAAAATCGATTACTTGTATTGTTGTTTTTCTAAAATTGAATGTATAGAAATGGTTGAAATGGTATTAATTGCTTTCTAATACCTTTAATTTGAGTTAATTAAATTGAATTACTTGAGTTTGTGTCGTGGGCTTTAAAACCCTAATTTTGAAAATTGATCATCTAGAATTGATTTATCGGAAGATCGTTTTGTGGAAATTGATTGTCTAGATTTATCTAAAATTAGTTTAATTGTGTTTTAAAACTATCCATTTGAGGTAATCAAAGTGATTTGGCCGATTTGTGGTTTAGCTATTAAAAACCCAAATTTTCGGGGATGATTTTATAAAATTTATTTTTGCTATGTGTATTTTATCTAATCGAATTCTATCTTTGGGTTTTAAATCATTTAAATTATGTTTTAACATAATCGGGTTGGATTTGGTTCTATGTAAATGGTTAGATTTCCTATTTAGTTGCAAAACCTAATAAACAAGTTATCTTCGATAAATTAACTTATGATCGATTATTCTTTCTCGGGCTTTCTAAATTAAGTTGAAATGTCCCGAGTGATATTTGTATTAATCCCTTTTGATTTAGTTTAACCTTAAACCTTAATAAAGCTATGCTATTAAATTCTAAGTTTTGGACACATTTTTCTAAGAAAGATTATTCGTGTTGTTTGTGTTTATTTAATTAGAATATGTGAATTATTGATTGATAGAATAGTTTCTAATTTAGTTTTCGATTTCTATCGGATCTAGGAAAGCCTTCTCGTGGATCCACGAACTAGGGATCTCTCTCCCTCTTATCTCGCTTAGCTAGCTTCGGATCCAGGTAAGTCTCTACTTACCTCTACCTGTGGGTGTTTAGTAAGGACGAAGCTATGGCCTTGTGCTATGTGCGATGTGATGTGTTGATTGTTGTGTGCATCATGCTAATGTGTATTATATGATGTGTGGTTAACTTGTCTCATGTGTAGCGCAACTTGGGAATTGAGGTGTGTCGTGTGTGCCTTCTATGACATGAGCATGATATGTTTATGTACGCTATTTATGACGTGTTATGATACGGCCCTCTAGGATATGCATGTCAAGGGTGTGATCTGATTCAATAAGACACGGATAAGACATTAATTACGTAAATTAAAAGACTGATGAGCCCGACCCAGTCCGGTCCACCGGTTAGAATAGTGGCCAGAGGCGTTTTGCCCTGGGTGTTGATTCCGGTCCACCGGCTATAATAGTGGTCAGAGGCGTTCTGCCCTGAGTGTTTATTCCGGTCCACCGGCTATAATAGTGGGGGATTTGGGCTCGACAGACCCAAATGAATAAGTTAATTCATAGGGAAAATACTAAATACTTATAGTGGAACACCATGTGAGTCGGGGCCAGTCCGGTCCACCGGTTAGAATAGTGGCCAGAGGCGTCCCGCCCTGGGTGTTGATTTCGGTCCACCGGCTATAATAGTGGTCAGAGGCGTTCTGCCCTGTGTGTTTATTTTCGGTTCACCGGCTATAATAGTGGGGCTCCCGCGCTCACATGGTCTAATAAAGAATGTGTTGAATGAATCTGAATGAAGTAATTCACAGGGAAAATACTAAGTACTTACAACGAAACACCATGTAAGTCGGGGCCAGTCCGGTCCACCGGTAAGAATAGTGGTCAGAGGCGTTCTGCCCTGTGTGTTTATTTCCGGTCCATCGGCTATAATAGTGGTCAGAGGCGTTCTGCCCTGAGTGTTGATTTCCGATCCACCGGCTATAATAGTGGGGCTCCCGCACTTACATGGATTATTACAGAATATGTGTGGAATGAATATACTATTAATGAGAATAAAGAATAAGTCTAATTGGACCATGGCCAGCTTTTATTATCTATATTACCACATGCTGCTTATGTGCATAATGAATCACTTTATATTTCGGTTATACCATGCTTATATGTTAAATGGGATGTTGCATATGTTTTATATGCTACTCTAGTTGTATGGTAAGATTCATGCTGTGGGTTGTGAATATGCATGATATTATATCAACGTGTTGTACCCGGATTTAATATGCACTTTATGATATCTCTCCTATAGATGAGGTAGTGGAACTTACTCAGTATTGGACCCGTACTGATACTACACTGGTTGAATGGGTCCTGTGATGATCCACCAATGGTGGGGAGCAGACCTCCTATGCAGGTTTGATCGATTACTAATTTGGGGTGGAAGGCTTGACTTGAGTGAGTACGCGGTTCGGATATTTATCCTTCGGGATTTGTTTTGTTTAATTGTATTCACGTTTGGAAGTTGCAAGTATTGTATTTAAATTTCCAAG
This sequence comes from Tamarix chinensis, assembly GCA_030549775.1. Taxonomy (NCBI): domain Eukaryota; kingdom Viridiplantae; phylum Streptophyta; class Magnoliopsida; order Caryophyllales; family Tamaricaceae; genus Tamarix; species Tamarix chinensis. Next base: position 61,418,780 of record CM060181.1, read on the forward strand.
GATTTTGTAATTGACTTTTAATTTCTCGTAACGCTGTTATGCTTTAAAATTTGGATTTAATTGTTTGACAGGTTTTAGCCTTGCATCTAACATAAGATAGATGGTTGACATTTATCTTGTGTTAGATGTGGCGGTAACATTTCCCAAATTCGCTCCTAGCTTCCACTTTAATCTTTAAAAAAAAAAATTTCAGGAGTAAAATTTGGGGGTGTTACACTACGACACTTCATCTCAAACAAGGCTTAAAAAGGTGCCATCTTGATACTAGCTTGATAACTATTTTTATAGGGGAAATTGATCAAGTCCAAATGATCTTCCCAAATTCCCCAAAAATCTAGCACACATGCTCGAAGCATGTCTTCTAGAGTTTAAATGGTCCTCCTTATCTAAATATGTAGTTGTGTGAAAAGTCGTACTCATGTTTAGTTAAGTACCAAAGGTAGCTTGTAATTTCTGCCAAAAGTGTGACAAGATCCTGTAGTCTCAATTGGACACAATGCCCTTAGGAACTCCATGAAGTCTCATCACGCACTTTCTATAGGCACTTGCTAGTTACTCCATGTCTAAGTCACCTTCATCGGTATGAACACCACCGAGTTAGTTAGATAATCCAAAGTGACCCAGATAGAATCAAAATCACTATGGGTCTTCAGAAGACTAACTACGAAGTTCATTGATATGTTGTCCCACTTTAAAGTTGGAGTATCTAGTGGTTTTACTAACCCTACCAGTCTCTTATGTTCAATCTTAAACCTCATATAGGTTAGACATTAGGCAATGAAGTCTACCAATTCCTACTTCATATGGGGCCACCAATATATCTTCCTTAGATCCTTAGATAGCTTATCACCTCTAGGTTGAATAGAGTAAAGAGTGGAATGTCCTTCCTTAATGATCCTCTTCTTAAGATCCCCACGCCCTTAAGGTACACAACATTTGCTATGGTACTTGATGATATTATCCTTATGGATCTGGAATCATTTATCTCTCCATTCTGCAATACCAATCTTGATCCTCCTGAGCTTAACCTCATTGGCTCAATTAGCTTAGATCTCTTCAAAGATTGAAGGTGTGATAATTAGTGCACTCATCCTTACCTCTAGGTTTCCAACCGAGATCAGTTTGATCTCCATCTTCATGATCTCTTAGCATAGCTGATCCAATAATACAATCGCTCACAAAGATTGTGATGTCTTTTGGTTAATTGCATCTGCTACAATATTAGCTTTAGCCTCATATTATATTAGTTCCAAGTCATAATCCTTAACCAACTCCAACCATCGATGTTGTCTCATGTCCATCTCCCATTGGGTGAAGATTTATTTGAGGCTCTTATGGTCCGTGTAAAACTTGCACTGAACTCCACAAATATAATGCATCAAAATCTTAAGGGCAAACACTACCTCACCATGTTCTTGAATATGTGTCGGGTACTTATATTTATGCGGCTTTAGTTGTCATGAGGCATATGGACCACTCTTCCATGTTTCATCAACATACAATCCAAACCATGCTTGGAAGCATCACTATACACCTCAAAACCATCAGACCCACTTCATAGAGTGAGCATTGGGGCTGAAGTCAAGTGTCTCTTCAACACCTCAAAAGCTCCACAACATTCCTCATCCCACTAGAGTCGTGTAGCCTTCTTCAAATGTTTGGTCAACGGTCACACAATCTTGGAAAAGTCTGCCACAAACTGACGGTAGTAACCGGCTAACCCCAAAAAACTACACACCTCCTTCATAGAAGTTGGCATTATCTACTTTGAAACAACTTGAATTTTGGAACAATCTATATATATCACATGACCAAGGAAGGTTACTTAATCTAACCAAAAATCACACTTCCAGATATCCCTTTTATATAAGATTACCAACTTGATTGCTGATACTATCCTTGTCGAAGGATTATGTTCACACATTTGGTATAAAACCCAAAAACCCATTGACCTTATAGAAACATGCATTATTTGGCACAATCAATCAATTCTAGGTCCTTTCCTTATATATCCATTCCAATAATTAAGTAAAAGTTATGCAACTCCAACTCTATAAGGTCTAAAGGAAACTATATTCCTCCTACTACCAACACAACCACTTGATATGACCAAAAGTAGGTCATCCTTTCCCCCAAAGGCAAAATCACAAAAGTAGAAATGCTACTTGAAAGAGATAAAGCATCTCTAATTACAAATGTAGATGCCACAAGAAAATGCAAAGCACTATAATCAAATAATATGCGGGAAAAATGAGTAGAGACAGTGACTATAACAATCACCACACTAGGTTAACATTCTATCTCTACCTGACTAATCATGTTTAGATACCCTGCTGATAAAACCCCTAAGCATTAGCTGATCCTTACCTTCATTGTAACAGGTTAGGCCTCGGAACTTTTAGCTGGCTAGCTAAGTTAGCAGCACTAGCTGGTGATAGAGAAACTCTCTATATCTATAGTTGAGGCTACTAGATAGATCTCGTGCTCTAACCTCTAGTCCGGCTCCTCTAAATTCACGCACTTCCAACTTGGCACTCGTATGCTTTATGCTTCATCAAGCCACACCCATAATATGTCAACTTGTTGCCTCTATAGTCGACCCCTAGATGATCTAACCTGCATCACTTGTAGTGGTAGTGCCTCTTCTCCACACAACCCCTAGATGATCCTTGTACACGAGGGCTAACCCCATGCTTTGAAAAAATCTTGGTGGTAAGCTACCTCCAAAGAAAGCCTTTTGTCAGTCACCGGAATACTGGTAACTCTTGAACTTCCTTTTGTTCATTTATTGAGCACTCCAAGCATGTATCATTTGAGATGTCTCTACACCTTGCTCATACATCCTGACCGTAATTGGTGGAGTAACGTCTACCAACAACTCCTAATATCAGATCCCCAATCAAATATTAAAGGGGTGAACTTGCATTACCTCGTTAGCCTCCACCTCCTGGTCAGACTAGACCAAGTCTATGAATTGAGTATAGTATTCCTTGATAGACATGGCCCCCTACCAAAGTGCCATGAACTCGTTGTACTTCTTCATTCATAATGAGTCTGGCAAAATAAAGCTGACAATGCTTCCAAGAAAGGTCCCATCATATAGTTTCTCCACCCACCCTTATGTTAGATGCTCCACCATCATGCATCTGCCCTTCTTGTTATTTCATAGATGGCCACATCTACCCTTAGGTCTCCTGGGTAACGGTAGGTAGTGAAATTATTCTCTATGTCTTATACCCATCAATCAATGATGTCGGGGTCCTCCTGGCCTATAAAGTTTGGTGAGTGATGATGTCCAACCCACTAGTGGTGGTGTGCCTACTAATACCAGTTTAGGTGCTCGGGTCTAGCTGTCTATGTATGCTTTGATAGTCTCCATGAATGCATTCACGCATTTATAGTGGTGGTTAGTAGCAATGACATCCTAAAGACTAGAAGGAGTTAGGGATGAAATTTAATCTATCAAGAACTAAGGCTCACACAACATTAATCAAAATTTATCTATGGCACATTCCCAATCTAACTCTCACCCATGGATATCTAGGTTTAAAATAGTTAAATTTATCAACAAATTGAGAAAAGACCTTTCAAGTAAAGATCGATATTTTCCAGTGGTATTAGCTTAAAATCATTTGTGAGACTAAGGAATTTTAAGTGAAATGCTTTGATTAAAACATTATGGTATCAGTTTAAAAATGCTTGAAGACAGAAAACCATTTAAGAAAAGCTCTGATACCAACCTGTGGTATTAGCTCAATATTATAGAACTCAATGCACCTTTAAGGAAAAATCTTTGATACTAACCTATGGTACTAGCTCAATATTGCAGAAGGCAAAGTATGTTTAAGGAAAAAATTTGATAACAACCTATGGTATCAACTCAATATTATTAAAAGAAATGTATCTTCAAGAAAAAGTTCTAATAGCATACTGTATCACCTCCATTTTTCTCCAAAATTTTTTTTCATCAAATCATTTGCAATTGTAGACAACACCTAGGAAAAAAAGGGGTGTTATCACCGTACCTAACATAGGATAGAAGTCTACTACCTACCACATATCAGATATAAGGTTACATCAAAAAACACTTAAGACAGAACAGTGCGCAAAATAAAGATTTCATTGAATGACTTTAAGAATGTTTAAATTGGAGGTCCCTATTGCGTTCAGACAAAAACATTACAAAATGCATGTAAATTAGGTATGAAACTACAATAAAATAGAATAGGGTATGATGCCCTAATAAAATCCTCTCTCTATTTTGGACCCCATCAAAATCTTTCGAATGTCCTTGCTTTCAATTCCCAACCCAACTAAGGTAGGTCTTTTACTTGCCATCGTCAAAGACCTGCACACGGTCCCCTATTCATAGGAATGAGTAGGTGACCAAGCAAATGGGCACATCAATATGCTACATACTGAGTGATCCTAGTTGCCCCCTTAATGTACTCAAGATATAGAATATATCATACATGAATATAGAATACAAAATGCAACATGACCAGGCTCTTTACAAGGGTAAAAGAGCAAGCGACATGCTGTCTTGCACAATTCCAGTATGACATAATACATCATGCCTAAAATCACAATCTTCTCACAGAGGCACTTTTATGAATAACAACAAAGGGAATTCCATCAATATTCCCATTTATAACAAGTTAGTTATTCCGACCATTAGCCAAGTGTAAATACGAGCTTCATTCATTTTCAATCAATCATACAATTAATACCATTCTTAAATGAATATTAACCATTCTCTTGATCATCATTCATAATTTATCAACCAATAACTACCATCCATATTTTATTATCATTGAGTGATGGACTATGCACTACCCTATGGTCTCACATATAATGTAAGTGAAAGCAAATAAAAGACATAAAGTCCAAGCAAAAGCTAATCACCCTATGGACAAAAATCTAGGCCATAGCGAACCAATATAGACATAAGTTTTGGCCAAAGTAACCAATATGGACATAATTCCAAGCCAAAGCCAACAACCTAGGTAATAAAACCCTTAAGTGTCGATACCCCCTAGTACATCATCAATGTCTAGAATTGATAAAGCATCTAAACCTCTCAATATCCAGTCCAAATGCAAAGCCCAGGCACCAAAATACCCACAGGAACATTAACCCCTGGTAGCTAATTGAGTATTAGGTAACCTTGACCCATACTCAACTCAACTTTATTTCTCCTTAAGTGATTAGTAATTTATTCATAAAGATGGGTGATCACACAAGGCCCATTCAAAGCAAGTAAGGTAAATTGTCATATTAAATCATATGAATGCTTTTATTCCCACTTTTCTAACCATGTGGGCTATCCATTTGCCCTTTGCCAAATTTATTCATGTCCACTATATGATTTAATTCATGCCCATACTATTTCCTAGTACACTTATCTCAATATCATCACTTATCATAAGTTAAGTACTAATTTAGCTTTTACATTATCCATAATGTATGCCATAATATTTGATCCATTATAATATCTTAACTAGGCTAATAATCCTTGATAAAATATATATTTTAGCCCATAATGATCATGGTATAGTCCCAAATAAAACCTCAAAGCTTAACCAAACCATAAGGAAATAATTCATGCAAATAAGTCGAACTAGTAGATGAGTTAGGTTTAACTAATCAATCGGTTACACCAATGAGTTGATTGGTTTGGGTTGACAAGTTAATCAGTTTAAATTAACCAGACAGAGCAAACTGGTCTATTGGTTTGAGAAAACTATTTGATTGTTCATTGACCAGTTGATCTTTTTTTCCTAACTAGTCAATCAGTTTAAGTAGGGAGGAAGACTAACATCTTCATAGGCATACCAATCGATGGTTAGGTCAACCAGTCGACTTTTCAAAGAACCAGTCAGTCGATTTGACCTAACTAGTTGAATGGTTTTCCTTAACACCACACTAAATCATAAATTTCATGCATATTCTTGCATATAAATCATTTTAAGCACATTCAAACATATATTAACATCAACTAACATATTTCTAACAAGATTTACATGCATTTTTCAACATGAGATCAGCATGGCCTACTTTTAATTAATTTCATGCTTTTTACTTAGGCCATGTCATTTATGCATCCAAATCATACAGAAAACTGCATTTCCTCTCCCCAACATGCAAATGTCAACTAAAGAATAATTGATAACATATAGGAAACTCATTAAACATTTTAGAATTAAGAATTAGTTACTTGATGTAGGTTAAATATCCTTGAAATAGAATTTCCAAATCCATAAAAAATTCAACTCTTGAAACCTTAAAGTAATAATTATTAAACTTAAATATTATATTACAATTGTATCAAAGTTCAGATTCAAAAATGAAGAAAGAAAAACTTAACAACTTAAAGTAAAATAGAGAAAAAGGGTTAAATGAACTAATCAACTTTTTTTCAACAATCTAATGTTCACAATTCACACAAGAAACAACTACAGGTTAGAGCAAGAGAGTGTGAGAGATTAACTTAGCAAGGTTTGAAGTATGAGAAGAAGGGAGGAGAATGCACAAATTAGGAGAGTTAAGTGGAAGAAAGAAAGAAGAAATACAGTGATGATTGGGGTTATTTATAGCCAACCAATTGAAGGAAAACATTGAGGGTTTTAAAATCAACTCAAAACCCTATTACTGACTCTTTGAGTTTGATCAGAGAAAGCAGGTTTAGCTTGGATTTGCTGATCTCTTCTCTAGAGCTCAAATGGTGTTTCTGGAGAATTCTACCTAATTTGGCTAGAATTAGTGGTCACGAATGGCATAATAAGAAATCAACATCAAAGGATTTTTCCAACAGCTTAGAAGTATGCCTGAGATTGAACCATACGAGCTTAGAATAAGATAGAGGAGAGAGGAGGAAGAAGATAATGGTTGAGGTTATCACTATTCCTCATTTGTCTCAATCGACTCTTAGAACAAATCGAGGAAATATTTTGGGTTCAATGCATCATAAAAATGGTTAGGAATTTCTTAGGGACAAAATGAAATGAGTAAATAAGGTTCTATTTTAGTGCAAGGGATTTTTTAGAAAAATCTAATTCAAAAAATAATCCCAACTCAACAAACTAGTTGATTGATTTGGGCGGACAAGTCGACTATTCTACCACCAATCTATCAGTCTCCCCCAACTATTCGATTGATTTTATCGACAAAACAAAATTTGCTAAAATAACAAACTAGTCAATAGTTTGTTAATAAAACTTAATAAACTCCATTTTTTCAAAATGATATCAAATAAAACTTTGTTCAAAACCAAATAATTACATTAAATCAAATGAAAGGCTTGAAAATTGGCACAAATTCTTATTCAACCATTTTACAAAAAAGTGGGGTATTATGCATTGTGTCCTTGGTATCTGTGGGATAAAGTCCATACTGAACCCCTCCCATGGTTGACTATGAAGGGGTAAATAAGTATGAAAACACTTATGGAAGGATCCCTTACTCTTTTGACAAGTCACACATCTCCCAATAATAGCTTATTCCAATGTTATCAATCTTGAAAGATAGAAATGTTCATTTAATAACTGTAAAGTTTTATGCACAACAAAATGACCAGCTATAGCACCTCATGCTATTCTTTAACAATTAAATTACATAAATTAGATTGAGCTATACACAAATTATTAATATTGTAAAGAAAGTCATCCTAAAGCACATAATTTTCATGACTATAATTCTTTTTACATGCATCATAAATCACAATGAAATATTCATCTTTTCCAAGTAATTCTTCTAACATGTCAAAATCTAACAACTTAGCCTCCAATATGACAAGTATCAAAGAAATTCTTGATATTGCAACTGCTATTATGCTTTCTTTACCATCAAAATGTATGACAAAAATTAGGAAACATTGTATGAAATTTACACATTTTGCATGTCTAGGATTAATTTTCTTTTATCCGTCCAAATATTTCAAAATTCATTGTTTGAATTGAAAATAAATGGTTTAGGTCTCCAATAACGACTTCATGTTTATAAGCTTCATATGATGGCATAGAATTCTTTGCAATAAATGGAGTTATGTAATTTGGTCTAATTTAAATTTTCACTAAAGACTACAATGGCCTATTTTTTCTTTTAAGATTACATCTCCTATCTCTACCCCACCAACACCGCATGTAATTTTAAGTTATTTATCAAAGTTACGTAAGGATAATACAGGTGCATTATATAGCTTGTCTTTGATAAATTTTCCTTTCTTCATCAGATGTGTAATTTTCACAATAATAGTTTAAAATTCCTTGGGGGATCCTCTATAAAAACTTGCTTATCCTTGAAAACTCCAAACCTCATGTTGCCTTTGGGCATTGGCCAATCTTAACTAGCTTTAATCTTTATGGGATCCACATTTATACTTTCACTACTTACGATATAAGTAAAGAAAAGAAAACATAAAAGCATGAAGTTACCTTTTTTTATATTTTTCCATAAAGTTTCGCTTCCCTTAGTTTATCAAATAATCTAAACAAATGAAAAAGATGATTGTGCTCACTTTTGCTATAGTGGACTATTCTTATAAGTACACCACAATGAATTTTCCAAGAAAAGGAAGAATAACTTCATTCATTAGTCTATTAAAAAAATACTTGCACTATACAAATAGAAAGGCATCATAGTCCATTCATTAAGATAATATTTCATTTTAAATGTAGTTTTCCACTCACCCCCTTCCCTTATGATCATTTGGTGATATCCACTTCTTAGATTTAGTTTAGAGAATCTTTTTTCTCCACGCAATTCATATAACATTTCATCTAGTCTAGGCATACGAAATCAATATTTTATAGTTATATTGCTTAAATCTCAATAGTTAATACACATGCGCCATATACCATCTTTCTTTGGAACAAGTAATGTAAGTACACAACATGATCTCATAATACCTCTCACATATCATTTTTCTATAAGCTATTGCATTTTTTTTTGTAATTCCTTAGCCTCTTCTGGAGAAAATCTCCATGTAAGTCGATTATATAAAGACACAATAAGCGTTAAGTCTCTAGCATATTCTATTCTTCCCTTAGGTGGTAATTTAGATGGTAAGTCATTAGAAAATAGATTATTATAATCATCAATAAGCTCATTTAATCAAGGATTCTGATTATTTTTCTCTATGTATAGTGATTCCTTGATAATTAAAGCATAACAACTACCTTCTTCCTCAATGAATTCTATCATAGCCTTTTCATATCAAAATAAATTCTTTTTATTTTTAACCATGATTGCATCATCACACTTTAAAGGTTTAAGATTGTGCTTTTTCTTATCTTTTTGAATGAGATATACATTAGTAATAGCATTATAAATATCAAATCTATCATATTGTTATGGAATAGTAATGAGAATCCATATGCATTCCATAGGAAAAATATCACATAGCACATCATCATGATAATTACCAATTCAAATGACATTAGTGTTAATTTTGTTACATTGACTCCTTTATCTTTGTTTGGCCATTAAAAAGAATAGGGTTTAAGATGGTGAAGTGTCTAACCCCAGATCTTGCAACATCCTTTTATTAGCCACATTTGTGTACAAACAACTATTAATGATAACTTGAAAAAACACTTCTCTTACTCTTCCTTTCATCTTGAATATATTCTCTCTTTTGTTGGGTTTCTTATTAGCTTGTAACTGAAGGAGGCTTTATAGCACATTACAGGCATTTCCCTTCTTAGATTCACTTAAAATTACTTTACTTGGCTTGAACTCAAGGTCTTCCTTACAAGTCTCCATAACTTTAACCTCTAGTATGAACAACACTCTTTTGTTAGGACATTGATATTAGACTTACCTTCCTCCTCTCATGTAGAGCCTTTCCTTCTATCAACATTTGTACCGCTTGACGTACTCAACCAGTACTTTGTAGCTTCTACATTCGAATAGTACTTTATAGAAGAAGATCATTGCTTGGCATATGGCTTAGTGTGCTTGATTTTCATTTTAAATCTCAAATATATCTTAATCATGTCTTCAAGAGAATCATATAGGAAAGTTTCAATTTTATCTCTAAAGATCACATTAAGGCCTCCTAGAAGTGGAATGATGTGTGTGGGAGGGTATAATATTCAATTATATGGATCTAATGGTTTGAATGGAGTTTGGAAGATATGATAAAGTCTCGGTGATGGTGATTTTAAAGACTAAAGGTTCAAAATTGATACAAATAAGATGATGGTGGTTTGAAATAAGGTAGAAAAATGATGATGGTGTTTTGTTGATGGTGATGATGATTCGATGGTGATGAATAAATGATGACTGTGATTCGAATATGATGAGATGGAAATGATGATGTTTTGAAATTTAGGGTTTGGATAATGGTTAGGTTTGTGGTTTAGGGTTAGGGTTAGGGTTTGGTTTGAAGAAGAGGAAATAAGGTGGTGTCTGGTTGGTATGAATTGTTTAGGGTTTCGAATAAATGTTGTAGGGTTTTGGTTTTAGTATACCAATTTAAGGTCTAGTTTAGCCACGAAATAGATTAGTATTTTGATGGTAATTAGGGACGAAAATATGGATTAGGATTAGTAGAAAAAATATGGATTAATCTCTAATTCATATAGACAAAGATATTAAAACTTTCAAGCCAAACCGTTCACATAGATTCGATTTACTTGAGCCTGAACTCACACAGAATTCAATTGATATTGATCTTCAACTTCAATTCTTCATTACATTATCATCATGCATGACATATGCTCGACAATTACAAATAATTTAACCTTTCTACGACTAGGTAAGCATATTCTAAAAGATTCCAGACTAAAAGATATTATGCTACTTTTATGCTAATTTTATACTACTTTATGAAAATTGTATGCTAAATTTATTCTCCTACTTTATTAATTAACTAATAAATTATATAAATAAATTAATATTGCTCTAAAATCCTACAACATACTCCTCATGCATGTGGTTACTCCCTCCTTGCATGGCATGCATGCCATGCACATGCACGTAGATATTTAATTGCTTGTTTGTTACGTTTAGAGCAATGTAACCATCCGTTGGTCTTCAAATTTGTGGAAGACACTTTCTAAATAATGAATAATTGGTTCTATAATTATGAAATCCAATTCTTGGGCGTTTTCTCATACATCATTCTTCCCTTGTTGATTTAAATTTGACCTCAAATTGCATCTCCATAGTAAGGACTAATATCTCCAACGTTGAATGTCCTTGTCACCCCACCATATGAATATAGCTAATTGAGCTCATAAGCACACTCTCCAAACTTCTAAACTACTTTGAAAGGACCATCCACCCTTGGCATGGGCTTTTGTTTCCTAGAATAGGAAATCTCTCCTTCCTCAAGTGTAACCATACCAAATCTCCCGGTTGAAAAACATGTTGGCTTCTATGCTAGTTTTATTTTGTCTTCTACACTTCATTTGCCTTCTCAATATTGTTCTTGACTTGATGATGTAGTTTTTGAAAGAACTAAACTCTCTCTTATGCATCATAACTCTTCACTTCACCCTTCTTCAATGGCACCATATCAATAGGCACATATAGATTAGTACCATATACTATCTCGAACGGACTAGAGCTTATTGGAGTAGAAGGACTTTGATTGTAATCCAACTCCGCATGTGCTAACTTGACATCCTAATCCTTAGCACTCTTACTCACCAATCCCCTTAGCAAAGTACCCAAAGTTCTATTAGTAACTTTGGTTTGTCAATCCGTTTGAGGATGGTGTTATGTGCTAAATAGAAGCTTCGTTCCTAGCATATGCCATAAAGTCTTCCAAAAATAGCTTAGTTTAGGAACTTCACATCTCTATCCAAAACAGTACTTCTTGGAATTCCATGCAACCTCACAATATCCTTGAAGTATAAATCCACAACATGTGTAGCATCATCTGTCTTGTGAAACAGAACAAAATGAGCCATTTTTGAAAATTGATCCACTAGAACCATAATAGAATCCTTGCCTTAATGTCCTAGGCAACCCCAAGATAAAATCCATACTAACACCTTCCCATGGTTGAGTAGCCACAAGTAAAGGCACATATAACCTTTGTGAAAGAAACTCTTTCTCCTTTGACATATAGCATATATATCAACCATGGCTTGTACTCCTTCTTGCATTCTCGGCCAATAGAAATGTTCTTGCAGCAAATCCAAAGTCTTGTGAACTCCAAAGTGTCTTGCAATTCCTCCTTCATGCACCTCTTTGATTATCATGTCTCGAACTGAAGTCTTTAGCACACATAATTTGTTGTGCATGAATAAGAACCCATCTTGAATAACATAAGGTCTCGAACTCCCTTGTTTCTTACACTCTTCAAAGATCATAGAAAAATCATCATCCATGGCATATTGACTCTTTAACATCTCCAACCCCAAAAGCTTTGTATCTACCATGGTAAGTACCATGGTCCTCCTTGATAATGCATCTGTTGGGACATTTTCTTTGCCATCGACATGCCTTGTAGAAAACAAAAATGTCTACAAGAAGCTTATCCACTTGGCATGTCTTAGAGTCACCTTATTTCGACAATGCAAATACCTCAAACTCTCATGATTTGAATGAAGTACAAAAGGCTTGGGTCTCAAGTAATGACTCCATGTCTCCAAATAATGCAATCGGCTTCCTTTCTTGTGAAAGGACACCCCCAATGCCTGCACCACTCGCATCACATGTTACTTCAAATAATTTATCGAAACAAGGTAAAGATAAAACCGATGCATTTGAGAGCTTTGTCTTCAAATCTCTAAAAGCCTTTGTTACTCGTTCATTCTAATGGAACTATCCTTTCTTCATCAATTGTGTAATAGGTGCATCAATTCTAATGAGGCTAACCCATGGAAACTTCAAACTTCAAGGACATTTGTAGGAATATGCCACAATTGTATAGCTTCCACCTTCACCGGATCAACTCGAATACCATCCCCACTAACAATATAACCAAGAAAGATCACCCTTTCCATCATGAAATCACACTTCTCCATCTTACCATAGATCTTCACCTCTCTTAGCATATCAAATATTATCCTCAAGTGTTGTATGTGCTCAAAATCGCTCTTGCTATATACTAAGATATCATTGAGGTAAACAACAACAAAGACCCCAAGAAATGGTCTAAGTACCATCGTCATCAACCTCATAAAGGAACTTGGTGCATTAAATAACCCAAATGGCATCACCAACCACTCATACAACCCATACTTAGTCTTGAAAGTTGTCTTCCACTCATCCCCTTCCCGTATCCTCATTTGATTGTAGACGCTTCTAAGATCAATCTTCAAGAACACCTTTACACTATGCAACTCATCGAACATGTCATCCAATCTTGGCATCACAAATCTGTACTTTATTGTGATGTTGTTGATAGCTCTCAAATCAATACACATTCTCCATGTATCATCGTTCTTAGGTAATAACAAAGATGGAACACTACATAGACTCATACTCTCCCAAATATCACCTCGATCTAACAACTCTTGCACTTGTTTCTGTAGCTCCTTAGCCTCCTCTTGGTTGCATATATATATTGGTTTGTTTGGTAATGGAACTCCTGGCATAAGATCAATAGTATGCTCAATGCCTCTCAAAGGAGTTAACCTACTAGGCTACTCTTCCAAAACCACATCAGTATACTTTTTCAAACCTTGTTGCAATTTCGGATCCATATTAGCATTCTCCCCTCATCGAACCTCCTTTATAACTAAGGCATAGCATATCTTCTCATCTCTGATGGCTTCATTCATCTCATACTCCTTAAGGATCAACACCTCCATACCACTCTTCTCTTTTTTCATCCTACACTCTACATCCTCCTTTTTTTCATTTCTCAAAACCGAATTCTCCACATCTAGATTAAGTTTGAGCTTAAACTTCTTTTGGCCCTTACACACCACATACTCATTAAGGACCCCGTCATGCACAACCTTGCTATCAAATTACCATGGCCTCTCCAACAATATATGACAAGCATCCATAGGTAGATTATACCATAAAACATCATCAAAATAATTTCCAATATTAAAAGAGATAAGAGTTTGTTTGGTTACCCTTACGCCTTTATCTTTGTTGAGCCATTAGAGTGAATATGGTCTTAGAAGACCCTGTGTCTCCAAACCAAGCTTGTTCACCATATTTTCACAGTAACAGTCGTGCATGAGCCACGATCAATGATGACTTCACACACTTTATCACCAATTATACATTTGGCCTTGAAAATCTTCTCCTGTTGAGTAAGTAAAGGTTGTGGTTGTACTTGAAGCATCTTTTGTAACACGTAGCAATCCACTTAGAATTCTTCCAAAGTATCCCTAGGGATATCACTCTCCTCTTCTAGGCCTTCAACAAGGTCTTCATTCTCTTCACAAGCGTCTATATTTTCTATCTCTTTCAAAGTCAACGCCCTTTAGTTTAGACAATCCCGAGCAAAGTGGGCATATCCTCTACACTTTAAGCATTGCTTGTTCACCTTATCAAAAACTTGATCTTTGCCCTTTTCTTCACGAGTGAACTTCCTAGCATGGTCTTGACTTATAGCTTGAGAAATTGGTGGCTTTGACACACCCATGAAAGTCCTCTTCAACTGCTTCTCGAACTTGATAGCTATCTTGGCTAGGTCTTCAAACACATCGTACAGGTACACCTCTACCTTCTCCTGAAGATTCATATTTAAACCCTTGATGAATCATGCACACCTTTGTTCATCTTGTTCTTTGACATCGCATATCAGAGCTAACCTTTCAAACTCCTGAATGTATTCTTCAACTCCAAGTAACCCTTGCCTCAACGTAGTCATTTTTATAAAATTTTGTTTCTCGTAATCCTGAGGTACAAACCTCTTCTTCAAATATTTCTTTAATTTCTCCCATGACCTAATATTTGATTTTAAAGACTCAAGGTTTGAAAGTGATGCAAATATGATGATGGTGGTTCGAATTAAGGTAGAAAAATGATGATGGTGTTTTGTTGATGGTGATGATGATTTGATGGTGATGAATAAATGATGAATGTGATTCGAATATGATAAGATGGTGATGATGAGGTTTTGAAAGTTAGGGTTTGGATGATGGTTAGGTTTTTGGTTCAGGGTTAGGGTTAGGGTTTGGTTTGAAGAAGAGGAAATAAGGTGGTTTTTGGTTAGTATGAATGGTTTAGGGTTTTTAATGAATATTTTAGGATTTTAGTTTTAGTATAATGATTTAGGGTTTGGTTTAGCCACGAAATAGAGTATGATTTTGATGGTAATTAGGGCAGAAAAATATACATTAAGATTAGTAGAAAAGATATGGACTAATCTCTAATTCACACAGACGAAGAGATTAAAAGTTTCAAAATAAGCCGTTCACACATATTTGATTTGCTTGAGCTTGAAATTATACAGAATTCAATCAATGTTGATCTTCAACTTCAATTCTTCATTCCATTATCATCATACATGACATATGCTCCACATTTATGAATAAATTAACCTTCCTACCACTAACTAAAGCATATTCTAAAAGATTATGAGTTACAAGATATTATGCTAATTTTATTCTCCTACTTTATTAATAAATTATCTAAATAGTCTAATAGTGCTTAATAGTCCTACCAAAATCCTCCTCATGCAAGTGGTTACTCCCTCCTTGCATGTCATGGATGCCATGCACATGCATATAGACATTTAATTGCTTATTTGTTGTATTTTGAGCAATGTAACCATCCGTTGGTCTTCAAATTTATGGGAGACACTTTCCAAATAAAGAATAATTAGTTCCATAATTTTAAAAGCCAATTATTGGGTGTTTTCTACTACATCATTGAACACATGTTTTTTCCTTTTCCTCTTGAATATCACATATTAGTGATAATTTCCCAAACTCCCTAACCTTTTTTTTCACTAGTTACGTGCCCTTATCTAAGTGTAGATAATTTAATATAATTAATTTACTCATACTTCTTAGGTATAAATTTATTTCTCAAGTGTTTATTAAACTTATCCCATGGCTTGATTTTCTATTTTCTTCTCTTTTTGTAGTCATTTTGAAATTATCATACTATATTATAGGAAACTTCTTAAACTTAAAAGTTACTAGTATACCTTTTTTCTTATAATGATAATCCATAAACTCAAATATACCCTCTAATTCATGGAATAACTAAATAAATAATGTAGCATCATGTTTACCATCAAAATCATGAAGATCAAGTTTTATATCTCTCTTCTATATTATGATGTCTCGGTTGATGGTAACAGAATGTTTTGTGACTATCATAACATATATCATATCACAATGGTTAGCAATGTATACGTGGTTTCAACTCTCATAATTTTTTACCATTGGTAAGTAATTATTAGGACATTATGTTACTTATTCATGCACAAAATCATGTTAGAACTTACTAGTCAATAATTGTGCGAACAAATTCAACCTTAGACATTATAACCAATCAAATAGTTTCATGCATACAATTATGTATCAATTTAGTTTTGATCAAATATGATACAATCAATTAAAAGTATTAATGGTTTAAATGCATTGGATTCTATCTTATAATAACACTTCAAATATTTAACTATATTACACACACAAGATTTCCAAAAATGTTACCAAGAACTCGATAAACACTATTAAGAAACCAAAAAGAAGCTATTTGTAGTTGCTGGTTGAATGCGGGTGATCGTCTTCAAAGTGGAGGGAGGAAATTGCTTCAATGGTTAGAGATTATGGGGTGAAAAGCTAACCTAGATTTGATACAACAAATGATGTGGATGGTTTTGATAAATTGACAAAAACAATGCAAGATCTTCATGTCTTCCTTAACATCATAATTTACTTTGATTGAAACTGGTGTCCTTGGCTCATCTAATGTTGATGATGTTTTTCAAAATCTCAATGATGCATTAAAAAATAAATCACCCTATTTTCTTCCTTGATTATACCCAACCCTCAAGCACTAACACACTTGGAGAAGAAAATAGAGAATTTTGAAAATTCC
This sequence comes from Tamarix chinensis, assembly GCA_030549775.1. Lineage (NCBI taxonomy): Eukaryota > Viridiplantae > Streptophyta > Magnoliopsida > Caryophyllales > Tamaricaceae > Tamarix > Tamarix chinensis. Next base: position 61,435,751 of record CM060181.1, read on the forward strand.
ATAACTTATATTCCATTTGACCTTTCTTGAATAAGAATGAGAAGGTATATATATACAAAGGCTTATATTTCTAGCCTTTACTAACCAATCACTATCATTCCTAGGTAATATTGTTTTTATGAACTAACTAACCTAGCTGTTTTTGACTAGTCAAGAATAACACTATATTAATGTAAGAATGTTTTTAAACCTACCCGAGGTATATTAGATAGGTTAAAGTAGTTAGTAAAAGTGAAACAAATAAAAAAACCCTATAACATACATACAAAGCATCACTACTACCATCCACAATTATAAGATAAAAAATATTAAAAATTGTACATAAAATAATTGTACTAAACAAAAACCCTAGCCATGTGATGTAGGAATCATGTAACCAAGTGTTATCTCATAGCTTTGTTATCTATGTCACTTTATAACTCCTTCCCTTATTATTATCTTATACACTAGGTATCTTTGATGATTAGGTTTTTCATGAATAATTGGTTTAATCTCCAAGTATGATAACTCTTTACATCCTTACAAAAAGAATGAGATGTTCATGCATCAACTTTATTTTGTGATCACAAGTATCACATAATATACACTAATTACAATTCATAAGTTAACCATTTCCTAATTTTTTTTAATTCAACCTAACAATACACTAAGTTCATTCTAGATCTAGGTTTGGGTGCATTAGGTAATAAATGACCAAAATACTCTAGATGCGAAATTGTTATGATATTATCTATTCGAAAAGCAAGTTAACTTTTAGTTAACAATTAGTTATTAAAAGGCTAAAAATGATAATTGAAGCATTTTATCATACATGTAAATTATAAGTTCTGGCAAATGATAATCTTTCCCTTATGTAAGATTTAGCACGTAATGATTTATTAGTGTTTCTATTTCAACATAAACCACACACTTCCATACATAACATTATATAATATATATTAGGCATATATATTATAATAAATAAACATGAAGCAATTAAAAGACAAAATTAACCCTACACCATATAATAAGAATAATCATGTCAAAATATGCATAAATAACCTCATCTAATTATATTACACATACATACAATGCCTTAATAACATACAACACTAAACCTATTCTAGCATGCTTTCATACTTGTAATACTATAAATAAATTCAGATGCTCCATTTTACATAATTTATGCTAGTCTTTGGAAAATAAGTCTAACACAAGAAGGCATGCTTAATATAATACACACATTAGTAACTAAATATACTATCATGCGATATTTAACATTTTTGTTAGGTATATGGATTACCTAAACTCTATGAAAAATTATAACCAAAATGCAACAAAAATACGAAACCCTAGCCTTTATTAATAACCTCCTCATCTACCTAAAAGAAATTGTTAATCCATAAATTAGCACTAACAATTGTTAACCAAGGCTAACAAATATAACTAAGTTAAGATACAATAACTCACACAACCATGGATATGCGTGCTTGGGAAAGGCTAGTAAAACTCATACTAGAAGTGCAAGAAGCATGAGCATTCTACGTAACCTAAGAGATATGATGGAAGGATTCATGATAGGTGAGCATAGGAGTACAGCTAACTAAAGTAGCTTGAGCTTCGAGGCACAATCCACTAAAGCCATAGGGCAAGGAAGAACATTATCACTGCACACTAGCGATGTAAAACGGTATGAAGAACGCTAGATGGAGTTGCGAGATTGGGATAAAGAGGGTTAATTGTTATTGGTAACAATGGAGGGCCCATGAGGAAGGTGCTGAAATATATTGTGGGAGGTAATGAATTATAGTAACAAGAAAAAAGGGGCATAGGGCACTACCCCGGAAAGGGGTTTTAATAACGGTTATTTTATAGTTTTAATAACGGTTTCCAACTGTTATTGAATCGCCCGTTATTAAATATTTAATAACGGTTCATAACCATCATGAAAATACACAAAAACCCGTGAATATGTGTGTAAACTTCATATTTAACAATGGTTTTTAAGTAAAAGCAGTTGTTAAAAAGCAGGTTTTAATAACGGTTTCTCAGTAAACCGTTGTTTAAAATAAGGTTTCAATAACGGTTTATATGAAAAAATAATTACCAAATCTGCAATGTAAAACAACATCAATTCATACCAAATCTGCAATCACACCATAATTTCAATCAATCTATAATTGGTATGCATGTCTCAATACACCAACTATAATTAGGAATAAAAATTAGTAGGCATACCACAACTTGGTAGCTCTACACCCCAAAGTAAAGAGTTCACAGATCTAGGCTGGACGACCGAAAGATGTAGACAAAATACAAACCTGAAAATACATGTAGAATATATAGATCGCTACCTAATGTCGAATGAATGAGTGCACGTGCTTGGCCCATTGGTCTCTAACTTCATCAACATTATATTGCTGGCCTCGTGCATAGTCATCGGTAAAAAACTACAACGCCCATGTTTCAATTAATATACAGTTAGTCATTAGGTCAAAAATATATATGTCATGATTCATTAATAGAAAAATATGGAAAAGCAAACATACATGGCTTGGATCTATGTTGACCGATCTATTTTGGACTATAAGATCCATTTCTCTACATACATAGTATCCACAATCATCGCCGTTTTACTGTTGTGGACACTGTCAAATGAATTCAATTAGCTCTCTAACTATTATATATTATTTTGAATTAAAACAAAATACAAAATAGTTATCTTCCTACTTACCATGATAGGATCATATTGAAGATTCTTTGGGTTTGGGACACCATTCCCACCTCTCCTTTGATATGTCGTCTATAGTGCCCTAATAAATAGAGTTGGATACATAATATTGTAAGTATATATACCTCAAATAATGAAAGTAGAATATATATATGTATAAATAAGCTAATGAAGTAAGAAGTGAAAAGTATACTAACATGTCAATAAATTCCCACCACGACGAGCGACCTCAAAAGGCATGTCATAGGTTCAAAGGGAATCAAACACATAAACTTTATTAAGATCAGGTCGGACGGCGTACAAAACCCAATGTTCAGTTGCGAGGTGAGGAATGAGATAGAGCTTATTGTGTCCCTCAATCAAAATGTGATCTACTAAATAGTTTATGGGCCTACCCTCTGTTATTGTACTACTATCAGCTATGTAGTATGGGCACACAAACACAATAGAGGACAACATTCCCTCCAATGCAGCGCGACTAGCTACCAACCTATATATGGACGATAATAACAATGCATATTTGTTAATAACTAATAACTCATATAAGAACTCATAAAAATTCCATTTCTCCAAGAGTACTAAATCTGAAATATGAAATAATGCTTACGTGACATAAACGGCGACACTCGTGGTTGACATCCATTCCCGATTAAAGATGTCACTTATGTCAACCGTCGATACCATGTAAGTAGCATCGTCCCTTCCAACATACTCAGGACAACAATCAATGGAAATATAATTATTCCCGAGGTAGTTTTTGGCATAGAATTACAATAAAGCTAATGGTGGTGGAGGTTGGCGTATTTCCGAAGAAGGAATATTTTGTGGGGCAACTGATTTTTTAGATTTAGCTCTCTTTCCTTTGGCAGCGCCCTCTTTTGTGTTGCTCGTTCTACTAGTACCTCTCTTGGTTTTACTAGCAGGAGCATTCTTCTTCTTTGATTCCTTAAATAATAAAATAAACAAAATATATATTGAGCATATATATATGAAAAAGGTATAAATAGTGTAACTACTAAACAGGCCAAGGCACGAAGCTTCCATGAGCTTCTAGCACTGTAGCTGCCTCATCGCCTTCTTTATAACAAGGTAAGGGCGCACTACCAAAGATTGGAGTGTCAATACTCACCGGCTTTGTAATTAGGGCTAAGTTGTACCCGTAGACAGTTTGCGTTTTGGTACTGTGACTGATGCGGACCCTTCCTTTCGCCAAAAGAGTTGAAAGGTCATTCGCTAACAAGTCACATTTATGCAAACCCTAAATGAAAATATTACACATTATTAATTATTTATGACACCAAATATATTTAATAACAATTCATAGTTATGTAATGCTTACCTTGGAAAGAGAAGAAAGACGTGCATCAGCTTCACAACTATCTCTGACACTATTTACATTAGGTATGTGAAGCTGATCATGGTTGACTGAATCGGATGGCTTATACCCTTGAGATTTAATAAATGACAACTCTTGCTCCATTGTTGTCATCCGTTCAAATGCCACGTTCAATTTTTGTGTGAGGATGGTGACTTGCTCATCAGTGTTACGAGAACCACGAGATCGACCACGTACGCTCATTCTTGTAACACCTAATCCAAGACCCTTGTGTCTTCCAGGGTGTTCTACAATTCCTATAGCCTGCGATACAATGTTATATTGGTCTACCCCCTCCTCACCATCTGACGCTTGAAGTTCATCCTGTAATGTATATAATATATGTAAATTTAGCTTACATGAATAAGAATAATATAATAGTTTTCTAAAAGAAAAGTAAGTAGGGTTCCAAATATCTACAAACTTACAATTTTTGTCGCTGCAACATCTACATCTTCATTAATATATCCATCTCTTATTGCTCTAGCCTTCTTCCATAATGTACCAATATTAATGGATGAGGTACATGGGTCTAAGTCTTGGGCTATGAGCTATAAATCAAAAAATATTCTTATAATGTACCAATATTATAAAATTCGTTAGTACGCTGTAAATAGATAAATCACAAAATACATGCCAACTCCTCTTCAAGGCCTGCATATCCTTTGCGAGCTATATTATGCCGGTATTTATTCTGCTTTGCAATCTCTTTATTTTTGGAACTTTTTTCCTATGTGACAAGCCAAAATATAGTGACATGGTTATTTCAATATTATGCACAATACTAGGATCGATAAAAAAAATTTAATTGTTATCTAACAAATACCTTAAAATCACCTGTAAGACGATATGCAATAAATTGGTTCCAACTTTCTTGATCGATGAAACCGTATCGTTTGGGTGGATTGCTGTAGAGAACCATCCCTCTTTCTGTACATTTTCCTACGAGCTAAATATGACCTAAATGTTCTTAGATGCTCCCACAATGTCTAAGAAGCCATTTCTTCCTACTCTCTGGCACATTAAACACTCTCTGCATTGTAAGACATATAAATGTATACCGATATTAATGTATTAAAATTAATAAAATTTGACATACAAAAATGATTACATAAAATAGTATATTTACTATGATTTCCTGCCAAATATGCTCCTTATGACCCATTGGAACCTGCTTCCAATTATTATAGGAGATAGGAACACGGTTATGTGTCACAAGTTAAATGTAAGTCAAGAACATGTCCGCATAATGGACAATGGGAAGATTGTAAGTATTCCATCCCAACTCGACCAGTTCTCCTTTATTACTCATATTTGTGATGATTCTCATAATCGTCGGCCATCTTTTCCCTTCTTCATCACTACTGTCCCTATCAATATTTTTATTGGCCATATCCCTAAAAAAAATCAATAAATAAATTATGTTAGAATGTTATGTATTGAGCATAATTGAGTTGAAAAATGCATTTAAAAAAACCAACATAAATATTATATGTTACAATATTATTACCCTCATTGCCTTCTTTTCCTTCTTTTTTTCCCCCTTGTTTTTGGAATAGATTCAGGATCTGATACATATATTACTTCACGATGATCATCCCTGACATATATTTCCTCCTCATTAATTGTATTGTTATCATCGTACAATAATTGAGTTACTTGCACAGCTGAGACACAATCTTTATTCCAATTGGCATCATTTTCATCATCACATTTATTGGCATTTCTTTTTTTCGTAGATAGCACTACAGACCATCTGTCATATATATTTTTCTCAATATGCATCACATCAAGGGCATGTCTCATGTAGAAAGATTCTCAATAAGGAAGGTTGAAGAATATTGACATCTTCTTCCACCCAACTGATGGAGGCTTATCTTTGTTGATTCTCCTCACATATCGGACATGCATAATGGACTTTCACACTCTAACCTGACAAGTTGCCATACGTCAGAAAATCATTTATAGTACAGAATAACAATGCTCTAAAAGTGAAATTTTCTTCACTATATGCATCAAATACTTCAACGCCCATGTCCCATAAGAACTTCAAATCATCAATCAAAGGTGCCAAATAAACATCAATATCATTTCCAGGTTGGTTTAGCCTGGAAATGAGTAAAGACAACATCATACACTTACGTTTCATATAGAGCCACGGAGGTTAATTGTATATAACCAAAATCACAGGCCATAAACTGTAGCTTCCTTGATTTTGCGGATTTATTCCATCCGCAGAAAGCGCAAGGCGCACGTTTCATATCGTGGTGCTTTGCATTTAGGATTAGGACAACTATCGAAAGATGCATTGTCATTGCGATATAAAATACAATCATTAGAGCATGCATGTATCTTCTCATAACTCATGTGCATAGAGGATAATCTTCTTCGCTTCATATGTACGATCGGGTAGAACGTTATCATTAGGAAGCATATCCTTCACAAGTGACAATAATTCTGTGAAACTCTTATCACTCCATCCATTACATGCCTTTAAGTTGTACAACCTTAAAGTAGAGGATAATCACGTAAACATCTTCCAATCTTCGTACAAAGGTTTATCCAAGTCATTCCATAACTTCTCAAACATTTTTGGACAATCTCGAACACTTTCCTCAACCTTTTGAATCATCTCCTCTAACGAATGTCCCTCATAGTTATCAAATGATGATCCACTGCTATCCCTCCTAACATCGTCATTTTCATATTTAGACTCTGTTTTCCCATGCCATATCCAACAAGTGTAACTTGTATCAATTCCATACACAAATAAATGATCTCTCAAATCATTAGCATTGACACGCTGAATATAAGTACACTTCAAACAAGGACAGACTATTCTACTAGAGTCTCGAGCATGTTCAACTGCAAAATTGATGAAAAACTCCACTCCTTCGTTATATTCTCTAGACAGACGATTTGCAGACAACCATTTAAGATCCATAGTTTTTGAATCCAGATATATCCCACATGAAAGTAATTATTAAAAATCAATTGAATTATAAGTTTAATAATTCTCAAATCACTCTTGCTTAGAAAGAATTAATCTCAAATGTATCATTCTATTCTGTATATATATATATATATATGAATCATGCTAACAAGTTTCTAAAATTATATTAATGCTGATCAATGAAACTCCTCATACTTACAAAGAGTTCATATATATATATATATATACATACATACATACGTAGCAAAATATTGTACAATTAATAGTTCAAATTACAAAAGATATACATACTATAGGATTTAAGCAATATCAGCACTATATACATCAAAATGTTGCTACAACTCAAATACCTAAAAAATGAAAACTCATATCCCTAAAACTAAATCCCCTGATAGCCTCGTCGAGCCCGACTAAAAACTATAACTCTGAAAGTCCATTCATCACGATATATCATTTGATCCTTGACATCATCGCAAGAGAGTCTCAGCCACAAACCGCAAGTTTACAGTAACAAACAAACACAACCTCTTCGGTGCAACATGCATGCATTTATATATGTATATACATATCAGTAGAGACAAATTAAGCAATGAGGGAAGAACAAACACATACGTAAAGGGAGCGATGGCGTGCAAGTTGAGAATAGCAACGACGAAGGTACAAGTGCTGGCTACGTTCGCAAGAATGACACCACGCACATGGAAAGCCAACAATGGCAGAGGGGTGGTGGAGAGATGGCAGTGCGACGGTTTCCCTTAATTTAGAGGAGCCAGAGCGGTGGTGCAAGGGTTTGCAAGAGAAAGAGAGTACGAGAGGGAAGTGGTAGAGTATGAAATTTTTGGCGCGAAACAGAACAGAATGAAATAAATGGAAGTTTTAATAATGGTTCCTGTAAGAACGGTTATTAAAACATTGACAATTTTGATAACGGTTCTTTTTTGAACCGTTATTAAATCATGTTTTAATAACGGTTTTATGTCAACCGTTATTAAAATGGCCGTGCAAAATTTCACGTTGCACTTTTAATAACGGTTATTACCTACAACAGTTATTAAAACTTCTCGCGCATTAATTTTTCACGCATTTGATGACGGTTTTGGAACTATCGTTATTAATGTGCCGTTATTATTTCCTGATTCCGTAGTAGTGGGAGTGTTAACCACGTGAGGTGGTAATGTATCAAACAAGATGATTTGATGATGGTTGTTGGTCATTGCATGAATGGCTCATGCTGCCTTTAGGTGGGTGACATGGAGAGATGACATCACATGGTGAGGGGAATTAGGAGGTTGACACTAGAAGAGGGCTAGCAATGTGAGCTTGTAACACCCTAGTGAATTATAGAAGACAAAACATAAAACGCAGGTGTGCTACTTTCCATTTATCATAAATGTGGCACTCCCTATACCTTGTATAAAATGGGCGCAACATGAAATTAATCTTGTACCTCGAAATCAGGTGTAGGAAGCACTTGATTTATCCATGATACAAAATACGAAATAAAGAGAATGGAACGTGTATAATGAGTAAAAAGGACTAAGAGTCCATAAAAAGATAGATATATCCATATAATCTTACCCTATACCAATTCTATTATGCACTCACAAAAGGCAGCATAATAAGAAAAGTGACTTGTACAACTAGTGGCTTATCTTTTGGAAACAATTATTTATTTGTTCGTAAAAGTTTTTATCAATAGATATATATTTATGAAAAAAGTGTCGATAAAAACTCTGTTGGTAAAAGTATTACTGACAAAAAAATATTATTTGTTTGAAGAAGTGAGTAATACGAACATATATATCTTTCAATATAAATATTATTAACTATGCTTATTTGTTGGTAAAACCTTTTTCCTACATATATTATATGTTGGTAATACTTTTTCCAACACAAATTTTCTCCTAGAGAAACTTTTTCAAACACATATTATCTATCGGTAATACTTCTTCTAGCGCACATTTCCTATTAGCCATACCTTTTCTAAGACATAGTTGGTGTGTAATGTTTTTTCCCCTAAATATTCCTGGTAATATATTTTCTACCACAAATTATATGTTGGTCACATATTCCCTAGCAAATATTATATTTTAGTGAATCTTTCTTCTGATACATATTATTTGTTGCTACACATTTTCCCATATATAATTTTTTTTGTTAACAATTTTTTTCCACCACTTGTTATTTCTGATGATATACTAGTATAATCAAAGGTAAAAGTATTATACACTTACATACATACATATATGTGTGTGTAATTGAAAAATATTTATAATGTAAACTAAAAATCCCATGAAACTCTATAATAAATAAACAAAAGTGTACAAGGGGGTAACTCTCCTTATTGGCATGCCATCAATTGATGGTTCTACCTACGGAGAACTTTAAAATCAGTTGCAACAACTACTGTTACAAACCATTAGCATTTATAAGTGTTATTTAACTTGCTAGCATACGACAAAACAAACAAATAAGAATCCTCTTTTAGTACAAAAATCCTAGGTGATGGTTTCTAACATCATAATACCTACTTGGTGGCTAATGATTTGAAAACTTGTACTTGCATTCACTAGAAAAATCTAACTACAACCCCTTGATCAACTAACTAACTTGCTTCGAGTAAAGGTGACACACAACTATAGTAGAAACAAATAGTTTTAAAGTCTTTAGCATCTAGTACACAAATGGTAGCTCATGTTCTAGCCTTACTAGTTCCAAGAATGGTCACCAAACATATTAGAGGAAGCTAAAGAAAATAACTATCATTCTAACATTCCCTTGTTATTCCAGTAGTAATTACCAACACATGCATATCAGTGATCAAAAACAAAACTATAAGCCACACAAACTACTATTAGAAACTCATATATAGTATTTACAACAACTAATCCATGCATCTAGTACATAGGCCACACTAAACACCCACACTATCATGACATACACAATTTGCTTTTACCTCGTCAATAGATTTATTAAACTTAACATACCAACCAAATTGGAGCTTTTAAATACACCAATTTTTATAGTGAGCATAAATTTATTTCACCCCCTACTAATTCACTTTAGGGAAACAAATATAAGGATAGTAAGCACATTTTCATTATAATTTCTACCAGTCAATCTCTGAGAGTGCCAGTGAATTGGTTAGGCAAACCAGTTAATTGATACGCTTGAAATTTATATTTTTATTAGAATTTCCTACCCATTACAAAACCAATACTAATTTATTTTATTTCAATATAATTTTAAGCACATTTTCAAGGATTTTAGGACTAGTAATTGTAGCACTAAATCCTTAAAAGAGACTTTGTCCTCAAATTCCACAATAGAAACATTGTTATAAGGTCAAAGAATAAAAAAACCCTATGCCATCAACAAAGAGGAAAATAAAAACCAAATCTTAGTACATGGACATAGCTACGCAAATAACTCTGGATACTTCATCTTGATCTCCTTCTTAGACTCCCAAGTGGCCTCCTCCACTCCATGGCATGACCACAAGACTTTCACTTAGAGCTCCTAAGTCTTTGTATCCAGGATCCTCAGTGGTCATTCCTCATAAGACAATGCCTCATCGAGCTCAATTGTCTCAAGCTGAATGATGTGAGAAGGATCTACCATCTACCTCCTTAACTTAGAGATGTGGAAAAAAATATACACATTACAAAAAACAATAGGTAAGGTGAGATGGTAAGCAACCTCACCAACGCCATCCAAAATCTCATTTGACCCAATATATATTAAGCTTAGTTTACCCTTCTAACAAAAATACTTCACTCCCTTGGTGGTAAAAACCTTCGAAAGAACTCAATCACCCACCTCCAACCCATCTGCCCTCCTCCATAGATCTCCATAACTCTTCTACCTATCTTGTGTAGCCTTTATCTGATCTCGAATAACCTAATCTTCCAGTGTCCTCTACCATCTTTGGTATCAACACAACTATCTCACTTAAGTCACTCTAGTATAAGGGATTATGGCACTTCCGTTTATAAGGTGCCACAAAAAGTTCCATCCTAATGCTTGCAAGATGACAAAGTTATAGGAAAATTCTACCAAGTCTAGACGATCCTCCCAAGATCCTTGAAACTTGAGTATGTACGCCTAAAGAATATCCTCCGAACACAAAATAGTGTGCTCAATCTGATCATCTATAGCCATATGGAAGGAACTATTCATCTTCAAGTGTGTATTGAAAGCTGCTTCCAACTTCTACTGGAAGTACAATATGAATATTCAATATATATTTGAAAAAACGTCTTTAGGCACCCCATAGTACCACAACACATGCTTCTCATAAGCACTGGCTATCTGCTCTATACTCTAGGTCAACTCAATCAATATGAATAAAGCTAACTTAATTAACGTGTCAACTACCACCTAAATTGAATTTGAGCCACTATGGGTCATAATCCAACAACAAAGTCCATAGACATGTTATCTTATTTATTTATCCAATGGCTCAACTAACCCCGTCAGATAATTTTATTTATCCTTGACCTGTTGACACGTCAAGAACCTAGTTATAATGTTAGCATCCACCCATTTCATATAGGACCACAATAGATCCACTTTAAGTCCTTGTACAACTTATTGCCCTTGGTAAGGATGGAATAAGGCACGCGATGACCATCCTACAGAATCCTTATTTTAGGCTCCCCACAACTCTATAGGATACACCATCTTCCTCCAAAATAGATACTACCAACCCAAAAACTCTAAAACCCTATTACTTTGCCCTTTAATATAGCATGCTTGATCTGCTTGAGCATGACATCACATGGATAACCACCTCGAATCTCATCAAAGATGGTTAGTGTGATCAAGAGAGCCCTTATCCTTGTCTTAAGTTCCCAAAATCCAATAATTTCTATGCCTAAGCCCTAAAGATCTTGCCAAATTCGGTCCCAAGTAGTGTGAAGTCTTTATACTAAGAGCATCTGCCATGACGTCAGCCTTACCCTCGTCATAGGTCAACTCCATATTATAGTCCTTAACCAACTCCAGCCATCTTCTCTATCTCATGTTCAACTCAGGCTGAGTGAAGGTATACTAAAGGCTGTTATGGTCTATGTAGAACTTACTCTAAACTCCATATAAGTAAAATCTTTAGATCTTTGGGGAAAAAAGCAACACAGCCAGCTCAAGGTGACGAATGGGATAGTTCTGTTCATGCTCCTTCAATAGGCGATAACCATATGCCACTACCTTCTTGTGTTGCATCAAAACAGGTAAAAGACCAAACTTAGATATGTTGCTATACACCTCAAATCACTCCATACCCTACAACAAGGTATGAACTATAGCTAAATTTAACCTCCTTTTGAGCTCCTCAAAAGCCTTGGCATGCTTATCATCCTAATAAAAGCATCATGTCTTCTTAAATAAGGTATTTAATGGATGAACAATTTTTAAAAAAATTCTAAACAAACGGCCTATAGTAGCCTTCAAGTGCTAGAAAATAGCATATCTCCCTGCAGTCGTTGGTGCTAACCACTTTGATATGGCTATAATCCTTGAAGGATCTACCAACACATAGTCCTTTAAGATAACATGAAGAAGGAAAGATACTTCGTGTAGCCAAAACTCATACTTTGAGGGCTTAACATATAACTAATGAGTTCTCAACAATGTTAAAGCTTTCCAGACGTATTGCTCAGGTTTATCACATGTCCTGGAGTAAATAAAGATATTATTCATGAAGACCACCATGAACTAATTAAGGTGTTGTTGGAAGATGCAGTCATGAGATCCATGAACACCATTGGTTTATTTGTGAGTCCGAAGGACATTACGGTGAAATCATAAAGACTATACCTAATCCAAAAAGCTTTCTTTGGCATATCCCCCTCCAAAATAATTAATTGATGATATCCTAATCTGAGATCTATCTTTAAAAACACAATGGTCCTATGTAGCTAATAAAAAAGAACATCAATCTAAGGTACAGGATAATGCTTCTTCACCGTAACCTAGTCTAGTCCCCAATAATTGATGTAGAGTCTCAACCCACCATCTTTTATCCTCACAAAAATGATTAGTGCTCCTCAAGGTGATATAGTCGATTGAATATACACCTTCTTAAATAAATCCTCTAACTAAGTGTGCAACTCTACCATCTCAGTCGGTGCCAGGTACTATGGCACCTTCTACATAGGCTTTATTCCTTATAAAAGGTCTATCATGAAGTCTATCTCAAGCACTAGTGGCATACATAGAGTCTCATAAAAAATACATTTGGAAACTTTGATACCGCTGGGATACTCTTAATAAATGGCTCCTTAATGCCCAGATCCTAAACAATACATAAATAAACAGGGTACCCTTTCTATACCAATGCACTAAGAATAACTGGGACATCATCCTTACTAAGGGCATAGGCTTCTGTCTCTTGTAACAGACTCTAACACCCTATGGTCCCTGAAGAACTAGATGCTCCTGTGTGCAATCGATTATAGCTCGATACCACGCGAGCATATCAATTTAAAGGGTTATATCGAACTCAAAAAGTTAAAGCTCTAAGAGATGTACCAAAAAATTAATTCTAATAATGACAAATGCCACATCTTTATATATCCTTGTATAAGGAAGTTTAGGCCCATAAGATAACACAAAAGAAGTCTCTACCCCTATCAGAAAGAATCATAGCCATCCTAGATAATAAAGCACTAGACAAAAAGGCATATGAAGCACCCATGTCGAATAACACATAAGATTGAGGGGAAGAAACTATCAACATACTCGTGATGACATCTGCCTGCTAGTCAGCCTTCAATAGACTCATCATATTCAAGTAACTACGTGCAGGTGGTTGTGTAGTACTACCTAAAACTTACCCTTCTTAAAAAACACAGGGCCTTTAAATCCTCTACTACCAAGCTATCCTACTATCTCCACTATCCATCCACTATGATCTCTAAACTGGAATTATTTCAAAGACCATACACTATAAATGTGCCTACCGTTATAGGACACTACCCTCGATTTTATTGCATTCAAATCAACAGTGCCACACCTTATTGCAATTGTGACAATGAACCAATTATCTATAATAACACTTCCTTTGGTGGTTCTTACCACACCATTGACAAATGACGCTCCTTATAGTCAATTGACTCTACGACCCTCCGTATAGTGGTACCGTCCTTGACTAATGAGTGCATGTGGCTTGGAACCTCTTCTCTCCCCCTTTGCGTTGATGACCCTCAAACCTCTACTTTGCCCATTACTAGGCATTTTGAGCCTATTCAATCATTGGTGCCTCTAAGGTATAGTTATACATAACCTACAAGTCTTGTGCACAAGCCCTAATAATATCTCCTATAGTTTCAGAATTGGCCCTTACTAAAATTGATGAACCTTCATTTTCTCATTAGCATTGACTTTGGAGCAAAGCACACCAGGTCCAAATAGTAGCTGAAGTACTCTCCTTCATAGACGTGGCTTGCTGTAATGACATAAACTCATCATACTTGGCAAAACGATGAAAATTTTCACAAAACTAGCTGATGGGTTCTACAAAAAGATCAAGTGTTGTGGCTAAAACAACACCCAAAGTTGGTTTCACAAACCAAAATGGACCAAAATTTACATATTAATCCTACCATGATGTTATTTCATGAAACATATCAAGAGATATGCTGCATAAATATAATCACATAGATACATGTTAATGTAGGCATTTAAACGAAATCATACTCAAACTCACAAATCATTCATAAAAGTAAATAAAACAATAATGCTAGATTTCAAAAAGAAATTCTACTATATGCTTGAATTCTAGGATACAATTAGCCCATGTTCAATATAAAAGCATCACCAACAACATGGAACCACAAGAGCAACCAAACCTCATTCTAATTGAGGATAAGAATGCCTTACCTTATAGTAATTTTTCTAGCATAAAACTCCTACTTGATGGCTATCTAGTAGGACCTTGATTCATAAGAGAATAAATAGTCAAAAAAAGTTAAAATTCCTTTTTAAAACTCCTTTAAAATCAAAGAAAATTAGAAGATGAAGAAGAACAACAAAATGTAACCCCAACTCTTTACAAGAAACATAATTCAAAGGAAAATGAAACTAGAATCTTTGATATTTCTTAAACTATAATCCTTCGTTGCTTAAGAGAAACAATGGAGGTCTAAAGCCAATGCTCAAGGAAGAAATATGGAACAAGATTTTATCCAAGGGAAGAAAACAGGAGCTAAGCCTCTATTTGTTTTCTCACTAGATGGAAAATGGAAGAAGAATGGAAAATACTATGAGCTTAGCAATTTTCACTAAGGGAATGAAATAAGAAAGAAAGAACAATAGTAAAGAAATATAAATGAATCAGAAATAGAGCGTACAGAAGTGAGGACTTGTCAAAATCTATAAGAGAGAGAGAGAGATAAAACTGGTATGGTTGAGTGTGGGCAACCAAGAGGTAAAGGAAAATATATGGAGTGATGGAGGTTCAGTAGAGTGAGGAAGAGACATGGTAGAAGGTATGTGAGTTAAAGAAAGGGTGTATGAAGTCAAAAATATAGTGCAAATACTAGAAGAGAGAGTGGATAGTTAGGGAGAAGAGAGAAGGTTATGCCTCAAAATATGCTTTTTGGAAAAAATTAGCTAAACAAAATCATAGAGTGACCTAAATATAGTAAAACTAATCCAAAACACCAAGATATCCTCATTAGCATAAATATATTCTAATTAGAAGTTTTCATAAACATTAGAAAGAGATTCGAATCAAAATCAGAAAAGGATCTAAAATCACTAAATAACTAGTCAATCGGATTTTTTAAATTATTTCATATCAATATAATTTAAAATTATTTTGAAGGATTTAGGAATAGGTTATTGTAATACTAAAATATATATTTGATGTTTTATTTTTATTTGGAATTTATTCTAACACTAATGTTTGTTGGTACTACTAACATTTTTCCCAACATATGAAATATTTTTTAATACTTATATGCTGGAAAAAGTTACTTTTCTAGTAGTGCATGCTCGTGACGTGTTCCTCACTTTCTATAGATTTTATCCCACTTGATCATACCATTAAATTTCCAAAACAATATTATTATCATGAAAATATCAACCATGAGTTTTCATACTTTTACACATTACACACAAAAGCCCTAACTATGACCTGTATCCTTACAAAAAACATATTTTATCTCTATGCACATATACCCCAAGAATCCTCCTACATGAACAATGAAAAGTCACCTAAAAATCAATAATAATACATCATAAAAAAATAGGAAAACAACTAATAATGATCTTTAGAAAAAGGAGGGTGGAAAAGGAGCAAAACAACTCATGAGGGAAGTGTGATAGAAATGGAGATGGCTACATAACAATGTAGTGCAATGAGGGAGTTTTGTGAAGGATTCATGGAGCTAAGGGCTTCTACATGAGTTCATCACATTTGCGGGCATTATGTAGCATGAAAGACTCACTTTGGTGGGTGTTTATGAGTGAGGTTGGGATAGTTTGGAGGATTGTTCCACGTGAGGTGTGGATGCTGAATAGGTTATTATGTAAGTTATGGACACACCAAAAGAGGACCAGAATGATCTTCTAATACCAATAAGGCTAAGTAACATGAGATGCTCGTGTAATAAAGGAGGTGTAGGGTGAGGTTGAAAAAACTTAATGCCCAACAATGGCCAAATTTGACATAACAACATAGAAGGAATATATGGGAATGGAGAAAGAGTCTGGTAGGAGTTTGTGGAAGTTGTAAAAATGGAGTAAGGTGTTGCTGAAAGGGGCATTTATAGATGTAATGGGGGTCAGGTGTAAACAATTTTGAGTCGCTACAGAGGTGTAAGGTTTTGGCACTTCATGCTAGTTAGGAAGGAAAGAGACAGAGCATAGTTTACTGATTTATTAAGGGCAAGCACATGGAGTAAGGGAAATCTACTCCCATTTGAGTTTGGGGTAAGATTTCGTGGATCAGGTTTGGGAAATTTTTGCTGGATAAGGGGAGGACATGTTTTGGGCCCCATCTCCGAACTTATCCTGAATATTTTGTTGGTATATTGTTCATATAGCATCCCCATTTTTCACTACCAAAAAATTTCATTAAAATATTTTGTGAAAGAAGTAAACATTTAGAAAAAGAGGGTATTAGAAGTGTACTTGACATAAGATAGAAGTCCACTACCTACCCTACATCAAATAAAAGGCTTAACCAACCAAATGCCAAAACAAAAAAGTGCACACATAATAATTTGATTGAAACAAATTCCAAAATGTTTACAATGAGTGACCATAATGGATTCCTGGTCAAATTGTTAAAGCATATATATTAAAAGTATAAAATTACAAAACACGTGTTGGGGCATAAAGCCGAAACCAATACCACGGTCCCTTGCGGAGCCTACCAAAACCTTCAAGATGTCCTTACTCACAATCCCCAAACCAACTGAAGTAGACTCTTTTACTAGCTATCCTAAGAAGCTTGCACATGAGGCTCTGCTCATAGGAATGTGAAGGTGACCAAGCAAACAAGCACATTAGTACGCTATATATTGTGTAAGCTAAGTTGCTCTGTTAATGTGTATAAGCATGCTAATTATCAATCATGAAATTAATAGATGACATGCATCATGAAAGGCTTGGTGCATATAAGTAAAAAATGCATAACACATGCCATCATATTCAACATCATCACAGTATAGACATTATGCTTAAGATACCATAGAACTTTCACATAACCACTTACATGGGTGATATCATAGAGTAGCCAATAACCCCTATGATTATTTCCATCTATCCAATTTCATTAAGGTATGCCATCCATTTATGCATATAAGATAAAGGACAATCACCCTAATTAATATTCCATACCATAACCGGTTAATCAAGTGCATAACCAACTTTAACCATTTACTTAACCATATCATCACTTCCATTACATAGCCAGTTGTCAACCATTTATTTGATTATCATTCATAGTTATTAGCTAGTAATTACCAACCATATTTTATTATCATTGAGTGATGAAATATGCAAAACCCTATAGTCTTAAATACCATGGAAGTCAAAAAAAATAAGGAACATAAAGTTTAGGTCGAAACCAATCACCAAGTGGATGTAAGCCTAGGCTTAAGCTAATCACAAAAATGGACATAAGTCTAGGCCAAACCAATAAATATAGACATAAGTATGAGCTGAAGCCAACCACCTAGGTAACAAGACCCTTTAGTATTGATACCCCCTAGTATATTATCAGTGTCTAGAGTAAGGCACCGGGACTTCTCATGTTCTAACTTGAAGGTAAACTAACCCCAGGTAGTTAATTAAGGATCAGGTAACCCAAATCCATACTCCACTCAAATTCTTTTCACATTAAGGGATTAGTATTTTATTTCTAAGGATGGGTGATCATACAATTCCCATACAAGCAAATAGGGCAAATTCCTATATTAAAAAATTTAATTCTTTTATTTTTATTTTCCCAAAAATGTGGGTTATCCTATTTCCCCTAGCCAACTTTATTCATGTCCACCATATGGGTTTAATCATTTTCATACTGATTTCCATTATTCGTATCTCATTATTATCACTTATCATAAGTGAAGTACCTATTAATCCATGACAACATATGTACTTTATCCCATTAATAATCATGGTATAGTCCAAAGCATAACCTCAAATCAATACCAAACAAAAAGGAAACAAATCATGTAAATTAGAGGAGTTAGGCGATCAGTTTGCCCCAACCAGTCAATTGGCTACACCAACTAGTCAATCGGTTTTGGTCGACTAGTTAATTGGTTCAACTCAACTAGACTAAGATTTTTTCAAACTAATCAATTTCTTTAGGTAAACCAGTTGATTGGTTTAAGCAAAGAGTAGGACCAAAGTCATAACAAGAGTATAAGTTGATGGGTTGGATCTATTAGTCGAATGTTCTAGGAACCATTTCATCATTTTGACCTAATTGATTGATTGTTTTTCCCTTGCATAGCATCAAATCATGAATTTTATGCAAATTCTTGCATCAAAATCATTTCTAACCGCATTAGAACATATATGAACATCAACTAATATATTTCTAATAAGATTATCATGCATATCTCACTATAACATCATCATAACCTATTTTATCTATTTCATGCACTTTTCTCAACTTATGCCATTTCAAAAAGTAAATCATGCATAAAAATGCATTTCTTCATACCAAAATATATAAACCAACAAAAGATACTACCTTTCATGCAAGAACACATGCTAACAATTTTAGAGGAAGAATCAGATACTTAATGCAAGCTAAATCCTTTTAAAATTAGAAATTCTAACCTGTGAGAACTTTAAATTTTGAAACCTTTAAAACAAGAATCTTAACTCAGATATTATACAAAAATCTCATCAAATTTCAAATATGAAAGCTTAAGGATATAAGTACATAACACGAAGAAAAAATAAGGAAACGCTCAACTAGATCAGTCAATATTTTTTTCAGAATCTGACTCTACCTTGCTTAATGATTGAAACTAGAAAGTGCTAGGTAATAGATCTGAGGAATGTGAAAAATAATTTGGTAATGCTTGAAGTGTAGAGGGAAGAAAAGAGAAAGTAGAAATCAAGGGAATTTTTGTGGCTAAAGGAAGGTTCACTATAGGGATGTTTATGGCTAATTTTAGCTAACTAATGGAAGGGAAACACAGAGGGTTCTAAATCAATTCAAAACCCTACCATTAACCATTTGAATTTGATCAAAATAGATGTATTTGTCCAAGATTTACTGGCTTAGTCTCTACAGCTCAAATGGTGACTCCGAGGGAATTCAGGTCAATTAAACCAAAATTAGATTATATGAATGAACAAATGGGAGGTTAGAATGGAATAAATCTTCCAACTGCTGAGAAGCATACCTGTGATTGAAGAAATCGATCTTAAAATTGGGTAGATGAGATAGGAAGAAAAAGACAATAGCTAAGCTCATATCTCTAGCACATTTGTCTCAATCAACCTCTAGAATAAATTAAGGCATTATTTCATGTTAAATGCATCATAAAAATTGTTAAGAATCTGTTAGGGACAATCAGTATGAGTTGGTAAGGTTCCATTTAGGTGTAAAGAATTTTTCAGGAAAATCTAACTCAAAAAAATATGTCGAGCTTGACAAACCAATCGATCGGTTTAGGTTGACCAATCGACTCTTTTATCCCCGTTCAATTTATTTCTCCTAACTAGTCAATCGACTTTCTTGAGAAAAAAAATAAAATTTATTTCTCCCAACTATTCATGGAGCCCCTCAATCTGGTTGCCAATAAAACTCAATAAACTCCATTTTTTATCATGATGTTAAATCAAACATTGCTTCAAATCAAATCATATCATAAAATAAAAGTCAGAGGTCCAAAATTGGCACCGTTTCTTATTTAATCATCTTATAAAATATAGGGTATTATAGTTTAAATAAATATATATTTTTTATATATAATATAATTTATAATGTCATTATAAAACAATAAGATCATGTATTAATGATGAGTTCTAGTTTTAGGTATCAAGTTGGGTTTCATTATCAGAGAATGAAATAGGGATGGGGAATAGATTGGGCATTAGCTTAGGTATGGGGATTATGGTGGGGATTCCATGATAAGAAAAAATTAGGGATGAGAGTGGGTTTAGGGAATATTTTTGTTATCTAGATTGAGTATGGGGATGACATCCCCATCCCTAATCCACACATTGCCATACCTCCCTCATCTGCTCCATGGTGACTCTATAGGATCATCATATGCATAATTGAGCTTGTACAGGTTTGTCATAACTTAATGTCGAGAATTTGCAAAGGTACCTCCTCAAAGGACAATGATTGATTCATCTTAATCTTATCAGGTCTAATCATGCGATAACAATATATTCCATATTCAATCAAAAGGAAAAAAGTGAGAGGGTATAGATGCTACAACGATCAACAAAATGATCAATGAAACAAGGGTAAATGTTGAGTTCACACAAGAAGAGATGGTCTCTAAGGTTAACAATGCAACCACGATAGGGAATCAAGGTTGACAAGTCACGGTACTACCCCCCTAAAAGAGGTCCCTAATGAGGTCAAAAACTTTAAAAACTATGAAGAAATGGGCAATGGAGACAAAAGTGCTAAGGGAAAGGATGCGGAATAGAATGAAAAAGCATAACAAAGCATTAAATGAGAAACCCTACTCTGAAGTGCGTTCAACCCAAAGATCAAAATAGGATAAGTGACGAGTCCACATGTAATGTTGATGCAAAAAGAAGAAGGGAATGATTAAATCATCTATGACCTAATGTGTCGTGATCCAAAGACTACTAGAGGATGGAGCTTTTTCTCTTTGATGATCTTGGAAACCTACATTATTGCACTTCATGATTTAATCCTAGATTTTAATGGTTAATAGATGGTACTATATAGGTATCCACAGTGGGGACTCTATGAATTAAACCTCTCAATGCTCAACATCTTCATGACATTGAAAGATAGACTCCTCTCGAAGAGATCACATCTTCTAATGACCCACTACAATTACATCATTCCATCATGAATGCTCCTAATGCATAAGCAACAAGGGATCTTCTACAAGCATAGGCTATCTTCATTGTGAAAACCTACTTGTAATCTTACCCAACGCACTATAGCTAGGTGGAGAATTGGTACATCCTCAAATTCATGCATAGCGTCTCTATATGACTTCTCATAGAGATGTAAAAGAATTCCAAAAAGGAGAGCATGTTTGTAGATGTGCTACCTCACCGCGATTCATAATGTGACTAATATGTAAAGTCAAATCATCTTAAGCTCGAACATTTAAACCTTTTTAGGAAAACCCTAGCTTATTAAGCACATAATAACAAATCACACATAAAAATACTACTCATGCTACACATTTCTCCATTCCTCATAATGTTAAACCAAAATTTAAAATATACTACAAAAAATTTTAAAATCTTAGGATCATGAAAATTTTTAACGAAAATAGATTCTAAGAGAACAAAAGCTTCGATACCATCTATAACAACCCCATTTTATAGCTATTAAAATGTTAGGTATAAGGAAAAAATAACCATGTACCAAGAAATTAGTTGTGGAAAGCACTTGATTCCATAGTGATACATGATACAAAATAGAGACAATGGAAGAAGACTAATGAAAACAATGGACTAAGAGTCCATAGAAAGATAGAGATATCTGAATAACAATATAGCATACAAATTTGATTATGCACTCTTTAAAGGCAATTGCATTAAAAGTAGTAATAAACAATCATGTGAAAAACAAGGCGGTATCTTCTTGTGAAAATGATTAGTACCCATGAAAAGGATGGTATGTACACTACATACTGAGTAAGAAAATAATAATGTTGTAGAATATAGATTTTCATGTAGAAAAATAAGCTTGAATTATAATTAAACATGATATAACACAAGAGGAGAATTGAATTTGAATTCCATTATTAGGTATATGCACAATCTATTTCATATTCACATAGATTGCAGGACCCTACAAAATGCTTTTGGTGGAATTATGTCAAAAATATATAACCCTAGAATAAAATGCTCTTGGGCACTATTTAATCACGTGGAACGAACTAGTACAACCCCATGACAAAATGATCCTAGCCACTATTCTCATATGGTAGAACAAAAAGAAACAACTTGTATTGACTCAAACAATCTTTCACTTTAAATATTAATATTTTTTTCATTATTATTTTTTTCAAGATCTTGTTCTTATTACACTAAGTGTAAGGACCCCATTATTCTAATATACTGGAATAGATTGAATTACTTCGCATGGCAAACAATACCTACCAAGGCATCATTTTCTTATTACTATTCATAAAATGGTCTAATGGTCTGAATCACCTCAATGAAAAATGCTCCTCACCCACTATTATCGACTGGTGGAACGAACACAACACTTCGATCTTGACTCATATAATCTTTTACTTTAAGAGATTAATATCATATCCATTATTTCATATCTCATCTTCATATGTAGAATGCACATATAAATATGCTAGACAAATAATCAAAAACCTAATTTAATTACTCAAAACACATGGAACACAACCACATGGAGTTTGGGATAGTCCTCTAAAGAAACAGACCATATTAATCTTAAGAAAATTCTTGTTCGACAAGGTGATCTTAACTTCTTCCATAATTCTCATTTCAGAAAAAAAAAATTAAATACAAACTCCTAAATAATGATTATTAAAAAGATATCTAAAATTCTTGGTCTAAATCAAGTATCTTATAAAAGTGATAATAGAATACCTCTAAGGTTACTATTCCCAATACCTTATAAAAAGCTAATTTTATAAGTTAAGGATAACATTTCCAATAAGACTCATAAGGCCAAAAAAATTATTTCACGTTCCTAAGATACCATATGGTTTAACAACATGTCTGAAAATAAAGGTTTAACTCAAATGTTTTATACATGCAATAATAGGTCTACCTCTACAAAACCATAATATTACATGTTAGGCATAACTACACCCATAAGTCTAAAACTACCACAAAAGTCGGTACAGGTTCCCAAAATCACAAAGTTAACATCATATCAAAGAATCAAGATGTAATGATAATGTTCTACACACACAATAATGACTCTGTCTCTAGGATTACTTTTCCCAATTTAAGTAGTTTTCTCATTTTATTAGACATAGGCCATTCATAATTGCTCCATATATTCCATATAGTATATTTAAATATTTTGAAACAAATTAAGAGAATAAAATACAAATGATTCCATACTTCACATATATGAACAAAATTGCCCTCGAGATACCTTATAAAAAACCCTATATGTCCGATATTATTGATTTCAAACTTCCATTATATATCATCATGAAACAACTTGACAACACTCATTAACCATTTCACATGCTAGTCTAATG
This sequence comes from Tamarix chinensis, assembly GCA_030549775.1. Taxonomy (NCBI): domain Eukaryota; kingdom Viridiplantae; phylum Streptophyta; class Magnoliopsida; order Caryophyllales; family Tamaricaceae; genus Tamarix; species Tamarix chinensis. The sequence goes on from CM060181.1 coordinate 61,459,690, forward strand.
ACATGAAAAGACCATAGGTCATAGTAACACGCTTAGGGTGGCAAACTAGATATATCAACACATAAATTTGATACCACGTGATCATAACATAAACATACCTACCAAAAATTATTATCATAAGAGTGTCAAATATGAGTTTTCATAAAAATTTACTTATTCCATACGAAGGCCTAACTATGATGTATATCCTTACAAAAAAAGTCTCTAGTCTCTACATAGGCCTAGGCTTCTCCTTTAAAACCACCAATAAATCACCTAAGAGTGAATAATAAGACATTATTAGCTATTAAGAAAATAAACACAAAATGTAGATATAAGGTGAAGGAAGGTCAAAAAATTTCAAAACCAAAGAAAAATAGGTTAAGGGAGAAGTGTGGCATAAATAGAGGTGTTAGTGTGAAGAACTGGCACAAAATACTATGGGGTTGCATTATGGACTTATGGACATTAGGGCACAGTAGTTGAGATCATCATGTTTTTCAGGGTGGCATAACATGAATGCATAACCTTGATGGTTGTTCGCAGTGTGAGGTTTAGCTAGTTTGGAGGATGGTATTACTTGAGGTGGGGATACTAAAGGGGCTTGTTGTGTGGCTTATGGACATAGCTAAGGAGTAACATAAGCTTCTAACTTAAGTGAGGATGAGTAATGTGACATACTCACAAAATAAAGGTGGTTTGATGTGAATTAACACAACTGCATAGAAATGCACTACGTAACAGTGGCAGAATTAGACTAAATAGCACACAAGAAAAATAACAGAAGGGAGAAGGAGTCCAGGGAGAGTTTGTGGCAGATGTTAAAATGGAGTAAGGGGTATTTATATGAGGTATGTAGGTGGGGTGTACAAAATGTGGAGAAATGGCTGAAGTGGATTGTTAGATCATAGATTGAACATTTCACACTAGTTGGGGAGGAAAGGCATAAGACATGGCTAGTTAATTTGTTAGGACCACGTGTAGGGAGGAGGTAAAGGCGTAGGAAGGTAGTGGATGGGAAGGGAATGGAAAAAGGCCATACATGCCTTGAAGAGGAAAATGGAGCATGATAATTGGGATGAGGAGAAGGGAAAGAGAAAGAAAGTGGGGAAAGGAAAGAGAAAAGAACAAACAAAAAGGAAAAAGGAAAAATAATTTGGGATTGTAATTATTATTATCTTTAAAGTTATGATTATATTATTAGAGTAAATTTTTTTTATCAATGATCAAAGGACAAGTTAGGTTAAAATATCAAACACTTATATTTAGGGTTAAAACTATGTTTAGATTTAGAACAAAGGAATTAGTGTAAAATAAAAATGTTAATTAATTGAGATTAGGATTAGGTTAAAATATTATTTACTAGGGATTAGGGTTAGAGAAATTTTTGGGTATTACATCACTAATACATTAAAAGACTCTTCATCCTTGAATTTAATAAGGTCAGGTTAGGGAAGAAGAGAAAAATGATTTAGGGAAAGGTGATATTTATGGTAATGTCTACGGGAGTTGACACTACAGTAATGGTTACTACTCCTTTAAAAGAGAGACAACTCCAAAACCTAATGCACATATATTGAAAGGCTACGGATTCATCTCATACATGTTTTTCTATGTCTCCTAGGGCCCCAACTCTACTCCACAACTACTCTAAAGAATTTTCATAAGTAAAACTAAGCTCAAAAGGGAACATTGAACCTTAGTATCAAGAATCTGCAGAGCAACCTACACATAATAGAATAAATCATTTAGCTTATTTTCATCGAGTCTGATCATGCAAGATCAATATACGATGTATTCATTCAAAAGGATAAATAGTTAGGGGGTTTAGAGGTTGTAATGATCGAATAAGTGATCAATGAAAAAATGGTTAGAAAGGGTAATGGTAGAGTGAGCTGAACCAGAGATTGTCTCTAAGGTTAAAAAGAAACCATGATAAAGAAACTATGTCAACATGTTAGGGTACTATCCCAATAAAAGATGCCTCTATTGAGCTCAAAACATCCCAAAACTGCTAAAAAGAGGGTGTTGGTGACAAAATTTGATAGGGCAAGCACACATAATAAAAGGAGAAATGATAGCAAACACTCCAACAAGAAATTATAATTCAAAGTGTGACAAGTAAATTATCAAAAGAGTGTAAGCAACAAAACCACATGCAATGCTGATGCAAAAGAATAATGGGTTGGGAAAATTATCCCTTACTCAATGTGTCAAAATCTAAAGACTACTAGATGGCTACCTTATTTCTCCTTGATGATTTTATTCTTGTTTAGATGATAACTTGTATGTCTACTCTAATGTTACTAGAATATCGTTTGGCAATGATAGTATAATTTTATTAGGTGGTGTTTCCTTTTATTATTTTAAAATTAAATTCAACACTTTTCAATATAATATATGTTTCAAGACTTTACATTAGATTTCAGTTCTAATATAAATTATAGTGAAGCTCCAATAAGGATGATCGAAGGGAAAATGTATCATCCTATGCCATGGCTTCCGTGCGAGGTATTTACCATAGAAAATTTTATCCTTCAAGTAGTACTAATTTTGAACTTAAATAAAGACCCCAAAATAAAGATCCATTTGGATCTAAATATTCTAAAGAAGAAGAATAAATTAGAAAGATTATTTTATCTACCTCTATTATTTTATATCACACATTACTTAATTTGATAAAAAAATATTACAATAATAAAATTATAAGCGGGTGAAAATAAATGATTTTTTATTAAGAATAATTTTCTACGAGGAGTCATTAATAAATTATGCACGAAGGTGGTTGCCAATCACTTGTCTGTGCCTTGTCTCTGAGACTAAGGGCTAGATATTCGTGATAGCAATTTAGTTATAGTATAAAAATAATAACTAATAGGCAATATGGTTTAGTTTTTATAAGTGATAAAGGCACACAACCTATGAAAAAAGAACACTTCATGTGCTTATGACCTTTTACCCCAACCCTCTATTCCACCCGGATTGTCACCATCCTCCACAATTAATGGAGGGCTCTTCTTCTTCTCTAGGCCTCAAAGAAAAGGACTTCCAATGATGATGAACCTTGGGATGCCACTATGTCCCTGGCACTCTCACAAACACATCAATCATAGTTCACAATGGAAAACACTTGGTTTAAAGGTTTCTCTCTCTAGGATATACTCAAGAGATGGATAAGAAAGGTCATCTTTTTGGATGATGATGATCTGAAATGGTGCAAAATTAAGGATCAAGAAGATAGAAATTTTATTGATGACTTATGTGTGGAAGGAACTTAGTACCCTGAAATTTGATATACAATGATGGAGAAGAAGGAACTAAGGCATCCTTGGCGATGCTATATTATCATCAAACCCATGGGTTGCAATTTGCATTACAAGATTTTCTACAACAAACTCCAAGACATCTAGACACTAGCAAGGACTTATGAACTGATTAATCTTGGCTTGAATTCTACCTTGTTAAACTATGAAAACTAGCATATTATGATCACATCCTTAAAGAGGGGCCATAGGTGATTCACTACCAGTACCTGTTCGTTAGGAAGTGGGCACCAAATTTACATTTATCCACAGATCTTTTCTCTTCCACCATTGTCTTGATTAGGCTTCTAGAATTACCCATCGATTACTATAGGGATTCTAAGAAATTGTTGGACATTGGGAGTTTAATTGGTAAGTTTATGAAAGTTTATTATCATACAAGTTCAATGTTAAGAGGTATTATTAAAATAGATAAGCGAAACCTTTTCTTATGGAGGTATTACTTGGGCTTGACCCTTTATAACATAAAGTATGAGGGTATTAGTTTAATTTGGGTTTATTGTGTTTGATTCGGCCATTTTTAGGATGCTTGCTCTAACTCTCTTTAGGTCATTGAGAAGAAAAATATCGACGATGAATAGGTTGTTTTTAAAAATAAGATTTTCCAAGCAACTAGTGAATCTTCTCTATATAGACCTTGTATGGTGGTTTTTCGTAGAGGATGACATATATCTCCAATTAAAGCCACTAATACGGGTCACCTTCTAATATAGTGGATGTAAAATTTTACTATTCTTCCATGAATATTCATCATAAACAAAGTAATCATCTAGCAAATAATCAGTCTCAACACTTTCCTTCCTCCTCCTGCTTTATGGCTCTCTCTACTCTTGTGGAGAATGTACTGATTGAGGACTTTGTTTACAGGAAGCTATCAGAATCCATCAAAATTTTCTACAGTAAGAGTAAATAGAATTTGGATTAGTAGGATGTTGTCTTTCAAGTCAGGCTAAGTTCAACTCACTAATGTGGAAACTCCTATGCAAGGCACACCGAATGTTAGGAGCACCCCTCACGTAACTATGCAAGACCCAAATTCTCGAGGTTTTTATGTTATTAAGCAAATCCTTCAAACCAAGTTTTTTGTCCTTAATAAATAATGTTTAGCTATCAATAAGAGATCTTCAACTAAGGGCCCCTCATAAAACAAAATACTTACACAGGTCGCCCTTTGGCCCCTTTGATGAATAAGAACTTCAAGGCCTCCCAAGGTGCATAGGAAAAGGAGGTTATAAGGACACTTTACCCATTATTGAACCTTCTTCATTGTCGAAGCCCCATTACCATGGACTTGAATCTTGTCCATGAGTAGTAACATGATCACGGCCCAGATATCGCCTCGATGGGCATGATCACCTAAGATATTTTTCCCTTCGATTATTCCATGGCGCTATTTATAAAGTTGAAATTTTTTATATGGAATATCTAAAGTGTAGGGAATGGTTCTTTCTACAATAACTTTTTCGATTTAGCTTCACATTATAAACCTTCCTTGATTTTATTAATTGAGACCTGTATTACTAGTCATAGGGTAGATGAAGTTGTTAAGAAGATTCGATTCAAAGGTAATGCTCGAGTTGAGGCTAGGGGACTCATCGGTTGAATTTGGCATCTTTGGAATCCAAAAATCATTCACATTTATTTCATTTATGCTTCCTCTTAGATGATCCAAACCCCACATTTTTGTAAAATGGTTGCATGAGAAGTTGTACTAATTTTTGAGCCTTTGATTTTGATTTAATGTTGTGAATTGGTTTGAAACAATGTTTTATTTGAAACCATATTGAAAAATGGAGTTTATTAGGTTTTGCATACAAACTAATCAATTATTTCCATGAATCAATTGCCTAGTTTTTCATTTCAATAAATTTTGTTCTCTTGACAAAATCAATTGATTGGTTGGGGGAAACTAATTGACTGGTGGTAGAACGGTCGACTGGTCGACCTAAACCGATCTACTAGTTTATTGAGTTGGGTATGTTTCTCAAGTTTAAATTTTTTTAAAAAAAAATTCCTTATCCTAAAATGGAACCTTACCAACCAACGCCAATTTGTCTGTAAGGCTTTCCTAACCATATTCATGATGTGTTTAACTTGAAATATTACCTCAATTTTATTTGGAGGTCTATTGGGACAATTAAGGGGGAGAGATAACCTCATCAATAATCTTCTTCCTCCTCACACCTCTACATGAATTTGGGGATCGAATGCTTCGATCATCGGCATGGTTCTAAGTAACTAGAAAACTCCTTCCATGCTGACCTTCCATGTGTTTATTCATAAATGATGATTATGGTCTAATTGACCTAAATTATCAAGAGCCACCATTTGAGCTTTGGAGAATAGATCAGCAAATTCGGACCAAATCTGCCCATTTTGATTGAATTTAAAAGGTCAAAGGTAGGGTTTTGAGTCAATCTTCAAACTTCACTAATTTCCTTTGATTGGTTAGCTATAAATAGCCCCAATAATCCATGCATTTCATCTTTATTTCAGCCACTGAATTTCCATAAGTCTTGCATTCCCTCTCTTTCTTCCATAATTTTAGCCTTTCCAATTAATCTCTCACACTCTTTTGATCTTATTTCTAGCTCTCTCTTATTTCAATTTTTAAGTAAGGAAGAGTTAAATTCTAGGAAAAGGTTGAGTAGTTCAATTTAGCACTTTCATTATTTTTGGGCTCAAGTTGATATATGCTTATTCTCTTCAATTTTAAGTTTGAAAATTTAAGATGTTTTATGCAAAATTCTGAGTTTAAGATTTCGTTTTTAAGGTTTTCAAAGCTAAGATTTCCTACAACTGGAATTTTTTATTTTTAAGGGAATTTTTCCTGCATTAAGTAAGTGATTTTTGCTTCTAAAATTCCTAGTAAGTATTCATGCATGTTAGGTGCTACATTTAGTAGATTTTTACATGTTGGAATGAAATAATATAGTTTGTATAAGTGATTGGTGGTTCGATAGCATGATTTAAGGAAAGAGCACAAAATTGGGTAAAAATAGGCTATGATGATTCCATCTTGAGAAATGCATATTAATTTGGTTGGAAATATGTTAGATTATGTTGTTACATGTTTTAATGTGGTTAAGAATGATTTATATGAAAGAATCTATATGAAATTTGTTATTTGCTACCGTGTTAGGACAAATCGACAGATCGGTTAGGTCAAACTGATCAACTGGTTCCTTGAATAGTTGACTGGTTAACCCAACCCATCGACTAGTAATCTATTAAATGTTTTGAAGAAAGTATAGTCTCGTTGAGTCAAACCGATCGACTGGTTGGGCAAACCTATCGACTAGTTCCACTGGTTTGCGTAATTTACTTCTTTTGAGTTCAGTTATGCTTTGAGGTCATGAATGATACTATACTATGATTATTATTGAGATAAAATATAGATTTTATCATGGACTATCAGCCTAAATTAATGATCAAAATGGATCATGAATTATAGAATACTCTATGAGTAATGAAAGGACTAAATGGGCATTTCATTTATGATAAGTGACACAATTAAGAAAAGAGTAATGAAACTCAGCTATGACTAGAATTAAATATATTGGTGGATATGAACAACATTGACCAAGGACAAATGGATGACCCACATGGTTGAGAAATTGGGAAGAAAATGATTAATATAGATTAACATGGAAATTACCTTGCTTGCTTTGTATGGGCCTTGTATGATCATCCATCCTTATTAATAAAATACTAATCACTTAAAGCGAAAGAAAGTTAACTTGAGTATGGTTCTAGGTTACCTGATCTTCGATTAGCTACCGCAGGTTAGTCTATCTTCTGGCATTTTGATGCCTTAGGGTGGGATCCTAAGAGGTTCTAATTCCTTACCTACTCTAGACACTGATGATGCACTAGGGGATATCGATATTAAAGGGTTTGGTTACCTAGATGGTTTGCTTAGGCCTAGAATTATGTCCACATTAGTTGGCTTCTGTTTTAGCCTACACTGTTGTCCACATGGTGATTAATTTTAGCCTGGAAATTATGTCCCTTATTTGGATTGATTTCTATGATATGAGAGATTATGGAGTGGTCATAATCCATGGCTCAATGATAATAAAATATGGATGGTAAATATTGATTGATTAATTATGAATGATGATTAAAATAATGGTTAATACTTTGTTAAGAAAGAAAGTAATGGTATCATTGATTGAAAATGAATAAGGTTGGATGATACACTTGGCTTATTGTTAGATTAACTAACTGGTTATCGAATGAGATATTGATTAGATGACTAATCTTTCACATGAATAGATAAATTAAGGGTATAACCTAACGAATTGGGTAATTGAAGATAAACCCTAGAGGTTACTTGAATTCTCTTTGCTATTACACATGTAACTACTTTTGCAAGAAGTTTTGTGTCTAAGCATGATTTAATCTATTTTTTTGGAATTATGCATGATAGTATATCTTTATGCACTCCTACCCTTATGTGTGGCCTTATCCTTATTTATGTTGTAATTTATATTCATTTATGGCAAATGGGTATATATTGTATGCATTGAGGGAACAACTTAGCTTACTTAATATGTAATGCACTAATGTATCCATTTGCTTGGTCACCTACTCATTCCTACAAGTAGAGGACCCTATGTAAGCCTTTGAGGATGGATAGTAAACGACCTACCTTATTTGGGTTAGGGCTTGAGAGCAAGGATATCCGCAAGGTTTTGGTTAGTTCATGATGGACTAAGGTTTTAAGTTAGGTGTTGTACCCTAAACTCATTTTGTTGTATCTCCGTATTGTATTCAAATGTATTTTGTAATGATTTGGTCAAAACCCATTAGGTACCTTTGATGTAAATACTCTCGAAGTTGTTTAATTAAACCTTTATTCTGTGCACTTCATTATTTAAGTGTTTTGATTGGTTTATTTTTATATCTGGTATAGGGTAGGTGGCAGGTGTCTATCTTGTCTCAGGTACGGTGATAATACCCCATTTTTCCTAGGTGTTTTCTACTTCCTCAAATGTTTTAACAAAATGTTCCGGTAGTGAAAAATGGGGTTGTTACAAGTTAGTCTCATAAAGTTTCTTGAAAGGTTTTCCATTGTTAAGGATTATTAAACTAATACCATAATGTTTTATCAAAGAATTTTATTAAAAGTTCCTCATTCTCACAAATAATTTTAAGTTGGTACCACAGGAAGCTATTAGTCTGGATTTGAAATTTGTTTCCTTGATTTTCTAACAAGTTTAATTATTTTAAACTTGGATGTCCGCGAGTGAGAGTTAGGTTTGGAATGTGTTGTACATAGCTTGTGCCTATTGTTGTGCGAGTATTAATACTTGGTATTCGAAATTCTAGCCCTAACTTCTTATAGTCATTAGGACGTGATGGGCGCTAATTGCTGCTACCAGTGTATCAAAGCTTTCATCGAGACCATCTGAGCATACATGGAGGGCCAAATCCAAACACCTCCACTAGTGGATGTAGCTACAGCAGCTGTAGAATATTAGCTTAAGAGGGTAGGGAATCATCACCCATAAATCTTTTAAGGTTAGGAGGATCATAGAATGATGGTTCCAAGACATAGAGAAGACTTTCACCACCTGTGGTTGTGCTGGAGACAGGAGGGTAAACATGGCTATCTATTATCTAAGGGAAAGGACGGAAGCATGGTGGTCGAGCATCCAAAGTAGGGGTGGAGCAGTTATGCAATCGGGGTTATTCTTGGAAGCTTTGCAAGCCTGAATCTACCCGAGCCATTTACAAATGGATTACGACGTGTTCATAGCGCTTTATTAGGGGAGCATGTCCATGGAAGAGTATTATACTCACTTCATGGGCTTGGTCCAATTTACCCCCAAGGTTGAGGCCCACAAGGTGATGCAAGTTCACCATTTCAAGATTGGATTGGGGATCTGATACCAGCAACTATTGGTGGGAGTCACTCCACTAGATATGGTCAAGATGTACGAGCAAGTTCTTGAGGCATGCCGAGTTATTCAGGTTCGGACTGCTCAATCAAGGAACAAGAGGAAGTGTGAGGGTCACTAGTATTCTATTGATTGGAAGATGGTTTTCTCTAGAGGTAGCTTGCCTCCAAGTTTTTGTTGGAGCATGGGGTCAACACCCCGATCTATAGAATTTTTTGGGGGTTATGCTAAGGAAAGGTGCTACCACTATAAGAGATGCAGGCCAAATGACCCTAGGTTGATTATAGAGGTAACAAGGTGATGTTCCATGGGTGTGGCATGATGGGGCATAGGTCATACTAGTGCTAAGTTGGTAGTGACAATATTTAGAGGACCCAAACTAGAGCTTAGAGCACACGATCTATCTAGCAGCCTTAGCAATAGATACAGAGAGTTTCTCCATTGATATCTTGTGCCACTAACCAATCTAGTCAGCTTAGAGGTCCGAGGACTCACCCTTTCCAGCATGAGCAAGAATCAGCTAGTGCCCTAGGAGTTCCATTGGTAGGACGTTCGAGTGTGATGAGTCATGCAAAGGCAAAATGCTAGTCCACTATGGTGATCGGTATGCTCTTTGTCTCTACTCATTCTACATGTGGTGAGCCTTCATGTATTTCCTAAGGAAATTGTGTCCAAGCGAGACTCCAAGTTCTTGTCACACTTTTTGTAGAAATGACAAGCCACCTTTAGTCTCAACTAAAGAAGAGTACAACTTTTCACCCAACTATGGATGGTTAGACAAAGAGGACCATTCAAACTCTAGAAGATATGACTTGGGAATGTGTATTATAATTTGGGGGAAGTTGGGAAGATCATCTAGACTCAATCGAATTCTCCTATAACAACACTTATCATGCTAGTATCAAGATGGCTCATTTTGAAGCCTTGTACAAAAGGAAGTGTCATACTCCCTCATGTTCAAGGGAGATCAGTGAGAGACTCGTGTTAGGACCTTAGATGATTAAGGAGATGACTAGGCATATCCTTTTGATTCAAGACTGGATGAGAATAGCCCAGGATCAGCTAAAGAACTGTGTAGACCTCAAAAGATAGACTTATGGTTATGAGGTGGGTGATAGAGTCCTTTTGAGGGTCTCTTCAACCAAAGGAGTTATGCGGTTTGGTAAGAAGTGTAAGCTTAGTCTATTATACATTAGACCATACGAGATTCTAGACTATATTAGAGAAGTTGCTTATAGCTTAGCTCAACCATTGGAGTTATCATGCGTGCACAATGTCTTCAATGTATTGCAGCTACATAAATATGTAGGAGATACTTCGCATGTTATCCTACTGGATTCACTAGAGCTCAAAGAGTCTTTGACTTATGAGGGGCACCGATAAATATCCTAGAGACCAAGATGAAAGAGATGCATACGAAGACCATCCTTTTGGTGAAAGTTCTATGATTGCGACATGGTATAGAGGAGGCTACTTGGGAGGCTGAGGAAGAAATTCATGCCAGGTATCCAGAGTTGTTTTCAGAGTTGATATCTTAAGTGTAAACATGTTTCTTTAAGGGAGGTAGCACTTTTTTACCATGAATGTGAACATGATGTGTGTTTGACCTTATGTGTAGTATGTTACCTAATCGTTATAGGCTTCAATGATGTAGCCTCTTTAAGGGGGTAGTGTTGTAATACCCCACATTATTATAAAATGGTTGAATGAGAATTTGTGCCAATTTTTGGGCCTTTGATTTTGATTTAATGCTATGAATTGGGTTGGAACAAAATTTGACTTGAAATCATGTTGAAAAATGGAGTTTATTGAGTTTTGTAGACAAACCAATTGACTGGTTCCATGAACCAATTAACTAGTTTGTCATTTCATCAAATTTGACTCTTTTGACAAAATCGATAAACTAGTTGGGGGAAACCGATCGACTGGTGGTAGAATAGTCGAGTGCTTGACCCAAGCTAATGGACTAGTTTGTTGAGCTGGTCAAATTTTTTGAGTTTGATTTTTTTGAAAAATCCCTTACCCTAAAATAGAACCTTACCAACCCATGCTAATTTGTTCGTAAGAATTTCCTAACTATTTTCATGATGTGTTTAATCCAAAATATTACCTCAATTTAATTTGGAGGTCTATTGGGATAGTTGAGGAGGAGAGATAATGTAACACCCCCAAAATTTACACTTTTTTTTGAAACAATACTTATAAATTAAAACCGTAAATTCTAGGGATGTTACCGCTACACTTAGTACCAGACCGGTTCACTCCTACCATTCTAGTACCAAGTGCTAAGGCTAAGAAAACAACTCATAATATTAATAAATAGTCCAAATTCATAAGTACGGGAATCAGGTACGCATCAGTCTTTACACAATCCGAAATACGAGAGTTAGTTTTTCAGGGAAAAGAAATAACTACAATAATAAAATTGTTTCTAAAGTGCTGATCATAAGTAAACAAGAGAGTAATAATAAAATGAATGGAAAGCCGGCCACGTCACTCTGATAACCGATCCAGGCCAATCATCACTCGACCCCACCTAACGTCCCATAGACATCGATAGCATCAAAATAAACATCTCCTACCTATAGCAAGTCAGATGGGCCTTCTACTCGTGGGAATGAGCAGCACCCATGAAAGGGGTGATCAGTACGCTACGTACTGAGTAAGGTAACCGAGCACTAAGGCCAACACATAAAATCATACAATTAATGCAAAAGGAAAAAGAGAATAATCCATCATGATAATATAATATCAAACAATCATTGAGGTAGATACATAAAGGCTCATTTATATTCAAGATTAATTATTTAATTAATCTCTGATCAGAAATCGATTCACACCATACTATTTATCAAACCATGTGAGTACGGAAGCCCCCACTATTGTAGCCGGTGGATCGGAGACAAGCAGGGCGCAATGCTCCTCCCCACTATTATTAGCCGGTGGATCGGTCACACATAGGGTATCATACCCTAACCACTATTTCTTACCGGTGGATCGGTTGGCCCCGGATCACATGGTATTCCATTATAAGTACTTAGTGTCTTTTAAATGTCTTAGCAACTGAGGTGTTTGGTTTATTGAGCTTAGAGTCTGCCACTATTATAGCCGGAGGATCAGAGGCACATAAGGTATCATACCCTAACCACTATTATTGCTGGGGGATCGGAGACACGTAGGACTATGCGTCCTAACCACTATTTCTAACTGGTGGATCGGTGGGACCCAGCTTAATACTCTTCCACTTTACATAATTAATGTCTTAAGTATCTTATTCAAATATTTTCCCAGACATGCATGACTAACCCCTACTATTCTTATCCTCCAACCTTAGTTAATCACCACGACCATAGTTAATCATAACATCCCCTAACACCCATGCAAACCCTTACTCAACATAAATCCTACTCCCATGCAAACCCTAACTCTCATGCAAACCCTAACTCCCATACATATCCATGCAAAAACCCTAACGCCCATACAACTCCATGCAAAAACCCTAACACCATGCAAATCCATGCAAAACCCTAACACCATGCAACATTAATACCACCATGCAAAACCCTAGCACCATGCAACATTAATACCACCATGCAAAACCCTAGCACCATGCAACATTAGTACCACCATGCTAACCCTCCTCTTTAATATTTTACCACCCTACCATGCATGTATTAGGGCCACATAATACCATAATAATAGCACCTTTATACACATAATTCTCATGGCACAAGTATTTACAGAAAACATACCTCAACTTCCATAACATGCTGCATTCATAATAATTATACAATATTCACATAAAACATACAACGAATCATATCACATGGCATGCATGGCATGTAATCACATATTACCCAAATGGCCTTAGCACCCCTTACCTAAAATATCACCGGTCTTGGAGCACGCTCCTATACCACTTGACGACTTTGACTGGGCTCACCTATTATGGGGAAAATACTAGAATTAGGCTCCCTCCTAAAAATACTAGAAATTTCTAACTTATCCAAAAACTTGATTTTTAATTAAAATAATACTATACTAAAATCAACTATACAAAATACTATTAAAAATACTAATAAAATACTATTGTAATTTAAAACGACAAGGTGATATAAGGGCTTCTACCCTTCCCCAAAATAATGTTATTAAAGATAATAATAATAATAATTTTAATAACAACAAAATATTAGCAATAATATTATTATTAATAGAAATAATAATAATAATAATAATAATAATATAAGCCTAAAATTACAAGGTGGGGTTTTCGACCCTACCTCCAAATGATGAAATTACTATTCAATAATAGTAATAATAATAATAATAACATATATAACTTTTAATATTAAAATTAATAAAGATAATAATAATATTAATAGTAATAATAGTAAAAATATTAATAATAGTACTAAAAAAACAAAGGTGTGAGACCTAATTAAAATTTAAAGTCTCGGCCCCCCTAAATAATTACAATATTAATTAAATAATTACACTAATAATAATAATATTAATAATAATAGTAAACTTATAATAATTCAATTAAATTCCTAAAATTCAAAACTAACAATTTAATTAACTCAAGTAGAAGTTTTTGGGTGGTGTAGAAGACAGCAGAAGTGGCGGATATGGTGGTGGGCGGTGGTTTAAAGGTTGCGGGGTAAAATATTTTTCGAGATGGACAGGGAACTTCGCATGGCTATGGTGGATTGTGCAAGAAGAACTGAAGGAGGTGGAGAGTTTAGTTAGCTAGAGTGCAATGCAAGGAAGAATTTGGGATGCAGAGGTGGTGTCAAGGTTGGCTATCGGCGACACAAGGCTCGTCTTAAGTCAAGGTGGCGCAAGGTTAGCTCTTAGAGTTTTGGGGAGGAAAAGTTTCAAAAACACTCTAATCGAGGCTATTTATAGAGGTTAGAGGGAATGGTAGTGTTTTGGGGGTCGGCAGAAGGGTATTTTATGTAGGGTTTAGGGCAGCCGGTGGCGGTAATCGGCCGGCGAAAGCTTTGGTCGGGTTCGATCCTTCGAGAGAAAATAGGGAGAGAATGAGCAGGAGTTGAGGATAACCGATCATACCAAGCTAATCTACAAGTCAAGAGGGAGAAAATGGAGGGAGAAACGGCCGGTCAAAACCCTCGTGGCCGACGACACCATTTTCGGGGATGGAGGTTGTAGGCTCGACGACGGGGGAGAAAGGAGGAAGAATGAAGGAGGGGGTGAACCGATGGCTGAGAAGGAAAAGGAAAAGAGGGAAACCAGGCCGAATTGGCAACGATTAAATTTTCAATAAATCAAACGCGGTGTCCGAGGGACAAAATACATAAAATGCAGCATTTGGCTGTCGTAGGAAAGGAGAAAAGAAACGGCGTTGGGCCGTGGAGGAAAGAATAAAGGAAAAAGGATGTCGGCCAAGTCCAGGCCCAATCCGGCAAGAGAGGAAAAGAAAAAGAAGAAAAGAAAGAAAAGAAAGAAAAAGGAGGAAAGAAAAAGAAAAAGGAAAAAGGAAAATTTAAGTGATTTGGGGTTAAATAAATTAATTAGAATATTTTGGGTATTTTTAATAAAAATATTTAAATAAAATAATATTAAATCTCCTTTTTAGGCTATTTTAGGGTTTTTAAAATATTTCTCCTAATTTTTTTTTAATTAGCAAAAAACCCAATTTTTACTTTATAAAAATATTTATAAATTCTTATTAATTTGCCCTAAATAATCCTTCCTATTCCAAATAAAATAAATAAATTAATTATTTCCTTAATAAATCCTTATTTAATTATATATCCTAAAATAAATATCTTTTTTTTGGGGCATTTCAAATAACATCATCAATTGTCTTCTTCCTCATTACTCTTCTACATGAATCTGAAGACCAAGTGCTTCAATCCCAAGCATGCTTCTGAGAAGCTAGAAGGCTCCTTCCATGTGGACCTTCCATTTCTCCATTCATGAATGATCATACTTGTATAATTAAATTTAATTCTTTAGAGCCACCATTTTAGATCTAGAAAAGAGGTAAGTAAATTCAAGTCAAATCCACCGTTCTCATCAAATTTTAATGGTTAAAGGTAGGATTTTGAGTCAATTTTCAAACTTTCAGTAATTCTCTTCGATTATAAGTGTCCCTAATCCCTACATTTCACCTTTCTTTTTGCCACAAAATTTCCCTAAGTCTTACGCTCCCTCTGCATCTTCCACACTTCGAGCCTTGCCAATCAATCTCTCACACTCTTCTGATCCTGTCTCTAGCTTTTGCTTGTTTCAACTTTTTAAGCAAGGAAGAGTTAAATTCGAGGAAAGGGTTGAGTAGTTTAGTTTTTCACTTTCCCTGTTTTTGGCCTTAGGTTGGTATTTCCTTATTCTTGCTTCTAAAATGTTTAGTAATTATTCTATCTTGTTAGGTGTTACCTTTATTAGATTTCTACATGTTGGCATCAAAGAATATAGTTTCTATAAGTGATTTGGTGGTTAGATAACATGATTTAATGGAAAAACCTAAAATTAGTTAAAAATAGACTATCGTGATTCCATGTTGCAATATGCATGTTAATTTGGAAAGAAATATACTAGATTATTTTGATACATATTTTAATATGGTCAATAATGATTTATATGTAAGAATATAATTTAAATTTTTTATTTGGTGTTGTCTTAGGGCAAACCAATCGAACTTTTAAGTCAAACTGATCGAATGGTTTCCAAAACAGTCGATTGGTTGACCTAACCCATCAATTCGTATGCCTATAGAGACCTTAGTCTTTCTCTCTACATAAACCTGTAATACCCAAAAACCCTTTCTTAAGAATTAAAAATAAAATAAGGATTATTAGGTAAGGTTTAATTAAATATATAATTTTTTATAAAATAATGATATTATAATAATAATAATAATAATTAAGGCCAAAAAGGAGGAAAATAATAAAGCGATCAAATTAGTGGAGGCCATAATTATTTTCTGAACTAAAATAAATTTTAATTAAATTATAATAATAATTTCTAAATTAATAAAAAATTAATTATTTATTATCACAAATTTATTAACAAAATATTAGCAATAATATTATTTATTCCAGTTGTCGCCCCAGCCGCTGTTGTGCAACTCCACCATTGCTACACACACCCTTCCTCTTCCCTCAATCACCCTCCACTTAATCAGACCTCCCCCTGCCCTTTTTCACCATCTTTGCCACCTATGCCACCCTACACCGCCACAACCGCAGCAACCACCACCTCCACCCAAAAAACCTTCCCTTTTCCTTTCCCTATTTCCTCCTCTTTTTCTCTTCTTCTCTTTAGGCCACCACCATCACCACCACCTACACCTCTGCCGTGAGACACCACCGCCACCACGATAACCCCATCTGACCCAAAAACCCTACAACCCAAGAAAACCTATCTTCCCTCCTCTTTTTTAACCCCAAAACCCCTTCTTTTCCATCAATGCCACCACCACAATTGTAAGACAGTGTCGCTACTACCGTGCTCTACCGTCGCTGCCACCCTTGCCTACTATTCCCTTTCTGGTTGTACCCTTAACCCTTGTATTTATTTTAAATATTATTATATTATTAACCTTATTATTATTATCACTAATACTTAGTTAGGGAGATAAAAGATAAAGGAAAAAGGAGTAGGAAGATAGCTAAATAATTAGTGTTCTATTTCTTATAGGTTGTGAACAAAACCCTTCACGTAAGGAGGCATAGGATTCATGCTCCAAGCCTAGTGTCCTCTTAGGTAAGGATATGGTTAAGGCTTGGGTTTGCTGTGATTTATGTGTTTATGGGTGTAATGATATGTGTTATGCATTTATATATGAATGTGGACTAAATATGTGTGTATTACAACTTAATTTACAAGGAACTAAGGTAAGTTGTGTATGATTTATGATATTGTACTATAGGTGGTATGAATTGTTAATTATAACATGCTCTTATGTACGGTTGCTATGGTATGACATGCATGCTTAGAGGTCTTAGGTTGACTTGAGGGGTTATGGGGATCTAAAAGAAATAAAGAGGGTGGACTGAGTAAAGAGTGAGGGAAAACCCTAAGTATATTGTGACATATGGTTGATAAAATAAAGGAAAAAAATAATAAAATGAAGGGTTAGAGTAAAATCTTGCATAGGAAGTGTAAGTCTTACATGGGGTGGTTCGTCTGTGCATGTGGGGAAATTTTATGTGGGAAAGGTTAGTTTGAGGGTTAAACATGGGGAAGAAGGAGTATTTTGGGTGATTGAAGTATCAGGGGAAAAGATAGTACGTGGTTGGAGGAAGTGTGCATGGGAGCATAACTAGGGTTTTTGGGGAAAAACCCTAATTATGGAGCATTATGAGAGATTTTATATAGGTTGGTTGGAATTAGGGTTGATATTAGGAGGCTGTCTTATGAAGGGTGTGAGTCAAGTGGAGAGGAGGGTGGAGTTTGTGTGTGAACGGATGATGTAAATGAAAAGAGCAGTATTAGAGTTTTAGGGTGACCAACTAGGGTTTCTTTATCACATGTGGAAGTTAGAGAGTAGGGTTGTGATGTTTGGAGTGGGTTGATTGGAGTGATAGTGTTGGAATCAAGGGGGAGTATGGGCTATATCAAAAAGAGAGAGGCTAGGGCCACATACACTAAAAATAGGGTTTCAAGGGATACCCTAGTAGGCAATGGTGAGCCTAGGTGGAGAAATGGGAAAGTGGGCCCTAATCCAAATGTGTAGGGGCTTTTGGATTCTTGGTGATTAGGAGGAAGGTGAGAAAGAGGTCTCAGAGTCTTGGGGAGTGTAGAGGTGCCAAGTTATGGGATAGGGTTATTTAGAGAGTCTGAGGTGGAAGAGTGATAATGAGTCAGGAAGTCCATCTAGGGGTATGCCTGTCTTGTTGGGAATTAATTATTGAATAAGATAGGAATAAAACACTAAACATTTAAAGAGGAAGACTATTGAGCCAAGCCCAGACCAATCTACCAACTAATAATTGTGGCCATGTGCGTTCTGCCCTAGAGTGTATTCCGATCCACTAGCTATAATAGTGGCGGATTCCAAGCTCAATAAATCAAATCTTGGATGATAACAAATTATGGAAAAAACATTAATCACTTATAATAGAACACCTTATGAGTTGAGACCGGACCGATCTCCTAGCAAGAATACTGGCTAAGAGTATTTTGTCCTAGAAACCGATGCACCGACCAATAATAGTGGCAAGGAGCGTTCTACCTTGGAATGTGTTTTTGATCCACCGGCTATAATAAGGGGTTCCCATACTGACGTGGATACAATATGAGAGATGTGTAAAGACAAAATTAATGGCAATTCTAATAATGGTGATTAATCTGAATGACTTACTGTATACATTATCTACCTTTTTCATGGTATGCTCTCTCTTATCCATATGGTTACCTTACTCAGTACATAGCATAATGATCACCCCTTTCATGAGTATTGCTCATTCCCACTAACTGCTGACTTGATGTATCTAGTGTGGGGTTCGAGAGGGTGTTCTCCGAACTTGACATTTTCTATTTTCTTATCATTTTTATTTCCCCCATAGCGGACATTATTTGCACTTAGTTTCTATTATATATCTAACACTACATTTGCGTACTCTTGTTTTATTTATAAATGTTGAACTATTATGGTTTTTGTTGAATGTTCATGAAATGCCCCAAAAATTTTTAATTTTATAAATTATATTTAAATGAGGTTTTATTAGAAAAAATATTTAAATAAATTTTTTTATTAAAATAAAAGTATAACTAATTAGGGCTATTCAAGAAGAAAATAAAAAATAATTTTTATTAGAAAAGTTTGGTATTTTAAATAGTTAAGGATTTTATTTTAAAAATTTATTAAATAAATTATTGTATTTAAAATAAAAAGAAAATTAATTAGGGTAAATTAAGAAGAAATTTATAAGTATTTTTATTAGAAACGTTTTGGGTATTTTAGGTAATTAGGGATTTTATTTTGGAAAATTAATTAAATAAATTATTTTACTTAAAATAAGAAGGAGAAAATAGTTTCAAATTAATAGGAATCTTATAAATAATTTAATTGGAGAAATTTAGGGTGTTTTGCTAATTAAAATGGAATTTATGGAAAATCTTTTAAAAATCCTAATTTAGCTTAAAAAGGGATTTAAAGATTATTTTATTTAAATATTATTATTTTTAAATATCCTAAATATAAAGATTAATTTAATTGGCGCTAACCTAATTATTTTTCCATTTTCCTTTTTCCCTTTTTCCTTTTTCTTCCTTTTTCTTTCTTCTTCTTTTCTTTTTCTTTTTCTTCTTCTCCCCGAACTAGGCTAGCTCGCTGCCCAGTTTCCCTTCTTCCTTTCCTTCGGCCCAACCCGCGCCGCGTACCCTTCGTGCCCCTTCCAGCACCGCGTTTTGATTGTTTTTCCAACAAAACACAACGTTTCATTTAAACGCTACTTGCATCGGCGAACCGCCCGGTCTCCCCTTTTTTCATTTCTTTCTTTTCCTTCGCGAACCGCCCGGCCCAGCTCCTTTCTCCTCCCCCAGCCTTCGCACCTCCCAGCCCAGACGCCGCCAACCTACCATCGCCGCCGCCCATCCAAAGCTTCCGACGCCGATCTCGCTCCTTTGACTGGCCTTTTCCTTCCTTTCTCTTCCCATTTGTTTCGGCAACCCTTTTACCCAACCAAATCTTCCCTTTCTCGCATGTTTTTCTCTCCCCTGGCCTGCGCAAACCCCTACCCCGAATTACTGCCACTGGCCAAACAACGCCACCAATGACCATAACCTTACTTGCCCAACTCTCTAGCCGATCCACACACCCTAACCTATCATTTACACTCTATAAATACCCCCCATGATAACCTGTATCGAACCTTTAATTTCATTACCCAGAATTTGACCCTTCTCGCCGCCGACTCTTTAGACGCCTCATCCGCCGCCTCTGGCCAACTTCGCCGCCATCCATGGCCACAAAAATCTTCCTTGCACCTCCCTCTAGCTAACCAAACCATTCATCACCCTCGATTCTTTCTGCACAATCCTCCCCGACTGTGCAAACTTCCCTTCTCAACCAACCTGTTTTCCAGCCCCCGCCACCCTTTGCGCTGCCCTTAGCCACCTCTTCCGCCGCTTCTTTCACCTTCTAAAATGTTCTGCAGATCACCTTCTACCTTCCCCTACCTCTCTTTTCCTCTTTCTCCCTCTCCTCCTCTCCTTCTCTTCTTCTCCTCCATTCGGCCACCACCGCCCTTATTTTGTTACTCTCCTCTTGGGAAACTCTAAACACCTCTACTCCCACCTTAATTCTCCCTATCCTTTTCCCAGCATTTAACTTTCCCCTCTTTCTTCTCTTTTTCCGGCCGCCGTCGCCGCCGTGAACCACCACCAGTGTTGCCTATCCCCGCTAGCCTAAGGTTGAACCCTATTTTTTTAACCCTTAAATTATTTTATTTCAATTATTTACATATAAATACTATTATTATTATTATTATTATTATTATTATTATTATTTATATTTTTAATATGTATTATTATTATTATTATCAGTATTAATGTTGTGATTATTATTTCTGCTGAGGGATGAAGCCCTATTGTATTTTATTTTCGATTTTATTATTATTATTCTTATTATTTCCATTATTAATATTATTAATATTAATGTGTTATTATTATTATTATTATTATTTTTTACTATTTCGAATTTCTTTTATTATTATTTCATTATTAATATTAAAATTACTTTACTATTAGTTTTTATTATTATTGTTTTTGATGATGTTGTTGTTATTGTTATTATTATTATTTTTATTATTCTTATTGTTATTGTTATTATTATTATTATTATTATTATTATTACTAAATTTTATTATTTATCTTACTAGTATTATTATTAGTATTATTTTGGTAAGGGGGGGCCGAAGCATTTATTTTAATTTATTTTTGAATAATGTCCTTTTTATTATTATTATTTTTACTATTATTATTATTATTATTTATATTCTCACTGATATTACTTTTAGTATCATTATTATTATTAGGGTAAGTCTTTAACCATATATTATCAACTCTTATAATATTTCTATTATTTCTATATCTTTAGCAAAGTTAGAATTTTGTTTATGTTATTTTTATTAGTATGTTATTATTTGATCAAAACCCTAAGGAGGCGTAGGAGCGTGCTCCAAGACCGGTGTCGTTTTAGGTAAGGGTGTTACTAAGGCCTATTATGTGTTGATGTGCATTATGTGCTTGTATGTGGTGCATCCTTTTGTTTATTATTGTAAATATTTTGTATGTGGTATAATATGAATTTGAAGTATGTTTGGTGTGTTTACATGATATGTGTACTATGTGTACGTCATGAAGTATGGTGGTATGTGATGATTTGTTTGTCACCTTTAGACAAGCATGTGAGGTTGTATCAAAGTGGTATTGTGTGGGAAAAAGGTTGAGAACGGAAAATGTGAAGTAAGTTGACTAAAAGGGAAATGAGTTGACCTAAGTATTTTAATGATCTATGAGTGGAGGAATAAAATGGGGAATTTAAGGTTTCGTGAGGGAGAATATAATTTATGGTTTTATTGGGGAGAATCTAATTTATGGTTTTTTGTGGGAGAATATAATTTATAGCTTTATATGGGAGAATCTAATTTATGGTTTTATGTGGGAGAATATAATTTATGGCTTTGTGTGGGAGAATATAACTTATAGTTTTATATGGGAGAATCTAATTTATGGTTTTGTGTAGGAGAATATAATTTATGGTTTTATATGGAAGAATATAATTTGTAGTTTTATATGGGAGAACCTAAACTAGGGTTTGATATGGATGGACATTGGGTTTTGCATGAAAGAATTTAGGGTTTTGCATGGTTGATGCTAAGTTTCTACGCGGGAGTTTTAGGGTTTCATGAAAAGGTTCGAAGGTTACATAGGGAGGTTAGCGTCTGCATGGGTATGAAATTTACGTGTGGAAAGTTGATTTGGGATGTGAGGAAGGTAATGTAAGTGTTGTTTGGGCGTTTGAACACTTTGGGTGAAAAAATATTACGTGGAGTAATATAAGGGTACATAGGAGATCGAGCTAGGGTTTGTGTGGACAATTAGAGTTTGTTGTGGCTGTTTAGAGTTTTGTGGTATCATGTGTACTTGGTGATTAAAGTGTAATTATAAGGATGTTATTTATGAGTTGTGGTGTGTGGAGCATTAAAATGATCTGGGTTGTGTGAGGTAGAGTAAGATAGGCCACTAAGGCCTAAATTAGGGTTTCGGGATAAAACCCTAGGTTGAGATGTGGAGTGGACTTGGAGGATATGTGTTAAAAGGAGTAGTTCATGCATGTCTAGGGTTAAAATTGTACGAATAATATACTTAAGACATTAATCAGGTAAAATGGAAGATGTTGAGTCAGGCCCAGACCAATCCACCAGCATAATAGTGGCCAGGTACTGCGGTAGCCTGGAGACCGATCCACCGGCATAATAGTGGTAGGGTATATTTCCCTCGCGACCGATCCACTGGCTAAAATAGTGGCAGGGCATATACCCTCGCGACCGATCCACCGGCTATAATAGTGGGGGATCCCGAGCCCAACAAAATCAAACCCTATAGTTTCTAAGACATGGGAAAGATACTAATTACTTATAGTGGAACACCGTGCGAGAAGGGGCCAGACCGATCCACCGGCATATAATAGTGGTAGGGTATGTTTCCCTCGCGACCAATCCACTGGCTAAAATAGTGGCAGGGCATGTACCCTCGCAACCTATCCACCGGCTAAAATAGTGGGGTTCCCGTACTTGTATGGACTTGATAAAGAGCATGGTGCAAATAAAGGATTAATGAAGTAATTAATCTGAACTATATTGGACCTTGGCCTTTTCACCTGATCATTCATTTGCCATTATGTTATTGTGTTAGTGATTATGCCATGTTATTATTCTGCATGGATTATGTGCTTATGTGTTGGCCTTAGTTCTTGGTTACCTTACTCAGTACGTAGCATACTGATCACCCTTTTCATGGGTGTTACTCATTCCCATGAGTAGTATGCCCTTCTGACTTTGTGCAGGTGGGCGAGACATCAGTCAGGGCTGAGTGTTGAGCATGTTTGGCTCGAAGTTCGAGAGTGTCATGGCCGTATTTTCTCATCATGTGATTTTATTTCATTATGCTATTCCTTGTATATTGAATTTATCCTTTTATGATTTATTACTCGATTGAGTATTTTAATTAACCTTTTATTGGTTGTAAGTTAATTCTCTTTTGGAAATGAATTACAATTCTTGATGCGTACTCTGATTTTGTTTTACAACCGTTTAATGCTTATTTAGAATTTGAATTGTATTGATTTATAATTGATGATTTCTTTTCTTTAGCCTTAGCACTTGGTACATGAATGGTCGGAGAGAACCGGTTCGGTACTAAGTGTGGCGGTAACATTCCCAGAATTCATGGGTTTTGATTTAAGAGTTTATATTTTAATTACTTCCATTTTTTTAAAAACAAAAGTAGTGAATTTTGGGTGTTACAGTTCATGGTAATAATTTTAGTACCTTTAGCCTTGGGATTAGTACAAGATTGGCAGGAGTAAATCTTGTACTGATCATGGTGGTAACACCCCTACTTTTAGTGCATGGTTTACCATAACAAATGAATATTTTAATTATAAATTTTGGGGGTGTTACAAAACCCATAGACTAGTTAAGAAATATAGATCGACTGATTTATGAATAATCCACTGGTTTACACCAACAAATTACTAGTTTGAAGAAAGCATGGTCTCATTGAGTCAAACTAATTAACTAGTCAAGTCAAACAGATTGACTAGTTTGTGCAATCGATCGACTAGATGCTTCCTTTGAGTTCGGTTATGCTTTGAGGTCATGATTAGTACTATACTACAATTATTTAGCTAAGATATAGATTTTTTCATGGACTATTGGCCTATATTAAAGATCAAAATGGATCATGAATTATGGAATACTCTATGATTAATGAAAGGGTCAAATAGGTATTTTACTTATGATAAGTGAGATAATTAAGAAAAGTGTAATGAAACTCAGCTAGGACTAGTATTAAATATAGTGGTGGATATAAATAACATTGACCAAGGAAAAATGGATAGCCCACATGGTTGGGAAATTGGGAAGAAAATGATTAATATTGATTAACATGGGAAAATAGCTTGCTTGCTTTGTATGGGCCTTGTATGATCAGCCATCCTTATGAATAAAATACTAATCACTATACGGAAGAAAGTTGAGTTGAGTATGGGTATAGGTTACATGATCCTCGAGTAGCTATGAAGGGTTAGTCTGCCTTTGGGCGTTTTAGTGCCTTCAAGTGGGATCCTGAGAGGTCCTAGTGCCTTACTTACTCTAGACAATGATGATGTACTGAGGGTTATTAATAGTAAAGGGTTTGGTTACCTAGGTGATTGGCTTCAGCCTGGACTTGTGTCAATACTGGTTGGCTTCGGCTTAGACTTATATGCATCTAGTGATTAGCTTCAGCATAGACTTTATGTCCTTTGTTTGGATTGATATCCTTAGTATGTGAGACCATGGGGT
Organism: Tamarix chinensis; assembly: GCA_030549775.1. NCBI lineage: Eukaryota > Viridiplantae > Streptophyta > Magnoliopsida > Caryophyllales > Tamaricaceae > Tamarix > Tamarix chinensis. The sequence goes on from CM060181.1 coordinate 61,484,440, forward strand.
GGTGCATAATCCTTCACTTGATGATAATAAAATGTGGATGGTAAATATTGATTTATTAAATAAGAATGACGATCAAAAGAATGGTTAATACATGATTAAGAATGGAAGTAATTATTGGTTGAAAATGAATAAGTCTAGATAATACACTTGACTCATGATCAAAATGACTAATTAGTTATGGAAAGGGATATTGATTGGATGACTTTTATGTCTCATAAAAAGATATTAATGGGTATAACCTAAAGAATTAGGTAATTAAAGATAAACCTTAAAGGTTGCTTAAATTCTCTTTACTATTACACATGCAAGTTCTTATGTGAGAAAGTTGTGTGTCTAATCATGATGCAAACTACTTTGTTCAAATTATGCATGATAGTATATCTTTCTGCATTCCTACCTTTCTACGTGGCCTTATCATGATGTATGTTGTGATGTATATTAATATATGGTAAATTTGCGTATCTTATGTGCATTAAGGGAGCAACTTGGCTTATGCAATACGTAGCATGATATACCAATTTTCTCTATCACCTACTCATTCCCGTGAATTGAGGACCCAGTGCAGGTCTTTGAGGTTTACTAGTAAAGGGCCTACCTTAGTTATGTTGAGGCTTGAGAGAAAGGATTTTCAGAAGGTTTTGGTAGGTTACGTGATTGACCAAGGTTTTTGGTGGGTGTTGTACCCTAACTAATTTTATTGTCACTTTGTACTTTATTCATATTTATATTTTAATGATTTGGTCATAATCCATTAGGGATCTCCGATATAAACACTATCAAAATTCTTTAATTAAACTTTTTTTTGCACACTCTATTATTGAAGTGTTTTGATTAGTTTAACCTTGAATCTAGTATGGGGTTGGCGACAGATGTCTATCCTATGTCAGGTACAGCGATAACATCTCACTTTTCCAATGTGGTTTTTACTTCCACAAATGGTTCAACTAACTTTATCAGTAATGAAAATTAGGAGTGTTACATTCATCATGTTGTGGTTTATGAAAGAATTCTATATTATCAGTGTGTTTTCTTCACTTGTTTGTTAGGTTGGGGATTAATTTTTTGAACACATGTACTCCATTGTTTCTTCCATCTTTCTCCCTTTAGTTGTTGGGGGAATTTCCAACAATGTAATTAGTTTGGATGAGCATTGTTGTGGCATCTCCTCGCAGGTGAATTGATGATTGTTTTTCAACAACATGCTTCATGAGTGTGACCTTCATGATCTTAGCTTCTCCAATCCTAAATTTACCTTGTGAGGTAAAGTAGAAGAATGCAACATTAGTTCTCAAATTCATATGTTTGTGGCTAATGATGATTAGGGCCTTTAATTTCTAGATGCATGCATATTCCATATTCCCTGCACCCATTCATACCATAATCTACTCCTTCTCACTCTTGTTAGAGGATTTTCTCAAACCCATTATAAGAGCTTCAAGTTTTAGGCCTCCTGGTTATTAGGAGATGGAAGATATGGTGTATATGATATTGTTCACAATACTTAGCCCAATTTTGCAGACTTCTTAGGTTTCTTAGGATATTATAGTCATAATATTAATGACTAGAACCACAACTCATTTAATAATATCTTTTTTAACAAAAAAAAAGATTGCTAACTCATATTGGTGGACTACAACAAGCTCTTGCAAACCACCCATCCCATGGCCTGGCTAAGCTCAAGTTTATGCTCACTAAGAAGTGCAATTAGGTACTTCTTCAAGAATAAATCTTTTGGTTCTAGAAGGCAAAGATGGATTTGGTGATGTTGTATAACCAAAACACTAGGCTATTTCACTAAGTGACCATGGGCACCCAAAACAAGCTCCATAAATCGTACTCAAAACAGAAGTGTGGATCTTGGATATATAATACAAGGCAGCCCAAGAGTATGGTCATGCACTTTTAAATTCAACTATTCTCCTCATCTAAGTTACACCTAGCCAAACTAGATTATCTTGTTAACCTTTTATCGATATGCTTTGTACTGAAATAGTTGATCTCACTCAACGCGTGTGTAATACCCCATCTTAAAACCATTAAAATTGTATTTGAAATTATGTGATATAAAATAAATGAGTTTTGGTTTTAGAAAGGGCTTGAAATTTTAATAATTTTGAGAATTGATCGACTTGTTTAGCTAACCAATCAACTGGTACAATCAAGTTTGCTCAAAATGATTGATTACTTATCTTGCGATTTTAGATCCTATTCTAATATCAGTTCAAATATTTTTCAATGTTTATAAAAACTTTTAATTAGAATATATTTGTGCTAATAAGCATATTTTAATGCTTTGGGATTATTTTTACAATAGATTGCTCTATGATTTTATTTAGTTAAAATTTCCCACAAGCACTTTTTAAGGAATCTCTCACCTTCTCTCTTCTCCCTCACTTTCCTCTTCTCTCTTCTGGCAGCTTTCTACACCTCCTTCTTAACCTACCAATCCTCTAACATATCTCTTCCCCGTCACACCTTACCTCTTTACACATTAGTTGTATACACTCAACCTAAGTCAAACTTCACTCTCCCACTTATATGTGTCAACCAACACTCTCCCCTATACACTCCATTCCTGATTCAATTCACTCTTTATCATATACATATACTATTCTCTCCCTTTTTCCTTATGAAAAATTCCCAAGTTTTAGGCATTCTCCACTTTTCCTTTCATTCTTCTCTATTAGGAAAATAGAGGTTGCATCTATTTTCCTCATACTTTAGTCAAATGTATTGTCTTTTCTTTCTTCTCCCAATCTAAGATTTAAATCTTCCTTATTTTGTTTAAACAAGGAAGGGTTAAAGTTTTGAGAAAGGTTGAAGATTTTTCTTCTCTTTCTCTATCTAATTTTGTTTTTATTAAGTATTGAGAAGGAGTTTTAATGGTTTTGATTCTAGATTCTCTTAAGAATCGAGTTATTGGTAGAAAACCATCAATTTAGAAGTATTTTATACTGGAAGAAACACTTAAAGGTAAGGTATTCTTCTCTTTAATATGAATAAGGCCTTTGTTGTTTGTGGTTCCATAATCATGGTGTGTTTCTATTATTGAGCATGAATTAATTATATCCTTGGATTCCCACATATGTTAATGTTTTCTTTCTCGATGTTTTAAGCATGTTTTGAGTTCCATATTATTATGCTAGATTTTAGGCAGTTTTGAGCATGATTTTATTAAATACTAATATTATCATGTACCCACTGACTCTTTGTGTTTAGTATGTATTTTTATTCTTTTTATGACATAGAAACATGGTACAATTAATATAGTAAAGTTGTGCCAAATTTTAACATGTGGATTGCAGGTTTGGGTGCAATTTTGCCGAGACCAGCCGACCAGTTTGTTAGACAGATCGAATGGTTGTGTGAATAGTTTCTTAGTTTGGGATTTTGATATATTGGTTGTGAGAGTAGTTAATGGTTTCGATTAGTTACTCGACTGTTTGCTATGAGAATTCAATCACTTTGCCAACCCCATCGACTTGTTGCCTTGTGACCAAAGTTGTATGGTCTTTAATTAGACCTATTAACTTGTTTTCAGTGAACAACCAAATGGTATGACCAACAAGTCTACAGGTCCACTAGTTTTATTGTTTTTCACGTTTGATATGATTAGAAGAGTTGATTGGTCCGCTTGTATTTCTCTATGTTTGGTTGTTAGTTATTACACTTCCTTTGGGCTTTTTATATTAATGTATCCATATAATTACTATATTTAAATCATGATTGCAACCATGATTTCCCTAAATTTAATATGGATTAAAATGATGATATTTGGCCATGATTTGGTTACGTTTTGTGACATCTCTAAACATATAAGCCTTGTGATGTCTTTGGTGTTATCACTTGGAAATACCAAATTAGCTATTAATGGAATTAATTTGTGATTTGTCATATCACTTGGTTATTAATGGATTAAGATTTCATTTGAGCCTTTTCCTCCAACTCACATGGTAGCTAATAGGGAGTTAGTGGACAGGTGGCCTTATTTTTTTATATTTTCACTCTGTACCTATTTTCTTCTATACCAGGTTGTGGTCTGTAAAGGCTATGAACATATCATTAAGGTATAGGATTGTACTGTGGTATGCTGATATGGCATTAGTATCCACTATAGGTGGGTAGTGTATCACAATAATAGCCCCTAGCATTTCTTATAGTCCAATGCTTAGGTGGGTATGATATCCCAACTTTTTAGCCCTTATAACGGAGACATTCATGGTCTAGTGGGTGAGGAATCCCAATACAATCCCAATATATGATAGCCCTCATGTTACGTACACTTGATGTGTGGTGGGTGTGGTATCCCCTGAAAAAAAGACAATTTGATGTATCCTTACAATATGTGGTGGGTGTGGTATCCCATTATGTGTGTATGCTGCTATAACTTTTGTTCATGGTGGAGAATAAGGTATGTTAGAACGGATTATATTAATAACTAGAAATCATGTGGTCACTAAAGGAAGATTTAAAATATGGTTTACATTATATAGTTTTAATGCATTATCTATATTATTATTCATCCATGATTTCTGTGCAATTATGCCTTATTATATGACTATCATGAACCTAAGTGATTTATTGTGTTAGTATGCTTATCACCATAATATTATACGACTTCAATGTAAAGCATGGGCCCTTACCATATGTTTGCTGGTCTATTTTACCAGTAATTCACCATACTGTTACTACATTCGTGGATTCAATATGATGATCAGGCCTCTAGTTATATGAATAGAGGACTATTTGCAAGGATATGAATCTCATCTAAATTAAGTTGACGATGATACCATGGATCAATAGCTGGCTATTGCTTGGGTTTGAGAGTCACATTCCCATATAGTTAAGTGTTAGGCTAACTAGTTAGATGTAGTTTTTCCTACTGTGTTGGGATATTTTCAATTTTTCCTAGTTATTTAAACTCTTGGTTTTGATCCCTATATTCGAATATTGTATATTCTCTCTTTTATCTATATTACTATTCTTATCATTGTTATCATAGAATTATTGTATTATCAATTGAGCATGCATTGTTTTGTGGTTATTCTGTTTTGTCTTACATCGGGTATGTGATGGGTAATGATCACACCTCTCTCATGGTTAATGTGGTGGTAACATTTTCTAGTTTTTATCTTATAAATGCTTCTACATTTTCTTTAAAATATAATTTTCTAGTTTAAAATTTGGGGGTGTTATAAGTTAGTATCAGAGCCTATGGTTTTAAATCCTGATGTTGTTTTGTAAAAAAAACATTTCTTTGGCCTCATCCATGCTTTTAGAATCTAGTTTAGTTTGTGCACAACTGTCAGTTTTGATTGGGAGTTGGCCTTCAATTTATTAGATAGGACTAAATTCTGGCTTTATGTACTGTGTGTTACCTCCATGTGTACAAACTACATAGATATTAGTTGGCCTTTCTTAACACGATTTAGTATTTTAGGACTTTGATGGCTACAAACCGAAGCATTTCATGTAGACAGTTAGGGCCTACTTGGAGAGGCAAAAACTACCACTACCTCTTCCTTTCCGGATGCTACCACTATAGGGTTGATCTTTATCACCCATCAGTCTTTAATGGTTAGGAAGACTTCGATGTGTTGGAGCATTGGTTGAGGGATTTTAAGAAGACTTTTACGGCTAGTGGCTACCTAGAAGGTAAGTGAGTGGAAATTAGAGTATCCCATTAGTAGGGTAGTCCTAATGAGTGGTGGAGAGTGAGCTGCTGAGAAGAACCACGATAGATTAGTGAGAGATATTTGTTGAGAAGCTTAGGGTGCATTTCAACCTTACTTGCATAGTACTCACCTAAGGACGGTGAAGTATGATGAGTTCATGGCATCGTGTCAAGGTACATCTATGGTGGAGGAGAAGTACAATCACTCTTTGGATCTAGTCTATTTTGCTCCAAAGGTTGATGCTAATGAAATGATGAAGGTTGACCAGTTTTTGTTAGGACTAAGCCTGACTTCAGTAGATTCTACTAGGGACTCACACACAGGCCTTGCAAGGCATGTACAATTATGTCATGGAGGCATCATCAATTCAGCACATAAAACCTAAGCATGCGTATCTAATGCATCTAGAATCACATAATTTTATGCTCACGATATATAATACACATTAAACATTCTTTTCAAGAAAAATATCATAGTACAAATAAAATGACCAAATTGCCCCTAAGTTTCACATCAATAATAATTATTCTACACATATAACAAGCACGATCAACCTATCATTGTACATGTATGTGACATACATAAACTTTCCCATACAATAAAATCATTTTAGTTATACTATTGTATCCAAAATATTTTACGTAAAATCACATGCTCTTTTAATTGATTTTTCTGATAACAATAATAAGTACATAATTATGATGTAATGAGTCATACATAACATATTTCATATGCACAAACTCTAATTTTCTATCATGCAATATCTATTATTTTAGTAGAGTATAAATGTTACATGTTTTTCAGCAAACTACAAATTATTAGTATCTATTAAAATTATAAAGACCTGCTAATCAAAATTTTGTATCTAGAAATAATACCAAAATTACCATATTAATATTTAATAAATAAAATAATAATTAGAATGTTAAAAATATTTATTAACCAAAATTATCCAAACTATCCCTACAATTAAAATTAGTTATCCAAAAATTATATTTCAAAGAAACTTCCTTATGTTGCATACATAGCATGAGTAGGAGCACAAAGATGGCAGTTGGATGGGTGTATTGGGGTGGCTGGTTGCAGTGTATGGGGTAGTAGAGATGGTGATGGCAAGCTTGAGTAACACACGACTATTGGTGGAGGATAGGATATGAAAAAAAAGGCGATGGGGAAAGAAGAGAGGATGGTCGATGGTGGTGTTGGGGTTAACGAGGCAGCGTAGAAAGAAGGGAAGACAAGGCAAGGTGGAAGGGAGGTGTTGGGTGGCTCGATTGGCTGCAAGGGAGATAGTATAGGAGGTTGAAGGTAACAAAAAGAGGCATAGGCTGGACAAGTTGCAATGGTAGAGAGGATAAAAAGGGTTGGGTTACTATAGAGGGGCGTGCTAAAATAAAGGGTAGATCAAAGGTAATTTTTTTGTTGCCTAGGGGTGTGCTACGAAGGGAGCAACTAGAGTATAGGGAGAGATAATGACGGAATCAGCTAGTGGGTGGGGAGGTGCTTCAAAGGTTTTGGCTGCACTAGAGGAGGAGGAAGGAGTTGGGGTGGTCGAGACTGGCTGCAAGTGAGGTGGTTGGGTAATGGTGGCGGTTGTGGTGGTGTTTGGTGCACAAAGAAACTAGGGTATGGTGGTGGTGGATGGTGGTTAATGTCCTAGTTGGAGGATTTTGAAAGTAGGGATGGGCTAGTTGTTAGTGGTCAAGGGTGATGGGTGATGGCTAGGTTGGTTCTACTTGGAAGGCTCGCACAAAAATGGAGGAGTAGGAAGAAGAAGAAGAAGAAGAAGAAGAAGAGGAAAGGGAGGCTCATGTGGCTGGCTGAAATGGAGAAGGGCAGGGGGTGGCATAAGCATTGTGGGGATGATGTCAGAAGAAGGGTTGGTGCATGGCTATAGGTGTGCTGATGGTGTTACATGCAAACTAAACAATGTTGAGTAGAGAGAAGGGGGCTCGTAGGTTAGTTTTATTTTTTTGGAGGGGTATGATTGTATGCATGTATGTATGTATGATTGTATGTACAAAAATGTATGTCTGACTAGCTCTACTATGGGGACCAATCTAAGCATTCTAGTGTCGAACCCTAATCTAATGCTAAACACTTGAAACTCTAATATTATGGTGCTAACTCTAGCATCTACAATCCTGCACCTCGGGTTTCCTCTTGCCTAGAATCAAAGTTTGCTCTTGAATCAAGGTTACGACGACACAAATCCGCTCATACACCATAACCAAGTCATGAAAAATGATTACACCAATCATTTTTTGGATACTAAAATCAAGTCCTTGCTCAAACTAGAAGATGACTGTAGGCTCACTAGCGGATATACCTGGTGTAAATATCAACTTTGTGAACCATGCATGATACTCCTGCATCATCAAACTTTCCTATGTCAGCAACATAAATTCATTGAGCTTATACTCCTTGACGCTTTAAATGTAGAAACGGATATAAAATGTTGTCTTAAATTCCTCCTATGTTATTGGGGGTCCTCCTAGAACATGAAATCCTACCCACTAAGCATCTCCAGGTCCTCAAAGAAATTATTCGGCTATTCTCTCCTTTTTTTCTTTTGGGTAATAGACAACCTCAAATGTTCTATTGAATTTTTCAATCCATCCTTCTAGGACAACGGTGTCTTATTCTCCAAAGTAGGTTAGTGGATGATGTCTCGTCACTCTCTAAACCCAATCCTCTTTGATATCCTCCTATGGGTAAGAGGGAGGCGGTGAAGGTTGAGGTTGAGTTAATGGCAAATGCTAAACAAACTCCATAAAAGCCTTGAATGCTCTTCCAAAATGGCTAACATGCCCATTTAATGCCATGTTGAACTGGCTAAAAAATAGAAAACACATGAAGAAAAGTCCTATCTTACTATCACCTGACACGTAAGCACAAAATAAATCCATTTTGGTCAGGCCACACTCGAGTATTCACAAGACTAACCTTGGTTTAAATACATTGAGAGGAATAAAATAAATTTCTAGTAAAAATATTTAAGACTATGAGAATTGAATCTCTGATCGAAATATGATCCTCGACAACAAAATCTCTCTACTAGCTTGTAACACCCTAAAATTGAGCTGAAATTTTTCATTTAAATAGTCAAGCTTAGAAGCCAAAACAATAAAGATAAAGGATGTTACCACTACACTTGGTATAAGTTTGGTTTCCTGTACCATTCTCATATGAAGTGTTAAGTAAACCACATTAGAGGTTATAAAACTTAAAGAGAGGACATCAGAGTCCAAAAATAACCAAAGTTAAAGATTACAAAAGGGACATAGAATAGTCCTAAGCTCTCAACCTGAACTACAATCTAACTATAAAACTTGTAAGCTGATCTACAAGACCCACTACCCAATTAATAGGCAGGAGTCCACAAAAGGAATCCTTCAGTACAATGGCACTAAGCAACCCATTATTCTAAACTAATACAAAGAACTAGCATGGAACGCATACAAGGCATTACAACAATGCATTGTAAAAAACATTGAAGCATACATACATTAATAGGAATACAATAACCATTCATATAATAAAATACCAAAAAGGTCATATATTTCTCATACTCGTTCAGTTGGAAGAAATGATATTGGATGATGCACATCAAAACTGTATCTGTACTAGATAATGCATAACCAGCTAATTCTTCAAAACTATACCTCTTTAAAGGCTTATCAATCCTCCATTCTATACTTGGAGTCACACCCCTTTGCTCCACTTGTTGCTTGGATCCACACACTTTAGAAACAATGGGTCTATTATAAGGGTCTCTCTAATCCATCTCAACCTCCACCTAGCTTGAAGGACTATCATGATCCTTCTACTTAGACACACCATCATAAGACTTAGTTTTCTAGGGGAATATGGACTCATTAAAGGTAACATCCCTACTAGTCAAGAACTTGGATGTAGCTAAGCCCCATAACCTGTACCCCTTCACTCAAGATGTAAAGCCAAGAAAGATACACTTCTTAGCCCTAGGTTCAATTACCATCATTTAAATAAGCATAAGCAAAGTAACAAAATAAATGTAAATTAGCGTAATTAGCTAGCTTACTAGACCACAAATACTCAGGTGTCTTCAACTAAATGGACATATTTAGTGATCGGTTCACCAGGTATGCTGCCATGTTGACAACCATATGGCAGCTTCAACCATATATAATGACTAAAGCTTCAACTATATGGTAGGTGTCATTGATTCCTTTGCCACTTCTCATAATACCATATTTGACAAATAAAGTTGTATGATTAAGAGGGCCTTCAGATCTATCACTTTAAATCTCTCATCTATCATCTAATATGGCTTATTCGAATGACTAAATAAAACCTTTTCCAATCAGTTCTAAAGACAAATTGCCCACATCTTCAATTTCTATAATCTAAAATTGATAAACCGATTGAACTTCTCAATATTAAATCTTAATTACCATATTATTGTGTAATAACAAGGATTGAATGGATCTAAATTAAAATTAAAATCAACAAGAAGATGAACAATTGACTGATCAATCACAAAATAAAATATTTAAGGAAAAATTAGAGATCCATATTCATATTTTTCTATAATTAAAAGATAATTAAATTAATCAATCAATCAATTACACAAATCTATAATTCTCAAATAATGGAGAATTATATAGAGAAGAAAAAGAATTTGGGTCACATAACTTAACGACAAGGGTTTTCTCATCACTCTTTTATACTAGAAAAAATACTATATGGTAAAATAGAGTTTTTGAGAAAGTAACAAAAAATATGATTTGTGTTTAGGAAACATGACACCCGCTTGTTTATTTCCTTACTCTCAAATTTTTGCCCAAAAATCACAACAACACATTCTGTGAATAAACACATCTAGTGTTAATAATACAGGGCCCCCGTGTTTATCACAGAACTCACAATTCTACCTTTACTTCTCCAACATTTGCATCAACCAATACAATATTATGCAGTGCATCAAATGCCCAGTCAAAGCTCATATGTTTCATACATAAAAACCCTAATGTGCTATCATGCAATATATATCATTTTAGTTGAGTATAAAAATTACCTAATTTTTAGCAATGCATAAATTATCGGTATCCTACTAAATTTATAAGGTTCCATTAATTGAACTTTTATACCTAAAAATAATACCACAACTACCATATTAATATTTAATAAATAAAATAATTATTATAATATTAAAATGTTTATAAACTAAAAATTACCAAAATACCCTTACTATTAAAATTGGGTACCTAAAAATTATTTTTCAAAGAAACATCCTCACGCTGTATGCACATCGTGAATATGTGCACGAAAAGGGGGTTGGACAGCTATACTAGGTTGGTTGGCTATGGTGCATGTGGGTGTAGTGGTGGTGGTGCTAAGGTCCAGTTAGGTAAGACTAGTAGTGAAGGGTGGGCAATGCGAAAGGAGGTGACAGGGAAAGAGGAGAAGATTGTGGATGGTGATGTTAGGCTTGATAGGGCAATGATGAAAGGAGAGAAGAGAAGGCAAGGTGCATAGGGGGTGTTGGGTGGCTCGATTGGTTGTAAGGTAAGTGGTGAAGGAAGTCTTAGGCAACGAAAAGGGGTTGAGTCTGGGAGAATGGCAGTGTTAGAGAGTGTCAAAGGGGTTAGGTTGCTATAGATGGGTATACTGCAGCAAAGGGAAAAACAACTGCTATTTATGCCTTTTCCTAGGGGTGTGCTACTAAGGGACTAATTAGATTAGCGGGAGAGGCAAGCTTTAGAGGTTGTAGTCATACAGAGGAGAAGGAAGGATTTAGGGTAGTCATGGCTGGTTGCCAGCAAGGTGGTTAGGTGATAGTGGAGGTTGTGGTGGCATAGACCTGTGACAAATGGGTAGTAAGATATTAGGGTAGGGTAATGGTGGATTGTTTTTGATAATGTGTGTTATGTATTAAAGGGCTTTACACACATACATGGGCTGGTTATTGGTGGTCAAGGATTATGAATGATAGCTAGGGTGGTTTTATTGGGAAGGCTTGTATAATAATGGAGGGGAAGGAAGAAGAAGATTATGAAAGGGAGGCTCAAGTGACTAGTTAAAATATAAAAGGGAAGGGGATGGCATAGCCACGGTAGTTATGGAGCCATAAGAAGGGCTGGAGCATAACTTGAGGTGTGCTAGTGGTGTTGCATGCAAACCAAACTAGGACGAGTAAGAAGCTGAGGGGTTAAATTATCAGTTTAGTTGATCTGGTAAGGAAGGAGTATGCACATATGTATAAATATATAGAGAAGTAGTAAGGGAGGTTGGTTTGATAGAGGGTGAGGTGAGGATGAATTGATGGCTTTGCGGGTTCGATAGATGAGTACAGGTAAGTTGTGTAATGTAAGGAGGGAGATAAAGTGAGTGCATGGGGAAGGGAAAATTCAAACGGCAGGGTTTATGAGAGGGAGAGGGGGTTAGTAAGGAGGATAGAAATTAATTTATTTAGGTTTAGGTTTAGTTTGGATAGGTTAGGGTAACAGGTAGGAAAAATAACCCAAAAAGAATAGTCTAACTTTTGATAGGTTTGAAAAGAAGGAAAAAGATAAAATAATCAGGAAAAATATTTAAGAAATTATTTGAATTACGAGCTAAAGGTTAATAATAAAATATTAGGAAAAGGTTTATGGGATAGTTTTGAATAAAAGGCTAAACACCCACAAGCAAAGATTAAGAAATTTTGGTGTATTACATCACTAACCTCATTAAACAAACTTTGTTCCCAAAGTCTACACCACACTACTTGGATAGCTCATAAGGATAGTCAAGGTACCAAGGTGAGTAGCTACCCACTTTAAAATGGGAAACCCTATTAACAAGTGAGAGTCATAGGAACACGCAAACACAAAACATACACACTCGAACAGACCAAGGAAGAAGTGGTAGCATACCAGAAGGAGAAACATTAGGATATAGCACTTTCTCATCTTCTTCTACTAGACTGGCCAACTAGATTGCTCTAAACATTATGATGGAAACCTATTAGGGTTTCTCAAAAAGGATCGAAGTATAATTAGCGCGGGGTTCGAATCGCCGAGACCAGCCTAAGGAATTTCCCCAAGGAAGATCTAAGAACTCAGAGCGCAGTATTAGAACGGCTACTGAATTTGAGAAGTAAGAATGGTCAAGAATCGATCGAAGAGAAGAAGCAGAAGAAGCAGAAAAGTGCGAGTGAGAGGTTCGCCAGAGAGAATGCGAGAGAGAGTTTGAGAGAGAGAAAGAATTAGATTCACTTTTTCATTCAACCAAAAGTAGTCCCATAAATTCTGTATAAGCCATATTTATATGGCATACAAGACTTGTACAAATACACGACGTAGACTACATACTTAGCCAACAATTAACCCAAATAAACAACGGTTGGGTCAATAGTTGAATCAATCCAAAACATTACCACTTCATGCCCCAAAATTATAAAGAAATAATTATACATTCAATTCCCATCAGCTAAGAATAATTTAGCTAATTATGGTTACTAAGGGATGATTAACCCACAGTCCAACTAACCCATGAACCATGGATCGGGTGGCGGGTTATACAGCCAACTTAATCCCCATTAGCCAACTTTGCTGGCGAATGCATCACATGGGATTTCATATCTTAAAATAAATTTCTGCAACAAAACGTCAGCAACTACAACAACTTTAATTCCATCCTCCATGTGCTAAATTAATTCCCCCTAATCAAGGACACAATAAGAAAAATAATTATAAATACAAAATGATTTATAGCAATTAACAGAATTAATGAAATACAAATTTTGGAGATTCATATCATTCCCCTCTTCTTGAAAAGGTTTCGCCTTTAAAACCTGAGTAATACCCATAAATGGACTAAGATCAGCAACATTAAAAGAGTTACTAATATTCCCAAACTTAGCAGGTAAATCAATCGTATAAGCATTATCATTAATTTTCTCTAACATAATAAAAGGTCCATCTCCCCAAGAATCTAATTTTGATTTTCTAAGGTTTGGAAATCTTTCCTTCCTAAGATATACCCAAACTAAATCCCTAGGTTTAAAAACCATTTTTCTTCTCCTTTTATTAGCATTCTCGGCCATTTGTTGCACCTTGTTAGTGATTTGTTGACTTACAGATTCATGCAACTTCTTTATATTATTAGCACGAGATTCAGCATCAAAATTTTGCAATTCAGCATTAGGTAAAGGACTTAGATCTAAAGGAGTCAAAGGATTAAAACCATACACAATTTTGAAGGGAGTCTTCTTAGTTGTAGAATGCAAAGTTCTATTATAAGCAAATTCTACCTAAGGTAAAACATATTCCCACTGATTAAGATTTTTTCCAAGGACAGCTCTTAACATATTACCCAAGGTTCTATTTACTACCTTTGTTTGTCCATCAGTTTGAGGGTGATAAGTTGTGGAAAATAACAATTTAGTCCCTAATTTTCCCTATAAAACCTTCCAAAAATGACTCAGGAATTTAACATCTCTGTCTGAAACTATGGTCTTAGGTATGCCATGTAATTTAACTATATGAGAAAAAAATAATTCAGCCACAGTCACAACATCATTGGTCTTATTACAAGGTATAAAATGAGCCATTTTACTAAACCTATCTACTACAACCATTATTGAATCCTTATCTTTATTAGTTCTAGGTAAGCCTAAAATAAAATATAAAGAAACATCAATCCAAGGTTGATTAGGTACAGGCAATGGAGTATATAACCCAAAAGGTTTTGATGTAGTTTTAGCCTGTCTACAAGCCACACAATTAACACAATATTTCAACACATCCTTTTTCATGTGAGGCCAATAAAAATGATCAGTTAATATGTCTAATGTCTTTTAAAATCCTAAATGTGCCATTAATCCACCATTATGAGCATCTTGAATTAATAATCCTCTATATGAACACTTATGAATACATAACCTATTTTCCCTAAACAAATAACCTTCAGATATATAATATTTTCCCTATGTAGCAATTTCACACTTTTTATAAATTTCCTTAAAATCAAGATCTTCCAAATATAAAAGCTTAACACAAGAAAAACCCAGCAAAGTAGTATCTATAGCATTTAATAAAGCATATCTCCTCGATAAAGCATCTTCAACTACATTATCACTTCCTTTTTTATACTAAATCATGTAAGGAAAGCTTTCAATAAACTCAATCCATCTACCCTGCCTCCTATTTAACTTTGATTGACTTTTTAAATATTTAATAGCTACTTGATCAGTATTAATCACAAATTCTCTAGGCCATAGGTAATATTGCCAAACTTCTAAAGCTCTTACTAAATCAAATAATTCTTTTTCAAAAGTAGAGTAATTTAAGGTACTACCATTTAATTTCTCACTAAAATAAGTTATTGGTTTGCCCTCTTGGGAAAGTACAGCCCCTATTCCTAACCCTAAAGCATCACAATCTAATTCAAACATCTTTTCAAAGTCAGGAAGGCTTAACACAGGTGCCTGGGTTAATTTATTTTTAAGTGTGTCAAAAGATTTTTTCTGTTCTAAACCCTACTTAAATCCACTCTCTTTTTTTGTTATGGCAGTTAAAGGAGCAGCTATAGTACTAAAATTCCTAACAAATCTCCTATAGAAAGAACACAAACCATGAAAAATTCTTACTTCAGTTACACTCTTTGGTACAAGCCATTCTTGAATAGCTTTAATTTTGTCTTTATCCACAGATATGCCATCTTTTCCTACCACAAATCCTAAGAAAACCACATTTTCCAGACAAAACCTAGATTTAGTTAAGTTAGCATACAATTGTTCTATCTTAAACACATCCAAAATAATCCTTAAGTGTTTCAAGTGTTCTTCTAAAGATCTACTATATATAAGTATGTCATCAAAATAAACAACCACAAATTTTCCAATAAAATTTCTCAAAACATGGTTCATAAATCTCATAAAGGTACTGGGTGCATTGGATAATCCAAAAGGCATTACTAACCATTCATATAATCCAAAATTAGTTTTAAAAGCTGTCTTCCATTCATCTCCTGGTTTCATCCTAATTTGATGATATCCACTTTTTAAATCTATTTTCGAAAAAAATGACAGCACCATGTAAAAGATCCAACATCTCATCAAGTCTAGGTATAGGATATCTATACTTTATAGTTATTTTATTTACTGTCCTACTATCTATACACATTCTCCAACTACCATCCTTCTTAGGTACTAGTAATACTGGAACTGCACATGGACTCATTGATTCCTTAATGTATCCTTTACTTAGTAATTTAGAAACCTGCCTTTTTAGTTCCTTAACTTCTTCAGGATTAGCCCTATAAGCAGGTCTATTTGGTATAACAGCTCCTGGAACAAAATCTATTTGATGTTCTATTCCCCTTAATGGAGGTAATCCACTAGGAATGTCCTCAGGAAATAACTCACTATAGTCTTCCAATAATTGTCGCACAACAACAGGTACTTCTTCACTTAGTCCTAATTGATACTCATAACACTCTTTATAAACCATCAAATACACATTTGCCTATCTCTTGATAGCCTTTCCCACGTCCTTACTCTTAGCATAAAATCCAGATGTTCCTTTAATTTCTTTTGAACTAACCTCAGTCTCCAAATTCTGCTTAGATAGTTCCTTATAGTCAGACTTAATTTTAATTTGGTCTTCAAAAATCTCCTTTGGATTCATTGGTGCTAAAACAATATTCCTATCATCCTTATGTAACATATATCTGTTTTTATGACCATCATGTGTTACCCTCCTATCATATTGCCAAGGTCTACCTAATAATAAGTGAGCAGGATGCATGGGAACTATATCACACAAAATAGAGTCCTCATATTTTCCTAATTTTAAGTTTACTAAAACTTGTTGACTAACTTTTACATCTCCTAATTCATTAAGCCACTGTAGTCTATATGGTTTTGGGTGTTTAGTGGTTGGTAATCCTAACTTAGACACTAATAAAGTACTAGCAGCATTGATACAACTACCACTATCTATAGCCATATTAAAACATTTATCATCAATCAAACATCTAGTGTGAAATATATTCTCTCTTTGTATTGCATTAGAATCAGGTAATTTATTATTTTTTAAAGCCCTGCACACTATAAAAAGATCTCTACCTATTGGTAGTTCTATTTCTTCTTCTGATTCACTAGTATCTTCTCTAACCAAACTAGTCTCCAAATCTTCCTCCTTAGATTCAGATTCTATGTCTCCAGATTCTCTAATTAAAATATTCCTCTTGTTTAGACACTAAGAAGCTATATGTCCCAATCCTCCACACCTAAAACATTTAATATCTCTAGTTCTATTTGGACCACCCACAGGGTTTGTTATTACATTTCTACCCTTTTCAATTTTATTTCCTTCCTTTGCATCATTGTTTCTACCTCTAGACTCAAATCTCCCATTATTCCTCCAATTTCCAAAAGTAGTTCCCCCAAAATTCCTTTGCACTGTACTCTTAATCCCAATCCTAGAGGGTTTATATTGTCTAGTCTTCTTTATCTGAATCTCTATCTTAGTAGATATATTCACCATTTCACTTAAAGTCTCACAAGGATATAATTCTACTTTATCAGCTATTTCAGAGTTTAACCCACTCAAGAATCTAGCCATGGTAGTGTCATCATCCTCAATAACTCCTATTTTAATTATCAAAACTTCTAATTCCTTAAAATATTCATCCACTGTCCTAATTCCTTAACTTATTGTTTGTAACCTTTTATGTAATTCCCTATAATAATAACTTGGAACAAATCTTTTCCTCATCAAAATTATAAATTCATCCTATGTCTGTATGGGTGGCTCTCCACACCTACGTCTAGTTAAAACGAGATTATGATACCAAGAGGAAGCATACTCAGTAAACTCCACTACGGCTACCTTAATTTTCTTATCATCTGAGTAATTATAACATTCAAATACTAACTCTATCTTTCTTTCCCATTCAAAATAATAATTAGGGTCATTTCTGCCATTGAACCCAGGTATACTAAGCTTAAGATTACTTAGGTTCCTATCAACGAAGTCTAAATCCCTTTCTTGTCTATTATTCTGCCTAGATCTCCTATCACTATTGTTGGATACTTGGTCCTCTAATTCTTCTAGATTAGCTATGGGTGGAATTCTGATCCTAAGGTTCATAGGAGCCCTTCCTATTACCCCTGCCTGGTGAGTTTCGACTCTAGTATGTTGTAATTCATTAATTCTTACTTCTTGTTCTCCTATTCTTTGTTCTAAGTTAGCAGATAACACAGCAAATTGAGCAGTCATTTGTTCTTGAAAAGTCCTAAGGGTTTCTAATAAATCATTACTAGAAATGGAAACAGATTGATTAACAGATTGTCCGTTGTTAGACATTATTAAATTTCCTTATTATTCTCAATTAAGCACAATTAAAAACAGCCAACAAGATCAATTTGCATTAATAAGAAATCAAACAGATAGTAATTAAGCGATCTAATTATAAGAATATCACGTATCAAATAATATCAGAGATATATCAGCAACACAGACTATACAGTAATTCCAAGTAAGTATTGAATCGAAAGTAACAGCTAGCTTAAGAAAGAAACGATATTACCGCGAGCACTTAAACAAGTAATCCAATTACTAAATAGGACCCCTCTTCTTGGAGGCCTTACTCTTTTCCAAAACCAAAAAGGTTCGCCGGTTATTTCTCCTTTACACTTATTAATCGTGACAGAATAATATCTCGAAAAGAATTTGTAAATTAGTTACCACAGATAGTAGTACCTAACGAGATAAGGTTCGAATTTACCAATCGGGAAGTATTTCTCAAGAATCGTCAAGATTCAAAATTCTTGATCAAACCCTAACCGACAAATCATCCAAACGATTTAGGGTTTTTCCAAGAAATTTCGAAACAGTAGATGCAACACTCCGGTCGCCGGCTTAAATGAGACGGAATCCTTCAAATTCCTTTGTCAATCGCAAACCCTATATTTCGCACTTTAGAAATATGGGTTAGCGAAACCGACAAATAATAAACCAAGAGTAAAAAGAACTTAGTAACAAACAATTAAACCACGAGCACTGGAATAATCGAGGCTCTGATACCAAATGATGGAAACCTGTTAGGGTTTCTCAAAAAGGATCGAAGTATAATCGAGCGCGGGGTTCGATTCGCCGAGACCAGCCTAAGGAATTTCCCCAAGGAAGATCTAAGAACTCAGAGCGCAGTATTAGAACGGCTACTGAATTTGAGAAGTAAGAACGATCAAGAATCGATCGAAGAGAAGAAGCAGAAGAAGCAGAAAAGTGCGAGTGAGAGGTTCGCCAGAGAGAACGCAAGAGAGAGTTCGAGAGAGAGAAAGAATCTGATTCACTTGTTTATTCAACCAAAAGTAATCCCGTAAGTTCTGTATAAGCCATATTTATATGGCGTACAAGACTCGTACAAATACACAACGCATACTACATACTCAGCCAACAATCAGCCCAAATACTCAGCCCAAATAAACAACAGTTGGGTCAACGGCTGAACTATCCAAAACATTACAACTTCATGCCCTAAAATTACAAAGAAATAATTCCCATCAGCTAAGAATAATTTAGCTAATTATGGTTACTAAGGGATGATTAACCCACAGTCCAACTAACCCATGAACCATGGATCGGGTGGCGGGTTATACAGCCAAATTAATCCCCATTACCTAACTTTGCCGGCGAATACATCACATGGGATTTCATATCTTAAAATAAATTTATGCAACAAAACCTCAGCAGCTACAACAACTTTAATTCCATCCTCCATGTGCTGCATTAATTCCCCCTAATCAAGCACACAATAAGACAAATAGTTATAAATACAAAATGATTTATAGCAATTAACAGAATTAATTAAATACAAATTTTAGAGATTCATATCACATTAAGTCTTGTTAATCTCGCTACTTTTGGTGGACCGGTCTTGAACGATGTAATTAAGACCTCTAGAGTTCATGATGAGGCATGCTATAGCACTTAAGGCTTTTGTGCGCATGTTGATCACAGTCGTGGCATATATCAATTTCCTATACAATCCTTGCTTCGATGATCTCGCATATAACCACAATAGTGGTAGTATCAGGTCGATCTCTAACAAGCTTTGCTATGGGGTTAACTCTAACCATTATGGTATCGAATCTCATTCTGATGGTGAACACTTGAAACTCTAATACTATAGTGCTAACTCATGTATTTGGATTCCCACACATTCAGGTTTCATCTTACCTGGAATTAAAGTTTTCTCTTGGGTAAAGGTTGTAGTGACACACACTAGCTCATACAGTGTAGCCAAGTAATGGAAGATGACACACCCATCATCTTCTAGATACTAAAGTGCAGTCCTTACTCAAACTAGAAGACAACCATAGCCTCAATAGTAGCTATGCCTAGAGAAAATATTAGCAACTATGTAAATGATGCTTGATACTCTTGTACTGCCAGACTTCCTTGAGTGAGCTGCATGAATTCCATGAGATTATCCTTCTTGAGGCTTTTAGTGTAGAAACGCGTACAAATTATTGTATTAATGTACTCTAAAGACATTGGCAGTCCACCTTGAACATAGTAGCCAACCCACAAGGCATGTCCTTGAAGAAAAAACTAGGTTGTGCTCACCTTTCATGCTACTAGGTAATCAACTACATCAAACGTCCTGTTAAAATCCCAAATCCATCCTTGTAGGACAACGGTGTCTTCTCTTCTATCATAAGTTGGAGAATGATGACCCAAAACTCTTTGAAACCAATCATCTCCGATACCCTCCTATGGGTTGGAGGGAGGTGGTGGAGGCTGAGGCTAAAATAGAGGTGGACACTTAAGAAACTCCGTAAAAGCCTCGAATACTATTGCTAAATGGTCAACTCATCCATTTAAAGCCATATTGAACTAGCTACAAAATAGAAAATGCATTAAGGAATGTCTTATCTTAGTTGCACTTGACACATAAATTAAAAAAAAAAACACAGAAGCCACTTAATCTACCCACACTGGAGTACTCAAAAGACAAATTCGGGTTTAAAAACACTAAGAGTATGAAAATACATTTTTCAATTAAAACATTTAGGATCTTAGACCTAATATCTGACCAAAACATGATCCTTAAAAACCAAAACCACTAATATCAACTTGTAACAACCCCAAAAATATGAACTAAAAAAATATTTTCAACTAGCTAAGTGTAGAAGCTAAAACTATAAAGATGAATGGTCTTACCACCACATTTGGTAGAAGTCTGGCTTCCTCTTCTATTCTCATACCATATGCTAAGGTTAAAATTATTATTCTACTTAAATTAATAACACACACAAGAGTTCAATTAGAGAGAACAAATAGATAATAAACATTTTGAAAATAAACCACATTAGTGATTACGAAACATAGAGTGAGAAAATATAAGAGGACATAAGAGTCCAAAAATAACTAGAATTAAAGATATCATAAAGGACATCAAATAGTCCTAAACTCGTAACCCAAACTAGAAGTTTGTGACTAAGCTCATAAGGTGACCTACAAACTTCCCATTGAATAGGCGACGACCCACAAAAATAGCACTTCAATACAATGATACTAAGCAACCCATTATATAAAACCAATATGAAAAAACAATCATGAAACACTTATAAGGCATTACAATAATGCATGATATAAAACATTGAAGTATACATTCATTAAGTGGAATACAATAATCATTCTTATATCAAAATACCACAAAGGCCATATACTCCTCATATTGACTCATCAAGAATAAACTAAAATATACCAATTTAACATCCAAGGGATACTCTTTGAAGTATAATTAGAACCAAAATCCCTCCAAAATTAAGACGATAACAATATATCATATATATCATTATCAATACCAACAAATTCTATATCACAAGTAAGCTCATAGACACGAGACTAATAAAATACATAACATCATAGGTAGGCTCGACGGCTACTATAGAACCACAAGTAGGCATAAAGGCTATTACTTAACCATTGGTAGATGCGAATGCTACTATCGATCCATAGGTAGACATGAAGGCTGCAATTGAACCATGGGTAAGCACAAAGGCTACTACTAAACCATAGGTAGGCACAAAGGCTACTACCAAAACATAGATAAATATGAAGGCTACTTCTAAAATGTAGATAGGCACAAAGGCTACTACTGAACCATAGCTTGGCAGAAAGGCTACTACCGACCGATCCAATAATAATCATTGCTAATTTATTTATTTACTCGAGGGGTGATCAAATTAACCCAAAGGCATTAAAGTACTTTATTCATATTGGTGCACCAAGGTAAAATAGTGTCCTATTGACTATCCACCCAATAACACAAAGGTACCTTGGTAGTATTAGTACATAAAGTTAACACAATACCCAACTGATAAGGATACCTAATCTATATGTATACACATCTTCTATAAGTCTACAGTTCTTAATAGAGTAAGATATATGGCTTTATTGGGGTACTATGGCAAACTAGCAAAAATCCATAATCAACTGTAGGATCTCAAGGTCTTTCACTTTAAATATTAGTATTTTTTTAAGTGAGAATGAATTTACAATCAATTAAATATATCTGGTTTTCATACTTAACCATTTTTTCTCATTTTCTATTTATTCAAGATATCCATAAACAAGATCAACACCAAGGTCAATCATATAAATATATTGAGGTCATCCTAGGCTTAATTATTCTCATTTGGGCGCATTAAGTTAGAAATGAACAAAATTCTACTGAGATCAAATTACCACGTTATCATCATTTTTAATTACTAATTCCAATTTATTTATTAATTTATCATGAAATGGATAAAACACAATAATTTAGTTATTTATCATATAATTAAATTATTATTTGAGACAAATGACCATATTTTACTTATTTATGATTTGGCACATAAAACCTTAGTATACATATCTAACACATCTAGAATCACATAATCTCATGTTCATGATATACAATACACGTTAGCTATGCTTTTTGGGATAAATATCATAATACATAGAAAATGACAAGATTTTCCCTACGACACACATCAATAATAAGTATTTTATAGTTATATCTAAGCATGCTCAACCTATCATATTACACATAAATAATATTTTCCTAACATTAAAATTATTTTAGTTAAACTTTTGTACCCAAAATATTTTATATAAGATAACATACTATTTTTAACATTTTTATGATAACAATAATAAGCACATAATTATATATAACGAATCATGTATCGATAATTTTAGTAGAGTTTACAAGTTACTTTTGTCAAGCAAAACACAAATTATTAGTATTCTACTAAAATTATATGGACCCGCTAATCAAGCTTTTGTACCAAGAAATAATACCACATTTATTGTATTAATATTTAACAAATAAAATATTACTTATAATATTAATATATTTATTAATAAAAATTACCAAAATACCCTCCATATTAAAATTGGTAACCTAAAAATTATTTTTAAAAGAAACTTCTTCACGATGCATGGGCATAGTGAGTAGATACATGAAGAAGTGGTTGAAAGGCCTTGCTCGGCTAGCTAGTGTTGGTGCACAAGGGTGGTAGTCATAGGTGAGACGAGGTTGAGGGAGGCATGGCTACTAGTGGAGGGTTGGCGAAGGAAAAGAAGGTAAGGGGGAGAGAGGAGGCAATGGTGGATAGTGGTTTTATAATCAACAAAGTAATGTAGAAAGGTCGGAAGAAAAGGTAGGGTGGAAATAAGGTGATGGATGGCTCAATTGGCAATGAAGGAGATGGTGTAGGAGTCAACAGTTATGAAGGGATGTATAGGTTACATAAGCAGTAGTGGCAGAGAGGATCGAAGGCATTAGGTTGATGTGGAGGGTTGTGCTGAAATAAGGGGAAGAACAATGATAACTTTTGCTATTGCCCAAGGATGTGCTACAAAGGGAGTAACTAGAGCATATGGAAAACAACAGTGGAATCAATGAGTGGGAGAATAGGTGTTTTGGATGTTTTAGCCATGGGCGAGGAGAAAAAAGGAGTTCGAGTAGTTGCGGCTGGCTATAAGCGACATGGTTGGGTGATGGTGGAGATTGTGGTGGCACTGGATGGTGACGAACAAGCAGAAAAAACTAGGGTAGGGCAGTGGTGGATGGTGGTTGACGGTGTGCATTTTGTTGGTTGGAGGGTTATGCACGCATGATGGGCTGGTTACTAGTTGTCGATAGTGATGGGACATAGATGGGGCGGTTCTATTTGGAGTGCTCACACAGTAATGGAGGGGTAGGAAGAAGAAAAGGAGGAAATGATGAATCTAGTGGCCAGATGAAATGGAAAAGGGCAGAGGGTGGCTTCGTAGTGATGGTGCTTTAAGAGGGTTGGTGCAAAGCTAGAGGTGGGTTGATGGTGTCTCATGTAAGCTAAATGAGGCCAAGTAGGAAGTAGGGAGCTAGATGGTTGGTTTGATTTAATTGGAGAGGAAGGAGTGCGTAAAATTATGTATATATGTAAAGAGAAGGGATGAGGGAGGTTGGTTCGATAGAAGGTGAGGTGAGAATGAAGTGATAGTATAGGGTGTTTGATAAATTGGTATAGGTAAGTTGTGTGATGTAAGGAGAAGATAGGAGAGTGTATTGGCGAAGGGGAAATTTGCATGGTAAAGGTTATGTGAGGGAGGTGGGGTTGTAAGGGATGATAGAAATTAATTTATTTAGTTTTAGGTTTAGTTTAGATAGGTTAAGGTATTAGGTAGAAAAAAAACAACCTAAGAAAAATAATCCAATTTTAGATAGGTTTAATAAGGAAAAAGGTAAAATCATTAAGGAAAATATTTAATAAATTATTTAGGTTATGAATCAAAGGTTAATAATAAAATTATTAGATTGAGGTATATGGGTTTGTTTGGAATAAAAGGCCAAATGCCCAAAAGCAAAGTTTACCAAATTTTGGGGTTTTCCAACAACGGCACTCAATGCCTAGTTAGGGGCCAAGCAGAGGTTTGAGGGCTATCAGCACGAAGGTGGAGACAAGTAGTTCCAGGTCATAGGTAGTAATCAGTTGGGATCAGTACTTTGCTATAGAGGATAATTAAGTCAGCAAGTAGTGAGGTGCTTCATATGTTAGTGTTGTGGTAAGAACCACCGAAGTAAAGATTATGTTAAACAGTTGGTTTACTGTAATAGTTTAACTAACATAGGTCATTATTTGTTTGAGTGTTGGATCTTTAGGAGTAGTGTCCTGCAAGGGTAGGCAGGTTCACATGTTATGGTGGCTCGGACACTACTAGAATTGAGGGATTAACTAATAGATAATGGAGCTAGTAGGAATACTCTACAGTAGAGAGTTTGGAAACCTCATACTTTTCTTCTAGGGTAGGGTTTAGGTAGTGTTGTAGGACTACCTCTAGGTTATTTCTTGAATGTGATGAGTTAGTCAAAGGTTGATAGGTAATCATATGTCATCACAAGTATGTTTGCGGTTTTTACCTTTTCAACATATTTATTGTTTACTAGGGTGCTTCACTCTCCTTTATGTTTACTACTTCTGTAGCTAGGATAACTCTGATTCCCTTCTAGTAAGATAGAGATGTCTGTTATGCTCCCATCTAGGGATAGACTTCCATGTACTAGGTTTTATAAAGATGTGGCCTTGGTCATCAATGGAATTGAAATTTCGGTATACCTCATAGAGCTTAAACTTTGTGACTGAGATATAATCCTTGGGATGGATATACTATTGAGATACCAAGCTATAATAAATTGCCTATAAGAGCATGTGGTTCTTAAGGGACCAACGGCTGAGAGGGTTTTTTTACAAAAGATGTATGCCTAGACCCCTTGTGAGAATGGTGTTAGTAGTTTCTCTACAAAAAGGGTACTTGCTTTGCTTATGCACTGTTTAGAATCTTGCTCTCAAGGAGCCATCGATTGAGGGAATCCCAATGATACGACAGTTTCCTGATGTGGTTTTTTAATGACAACCATGGTATATATCAGTAGCGCATGAGATAGATATCATCATAGACCTTCTACTTAGGATAGAGTTTGTGTTGAAGGCACCCTAACACTTAGTGTCAAATGAGATGGCAGAGTTGCTCACTCCTTTAGAGGAGTTATTGGAGATAGGGTATATTCAACCAAGTGTATCACTATAGGGATCACTAGTCCTTTTTGTGTGGAAAAAAGGATTGCGGGTTGAGAATCTACATCAATTGCTAAGGATTAAATAAGGTTACAATGAAGAACCATTATCCTTTACCTTTAATTGATGAACTTTTTGATCAATTTTTTAATATCTCAAATTAAGTTATCATTAGTTTAGGATTGCTGAGAGGGGCATACAGAAGATCGCCTTCAAGATAAGGTATGTCCATTATGAGTTCACCTTGATGTCCTTAGGACTTACTAATATGCCGGTGGGGGTTCATAGCTCCCATGAATTTCATCTTCTAGATGTACCTCGATTAGTTTATTTTGGTCTTCAACAACAATATCTTGATTTACTCTAAGACTCATGAGGAGCATAAAAAATATCTAAGGAAGACTCTGGTGTTGTTGAGGGTACATTAGTTGTACACCAAGATCCCAAAGTGTGAATTATGGCTGGATGAGATAGCTTTCCTTGGACATATCATCACAAAGGAAGTTGTGTTGGTGGATCCTTTGAAGATCCTAGCCATATCAGAGTTGTCAGCACCAACAAATATTAGGGAGATACGTAGTTTTCTAGGATTAGTAATATACTACAAATATTTCATCTAGGATTTTTCTAGGATTACTTGTCTTTTGACCACCTTGTTGAAGAAGAAGACATGCTTTCATTAGGATTAGAAGCACGTCCAGGTTGTTTAGGAGGTTGAGTTCAACTCCAGTGCTTACCTTGTTGAAGAAGAAGATATGCTTTCATTAGGATTAGAAGCACGTCCAGGTTGTTTAGGAGGTTGAGTTCAACTCTAGTGCTTACTTTGTCATTGTGTATAGAGCACTTTGAGGCATATAGTGATGCATCCAAGCATAGGTTGGGGTGTGTGTTGATGCAGCATGGAAGGATAGTGGCATATGCTTCTCACCAGTTGAAGGAGCATGAGTGGAACTACACCACTCATGACTGTAAGCTTACTGGAGTGGTTTTTTCCATGAATATCTAGAGACATTACTTATATGGAGTGTAATTTAAGTTCTACACAGACCATAAAAGCTTCAAGTATATCTTCACTCAGCATAAGATGAATATGACATAGCAGCGATAACTAAAGTTGGTTAAAGACTACGATTTGGAGTTTATCTACCATATGGGTAAGGCTTACATCATAATGGATGCTCTTAGTAGGAAGATTTCATACTCCTTAGGTTCATTAGTTGTTTCAGACTAGATTTGGCAGTAACTTTAGGAGATAGATATTGAGATCATTTGGTTTCGGGTTCTTGAGATGAGGATGAGCGCTCTCTCGATCACACCAACCATTTTTGGTGAGATCCAAGCTAGTTATCTAGGAGATATCAAGTTCAAATAGATCAAGCGGGTTGTAGTAGAAGGTATAGTATTGTGCTTTTAAATTATTGAGGATCATAGTATCCTATTTTGAGGTAGATGGTGCATTCCATAGAGTTGTGAGGAGCTTAAAAGGAAGATTCTATAGGAGGGTCATCGTGCGCCTTATTTTGTCCATCCTAGAGGGGACAAAATGTGCAAGGACTTGAACTAGATCTAATTGTGGCCTTATATGAAGTGGGAGGTTGTAAACTTTGTAGCTAGGTACTTGACTTGTTAGAAGATTAAGATCAAGCACAAGCATCACACATGGTTTGTTCAGCTATTGAAGGTTCTAGAGTGAAAATGGGATAATATGTTGATGGACTTCATTGTTGGTTTACAAAGGATCCATAATGGCTTGGATTTAATTTGGGTTAAAGTTGATCAGTTTATCAAGTCAGTGGTGTTCATAATTAAGTCAATGTAAAGTATGGAGCAGATGGCCAATACTTATAGGAAGTATGTGGAATGGAACCGTGGGGTGCCAAAAGACATTGTGTTGGATGGAGATTCCATAATCTAATTGCACTTCTAGTAGAAGTTGCAAGCGGCTCTTAAGAGACAGTTGAAGATGAGCGGTGTTTTCCATCTACTTATAGAATGTTAGATTGAGTGCAGCATTCAGACCTAGGAGGATACACATAGAGCATGTGTACTCGAGTTTTATGGTAGTTAGGGGGATCATCTACACTAGATGGAATTATCTTATAACAAAAGTCATCATGCAAGCATAAGGATTTCACTTGTTGAGGCACTATATGGATGAAAGTGCTATAGTCCCTTGTACTGGAGG
Organism: Tamarix chinensis; assembly: GCA_030549775.1. Lineage (NCBI taxonomy): Eukaryota > Viridiplantae > Streptophyta > Magnoliopsida > Caryophyllales > Tamaricaceae > Tamarix > Tamarix chinensis. The sequence goes on from CM060181.1 coordinate 61,512,386, forward strand.
AACTCAAGAAAGATAGTTGTATTGGGACCATAGATGGTAGAGGATAGTACAACACAGATCATGCTTATTCAAGATCTATTGAAGGCTTCCGAAGATAGGTAGAAGAGTTATGAAAGTTATGGAGGAAGACATATGGGTGTGAGGTGGTTGATCGAGTGCTTTTGAAGTATTTGCCCACTAAGCGTGTGATGCAATTTGGTCATAAGGGAAAGCTTAACCTAAAGCACGTTGGACCGTACAAGATTTTAGTTAAGGTTAATGAGGTTCCTTACCAACTTCCTTTCCTTTTGAGCTATCACATGTATATAATGTTTTTCATATCTCTTAGTCGAGGACGTATGTTGCAGATCCATCGCACATTATTCAGCTAGTGATGATTGGGCTCGATGATGCGTTATCTTATAAGGGGAAACCGCCGAGGATCCTTGACACTAAGACTTGTGAGACTTGTTAGATAGACATCCTACTAGTGAAGATCTTGTGGTTACACCATGGAGTGGAGTAAGCCACCTTGGTGTTTGAGGAGGAAATTAGGATGAAGTATCCAGATCCTTTCATTTAGGTGTGTTGCATGTCTAAACCTACCTCTTTTAAGAGGGTAGTACCCTTTTCTCATGTACTAACTCTTGGTTGTTATTTTATTTTGCTTGATGGCTTAGGGTTTTGTCCTAATTTTAGGTTACATCAATGTTTTTCTTTTATTGACTTTGAGGATGAAGTTTCTTTTAATAGAGTAGTACTATACTACCTTATCCTAAAATATATAAATTTATATTTAAAATTATATTGATATAAAATAAATGATTTTCGATTTTGGAAAAGGCAAAAAGTTTCCATGAAGTTATGCATTACAAATATACCAATTGATTAGTGTGCCTAATCAATCGACCGAAAACTAGTTTTTTCAAACTCATTAATTGGTTTTCATGTGATTTTATATCCTCTTATGATATTTATTTGACTCTTTTTCCAATTTTTATAAAAGCTTCTATTTAGATTCTGTGTGTGATAATAAGCATATCTTGGTGCTTTTGGATTATTTTAACATTATTTAGATCACTATATGATCTTATTTTGTTAAAATTTACCTAAAAGAAATTTTTGAGAATTTCTCACCTTATCTCCTCTTCTTCAATTTCCTCTCTTTTCTGGAATCCATGGCTACATGCATGAATTTCTACACCCCCTCCTTAACCTATAAAACCTCTATCACATATCTTCCTAGTCACACCTTACCTCCCTTACCTTAACTTGTGATCTCCTCACACCTTAGTTTCCCCAGACACAACTTAAGTCATACTTCTCTGTCCCACTTATGTGTGTCAACCAACACTCTCCCCTATACACTCCATTCCTAATTCAATTCACTCCCTATCACTTGCACTTGATTATTCTCACCCTTTTCCCTTGTGAAAATTTCCTAACTGTTGGGTATTCTCTAATTTTACATTCATTCTTATGTACTAGGAAAATAGAGGTTGCCTCTTACTTCCTCATCCTTTAGTTAAAATTCTTGTCTAGTATTTCTTCTCCAAATCTTAGCTTTAGCTTTGCCTTGTTTATTTTAAGCAAGGATGGATGGGTTAATGTTTTAAGAAAGGTTGAAAACCTTAGTTTTTGGTTTTTGATTTCAGTCCTAAGACAAGGTTACGTTATGCTAATTTTCCTCTCCTTCTTATGATTTTCATTTTATTAAGTTTTAAAAAGGATTTTTAATGGTATTATTATTTATTCTCTTAGGAATCAATATCTTGGTAGACAACCATGAAGTTAGGAGTATTCTGTGCAAGAAAATTTTCTTTGAGGTAAGGCATTCTTATCTTTAATACGAATAAGGCCTTTTGTTGTTTGTTCTGGTTCCATATTCTTCCTTGAAGTTTTAATCATTTTTTGTGGTCCTTATATTATGCATATGTTCATGGTAGTTTTGAGCAAGATTTTGTTAAATTCTAATATTACCACGTACTTATGTGATTCAATATGGTTAGTATGTCTTTTTTTGTGTTTTATGACATAGAAGCATGCTAGGATTAATATGGTAAAGCTAGGTGAAATTTTGACATATGGATCACAAATATGATGTTCTTTTACCTAGACAAGTCGATAGGTTTTTTGGATCAATCGACTGGTTGTGTGATGAGTCACTCGTTTTGAGGATTTTAATCGGCTAGTTGTGAGATTAGTTAGTTAGTTCCATGAACTAGTCGACTAGTTCGTGTGAATAGTTGGTCGGTTAGCCAAACCCATAGATTAGTTCCGCTGTGACCAGAGTGGCCTAGTCTCTACTTAATGCCACTAACCTATCGATTGGTTTGCAATGAATAATCGTCTAGCAGAACCAACAAGTCGACTGGTGCACCTACATTTTGCCACGTTTATTTGTTAATTATTTCTATTCCTTTAGGCTTTCTATATTAATGTTTCAATGTATTGATACCATTTTAATCATAATTGAAACCATATTTACACTAAACTTAATAGGGATCAAAATGATGATATTTGGGCCTTGATATGGTTAAGTTTGGTGTCATCTCTAAACACCCACTTGGTGGCTAATATGCCTTATGATGTGTTTGATGTTATTACTTGAAAACACCTAATTGTTTACAATTATTGGTAATTAATAATTAATGGATTAAGATTTTATTAGAGCTTTTTTTCTGACTCTTGAGGGTAGCTACTAGGGATTTGGTGGGTGGGTTACCATGTGGTTACATTTAGTAAAGGGTGTGCACATATCTTTGAGGTATATGATTATACTATGGTAGGCCGATGTGGCTTCGGTGTCTAGTAAGAGTGGGTGAGGTATCCTAGTACAAGCCCCTTAGCACTTCCTAATGTTCATTACTAAAGTGCGTGTGGTATCCCAACATTTTAGTCCTTTTAATGAAGGCATTCACGGTGTAGAAGGTGAGGTATCCCATTATAAGCCCCCTTAATTTACTTTGACCACCTATTATGGGTGTGGTATCTAAATATGTGTTATCCCTCGTAGTAGGCACACTCGATGTGTGGTTGATGTGGTATCCTTGGAGAAAAGCCCCTTTGATATAATCTAACCTAGTGTAGTGGGTGTGATATCGCATTGTGTGTGTATGCTACCATAACATTTGTCCATGGTGAAGAATTAGGTGTGGTCAAATGGATTATCTTAATAACTAAAAATTATGTGGTCACTAAATGAAGATTTATAACATGGTTTACATTATGTGGTTTTAATGCATTATCTGTATTATTAAACTTTCATTATTTCCATGCAAGTATGCCTTCTTATTTGATTATCATGAGTTGTGTGATTTTTTATATTAGTATGCTTATCACCATGGGAATATGGGACTTCAATGTGTAGCATGAGCCCTTATCATATTTTGGGTAGTCTATTTTATTAGTACTTTATTGTACTGATACAACATTTGTATGGTGAATATAATGATATCGCTTCTAGTCTAGTAAATAGAGAAAGTTTTTAAAGGATATGAATCTCAGCTATATTATCTTGAGGATGATACCACAAGCTAGTAGCTGGCCATTGCTAAGGGTTTGAGAGTTATATTCCCATTTAGTTAAGAGTTAGGCTAACAGGTTAAATGTATTTTTTCCTATTTTTTTGGGATATTTTAGCTCTTTTCTATTATTTAAACTCTTAGCTCTTATCCCTATATTCAGATTTTGTAAACTCTCTCTTTTATCTAAACTACTATTCTCATCATTGTTATCATAGAGTAGTTGTATTATTAATTGGGCATGTATTCTTTCACGATTGTTCCATTTTACCTTAAATCAAACACGGGCTAGGTGATAATCACATATCTCTCATGGTTGATGTGTTGATAAAATTCACCGATTTTTCTCTTATAAATGCTTCTACATTTTCTTTAAAATGAAAAAAGAATTGGTTGAAAATTTGAGGGTGTTACATTGTGTACCTCATTGAAGTGAAAGATACAACCTTTTCCATGGGCCTATATAAGAGCTCTAGGCCATATGCTTTCAGACATATTTTTTTAGCATAAGTTTTAGGATGTTATTGTCAATAATTTTTACCATACAGTTCAGTTGGCCTTTACATCTAGTGTTCTCCTGCCTGGTATCAATAATTCCCATATTTCACTTATCCCCAAAGTTTCCTCTCACTCTACGTTGTTATAATTTTTATTTAAACTCGCCTAAACCTCCTCTAATGATAATTAGTAGACTATAGCATAATAGGTTTTTACTTGGAAGAAAACTAGGGGCAACATCATTGTTGCTCATGAGCTCTTATATATTAGGAGTCATAAAAGAGGGAAGCTTGGTATATGGCTCTCAAGATCAATCTTCAGATGCCTTTAGATAGAATTACATAGTCATTCATTGAAAAGACCCTTAATCTTGGAGGCTTTCCCTCCCAGCCTGTTACTCTGATCATGTATTGTATCACTACCTTAGAAATTTAGCTTCTTTGGAATAGACAAGTGTCTCAAGCATTTAAACCTTCGTATGGAGTTCATCAAGAGGATTCTATTTCTCCTTATATCTTTATTTTGTGTATGGAATGTCTATCTCACCTTATTAGGCATGTGGTTGCATCAAGGGGATAACATGCAATACATGCAAACAAACATTAAATCATATTGATCCTTTTATTTTCATTTCCCTAACCATGTGGATTATCTTTTTTCCCTTGGCTAATATTATGCATATCCAGCAAATAGTACAATTCATTCCTATACTAATACCCATTACACTCCTTTCAATATTATTACTCATCGTAAGTAAAGTACCCATTTAGCCTTTACATTACTCATAATGTATGACATAAGACATGATCTATTGTAATCTCTTACTCAGGCCATCAATCCATGATAAAATCTATGTTTTACCCCATTAATAATCATGGTATAGTTCCAAACATAACCTCAAAGCAATACCAAATAAAAAGGAACCAAATCATGTAAATTAGTCAAACTAGTTGATTGGTCTAGCCTAAGAGGTCGATCAGCTGTACCAACAAGCCGATCGGTTTGGGTCGACCAATCTATCAATTCAACTCAACTAGACCAATATTTCTTTAAATTGATCAATTGGTTCATGCAAAGCAGTCAGTTTTTCATTGACTAGTTGATTGGTTTTGCTAAACAAGTCGATGGGTTTAAGCACAGAGCAGGACTAAGGTCTCTATAGGGGTACCAGTTGATGGTTTAGGTCAACCAATAGACTATTCTAGGAACCAGTCGATTGGTTCAACCTGACTGTCTATAGGTTAGCCCTAACACATCACCAAATAGCAAATTTCATACAGACTCTTGCATTTAAAATCATTTCTAACCATATTAGAACATTTACCAACATTAACTAACATATTTATAACTATATTATCACACATTTCTCACCATAACATGATCATAGCCTATTTTATCCATTTTCATGCTCTCTTCTCAATTTATGACATTTAAACGTGCAAATCATTTGTACCAACTCTTTTCTTCATACCAACATATATATACTAATAAAATACACAATCTTTCATGAGGAACACTTGCTAACATTTTAGGAGCAAGAATCACTTACTTAATGTAGGCTAAATCCTCTTAAAAATAGAAACTCCAACATGTGAAAACTTCAAATTTTGAAACCTTAAAAAACAAAAATAATAACTTAGATATTATACCAAAATATCATCAAATTTTGAAAAAATAAGTAGAGAGAAATAAGAAAATACCACTAAGCAAAAACAGAGAAATGCTGAACTGAACCACTCAATATTTTTCCCAAAATTTAACTCTAACTTACATAACAATTGAAGTAAGAAACATCTAGAGATAGGATAAGAGAAGTGTCAAAAATAATTTGGCAATTCTTGAAGTGTGGATGGAAGAGAAGAGAATGTAGAACTTAAGGGTATTTTAGTGGCTGAAAGAAGGTATAATATAGCAATGATTGGGGCTATTCATAGCTAACCAATTGGAGGAAAACACAAAGTTTTCTGAAATTAACTCAAAAACCTACCATAGACTATTTGAATTCCATCAAAAAAGATAGATTTATCCAAGATTTGTTAACTTAGTCTCTAGAGCTTAAATGGTGACTCTAGGGGATTTTAGGCCAATCAAACAAAAACTATCTTATACGAATGAAGAAATGGGAGGTCATAGTGGAAGGAATATTCTAGCTACTTAGAAGCTTGCCCAAGATTGAAGCAATTGATCTAAGAATCCTGCTAAGGAGAGAGGAAGAAGAAGATAATAGCTGAGGTCATCTCTCTCCCTCATTTTTCTCAATCAACCTTTTGAGAAAATCAAGGTAATATTTGAGGTTAAATGCATCATTAAAATGGATAGGAATCTCTTAGGTATAGTTGGTATGGGTTGGTAAGGTTCCATTTTGGTGAAAGGAATTTTAAAAAAAAAATCCAACTCAAAAATTATACCCAGCTCAACATACCAGTCAATCAGTTTGAGTCAACCAATCGACTGTTCTACCACTTGTCAATCTATTTCCCCCAACCAATCAATTAGTTTCACTATAAAATAAATGATTTGTGCCAACAGGGTCTTATCTGTTGGTAAAAGCTATTTTTCTGTTGGCAAAAGCTTTTATCAATAGAATTTTTTTTGTGACAAAACTGTGGGTAAAAACTCTGTGCTTAAAAGTTTTACTCACAAATATGTATCATCTATTGGGAATAATTGATAATGCCCACAAATATTTATCTGTTAGTAAATCTTATGCCCACACTTATATCTGTAAGTAAAAATATTAACTACAAAATAATATCTGTGACTAAAAGTATTACCCACAAAATAATATCTGTAACTAAAACTATTACCCACAAAATAATATCTGTGAGTAGAAGTATTAGGCACAAAATTATATCTGTGATAAAAAGAATTAACCACACAATCATATCTGTGTGTAAAAGTATTAAACACAATATTATATCTGTTACTAAAACTTATTGCCAACATATATATATTGTTGGATATACATATTTTTACCATGTATGTATGTGTGTATATATATATATATATCTATATATATATAGATATTGGTAAAACCTATACCGGCCAAAACGTACAAAATTTATTGATATTACGTGTTACCACAATATCCAATATCCACCTGTAGTAACAATTTATGCTTATATATATATATTAACTACACCATATATAGTTATCATTGTGTAGTAAAAAATAATTAGTTGCTTAGCTCCCAAAGGCATAACAGTCCTTTAAGTACAATACTATATAAACAACTTATAGCATAAGCTATTATACAAAAACATCTTCATACACTTATATACAAAATCATCGGCTATTATACAAAAACATCTTCATATGCTGATATACAGAATCATCGAGCATCTTTGTAAGCTTATGAGCAAAAGCACAGAGCATCTTTGTTAGCTAACATATATACAAAAGCACTGAGCATCTTCATAATTTGGTATACAAAAATATCAATCATATTCGTAAGCTAACAAACAAAAGCATCAACCGTCTTTATAAGCCGACTCATAAAAGGATTTTTATAAACCCATCAAACATCATCTTCTTCATTCTCCTCTTTAGTGTCATCCTTTTCATTCGTGTCATCCTCCATTTGATAATAATCATCAACATGTTTTCCCTAAAAATATATATACAATTAACTTAATCATATTAATCTAAATTCATATCGAAAAGCTAGACGATGAGAGTTTGTACTCTTTAGAGAACCAATAATTTTTTTCAAATTTTTATTGACATTAATGATAAAAAAATTTCTATTAAACACAAAAAAATTTGTTCATTAAAACATTAATTATTTATAGTGAACACAACGTAACTCACTCACTCTAATTATTTCTACTACAATTGCTTTTTTTGTTTTCATTTTATTCATTATTTTCCATGTAATAAAATTTGAATGCCTAACTTCACATGAAAACTTATTCTTATATAAAAACATATATATTTTATCTTATGATATCAAAAAATTTGTGTTATTTGCATTATGAGTATGTAATATACGAATTATGTAAGATAAAATTTGATGTGACAAGATAACCATCCCATGAAAAATCCTAATTAGCATGGATAAATTTCAATGTTATGGCTAAAGGAGATAAAAAAATGAAAGGAGAAATAGAATCAATTGGATAAATAAATGGAAAAAAAAATTAAGCATAGGAAACTCAAAAATAATTGAGTATATACATATCCAATGTTTTTTTTGTTTGGGTTTTCGCATAAGATTGGCACGGAAACTATCTTCTAGGTTTGGATTGCGTAATTTATTTAATATTTAACTATTTATAATAATTTACTAGGATTCCCCATCTAATAAATATTTTGAGAACCTATGACGAGACATAAACTTAGAACTTTTCAATAGATCGGCTAAGATAGGTTAACAAGAGTAAGGACGGTGATTAGATAAAGACATTAATTGGAGAAAGAGCGTTGACTAGACAACTAATATAGGTAATAGTTTTATAATTTTTTTTTATTTTTCTCTCTTTATTTTAGTAGATTTGGTCTATTTTTATTAAAATATATATAATATATATGTGCGAGTGCACGCACGCGCGCGTGTAAATATTTTTATCATTTTCTTTCGTACCTACTTTCTAAATTTTTTAAAATAATGTGTTTATATATTTTCTATCCTTATTTTTCTATTTCCGTCCCGAGTAACACTAATACTATGAGTAAAGAATGACATCAACTAAAGATATCATAGGAAATCAATTAGCATACAAAACTTAGTCCAAACGGAGTGGAAGTGGCACATTAGCCGAGATTGAAAGAGAAGAGATGCACATACCATAGTTACCAAATCTAATCACTATGTGACCCCTAATATTCTCATATATTCATCTATGCACTATTTTAGAGGTAAAAAAAAATATACCCAAAATAAATGTGTTGCGTGAGAAATGTAAAAAAGAAAATCAACATTTAGTGATGAACTTACTTGATTCTCTAATAATGTATGCATTATACTAGTCAGATATCCTACTTGGTCTTTAGTCTCAAGGAGATCCTTTTCTAACCTCTCAACTCTAGACTCGGATTTGATCCTTTTAGCTCACTCCTCCTCAAACGCACATCTTCTTTTGTGGGATCGTGGAAATTTTACACCAAGACCAAAGGTTTTTGCATATCCATTCCTATCTTCTCGCACTACCTTTTTGAATATTTCACGTCGAGCATTAGCATCACGTCCTTCTAGAAGTGCAGTCATCTCATCCAGAATCACTTTCTATAAAGTATAAATCAATGCTATTAATGAGTAGTAGATGAGGTAGATTTGCATATATATATATATATATATATATATATATATATATATATATATATATAACCCTAAAATTAAAGTAGATTAAAAACATACTCTTGTTGCAGTAGAAGCATCATTAAGCTTAGAACCCTTTTTTCGGTTCATGAGTTTTCAACCACATTTCCAATTCATCGGGTTCTTTCCCCATTTTTTCCTAATCAAAACACATATGAAATTCTATATCAAGTATACAAAGTAAATTAAATTTGGTATTGCATAGATGAATTAATCATACACCTACCTTTTCTTCCGCTCGGATGTGTGCAAAGCTCTTTGAACCAGCATATGAACACATTTTTGACTTTGCACGATTGAGAATCCCTCTTTGACTTCTTTCCTAAGAAATATGAGAAAAACAAATATTAGTATAAAAAATAAACTAATCAAACTACCATACTCATAGCCTATTTTTTTTTAAAATAATTAAATGAGAAATCACTACCTTGCCTTTTGGAGATTCCCAAAATTTTACCATCTCTAACCACATAGTCTCGAGTATTTCCATTGGCCTAGAATGTATTGCTTGATTGTGTGTTTTTCCATCAAAATGAACCACCTTCAACTCAAACTTATGAGCTCTCCAAGCTTCATGGATTTTACCCAATGCCCACTTATATAGCTCTCGATTTTCAGGAAAGTAATAAGAGATCTATAAAGGAAGAAAATGAAATAGAAAACAAAAGCTATATAATACATATAACAAAAATAAGAAAGTTGATAAAGTAAGTGTTATGGTAATGTTCTCTTGCTTCCTCCCAAATCGAATCTAGATATGTCCTATCCATCTTTCTCCAATCCCAACAATCAAGTGGCAACCGCCTAGGATACCATGCCAAGCAACCTATAAGTGTTGATTATTGCCTAGCTGAATCACTAATTGGTTGAAGATGCTCATTGACATCCACATACCCAGCCTTCTTTAACACTTTAGTTGTGTTACATCCACGACCCTTTTCATTTCTGGGCATTGTACCTCGAAATATTCTTCTATTCGTGGCAAAATAGCCGTCTGAAATTGCATGCTCAGTTTGTGAACCATCATTTACTTCTATTATAGATAACATATTGATGGATTATATACGGCCAGGACTATGTCGTTTGCCTAACAACAACAATGAAAGGGTAACTGAGTTATTCATTTTCAACATGGAGAAGGTGGTAATAAATGCTAAAGTAAAGTTATAACATATAGATTTACATGAATTACAAATGTCAGTATTGGGAATTCTCGAAGGATCTTGCACTATCATTTCATTTAGACTATTAATCTTTGAGTAAGAAGGTTGTTGTCCAAGACATTTGCCTTAAAAAATGAGAAACAAATAACAATAAATGCCAGCAAAAAAGAAGTTAAAAGACATACAAATAATAAATTTCTACCATTGGATATTTTTTCTTCAGTAATTTTCATATATTAAAAGATCATATATTAACATACAAATAAGGTTTTAAACTTATCCATGCAACTAAGTAACATGGAACACCTATTAATGATTGTTTCCTTAGTAGTTTTCATATATTCTATCCTCTCTCACCCTCCTAATTGAAATAAATTGAATGTAATAAAAAATTTGATTAACCCCATGTCTTAGATTACTAAATGTAGTAATGAAATATAATATAAGTAAATATATACCAAATTCAGCTCTTTGAGATCCTTCCTCTAATGACATAGGCGTGAATAGTTTCTGCTTAATTGATGAATATGTGGATGGATCGATTGCGATCACTTTCTTTAGCCCACGAGCATGTCCTATTGATTCAATTGATTGTCCTTCATTTGGACATTTTGAAATTCTTGATGTTGTAGCAATAACTACCTGCATAAATAATATAATAACAATGATGAATTAATAGTGGCTAAGAGGTTAGATACAATTGCTCAACATAAAAAAAAAAAAACTCATCAACTTATACAAAAAATGACAAAAAAATTATGAAGAAAGAGAATTAGGACAACCATATTTAGTACTACTAAAACAAAATAATTTCTAACTAGCACATGAAAGCAATAATAGTAAAAAATTTGCCTCCAATTGTCCATGACTTTTTGGAGTTACTTTCTTCTTGCTCAATGCCTTTTGCAAAGACGACATGTAAACCTAATAACATAAAAAATGAGAATTAGTATTTAATTAGTTATGTTTCCGCATGCAACTTAGAAATCAAAAACTAACATATTAAAAATAAACTTTCACTAACAATTACCATTTACGTTGCTAAGAAAAAGAAAGTACATAAAAGAAGAAAGAATATATATAAAAGATAGATTTACCTCTAATTGTTCCCGACTTATTGTATTTATTTTCTTCTTACTTGATGCTTTTTCCAAACAACATGATAACCTAACAATATACAAAGTAGAATTAGTATATATTTTCATTCAACATACCATACAAAGTAGAATTAGTATATATATTCATTCAACATGCCATATTGAAAATGATAATTAAAAATATTGAAAGACATACAATACAAAATATATTTAAGCATAAGAAAAATAAATACTATTAAAAACCTTAAAGTACACAATCTTCATAACCAAAACACACAAACATAAAATTACATTTCTAACATTATAACCAAAATCAAACAAAGATACATATTTCTAACACTACTCGATATCATAATCATATAAAGTTTTATCTTCTTCATCACTTTGGGTACTATATTCTTCAATTTCTTCATCATCATTATTGCCTTCTCTCATAGCAAAGAATGGTTCTTCTTGTTCTTATCCAGTAACAGTAAAATCATCTACACCTTAATCTGTAGGCATGCTAGTTTATCTACGATCCACTTCAGGTATGAGATTGTCTTCCATTTCAAACAAGTCTCTTGGCTTAGTGACATTGACAACATGCCAATTTCTTTGTTTAGAATCTGGGGTATAGAACACCTGCAATGCTTGAGATGCCAAGACAAATGGTTCACTTTTTTTCAAGATAGCCTTTAGATTAACAAGAGTAATCCAAGTTTGTCCTCTTTAACTCCTCTACTAGGATCAACCCAATGGCATCGAAACAAAATAACACTCCTTCCACGAGGATAAGTCAGCTCAATAATTTTTGCTAAAACACCATACTATGACATGCTTCCAATATCTGTATTTGCATTGACTAGAACGCCAGAGTTTTGAGTTACACTCCTCTTATCAATGTATTTCACACGCCACCTGCATCCATTGCAAGTTAATTTAGTCATTGCCTTTATCCACATTCTTGGAGCAAGACTAAGAATTATCAGATCTTCTACAACACATGCTTCATTTGGTAGATTCTTGGAGACCTAATAATTAATAACACTCATTGAATAAAAAGATGCATAACCAATGATATAAACATTATGAGTATAAGTATCAACATACATTCATTGCAAACCATTTAGGGAACTTTCTTCAATGGATGTCGTCAATCATATTTGACATTTGTTGGTATTCAGTTCTTATGATATCATAATGCTCTCTGGGAACAAATGATGAAGTTATAAATATATATGAAATGATTAAAAAAAATTATTCAAAGAAAATTAGGACTTACTGTGAAATACGTCAACTTCATCACAATTTGCAAGCACATAACTATGTGCTTCTTCAATCAACATATATTCCGATTGCACATCTTTTTTCTTAGACATTGCACAAGATTTTAAGGAAAATATAGGCAACCCATTATGCAATTCATTACCATCTTCATCATCATTTCGTGTGGACCTATTTTCTCTTGTTGGAACATCAGGCAAATATCTAGAACAAAATGTTAGACATTCTTCTTTAATATATCCTTCTGCAATTGATCCTTCAGGACGACTTTTATTACCAACATACATTTTCAACCTCCTCAAATACCTATAACATTAGTATCATATTACTAACATAAAGGGGGCATAAGCTTGATCTTCCATTAAAAATAATAAATAAAATACTAGAATGTACATACCTTTCCATTGGATACATCCAATGGTAAAATACTGGACCTGTGATGATTGCCTCCTTAGCCAAATGAACAACTAGGTGTACCATGATGTCGAAGAAAGAAGGTAAAAAAATGTGTTCCATATGACATAGTGTGAGAGCGATGAGATCCTCTAATATCTCCAATTCATATGTCGTTGCCTCTTTCGAGCAAAGTTCCTTAAAACAATTACTTAGCTCAATCAACACCTTACTCACATCCTTGTTCCACATTTTTCTTAAAGCCAATGTTAATAGTTGTTGCATTATAATGTGATGATCATGACTTTTTAACCCAGAGATTTTTCCATCAACAATTCACCTTGTGATGTTTGCAGCAAACCCATTCGGTACTTTCACATAACCTAATATGCTTAGTATTTCCTCCTTTTCTTTTTGGTTCAATGTGAAGCATATTGGAGGTAGATATATTTTATCTTCTATTTCAATTAGATGCAGATCATGCCTTATATCCTTTACCTGCAAGTCAAGTCTTGACTGTAAGGTATCTTTAGTTCTCCCTTCGATGCCTAAAAGCGTGCCAAGTAAATTTTCAAAAACATTCTTCTCTACATGCATCATATCTAAACTATGGCGTAGTAGAAGGTGCTCCCAATATGGAAGTTGGAAGAATATGCTTCTCTTCTTCCAAGGCCTTTTTTATCCTCCCTTCTCGTTTTATTATGAGTATAAGGGGCTTTTCCAAATATGACATCAATTCCATCCATTTGGTATAACAATTCTGATGGAAACCTGTTAGGGTTTCACAAAAGGATCGAAGAAAATAATTGAGTGTGGGGTTCGATTCGCCGGAATTAGTCTAAGGAAAACTCCCAAAGGAAGATCCAAAGATTCAAAGGCACAGTTTCACAACAGCAACTGAATTTGAGTGAAAGAAACGATCAAGAATTGATCGAAGACAGAGTACAGACGCAGAAGAAGGTGCAAGTGAGAGGTTCGCCGAGAGAGAGAGAGAGAACGCGAGAGAAGGCTCGAGAGAAATCAAGAAACAAGTTGTATATCAGCCAAAAACTAATCAGTCCAAATCTCACACTACAGCCCATATACATAATCAGAGAAATGGGTCGGTAATATGGTCGATGCCGGACACTCGACCAGCCCAAAGAATACAACAAATCCTCCCCCAAATTACAAGATAATATTTAGACTTCAATTCCCATCAGCTAATATTAATTCTAGCTAATCATGGCTATTAAGGGTCGATTAACCCACAATCCAACTAATCCATTATTATGGACCGGGTGGCAGATTATACAACCAACCTAATTTCCATTAGTCAATTTCTACCGGCGAATGCATCACATGGGATTACATAAAAATAATAAAAATACATTTCTGCAACACTTTAGCAGCTGCATCCATAATCCATGTGCTGCATCAATATTTCCTATTCATTCACAAAAATAAGACAAACAATTATAAGTATAAGATGATTTACAGCAATTATCAAAATTAATTAAATACAAATTTTTAATATTCATATCATTCCCCTCTTCTTGAAAAGGTTTCGCCTCTGAAACCTGACTTAGTCCCATAAATGGAATAAGATCAGCCACATTAAAAGAATTACTAGCATTCCCAAATTTAGCAGGTAAATCAATCTTATAAGCATTGTCATTAATTTTCTCTAACACAATAAATGGTTCATCTCCTCTAGAATCTAATTTTGACTTCCTAAGATTTGGAAACCTCTCCTTCCTAAGATGTACCCAAACTAAGTCCCCAGGTTTAAAAACCATTGTTCTCCTCCTTTTATTAGCATTTTTAGCCATTTGCTGCACCTTTTTATTGATTTGTTGACTTACAGACTCATGTAAATTCTTTATATTATTAGCTCTAGATTCAGCATCAAAATTTTGCAAATCGACATGAGGTAAAGGACTCAGATCTAAAGGAGTTAAAGGATTAAAACCATACACAATTTCAAATGGAGTTTTATTAGTTGTAGAATGCAAAGTCCTATTATAAGCAAACTCTACCTGAGGTAAAACATATTCCCACTGTCTAAGATTCTTTCCAAGGACAGCCCTTAACATATTACCTAATGTTCTACTTACTACCTCAGTTTGTCCATCAGTTTGAGGGTGACAAGTTGTGGAAAATAAAAGTTTAGTTCCTAATTTTCCCCACAAAACCTTCCAAAAATGACTCAGAAATTTAACATCCCTATCTGAAACTATAGTCTTAGGTATGCCATGTAATTTAACTATATTAGAAAAAAATAGTTCAGCCACAGCCACAGCATCATTTGTTTTATTACAAGGTATAAAATGAGCCATCTTACTAAACCTGTCTACTACAACCATTATTGAATCCTTAGCCCTATTAGTCCTAGGTAAGCCTAAAATAAAATCTAAAGAAACATCAACCCAAGGGTGGTTAGATACAGGCAAGGGGGTATATAAACCAAATGGTTTTGAAGTAGTTTTAGCCTGTCTACAAGCAACACAATTGACACAATATTTTAACACATCTTTCTTCATGTGAGGCCAATAAAAATGATCAGTCAATATGTTTAAAGTTTTTTGAAATCCTAAATGTGCCATTAACCCACCTTTATGAGCTTCTTGAATTAATAATCCTCTGTAAGAACATTCAGGAATACATAACCTATTTTCCCTAAACACATAACCTTCAGTGATAAAATATTTTCCCTGTGTAGAAACTCCACACTTTTTATAAATATCTTTAAAATCAAGATCTTCCAAGTATAAAAATTTAATACTAGAAAAACCTAACAAAGTAGTATCTGCGGCATTTAATAAAGCATATCTCCTAGATAGAGCATCAGCAACTACATTATCAATTCCTTTCTTATACTTAATCATGTAAGGAAAACTTTCAATAAACTCTATCCATCTACCCTGTCTCCTATTTAACTTTGATTGACTTTTTAAATACTTAATAGCCTCTTGATCAGTATTAATGACAAACTCTCTATGCCACAAGTAATGTTGCCAAACTTCTAAAGCCCTCACTAAAGCAAACAATTCCTTTTCATAAGTAGAATAATTTAGAGTACTACCATTTAATTTCTCACTAAAATAAGCTATTGGTTTGCCCTCTTGAGAAAGTACAGCCCCTATTCCTAACACTGAAGCATCACAATCTAATTCAAACATCTTTTCAAAGTCAGGAAGGCTTAACACAGGTGCTTGGGTTAATTTAGTTTTAAGTGTCTCAAAAGATTTTTGCTGTTCTAAACCCCACCTAAATCCATTATCCTTCTTTGTTATGGCAGTCAAGGGAGCAGCTATAGTACTAAAATTCCTAACAAATCTCCTATAGAAAGAACATAATCCATGAAAACTTCTTACTTCAGTCACACTCTTTGGCACAGGCCATTCTTGAATAGCTTTAATCTTATCTTTATCCACAGATATGCCATATTTTCCTACCACAAATCCTAAGAAAACCACATTTTCCAGACAAAATCTAGACTTAGTTAAATTAGCATAAAGTTGTTCTATCTTAAACACATCCAAAATAATCCTTAAGTGTTTCAAGTGTTCCTCTAAAGAATTACTATATATAAGTATATCATCAAAATAAACAACCACAAATTTTCCAATAAAGTCCCTCAAAACATAGTTCATAAGCCTCATAAAAGTACTAGGTGCATTGGATAACCCAAAAGGCATCACTAACCATTCATACAATCCAAAATTAGTTTTAAAAGCTATCTTCCACTCATCTCCTAGTTTCATCCTAATTTGATGATACCCACTTTTTAAATCTATTTTTGAAAATATAACAGCACCATGTAATAGATCCAACATCTCATCAAGTCTAGGTATGGGATATCTATACTTTATAGTTATCTTATTTACTGCCCTGCTATCCACACACATCCTCCAACTACCATCCTTTTTAGGCACTAATAACACTGGAACTGCACAAGGACTCATAAATTCCTTAATATATCCCTTACTTAGCAATTCAGAAACCTGCCTTTTTAATTCCTTAACTTCCTCAATATTAGCCCTATAAGTAGGTCTGTTTGGAATAACAGCTCCTGGAACAAAATCTATTTGATGCTCTATTCCCCTCAATGGAGGTAATCCACTAGGAATGTTTTCAGGAAACAATTCACTATACTCTTCCAATAATTGTTTTACTGTACTAGGTACTTCTTCACTTATTCCTAACTGACACTCATAACATTCCTTATAAACCATCAAATATACATTGGCATGTCTCTTCATAGCCTTTCCTACATCCTTACTTTTAGCATAAAACCCAGATGTTCCCTTAATTTCTTTTGAACTAATCTCAGTCTCCAAACTAGGTTTAGATAATTCCTTATAATCAAACTTAATATTAATTTGATCCTCAAAAATCTCTTTTGGAGTCATAGGTGCTAAAACAATCTTCCTATCATCCTTCTGTAATGTATATCTATTCTTATAACCATCATGTATTACCTTTCTATCATATTGCCAAGGTCTACCTAATAACAGGTGAGCAGCATGAATAGGAACTATATCACATAAAACAGAATCTTCATATTTTCCTAATTTTAAGTTTACTAAAACTTGTTGACTAAAATTGACATCTCCTAACTCATTAAGCCATTGCAATCTATATGGTTTTGGATGTTTAGTAGTTGTTAAACCTAACTTAGACACTAACAAGGTACTGGAAGCATTAATACAACTACCACTGTCTATAGCCATGTTAAAGCATTTATCATCAACTTATACAAAAAATGACAAAAAAATTATGAAGAAAGAGAATTAGGACAACCATATTTAGTACTACTAAAACAAAATAATTTCTAACTAGCACATGAAAGCAATAATAGTAAAAAATTTGCCTCCAATTGTCCATGACTTTTTGGAGTTACTTTCTTCTTGCTCAATGCCTTTTGCAAAGACGACATGTAAACCTAATAACATAAAAAATGAGAATTAGTATTTAATTAGTTATGTTTCCGCATGCAACTTAGAAATCAAAAACTAACATATTAAAAATAAACTTTCACTAACAATTACCATTTACGTTGCTAAGAAAAAGAAAGTACATAAAAGAAGAAAGAATATATATAAAAGATAGATTTACCTCTAATTGTTCCCGACTTATTGTATTTATTTTCTTCTTACTTGATGCTTTTTCCAAACAACATGATAACCTAACAATATACAAAGTAGAATTAGTATATATTTTCATTCAACATACCATACAAAGTAGAATTAGTATATATATTCATTCAACATGCCATATTGAAAATGATAATTAAAAATATTGAAAGACATACAATACAAAATATATTTAAGCATAAGAAAAATAAATACTATTAAAAACCTTAAAGTACACAATCTTCATAACCAAAACACACAAACATAAAATTACATTTCTAACATTATAACCAAAATCAAACAAAGATACATATTTCTAACACTACTCGATATCATAATCATATAAAGTTTTATCTTCTTCATCACTTTGGGTACTATATTCTTCAATTTCTTCATCATCATTATTGCCTTCTCTCATAGCAAAGAATGGTTCTTCTTGTTCTTATCCAGTAACAGTAAAATCATCTACACCTTAATCTGTAGGCATGCTAGTTTATCTACGATCCACTTCAGGTATGAGATTGTCTTCCATTTCAAACAAGTCTCTTGGCTTAGTGACATTGACAACATGCCAATTTCTTTGTTTAGAATCTGGGGTATAGAACACCTGCAATGCTTGAGATGCCAAGACAAATGGTTCACTTTTTTTCAAGATAGCCTTTAGATTAACAAGAGTAATCCAAGTTTGTCCTCTTTAACTCCTCTACTAGGATCAACCCAATGGCATCGAAACAAAATAACACTCCTTCCACGAGGATAAGTCAGCTCAATAATTTTTGCTAAAACACCATACTATGACATGCTTCCAATATCTGTATTTGCATTGACTAGAACGCCAGAGTTTTGAGTTACACTCCTCTTATCAATGTATTTCACACGCCACCTGCATCCATTGCAAGTTAATTTAGTCATTGCCTTTATCCACATTCTTGGAGCAAGACTAAGAATTATCAGATCTTCTACAACACATGCTTCATTTGGTAGATTCTTGGAGACCTAATAATTAATAACACTCATTGAATAAAAAGATGCATAACCAATGATATAAACATTATGAGTATAAGTATCAACATACATTCATTGCAAACCATTTAGGGAACTTTCTTCAATGGATGTCGTCAATCATATTTGACATTTGTTGGTATTCAGTTCTTATGATATCATAATGCTCTCTGGGAACAAATGATGAAGTTATAAATATATATGAAATGATTAAAAAAAATTATTCAAAGAAAATTAGGACTTACTGTGAAATACGTCAACTTCATCACAATTTGCAAGCACATAACTATGTGCTTCTTCAATCAACATATATTCCGATTGCACATCTTTTTTCTTAGACATTGCACAAGATTTTAAGGAAAATATAGGCAACCCATTATGCAATTCATTACCATCTTCATCATCATTTCGTGTGGACCTATTTTCTCTTGTTGGAACATCAGGCAAATATCTAGAACAAAATGTTAGACATTCTTCTTTAATATATCCTTCTGCAATTGATCCTTCAGGACGACTTTTATTACCAACATACATTTTCAACCTCCTCAAATACCTATAACATTAGTATCATATTACTAACATAAAGGGGGCATAAGCTTGATCTTCCATTAAAAATAATAAATAAAATACTAGAATGTACATACCTTTCCATTGGATACATCCAATGGTAAAATACTGGACCTGTGATGATTGCCTCCTTAGCCAAATGAACAACTAGGTGTACCATGATGTCGAAGAAAGAAGGTAAAAAAATGTGTTCCATATGACATAGTGTGAGAGCGATGAGATCCTCTAATATCTCCAATTCATATGTCGTTGCCTCTTTCGAGCAAAGTTCCTTAAAACAATTACTTAGCTCAATCAACACCTTACTCACATCCTTGTTCCACATTTTTCTTAAAGCCAATGTTAATAGTTGTTGCATTATAATGTGATGATCATGACTTTTTAACCCAGAGATTTTTCCATCAACAATTCACCTTGTGATGTTTGCAGCAAACCCATTCGGTACTTTCACATAACCTAATATGCTTAGTATTTCCTCCTTTTCTTTTTGGTTCAATGTGAAGCATATTGGAGGTAGATATATTTTATCTTCTATTTCAATTAGATGCAGATCATGCCTTATATCCTTTACCTGCAAGTCAAGTCTTGACTGTAAGGTATCTTTAGTTCTCCCTTCGATGCCTAAAAGCGTGCCAAGTAAATTTTCAAAAACATTCTTCTCTACATGCATCATATCTAAACTATGGCGTAGTAGAAGGTGCTCCCAATATGGAAGTTGGAAGAATATGCTTCTCTTCTTCCAAGGCCTTTTTTATCCTCCCTTCTCGTTTTATTATGAGTATAAGGGGCTTTTCCAAATATGACATCAATTCCATCCATTTGGTATAACAATTCTGATGGAAACCTGTTAGGGTTTCACAAAAGGATCGAAGAAAATAATTGAGTGTGGGGTTCGATTCGCCGGAATTAGTCTAAGGAAAACTCCCAAAGGAAGATCCAAAGATTCAAAGGCACAGTTTCACAACAGCAACTGAATTTGAGTGAAAGAAACGATCAAGAATTGATCGAAGACAGAGTACAGACGCAGAAGAAGGTGCAAGTGAGAGGTTCGCCGAGAGAGAGAGAGAGAACGCGAGAGAAGGCTCGAGAGAAATCAAGAAACAAGTTGTATATCAGCCAAAAACTAATCAGTCCAAATCTCACACTACAGCCCATATACATAATCAGAGAAATGGGTCGGTAATATGGTCGATGCCGGACACTCGACCAGCCCAAAGAATACAACAAATCCTCCCCCAAATTACAAGATAATATTTAGACTTCAATTCCCATCAGCTAATATTAATTCTAGCTAATCATGGCTATTAAGGGTCGATTAACCCACAATCCAACTAATCCATTATTATGGACCGGGTGGCAGATTATACAACCAACCTAATTTCCATTAGTCAATTTCTACCGGCGAATGCATCACATGGGATTACATAAAAATAATAAAAATACATTTCTGCAACACTTTAGCAGCTGCATCCATAATCCATGTGCTGCATCAATATTTCCTATTCATTCACAAAAATAAGACAAACAATTATAAGTATAAGATGATTTACAGCAATTATCAAAATTAATTAAATACAAATTTTTAATATTCATATCATTCCCCTCTTCTTGAAAAGGTTTCGCCTCTGAAACCTGACTTAGTCCCATAAATGGAATAAGATCAGCCACATTAAAAGAATTACTAGCATTCCCAAATTTAGCAGGTAAATCAATCTTATAAGCATTGTCATTAATTTTCTCTAACACAATAAATGGTTCATCTCCTCTAGAATCTAATTTTGACTTCCTAAGATTTGGAAACCTCTCCTTCCTAAGATGTACCCAAACTAAGTCCCCAGGTTTAAAAACCATTGTTCTCCTCCTTTTATTAGCATTTTCAGCCATTTGCTGCACCTTTTTATTGATTTGTTGACTTACAGACTCATGTAAATTCTTTATATTATTAGCTCTAGATTCAGCATCAAAATTTTGCAAATCGACATGAGGTAAAGGACTCAGATCTAAAGGAGTTAAAGGATTAAAACCATACACAATTTCAAATGGAGTTTTATTAGTTGTAGAATGCAAAGTCCTATTATAAGCAAACTCTACCTGAGGTAAAACATATTCCCACTGTCTAAGATTCTTTCCAAGGACAGCCCTTAACATATTACCTAATGTTCTACTTACTACCTCAGTTTGTCCATCAGTTTGAGGGTGACAAGTTGTGGAAAATAAAAGTTTAGTTCCTAATTTTCCCCACAAAACCTTCCAAAAATGACTCAGAAATTTAACATCCCTATCTGAAACTATAGTCTTAGGTATGCCATGTAATTTAACTATATTAGAAAAAAATAGTTCAGCCACAGCCACAGCATCATTTGTTTTATTACAAGGTATAAAATGAGCCATCTTACTAAACCTGTCTACTACAACCATTATTGAATCCTTAGCCCTATTAGTCCTAGGTAAGCCTAAAATAAAATCTAAAGAAACATCAACCCAAGGGTGGTTAGATACAGGCAAGGGGGTATATAAACCAAATGGTTTTGAAGTAGTTTTAGCCTGTCTACAAGCAACACAATTGACACAATATTTTAACACATCTTTCTTCATGTGAGGCCAATAAAAATGATCAGTCAATATGTTTAAAGTTTTTTGAAATCCTAAATGTGCCATTAACCCACCTTTATGAGCTTCTTGAATTAATAATCCTCTGTAAGAACATTCAGGAATACATAACCTATTTTCCCTAAACACATAACCTTCAGTGATAAAATATTTTCCCTGTGTAGAAACTCCACACTTTTTATAAATATCTTTAAAATCAAGATCTTCCAAGTATAAAAATTTAATACTAGAAAAACCTAACAAAGTAGTATCTGCGGCATTTAATAAAGCATATCTCCTAGATAGAGCATCAGCAACTACATTATCAATTCCTTTCTTATACTTAATCATGTAAGGAAAACTTTCAATAAACTCTATCCATCTACCCTGTCTCCTATTTAACTTTGATTGACTTTTTAAATACTTAATAGCCTCTTGATCAGTATTAATGACAAACTCTCTATGCCACAAGTAATGTTGCCAAACTTCTAAAGCCCTCACTAAAGCAAACAATTCCTTTTCATAAGTAGAATAATTTAGAGTACTACCATTTAATTTCTCACTAAAATAAGCTATTGGTTTGCCCTCTTGAGAAAGTACAGCCCCTATTCCTAACACTGAAGCATCACAATCTAATTCAAACATCTTTTCAAAGTCAGGAAGGCTTAACACAGGTGCTTGGGTTAATTTAGTTTTAAGTGTCTCAAAAGATTTTTGCTGTTCTAAACCCCACCTAAATCCATTATCCTTCTTTGTTATGGCAGTCAAGGGAGCAGCTATAGTACTAAAATTCCTAACAAATCTCCTATAGAAAGAACATAATCCATGAAAACTTCTTACTTCAGTCACACTCTTTGGCACAGGCCATTCTTGAATAGCTTTAATCTTATCTTTATCCACAGATATGCCATATTTTCCTACCACAAATCCTAAGAAAACCACATTTTCCAGACAAAATCTAGACTTAGTTAAATTAGCATAAAGTTGTTCTATCTTAAACACATCCAAAATAATCCTTAAGTGTTTCAAGTGTTCCTCTAAAGAATTACTATATATAAGTATATCATCAAAATAAACAACCACAAATTTTCCAATAAAGTCCCTCAAAACATAGTTCATAAGCCTCATAAAAGTACTAGGTGCATTGGATAACCCAAAAGGCATCACTAACCATTCATACAATCCAAAATTAGTTTTAAAAGCTATCTTCCACTCATCTCCTAGTTTCATCCTAATTTGATGATACCCACTTTTTAAATCTATTTTTGAAAATATAACAGCACCATGTAATAGATCCAACATCTCATCAAGTCTAGGTATGGGATATCTATACTTTATAGTTATCTTATTTACTGCCCTGCTATCCACACACATCCTCCAACTACCATCCTTTTTAGGCACTAATAACACTGGAACTGCACAAGGACTCATAAATTCCTTAATATATCCCTTACTTAGCAATTCAGAAACCTGCCTTTTTAATTCCTTAACTTCCTCAATATTAGCCCTATAAGTAGGTCTGTTTGGAATAACAGCTCCTGGAACAAAATCTATTTGATGCTCTATTCCCCTCAATGGAGGTAATCCACTAGGAATGTTTTCAGGAAACAATTCACTATACTCTTCCAATAATTGTTTTACTGTACTAGGTACTTCTTCACTTATTCCTAACTGACACTCATAACATTCCTTATAAACCATCAAATATACATTGGCATGTCTCTTCATAGCCTTTCCTACATCCTTACTTTTAGCATAAAACCCAGATGTTCCCTTAATTTCTTTTGAACTAATCTCAGTCTCCAAACTAGGTTTAGATAATTCCTTATAATCAAACTTAATATTAATTTGATCCTCAAAAATCTCTTTTGGAGTCATAGGTGCTAAAACAATCTTCCTATCATCCTTCTGTAATGTATATCTATTCTTATAACCATCATGTATTACCTTTCTATCATATTGCCAAGGTCTACCTAATAACAGGTGAGCAGCATGAATAGGAACTATATCACATAAAACAGAATCTTCATATTTTCCTAATTTTAAGTTTACTAAAACTTGTTGACTAAAATTGACATCTCCTAACTCATTAAGCCATTGCAATCTATATGGTTTTGGATGTTTAGTAGTTGTTAAACCTAACTTAGACACTAACAAGGTACTGGAAGCATTAATACAACTACCACTGTCTATAGCCATGTTAAAGCATTTATCATCAATTAAACATCTAATATGAAATATATTTTCTCTCTGTATAGCATTAGAATCAGGTAATTTATTAGTGTTTAAAGCCTGCGTACTACAAAAAGATCTCTACTCACTGGCAGTTCTATTTCTTCTTCTGAATCACTATCATCTTCTCTAACTACACTAATCTCTACATCTTCCTCTTCAGATTCAGATTCTATATCTCCAAATTCTCGAATTAAAATGTTTCTCTTGTTTGGACACTCAGAAGCTATATGTCCCAATCCTCCACATCTAAAATATTTAATATCCCTAGTTCTGTTTGATCCATTCACAGGGTTTGTTATCACATTCTTACCCTTTTCAAACTTATTTCCTATTTTAGCTTCATTATTCCTACCTCTAGATTCAACTTTACTAGTATTCTTCCAATTTATAGAAGTAGTTCCCCCAAAATTTCTCCTTACTGTACTCTTAAACCCAATCCCAGGGGGTTTATATTGTCTAGACTTCCTTAATTGAATCCCTATCTTAGTAGCTATATTTACCATTTCACCTAAAGTTGCACAAGGATATAATTCTACTTTATCATCTATCTCAGAGTTTAGTCCACTCAAAAACCTAGCCATGGTAGCATCATCATCCTCAATAATTCTTGTTTTAATGATCAAGACCTCTAATTCCTTATAGTAATCATCCATTGTTCTCATTCCTTGACTGATTGTTTGTAATCCCTTATGTAACTCCCTATAATAGTAACTTGGTACAAACCTTTTTCTCATTAAAATTTTAAATTCTTCCCAAGTCTGTATAGGTGGCTCCCCACACCTACGTCTAGTTAACACCAGATTATGATACCAAGAGGAAGCACACTCAGTAAATTCTACTACAGCTACCTTAATTTTCTTCTCATCTAAATAATTATGACATTCAAACACTAGCTCTATCTTCCTTTCCCACTCAAAATAATAATCAGGGCCATTTCTGCCATTGAACCCAGGTATACTAAGCTTAAGATTATTTAGATTCCTATCAATGAACTCTAACTCCCTTTCTTGTCTATTGTTCTGCCTAGGTCTCCTATCACTATTGTTGGATACTTGATCTTCCAACTCTTCTAGGTTAGCTATGGGTGGAATTATGATCCTAGGGTCCATAAGAGCCCTTCCTAATACCCCTGCTTGGTTAGTTTCAACTCTATTATGTTGTAGCTCATTAATTCTTATTTCATGTTCTCCTATTCTTTGTTCTAAATTAGCAGATAATACAGCAAATTGAGCAGTCATTTGTTCTTGAAAAGTCCTAAGAGTTTCTAATAGATCATTACTAGAAACAGATTGATTAACAAACTGTCCATTGTTAGACATTATGAAATTCCTTTAATCTAATCAACTAACACAGTCACAGATAATTAAATAAGAGCAATTTATTTAAAAAATTCTGATAGACAGAAACAACCAAACTAATTATAAAAGTATTACAGTATCAATGAATATCAGATATGTCAATAATACAGCTTACTCAGAATTTTCCAGGCAAATATCAGTTCGACAATGATAGATAAGTGAGAAAGAACGATATTACCGCGAGCTCTTAAACAAATGATCCACTTAATTAGGGACCCCTCTTCTTGGAGGTCTTACTTCTTTCCCGAAGCCAAAAAGGGTTCATCGGTTGTTTAACCTGTATACTTATCAAACAAAACAAAATAATATTTCGAAAGAAATTGGTAATTAATTATAGCAGATAATAGTATATAACAAAAAAAAAATACGATTCGAGGTTACCAACAGAAAATACGTCTCGAAATTAGTCAAGATCCAAATTCTTGACCAAACCCTAGGTCAATTAGGGTTTCTTTCAGAAACTTCGAAACAGCAGACAAAAACACTCTAATCGCCGGTTTAAGAACGACAGAAATCGTCAAAGCCTTCGTCGTTTGCAAACCCTAAAATTTCGCACTTCAAAAGTAGGGTTAGCGAAAACAATAGATAACGAACCAGAAATGAAAAAGAACTTAGCAGTAACAATTAAACCACGAGCACTCGAATAATCGAGGCTCTGATACCAAATGATGGAAACCTGTTAGGGTTTCACAAAAGGATCGAAGAAAATAATCGAGTGCGAGGTTCGATTCGCCGGAATCAGCCTAAGGAAAACTCCCAAAGGAAGATCCAAAGATTCAGAGGCACAGTTTCACAACGGCAAATGAATTTGAGAGAAAGAAACGATCAAGAATTGATCAAAGACAGAGTACAAATGCAGAAGAAGGTGTGAGTGAGAGGTTCGCCAAGAGAGAGAGAGAACGCGAGAGAAGGCTCGAGAAAAATCAAGAAACAAGTTGTATATCAGCCAAAAACTGTATTACAATCGTATATGCCCCTATTTATATAAGGCGTACAGACCGTATAAAATACACAATAAAATCAGCCCAAATCTCACGCTACAGCCCACATACATAATCAGGGAAATGGGTAAGTAATATGGTCGATGCTGGACACTCAACCAGCCCAAAGAATACAACAAATCCTCCCCCAAATTACAAGATAATATTTAGACTTCAATTCCCATCAACTAATATTAATTCTAGCTAATCATGGCTATTAAGGGTCGATTAACCCACAATCCAACTAATCCATTATTATGGACCGGGTGGTGGATTATACAACCAACCTAATTTCCATTAGCCAATTTCTACCGGCGAATGCATCACATGGGATTACATAAAAATACATTTTTGCAACACTTCAGCAGCTGCATCCATAATCCATGTGCTGCATCAATATTTCCTATTCATTCACAAAAATAAGACAAACAATTATAAGTATAAGATGATTTACAGCAATTATCAAAATTAATTAAATATAAATTTTTAAGATTCATATCAAATTCTATCCCAGAAAATGATGTAGGAGGAGGTCTGAGTTCTGTTTTCCCATCAAAGGCCCTTCTGCTATGACGAAATCTCTGATTAGAATCCAAGAAGCGGCGATGGCCCATATAACACATTTTTTTGCTTCCCCTCAAATATTCAAAGCAAGTATCTATATTACAATGTGGGCATGTAATTTTTCCCTTTAGTTTTCCATCCTGACAAATTGTCATATGCTGGAAAGTCATTGATGGTATTAATCAAGGAACCATGAAGAGAGAACGTTTCATTTTTGGAGGCATCATAAGTCTCTAATCCTACCTCCCACAACTCCTTTAACTCGTCAACTAATGGTTCAAGAAAAACATCAATATCATTTCCAGGTACCTTTGGGCCAGGTATAAGTAGTGAAAGAATAAAGTGTGATTGTTTCATACATAACCAAGGATGTAAGTTATAAACCATTAATACAACTGGCCAGATATTATATTGAGTACCCATCATGCCAAATGGGTTGAACCCATCACTTGTCAAGCCAAGCCTGACATTTCTTGAATCACTAGCAAACTCTGGGTACTTAGCATCAAAATCTTTCCAAAGATAAGAGTCTACTAGATGCCTGAGCTTACCATCTCTTTTTTGCTCCTCTTCATGCCATCTCATTAAGTGAGCTGTTTTTGATGACATAAACAACCTTTTAAGCCTCAGGATCAAAGGAAAGTGTCGTAATACCTTTAAAGGAACCTTTTTGCCACTAGCTAATTTCACCTCTGTTCCATCATCGGCAACTTTCCATCTTAAAGCATTACAAATAGGAAAATTATCTAAATCAATCTTTTCCTTCCTAAAAAGTGCACAATCATTTGGACATGCATCAATTTTCTCATAACCAAGTCCAAGTTTTTTTATAATCCCCTGCATTTGCCTATGAGAGTTTGGCAATGTTGATTCTTTAGGAAGAGCTCTTTTAAACAATTTCACTAAGGCATCAAAGGCAACATCGGTCACTCCATATAAACATTTCAGATGATACATTTCAACAATGAAGGAGATTTTACTAAAAGCTTCACAACCGGGATATAAGGGTTGCCCTGAATCTTCAATTAACTTAAAAAATGCATCAGCTTCTTCATTAGAACCTGGACAACTACTACTTGCCCTATGAAATTCAAAAATATCTCCTACCATCTCAATAACATCATCACATGAACCATCATGCACATCATCAAACCCCATATCATCATCGAGCCCCAAATCAAAATTTTCATTATCTTCATTGCCCCTTTGCTCCCCATGAAAAATCCAAACACACCTTTGATAGTCTATATCCATTTCTCTCATTATAAGATGACCTCTAACCACATTTCTTTCATGATAAAATCGATTTACACAAGTCGAGCATGGAAAAGCAATCTTATTTCCATCAATGACCAAGGATGCAAATGCATAGTCAAAGAATGTATCTAAGGCTCTTTTGTAAGTATTTTCTACTCTCCTTAGTTTCACCCACCTCTTGTCCTTAAATACATCCATGACATCAAGTTCCTACATAATTTTCAACAAGAAGAGACATCAAAATAATGAGAAAAATATGGACAAAGGATAATAATAAAGACTAGTTTTTTGTAGCACACGATGTGTGTAGCTTTATATATTATAATTATAATTATAATATATCTACAATTTAATTGTAGGTGATGCTACCTAATCCACCAATATAACATGACCATATAGTGTCCCTTACATGTTTGGTGAAGTGATTTTTTATTTTTTATTTTTCCCAATATTGAACCATGATTAAACAAAGTAACAATATGAGACAACATCATAAAAGTAAATAGAATGTCAAAAAATGATAACAACCAACCAATTCAATTGATAGATATCTAGAACTGTGTCTTAAAAGCCCAATTGACTTTTAGTAAAGAGCTTCAATCAACAAATTTGGATAATACTCAAACTCTAATTAGACAAGTGTACAACCACTATATATCAAAAACAAATATAAAAGAGTACCATTATGCACATATAAAATTCGATTGTAAAAGAATAATCGTTTATAAAAAAATTATTATGTCGCATATTATGAACCAATAAAAAAAGATAATATAGCTACATTAATACAAAATCTTAGAGATAACCAAAATAATGTTAGGTCATTATAAGCATAAAAGGGAAAAACCAAGTACATTAGGCTATAAAGCATTAGCTTTGAGCACTTGCAGCTCAAAAGCCCTAGAAAAGACCCATAAACCCACAAATCATACAAGCAACCTATCACCAAATCAAAACCTTAAGAAAAATGACCAAAGAGAAACCAAAAAACTATAAACTAGTATACATATTGGGCTTTTCGGATCCATTACAGCATCTTCCTAGATCACCGATAGAAAACATAAACACTAAATTAGAAAAACTATTTGAAACATAAAAGAATATAAAGTGAGTAAATTTTAATAAAAATCACTTACACAATTAGGGCTTACAACCCCAAAATATCAAATCAATCAATTTCATAGAATTGATCCAAACGATAAGTTAAAAACTTCATTTAATTGATTTTAAATCAAAGCTAGCTGATTCTAACTCAATTTAATTGATTTCAGAAACTGTTCCCAAAACTTAGGGTTTTAAAGCCCAAAATACAAATCTGGATAATTCAAACCAATTAATCAAAATTGAACATGTTAAAATACAATTAAGGTCATTTTAAATAATTCTATAAAATCAATTATAGAATAAACTATACAAATGATAATTTACATATTTTATTTGAAAGTTAGGGTTTTAGGACAAAAAATACAACTCGGAAAAAGTTTATTAATTTATTTAAATTGAATGTTTAGAAATTTAATAAGACCTATTTTATAACATATTATATACTCAATTGATTAAAAAAATAAAGAAAATACGCAATTTAACATAATTAGCGTTTTTGAGCCCGTACTATAAATTCGGTCAAATCTTGCCAAAATATTTAAATTGACGGTTTGGAAATGAAATTAAACATATTCTATTACAAAATGTATAATCAATTTAATAAAATAACTCAATTATACAATTCAATTTAAATCCGCAAGGATTTGACCAAAAAATCAAATTCCGAATAATTTCGCACAATTTTCTTAAATTGACAATTCCAATATGAAACTAAGTATATTTTAAAGTATAATGCATAATCAAATTATCCCAAATAGCTTAATCGACCAAATCCAACATATCCAGACATAACTGGGTCAATAATCACAAATTCCAGAAATCAACATATATCTCATAATTAGCATATCCAATTCAATCATATAATACATATATACTTAATTAAATACTAATTTAGCTTAATTAAAGCCCATTCTTTCATAATTAATAAAAAATTAGGGTCAATAATCAGCCAAATCAATGAAGGTAAAGGGCAGTGGAGCTTCGTCGGTGGCTGACCGATGCTGGAGCTGTCCAGCCGGTGGCCGCCGCTACTGCCTTCTTTCCTTACTGCTGCGCCACTGCTGCTGTTCCGCTATTGCTGCTCCCCTGATGCTGTCGTGTGCGACAACCGGGAGCTGTGGCGGCACGGTCGAGAGCCGGAGAGGCGGTGTGCGACGGTGGCTCGATCCTTACCTGCAGGTAGCGAACCACAGGAACCAAATACACAGGGGGGAGGCGTCGAGACTCAATCTATTGAGAACTAATATGTCGAGACTCAAATACACAAGAACCATAGGAAAGGGAATAAGAGGTGGGCGTAGCTGCATGTGTTAGGACCGAAATTTTTTTTTTCTTTTTCAAATATTTAAAAGAATTTATGTCAAAAATATAATTTTAAATAGATTAAATTTAATCAAAAAATTTTATAAACAGTTTTTTAAAATAAATAAAATACTTATCTAATAAAAGCTTTTATTTAAAATAAAACAGAACACTTATTAAAATAGAAATACAATTTAAATTAAATAACCTAATTGAAATAAAATTAAATATTATAACTTATAAATAAATATAAATATTTATAAAAATTAGGTTTTTAATAAGCAGAGTATTATACGTACAGTGTCCCCGGACCTCCAACTAGCAGACCGGTCCACAAGACTCCTGTCCAAGGTTATTCCGAACGCAAATTAACTAATTATTATTATTTTTATTATGATATTTATTAAATCAATGCTTACAGTAGTAATAGCTATTTAATTATTAAGTTCAAAGAAATTGAATTTGAAAAATAAGATATTTTACAATAATTATATAAATAACTATAATAATATTAGGCTCAAAAGGATATCTATAAATAAGGAATACAATGCCTCCTAGACCACCATTGCACTGATTAAGCAGTGACACCCCGTCTTATAGGTCATTCGAAGTGCGACTTGATTGATTATTACTTTGATTATAATTTTTATTATTTTAAGAATAATTTTTTATTATTTTAATTATCATAGTTAATTATAATATTAACTAATAACAATGACTATAATGTTAATTATAAATCTGGTTATATATTATATTATTAGTATTTCATATAAAATTGGCAGTTATGATAATAAGAGAAATATTTCAAGTATAAGAGGAATGAATGTGGTGTGCCATGGGATATAACAATAGTTGAAATATTTATCTTCCTTATATACTAATACCAACATATATATGACTGGGTATTAGTTTTGTTGGCATAGTACTACTAATACCCACAGATATAAAAGTAGGCAAAAGATCTGTTGGCATAACATACTATTACGAACAGATAAAAAATTTCTATAGGGAAAACTTTCTTTATTGCCCACATAAATATATCTGTTGGTATTAGTAACTTTCACCAACAAAAAAAAAAACTGTGACTAAATTACTGTTGGCACAAGTCATATAATTTGTAGTGTTTTGTCAAGGAAAAACTAAATTACTTAAACGACAAACCAGTTAATCTGTTCATGGAACCGATCAAATGGTTTGCCTATAAAATTTAATAAAATCCATTTTCCGCATGATTTCACATCAAACTTTGTTAAAATAAATAATAACATTAAATAAAATCAAAGGCCCAAATTTGGCATGATTCTCATTTAACCATGTTACAAAAATGTGGGATATTATAGATTAGCTTCACGATAACTTCATTTAGAGTGCAAAAAGGGGCAAGGGGAAGGTTTATTTGTGAACTAGCAACACCTGTGTAGACTCAAAGATTGTGGCAGGTTGGGTCTTCTAAATATGGATTATATGAATTTGATGTTTATCATGAAGTTAGCTTAAGAGGTCCTCTAAAGTCAGTACCTATTATGAGTAAAGAGTCTATACCAAAAAATAATTGCAACTAGTGGGTTTCGACATTAGTAGAATGAAACACGATGCCTCTTTTCGATGGTGTGCCTTTTTTCCTTCCATGCGCCAACTTTGCGTAGGCACAAAGTGGGTTATACATGTTGGTAATCAAGTAAAGTTTTAAGTCGGCTAGTGGGTAGGGTAAGAGCATCTCCTTAAAAATGTAAACCAGCCTATTCTTCATTAGGAGCTTTCCAAGAGTGTGCAATATTTTCTCGATCATAATAATAGCTGATGCTTTCATTAATACCTTATATTTTTATAAAATTCATTGAATGAAAAGTTATGGTATTTAATAAATTTTGATAGTTTCTTATGTTCATTTGGAACTATAATTGGGTTTGAGGTAAAGAGGGATTTGAATAAAGTTTAGAAAATTGAATAAAATAAGTTTTCAAGAAGACCAATTGACTAGTCAATTGTTTCAACTAAAGGGTTTTTGTTTAACCAAATCAATTGACTACTTAGTAGAACAGTTAATTGGCAGGCTAACCAAATTTACTTGTTGATCGGGATGAGTATAGTTTCAAAGCTCTATTTTTGTGAGAAATTTATTTTACCAAATAAAACCTTAATAATCCAACTCCAAGCCATCATTTAGAGATTGTTAACCTTTTTTATCATGTATTTGGCTCTAGTTGCTTCCCTAAACATATTTGAGAGTTCAATTTAAATAATTGAGCAAGAGGATGACCTCCTCTATCTTCTTTCACCTCTCTCTTATACACACCTCTGAAAGTATTTTTTTGATTCCAAATAGTCTATACTTGGCTGTGAGTTTTATTTCGATGCTTATCTTCTATTAGCATTCTTATATTTGATATTTTCTAGACAAAATTACCTTGCATTTCCTATAAAATCACCATTTCAGCTCTAGAATAGAAGGAAATCCCATCTTGTTTAATTTGCTCATATTTGAATGGTAAAATTAGGTTTTTGATCTATTTTATGACTCCACTAATTCTTAAACCAATTCGTTGGCTATAAATAACTATAATCACCCTTTCTCATCACTTTTCTTTTATGCTCCAAAATATCTCCGCTTTTTAGATTTTGTGTTCCTCTCCACTTCGATCTTTCAATCAAGATCTTTCCAATCCTCTGA
This sequence comes from Tamarix chinensis, assembly GCA_030549775.1. Classification (NCBI taxonomy): domain Eukaryota; kingdom Viridiplantae; phylum Streptophyta; class Magnoliopsida; order Caryophyllales; family Tamaricaceae; genus Tamarix; species Tamarix chinensis. The sequence goes on from CM060181.1 coordinate 61,546,369, forward strand.
TAATTTCTCTAACTCCCTCTTGGTTTATCTTTAAGTAATAATGAGCTAGATTTAGGAAGAAGTTAAGTTACACTCAGTAGAATATTCCTCGATTTTCCTCATAGGCTTAGTAAGCCTATTTTTCGTTCCAAATTTGAATTATGATTGTGAAAATTATGCATTGATTTTTTATTCTTTAACTTGCAATTTTTAAAGTTTTAGAAGTTTAGAATATTCCAGTTTGTCTTTTCACATTAGTGGAAAATTTTTTTAAGCACCAAGTAAGTCATTCTTATCTCTTAAATGTAGTTTAAATAAGCATGTGGTGGGATGTATCCTAAAAAGGGTTAATTTTATATTTCTTCATGAGAGTTTGGCTTTAAATTTATGTTGGTTGAATTATTTGTGAATCCTAAGAATAATGAATAATTTTAGAGAAAAGGGGTTAATTTACTTGAATATGAATCATGATTCAGTTTATGAGAAGGTAAAATATTGGCATGGTGTTATGATATGTTTTTGTTTAGGTGTGGTAGGATTTTAAAGTGTGATTTGCATGAAAAATGTTAGTTCTGTGCTTTTTGGATGCAAACCGATCGATTAGTTAGGTTAAACCGATTAATTAACCCTTAGAAAAATCCACTAGTTGGCCAAAAATAATCAACAGTTTTGTCTATAGTGACTTTGGTTGCTTTTTGCTTAAATGCATTGATTAGATGGGTAGAATAGATCGACTAGTTTTCGAACAATCAACTGGTTTGGCTAAACCGACTAACCTATTTGAGGGAGCTCTAGGTTTATGTTGCGCCAAACTGATCAAATAGTTAAGGAAACTAATCGGCTGGTTAGGGCAAATCGATCGATTAATTCGGCTTAATTGTGTGATTTTAATACTTTGGCCTTGATATGATTTGAGACTATGCCTAATGTTGCTATATGACTCTTTAATGAGTGAAATATGCTTTTTAGCTTGGATTTCCAACCCAATGGATGGATTAACTGTATCATAACTCATAACATACTCAATATGTGTTTGTGAAGGCTATAGTGAAAAAAACTGAATAAGTATGTTATTACTTTAAAGGGTAATGTAATCTAGATTATCAACCTAGAAATAATTATTCTTATGGAATGAATAATTTTGGTAAAGCCCTAATGGAAATCCTACCACATAGTTGGGGGAATAAAAATGGTTAAGATGGAAAAAGGTATGTGGATTCCTTACTTGTATGTTGTATGGGCCTTGAATGATCACGTATCATTGGAATTAATACACTATTCAATTAAAGTGCAAGACGAGCAAATTGTGTATAGGTCTGGGTTGCCCAATGCTTAATGAGCTACTACAGCTTAGTCTAACTTTGGCCATTTATTGGTGCCTTTAAGATTTTCTTTTAGGCAAGATCCTAGTAAATCCCTATTCCTTACCTACTCTAGAAATTAATGATGTACAAGGGGGTATCAATACTAAAGGGTCTAGTTACCAAGGTGGTTTTCATAGTTGGTTGGAATTTATGTCTGTTGGTGGTTTCTAGGCTTTGAATAAACTTTATGTCCTTTTGTTTGTATAGACTTCCATGACATGTGATACCATAGGCTAGTGCACAGTCCATTGCTCGATAAGAATCGGAATAATAACATAGATAAAGAGAAAAATAAAAAGGAAAAGAATGGGAAGATGGAGAATGGCTTATAAATGAATGACCTAATGGATTTTGTAAGTTAGAAAAATGGAATCAATAGGATACTATGTGAATGGATAATAAAAGCAATATTAGTTTGAATAATATGCTTAGTAGATTGCACGTTGTTATTTATGATGTTGTGTTATGTTGATAGGTCATGTATGATATGAGTTTCTGATGCGTTATATGACCATGATAAAGCATGTTTATCTATTTATATGGCACAAGCAAGAAATATTTTAGTATAATCTCCATATTATGCAGGGAATTTCATTGTTTGTTACTACTATTTAGGAGATAACTTGGCTGACTCAATATAAAGTATACTAATTTGCCCATTTTCTCAATCACCTACTCATTCCCATGAGTAGAGGACCATATGTAGGTTTTTAGAGATGGTAAATAGTAGGTCTGCCTTGTGTGGGGCATGGGTTTTTCAGAGTATGGACATTAAGTAACTTTTGTGTAGTATTTAGTAGACCAAGGTTAGGGCTACACCCTTATTTTGTTTTCCATAATTAAAATTTTGTACTTCGGCGTAATTTCCTTCATATATTTATATATTGAGGGACCATTGAGGTCCTGTTCTTGTAAACATTTTCTTTAATATATATGCATTCATTTTTTTTCTCTATTCTACTTTTTATTGGTTTGGTTTCTCAGCCTCGTATCTAACATGTGACGAGTGGTAGTCACCTATCTTATGTTATGTGCAACGGTAACACCCCATTTTCCAACTATTTAGTAGTTTTTTGCTTTCACACTATTTATAAAATAAATTTTTTTAGTAGTAAAAAGTGGGGATGTTACAGGTTGGTATCAAATATTCTAAAAAGGTCTTTTCCAATTTTAAATTTTTTAAGCTAATACTATTGGTTGGTATCAAAACTACTTTCAAAATACCTTCTCTAATTTTAAGTTATTTAAGCTGATACCATAGGTTAGTATCAAAACTTTTTCTTAAAAGTATTTCATTCAAAGCACTTTGATTGATACTATAGGAGTCTTTTAAATGATTCCCAACTATTGAGTATTTAATTGAAAGTTGAATAATTTTCAAACCGAAAATGTCTGTATGTGAGAGTAGGTTGGAAATGTGTTATAGATAGCCTTTGTGTTGATTCGTTGTGTGAGTCCAAGTACTCAGTAAAGGGTCATTTTTTATTAATCCTAGTTTTTAGTAGTTTATAGCTTCTAACAAAATTTACAACTGTGTAGAGACATTTATGAAGACTATCAGTGCACACATTGAAAGCCAAATCTAAGTGCTACATCTACCATTGGTACCCGCACCCGTTCCGAATGATTAGATTAAGAGGGTTGGGCATCATCACCCACCAATCTTTGAGGGTCAGGTGGACCCCAAAATTATGGAGAGATAGGTCAGAGACATGGAGAAGACCTTCATCACTTGAAGTCGTCCATAAGATAAGCACGTTAATGTGCTAATATATTACCTGACAGGGAGAGAAGACACATGGTGGAGGATCATCTAGTGTTGAAGTAGTAAGCCTATTTGGGGGGGCTTCCTTGGGGGGTTTTATGCTTGATTCTACCCCACTTATATCTGTATGAAAAAAGTATAACGAGTTTACAAACCTTTGGTAGGGAGCTATGTCAATAGAGGAGTACTACACAAGGTTCATAGACCTATTCCAATTTGCTCTTAAGGTAAAGGCCAGTGAGGCAATGGAGGTTCACCATTTTAAGATCAACTGGGGGATCAAATACCAAGAGTTATTGGTGCGTGCCACTTCGTCGGATATGGTGTGAATGTATAAGCAGGCTTTGGAGGCTTCTTGAGTTATCCAAGCTTGGAGTGCTAAATTGGTGGAAAAAGATAAAGTTTAAGGGTCATTGGCATCCTAGTGATAGCAAGAAGACTACTCTAGAGGTAGCATGCTGCCTAAGTACGGCAGGAGCATGGTGGTGGCACCTTGAGTTGGAGGTTGGTCCAGAGGATGTGCTAAGGAGAGGTAAAAACACTACAAGTATTGTAGAGCAGATCACTCAGGAATTGATTGTGGAGGCAAAAAGGTAACTTGTCATGGATGTGATATGGTGGGACATAGAGCTTATAAGTGTCATGTCAGTGGTAGTAGTGTTAATAGAGGTGAGCCTCGAGCTTAGAGTATCGGATATATACAATATTCGCAGCCATAGATTCTGAGGGTTCCTCCATCACCAGCTAGTGTTATCAGCCATACCAGTCATCTTAGAGGTCCAAACCCTCGCCTACTATAGTAGAGTCAAGGGTTAGGCAGTGGTATAAGAGTTCCTTTTAGAAGGAGGCCTAAATGTGATTAGCTAGTTAGTGGTAGAGCATCAGGCTATTGTGGTAACCGATATGCTTATTTTCACTACCTTTCAAGAATGTGTGTTGTTTGACTTTAATTTATCACATTTTTTGTGTTATCTGTAATTGTAGGTATAGATGCTTTGTCTTATGCATGTAGTATTTCCACTTCTGTTTTATTACCTTGAGGGGGATAGAAATGTATGCTCTAAGATCTTTAAAGAGGCAACCTTGATAGTTGGTGGAGTAAAGTTTCCCTTATATATCATGGAGCTCGAATTGCACGACTTTCACTTAATTGTTGAAATGGACATGTTGGATTATTACCAAGAATCGATAGATTGTGCACAGGATCATGTAGTTCTATAAGGACTAAAGGGTGTAAGGGTCTAATATCAAAAGTGTGAATGTAACCCCTCTATAAAGGTCATATCAGCAATAAAAATGAGCACCCTTATTCATAAAGGGTATTGTAATACCCCGTATTTTTAAGATCCAGATTTATTGAGTTTAATGATTTGATTGACGTAATTTGATGTAAATAATTAATTATCTTAATTTTGATTCGTTTTATGGATTTATCGACGATTTCGAATTCATATTTGAATTTAATTAATCGTTGTCGTTGCGAACCATTCTAGATAAATTCGTTAACGACAATGATTTTATTATATTCTTATGAGTTCGAGTCTCGGTTAAAAATATATATTCCAGTTCTTTCTCGTATTTTATTTTTAATATTTTAGATTTATTTTCGATTATAACTTTGTCATATGATTATGACGTTATTTTGAAGTTATATTTTGTTGACGAAATGTATCATTTAAATTATGGAATTTCTGTTTAAATAGTTAAATTTATTTTAATAATTTTATCCGTAGGAAAATATTTCCGACTTTAAATTTATTCATTTCAGTAATCTTTAATATTTTCGGAAAGTTTTAAATTAAAAAGGTTTTTCATAAATTATTTATGAATTTCTTTCCGGAATCAATTTTCTCCCATTTTACGATTTTTGGGTTGCGGAAAACCGATTTTGGAAATTATCTAAATTTGTCTCGGTTTATTCAAATTTAACTTAAATATTTTATTATATGTTTTTAAATAATTTTCTGAGGTCTTATAATATATTTCCATAAATAATATAAATTTTTATGTTCGTTGGTAAATTCGTCCGAAGATGTTCCGAAATTCTTTATATAGCTTTTTATTAATTTTAAGATTTCGGATCCGTTCGAAATAAATGTTCGTTAAATAAATTTTAGATAAAATCTTTCAATAATATTTTGATATCTTTAGTATTGTATTTTATGTGTATTTAAAAAAAAAGAAAAAGGGAAGCCCGCGCCCCGGCCGACCCCCCTCTCCCTTTTCCTTTTTCTCTTGTCTTCTTTCTCTTCTCTTCTCTTCTCTTCCCTCTGCTGCCCCGACTCCCTGTTCGCAGCCCTCTACTCCTAAACCCTAGCCAGCCGCAACCTCTCCCCAGCTCCTCCTCCCTGCTCCTCCTTCGTCGACCCCTGGCCTCCAACCTGCTGCCACACACCACCACGAGCGACTGCCACCGGCGAAGCAGCGGAGCAGCCCACCGAAGCGCTCAGGAGCAGCAGCAACAGCAGCGACGAGCCACGCAACTCGCGCCACCGCCCGATCACCGACGAGCCTCGCTGACCACCGGCGAGCAACCCTCAGCCTCCGACGAAGCTCCTCCGACCTTTCCTTGTCCCGATTCGTTGATTTTCGTTTGGTATAATTTTCTGAAAAACCCTAATACAGATTTGATTAATTGAATGTGATTTAGCTTGTGAAAAGCTAAATTGATTGTTTGTTTATGTATGTATATGCTGTAAGATTGATTTGGATAGGTTAATTGTATGGTTATGTTGAGATTTTGGAAATTTGGATTTTTAGCCGGGTTATGCCCAAATTTTTCGGATTCGCTCGTTTTTGTGGTTTTGGATAAATTAATTATACAATATGTTTTAAAATATATCCAATTTCATTTTAGAACCATCAATTTGAGAAATTTATTCAAAATTTATCGGAATGGGTTTTTTAGGTCAAAACTCTCGCGGGTTTAAATTGGATTGTGTAATCGGGTTATTTTATTTAATTGACTATATAAATTACATTAGAATATGTTTAATTACATTTCCGAACCGTCAATTGATATGTTTTGGCAAAAATTTATCGGATTTGCGTTTCGGGCTCAAAAACCCTAATTGTGCTAAATTGCGTATTTCTTTTATTGGTTTTGAGCCATTGATTATTTGATATGTTATAAAATGTGTTTAATTGCATTTCCAAACATTCAATTTGATTAAATTTATAGAATTTTAACGAATTGTATTTTCGGGCCTAAAACCCTAAATTTCAAGTGAAATTATGAAATCGATTACTTGTATTATTTTTTTCTAAAATTGAATGTATAGAAATAGTTGAAATGGTATTAATTGCTTTCTGATACCTTTAATTTGAATTAATTAAATTGAATGACTTGATTTTGTGTCATGGGCTTTAAAACCCTAATTTTCGAGGATGATTTTTATAAAATTGATTTTTCTATGTGTATTTTATTCAATCGAATTCTATCTTTGGGTTTTAAACCATTTAAATTCTGTTTTCACCTAATCGGTTTGGATTTGGTTCTATGTAAATGGTTGGGTTACCTATTTAGTTGTAAAACCTAATAAATAAGTTATTTTTGATAAATTAACTTATGATCGATTATTCTTTCTCGGGCTTTCCAAATTAAGTTGAAATGTCCCAAGTGATATTTGCATTAATCCGTTTTGGTTTAGTTTTAACCTTAAATCTTAATAAAGCTATGCTTTTAAGTTCTAAGTTTTAGGCACGTTTTCTAAGAAAGATCATTTGTGTTGTTTGTGTTTATTTAATTAGAATATGTGAATTATTGATTGATAGAATAGTTTCTAATTTAGTTTTCGATTTCTATCGGATCTAGGAAAGCTTTCTCGTGGATCCACGAGCTAGGGATCTCTCTCCCTCTTATCTCGCTTAGCTAGCTTCGGATCCAGGTAAGTTTCTACTTACCTCCACTTATGGGTGTTTCATAAAGATGTGGCTAAGGTCCCTACGTGTTATATGACTTGTATGCCTTGGGTGCCCTGTATGTATATCATGTCCTGTTGTGTATCACCTGATTGTCCTTAACGTGTTTTATGCGTAGCGCAGCTTGGAGTCAAGGTGTGTGGTATGTGTTTTTCTTATGATGTGAATGTGATATCCATATGTGGTGATTATGATGTATTGTGGCATGATGCAACCCTCTAGGACATGCATGCTAGGGTGATTATTATTATGACATGGATATGAAAGGATAAAAAGAAATAAATGGGAAGCGAGTTGCTAAAGAGGGGTATGATGTTGACCAAATTGAATAAGGGATGAGAGCTATGCATGGAAAATTCTAGGGTTTGCATGGGAACTTCGAGAGTTTGCATGGGTTGGATAAAACTTGCATGAGGATGATCGTTACATGAGAAAAGTTGTATTAAAGTATAAAATAGCTAAGGGGAGAGTTGTAGAGTGTTTGGAGACTTGGGATGAAAAATAATACGTAGATTGGTGTCAGGGTGTATAAGGGACCCGATTAGGGTTTTGGGAGAAAGTAGTGATTGACTTGAGATTGAACTTAAATAAGATGAGGTGTTTGACGATAAAAGAATTAATGGTAGTAAGGCAAGAGGAAATTGGGCCACATAGGTCCAATTAGGGTTTCAAGGGAAACCCTAGAGAGTGATAGTGGGTGGAGTGTGGTTTCACAAGGTGTTGGGCTTCAACCCACACCCTTAAGAGTTGGCTTTCATTATGTGTAAGTGTAAAGGGGAATGGATATCGAGGTGTGATAAGGGGCGCAAGAGTCCCAAGATATGGGACGGGCCCTCCTGGGAGGATAAGTGTGGATATAGTTAGCCATGCATGTCAAGGGTAAAATTCTTTCAAACAAGATATGTTAAGACACTAATCACTTAAAGAGAAAGATGTTGAGCCGGACCCAGACCGGTCCACCGGCGAATAATAGTGGCTAGGGCCGGGGTGCCTTACATGACCGGTCCACCGGCAATAATAGTGGCAGGGTATGTTACCCTCATGACCGGTCCACTGGCTATAATAGTGGGGGATTCCGTGCTCAACAAACCGAACGTAATAACGATAAGACATTGGAAAGATACGAAGTGATGACAGTGAAACATCATATGAGTCGGGGCCAGACCGGTCCACCGGCGAATAATAGTGGCAGGGTATGTTACCCTCATGACCAGTCCACCGGCTAAAATAGTGGCAGGGCATGACCCTCATGACCAGTCCACCGGCTATAATAGTGGGGTTCCCGTACTCACATGAATTGATAAAGACTATGATGTGAATCGACTATATTTACCAGAGATCTAAAGAATGAGTCTACTCGATCGGGGCTGAGCATGTCCCTAAGTAATGCTCGGGGCTGGACATGTCCCTAAGTAATGTCCGTGGGGCTAAATGCCCAATTGGTTTGGTTCGGCATTGCCCATAAATGCCCGTTTGCTAAATGCCCGGTTGGTTGGTTTAACATTATCCATAAATGCTTGGTTGGTTTATCTGAATCTCTTATCGGTTTAAGATATTACATATGTTTCGCATGTTATTATATGTGTATGGTAGGACTTGTGATGTGGGTTTGAGTATGCGTATTATTGTATCAACGTATTGTGTCATAATTTAATATGCACTTGATGTTATAGTTTACATCTCCTCCATAAGGTAGGGTAGTGGGATTTACTCAGTATCGGACCCGTACTGATACTACCTTGGTTGAATGGGTCCTGTGATGATCCACCGATGGTGGGGAGCATACCTCTTGTGCAGGTTGATACTGTGTTGGGGTGGAAGGCCTGACATGAGTGAGTAGGCAATCCGAAATTTAATCTATCGGGTTTTGTCTGGTCTAACTGTATTTATTTTTGGAAGTTTCAAGTATTGTATATAAAATTTAATGGTGTTGTAATTGCCTTTTAATTTTCTCGTACTATGATAAGTTTTTAAAATTCAGATGTAATTGTTTGACAGGTTTTAGCCTTGCATCTAACATGAGATAGATGATTGACATTTATCTTGTGTTAGATGTGGCAGTAACATTTCCCAAATTCTCTCCTAGCTTCCGCTTTATTCTTTCAATTTTTTTTTCAGGAGTGAAATTTGGGGGTGTTACAGGTATCCACTCATCATATGTAGTGTTTGAGATACTGAGCCAATGAGATACCATTAGAGTAAATTGAAGTGATTTGGGAGTATCCCGTTGTGTTCTCTAATGAGATTCTCAATATACTACCTATTTGAGATGTTCAGTTTAATGTAGACATATTATCAGAGATGGAACTAGTATCCAAAGCCCTGTACCTTATGACACCTGCATAGATGAAAGAGCTTAGGGCTCGATTAGAAGTATTTTTGGAGAAGGGCTAAATTTGACCAAGTATATCATCATTGCGAGCACTAGTCTTATTTGTTAAGAAAAAGGATGTGAGCTTGAGACAATGCAGCAACTACCGAGGACTAAATTAGGTTATGGTAAAGAATTGTTATCTATTATTGAGGATCGACGACCAATTCAACTAGATTAAGATAACCAAGGTATCTTCTATGATTGATCACTGGTTAGGTTACCATCAATAAAGAATAGCAAAGTAAGGCATTCTCAAGATGGCTTTTTGAACAAGATATGGATATTACAAGTTAATAGTGATACCCTTCAAGCTCACTAATACACAAGCAACATTCATATCCCTCATGCACCAAACCTTTTGATAATTTTTAGCCAGTTTGTTATTGTGTTCATCTCTGATATCCTTATCTACTCTAGAAATCAAGAGAAGCACAAACAACATTTGAGATGGGTCTTAGCATTATTAAGGATACTCTAGCTATATGCCAAGTTTTCAAAATGTGAGTTTTGGTTGGATTAAGTGGCCTTACTTGGGCATGTAATTTTGAAGGATGGTGTGGTAGTGAATCCTTCCAAGGTTCTTGAAATACCCCAAAACCCTAATTTAGAGAATTATCGTAAATTAAGGATTTATAGGAAAATTAATTAAATAAATTATTTTATTAAAATAAGAGGAAGTAATTAAGGCAAAATCAAGGGGAAATGAATAAATAATTTAATTGGGAAAAATTAGGGTGTTTTGCTAATGAAAATGAAATCTAGGGGAAATCTTTCAAAAATCCTAAATTAAACTAGAAAGGAAATGTAATCATTATTTTATTAAAATATTATTATTTTTAAAAATTCCAAAATACCAAAATATTTTAAATACCCCAACACACCTATTTTTCTTATTTTCTTTTTTCCCTTTTTCTTTTCCCCCTCTCTTTTCTTTTCTTTTCTTTTCTTTCCTTCCTCTACTTTCTCTTTTTCTTTCTTCCCTTTCTTTCCCCAATCTGGGCCAGCTCACCTAGCTGCCCAGACTCTTCCTTCCTCTCGCGCGGCTTAGGCCTTCCGTTGTCCTCTCCTTTCTCCCTTGCCAGCTGACCAGCTCGATCCAGCCTACCTTCTTTTTCTTTCTTTTCTCCCTAGACCGACTGATCGCCCCTTCTTCTTCCTTTCTCTTTCTTCCCCAACCTTCCCTCTCCCCGAAAGTGACCCCTACCTTTCCCGATGCAAGCACGCAACCTCTACAATAATGCACACCAACCTACCACCCCTACCCTCTTCCCCGTCATTCCCTCTCTCTTCTCCACCCAATCACACCCTCTCTCTCCTCACTTGTGCCTCTCTCCCCCTTCCTTTTCCCCTTCCCAAGCTGTCATGCCCCGTAAAATTTCAAGCCTGCACCAGACCTGCACCGCCGATCGACAACCTGTACGTGTGTCGCAAACCTTCCCTCTTTGCCCTCTATTATTCCCCCTCATCCATGGCCTATAAATACCCTTTAACCACCCCTATTCAACCTTTTTTTCTCAACCCAAAAATCTGCACCCTCTTATGCACTGCCGCCTGTTCAGTCACCTGTTGCACCGCCGCCCAAACCACCACCCAAATTACTCCCTGCACCACCCTCCACTAAGCTACATCCCTCACCACCACAATCCTCCCTACACAAGCCGCCTTGGCTGTGCAAAGTTGGCCATTCGGCCAACCTTAATCCAGCCGCCGCCACCCTTTGCACAGCCATCCACCACAACTCCTGCCGCAACCACCACTCCCTCCACCCCGTAAAATCACCAACAAAGCCTCCCCTACCTTCCCCTACCTTCCTTTACCCCTACCTCCCTCTCCTCCTCCCTTCCTCCCTCTCTACCACTCTCAGCCACCACACCGCCACCGCCTTTGGCTATGCCACCACCACCACTTCAGCCCTCTCAACCTAGGCATCCTCCACCACCTCAAATCCCCCTCTCATTCCCCCTCTTCTATGCTAAACACCAAACTTTCTACCTTTTTTCCCTACTGCCGCCACTCAGCACCAACCCTAAGTGGTACCCTAACCCTTAAAACCCTACATATGATATCATTATCCCTTTTTATTTATATTGTGTTATTATCCTCATTATTATTATTATTATTATTATTATTATTATTATTATTATTATTATTATTATTATTATTATTATTATTATTATTATTATTATTATTATTATTATTATTACTAAGTGTAGCCTTGGGATATTTATCCCATTATTATTAAAGTGGTTGAAACCCTATTTTAACTCTTATTATAATTATCCTTATTTTCATTAATACCATTATTACTTTTACTATTATTATTATTATTATTATTATTATTATTATTATTATTATTATTATTATTATTATTATTATTATTAGTGCTAGCCTTAGTATATTATTACTATTATTACTTTTGTAAATATTCAAACCTTTACCCATATAAATATCATTATTTCGATTTTTATTACCATTAGTATTATCCTTAGCAATATTATTATTTTTATTAATATTACTATTATTTTATTATTTTTTTATTACTAACCTTATTATTAGCCTTAACCTTAATAATACTAGGGTTTCTACTACTATGAGTATTAGTATAACTATTATTATTAATGTTACTATTTTTACTACAACTAGTATTATTACTATTATAAGAAGTAATAAAGTAATTAGCTTTAATAATATAAACATGGCTATAAATACTTATCATGAACCTATTTTGACTAGTAATAACCTAGTAGGCTAACTTGAGAATAAAAAACCCTTTTTTTACTTGTAAAGCTTCTTTTAATAATAATAACACTAATACTAAAATAAAGTAGGAAATAATAGCATTCTTGGTAAGAGGAAAATTAATCTTTAGTTTTTCACTCTTATAGGTGAACCCAGTCAAAACCCTAACGAGGCATAGGAGTGTGCTCTAAGACCGGTGTCATGTTAGGTAAGGATGTAGCTAAGGCTCCTATGTGACTTATATGTCTTATATGCCTTTTATGCCATGTACCATGTTATGTTGTGTATCTTATGATTATCATTATAACTATTTTATGTGTAGCACAACTTGGAGTTGAGGTATGCTTATATGTTTTCTTGTGGCATGTGTATAACATGTATATGTTGTGCTTATGATATTATGTGATGTGGCCCTTTAGGACATGCATGCTAGGATATTTAATGTAATGATATGGGGTAAAAGAATGAAAAGGGAAAATGGGGAAGTGAGTTGACCAAGGGATATGGGATTAACCTAATTATCTCATGATCCATGAGGGGAAAATAAAAGGGGGGTATGAATAAAATAAAAGAGTGGGTGAAATTTGCATGGGAATCTTAGGGTTTGTATGGGAATTCTAGGGTTTGCATGGAAACTTCGAGGGTTTGCATGGAGTGGATTCAGACTGTATGGGGATGATCTTTACGTGTGAAAAGTTATCTTGGGGTGTAAGAAAGGTAAGCGAAGAGTTGTTTGGGTGATTGTAGACTTTGGGTAAAAAATAGTACTTGGGTTAATATAGGGGTGCACGAGAGACCTGGCTAGGGTTTGGGAGGATAACCCTAACTTCAGATGGTCGTGAAAGTAAAAAAAATAATTGAAGGAGAGTGGAGTATGAGATGAGGGTGGAAGAATGTCATGTGTAGGATGAGTACGGGTATCATGGGAAAGCAAGGATGGAAGGTGAGAAATGGAGAGTGATATGTGGAAAAGAAGGATGCTAGGGTTTGGTGTGGCCAACTAGGATTTCGTGGTCACACGTGTATTTGGGGGAGTAAAGTGAAATGATATGGGAGGTGATGTCTGGGGTGTTAAAACAGCCTTAGTTGTGTAAGGTAAAGAAGGATGGGCCACATAGACCCAAATTAGGGTTTTAGGAAAAAACCCTAAGGTAAGGAAGTGAGTGGACTTAGAGGCTGTAAGGTAGTGGGCCTTGACCCACACATTTAGGAGTTGGGCCTCTAGTGTGAGCAAGTGGAAGAAGGAAAGGATGTTGGGGTGTGTTGGGAGGTGCAGAAGTCTCAAGATATGAGACGGGCCCTTTTGGGAGGATAAGTGTAGATGGAGTGTGACATGCATGTCGGGGGTGAAACTTGTTAAATAAGACACAATAAGACAGTAATCATTTAAAGTGAAAGATTATTGAGGTAAGCCCATACCAATCCACTGATAGAATAGTGGCTAGGTGTCGGGGTGCCCTAGAGACCGATCCACCAGCATATAATAGTGGTCAAGTGCATTTAGCCCTGTACATGACCAATCCACCGGCTATAATAGTGGGGGATCCCAAGCTCAATAAACCAAACCCTAAGTTTGATAAGACACGTAAAAGACACTAAGTACATACAGTGGAACACTATAAGAGTTGGGGCCAAATCGATCCACCGGCACAATAGTGGCCAGGAGCATCTTGCCCTGGAGACTGATCTACCAGCATATAATAGTGGTCAGGTGCATTCTGCCATGTACATGTCCAATCCACCGGCTATAACAGTGGGGTTCTCGTACCCACATGGATTGATAAAGAGCATGGTGTAAAACAAGTATTAGTTAGAGAATTAAATAATTAATTTATCCGGACTATAGCTTGGCCTTTATTTATTTGTAATGACCGTGTGTTGTTTATGTGATCATGCTTGTATTATATGCCTTTGTGCGTTGGGCCTAGTTTCATGGTTATCTTGCTCAGTAAGTAGCGTACTGACCACCCGTTTCATGGGTGCTGCTCATTCCCACGAGTAGAAGGCCCCTCTGAGTTTGTGCAGGTTGGTGATACTGTTTTTAATGCCTTTGATGCTTACGAGGAATCGGGAAGGGCTGAGAGTTGAGGATAGACTTAGCCTGGGGATCGAGAACGATGTGGCCAAATTTAATTTTTATGTTCCTTTATTTTGTACTGGTTTACTCAGACGTAATTTTTATCATACTGTAGCCTTTATTCCTTTCAAGGAATTTTAATTATGTACTCTCAATTGTAAACTCTTTTCCACGTACTCTGATTTCTATCTTATGAATGTTTCATTGCTTTTATGAAGCCTTATTTTGAGTTTGAATTATGATGGTTGGTAATCTTTCTTTAGCCTTGTGGTTAGTACGAGACCGACTGGGGATTGGGCTTGTACTGATCATGGCGACAATATCCCCGAAATTCACAAGTTTTGATTTACTTGCTTCCATTGAATGTTATAATAAAATAAAATTTTTTAGTAGTAAACATTGGGGGTTTTACAGTTCTAGAAATTTGTGAGTGGCTAGCACCAACTTCTGTTAAGGAGGTGCATAGTTTTCTACAATTGGTTAGTTACTAGCGTAAGTTTGTTGAGCAGTTCAACAAGATAGCTCATTTGTTGACTAATTTGCTAAAGATGGATACACAATTTTAGTGGGATGAGAAGTGTGGTGAAGATTTTAAGGAGTTGAAAAATCATTTAACTACCACTCTAGTGCTCACATTACCAAGTAGCTCAGGCAGTTTTGAAGTATACAATGATGCTTCTAAGTATAGGTTGGGTGGGAGAGTAGTCATGTATGATTCTCGACAACTGAAGTAGTGCAAGCAAAACTACCTGACACATAATTTAAAGCTTGTTGTTGTGGTATTCACCCTTAAAATTTGGAGGCATTACCTCTATGGGGTTCTGCACAAGTTCTACACCAATTATAAGAACCTCAAGTACATTTTCACGTAGTAGGAGTTTAATTTGAGACAGTTCCCATGGTTGGAGTTAGTCAAGGGTTATGACCTACAATTGATCAACCATGACATTAAGGATAATGTGGCAGCAAATGCACTTATTTAAAAGATGTCGCATTCCTTAAGGACTATTATGTTGTTAGATCATCTATGTTAAGAGCTCAGGGACCTGGAGATCAAGTTGATCACCACTAGCAATTTAGAGGTAAGAATGAGTACACTCACTGTCACACCTTCAACCTTTGAAGAGATCCTAGCTAGTCAACTTGGTGATATTAAGCTTGAGAGGATCAAATAGGGTATTATAGAAGGTGGGGCTAAAGGGTTTCAGCTGAAATACCCCAAAACCCTAATTTTAGAAATTATGGCTAAATAAGGACTTATTAGGGAAATTAATTGAATAAATTATTTTATTAAAATATAGGGGAGTTATTTAGGGAAAATCAAGAGAAAAATGATAAATAATTTAATTAGGAAAAATTAGGGAGTGTGCTAATTAAAATGGGATTTGGAAAAATTATTCAAAATAGCCCAAATTAATCTAGAAAGGATTTAATTATTATTTTCTAGATATTATAATTTTAAATAACCCAAAAACACCAAAATACCCCAACCCACCTATTTTTCCTTTTTTCTTTTCTTTTATTTTCTTTTTCTTCCTCTTTTCCTTTTTTTCTTTTCTTTCTCTCTTTCCCCTTTTCTTTTTTTCCTTCTTCCCCCCCGACCTGGGCTAGCCCGCCCCGTGCGACCTAGCTTCCTCCCTTTTTCCTGTGCGGCCCATGCCCGCGCCGCACCTCCCCTTTTTTTCCTTTATTTCCCTGTCGGTCCGGTTTTCTTCTTTTCTTTCTTTTCTTCTTCCTTCCTCCCTGGACCGCCTGGTCCTGATTCTTCTTCTTCTCCAAGGTGCCGGCGGTGACCAAGGCCCTACGAGCCTACCTTCCGCCGGTCACCACCGTTGCCTGTCATCCTTCCCTCCCTCTCCCATCGCTTTCTTTCACTATTTCCACCCCAACTAACCCCTTCCCCTCTCCTGAGCGCCCTGCCCCTTTCCCTTTTCCTCTTCCCTCGGCCTCGCCACCCTGCCATGGCAGAACCACGTCGACTGCCACCACCAGCCGGTATACCTGGCACCTGCACCCTGCTTGTCTTCTTCCCCTTCTCATTCGCCACCCAATTGGCCTATAAATACCCCATAAGCAGCCTTAATTTGGTTTTTGATTTTGAAACCCAAAAAATTGCCCCCATCTCACCACTGCCCCATCAGATGAGCATTTCGTCGCCGCCGCCCCTCGTCGCCCACCAAACCACCTATAGAACTATCCCTTGCATCACCCTCTACTTAAATAAACCCCCATCCTCCCTTGATTTTCCTTGCATGAGCCACCCCGGGCGTGCAAAGTTTCCCTCCAAATCAACCCCTCCTCAACCCTACCGCCCTTCACACCGCTGTCCTCCACCATTTTTGCCACAATCACCACCCCTCATGCCTCCCAAAAACACCTTCAGACTCTCCCCTACCTTTCCCTACCCACCTTTTTCCCTTCCTCCCTCTCCTTCTCTTTTTCTCCTCCTTCCACCACCTTCAACCACCACATCCGCCGCCGTAGCCGCCACTGTGCCACTGTCCCTAGGTGAAAACAATCAAAAAACTAAGAAGGCGTAGGAGCGTGCTCCAAGACCGGTGTCATGTTAAGTAAGGGTGTAGCTAAGTCCATATGTGTGCTATGTGTTTTTATATGCCTTGGATGCCATGTATAATGATATGTTGCATATCTTGTGCTATTGTTATAACCATTTTATGTGTAGCGCAGCTTGGAGTTGAGGTATGCTCTTGTATTCGCTTATGGCATTTGTAGCATATTTTTTTGCTATGAATGGTGATATGATATGATATGGCCCTTTTAGGACATACATGCTAGGATATTTAATGTAGTGATATGGGGTGGAAGGATTAAAAAGAAAAATGGGGAAGTGAGTGGACCAAGGGGAAGTAAGTTGTCCAAGGGGAAATAAATTAACCAAGGAATATGGGATTGACCTAAACATCCCATGATCAATGAGAGGAAAAATAAAAGGGGACTTTAGGCAAAATAAAGTGGATGAACTTTGTATGGGAGAATCTAGGGTTTTGCAGGGGAGTTTTATGGTTTTGCATGGAAAATTTTGAGGGTTTGCATGGGATGGATAGAGTCCACATGGGGGTGAACTTTACGTATGGAAGGTTGCCCTGGGGTGTGAGGAAGGTAATAGAAGAGTTGTTTGAGTGATTGGAGGCTTTGGGTTAAAAATAGTACGTAAGACAATATAAGGGTGCATAGGAGACCGAGCTAGGATTTGAGAGGAAACCCTAATTTGAGAGGGTGGAAAG
Organism: Tamarix chinensis; assembly: GCA_030549775.1. Lineage (NCBI taxonomy): Eukaryota > Viridiplantae > Streptophyta > Magnoliopsida > Caryophyllales > Tamaricaceae > Tamarix > Tamarix chinensis. The sequence continues at coordinate 61,563,833 of CM060181.1, forward strand.
AGGAAAATGAATGAGGGTAAGTGGATTATGAGGTGAGAATGGGAGATTTTCATGAGTAGGGCGAGCATAAGTATCATAGGAAGCAAGAGTGGAAGGTGAGAAATGGAAGGGTGACTTGTGGAAAGAAGGATACTGGTGTTGGCATGGCCAGCTAGGGTTTGGTGTGGACACCTAGGGTTTTGTGGTTACGCGTGTATCTGGGGGAGTGACGTGAAATGATAAGGGTTGAACCTAAGGATTGTGATGTGTGGGGGTGTTAAAATAGTTGGGTTGTGTGAGGCAGAGGATGATGGGCCACATAGGCCCAAATTAGGGTTTTATGGAGAAAACCCTAGGGAAGATTGTGAATGGGCTTAGTGGTGTCGATAGTGGGCCTTGATCCACACACCCCGGAATTGGGTCTCTAGTGTGAGTAGTGGAATAAAGGGAGGATGTTGGGTGAGTTAGGAGGTGCAGAAGTCTCAAGATATGGGACGGGCCCTCATGGGAGGATAAGTGAAGATGGAGTTAGTCATGCATGTCTAGAGTGGAACTTTTGAATAAGACATGGTAAAACATTAATCATGTAAAATGAAAGATTATTGAGCCCCGCCCAGACTGATCCACTGGCATAATAGTGGCCAGGTGCTGGGGTTCCCTGGAGACCGATCCACCAGCATATAATGGTGGTTAGGTGTGTTCTGCCCTATAAGTGACCGATCCATCAGCTATAATAGTGGGGGATCCCGAGCTCAATAAAACAAACCCTAAGTTTGATAAGACACATAAAAGACACTAGGTACTTATAGTAGAACACCATGAGAGTCGGGGCCAGACTGATCCACCGGCATAATAGTGGCCAGGAGCGTTTTGCCCTAGAGACTAATCCACCGGCATATAATAGTGGTCAAGTGCGTTCTGCCCTATAAGTGACCGATCCACCGGCTATAATAGTGGGGTTCCCATACTCGCATGGATCGATAAAAGTATGGTGTGAAATGAGTACTATTCAGAGATTAAATAATCAGTTTATCCAAATTGTAGCTTGGCCTTTATTTATCTGAGAGATTGTATGCTATCATGTTATCATGATTGTTTTATGTACTCTTATGTGTTGGCCTTAGTGCACAGTTACCTTACTCATTACGTAACATATTGACCACCCGTTTCATGGGTGCTGCTCATTCCCACGAGCAGAAGACCTATCTGAGTTTGTGCAGGTAGGAGATGACATATTCGATGCCTATGACACTTATGAGGCATCGAGTGGGGCTGAGAGTTGAGCCTAGACTTGGCTGGGGGATTAAGAGCGACTCAGCCGAACTCTATCTTTCCTTTTATTTTACCATGTGTCTTTTTATTCTAGTTATGTCATGTCACACGGTATTTTATGTTTTTGGAAAACTTTAGTTACTTACTCCTTAGGTTGTAATTCTTAAATCGCACTCTGATTTTCGTATGGTTATGAATGAGTCCTTTCGTGAATTCTCATTTTTAATTAATGACTTGTGATTGGTGTTAATCCTGTTCAGCCTTAGCACTTAGTACTGGAACGGTAGGAGTGAACCAGTCTGGTACTAAGTGTGGCAGTAATATCTCTAAAATTTACAGTTTTGTTACCCTACTTATGTTAAACCTTTTTATTAAAACAAAATTTTTCAATAGTAAATTTTGGGGGTATTACATCAGCTCCACAAGGATAGTAGTGTGAGATATAATGGTAGGTGGTGTATTCCATGGGTTCTGCTAAGCTTAAGAGGAAACTCTTAGAGGAAGGTCATTATACTTATTATTCCTTTCATCTTAGAGGGGACGAGTTGTATAACGATTTGAAGAAGGTATATTGGTAGCCTCATATAAAGTGGGAGGTGGAAAAGTTTGTCTCAATGTTTGAGCTATCAGAAAGTCAAGATTGAGCATAAGATGCTAGCAGGGTTGGTACAACCACAAGAAGTTCTAGAGGGGAAGTGGGACAACATATATATGGACCTCGTAGTGGATATTCTGATGACTTGTAGTGGATTTAACTCCATCTGGGTTATTGTGGATTACCTGAAAAAGTTGGTAGAGGTCATACAAATAAAGACAACGTAGAGTATTGAGCAGGTAGCCCATGCTAACACGAAGAACGTTATGAGACTACATGGGGTCCCTAGAGAAATTGTGCCAGACCAATACTCTAGATTTTTGTCACACTTCTAGAAAAAGTTACATGATGCGTTTGGGACTCAATTGAAGATGAGTACTACTTTTCACCCATCCACGAACGGTTAGATATAGAGGACTATTCAAACTTTAGAGGACATGCTTCTGGCATGTGTGTCAGATTTTTAAGATAGTTAAGAAGCTCACCTGGACATGATTGATTTCTCCTATAAAAACAATTATCATGCTAGTATCAAGATGGCACCTTTTGAGGCCTTATATAGGAGGAAGTTCCATAGTCCCTTATTGTAACTACCCCAATTTATGAACCCAAAAATTTTATTTTGAAGACAATGTAGAAGCATTTGAAAACCAAAAGCAGGGGACATATCTGCGACATCAACTATGAGAGAAGTGTGATCATCACCTAACCCATGTCTAATGTAAGAGAAAATGAAACAACAAAAGACAAGATGCGTGCTCATAATATTAATATAGCAGTACAAGACAATAAAAGAAAGAATAATAATATATATAGAAAGGGTATGAGCATTTACAAATCTAAATACATGGAATTAATGCAAGAGTTTAAATAATTGGAACAATAAAAACTTCCCAACTTAATGGGCAAAACACCTCTATTCGATTAGCCTAGCTCTTAACCATAAACATAAATCTATAACTCCAAGCAATAGCCAACTACTATCCAACATCATAGCCCTTAGCATACTTTAACTGAGAGTCATACCCCTATAAATCATCCTCTACTCTCCAAGCCAGAAGGTGGATCATATTAGTGACCACACAAGTGTAGTATTAGTACGATGAAGTACTGATAAAATATACTACCTAAAACATGGTAAGCATCATGCAACACATTAAAGTCAAATAGTAGCATGGTGATAAGCGTACCAATATAAATTAATACTTAGGCTCATGGTAGCAATACAAGCAGGCATACTTGTATGGGAATCATATAAGAATAGAAATATGGTAAGGGCACCACAACCACACTTTGTGAACCATATTATCACTCTTCCTTTAGTTATCACATAATTTCTAGTTAGTAAGATAATTCATTTGATCAAGCCGAGTTCTCTACCATGAACACAATTTATGGTAATATAAATACAATGGGATACCACACACACCACATGGTGTTAGGATACATCGAAGGGTATTTTCTTCTAGGATACCACCCCCACCACACATCGAGTGAACCTACCATAAGGGTTAAAACAAATTGGGATACCATACCTACCACATGTGGTTAAAGTATATCAAGGGGCTTGTACAGGGATACCTTACCCACCATACCTTAAATGCCTCATATACGAGGGCTAAAAAAGGGGGATATAACACCTACCTAAGCAATGGATAATAAGAAGTGGCGGGAGGCTTATACATGTGATACCTCACACATACCTCACATAGAAGCCATAGTGGCCTACTATAATATAATCTTATACATCAAATATATGTGCACACCCCCCCCCCCACCAACTACAACTCGATAGAGAAGAAAATAGGTATTAAGTGAAAATATAAACTATAAGGCGGCCTACCCACCATCTCTCAGTCAGCTGCCTCAAGAGTCAGAGAAAAATGCTCAAATAAAATCTTTTTCAATTATTATACATTTTCACATGATATCATAAGTCATATATTAAATCAATAATTGACCAATTGGTTATTTTTAAGTGATAACATTAAAAATAATTAAATTCCATCATTAACCAAATTAGGTGTTTCCAAGTGATAACACCAAACACATCACAAGGTACAAAAGCCACCAATCGGATGTTTAGAGATGACACCAAACTTAACTAATTCATTATCATTATGATTCTTATTAATTCTAGGGAAATCATGGTTGAAATCATAATTTAAATATTATAATCACATGGAAGTATTAACATAAAAGTCCCAAAATAATATCAATAATTAACAACTAAACTAGGAGGCATACAGCCGGACCAGTCGATCGGCTCCTAAGACCAGTCGACTAGTCTGGCCGTACCAGACCTAAACCAAAAATATCATTAATGGACTATTGGGTGGGTTGGTTTCACTAATCAACTATTAATAGGAAACTATTCAATGGGTTTGGTTTAATTGATCAATGGGTTTAAGCAGAGACAAGACTACTTGGGTTATATGGTCACCAGCCGATGGGTTTAGTGAACCAATTGATTGCTCATGGAAACTAGTTGACTAGTTTATTGAATAGATGAATTGATCTCATAACTAGCAAATCAAAATTTTTAAACCATATGACTACTCGCACAACAAGTCGAGGGGTTTAAAGAACCGATCAACTTTTCTATGTAAAACATCACCCAGACTTGCAATACATACACTAAAATTTACCAAACTTGCCCATATTAATCTTAGCATGCTTCTATGTCATAAAACACATAAATGGACATGCTGCACATAGAATCTATAATACCCAATATTTTATAAGATGAATGAATGATAAATGGTGCCAATCTTAGGTCTTGATCTTATTTTAATGTTATGATATTGTTTGAAACAAAGTTTGATTTAAAATCATGTTGAAAATGGAGTTTATTGAGTTTTACAGGCAAATCGATCGACTGGTTCTATGAATCAATTGACTGGTTTATCATTTCATCAATTTGGTTTTTCCTCAACAAAATTAATTGACTAGTTGGGGAAAATAATCAAATAGTGGTAAAACAGTCAACCAATCGACCCAAACCAATAGACTAGTTTGTCGAGCTAGACATATTTTTTTATTTTGATTTTTCTAAAAACTTCCTTACACCAAAATGGAATCTTACCAACCTATAACAATTGTTCCTAAGAGATTCTTAACTAGTTTCATGATGCATTTAACCCAAAATATTACCTCAATTTGCTCTAAAGGTCCATTGAGACAAATGAGGGAGAGAGAAGACCTCAGCCATTGTCTTCTTTTTCCTCTCTCCTCAACCTAATTATGAGATCAATTGCTTCAATCTCAGGCATTCTTCTGAGTAATAAGAAGATTCCTTCCACGTTAAGCTCTTATTTCTTCATTTGTATAAGCTAATTTTGGTTCGACTGATAAAAAATCCCCTAGAGTCACCATTTGAACTCTAAAGACTAATTTAGCAAATCTTAGAAACATTTACCCATTATGTTCGAATTCAACCGGTCAATGGTAGGGTTTTGAGTTGATTTCCTAATCCTATATGTTTCTCTTTTATTGGTTGGCTATAAGTAACTCCAATAATCCTTGCATTGCACCTTCTTTCAACCACCAAAATTTCCCTGAGTTTTGCATTTTCCTCTCTTCCTTCCACACTTTGAGTATTGCCAAATTATTTTACACACTCCTCTAATCCTATCTCTAGCTCTTTCTTACTTTAATCATTAAGCAAGGTAGAGTTAGATTCTAGAAAAAAGATTGAGTGGTTTAGTTGAGTTTTCTCTATTTTTTCTCAATGATATGTTCTTATTTATTTCCATTTTCTTTTTCAAAATTTTATGAGATTTTGGTATAATATCTGAGTAAAGATTTTGGTTTTTAAGGTTTCAAAAGTTGAAATTTTCACAAGTTGGAATTTTTATTTTTAAGAGGTTTTAGCCTACATCAAGTAAGTGATTCTTGCCCATAAAATTTTAGCATGTGTTATTGCATGAAAGATGATATATTTTATTGGTTGATACATGTTGGCATGAAGAAATGCAGTTGTATGCATGATTTGCATGTTGAAGTGACATAAATTGAGAAACGAGCATGAAAATAGATAAAATAGGCTATGATGATATTATGGTGAGAAATGCATGATAATATAGTTAGAAATATGCTTGTGGATGTTTATACATGTTCTAATGTTGTTAGAAATGATTTTGGATGCAAGATTCTGCATAGAATTTTGTGATTACGTGCTATGTTAGGGCTAACTGATCAACCAGTTAGGTCAAATAGATCGACTAGTTCCTATAAAAGTCAACTAGTTGACCCAACCTATTGACTAGTACATTTATAGAGACCTTAGTCCTACTCCCTACTTAAAACCATAGACTAGTTTGGTAAAACCTATCGACTGGTCAATGAATAGTTGATTGGTTTAACTAAATGAATCAACAAATTTGAAGAAAGCTTGGTCTAGTTGAGCGAAGCGATTGACTGATCCACCAAAATCAAACAACCGGTTGGTGTAATCAATCGACTGATCATGATTGATTAGTTCGACTTATTTGCATGATTTGGTTCGTTTTTCTTTGGTATTGCTTTAACGTTAAGTTTGGGTCTACATTGTGATTATTAATGGAATAAAATAAATATTTTATCATGGATTAATGGTCCTATGTAAAAGACTAAAATGGATCATATCTTATGCCATACATTATTAGATATGTAAAGGATAAATGGGTACTTCACATATATTGAGTAAAAATATTGAGATGAGAGCAATGTGAATCAGTACTGGTATGAATTGTACCATATGGTGGACATGCAAAATATCGGCCAACGGCAAATAGATAACCTATATGGTTAGAAAAATGGAAATAATAGGATCAATATGGTTTAATATGGGAATTTACCTTATTTGCTTGTATGGACCTTGTATGATCACCTATCCTTATGAATAAAATACTAAACACTTTAAGTAAAAGAAAATCAAGTTATGTATGAGTCTGGGTTACGTGATCCTTGATTAGCTATTGGGGGTTAGACTGCATTCAAGAATTTTGGTGCCTTCGGGAAGGGTCTAGTTACCTAGGTGGTTGGCTTCAGCTTGGAGTAATGTCCATATTGGTTGTCTTTGGCCTAGAATTATGTCCATTCTACTGATTAGCTTCGGCCTAGACTTATATCCACTTGGTGATTAACTTCGGTTTAGACTTTATGTCCCTTATTTGGTTTTACTTCCATGGTATTTGAGACCATGGGGTGGTGCACAGTCTATCGCTCGATGGTGATAAAATATGGTTGGTAATTATTGGTTAACAACCATGAATGATAATCAAATATATGGTTGACAGCTGGCTATAAAATAGAAGTGATGATAAGGTTAACTAGATGGTTAAAGTTGTCTTATGTACTTGATTAACCAGTTATGGTATGGAACATTACTTACGGTGATTAGCCTATATCTTACATGGATAAATGGATGGAATATCTCATTAAAACTAGATAGATGGAAATAACCCTAGGGGTTTTCGAGCTTCTCTATGCTATTGCTCATGCTTGTGGTTATATGAAAGTGCTATGGTATCCTAAGCATGATGTTTACACTATGATGATATGGAACATGATGGTATGTGTTATGCATTTTTACTTATATGAACTTCGACCTTCCATGATGCATGTTATATATTATGTCATGATCAATAATTAGCATGCTTATACACATTGAGGGAGCAACTTGGTTTAATCAGCATGTAGCGTATCGATGTACCCATTTACTTGGTCACTTGCTCATTCCCACGAGTAGAGAACTGTATATAGGTTTTTGGGGATGGCTAGTTAAAAAGCCTACCTCAGTTTAGTTAGGGCCTGTGAGCGAGGAAATCTAAAAGGTTTTGGTGGGGTCTATGGAGGACTATGGTATTGTTTTGGTCCTTATGTCCAACCCATGTCTTGTAATTTCATATTTTTAATATATATCCTATAACAATTTGAAAAGGAACCCATTAGAGTCGTCCATTGTAAACATTTTGGAATTTGTTTTAATCAAATTATTGTTAGGTTGGTATAACCGTGTATCTGATGTGGGGTAGGTAGCAGACATCCATCTTATGTCAGATTTGGAGGTAACACCCTATTTTTCTATATGTTTACTACTTTGGCAACATCTTTTAACGAACATTTTATGTAGTGAAAATGGAGGTGTTACAAAATCACATTCATATATAGTAATATAGGCATTTAACAAAATCATGCTTAAACTACCAAATCATGTATAAAATTAGAGAAAACCAACAGATGCTTAATTTTAGATAAAAATTCTTCTACATGCTCAAATTCTTTAATACAATTAGCACATGCTCAATATGAAATAGAAGTAGAACATAGAAATTTGATAAGCAATGAAAACCTCATTCATATGAAAGATAAGGATGCCTTACCTTGAAGTAATTCTTCTAGCACAAAACTCTTACTTTATGGCTATCTAGTAGGACCTCGATTCCTAACATAATTAATGTTAAAACCATTAAAACTTTTTTTTAGACCCCACTAAAATCAAAGAAAATCAAAAGAAAAAGAAGAAGAATAACAAAAATACAACTCACCCATTTCTCAGAAACAGAATTCCAAGGAAAAAGAAATTGGAATCTTCGAACTTTCTCAAACCTTAATCTTTCCTTTCTTAAGAGAAAAAAGGTAGAAGTAAAGCCAAGAATAGAAGAAGAAAAGGGAGACAATGCTCAATAAAAGAAGGAAGGAAACCAGAGCAACCCCTATTTTCCTCAGTAAGGAGGAATAAGGAAAATATTAAGGAATGCTAAACACTTAGGAAATTTTCCACCAAGAAAAGGAGAAGAGAGCAAGAATAATAGGTGAGAAATGAAAATGGATTAGGATTGGAGGGTTTAAAGGTGAATCTAGTCTAAATTCACGAGAGAGAGAGAGAGAGAGAGAGAGAGAGAGAGAGAGAGAGAGAAAGAAGACTAGTATGGTTGAGTGTGGGCAACCAAAGGGTAAGGGCAAATATGATAGAGTGATAAAGGTTGAGTATAGTTAGGAAGGGGTAAGGCAGAAGCTTGGTGAGCTAAGAACAGGTGCACAACTTCAACCATATAGCTTTGCAAGTAGAAGAGAGAGAGGAAGGTAAGAAAGAAGAAAAAAGGTGAGGTATGTCTCAAAAAAATACTTTTTTGAAAACAATTAACTAAATAAAATCATAAAATGTTCTAAAAAATATAAAAATAATCCCAAAGCACCAAAATATTCTTATTAGCATAATAGATTCTCAATAGAAGTTTTATAAACATTAGAAATACATTTGAATTAAAATAAAAAAATGAATCTAAAATCGTAGGATAACCAGTTAATCAGTTTGAGCACACTAGTTAACTAGTTCGTCGAGAATAAATCTATCAACCTCTGAGCTTACTAATTGATCGGTTCAGCTAAGTAGTCAATTTTTGTGCTTAAAAATCATATTCTTATTAGAATTTCAAGAGATTTTGAAAATAAAAACTAGTTTATTTTATATCAACATAATTTTAAACACCTTTTGAAGGATTTTAGGACCGATCGACTAGTAAGCCCAAATCAGTCGACTAGTTGGTAAAACTAATTGACTGGTTAGGCCAAACCAATTGAATGGTTTTGCTAGATTGTGTGATTTTATTCTTTTAGTCTTGATATACTTCAAGACTATGTCTAATAATACTATACGACTATTTAATATGTGAAATACACTTCTTGGCATTGATAGATTAAATGGATCATAATTTATAGCATACTTAATATATATTTGGGAATGCCTTAGTGGAAAAAACCAAATAAGTATTTCATGACATATCTAGATTATCAGCCTAAAATGGATTATTCTAATGGATTGAATCATTTTGGTTAAGCCTTAATGGAAATCCCACCACATGGTTGGGGGAATAAAAATGGTTTAGATGGAATAAGTATGTGGATACCTTAATGCCTTGTTCTATGTGCACCACATGGTTGGGGGAATAAAAATGGTTTAGATGGAATAAGTATGTGGATACCTTAATGGCTTGTTTTATGTGCCTTGTATGATCAATAACCTCTAAATTAATACACTAATCACTTAAAGTGGAAGATGATCGAGTTGTGTATGGGTATAGGTTACCCGATCCTCAATTAGCTACAGGGGCTTATCCCACCTTCGGGTGTTTCTTGGTACCTTCTGGTAGGATCCTTGTAGATGCCTATGCTTTACCTACTCTAGACATTGATGATGTATTAGGATGTAGTGATACTAAAGGGTCTAGTCACCTAAGTAGTTTTTAGCATTAGCCGGACTGATTTTAAGTCCTTTAGTTTGGATAGACTTTAATGATGCATAGTCCATCGCTCGATAAGCAACTGAAAAAGAATATGGATAAAGAGAAAAATAAAATGGGAAAAAATAGGAAGAGAGATAATGGCTTATAAATAAATAACCTAATAGATTATGTAAATCAAAAAAATGGACTTAATGGGAGACTATGTGAAGGGTGATAGAAGCCCTAATAATAGTTTGAATAATCTGCTCAGTAGATTGCACGTTGTTATCTATGATTTTGTGTTATGTTGATAATCATGATGAGTCATGTATAGTGTGAGTTTTTTATACATTATATAACTATGATAGAGCATGTATATCTATTTATATGGCATAAGAATGAAATATGTCAGTATGATCTCCATATTTTGCTAGGACTTTAAGTGGTCGTGACCCCCATTTAGGAGGTAACTCGGTTCACTTAGTACAAAATGTATTAATGTGCTCGTTTTCTTCGTCACCTGCTCCTTTCCATGAGCAGAGGACAATATGTAGGTTTTTAGGGATGATTAGTAGTAGGACTACCTTATATGGGGCATAGGTTTCGAAAGGGTGGAGATATGGAGTCTTTTATGTGGTCCTTAATGGATCAAGGTTAGGGCTATGCCTTACTTTTGTTTTCTGCAATTGAAATTATGTACTTTTGCTTAATTTCTTTCATATATTTAAATATTAAGGGACTGTCAAGGCCTTGTTTTTTTAAACATTTTCTTGAATATCTATACATTATTTCTTGCACACTTTATTCTACATTTGATTGGTTTGGTTTCTCAACCTTGTATTTAACATGGGACAGATGATTAACGTCTATCGTATGATAGGTGCAACGGTAACATCCTATTTTTTTTAAGTGTTAAGTAATTTTTCGCTTTTGTATTATTTTTAAAACTAAATTTTTAAGTAGTCAAAAATTGAAATGTTACACTTTTTCCTACTTGTTACTCTTTCGAGCCTTAGCCAACATTACTAGAGATTTAATTGATTTTTATTCTACAAGGGAGGATCAACTAAATAGGGGTTTTACTCCTAAAGGGGAATTTAGTATTAACTCAATGAATAATAGGCAATTTGAAGCTGATGCCTTCCCTTCTTCTCCTAAATAGAACCTCATCTGGAAGCTACTTGTAAGGCTGCAAGTTAGGAATTTTATGTGACTTAATTCCTTAGATCGCTTTCTTACCTCTCACAATAAATGAAAGTGGCAACTCACTAATCGTATGCATTGTTTGATGTGCTTTAATTCCATGGAAGATGCCCTACACGCTCTTTGTGATTGTGCTTGGAGGTGTGGTATTTGGATGGAACTCCTCCCTCATGATTTTAAGCTATATTTTTCATTTTTGACTCACTACATGATTGGGTTTAGTCAAACCTAAGTAAGAAGCGTGCCCCTAAACTTTGTAACCCTTTGTGGTCTATGTTTTTCTCCATTACTTGTTGGAAAATTTTTTTTGGCATAATAGGATTTTTCATCATAGCAAATATGATTAGCCTACTAAAGTGACCTCTCGAATCTCATCATTAGCTAAAGATGAAATTCAAGCCTAGAAAAAAACTAAAGAGCTTTCATCAAGATGATAGTGGTTCAACTTACTTCTTTTGAGGTTAGTCACCTCCTCAAGTAGATGTAGTTGAAATGGATGTCAATGGTTGTAATATCTCCCTTTTAAAGTGCTTAATGTGTGCTAATCTAAGTGTTTAATGGTGATATAAGTGTGTTTGATCTTATTTTATAAGTATTTTTAAGAATGGTTTAGTTATAGGATAAGCTTGATTTAATTAGGAAAAATATATGGTTTTATCAAGAAACCAATCGATTGGTCTGAGGCACCGATCAACTAGTTTGTTCATTAAAAATTGATTTCTAGAACCCGTCAAACCAATCTACTGGTTTGATCGACATGGCTATTCTTTGAAAGCAATTTTTCTAGGAATCATCCCCAAAACTTTTCCAATGTCATAAATATGTTTTTCAATGATTTTTTTTTTCAATTTTTGTGAAACTTATAAAACTAATTAGCTTGTTTTACTGATTTTCAATGGATTCATGAGGGAGGAAATGCATGAGGAGTCACTTTTATACCCTCAGCTCATTTTTCTTCTTCTTCCCTGTTGTTTCTCTTCCCCACAACATTTTAAGAGAATCTTCTACATCTGCAACCATAGCAGACTTGTTGAACTTGGATTATCATCCATTTGTGTCATCATACCTTGCATATGTTTGAAATTTCTGAGGTTCATTACCTAGAACCCTACAGTTTCACCAAACCAACTCAAGGTAAGAAATGCTAGCTTTAAAACTTTGAAAGCCTACACTCTGAATCTCTAATTTAGAATGGGATTTGGGAGTCTCAATTTATACACTCCCCCACCCTTCTCCTTGTAGAAGAACCCTCAATAATTCAGACACAAAGTCCTTATTTTCTCTCTTCTTCCCTAACCTCTGAGCTTCCTTATTGTCTTCACACTTTCTTTACCACTTTCCCCTTCACTGTCATTGCATTCTGATCGTCTCTACCACTTCTAATCCATTTCCTAGTTCCTTCTTATTTTTATTTCAAGCGAGATAGAGTTAGTTGAGGTAAAAGAGTGAGAATTAAATTTTGCCCTTGATACTCTGTATTTTCCCTCTTAAAGGTGGGTTTTCTCTAATTTCCTCTCCCAAATCTCTCATTTCATTTAAAATTTCTTTGCATGATTTTAGAAAGATTTTAAATGAATTTAATTATGTTTTCTTGAAAGGAATTTGAGATATTAGGGAGTAGTACTCTTGGTGTGTTGCTCAACATTTAAGGTAAATCATGGTCTTCCTCAATTATTTTAGAAATGGTATGGGTAAGTGAAGTATATGTACTATAATTATATTATATTTTGAATAAAAAGGATGACAATATGCTTGTAGTAGTTACTTATGGAATAAGCAAATAGGTTAGTATGAGACTAGGTGAAAAATTCGTATGCTGGATTTCAAGTATATAATCCTAGATTTGAAACTTTAATGATATAGGTGTTTTAAGTGTTAATGATACATTTGATTTATGAATTGGACTTGCTACATAATGGCTTAGTAAGAAGAGAATATGAATTAATGACTTTCTAGGTTAGGTACATAATAAGCCAGCTTGTCTTGCTATGAATTCTGGAAAAACTTTGGCGAATATCATGTTAATTCATGTATATAGTCTGTAACATACCTTAAATAACATGAGTTTAATGTTTGGATATTATTGAACAAGTTATGGAAATTAGTTATGTGTAAATTAATATTTTTTATCGGCTTCTTTTTCCCTTGACAATCGACTAGTCTCTAAGACCAATCGACTTGTTGGTCTATGGCTACTCTAATTTTTTATGTGGGATTTAACCAATCCACTAGTTCTACCGAACCAATCAAATGGTTCCTAGAACAATTGATTGGTTGGGTCAACCGATTAATTGGTTGGTCTATAATTTGAGAAGTCTTAGCCTCAAGTTATACCCATCGAATAGTTATACTAAATCGATCAACTAGTTTCTAGTATACTTGATTGGTTGGTTTACAAACAAAAAAGTCTTGGCCTCGAGTTAGACCCATCGATCGGTTTGGCCAAACCAATTGACTGGTTCTTAGAATTCTCGACTGATGAGGTTGACTGATTAACTGTTTGGCCATCATTGGGAGGTTGGCAATGTCCTAATTGATCAACTGCTCTATGAAACTAATTAACTAGTCACGGAGAACCATCGATTACTTTTGAAACCTATCAATTAGTCTTAGCCAGCTTTTCTTTTCTCGCATGTTTTTCTTCCTGGATGTAATCTTTGAACTCTTATGATTGGATATTGACCTAGTAGGCTAATAAATATGAAATTTATTTAGATTAACGAAGTTGAATAATGGATTAAAATCACTAAAAAGAAATCATTTAATGCTTGACCTTAGTGTAGCCTTTGGCTTTCTATTGACCATAACGTGAATAGATAATCAAATGACTAAAACTAGACTATCCTTTGGGTTAGTACAGGATTAGAACGATGGATGGTAGACCTCTAGTAGCTTATATCATGGCCCTAAAATGAGAAAACCGTAAGCAAAATGACTTAGCATATATAAAAGAAAATAATACAGTTGTATAGGATAGTTTGAGTTAACCTTACCAGCAACCAACTATTTTCACCTAGCTAATAAATAAACAAATAATTGTAAGTTAGGATTGGAATCTATTCAACTAATAAGTGGGCCTTCATTTTTCCTTAAGTAAATAATTAGAACACCTTTAAGTAATAAGTCCACAATTAAATAATGATTATGGCCTTGACATTGGCATGAGCTAAAGGTGAATTGTGAATAAGAGGATAAATGGAAATGTAATGGTTGGCTTGGATCATTTTGGGTATTGTTATCATGTGATAATTTTACTCCTTGATATAATGGACTGTGTAATGGAATGATCTCTTGAAGAGAATGTAAATGGGATTGATGGTTGATGTAAAAACCCTATGTGAGTGTGTTGCCTGAAAAAGCTGAGCTTGGTATGATATTATTGTGGGCCTTTTATTTGAAATGAATTTCCCAGATTAATAAGACCATAATCACTTAATGTGGAACAAGCATTGTGAAAGGTCTAATTTATTTGATCCCCTATTAGCTACTAGGGGTTAATCTACCTTCACCCTCTTTTTGCCTTCGGGGGGATCCTATTTGTTCCCGGGATCCTTGTAGATCCAGGTGCCTTTCCTACTCTAGACACTGATGATGTACTAGGAGATATCAATGCTAAAGGGTCTATTCACCACAAGATGGATATGGACTTTAATCCATTGTTACTTTGGTAGGAACTTAGACTTATGTCCATTAGGTTTCCTTAGCATAAGCCTAGACTTTGGTCCATTTATACTTTGGTAGAAACCCAAACTTATGTCCATTAGGTTTCCTTAGACTCTATGTCCACTATTTAGATTGCGTCCATGGTATAGAGAGACCATAGGTAATTATATACTCACTTAATGCATAAGGACTTGGTAAATAAATTTCATTTTATCAACAATAAGATTATAACAATAATGAGATATAAGGAGGAAGTAACTCGCCATCTCTTGTTACATTATTATGGTTACTTAATATGACACTCACCTTGTGGTATGAATATTTGAGAGCTTACACCTTATTTAAGCTATGAATATGTGGTATACTTTATACTCACCTACATGGAATTTGATGTAAATTACATGTTCTTCTAGAAAGTCTATTGTGGTACATGCCTATATTCTAGAATAGTCCTATGAGTTCTCACATGATCTATTATCACTATGTTCATGATTCATCTATGGTTAGAAGATGTAAAAGAATTCCTTCTTTCTTATCACCATGTAAATTATACTTTATCTACTATTGAATGCATAATTTGAGTATTTCATGATCTATGAGTAGATAGTATGCATGTTAAAAGGTTATATACCCTAGTATGTTGATATGATTATACTTATGCATAACTAGGAGGATCCACTAATATCTTGTAGGACACATATGATGAATGTGAATGACATGATAGGAAAGTCACATACACATTTTGATAAGTTGTGCCATGAGTATGTCGTATGGAACTTTCATGTGTAAGGATCTACAGGGTGGTGGTAGGTTAGTTTACTCAGTATATATGCATATTGATGGGGTTGTTGTTGCAATCCCCTGCTCTATCCCATGAGCAACACCTCTTATTTGACCTTGTGACATCATATTATAGCCTTTATCGTTATTTACATGAAAATTAGGTTGTATAGTCCCTCAATCGTTGATTTTTGATTCCTTAATTCATAGCACCTTGACCCCTACTTTCCTCAACAAGATCAGCCAAAGATGGTATAACTTTTTGAATTATTGAACTCTTTCTAAAACTACCTTCAATGACAAGTTTCAGAGGAATGTCTATATTTCTTTACTTTAGTAGCTATCTTAATTATGCAAGTTCCTTTCTTTATTAAACAAGGGTGGAACTCCATAGATACTTATATCCCTTGTTTCGTCCTTCATAGATCCTTGACCCTCATAACACTTTTACTTGTGATCTAAACTATTAACCTCAGTGGGTTTTATCAACTATCACCTCCTCATCACCATACTAGTTATCATCCTCGTGCATGTTACAAACCGGTATGTCTGAATTGTTTCACCAGATGGTATCCCTAACATTAATTAAAGACATTCGTGAATCTATTAAAGACTATTGGTTTTGGAGTCTAATACTTTTTTAGGCTTTGGGAATGAAGCCTCTTTTAAGGGTGTAGTACTATAATATCTCACTTTTGAGAGTCCTTAATGTGTTCTAATCTAAGTGTTTAACGGTGATCTAAGTGTATTTGATATTATTTTAAAAGTGTGTTTAAGAATAGTATGCTCATGGGATAAGATTGATTTGATTAGGAAAAATATTTAGTTTTATTGAGAAACTAATTAACTAGTCTGAGGCACCTATCGATTGGTTCGTTCATTAAAATTTGATTTCTAGAACCCATCAAATCGATCGACTAGTTTGGGTACCAATCAACTAGTTTGATTGACCTGGAAATTCTTCAAATACGATTTTGCTGGGAACCTTTCCCCAAAACTTTTCCAACATTATAACTATGTTTTTGAATGATTTTTTTTTTCAGTTTTTGTGAAACTTCTAAACCTAATTAGCCTATTTTTGTAGATTTTTGACAAGTTCACGAGTAAGTATAGGCATGAGGAGTCACTTCCTTCCCCTTATCTCATTTATTTTCTTCTTCCATGTTGTTACTCTCCTCTATAAGATTCCTAAATGAATTTTCTACATCTACAACCTTAGCAAACTTACTAAACTTCGATTCTCATCTATTTATTTCATCATACCCTTCTTATGCTTTAAAATTCTAAGGCTTATTACCTAGAACCCTGTAGTTTCACCAAACCAACTCAAGCCAAAAAATGCTAGCTTGGAAACTTCAAAAACCTACACTTCAAATCTATAATTCAGACTAGGATTTGGGAGTCTCAATTTATACACTCCCTCACCCTTCTCCTTACAGCAGAACCCTATGTAATTCAAACACAAAGTCCTCATTTTCTCTCTTTTTCCCCAACCTCCAAACTGCCCTCTTTTATTTACACTTGCTTTACCACTTTCCCCCTTCCCTATGGTTACATTTTGATTATCTCTACCTCCTCTAATCCACTTCCTAGCTCCTTCTTGTTTTGATTTCAGGCAAGACAGAGTTAGATTCGGGAAAAGAGTGAGGATTTAATTTCACCCTTGATACTCTCTGTTTTCCCTCAAAAAGGTACGTTTTCTTTGATTTCCTCTCCCAAATCTCTCATTTCATTTAAAACTTCTTTACATGATTTTAGAAAGAATTGCACTTAGTTTATCAATGTAGGAAAAAGGAATTTGAGATTTAAGGGAGTTGTGCTCTTGGTGTGTTGCTCAACTTTTAAGGAAAATCATTGTCTTCCTCTATTATTATAGAAATAGTAAGGGTAAATGAAGTATATGTGCTGTAAGTCTGTGGCATTTTGAATAAAAAGGGTGACAATATTACTGTAGTAGTTACTTATGGAATGAGCAAAAGGGTTTGTATGGGACTTGGATAAAAACTTTATATGCGGTATTTCAAGTCTATAATCCTAGATTCAAAACCTTTAATGATCTAGGTGTTTTAAGTGTTAATGATACATGTGATATGTGAATTAGACTTGTCGCATAATGGCCTAGTAAGAAGAGATGATGAATATATGACTTCCTAGGTTAGGTTCATAATATGCAGCATGTCTTGCTATGAATTCTAGAATAATTTTGGCATTTCGCATGTTGATATGTGTATATTATCTGTAAAATACCTTGAATAACCTAAGTTTAATGTTTAGATGTGACTAAAAAAGTTATAGAATTTAATTGTATGTAAATGTTGTTTTTTCTGTGGGCTGCTTTTGCCCTAGACCAATCGACTGGTCTCTAAGACCAATCGATTGGTCTGGCAAACCAATTGATTGGTTGATTTGTAACTTCTGTAATTTTTTATTTGGGATTTAACTGATCGAATGTTTAGACCAAACTAATCAACTAGTTCCTAGAATACTCAACTAGTTGGGTTAATAGATTGATTGGTTGGTTTAAAAATCTAGAAGTCTTGGCCTCGAATTAGAACCATCGATTGGTTTGACCAAATTGATTGACTGGTTCCTAAAATAGTCAACTGGTTGGTCAACAAACCCAGAATTCTTAGCCTCAAGTTAGACCCATCGACCAGTATGGCTAAACCTATCGATTAGTTCTCAGAATAGTAAACTCATGAGGCTAACCGATTGACTGGTTGGCCATCAATGGGAGGTTAGTAGTTTATTGACCAATCGACTGGTCCACGAAACCAATGGACTCGTCAGCAAGACCCATTGACTTATTTTGAAACTGATTGACTAGTCTTAGCCAGTTTTGCTTTTCTTGCCTGTTTTTCTTCCCAAATATAATGTTTGATATCTTATGATTGGATATTGACCTAGTAGGATAATAGCTATGAAATTTATCTAGATTAATGAAGTTAAATAAGGTAATAAAAAGAAACCATTCAATGCTTGATCTTAGTGTAGCCTTTGACCTTCTATTGACTATAACATGAATACATGATCAAATGACTAAAATTAGACTCTTCTTAGGGTTATACTGGATTAAAATGATGGATGGTAGACATCTAGTGACTTATATCATGACCCTAAAATGAGAAAATCATAAGAGAAATGACTTAGGAAAGATAAAAGAAAATAATACAATCATATAGGATAGCTCGTGTTAACCTTACCTGCAACTGGCTATTTTCACCTAGCTAATGGAAATGAATGAATAAATAATTGTAAGTTAGGATAGGACTATCGTCAACCTATAAGTGGGTCTTCATTCGTCCTTAGGGAAATAATCGGAACTCCCTTTAAATAATAAGTCCACAATTGAATAATAACTATGGCCTTAACCTTGGCATGAGCTAGAGTTGAATTGTGAATAAGATAATAAATGGAAATTTAATGGTCGGCTTGGTTTATTTTGGCTATTGTTATCATGTGATAATTTCACTCTTTGGTATAATGGATTGTGTAATGGAATAATCTCTTGAAGAGACCCTAAATGAGAATGTTGGTTGATGTAAAAACCCTATATGGGTGTGTTGTATAAAAAAGGCTTGTATGATTGGTATGATATTGTTGTAGGCCTTGATGTGAAAGGACTTTTCCAAATAAATAAGACACAAATCACTTAATGTGGAACAAGCATTATGAAAGATCTAGATGATTCGATCCCCGAATAACTACTGGGGGTTAGTCTGCCTTTGGGTGCCTTTTTCCTTTCGATGGGATCCTATTTGATCTCGGGATCCTCATAGATTTTGGTGTCTTTTCTACTCTAGACACTGATGATGTACTAGGGGGTATTGATACTTAAGGGTGTGGTCAACACAAGATGGATATGGACTTTGGTTCATTATTATTTTTTTAGGAACTCGGAATTATATATGTTAGATTTCCTTAGCATAAGCTAGGACTTCAGTCTATTATTACCTTGTTAGGAACTCGAACTTATGTCCATTAGGTTTCCTTGGACTACACGTCCACTATTTTGATAGCTTCCATGGTTTTAAAAGACTATGGGGAATAATCCCACCTTGCTCGAGAACTTAGGGTAAATTAATTATATACTCACTTAATGCATATGGATTTGGTAAAGAAATTTCATTTTATCTAAAGTAAGATGATTAATGAAATGAGATATAAGGAGGAAGTAACCAGTCAGCTCTTGTTACATGATTATGGTTACTTAATATGACACCCGCCTTGCGATTTGAATACTTGAGAGCTTACAATTTGTTTAAGCTATGAATATGTGGTATACTTTATGCTCACCTACTTGAAATTTGATGTAAATCACATGTTCCTCTAGAATTTTTATTGTGGTACATGCCTATATTCTGGAATGGTCCTATAAGTGATCTATTATCACTATGCTCATGATTCATCCATAATAGAAGTTATACATAAATTATGACTTTCTTATCACTATGTAAACTATACTCTACCTACTATTAAATGGATAATTTGAGTATTTCATGATCCATGAGTAGATAGTATACATGTTAAAAGGTTATATACCCTGGTATGTTGATATGATTATAACTATACATGGTTAAGAGGATTCACTCATATCTTGCATGACCCATGTGATTGAGCGTAAATGACATGATAGGAAAGTCACATGCACGTTTTGGTAAGTTATGCCATGAGTATGTTGTATGGAACTTACTTATACAAGTATCTACATGATGGTGGTAGATTGGTTTACTTAATATGCTTATATACTGATTGGGTAGTTGTTGCAATCCCCTGCTTAATCCCACAAGTAGGAGGTTGGTTGCAAGTTTTCCAAAGAACGACCGTTGAGTGGTCCATCCTCTCATAAATCTAGGATTGTCAAGCGTATTTTTTCCAAGATACTTTCTTGTTGTCCTTGAGTGACCATGGTGTACTCTATATAAAATTGATTTGCTTTAGTTTTCAATTTATCTTCTTTGTACATATCTTGTATAGATTTGGGCCTATGTAGCCTTAGGTTTTCAACAAGGATTTTCCTATCTTGCGCACTTTTGTTTTCATTGTGTTTTGATTGGCTTAATACTTAGGCTTGTTTCTAGTGTGAGGTAGGCGGTGAGGCACTCATCTTATGTTAGATATGGCGGTAGCACCTCGTGTTTCATAGGATTGATTTTGTTTTTCCACTTCCTCAATGTCTTCAAATAAAATATTTTGGTGGTGAAAAATGAGGGTATTACAATAGTAGTGCCCTTTCAAATTTGGGTTGCATTATAGTTGGAGATGTTACAAAAGATCATCATGGTCAGTGATTGTTTAGGTTTACGAGTAATAATGGTAACAAAAATATCTTCTCAGCTTAATTGTAAGGGGTTTGGTATGGTCTTTTAGAGGCATGAAGATATCATTTCCTCGATAATGACATGCGTTGTGATTCCAAAGTGTTCATCCAGTTATTGAATTCTCCATATTCTTGGCTCCATCCTCATGCCACAATCATTATAGCATGGTAAGTAAAGATGTTTGAGTTTCATTCCTATAGCCTATGACATCATTTCGGTGTGAGTAACCAGGTCACCAATTATTTAGCTTATATGGGGCTTAGCTTATCTTTTGGTGTGCACACTCTTAACTCTCCTCCTAGAGAAGTTAAGGACTTGCTTTTATTTTATTTTGTTGGTGGAGGTGTCTCGCGCTCTATCCTCTTGTAGTACATTTTGCTTCATTCTCTTGGGATGTCATTCCCTCCCCTCAAATATATAAAAAAATCCAATAGGCATAAATGTAAATAAATTACTACTCATTTCGTAAGAAAAATAATGTCATTATAATAATTTATACAATTGTGTATGAATTAATTAATGTAGTCTTAAAATTTCACACATACTCTTCATTGAAATATAACAAATCATTTAATGCTTAGATAATAAAAGTAAAAAAAAGGTGAGATTAAAAGTGAAAACTAAGTTTTGACTTTTCTTAATTATAATTTTTTCACACAAAAAATTGGTGATATAATGACTCATTTTTTGATATAGAGAGAATAACATACAAACTAATTTCATAATTAGTTTACCACAAATATATAACTATTTCAAAAAATATAAGGACTTTCTATAAAGAAACATTTCAACAAGTGGATATAAAATTTCAAAAAAATATGCCAAACAATTCAGAGTATTGACTAAGTAAAAAATATAACATAAAAAATGTTGTATAATCATGTATCTATATTTTTTTTATGTATTAGATGATCCTCTATTCATATTTAGAAATTGACACCATATAACTTTGAGTTTTTAGATAGATGGTGATAGTGTGTAATGAAGTAAATTTAGGTTTATGTGTTGCTTTTCAACCAGGTGGGTTGTGGTGATGTTAGAATTTGCACATGACCCTCTTCTTTTGGGTCCACAAATGGAAATATTTCTAAATTTGCAATTTTTTTTGTAGATTATCCCATATAAAAGATTCTAATAGAAGGTTGTCACAGCTGCAGAACCACTAGTATAAATATTTTTTGAACGTTTATTGGGTGTAATAGTGTTTTACCTAATCCATAACAAATTTTTCATCTTCTTAATTTTTTAAATTAAAATATCATTAATGAAGAGTATTAAAAATCATTTAATATTTTTGATTTCATCTCTATTATAGACATCCTTGGTCATTTATAGCTATAGACATCGAGCCAAGTTGGACACCTTGGGCATTTGGAGCTACGAACATGAGTTAACTTGGGCATTTAGAGCCAAGGATATAGGAAAACTTGTGTTCCTTGACCATTTTGAGCCAAGGACACCGAGCTAAGTTGGAAACCTTGGGCATTGGAAGCCAAGGACATGGGTCTACTTGGGCACCTTGGGTATTTACTTAAAAATACTTTGTATATATTGATATATATAATTTTCACTTAAAAGTAGTTTGTATATATATTTTAATATTATCATACATATATTTCAATAGCCATTTGATGATATATCATGATGATCTTTCACCCTAAATATATTCATTCTTTGCCCCAATTCTACTAATATTGTTTCACAATCATGTTAATCTTTTATCACAACAACTTATATATGTTACTATACATGTATGTATTTTTCATTAGTATTTAACATATCTTGTAATAAATCTATTGAAATTTTCATTGTTACCCAAATGATCTCTTTTTTTTTCTCATTTCTTTTTCTCACTTCTCTCACTCTCTTGCTAAATTTTCTCATTCTTCTATTTATCAGCTCTCATCTCCTTTACACCAAGTAACAAATTAAAATATTTTTGTTTAAGAATTTTTTTTTCCTGTTGTAAAATATGTTGATGGGGAGGATTCAACGGCAAATCTTGCCGATGGGGTGCAATTTATTTTTTCAACTATAGATCATACCATATTGTAGATCTAGCTTATGGAATTTTTTTTAATTGTAGATCTAGCTTATGCATGAAAAATTAACTAGGGCTGGATTAGATAGAAGAAAAAGGGGGGGATCGGCTACTTCTTCCATTCAAGGGGGTAGGGGATCAGCGAAATTTGCCAATGTTATAAGCTAAGATTCAACCAGACTTGCCGATAGGGGGAGGGCGCAACGACAGTTCTTGCTAGTAGGGTGGGATTTTTTTAGATTTTTTAAACTTTTTTCAGAATAGATAGAGAAAAAAAAAGGATTGGTAACTTCTTCAGTTCAATGAGGAAGGGGATCAGCAAAATCTGCCAATGGATGGGAGGGCTAAACGGGAAAGGGGATCAGCATAGTCAGCTGATTGGGTTAGGAGAAAGACCAGTAGTTTTGTTGTAGGGGAAAGAAATGGTTTAGGTAATGTACTGTCTATTAATTATAGTTATATTAATTATGTTTGTAATGATGTTTATTAATTATAGTTTGTTAATTATGTTTGTAGTAATTATATTTTTTTAATTATCGTTAATTTGATTAAATTTATTTATTATATTTATAGATCTATTATACTCTATTAACTATCCTCTATTTTTTTAATTAAATATGGGTTTGGAAAATTCTGTCTGTATTCTAGTGTTTTCAATTATTCTTGGGAGGTGTAATTATGTTTATTAATTATGTTTTTTAGTTATATTTTTTAATTATGGTTAATTTGGTTAAATTTTTTTATTATGTTGTTAGATTTGTTATGCTCTGTTAATTACGTTATTATATTATTTATATATGATTTGATATTTATTAGATTTGTTTATATATTCATTAAATATGTTAAATATTGTTTTGTGGTCGGGGTTATTGGTGAATGTTTTTAATTATATTAATAGGATAATAGATTAGATTAGTTTATTTTTTTAATAAATATGTTTATAATAGATTAAATATGTTTATATTTGTATTAGATTTATTTAGTTTGTTAATTTTTATGGAATATCTTTGGATAAATTTAGTTGGGTTATCAAAAATATATATTGGGAGATTGGGTTTATAAGATACCATAATTAAGTATAATTTAGTTGTTATATTATACTAAACTACTACTACTAATTAATAAAAATAGTATTGATGTATTTAATTAATAAAGTAGAGGATTAATTTAAGAGATTTTATTTTAGTGATAAAGTTGGGTATACATATCTCTTTCGCTATCATAATATAGGTTGATATTATTATATTTAATAATTACATTACTATCACCTATGTATTTAGGTTTTATTTATGTGATGACTTATTACCTTCAATTCATATACCTAATTTTAATTGACTTAGTTTTATTATTGAAATTCAGATAAGTCGCAAACAAGATAAAGTAGTAGATAGAACCGAAGGTCATCCTATTACTACTTATTTACGACATAACAGAACTACTATTGAACAACCTACTCCGATGTCTCATCTAGGAAAGTTTAGAAAAAGTCTTGCCAGAGGATTACGACGAGGTAAAAAAGCTAGTGAACAAGAATCGAAAGAAGCGTTGAAACAATAAGAATATGTACAAGTTCCAAAAAAACCAAGGTCTAGTCATCAAGCTCCTACCTTTCCAACATTTACAGACTATACAGGTCATCCATCATTTATAGCTGATGTTGGCATTTTGGGGTTCAGAGGTTTAGGGGTAGGGGTTCGGGATTTGGAGGTTTGGGGGTTGGAGGTTCAGGCGGTAGAGGTTCCGGGTCTGGAGGTTTCCCTTTATCTACAAAATATGTAGATTTTCTTACCTCACCGACACAGCCTGATATGGAAGTACCATCATCCTCAGTTCACTCATCTGTTGTTGGTGGTTCTAGATCATCATTGGATTTTCCGGCATCATTACCCCTACTGATTAACCATCATCATCAACTTATGTGCGTAATGATGATGATGATGATGATGATGATGATGGTGATGGTGATGATGATGATGAGGACAACGTTGACGATGACGATGATGATAGAGATGATGATGATGATGATAATGATAGGGATGCTGGTGATGCCAATGAATATGAACAAAGTATACAACTTAAGGATGAATGGTACTTTCTTGGGCCATGTGTAATACCCCAAATTGAGTAGAGTATTATAAGGATTGATTTGACTACTTATATTAATATGATATACCATCCTTTTGGTGATTTCATCCTAAAGAACTCCACAGTTAACCATGCTGGCCATGGAGTAATTTTAGGATGGGTAACCCTCCTGGAAAGTTTAAAAAATTTTCTAAAAATTTATTGGGAAGTGTGTGAATGAGGACAAAGCACGCTGAAAGAATTTGTGTTGATCTGTGGGGCTAGTCGATCAATTCAAAAGTGCTCCAATGTAGCCCCCGCATGGTCGTATTGACTTCGGGTGTTACAAATGGTATTGAGTGAAACCACGACTGTGAGCTGAACTTGGATGATCCAGTCATCCACCTAGCAGGACGATTCTTGGGATAAATTGTATTGAGACAGTTATTAGTTGAGGTACAACAAGGACATTGTGTTCTTTAAGCGGCGGTAAATGTAATATCACAAATTGAGCAGAGTATTATAAGGATTGATCTAACTACTTATATCAACATGGTATACCATCATTTTGGTGATTTCATCCTAAGAACTCCACAGTTAAGTATACTATCCATGGAACAATTTTTAGGATAGGTGATCCTCCTAAAAAGTTTCTGAAATTTTCTAAAAATTTATTGGAAAGCGTGTGAGTGAGGACAAAGCGTGCTGAAAGGACTTGTATTGATCTGCGGAGCCAACCGATCAATTCAAAAGCGCTCCAAGGTAGCCCCCGTGTGGTTGTGTTGACTCCGAGTGTTACACCATGTCCCAGAGGTCCAATGATCTCTGATTTGATTTCAAGCTTTAGCGGTCATGCGGTTTTAGATTTATGGTTAGGAAAGGCAAGTTAATCATATTCATTATTTTTTATTTCTTATTTTATATGTAACCAATCATATATTAATTACATTTGTTTCTTTTATTTTTTAGGATCATGGTTGCCCTAGGATCCACACGAGGCAGGAAATTTTCAAAAAAAAATTTAGAAGCATCAATGAAAGGATGCTCTCTCTGATACGGCAAACAAGATTATCACACCTTCCATCCTGTACATTTGATCATGCCAACGTGCCACTTATTTCAGCATTTATTGAGAGATGGCAACCAGACACCAATAGCTTTCATATGTCATGGGGTGAGATAACAATCATCCGTTTAGACGTACATCGTATATTAGGGCTATGAGTTGATGGTCATCCATTACATTTAGAGATGAAAACTCACACGCGTGGGCAATTGTTTGGGATGGAGGAAATGCAAGTGAATGAAGTTGCTCGAAAGGGTGGGCTTCCATTTAAATGGCTATAAGAAGTATGTGAATCATACTAGTTAGGGGATGAGGAAAAAACGATCGGGTATATATTATGGCTGATCGACCTATCATCGTTTGTCGATAAGTCAGTTGATAAAGTTAATCCATACTAAATTATTTTTCTTCAAGATCTTATATGGGTTGAAGGTTATGAATGGGGTGTAGCCACACTTGTTTTTCTATATCGACAACTTTATATGGCTTCTAGAGCTAACGCTACTTAAATGTCAGGATATGTCACTATATTAAAGGTAATTTTATAATTAACATATATATATTAATTATAGTTCTAACAACTGAATATTATAATAAACTTGGATATATGAATACTTTCGAGGTTTGGAACAATGTAGGTATGATCCAGACCACCCTCGTAGTATGAGGTGGTTTTGTGGACATAAATTTGGCAATAAATTGGAGACGCTAGAGTACTTTCGAGCAAAGATTGATCTTATGCTTGCATCAAAGGTATGCTTAAATTATTATATTCTTACTATATTATGTTAGTGATATCCGTATTTAGTTTAATATTTTTGTGAAAGGTCATTTGGGATCCATATGGAGTAGCTGATCCGTATAGAGATTGTCCTATGGCATTATATCATGGTTATTTACACTATTTGGAGAAAGTGGAACCGTATATGCTAGATAGAGCGACACGCCAGTTTGGATTGTAACACCCCCAAATTTTAGAGCTTAAAATTTTCATTTTAAAGAGTTAATAGTGGAAGCCAAAACACAAAATATAGGAGTTTCACGCCGCACCCAACATAGAAGAGGCATTCCCTATGCCCAGTCTATATCGAGTGCAAGGTAAAAGTAACCTTATACCTAGGAATCAGGTGTGGGAAGTACTTAATTCCACCACGAGATAAGATACGAAATAGAGATAAGGGAATAAATAGTAAAGACTAAGAGTCTAAAGAGATATAGAGATATCCGGATAACCATACCCTTTACTAATTTATTTAGCCCTCACCTAAAGCAAGCACCTCAAGCTAATAATCATCAATCACCTACAAAACAAGGCAGAGCTACTTGTGGGAATGAGGAGCACCCATAAAAAGGATGATTGGTATGTTACGTACTGAGTAAGGTAATAATACATACAAAACCGAAAAAACATATAATTGCATTCATTCATAGCGGAAAGTAGTATACATGCGAGATGCAAGAATCAAGGACCCCATTATTCTTAATTCGGTGGAACAGAGTGAAACACCTCCCATGGCAAAATGATCCTAGCCACTATTGTTAAGTCGGTGAAATGAACTCTACACCTCCCAGGATAAAATGCTCCTAGCCACTATTCTTAAACCAGTTGAACGGTCTTAAGCATCTTCTAGGGTAAAACGCGCCTGGCCACTACTATTAAGCCGGTAGAATGGACTCCTACACCTCGGTCCTGACTCACATAATCTTTTTGTAAGTGATTAGTGTCTTAATCATTGGTTACTTATATTAGAATCATATTATCTTTCACGTTGAGATTAGGCTCCATTATTCTTAAACTGGCGGAACGATCTGATGCACCTCCTAGGGCAAAACTTGCCTGGCCACTATTATTAAACTGGTGGAACGATCTCATAAAACACCTCAGCCCAACTCATTTGATATTTCACTTTAAATGATTAGTGTCTTATTGATAATTTTTTTATGAGTAAGAAACATAATAAAGGCAAGCAAAGATATCAACATACAGATAACAAGACCGTTCTTAAAGATTAGCATGCTTATATTTCCCAAAAACCCTAAATTCACAATTTAAGCATAACTTCCCCCATATTAATCATTTATCCACAAAATTTAGTATATGTTACTCAAATAATATTATATTTAACATACTCAAAATTCTAGGTCTAACTTCCACGTCTTACACATGCGATAATAGCCCTATCTCAATAGTTACTATTCATAAGGCTCCCAAAATCTTAATTTCACAGGTAAGTCATAACTTTTTCCAAAAGACTCATATAATTACCAAATTTAATATAAAAATCCAAAATACCAATATTAATAACATATCCAAAATTTGTGGCCTAGATCTAACATTTTACACACGTGATAATAACATTATCGTTTTAAAGTTACTATTCCTAAATTAGGCTATTTTCTCATTTTGAAGAACTTATGACATTCATAATCACTCCCAAACACTTCACATGGTATTATTAGCATATTATAATACATCTAACATGTTAAAATAACAAAATTCCCATATTAACCCATATTGACCAAAATGCCCTTAATGATAGCTGTTAACCCTTATTTTACGAAAATCTTATATTCTCACTATCATTATTTCCAAATCCTCCATTTATCGACATACTCCTTAAATAAATTTATTTCCCACTTATCATAATTTAATGTCCCATACTATTCTCCCATAATTTATACTCATCCATAAAACTACAACTTAGCATAATATCATTGTATCAACATACCTTACATAATTCTTACTTCCTTCCTATCATATAATTCATATTAATATATCATATCATCAACAACATGAATTTTAGTAGTATAATAACAATAACATGATAACACACATAATTATACAAGCATTTAACACAAAACCAAAACATCGACTAGTATCCTTACAAATAAAGGCTCTGGTCTCTAAGCACGCTTATCTTAATTCGATTATTCCGAAACTTCCAAAATATCACCTAAGAACAATTAACAAAGCATAATTATAATTATTAATATAATTAATGAAGGGTTAAGGTAATGGAAGATAAAATAATGGGGAAAAAACCAAACCGAGGTTCAAAGGAGGTGTCAGCCAAAAATTATGTGACAAAGGGGGGATCGGTTGGGGCTGCCGAGCAAGGGTGGGCTAGCAACGGCACAACCTTCCATTTCTTGGGGGGTTTCAACAGCAAGAAGGCTGAAATGAGGGGGTGGGATCGGTGGAGTTGGCCAAAGGGAGGGGGTGAGTAACGATAGAAATTGCCGAAGGATAGGGAGGTGTTTTGGTGGAGTTTGCCAAAGCTAAGGGGGGTGTTTTAGATGTTTTTGCTGCAGCTAGGGGGTAGGAACAATGGATATTGCTACAACTAGGGGGTAGGTTGTGGTGAAAGTTGTCATAGCAAGGAAGAGAATAAAAGAAAGAAAATGGTGCGGTAGTTATTACCATAGGTATAAAGAGTGTTGGAATGGAAGTTTTCACCGGTGGTTGGGGTAGGTTATGGTGAGTTTTGCTACAAATAGGAGTGAGGAAATGGTGAATATTGTTTCAGATAGGGGAGATTCAACAAAGGTTGTTAGTGCTTGGGGTTGAGGTGTGGAAAATGTTGTCGGTGGAGGTGTATATGGTTCGGTTGGGCTCACCAGTGGGGGTGATTTTTAGGCTGTTTGGGGGGCTAATTTACGACATAAAATGAAGGGGCGCAGGGGTTAAGAAGAGGATGGCATGTAGGGAAAGGAGGAGTAGAACAAGGAGAGTAAATTAAGGGCGAGGGAATCGTGCATGGCAGGGGAGGCATATGGTATGAGGGTGGTGTGCCGAGGTAGAGGGAGAGTAGGGTGAGGTAAGAAAATAGAATAGGATAGGGGTAATTTATTTAGGTACAAAACCGCGTAAAGTATCCAAATAAAAATTATCCGATTATTGGAATAGTTTTATTTGATGAAATGAATACCGGTTACGACCCAATCCTAGGTTTAAATTTTAAGACACACCCTCTGACATATTTTAGCTTAATTAAATTGTATAATTAATAAGTCATAATAATATTACACATATTAATAACATTTTTAGCACAAACATCCTACAATAATTATTATAACTAATACACATAATTACCGATTATAATTATTAGGGTTTTTTAAAAATAAGGTATTACATTACTACTCCCTTAAAAGAGACTTTGTCCCCGAAGTCAAGAGGTCGAGGTTGGGGAAGAAGAGAAAAAGGATGCAAGGAAGGTAATCTTGGCAGTTAACCCTACTAGAGTTGACACTATACTACCAGGAAAATATATTCGATTACTATAGGTTAGATACTTAAGCTATCAGGGAAAGCTAATAAGAAAATAAACATGAAAATCTAAAAATTCGTCATGTAGATGTTTCAAAGGATGTAAACACAAATAAACTAAGAAAAAAATATAACAATTCTAAATTAAAGTTGAGTCTAAAGACAGAGGATATGGCTCTTGTGTGTCATCATGTACTAATGAGCGCCATTGTTGGAATCTTGAAAAATATAGTGTATTCCATGTTGAAATATTATTATCACGGTATCTATTCCAATTTGCACTTAGTGGTGAGAGTGGAAAATTTTCCAAAACATATACCTGTCAAACACAAAAATATAAGAATTGCCATTGATATAATATTGAAATGGAAAAGAAAATTCATAAAACTTAGTGCTCACCGATATGTAGTGACTCATGTCTTGCAAAAAATGTATAGTCACTTCATTTTCAGGACCTTGAATTCTGTATTGCACCACTAAAGGTAGGAGTGAACTGCACACATTCAATGAGTAATATACAAACAACATACAGTAACAGGTTGCAATGACATGACCAATATCAGGTATTTCCATCTAGTGTGCCATCAGAGTAAGCCCTTCCCAGTGGGCAATAGTATTCAGAACTTGATCAACATTATCATATACAAACACATTCTCGTATAACTGTCATCTCGCCAATATCTTGTGACATAAATCGGTACGAATCTGAACCCACCATTCCCCATCTCCTAATATAATAGAATCCAATGCTCTGAAACCATAGTTTCCATCTACCAATACATTACACCAGGTACTAATATAAGGAACTATATGTCGATTCATCTGAGTCATGTACGAAAATTATAATTGGCCTAATGACAAAATTCCAATTGTCGTCCTCAACCCCGACCATGGCCCCGACGTTGTATTGATCTTGAACAATTAAAAAATTATTGTTATGTATACTTCCAACTAGAATGTTCGCTTCTGATGAAGTTCCTTAGGCGACCCTTATGCTACCATACCAGTGGCTCATAGAAAGGTGTTATCTGGGGAACTATAATATGAAATATCCCTCTGGCCAACTGATTATATATTGATGGTGGATAGCTCATAACAGCTTCAATGGAAATATGGAGTAAATAAGATGCAACTTCTATTGGTTATTGGGGTGTAGGTGGATTAATTGGCCCATCTATGTCGAGTTTCTTCCAAAAGGGATGAATAGCCAACAGGGGGATTGACATGTAGTTATGAATGTATGTATTAATCTCATGCGTATATGGTATCCCATGTGTACGCTACATGTAACATCAGCATAAATCATTATTAGTACCTACATAATCAAGTCTTTGACACTCTTTGTTGACCAACTCCATTAAGTATAAAGCAAGATGACCTCTCAAATTGGCATAAAGAGCACGTGTAGCAAAATAGGGAGTATTGAACCGAGACCTCTCTAGCGATACTTTTATCTCATTATGTTGCAATTCAAGGAATGCGTGCATTTGTTTGTAAGTTGTATTGAAGCTGGCTCATGATGTCTCTAGAAATCTCTTCAAAGATCCATGAGCACCTTCAACCCTATTGATAAAAAAAAGTCAATAAATGAATTTATCACTAGAAAAGAAGTAAAAGCAACTATAATAGGAGACAATATATAAATTATACCTATTTGTTGTAATCTGATGGATATGAAACAAGTCACCGAATAATGCAAAAATGATTTTGTGTTTATATGGTTGTAGCCAATTCATCTTTAGATACGAAATTAAGCTTGGCATGTTTCTGTAATCTTCTTCCAATGACAATAGTCATTCCTCATATATTTGTTCATCCGTGGCATCTATCATATTTTTCCATCGTGACATAAAACCACGTGCGAATTATGAACTGCCAGAGAGTTTCTTACACCTTTCCTCCGCATTCTTATTAACATGAAACCTACATAATATATGTTTTGAAGTGGGAAAAATATGTCCCATAACAGAAATAAGAGTAAGTTCCCGGTCGATAATAATGGTGGTTGGAAGCATAGATGGATCCATTAAGGTTTTCAATCTCTTAAGTACCCACAAATAATTTTTCTCCTTCTTAGATGACATGTATGCACATGCAACGTTAAAATTTAATTATGTTGGTATTAGTTCAACAATTTCAAGTAAGGGTATTCCATATCTATTCGTCTTATACGATCAATCTATTTTTAAAATAAAAGGAAATGCACGTAAAATATTAACTGATACGAGATATGCAAATAAGTGTTTACTTATTACATTTGATTCTAGCTTACTTCGATACCACTAAAAATAATGATTCTCAACCAACATACTCATAACATGCTGTAACATTATTTGACCGTCCATTTCTTTGGACCTAAGTTTCTATTGGATATTATAAATATGTCTTCTCATACTTACATTTCCTTCGAATTATTTTTGAAGAAGCGGTATAATTTGTCATAGTTTTACATTAGCTGTGATAAGTTCATCAACAAATTTAACTTCATTTTCTGTCAACTTACCAAGAACAGCATGCCCTTGGTCATAATTTGCCAATTTATGATTGTGTGTCCGGTTCCTAACTACTACTTGTCATCCACCATTATTATTTTTAACACTAATAATAACAAAATGACAATAATTCTTTTTAGAACATGTATTACGTGCACCTTCGGTATCTGTAGGTCTAGTACGGATGTACGTTCCACTTCATTCACATCTTATTGAGACTCTACTTACCCCTATACCATTTTCTTTTCTAGAACCTTTGATAATCAAAATTATCTTATGAGTTCTACCTATTTTTTTAACCCATGTCATAAGTTCTTCACGATCAGAAAATATTTGTTCTGTTATAAAAAATATCTGATAATTTTGAGTTTATCATAATAATATAATAAACACCAGTATTAATTTCATCAAACCAAATTCGTTGATACAATTTACATACGAAAAAAAATAAATGTTACCTCTTCGTCTAAGTTGTAATGAATATTGTGAGAATCCATTTGTATATCTTCTATATATCCATAGCTTATCGGTATTATAAATCTATCATCGTAGTACGATGTCGTTGTGACCCCATCTTCATAGTTCATCAGAATTCTAAACTTATCATAACTTGTCGGAGTTCCAAACTCTTCGTAGTTTGAAAAACTTTCAAATTCATTATTCATTGTGAGTATTTATTCGAAGATTCAACAAAGACTTTCTACCATGAAGAATTAAAACGATGAAGTCGTTCATTTATATATAAGTGTTCAGATGATAGAAACCGAAATAAACATACACATACCTATGCCACACCTTATATTTTTTATATAATTTTTTTTTGCCCTACTTTGACCATAACCATATATTCAGATAATTTTTTATGGAGAAATAGTTAACGTATATAATTGTGTACAATAATTTTGATATGAAAAGATTTGCTGTAAAGTATTTACTGAGAATAGAAAGAGTCGTCGCTTATCTACTAAGGATAGAGACAAAAGATACGATAGAATTTCTATATCTATATATAATTTATATAT
This sequence comes from Tamarix chinensis, assembly GCA_030549775.1. Lineage (NCBI taxonomy): Eukaryota > Viridiplantae > Streptophyta > Magnoliopsida > Caryophyllales > Tamaricaceae > Tamarix > Tamarix chinensis. The sequence goes on from CM060181.1 coordinate 61,597,805, forward strand.
TATACATATATTTATTTTAAATATAATCTTGATATCAATAGAAATAGAATATGGATTATTAGATATCTTTATTTATAAATAATTAAATTAGATAAAAATAAAAAAAAATTAAATATTTATGGTGGGAGTAGCAAAATTTGTCCGTGGTAGGGGTGGGAACGGTATAATTTGTCCGTGGCCTTGAGTAGAAAACGACAACTATTCCTCGTGCTGGAGATAGAGAAATGACAAAAATTGCTAGTATCGGAAGTAGAGAAATAACAAAAATTATTGGTTGTGAGAGGGTATATTTGCCAACTTGTTTTCACGGAGTAAAAATTCTAACTAAAAAACATTTTATATTTTGGTACTATTTTTTTTAAGGAGCATTCTCTTGTCCATTATTTAGCGGAGAGAAGATATGGATTGATTAATCAGGTCAACGGAAAAAAGTTCTAATTTTGTTTTTCCTATAAAATTTTATAGTAAAATTAAATAATTCAATTTCGAATGACGGGACAGCAAGGTTATATATGACAAATAATCTATATTCTCTTGTCCATTATTTAGTGGAGATAAGACATGGATTGATTACTTAGGTCAACGGAAAAAAAATTCTAATTTTGTTTTTCCTATAAAATTTTATAGTAACATTAAATAATTCAATTTCGAACCACGGGACGGCAAGGCTGTATATGACAAATAATCTATTAAAATAAAGATAAAGCAAAATGATAAACATCGCAACGATTTATGAAAGTATTTTGGCCCTTAAAAATAAACGTTGAAAAAGCCGACGGTAGCCGTCATTGAATAATGAGCCAAATAAACAAATATATCTTTAATTTGCTTCCCAGATATGATGCCTGCCCATAGAAAACAAAACGCAGTCACTTTCCACGTCTCAGCTAACCTCATACATACAACTATACAAGTTGCTTCAAATTAAATAATATCTGGGAAGTCACGTCATTGTTGGAAAGTCACGTCACAAGATTAAATAATAATGAGCCAACTATACAACGATTTACACTCATTGTTGGAAAGTCACGTCACAAGATTCAAAAACTACGAAATAATAAAACAATTTAAGAATAATAAAGTTTATTTTGGAACAATTGACTTAATGTACTGTGCATGGTAGTTAGTAAATGGAAACAAATTTTCTTCCATATCCGTGTGATCAATACCAAGTTGATATTAAGAAACATAGAATAGTTTGGCCCCTAGTGCCCGGATGAGGTGCCGTGCGTTTCGGTGTTTAAAAAATTTTTAATTACTTAATTAGATACATGCTCTAATGTTAGTAGAATATCGTCTGGCACTGATAGTATAACTTAATTGGGTGGTGATATTTTCAAACTTAGCTGTATTCAAGATCTACACTCCACGTTTCCTTTAATATTTTAAAATTAAATTCAACACTGTTCAATACGATATATGTTTCTAGACTTCTGCTTCATATTTTAGTTCTAATATAAATTATGGTGAAGCTTCGCTAAGGACGACCGGAGGGAAAATGTATCGTTCTATGCCATGGCTTTCGTGCGAGGTATTTACCATGGAAAAATTCGTCCTCCAAGTAGTACTAATTTTGAACTTAAATAAAGACTACCATAATGATCCATTTGGATCCAAATATTCTAAAGAAGAAGAATAAAGTAGAAAGATTATTTTTTTCTACCTCTATTATCTCTATCTCAAACATTACTTAATTTGATAATAAATATTACAATAATCAAATTATAAGTGGACGAAAATGAATGAATTGTTTTATTAAGATTAATTTTCTACAACGAGTCATTACTAAAGTATACATGAAGCTGGCTACCAATCACTTGTCAGTGGCCTCTCTTTGAGACAAAGGGTTAGATATTCACAATAACAATATAGTTCTAGTATAAAAATAATAACCAATAGGCAACAAGGAACTAATGCGTCCTTGGCAATGCTATATTATCATAAAACCTATGGGTCACAATTTGCGTTACAAGATTTTCTACTAGAAACTCCATGATATCTAGACCCTTGCAAGGACTTATGAACTTATTAATCTTGGGATTGAATGCTTGTAATGCCCACACTTTTATAAACTAGTTGAATGAGAATTTGTGCAAATTTTTGGGCCCTTGATTTTGATTTTTATGTTTTTATTTGGTTTTGAACAAAGTTTGATTTAGAATCATATTGAAAAATAGAGTTTATTGAGTTTTATACCCAAACCAATCGATTGGTTCCATGAACCGATTGGCTAGTTTGTCGTTTCAAAAAAATTGATTGACTGGTTGGAGGGAAATTGATTGATTGGTGGTAGAACAATCGACTGATTAACCCAAACCAATCTACTCGTTTGTTGAGCTGGGCATATTTTTTGAGTTGGATTTTTTCTGAAAAATTTATTACACTAAAATGGAACCTTACCAACCCATATCGATTGTCCCTAAGAGATTCCTAACCATTTTTAAGATTTTAACCCAAAATATTGTTTCGATTTATTTTGGAGGCCGATTGAGACAAATGAGGGAGAGAAATGATCTCAACCATTGTCTTCTTCTTCCTCTCTTCTCTTCCTCATTCTGAGATTGCTTGCTTTGATCTCAAGCATGCTTCTGAGTAGTTGGAAGATTTCTTCCACACAGACCCCCCATTTCTTCATTCATGTATACTAATTGTAGCTCGTTTGATTTGAGTTCCCTAGAGTTACCATTTGAGCTCTAGAGAAGAGGTCACCAAATCCTGAACAAATTTACCCATTCCAATCAAATTCAAACATGGTAGGGTTTTGAGTTGATTTTCAAACCCTTTGTGCTTTCCTTCGATTGGTTGGCTATAAATAGCCCTAATCATCCCTACATTTTACTTTCTTTCAGCCACCAAATTTTCTCTTAGTTTTTGCATTCTCCTCTTTTCTATTCCACACTTTGAGCCTTGCCAATCTAATCTCTCACACTCTTTTGACCATGTCTCTAGCTCTCTCTTATTTCAATTGTTAAGCAAAGCGGAGTTAGTTTCTAGAAAAATATTGAGTGGTCAAGTTGAGTTTTTATCTGTTTTGTCTCTGGAGTATGTTCTTATTTCTTTCTGTTTTCTTTTTTGAAATTTGATGAGATTTTTGGTATATTATCTTAGTTAAGATTTTAGTTTTTCAGGTTTTAAAAGTTAAAGCTTTCAGAGGTTGGAATTTCTATTTTTAAGATGATTTATCCTACATCAAGTAAGTGGTTCTTACTTTTAAAATGTGTATCGTGTGTTCCAGCTTGATAGGTGTGATCTTTATATGTTTGATGAATATTGGCAGGAAGAAATGTTGTGGTATGTATGATCTTCTTGCTTTAATGATAAGATTTGGGTAAATAGCATGAAAATGAGTAAAAGTAGGCTATGATGATTCCATGATGAGTAATTCATGATATTTAGTTGGAATTATGTTGGATCATGTTGATATATGTTTTAATGTGGTTAAAAATAATTTATATGCAAGAACCTGCATGAATTTTGTGATTTAGTGCTGTGTTCGGGCAAACCAATCAACTAGTTCCTAGAATTGTCGACTGATTGATCCAACCCATTGATTGGTACACCTATAAAGACCTTGATCTTACTCTCTGCTTAAATTCATCTACTGGTTTGACAAAAATGATCGATTGGTCAATGAATAGTCAATTGGTTTGTCAAAATCAATTGATCGGTTTGAAGAAAGTTGGGCCTCGTTGAGTTAAACTAATCAACAGATTTGTGTGACTGACTGACTGGTTGGGCTATATAGATCGATTGGTTTGACTGGTTTGTGTGATTTGTTTTCTTGTGGTTTACTTATGTTTTGAGGTTATGTTTGGAACTATACCATGAATATTAATGAGATAAAATACAGATTTTATAATGGATTAATGGCCTAATAAAAATATTAAAATGGATCATATCTTATGGTATATATTATGAGTAATATAAAGGTTAAATGGGTACTTCACTTATGATAAGTGATGACAATGACATAAGAACAATGGAAATTAGTATGGAAGAAACATTTAAAAATACAATATGACTTTGAAGATTAAATCAGAATTACAATAACAAAATGTAAAGAAAGGGATAACATGGATCAAATAGTCCAAAAAGGTATCTGGGTAAATACATCAATCGAATAACATAACTCTTCGCCCAAACACTTAGTACAGATAACAAGTCACTCATCCCCATATAGTGCATTAGAAGCTATAAAGTCATCCATATGGTCTTTAAAGACCTACCAAAAAGGGTTAAGGCTTTCTTCTCGTGAGAATGAGGAGTACCTATGAAACGGGTGGTCAATACGCTATGTAGTGAGTAAGGTAACAATACTATCGAAGCAGGGAACTACATAAAACATACAATCACAATAGATGATGAATACACATACGTTTATGAAAAGTCTAATAAGGTAAATTATTGGTCTAAATCTCTTAATTAGATATAACCATTTTTATTCTTTTATATACGTGAGTTTAGGAATTCCACTATTCTTAAATTCGTAGAACAGTTTGAAACACCTTCTTAAATTGTTGGTGCTAGGGATAGGCAAAAAATAAAAATTGTTAGTTGTAAGAGGATACATTTACCAACTTTTTTCTACGGAGTAAGAATTCTAACACCAAATAACGAAACCTTTTATGTTTGGATAGTAATTTTTTTTAAGGAGCATCCTCTTGTCCATTGTTTAGTGGAGAGAAGACATGGATTGATTAATCAGATCAATGGAAAAAAAATTCTAATTTTGTTTTCCCAATTAAATTTTATAGTAATATTAAACAATTCAATTTCAAATGACGAGACAACAAGGCTGTATATGACAAATAATCTATTAAAATAAAGATAGAGCAAAATGATAAACAAGGCAACGATTTGTAAAAGTATTTTGGCCCTTAATAATTAAGTTCCAATTAATTTTATTAAGGGTTCTTATATAGTTTAGCGTGTTTAATTTTTCCAAAACGTTGAAAAAGTCGATGGTAGCTGTCGTTGAATGATAAGCCAAGTAAACAAATATATCTTTAATTTGATTCCCTGATATGATGCTTACCTATAGAAAATAAAAGAAAAATTATTTTAAAGTCCAATTAAGTTAAATTATTTAAAATTAAAGAATTTAATTAATATTTAGATTATATTTAATAATATTTAATATATATAGAAAATATTATCTGTACATTTATATATAATTAGGTGTATATTTTTTTTTTGTAATTAATAATAAAATTTCATTAATATCAAAAGTGAATCAATACATCAACAACAACTAGAAAATATATAATTCAGGGGAAACTATCACAGTTATGCATGAAGCTCCTATATCCCTCCTTCCTGTCATACAAGTGCAATCTAATAAGAATCTCTTAATAATGTCCTTCACCATATATCTTGGATGATGGGAGAGCCCATTAAACACAGAAGAATTCTTGCATTACCAAATACCATAAATCACAACTCTAAATATCACCTTCAGCCCTGCCATCTTACCTCTTTGTGGCCTGGATCATGTGTTGGATCCAGGTATCCCAACTTATCTCCTATAATTCTATCCCAATCCAATCAGAAATCAGCATTGGATAATATTTTATACTTAAAATTAAACACTTTTTGATAATATTAATTTTTTTAAATAGTTCTTAAATTAATTTTTTCGAAACATCCACTTCTCAGCTGACCTCAGACATACAAGTTGTTTCAAATTACATGCATTGTTGGAAAGTCACGTCAAAAGATTAAAAACCTATGAAATAATAAAACAATTTAAGAATAATAAAACAATTGGAGAATAATAAAGTTTATTTTGGTACAATTGACTTAATGTACTGTGTATGGCAGTTAAAAATGGAAACAAATTTTCTTTTTTTTAATAGATAGAATTGTTTGGTACATAAAATACCGAACTAAGAACAAGATATCATGAGGGCCTAACACTTGTCCCGACAAAAGAGGCGACAAAGATGTTCTATATTAACAGAGCCTGGACATTATAGGTCACTTCATCCGCTTTGTATGGAAACTTCTTTCTGCCGTATTTGACCCAAAAACCTATTCTCATCTTAACTATCATAAGCATCCATCCCCTGCAGCCAACGATATCATCGAACACTGTTCTATTTTTGTACTCCCATATGGTACCTATGATAACAAATTTTCTTCCATATCCGTGTGATCAATATCAAGTTGATATTAAGAAACGGAGAATAGTTGGGCCCCTAGTGCCCGGATGAGGGGCCGTGCGTTTCAGCGTTTTAGAAATTTTCAACGTGTTGTTATTTAAAATTTGAGGAAAAGTCTCCCACCGACGACGACAAATTTCTCCCTTCCTTCTTAAATTCCTAATAGTAGAACTTATCGACAGTGTTGCACGTTGGCGAAAACGAAATAAAATATAAAATTATTATTTTTTAAAAACTAAAAAATGAAAATATAAAAAAATAATAAAAAAATTATATATATATATATATATTTAAAAATAGATCAAATCTATTAAAATTAAGAGAAAAAATAAAAAAATATAAAAACTACTGACTTTCTTAATTAATTTAAACTATTAATAATTTAAAAAAATTATTTAAATACTTTTAATATCAACTTTAACACTAAAATATTTGAAAAACAGTGCTCTGCAATATGTATCTTTAGCAAATAAAGTTGCAGCAATTATTAAAAAGGTTATAATCCAACGGCAACTTTCTTACACATCAAGTATAGATGCTACGGCAACTAAAAATTGATGGATAAAGGCTATTAATGGTAATGGCTGCAAGAAGCTCAAACTTTAGCAAATATTTTTCCGCTAGCTGCTCGTCTAACGTTTTCACTGTCTGTTTTCGTCTCGGAACGTTTCTGAGATGCGAAACGTACGCACAACAACGTTTCCGTTCATCACAGCTTATTGGTCCCCTGCACCAGCAGAACTTGTGGGTCCTCCTGCACCGGCATTTCTTACACTCCCCACCGTCCGCACTGGATTTTGCAGCTTCCCAGCCCTGCAACGGTATATTTTGCTATTTTCTTTTCCTTCCATCGGCCGAAGCTACTATTTTCTTTCGATAATTTATATTCTCTGGCACTTATTTTTTGTCGATCCAAATGTGTAGTTTTATAGGTTATAAAGAATAGTTATCTATTTTTTAAGAATTTTTTTTCTGTCTAAATAATAAATACACTGACATTAAATATTTATATCTTGTTTCAATTTATATAACTTAACAGCATATATATAAATAAACAAGTTCGACAATTTTATTTTCGTCACTGAGAAATTAAATATAAGTTTTAATATAAAATTTTTATCGAAATAAATAAGTCATTGTTAAATCTTTTAGTACAATAATATATATTATTTTTAAACACTTCAAATTATGACGAATTTAGTACTCCAATAAGCTATGATGAGTTCGGAACTCCGATAAACTATGAAGATGGAGTCACAACCCCAACGTACTATAAGAATAGATTTAGAATACGGTTAAGATATGGATATACAGAAAAAAAATACAATGAAATCTCTAAATTTTAACTACAACTTATATGAATAGGTATATTTTTTTATTATTGTAAATTGCGTCGATGAATTTATCATGATGAAATTAATAATTATTTTTTTTATATTATTATGGTGAACTATTTTTTTTAGTATATGGATAATACATGTTTTAGGATCCAAAATTATTAGATATTTTTTTAACAGAATAAATATTTTCTAATTGTGAAGAACTTATAATATGGGTTAAACAAATGGGTAGAACTCATAGGATGATTTTGATCATCAAATATTCTAGAAAATAAAATATTGTAAGGACAGGTAGAGTCTCGATGAGATATAAAAGAAATAGAGCATATGTCCGTATTAGACCTACAAATACCAAATATGCACGTATTACAAGTTCTAAAAAAATGATTGTCCCTTTTTTTTATTATTGGTGTTGAAAATAATAATAGTGGATGGCAAAAGGTAGTTAGAAACTGAAATGCCCCGAAAATTTCTAATCTTAAATATTATATTTAAATAAGGTTTTATTATAAAATTTAATTGAGTATATTATTTAATTAAAATAAAAGAAAATTAATTAGGGCAAATCAAGAATAAATTTATAAGTATTTTAATTAGGAGGAATTTGGGTATTTTAGCTAATTAAAGATTTTTAATTTGGGAATTTATTTAAATAAATTATTTTATTTAAAATAAGAAGGAGGAAATAGTTCCAAATTGATATTATTTTTATAAGTAATTTAATGGAAGAAAATTAGGGTGTTTTGCTAATTAAAATAGAATTTATGGAAAATCTATTAAAAATCCTAATTTAGCCTAAAAAGGGATTTAAATATTATTTTATTTAAATATTATTATTTTTAAATATTCTAAATATTCAGATTAATTTAATTGGCCCTAATCTAATTATTTTTCTCCTTTCCTTTTTCCCTTTTTCTTTTTCTTTCTTCCTTTTTCCTTATCTTTTTCTTTCTTTTTCTTCTTTTTCTTTTTCCTCTTCTTTTTCCCTGAACTGGGCCAGCTGCGGCCCAGTCTTCTTCTTCTTCCTTTCCTTCGGCCCAGCCCGCGCGACGATGCCTTCTTCTTCCGTCCTTCCAGCGTCGCGTTTTGCCTCCGTTTCCACCGAAACTCATCGTTCCATTTAAACCCTTACCGCTCGCGCCGAACCGCCCGGTTCCCCTTCTTTTCTTTCTTTCTTTTCTTTCGCGAACCGCCCGGCCAGCCCATCTTCTTCTTCCTCCTTTCCCCGTCGTCGACGACGCTGCAACGCTGGCTGCCATCAATGGTGTCTCCGGCTATGGTAATTAATACCGGCCGTTTCTTGACTCATTGTCTTCCTCTTAACCGACGAATAAATTTGCATAATTATTGGACGTTATCTCTCGTTCGTTTCTTCTCCCCAGACTCGCGAAAATTCGAAGCAAACCAAACGATGCCCGACCGTTTTTTTGCCACCGGCCACCCAATTTATCGCATCTAATGCTTTCCTTCCAACCCCCAAAACCCTAGTATACCATCTAAACTCTATAAATAGCCAAGTAGTGGGCGTTTTTGAAGGTTCTTCATTTTTGAAACCCTCGACGAGAGCTTCCCACCACCGTGACTTTAGACGCGGTTTTTACCGCCTTTAGCCAACCTCAGCGCTACCGTAGCATTTCATTTTCTTCCATGAATGTTTCTCTAGCTAACTACGTTGTTCAAATCTCTCGATTCTTCTTGTACTGGCTTACATGGTCGTGCCAAGTTGGCTTCTTGTCTCGCCTGAATTTTTACCCAGAAATACTTAAGTCGCCGTCTGCCGCCGTTTCCGCCACTTCTGCTGCCTTCTGAACCACCCAAAATCTTCCTCTAATCCTCCTCCACCAAATCATAACCTTATGTTGATTTCTCCCTTGCTCCTTCTCTCTTTTTCTTCATCTTTTTCCCACTTAGATAGTTTTTCCGGCCACCGCTGCCGCCGCCGCGAACCACCGCAGGTGCCGCCGATCCCCACCAGTCTAAGGTTGAACTCTAGACCCTCTGAACCCTTCTCCCTATTTTTATAATCCTTAATTTAATTTATTTCAATTATTTGAAATAGATTACTATCACTTTTTTTATTATTTCTATTATTGTGTTATTAATATTATTATTAGTATTAATGTTTTGATTATTATTTCCGCAGGGTCTGAAGCTCTAATATATTTTAATTCGATTTTGTCATTATTATAAGTATTATTATTATTTTCATTATCTTAATTAATAATATTAAGGTGTTATTATAATTATTGTTATTATTAGTATTTTTATTATTTCGAATTACCATTATTATTATTCTGTAATTAATATTACAAATACTTTACCATTATTTTTGTTATTATTATTACACTTATTATATTTTTGTTACATTATTTTAGTACCTTAGCTATTATTATATTAGTATCATTATTATTATTAGGGTAAAGTCTTTAACCCTATATTATCAAGGTTTATAATATCTCTATTATTTTTATGTCTTTAGGAAAGTTAGAATTTTGTTAAAGTTATTTTATTAATATGTTATTATTTAGTCAAAGCCCTAAGGAGGCATAGGAACGAGCTCCAAGACTGGTGTCGTTCTAGGTAAGGGTTTACTAAGGCCATTGTGTGCTTATATGCATTATGTGCTTCATATGCTGTGCATTCTATTTTTATGATTATCATTAATTATGTGGTATGTGATATGACGTGGAGTTTGAAGTATGTTTTTATATGGCATGTGTACTGTTTATGATAATATGTGTTGTGACCCTGTAAGACATGCATGTGAGGATGCTGATATGATTTTATATGGGAGAAAGGATGATAAAGGAGGATGGGGAAAGAAGTTGACTAAGGGAAGTGAGTTGACCTAATTTTATGAATTTATAAGGAATAATCTGATGTATGGTTTTATTTGGAGGAATGTAATTTATGATGTTATATGGGAGAATCTAATTTATTTGGGAGAATCTAATTTATGATTTATCTGGTGAAATCCAATTTATTGTTTTATATGGGGGAATTTTAATTTATGGTTTGATATGATTTTATGTGAGAGAATTTAATCTATGGTTTGTATGGAAGAATTTAATTTATGGTTTTGATTGGGAGAATCTAATTTATGGTTTTGCGTGGAAGGATCTAATGTAAGGTTTTATATAGATGAATCTCTTATTTGATATGGTTCAAATTTAGGGTTTGGTATGGATGAATCTTTGGGTTGTATATGGTTCGAACTTAGGGTTTGGTAAGGATGGATACTTAGTTTGGTATGGATGAATCTTTGGGTTTTATATGGTTTGAATCTAGGGTTTGGTATGAATGAATATTTGGGTTATATGGATGGAATTTAGGGTTTTGTATGATGAGATTTGGGTTTTTGCATAATGGTTAATGGTTGTATGGTGTTATTAGGGTTTGCATGGAAGTTAATAATTGCATGGGATGTGTAAAGTTTGTATGAGAGTGAAGTTTACGTATGGAACGCTGATTTGGGATTTGAGGAAAGTAATGTAAGTGTTGTTTGGGTGATTGAACATTTGAATGGAAAATAGTGCGTGGAGCATTATGTGGGTACGTAGGAAACCGAGCTAGGGTTCATGTGGATAATTAGGGTTTGGTGCAACTGCTTAGGGTTTTTGCAGTATCAGGTGTTTTTGGTGATTAAAATGGAGTCATGAGGATGGAATTTACGAGTTACAATGTGTGAAGTGTTAAAGGAGTGATTCATGCATGTCTAGGGTGAAAGCTTTTGAATAAGATACTTAAGACACTAATCATATGAAGTGGAAGATTATTGAGCCGAGTCCAAACCGATCCACCGGTTAGGAATAGTGGTTAGGGTTATTACCCTATATGAGACCGGTCCACCGGCAAATAATAGTGGTGTGAACTTTGTCCCGCAAGTGTCCGGTCCACCGGCGAATAATAGTGGGGGACTCGAGCTCAATAAAAACGAACCCGAGTATGTTAAAAATACTTAAAAGATATTAATTACTTACAGTGGAACCCCATGTGAGCAGGAACCAGTCCGGTCCACCGGCAAATAATAGTGGTGTGGACTTTGTCCCGCAAGTGACCGGTCCACCAGCAAATAATAGTGGTGTGGACCTTGTCCCGCAAGTGACCGGCCGACCGGCTAAAATAGTGGGGTGTTCCTATGATTACATGGATTTGATAAAAGGCATGGTGTGAATTGAATTCCGATAAAAGATTAATTAAGTAATTAATCTGGACTATGATTGGGCCTTTATGTATGTACCTGAATGATTGGTCGATATGAGGATATGATGATGGTCTTTATGTTCTTTTATTCTTATGCATGATTTTATGTGCTTATGTGTTGACCTTAGTGTTCGGTTACCTTACTCAGTATGTAGCGTACTGATTACCCTTTTTATGGGTGCTGCTCATTCCCACGAGTAGTATGCCCTTCTGAATTTGTGCAGGTGGGCGAGATATCAATTGGGGCTGAGTGTTGAGCGTGTTTGGCTCGAAGTTCGAGAGTGTCGTGGCCGTATTTCCTCTTCACGTGGTTTTATTTCATTACGTTATTTCTGGTGTATCGAATTTACCCGCTTATGATTTATGACTCAATTGAGTATTTTAAATAAATCCTTTATTGATTGTAAGATTATTCCCTTCGAGGAATTTTAATTTCGTACTCTGATTTCTATTTAATTCCTGATTCTTGATGCGTACTCTGATTTTGTTTTACAACCGTTTAATGCTTATTTGGAATTTGGTTTGTATTGATTTATAATTGATTATTTCTTTTCTTTAGCCTTAGCACTTGGTACTGAAACGGTCGGAGAGAACCGGTTTGGTACTAAGTGTGGCGGTAACATTCCCAGGATTCACCGGTTTTAAGTGATTTTATTTTAATTGCTTCTGCTTTAAGAAAAAAAATTTAGTGAATTTTGGGGTGTTACAGAAACAGAACAAACAATCACGAATTGGCAAATTATAATCAAGGGCATACTTTTATGGATAAGTTGACTGAAAATGAAGTTCAATTTATTGATAAGCTTATTACAGCTAGCATAAAACTACGACAAATCATTACACTTCTTCAAAAACAATTTGAAAGAAATGTAAGTATGAGAAGGTGTATTTATAATGCTCGACAGAAGATTAGGTTAGAAGAAATAGATGGTCAAACAATGTTACAGCATGTTATGAATATGTTGGTTGAGAGACATTATTTTCAATGGAATCGAAGTGAGTTAGAATCAAATGTAATAAGCAAATATCTATTTACACATCCTATATGTGTTAATATTTTACATACATTTTCTTTTATTTTACAAATGGATTGCACGTATAAGACGAATAGATATGAAATGCTCTCACTTGAAATTGTTGGACTAACACCAATATAATTGAATTTTAACGTTGCATGTGCATACATGTCATCTGAAAAGGAGAAAAATTATTTGTAGATACTTGAGAGGTTGAAGACCTTAATGAATCTATCTATGCTTCCAACCACCATCATTACCGATAGGAAATTGGCTCTAATTTCAGCTATGGAATGTATTTTTTCCACTTCAAGGCATTTATTATGTAGGTTTCTTGTTAATAAAAATGAAGAGAAAATATACAAGAAAGTCTCTAGTTGTTCATCACTCGCACGTGGTTTTATGTTCCAATGGAAAAATGTGATAGATGCCATAGATGAACGAACATATGAGGAATGACTCTTGTCATTAGAGGGAGATTATAGAAACATGCCTATTCTAATTTCATATCTAAAGACAAATTGGCTACAACCATATAAACAAAATATTATTTTTGCTTTCTTCAGTGACTATTTCATATTTATCAGATTACAACAAATAGGTATGATAGTTATTTTATCTCTTACTATAGTTACTTTTAAATATTTTTAGTGATAAGGTAATATACTGATTTTTTTTGACAATAGGGTTAAAGGTGTTCATGAATATTTGAAGAAATTTCTAGAGACATCAAGAGGCAGCTTCAACACTATATTCAAATAAATGCACACATACCTTGAGTTGCAACATGATGAGATTAAATCATCGCTTGAGAGGTCTCGATTTAATATGTCGCATTTTGCTACAAGTGCTCATTATGCCAACTTGAGAGGTCATGCTATCATATATGCAATGGAGTTGGGCAACAAAGAGTGCAAAAGAAGTAATTATGTAGGTATAGATGGTCATTTATGTGAATTTTATATGCGATGTATGCACAAAATACTATGTACACATGAGATTAATACATATATAGAAAACTATATGGCAATCCCCCACTCGGCTATTCATCCGTTCTAGAAGAAACTTGACATAGATCGGCCGATAAATCCATATACACTACAACAACAAATAGATGTTACATCTCATTTACTCCACATTTCCATAGAAGTTGTTATGAGCTAGCCACCTATAATACAAAATCAATTGGCCAGAGAGATATTTAATATTTTTGTTCCACAAAGAACACCTCTCCAAGAGCCACCCCATATGATATCACAAAGGTCACCCAAGAAACTCTACCATAATGCAATAATCTAATTGAGAGTATATAGAACAACAATTTTCTAGTCGTTTGAAATCAACACAAGGTCGTGGTCGTGGTCGTGGTTGGGGTCGAAGATGACAATTGGCATTTATGTCATGAGGATAATTATAATTTACGTACATGACTTAGATGAATTGACATATAGTTCCTTATATTAGTATTTAGTATAATATATTAGGAGATGGAAACTAAAATTTTAGAGCATTGACATATATTATACTAAAAGATGAGGACCGGTGGGGTCAAATTCGTACCAACTTATATCATGAGACATTGGCGAGATGATGATTGTACGAGAATGTGTTCGTATATGACAACATTGATCAATTTCTGAATATTATTGCCCATTGGGAAGGACCAACGCTAATGACATACTGGATACAAATGCCTAATGTTGGTCATATCATTGTAACCCATTATTGTGTTTTGTTTGCATATTACTCATTGAATGCTTGCAGTTCATTCTTACATTTAGCGGTGCAATATAAAATCCAAAGTCTTGAAAATAAAGTGACTATATGCTTTTTACAAGATATGAGTCATTACATAGCGGTATGCGGGTGTTTTATGAATTTTTTTCCATTTCAATATTATGACTCACCTTAATTATTATTTTTTTTGTGTCCGATAGGTATATCTTCTGAATATTTTTTTACTCCCACCACTTTATGCAAATTGGAGTAGACACCTTGATAACAGTGTTTCGACATAGAATATACTATATTCTACAAGATTGCAACAATGACATTCATTGGTTAATGATGGCACCTAAGAGCCACATCCTTTATCTTCAGATGAGAGTTTTATCGATAATATTATAATTTTTTCTTAATTTAGTTGTGGTATTCTGATATATCTATACTTTATTTAGTTCAAGTACCTGATCTATGGTAATTTGATATATCTGTACTTAATTTAGTTTAAGTGGGATTTTGGAATTCAATATAATTAAGGTGGATTGAGTTATACTTTAAACAGATACGTATAAAATTAAAACTATCTAGGATTAATTGTAACAAACATATTTTAATCAAAGTACATAACCAAACAAATGCACATCAAGGTTGTTATAAACTCCTACGTCCATTCCCACGTCCACACCAAGGTAGATTAACTCCTAAATCATGTACAAAATTTTCAATACATATAACTACCGGTTGGTAATTTGGAGCTGGCTCTCCCCTTAATAGAATCAATGGATAGTTTTACATGCTTCGTTCAAACATCTTTTGGCTAGAATTTTATGCTCATCAATTGGATGTTAAACCAAATATTCTTCCTTTATCGCTAATACATACTTGTGTGTTCTAGGAACATACGAATCTATATGGTCATGAGCCACGTATAATACCCCCAAAATTCACTACTGAAAAATTTCATTTTATTAAAAGAAATAGTGGAATTAAAGAAAACAAAACTGTAAATTTTGGATATATTACCGCCACACTTAGTACCAGACAAGTTTACTCCTACCGTTCCATTACCAAGTGTTAAGGCTAAAAGAATAAAATACAATTTGCTTGAAATTCAAACCATATATAAATCAGAGCAACGCAATAAACATTTTATAAGAATAGAATCCACCAATGGTGGTTACACGAACAAATATTACATTAAAAATAGGAATTAAAAGGATGAAAGAGTGAAACCCTAGAAATTTTCGAACAATCCTTACGCTCTTTTCCATTACCCATTTGAATAGTACCTAAAATAGACCTGCAAGGACACTATCCATTGAATAGGCAAGTGCCCCATGAATTGAACCCTTCAGTACTATAGTTTTAAGTAACCCTTTAAACCACACTAAAAGGTAGGCCCGTATGCAACACATCATACATAAAATAGTATACACATATAATAAGAAATACCTGACACAACATCTATATACTTAGTCAGTCCATTACATACCCAATCAGGGACAAGTACTGAAGTTAAATCAAGTCATATCAAAAGATCATAAAGAGAATCAATATTTTTTTGGGCCTTAAGCCATTAATCAATCATTATTCAATTATCGTCTCTCGAATTATATCCATGTGAGTGTGGGAACCCCACTATTATAGTTGGTGGACTAGAAACATATAGAGTAGAATGCTCCTGACCACTATTATTTATCGATGGATCGGTCTCCAGGGCAGAAGGCTCTTGGTCACTATTTTTACCAGTAGATTGGTCTGACCCAGACTCACATGGTGTTCTGCTATAAATGATTAGTATTTTTCATTGATTTATTCAAATCAAATATTTAAATTATTGAGCTCGACACCTCCACTATGAAGTGGGTTGTAGGAGTGGTGGAGGAGAAGAATGAAGGAAAAGGGAGAAGGAAAAGGAGAGGCTGCAAGGCTGGGTTTCGGCCAAAGGAGATAAGGGGGTGGTAGGGGAAGTTATAGGGAGTGAGTTAGTAGCTTGGGAGGCGGTGGAAGTGGCAAAATGGCTGTAGATGGAGGAGGAGCAAGGTGGAAGCCGAGAAGGTAGAAAAAGAAGAGAAGAGGAAGAAGGGGTTACAGGGGCACAAGGGGGTGGCTTGGTGGTGTAGAGTGGTAATAGGAGGTGATAGGAGGAGTTGAATGCGGTTAGTAGGGGTAGTAGAAGTGGCAGAACGGGGTGGCAGAGCAAAATAGGGTAAGGGAAATGAAAGGAGACGTAAGGGGAAGAAAGAGTCAGGAGAGGGAAAGAAGGGGCTTGAATGGGGTAGGATGAGGTAGGAGGAAAGAAGAAAAAGGAGAGGGAGAAGAGGGGAGGTAGGGGGCGGCTGGTCAGGGGTAGGTTGTAGGTGGCAAGGAGATGTTGGGGTGGCAGGAAGAGGAGAAGAAGAGGGGAAAATAGGGCATGCAGGGAGGGTTTGCTAGGGCTGGTTTGGTCTAAAAATGAAAAGAAAAGGACAGGGGAGAGAGTGGGAGAGAGAGCAAGCTGCAAAGCGAGGCAGGTGGTGGCAGGTAGTGGTGTAGGAGGGGCAGGCATGGTGTTAGGGGGCATGTTTGGTTGGGGTTGAAGAAGGAGATAAGAAGAATAAGAAGAAAAGAAAAGAGCAGGCCCACCGGGCGAGGGAGAAAGGAGAGGGAGTAGGCCGGCTTGCGCGCGAGGGGAAGGGGAGAAGGAAAAAGAAGACTAGACTGGCTTTGACTGGGGAAAGGACATAAAAGAAAAGAAGAAGAGGGAAGGTCGGGCCAGGGCACCGCGCGGGAGAAGGGAAGAGGAAGGAAAGTGGGCTGGTGGCCTAGAGCGCAGGGGAAAGGGGGTCACGACCTGCTGGCCCGAAGGGAAATAAAAAGGAAAAAGAAGGAAAAGGAGAAAAAGAAGAAAAAGAAGAAAAAGAAGAAAAAAGGAAAAAGGAAAAGGGAAAATGGGGAGAAATAAGATAAAATATTTTATGGAATAATAGAATTTAATATTTTTGATAGATAAATTAATTTAATAATTTAATTTAATATATTGGTCTAAAAAGAATAATTTTAGTAAAATATTGGTTTGAAAAATTATTTAAATAAAATGAGTATGATAAAATAACAAAATATTTATTTTAATTTATTAAACATTTGTATCCAATTTTATATACTAAAAAATCCACAAAATAATTAAATTAATTAAATTAAAATTTTAATTTGTCCTAAATAAGTGCTATTTATTAAATTATTAGTTTTTAAAATTTTGGGATATTATACCACTTCCCATGGGTATTGATCAGGTAGTTCGAAAACCTCTAGTCCTAATATTTGTTCACACCTCAAGAACCATTGGCTAAGCATGTGTGCATAAAAAACCTTATGCTTATTGAGGGAAAGACCTCCGTATGTGTTACTTGTGGGCTTGATTGGTTTCTCAGGGATTACTTGTGTATATCTAAACTGGTGTGTAACTCTATCAAGTATATAAGATTATTCTTTCTCCAAATAGTGTATGCAACCTTGATATAATGCCATAAGACAATCCCTATATAGATCAGTTACTTCGTATGGATCCCAAGTGACTTGTCATAAAAAAATTAGACTAAATACAAATATAGCTAACATAATATAGCAAGACACTACCTCGAAAAGGGGTTTTAATAATGGTTATTTTATGGTTTTAATAGTAGTTTTCAACCGTTATTGAATCATCCGTTATTAAATCTTTAATAACGGTTCATAATCATCATAAAAAATATACAAAAAACCGTGAATATGTGCGTAAACTTCATATTTAATAACGGTTTCTAAGTCAAAACCGTTGTTAAAAACTAGGTTTTAATAACGATTTTCAAGTAAAACATTTGTTATGTTAAAAACCAGGTTTTAATAATGGTTTTCAAGTAAAACAGTTGTTAAAAACTAGGTTTCAATAATGGTTTTAAAGTCAAAACTGTTGTGAAAAAGAAAGTTTTAATAATGGTTATTACAAAAACCGTTGTCAAAATATGATCCAATTAGGTTTCCATTCATTGATTATGCATTTATTAAACCCTAATACGTATTAAATGAGCATAAATTTGAGATTAAATATAAATTTTTAATAACAGTTCTTAATCAAAACCATTATTAAAACTTATGTTTTAATAACGGTTTTTATTCAAAACTATTATTAAAATGGTTCTTATTCAAAACCTTTATTAGAACTATATGTTTTTTTTTATATTTTTGCTGTTTTGTTCCAGCCCATATACACATTTGTATGTTCAAATATTTACCAAATTTTCAATGTAAAACAACATCAATTCATATATACATACATGTCTTCCTCCCAAATGATGGAGGCTTATCTTCAATCAAGATCTAATTAGTATGTCTGAATACACCGTGCATACCGAGGAGCGAAAATTAGTAGGTGTACCACAATTAGGTAGCTCTACACTCCAAAGTCAAAAGTTCATACATCATAGCCTAGAAGACCAAAAGATATAGATGAAATACAAACCTGAACATGCATGTAGAATATAGATCCCTAGCTAATACCGAATGTATGAGTGCATGTGCTTGGCTCATTGGTCTCTAACTTCATTAATGTCATCAACATTGTATTTTTGGCCTCGTGCATAGTCATCAGTGAAAAACTACAATGTCCAAGTTTCGATTAATATACAGTTAGCACTTAGGTCAAGTACCAAATATATATGTCATGATTCATTAATGAAAAAGTATGGAAAAGCAAACATACATGGTTTGGATCTATGTTGACCGATTTGTTTTGGACTATCAGATCCATTGCTCTACATATATAGTATCCATAATCATCGCCGTCTTGCTATTGTGGAGACTGTCAAATGAATTCAGTTAGCTCTCTAACTATTAGATATTAATTTGAGTTAAAATAAAATACAAAATAGTTGTCTTCCTACTTACCATTACAGGCTCATATTGAAGACTCTTTAGGTCTGGGACACCATTCCCACCTCTCTTCTGATACGCCGTCTGTAGTGCCCTAATAAATATAGTTGGATATACAATATTGTAAGTATATATACCTAAAATAATGAAAGTAGAATATATGCATAAATAAGCTAATCAAGTAAGAAGTGAAAAGTATACTAACATGTCGATAAATTCCTTCCCACCACGATGAGTGACGTCAAAGGGTATGTCATAGGTTTGAAGGGAATCAAACACATAGACTTTATTAAGATCAGGTCAGACAGTGTACAAAACCCAATGTTCATTTGCGAGGTGAGGAATGAGATAAAGCTTGTTGTGTCCCTCAATTAGAATGTGATCCACTAAATAGTTTATGTGCCTACCCTATTTTATTGTAGTATTGTCAATTATGTAGTATAGGTACACAAACACAATAGAAGACAACATTTACTCCATCACAGTACGACTAGCTACCAACCTATGGACAACAATAACAATGCATATTTGTTAATAACTAATAACTCATACAAGATGTCATAAAAATTCCAATATTACAAGAAGTACTAAGATCTAAAATATGAAATAATACTTATGTGACATAGACAGCAAAATTCGTGGTTGACATCCATTCCTAATTATAAATGTCTCTTATGTCAACCATCGATACCATGTAAGTAGCATCATCCCTCCCAATTTACTCAAGATGATAATCAATGAAAATATAATTGTCCCTGAGGTAGTTTTGGGCATATAAATACTATAAAGCTAGTGCTGGTGGAGGTTGGCTCTTCTCTGAAGAAAGAATCTTTTATGGGGCAACTGATTTTTCAGATTTAGCTCTCTTTCCTTTAGCAGCGCCCTCTTTTGTGTTGCTCGTTCTACTAGTATCTCTCTTAGTTTTACTAGTAGGAGTAGTCTTCTTTTTTGATTCCTTAATTGATAATAATAAATGAAATATGTATTAAGAATATATATATGAAAAAGGTATAAATAGTATAACTAATAAACAAGGTCTAATAATGACATCAAATGTCATTACCTCTTCAGTAGTGAGACGTATCTAATCCACAGGCCAAGGCACGAAGCTTCCATTAGCTTCTAGCACTGTGGTTGCCTCATCGCCGTCTTTATAACAAGGCAAGGGCGCACTGTCAATGATTGGAGTGTCAATACTCACTGGCCTTGTATTTAGGGCTAAGTTATACCCATGGACTGTTTGTGTTTGGTTACTATGATTGAAGCGTACCCTTCCTTTCGCCAAAAGAGTTGAAAGGTCATTCGGTAACAAGTCACATTTATGCAAACCCTAAAATAAAATATTACACATTCTTAATTATTTATTACACCGAATACATTTAATAACTATTCATAGTTTGTAATGCTTACATCGAGAAGAGAAGAAAGACGTGCATCAGCTTCGCAACTGTCTCTAATGCTATTTACATTGGGTATATGAAGCTGATCATGGTCGACTGAATCGGATGGCCTATACCCTTGAGATTTAATAAATGATAACTCTTACTCCATTGTTGCCATCCGTTCAAATACTATGTTCAATTTTTGGGTAAGGATGGCCACTAGCTAATTAGTACTACGAGAACCACGAGATCGACTACATACGCTCGTTCTCGTAACACCTAATCCAAGACCTCTATGAAATACCCCAAAATCCTAATTTAGGAATTATGGAAAAATAAGGATTTATTAGGAAAATTAAGTAAATAAATTATCTTATTAAAATAAAAGGGAATTAATTAAGGTAAAAGAAGGAGAAAATAATAAATAAATTATTTAGGAAAATTTGGACATTTTACTAATTAACATGGAAGTTAAGGAAAATTTGCCCAAAATAGAAAAATTAATCTAAAATGGAATTTAATAATAATAATTATTATAATAATTGTTACTAATTTGGAATATTAAAAAAAAATAAAGACCAAATATCCCAACCCATCTATTTTCTCCTTTTTTCCTTTTTCCCTTTTTCTTCTTTCTTTTCCTTTTTCTTTCTTTCTCTCCTTTCTCCTTTCTTCTTCTTTTCTTCCCCGAAATGGGCCACCCCGCAGACCCAATTCCCTTCTCCCCTTCCCCATCTCATGCGGCCCAAGCTCGCATCATCCTCTTTCCTGCGCCCAACACCCAAGCCGGTCCGCCTCCCTCTTTATTTTTCTTCTTTTCCTTTTCCCCTGGATTGACCGGTCCAGCCCGTCACACTTCTTCTTCCCCTCGACCCCGACCTGCAGCCTTCCATCTGCCAGCCGCCACCACACTCCGTCTGGCCTCCCTTCTCTCTCTCCTCCTGTTGTTTTCCTTCCCTTTTTTGATCCTGACCAACCCCACAGCTCCCCTTCACGCGTGCCCCTTCCTTTCCCTTCTCTCTCTGACCCAACCTAACTTGCCATGGCAGGATTGCATCGCCTGCCACCACCGGCCGGTGGTCCTGCCACACCTACCCCGCTTTTCCTCTTCTTATTTCATCCTTTCCCCCTTAATTTAGCCTATAAATACCCCCGTTGGCAGCCATAACCGAGCTTCTGTTTTGGCAACCCAGAAAACCCTAACTTTGCACCATCACCCAAATAGCTCCCTATTCCGCCGCCGTCGACGATCATCGCCGCCAACTCCACCCACCAAGTCCTTCCTTGCACCACCCCCTGTAGAACTAAGCTTCCCTCCTTCCTTGATTTGACCTGCACGAGCCATACCTCCATCTCTCCTTGCCTCCCTCTCCTTCCACCACCTTCGGCCACCGTACCTACCGCCATGTGCCGCCACTTCCGGCTACACCACCACCTCTATTCCACCCCTCTCTACCTTAGACACCTTCCACCACCTCAAACACCCCCTCATTCCCTCTCCTCTAGCCTATAATCCCATCTTTCCACCTCTCTTCCTCCTCCACTGCCACTACCGTCACAGTCGCGTGCCACCGCCGGTTTTGCCACCAACCCTAGGTGGTTTTCTAATTTCCCCAGCCCTTAAACTTTTTATATATAAGTGTTAATAATTTTTAGTAATATTAATAGTATTACCCTTATTATTATTATTCTTATTATTATTAATGTTGTGTTATTATTATTATTATTATTATTATTATTATTATCATTATCATTATTATTATTATTATTATTATTATTATTATTATTATTATTATTATTATTATTATTATTATATTACCACTCTTACAATCTAACCTAACTTCGGAAATATTTATAACTATGGTATTATTATCTAAAAGGGCTACAACTTTAGTATTAATATGTTTATCTTTACTACTACTACTACTACTACTACTACTACTACTACTACTATTATAATTATTATTTTCTTACTAATACTATTAATACTAACTTGGCCATTATCACTTTTATTATTAGTGTAAATTTTGGGACTCTTATATTACTATTACTCTTTTCGATTATTATCCTTATTATGTTTAACATTATTATTATTATTACTACTATCATTAATACTAATGTTATTATTATTATTTCTATCATTATTATTATTGTTATTATTCTATTATACTTGACCAAATTGTCACTAAGACTACTATTAGATGATTTCTAGGACCTTCATTAGTATTATCCTTAAGATGAGAACTACTATTAATATTATCATCATTATTATTATTGTTATTATTATTATTATTATTATTTAATACTACTATAAATATTATTATTGTTAACTTGTCTTTTGTCAATATTTTATATTCACTAACCTATTATCACTACTAGCATTATTAATATAAGAATCATTATGGTCACTACTTCTATAATACTAATAATACTATTATTATTATTATTATTATTATTATTACTAGGGTTTGGGTCTATATTAACATTATCACTAAAACTAATAATAATAATATTATTAGTAATATTAAAGCTATTACTTTTAATACTATGAATATCACTATGACTACTTTAACATAAACCATGACGACTACTAAGATTTATTTTGGTTAGTAGTGGCGCGATTAATTATTTTGAGAATAATAACCCCACTTTTAATTATAAAACCACTATGTCGTGTGGGAATGTAGCTAAGGCCATGTGTATCGTGTGACTTGTATGCCTTGGATGTTATATATCATGCTATGTCGTGTATCAGATGATTGTCTTTAACTTGTCTTATGTGTAGCACAGCTTGGAGTTGAGGTATGCTTATGTGTTTTCTTACGACGTGAGTATGATATGTATATGGTAGTTATGATGTGATATGTTATGACCCTCTAGGATATGCATGCTAGGATTATTAATAATATGATATGGGAATGAAAGGATAAAAAGAAAGAAAATGGGAAGTGAGTTCACTAAGGAGGTATGAGGTTGACCAAAATACCTCATGATCCATGAGAGGAAAATAAAGAGGAAGAAGTGACCAAAATGAATGAGAGATGGGAACTATGCATGGGGATTCTAGGGTTCACATGGGGACTTCGAGAGTTTGCATGGGGTAGATAAAACTTGCACGGGGATGATCTTTACGCGAGAAAAGTTATTTTAGGCTGTAAATAAGCTAAGGGGAGAGTTGTGGAGTGATTGGAGACTTGGGATGAAAAATAGTACGTAGGTTGGTGTAAGGGTGTATAAGGGAACCGATTAGGGTTTTGAGAGGAAGCACTAATCTAGGAAAAAAATTTGGAAGTAAAAATAATTAGAGGAGAGTGGAGTACGGGTTAAGAGTGGGAATCTATTATATAAGGGGTGAGTATGGGTGCCATGGGAGAGAAGAGATATTGGGTAAAAAATAGAGAGGTTACTTGTGGGAGAAGAAAGGTACTAGGGTTGAAGTGGCCAACTAGGGTTTTTCGGTCACATGTGGAATCGAGGGGTAAAGCAATATGATTTGGGATTGGATCTAAATGAGATAAGGAGTGGGGCGATAAATGAAGTTAGTCTAAGTGAGAGAAAGTTGGGCCACATAGGTCCAATTAGGGTTTTCAAGGGAGAACCCTAGAGGGTGATTGAAATACCCCAAAAATCCTAATTTAGGAATTATGGCAAAATAGTGATCTATTAGGGAAAATTAAGAAAATAAATTACTTCATTAAATAAAGAGGAAATTAATTGAGGAAAATAAGGAGAAAATATTAAATAAATTATTTAGAAAATTTTAGACATTTTACTAATTAAAATGAAAGTGGAGGAAAATTACCCAAAATAGCCAAAATTAATCTAAAAAGGGGATTAAATTATTATTTTAATATTTTTTAAATATTCAAGAAAATAAATAAATAAATAAATAAATAAATAAATAAATAAATAAATAAATAAATATATATATATAAAAATGTATAATAACCCAAAAACATTCTAAATAAATTGTGCGAAAATCCAAAACCCCAAAGAAACCCTTTTTCTCCCTTTTCCTTTTTCCTTTCCTTTCTTTTCCTTTTTTCTTCTTCCCCGCCGGAATTGGGCCTCGTCCGGCCCAATCCCCTTCCTTCTTCTCCTTCCCACGGCCCAGCGTCGTGCGCTGGCCGTCGCGCGACCGCAACGCTGCGTTTCACCCCTCGAAGTCGTCGAAACGCCGCGTCACATTAATGACCCTTATGACCGTTGCCCATCCAGTGACGTGACGCCGTGTTTTGTTCCTCTAATTACTGAAGCACCGCATTTCTTTTTAAAAACTTATAACCGTTTCCAAACCGGCTGGCTCTCCCTCTTTTCCTTTTTCCTTGGACCGCCGGTCCACCCTACGCCCGTCGTCTTCTTCCTCGCGCAGGCCTACAATTCGCAGACTGCCACCGCCGACAACCCCTGCCGTCCGACCGTCCTTCCCCTACCATTTCCGTCCCTTTCTTTCCCAGTTCGACCTAGCACACCCGTCCTACCCCTCACACGTCCTGTTGCTTTTCCCTTTTCCCGCACCCAGCCAAACAAACCCTGCCAAACCGCAGGCCTGTGCCGGCTGCCACCACCGGACGGTGGCCTGCCGCACCTGCCCCCGCGTGCCATCCCTCTCACCTTCATCATTTTTCCCTCCACAATTTCCTATAAATTTCCCCCGAACAGCCAAAGCAAGTCCTCTCTTTCGGACCTTGCTGAAACCCTGCCTCACCACCGCTAGAAAAGACGAGCTTTCCGCCGCCGCCAGGAACTGCCGCGGCCACCGCCACACACTGAAGCCTTCCCTGCACCGTCCTCCACATAACCAAGCCATCGCCGCCCCTTCCTTGCCCCGCATGTGCCGCCCCAGCCGTGCGAACCTCCCTTCCCCAAAACGACCACTACACCCTCTCGCCGCCTCGTGCCACCTTCTGCCGCCACCTCCGCCGCAATCAACCCCCTGCCACCCTCCAAAATAACCAGCAGGCCCTCCTCTACCTTCCTATACCCTCCTTAATCCCTGCCTCCTTCTCCACTAACCTCCACCATCTTCCACCACCCTCCACCACCTTCGGCCGTCGCGTCAGCCACCGCGCGCCGCCACCCCTTGCCACGCCACCACCCTCATTCCACTTCCCTTCACCTGCTGTTTCTTCCCCCACCTCAAACTTCTTCTTTTCTCCTCCCATCTAACCTCAACCTTAACCTTTCCCTCTCTTCTCCTCCTCCACTACCGCCGCCGCCGTCGCCGCCACTCGCCGCCGCTGGACCACCACCGACCCTAGGTGGTTTTCCACTCATCCAAACCTTAACATTCCTTTTTATATAGCTGTTATTAAATTTAACTAATATTAATGTTATTGTGAGAATGAAGCTATGGCCTTGTGCTATGGGTGATGTGATGTGTTGATTGTTGTGTATACCATGCTAATGTGTATTATGTGATTTATGGATAACTTGTCTCATGTGTAGCTTAGCTTGGGATTTGAGGTACGTCGTGTGTACTTTCTATGACATGAGCATGGCATGTTTTATGTGTGATATTTATGATGTATTGATACGGCCCTCTAGGACATGCATGCTAGGGTTTCAGTATTATGAAATGGGACTAAAAGAATAATAAGATGGGGAATGGGAAGTGAGACCATTAAGGGGGATATGAGGTTGACCTAAGTACCTCATGATCCATGAGAGGAGATTTAAGTGGGAGGAATGTCCAAAATAAATGAGAGTTGGGAATCATGCATGGGAGTCTTAAAATTTGCATGGTGACTTGGGGTGTTTGCATGGGATGGCTAAATCTTGCATGGGGGTGAATTTTACGTGAGAAAAGTTGAATTAGGGTGTAAATAAGAGGATGGGAGAGTTGTGGAGTGATTGGAGACTTGGGGTGAAAAATAGTACGTAGGTTGGTACGAGGGTGTATAAGGGGCCTAACTAGGGTTTCGGTAAGAAAGTGAATACTTGGGGAGCACGAAAGTGCGGATGATTAAGGAGGGATGGAGTATGGGTTAAGAGTGTGAATTCACTATACAAAAGGTGGGTATGGGTTTCCATATGAAAGGAGAGACCTTGGGATAAAGAGGAGAGATTACTTGTGGAGGAAGTAAGCTACTAGGGTTTTTGGGGAGAAAGTGGAAATTTGGGAAGTGTAACAGTAAGAATGATTAAGGAAGGGTGGAGTATAGGTTAAGAGTGAGAATTCAAATATATAAAAGCTGAGTATGGGGTTCCATGTGAAAGAAGAGACTTGGGGATGAAAAGAGAGAGGTTACTTGTGGAAGAAGTAAGGTGCTAGGGTTTGATGTGGCCAACTAGGGTTTTGTCAATCGCATGTGAGGTTGAAGAGTAAAGTAAGATGCCTTGTGTTTGACCTGGTAAGCATGAGATGTGGGGGCAAGGAACAAATAATGGTGAGGTGAGTAAGGAGAGGTTGGGCCACATAGGTCCAACTAGGGTTTCCAGGCTTATGGGAAAGAATGACGGGGTGTGATAAAGGGGGCAAGAGTCTCAACATATGGGACGGGCCCGCTTGAAAGGGAAGCAGTAGAACGTTGTTGGCATGCATGTTAAGGGTGGAATGTGATTTAATAAGACACGGATAAGACATTAATCACGTAAGACTGTTGAGCAAAACCCAGTCTGGTCCACCGGTAAGAATAGTGGTCAGAGTCGTTCTGCCCTGTGTGTTTTGTTCCGGTCCACCGGCTATAATAGTGGTCAGAGGCGTTCTGCCCTGTGTGTTTCGTTCCGGTCCACCGGTTATAATCGTGGTCAGAGGCATTCTGCCCTGTGTGTTTACTTCCGGTCCACCAGCTAAATACTTACAGCGAAACACCATGTGAGTCGGGGCCAGTCCGGTCCACCGGTAAGAATAATGGTTAGAGGCGTTCTGCCCTGTGTTTATACTTCCGGTCCACCGGCTATAATAGTGGGGTTCCCGCACTCACATGGACTATTAAAGAATATGTGTGGAATGAACATATTATTAATGAGAATGAAGAATAAGTCACCGGGAGTATTCAGGCCTTATTTTGTGTGTTATCACACGTTGCCTATATGATTGTGCTACGTGTGTTACGTTGTATGATTGTATGCTTGGCCTTAGCGCACCGGCGCCCTTACTCAGTATTGGACCCGTACTGATACTACCTTGATTGAATGGGTCCTGTGATGATCCACTGATGGTGGGAAGCAGACCTCCTGTGCAGGTTTATGATCGGGTACTATTTTGGGGTGGAAGGCTTGACTTGAGTGAGTAGGCAATCCGGATATTGATCCTTCGGGACTTGTTTTTATTTAGCTGTATTTTATACTACGCTTCATGTTTTGAAATCGTACTCTTAAGTTGTAATCCTAAACCGTATTCTAAATACTAATTGACTTGTGTTTTGTTAATGATTTATGTCAAATGTCGACACATGTTTTAATGTTCCGCACTGAATGTTGTTTGGATTTAGCCTTAGCACTTAGTATCGGAACGGTAGGAGTGAGCCGGTATTGTACTAAGTGTGGCGGTAACGCCCCCAAGTGTACGGTTTTATCTTTCCCTTCCGCTAAACCCTTTTGATTTAAACAAAATTTTTCAGTAGTAAATTTGGGGGTGTTACAGTGATAGTAGATGGAGCTGATGTCATGAGGTGTGGGGCCTTAACCCACACCCTTAGGAGTTGGTTTTCATCATGTGTAAGTGTAAAAGGGAATGGATGTCGGGGTGTGATAAGGGGCGCAGGAGTCTCAAGATATGGGACGGGCCCCCTTGAGAGGATAGAAGTAGAATGTTGGTGACATGCATGTCAAGGGTGAAATGCTTATCGAATAAGACATGAATAAGATACTATCTATTTAAAGAGAAAGATTGTTGAGGAGGGCCCAGACCGGTCCACCGACAAATAATAGTGCCTAGGAGCCGGAGTGCCATGCATGACCGGTCCACCGGAAAATAATAGTGGCCAGGAGCTTTCTGCCCTGCATGACCGATCCACCGACTATAATAGTGGGGGTTTCTATGCTCAACAAACCAAATGTAATGATGATAAGACATGGGAAAGACACGAAGTAATTACAGTGAAACACCGGGGCCAGACCGGTGTACCGGCGAATAATAGTGGCCAAGAGCGTTTTGCCCTGCATGACCGGTCCACCGGCTATAATAATGGGATTCCTACACTCGCATGGATTGATAAAGATTATGATATGAAACGATTATATTTATCAGAGATTTAAAGAATAAGTCTATCTGGACCATAGCCGGCCTTCACTATCTGTATTACTGTATGCTGCTTATATGATCATGTCATGTATTTGATGTTGTAAGCTTTTGTATATTTGGCCTTAGCACATGGTTACCTTACTCAGTACGTAGTGTACTGATCACCTGTTTCATGGGTGCTACTCATTCCCATGAGCAGAAAACCCGTCTGAGTTTGTGCAGGTAGGGGACGATGCCTTCGATGCCTACGACACCTATGAGGCATCGGGTGGGGCTGAGCGTTGAGCCTAGATTTGACCTGGGTATTGAGAGCGACTCAGCCGGACTCTATTTTTCTTTTGAATTTACCATGTATTGTTTTATTTTAGTTATGTGACATCTTACGATATTTTATGTCTTTGAAAAACTCTAGTCCCTTACCCTTTGGATTGTAGTTCTAAATCACACTTTGATTTCTGTATGACTATGAGGGAGTCCTCTCATGGACTCTCATTGCTTTATTAATGATTTGTGTATGATGTTAACTCTGTTTAGCCTTAGCACTTAGTATTGGAATGGTAGGAGTGAACCGGTCGGGTACTAAGTGTGGAGGTAATGCCTCCCAAATTTACAGTTTTATTATTTCACTTTCATTAAACCTTTTTATTTAAACTAAATTTTTCAGTAGTAAATTTTGGGGGTATTACACCTGTGTCT
The DNA here is from genome assembly GCA_030549775.1 of Tamarix chinensis. NCBI lineage: Eukaryota > Viridiplantae > Streptophyta > Magnoliopsida > Caryophyllales > Tamaricaceae > Tamarix > Tamarix chinensis. The sequence goes on from CM060181.1 coordinate 61,627,400, forward strand.
TCCAGGGTGTTCTATAAATCCTGTAGCCTAGGACACAATGTTATATTGGTCCACCCCCTCCTCAGCATCTGACGTTTGACGTTAGTCCTGTAATGTATACAATATATGTAAATTTAGCTTATAGAAATAAGCATAATATAATAGTTTTCTAAAAGAAAACTAAGTAGGGTTCTGGATATCTACAAACTTACAATTTTTTTGGCAGCAACATCTACATCTTCATTAATGTATCCATCTTTTGTTGCTCTAACCTTCTTCCATAATGCACCAATATTGATGGATAAGGTACATGGATCCAAGTCTTGGGCTAGGTGCTATAAATCAAAAAAAAAATCTTAATTAAGAATATTATTATAAAATTTGACTTTTACATGTAAATAGATAAATGAAAATCTTATACCAACTCCTCTTCAAGGCCTACATAGGCTTTGCGAGCTATATTATGCCGATATTTATTCTACTTAGCAATCTCTTTATTTTTGGCACTTTTTTCCTATGTTAAAAGCCAAAATATATTTACATGGTTATTTAAATATTAGGCATAATATTGTTAATCAAAAAATTTAATTGTTATCTAACAAATATCTTAAAATCCTTCAAAAGACGATATGCAATAAATTGGTTCCAACTTTCTTGATCAATGAAACCATATCGTTTGGGTGGGTTCTGCCATAGAGAACCATCCCTGTTTCTGAACATTTTTCTATGAGCTAAGTATGATCTAAATGTTCTTAGACTCTCCCCGCAATGTCTAAGAAGCCATTTCTTTCTAGTGTCCGGACATTGAAGACTCTCTATGAAATAAGACATATAGATGTATACTGATGTTAATGTATTAAAATTAATAACGTTTGACATACAAAAATTATTACATACGTGATTTGCTGCAAAATATGCTCCTTATGACCCTTTGGAACCTGCTTCCAATTATTATGAGAGATAGGAGCACGGTTACGGGTGATGAGTGAAATATACGTTAAGAATATGTCCGCGTAAGGGTCAATGGGAAGATTGTAAGTATTTCATCCCAACTCACTAGTTCTCCTTTATTCCTCACATCCATAATGATTCTCATAATAGTAGGTCCTCTTTTTCCTTCTTCATCACTACTGTCCCTATCAATTATTTTGTTGGCCATATCTCTACAAAAAATAAATAAATAAATTATGTTAGAATGTTATGTATTGACCATAATGTACCACTATATTATCAATACAATAAATATCCTATTAGGAAGGTTAAAAAATGTATTTAAAAAAAAAAACAGCACACATATCATATGTTACAATATTATTACCCTCATTGCCTTCTTTTCCTTTCCCCCTTGTTTTAGGATTGGTTTCAGGATCTAATACATATATTACTTCACAATGATCATCCCTGACATATATTTCCTCCTCATTAATTTTATTGTTATCGTCGTTCAATAATTGAGTTGCTTGCACAGCTAAGACACACTCTTTATTCCAATTGGCATCATTTTCATCATCACATTCATTAGTATTTCTTTCCTTCGTAGATAGTACCACAGACCATCTATTATCAGCAAGATCAGTGACATAGAATACTTGTTTCGCTTGTGATGCTAAGATGAATGGGTCTTGTTTATGCCCTACCCTATTGAGATCTACTTATGTGAACCCATCTTTATATCTAACCCCATAGCTATTATCAACCCATCTGCAGCCGAATACAGGGACTTTAAATATTGTGTAATCTAACTCCCATATATGTTCAATCACACTATAATAATTCATATCTGCATAGGTTGGACTTTTGTCTTTTGCACTAGCAACATGCATTACCTCAGCCACTAAAGTTACCCCACTATTTTGCATTATACTATTCTCATCTTGTTTTTTTGTATAAAAAGTGTAACCATTGATCACATAATTGGTATATGAAAAAACTTGATAACGAGGTTTCTGAGACAACTAATGTAGGGTTTCAGAAATTGAAGTTGGGGAGTGTTCGATGAGTGGAATGATGCAATCTCTTATCCAATTAATAAAGGAAAGATTATATTTATTGATTATCCATTTCTCAATCTTTGATGGATTTTCAACCCATAAAGAATGCATATGTTCTTCAATATATGGCTGAACATCATCATTGTTATGTAATACATATAGATGTGCTTTACGGAACATGTCAGGGTCTACACACCTAAACTGTTTGTCCTTAGTACCTTGTCCATCGATTTTTCCTGCATGTGGAGACTTAGGAATACCAAGAGCTTCATCATTTGACAAGTACTTCATGCAAAACTCAATTGCCTCTTCCACAAGGTAACTCTCAATAATACATTCTTCTGGCCGATATCGATTCTTCACATAACCTTTTATCAACTTTATAAACCATTCAAAGGGGTAAATCCAATGCCCATGAATAGGTCCTAGCATTTTATCTCATAAACTAAATGAATAGTTAGATGTACCATAATGTCAAAGAATGAGGGTGAAAAATACATTTCAAGCTGGCACAAAGTAATCACAATCCCTCTTTGTAAGGCATGCAGACTATCAGGATGTATGACTTTAGAGCAAATGGTGTTAAAGAACGAACAAAGTCTCGTGATAGTAATTCGAACATGCTTTGGCAAAATTTCATGTATAGCTATCGGCAACAAGTGCTGCATCAAAATATCACAATCATGAGACTTCATGTTAATTAATTTCAACTCTTTCATTGACATGAGCCTTCTGACATTTGAAGAATACCCTTCCTAAACCTTGACACTGTTAAAGAATTCACAAAATGAAATTTTCTCTTTCTGGAAAGAGTATGACACGCTGGTGGTAAATATATTCTTCTTCCATTGTCTTGCAATGCCACTTCCTGTCTAATACCCATTTCTTCAATATCCATTCAAGCATTGATGCCATCTTTAGTCTTGCGTGGAACATTAAGTAATGTACCAACAAGACTGTCACATATATTTTTCTCAATATACATCACATCAAGGGCATGTCTAATGTACAGAGATTCCTAATAAGGAAGGTCGAAGAATATTGACATATTATTCCACCCAATTGATGGAGGCTTATCTTTATTCTTCTTCCCAAACTTAACAGTCAAATGTTTCATCTTCAGCCACACTTGTCAATCCGTTAACTGGATTGGTGCCTGCCCTTCTTCTCAAAAGCCATTGAACGCTTTTCTTTGCCTATGATAATGATGATTCTTTGATAAAAACCTATGATGCCCAAGGAAGAAAGTCTTTCTACCATGTGTTAACTGAACAAATGAAGTATTCTCCTCTTATATCGGATATACATAATGGCCTTTCACACTATAACCTAACAAGTTGCCATACACCAGAAAATCATTTATAGTACAGAATAACATTGCTCTCAGAGTGAAATTTTCTTCAATATATGCATCAAATACTTCAACACCCATATCCCACAAGAACGTCAAATCATCAGTCAAAGGTGCCAAATAAACATCAACATCATTCCCCGGTTGGTTTGGCCCCGTAATGAGTAAAGATAGCATCATATACTTGCATTTCATATAGAGCCACAGATGTAGTTTGTATATAACCAAAATCATCGGCCATAAACTATAGGTGCCTTGATTGTGCGGATTCATTCCTTCTGCAAAAAGCGCAAGGTGCACATATCTTACTTCTTTGTTGAATTCAGGGAACAAGCCATCAATCGTTATCCATTGTGGAGATTCAAATGGATTTCTAAGAAGCTCGTCATCTATCTTCTCATCAGCATGCCATCTCAAGTTATTGGCATCTTCAACATCATTAAACATCCATCTTAATCTTGGTATTATAGGAAAATACCATAAAACCTTAGAGGGCACTTTGTTCTTCTTATATCATGGTGCTTTGTATTCAAGATTAGGACAACTATCCAAAGACGCATTGTCATTGCTAAATAAAATACAATCATTAGGGCATGCATGTATCTTCTCATAACTCATGCCCATAGAGAAAAGAATCTTCTTTGCTTCGTAGGTATGATCAGGTAGAACGTTGTCATTAGGAAGAATATCCTTTACAAGTGTTAATAATTCCATGAAACTCTTATCAGTCCATCTGTTACATGATTTTAAGTTGTAAAACCTTAAAGTAGCGGATAATCAAGTAAATGTCTCACAATCACTGTACAAAAGTTTCTCCGAGTCATTCAATAACTTCTTAAACAATTTTGGACAATCCCAAACACTTTGCTCAACCTTTTGAGTCATCTCCTCTAATGAATGTCCCTCATAGTTCTCAAATGATGATCCACTATTGTCCTCTTAACATTGTCATTATCATATTTAGACTCTGTTTCACCATGCCATATCTAACAAGTGTAACTTGTATCAAGTCCATACACAAACAAATGATCTCTCAAATCATCAGCATTGACACATTGAATATAAGAACAGGTCAAACAAGGACAGACTATTCTACTAGATTCCCGAGCATGTTCAACTGCAAACTTGATGAAAAAGTCCACTCCTTCGTTATATTCTCTAGAAAGACGATTTGTAGACAACCATTTTTGACCCATAGTTTTTCAATCTAGATGTATCCCACGTGAAAGTAATTATTACAAATCAATTGAATTATAAGTTTAATAATTCACATATCGGTCATGCTTAGAAAGAATTAATCTCAAATGTATCATGCTATTCTGTATATATATATATACGAATCATGCTAACACGTTTCCAAAAAGATATTTATACTCAAACTACTCATACGTAGAAAGAGTTCATATATATATATATATATATATATATATATATATATACATACATACATAGCAAAACATTGTACAGTGGTTCAAATTACAAAACATATACATACTACGGGATTAAAGCAATAAAAACACTATATACATTAAAAGGTTACTATAGCAAAAACACCTAAAAAAGAAAAACTCATAACTATAAAACTAAATCCCCTAGTAGCCTCGTCGAGCCTGACTAATAACTATAACTCTGAAAATCCACTCATCACGATATATAATATGATCCCTCACATCATCGCTAGAGAGTCTACTCACGGATACTTTAGGGTAACTGGGGTAAATACTTGGAGGCCAGCTATGATGAAACCTCCACTCATCATCAATGACAGTTAGCTCTCTCAATATCCTATCATACTCTCTAGCAAACACCTCACCCTTAATAAATCTCGGGTGTGGTGTATTAGTGTGGTGGACAAAACCAATGCAAAAAAGTAGATGTAGAAAATGCCCATGGCTCTATCTGAGACAAAGTTAACAGTAGGTGATACGATCTGAAATGGAAGCAGTGATAGGATGAGCCACTCGCATACAATCTACCTAGCTCATTGTATAACCATATGACATGGGTCCGTAGGTCTGCATGTGGTGCCATACATAGATATGGTGGAGGGATGTCATCTCACTACCTACAAATGAGAACCAATAAGTCTTATCATCAAGGTTGTTCTTGAAAGGATCTAAATTACAGAATATGTAAACTTGTCTTCAACTAGCTAGACAAATCATAAATATATTCTACCAGATCTTAACCAACTATGTAAAGCTAACAACATCAAAATATTTAAAATAAGGACATAATATTTAGTTATATATTCAACAAACCGGCTGAACATCAAACTATCATCAAATCATTCAAGCTACGCATAGTAAAATCAAGTAGATATTAATAAGATAATATATATATAGGTTAAGTATAATAATATGATACTATTAAAAGTAGAGTTGAGAATAATGTATATAATAGCTTGTTATAAGAGCACATATTAATTATTATATTTAGTATAATAAATGCTGAACCCAAACCCTAACCCTTAACCTAATAAATTATAATAAAAACTAACCCTAAACCTAATTGAACCATAATTCTAAACCTAGCTAACTATAATTAAACCCAAATAAATCCTATATTATTATTATTATTAAAATATTATTATTATTATTATTATTATTATTATTATTATTATTATTATATACAATTATTCCTCTCTATTTAATTATTCACTTTTATATTTAGTATCATAAATGCTAAACCCTAACCCTAACCCTGACCCTGACCCTAACCCTAACCTTAACACTAATAAATTATAATAAAAACTAACCCTAAACCTCAAAAGATAATGATCCTAAACCTAGCTACCTAAAATTAAAGCCTAACAAATCGTATATTATTATTATTAGACACAATTATTCCTCTCTATTTAATTTTTCAGTTTTATTTTTAGTATAATAAATGCTAAACCCTAACCCAAACCCGAACCCAAACCCTAACCCTAATAAATTATAATAAAAACTAACCCAGAACCTCATATGATAATGATCCTAAACCTAGATAACTATAATTAAACCCTAATAAATCCTATATTATTATTATTATTATTATTATTATTATTATTATACACAATTATTCCTCTCTATTTAATTTTTCACTTTTATATATTCTTTATTTTCTATATCTATTTAATCCTCATCAAATAAAAATCATTAACATATGCATCTCTAATTGAAATTTTTTATTTAATGATGTGCATATGTAAAATATATTTTCATTTCATTATATGACATTTCCTATATCTTATAGTGTCCTATACTTATTAATGAAAATGTATATATATATATATATAGTTTTTATGAGTGACATTATTAATAATTTGAAGTATTTTATTTCTCTAGCTTCGTAATTCTACAGTCATACATGTTATATATATATATATATATATATATATATATATATATATATATGTATATATATGTAAAGGTCTCAGCCAACACATGTATTTGTTAATATATAACAATACCGCTACAAATTCAACAACAAACAACATAATTTTTCACCAACACATTCAACAATACATTTTTGAATGATAAACTGCAATTTTGCAATAACAAACAATGCAACCCTGTATCAACATGCATGCATTTATATATATATATATATATATAAGAATAGAAAAATCTATGAGCGGAAGAACAAAAACATACGTAAAAGGAGCGGCGGCGAGCAAGAGGAGAGCGGCGACCACCTACAAACACAGCGGAGGAAGAAAGAAGAAGTGTTGTCTAGGTGCGGAAGAATGACAACACATGCAAAGCCGAGAATTGCGGAGGTGTGGTGTTGCAAGGAAGAGGAGAGTTGGCAGTGCGAAAGAGAACAAGTGGTGGTTTTCTTGACTTGAGAGGAGCCAGAGTGGTGGTACACGGTGTGGTGGTGCAAGGGTTTGCAAAAGAAGGAGAGTTAGAGAGGGAAGGTGCAGAGTTTGAAATTTTTGGACAAAATAGAATTGAACGAAATGAAAGGCAAAACTAGGGTTTTAATAACAGGTCTTGTAGGAACTGTTATTAAAAACAGTGGGGATTTTGACAATGCTTCTTGTAGGAACTGTTATTAAAACATCTTTTAATAACGGTTTTCCGTATACTGTTATTAAAACTACCATGTAAATTTTAGCGTTGGATTTTTAATAACGGATTTGAACTATAACCGTTATCAAAACTGCCCCATGCATTAATTTTCATACGTTTGGCAATGGTTTCCAAACCATTGTTATTAATGTTCTGTTATTATTTCCCATTTCGTAGTAGTGATTATCTTTAGTAATTAACGCTTCTCTAAAATAAAATTTTTAAGTACTAAAAATAGGGGTGTTACAAGTTGGTATCAAATCTTTTGTTCTAAAATCCTCTCTTTTGTTTTCAAAAGCTTCCATTTCCTAGATGTTTTGAAACTTGGTTTAGCCTTGTGATGATTATGAGTTAGGAGTTATTATTGCTTTGGTCTTAGTCTTAGATTTGGTATCTCTACTATGTTTGTTGGTAAACTATGGTATTGAAGAACTAGCTTGATTGGATATTTGAGGAATTATTCTACTAGAAAGTGGATCGGTTTTTGAGTTCTAAATTGAATTGTTGTGTCTTGTAGGATTTCTTAGGATTTCCTTTGGAATGACTAGACTACCCTTTTCATGCCTTAGGATGTCACTTGGACGAGATATCAAAGTTCATGTTAGGTGGCTTGCTAGTGAGCTAAACTATATGGTGGATGTTGGCCATTATAATGGGCCTTATATGTTCTGATTGGACCCCCTATTGAGGACCCTCCCTTCAGTGGAGCTATGGATTACGGCAAGAGAGGTGTACACAGATTTGTTTGTGACAAACGTCCCCCATCCCAGGTTTATGGAGGGCAAGCGTTTCTTGTTACGTTATGGCCAACTGGATAGGGAGATAATCTTAATTAATGATGTGTTGAGGGCTACCCATGGACTAGCACCTAGTGCTGCCTTATATTATCCAAGAAATTCAGATGAAGAGGATGGGCCTCCGTATGACTTGGGGCTAGAGAAAATGATCCTACATGAAGAATGCTTCCAGTGGGTTATCTGCGAGAGTTAGGATTTTGATGCTCCCATGGACTTAAGCCTTCTGAGTTTTGATGGAAATAGTTTATTTGGGATAGATTTCAAGGTTCTCTTATGCTTAGAAATTGATGATTAGGTGGATGCTTTATGTAGTAGTGACTATCATTGTAGTAAGAGTTACCCTAGAGGAATGGAGTTCTTTTTTTGTAGGATCTCTAGTTGTTGATGTTGGAAGTTTGTAATCATGAATGTTATTATTTTGTTGTTGGCCTTTGAATGATATGATGTGCTTAGCCTTTTTTGGTGGCCTTTGTTTCTGTCGCTAGGGTTATACACCATTAATCTCATTTCTTTAGCACTATGGCACGAAACTTGAATCTTGCGCATATAGAGGAGTTACTTGTTGTAGTAGCTGAGGGAGTGGCAGACCCACAACCGCAACTGCAACCTCAGTCGCTGCCACCTCTAAACCCTACTTAGGTTGATAATTGGCTTAGAGAGGTTGGGTTTCATCACCCGTCTGTGTTAGGGAGTCAAGGATCCGACAGTGTTCGAAGGATGGATTAGAGAGCTAGAAAAGATCTTTAGGGCTTTCAATTACACAGAAGGAAAGAATGTGGACGTTGGTACTTTTTACTTGTGAGGAAAGGCATATGTGTGGTGGAGAGGATACCAGCTTCAAGCTGTGGAGTTGGTAGTCACTAGGGAAGGTTTTCTAGTAGCTTTTAGAGCACGCTACTACCCTTTACACGCGCGTTGCGCAAATCATATCGAGTTTCTGACCCTTCATAGGGAAATTTATTGGTCAAGGATTACTTTAGCAAGTTTTTTAAGCTTCTTGCTTTGGCACAATAATTGGTAGTGAGGAGATGGTTTCTCATATCTTTGAGTAGGGTTTGGACCTAAGCACCCAAGAGCTATTTGGAGGTGATGTCATAACTGATGTGCTCATGGTGTATGAGAGGGCTTGTGCCCTTGGACGGATTCAGGAGGCAAAGAAGACCTTTAGTGGAACTATAACGCCAGCCGAGAGTTTTCTCCATGAAGGAGGTGACAAGAGAGTTCAGCAGAGCCAACCTAGTGGTGGTCAATCCTCACAGTTTTTTAGATCCCGGTTCAAGAATAACCGACCCCTGAGGCATTATCATTGTAAGCTTTTAAGGGGAAACCACCAAGGCATGGACAGGTAAGGTAGAAGAGTAGAGTGTTGGAAGTGTGGCAAGATGAGCCACAGAGGTTTTGAGTGTTACTCTTCTAGAGTCAGAGTTTAACATCACAAGGTACAGTTTGGTAGTGGGACGACCTATTAGCAATAGTCTTTTCTAGTGACTCCGATGCCTGCTAGTAGTATACAGAGTGTAGGAGTTAAGGGCAAGGGACTTGCTTCTTGTTCCTAACCACATAGTTGTGTAGGTTAAGTTGCTGGTACTGGACGCAACCGAGGAGGTCCGATGGTAAACTATCTGAATATGATCAGTGATGCACATGCTCGTGGATTTCTCTACACCACTACTAATATACCCTTGAGTGCTTGATTGGTTGTAGTTTCTTATTAAATTGTGCATACATGTGTGTGTTTCATTGATGTTAGTTCTCTACATGTTTATGTGATAGTACTATGCTTGATTTGGGTTAATTATTTTAAGGGGGTAGTGACCCCCAACTCATTGAACCTTTGTTTGAGGATCACCCAAGGATATAGCAAGTTAATTTTGTTTTGTAGACTTTAGGGATGAATTCTCTTTTAAGGGGGTGGTAATGTAATACCCATTTTTAGAAACCCTAATTATAATCGGTAATTATGTGTATCAGTTGTAATAATTATTTAAGGATATTTGATATTAAATATATTGTTAATATGTGTAATATTATTAGAACTTATTAGTTATAAAATTTAAATAGGTTAAAATATGGTAGAGGGTGCATATTAAAATTTATACCTAGGTTTAGGTCGTAACCGGTATCTATTTCATCAAATAAACCTATTATGCTAACCTGATAATTTTTACCAGGATATTTTACCCTAAATCTTTACCTAAATAATGTGTCTCTACCCTATACCAAATTTACTAGACTCACCTAACCCTTCCTCCCCGGTACAATCATCCCTCACCCCACCTATGAACCTCACTCCACTCCCCTGCTATGCATAATTCCCTCCCCTTGCTTTAGTCTCCTTATTTTGCTCCTCCTTTCCCTACATGCCAACCTCTTCTTAAACCCAACAATCCTTCATTTTGTGTCATAAATTAACCCCCCAAACAACCAACACCTTCTCTCTTTACCCAAGCTCCCTCAATCAAGAAAAAAAACCCATCATCACCATTATTTTCCACCATTTTTACCCCATCAGCAACTCCCCACTGAAACTCCCTCCAAACCACCACCAACTTCCGCCGTTCCTACCTTCCCTTTGCTTCAGCTAGAGGTGCCATTCCCAATCACCAAGCTACAGAAAAATCAACAAAAACCACCCCCAAGCTGCAACAATTATTGTTGATCCTATACCCCCATCTTCGGCTAAGCTTATTGGTCCCCTTCCTTCTCCGTGAGCAATTTTTGCGAAAAATCTGCCACTTTCTACACCTTCTCTTGCTGCAGACCCTACACTTTCTACAGCATTTCCTACCTTTCCTACCATCCTAGAAACACACAACACCACCGTTGCCCCTCCTCTCCTTCTCGGCAACTTCCGCCTGTTCCTCCCTACTTGTTTTGTGAGTTATGGTTAGTTTCCTTGCTGCCTTACTTTAGCCGGTTAGTTATTCTTGAGTTACTTTAATTAATTTTTATTTAATTATATATTTTATTAAATACTAATATGTATTATTGGATATTAATTTATTAGGTAATATTTGAGGATCTTAGAGAAGATGGTTTTTGGTGCTTTTGTGTGAGCTTGGATTTTGGTAAATCCAATCACTTATAAGGCGGCATACTTTATATGAGAACATGCAAGGATTTTTTAGACCTATAATCATGCTATGATTTTATATTCTGCAAGTATTATGACATGAATAATAAAATGATAATATGTTATATAAATGGTACACATGATTATTGAAAGTGAAGTATATGCATGAGCAATATATTATATGGCTTACATATGCATGTATAGGGTATTTCTAGGGTTTTATGGTTGTCAATTGAGGATTGAAATGCCATGCTAAGTACTCCATGATTATCAATCTATGGTTGTTAAGGTTGATTAGGGTTAGAATACGATAATTGTTATTCGCATATTCTAGGGTTAAAGATTTTTCCCTACATGTACCACAATGATAATTATCTTATTAAATGTCATATTATGCTTAAAACATATATACATATACATGCTGCATAGAAAGTGTGACACGTGAAGAATGCATGATTAGGGTTTTGAGGGCATTTTGGTGATTTTCGACCTAATGCACCTAATGTGAATAACTAGACATAGGATGGCCTTAGATTTTTTATAGGTTGACCTTAGTGTTGACTTTGACTTTAGGAAAGACAGATGACTTTAGGGTTTATCTGAATAATTGGAAATAATGGAAAATGGTTAAGTATGAAAGTAGAAATGATTATACGTTATGAAATATTCATGATCACCTTATAAAATACAAATAATTAAGGTGGAAGATCTCGAGTTTGGGAATGGTTGCTCTCTAGGGTTAGTTACCCAAGGGACAAGGTGTTATCCCTCATTTAAGTTGGTTTGCTGGTGTGCCTCTATGCCCCTATAAGGCCCTTATCTACTCTACCGGTGACCTACAGGTCCTATAGAGGATATCCATACATAAAGATTAGGTGACCGAGGTAAGAGGATACTGTATTGCCTATGTGTGCTTGTATGACCAGGCCTACCGCTGTGTCCCTGGGTTCTAGAGTATAGGTATTATGTTTCCTTCATACACTAATATGACCGGGTGTACCTTAGTATCACTAAGTTGATTCTATCACCTCGAGTAATACAAATAATAAAGGAATACTTATTGATGGCCTTGGTATATATTGTTGGGTTCTGTAGTTGCCTCAATGCTGTACCTCGGTTTATGGTATATATTGGATTGATGGTTAGGTAGTTGCCTTAATGCCTTACTATGTTAATTGGAATTGATTTGATTAGTCTATTTTAGCTATGGATTTTGATATGGTTATTATGTACCTCAAAATGACGTGGATCGATTGAGTATTGTTGATTGTTGAGCACAAGAATCTAATGGAATATATTTATATATATGTATTGATCCTTGATTTATTATATATTATTATGGCATGTGCTTGTGTTTGAGCATGTTTTGGATCATTGTGTTATTATGTGCAACTTGGGTATGCTATCTCTCGTGAGGTATTGTGATTTACTCAGTGTGAGGAAGTTGTACTAACACTATATTTGTAGATGACTATATGAACTCCATGGAGTTGCATGAAGCTTATAAGAGTGGCCAGGATTAGTGGAGCCCTTGGGAAGAGGTTCCATTCTCAGAATGGGCATACGGGTCTAAGAGTTAGGGTAAACCGGTTTTGCACCTACAATTACTAGTTTTGTTGAATCAGTTTTCCTTTGGACTCTTATGTCCCTAACTTTATTTTGATTATGGTTCTTGTAGAGAAAATATTTATATGTAACCATTATTTATGTAATCTCTTTTATTTCCACGGATTTATTTTTGGTTTGGTTGGTTTTAACCTTAGCACTAGGTATAAGAAAGGTGAAGGAATCAGACTTATGCTAAGTGTGGTAGTAAGACTCATTATCTTTTATAATTAACGCTTCCACAAAATAAAATTTTGAAGCACTAAAAATTGGGGTGTTATATGTTATTGAATTGCTTGTTATTAAATCTTTAATAACAGTTCATAACCATCATAAAAATATACAAAAAAAAACACAAATATTGGGATAAACTTGGTATTTAATAACAATTTATAAGTCACAAATGTTGTTGGAAACAACATTTTAATAATGGTTAATTCAAAAACCATTGTTAACATGTCAACCAATTAGGGTTTTGATCATTGATTATACATTTATTAAACCCTAATATATATTAAATAAGCATAAAATGCATCTTTTAATAACACGTGGTCGATTTAGGGTTTTAATCATTTATTACGCATTTATAAAACCCTAATTGAGATTAAATGCCAACTTTTGATAACAGTTTTTTTAGGTTAACCATTATTGAAAATGCTTTTAATAATGGTTCTTACTTTTAGTTGAGATTAAATGCCAACTTTTAATAACTATTTTTAAGGATAATTGTTATTAAAAATGGTTTTAAAAATGGTTCTTACATAAAACCATTATTAAAACATCTATACTAACGGTTTAAGTAAGAACCGTTATTAAAGCTTGACATTTTTTTTATTCTTGCTGTTTTGTTCTAGGCCACATACACAGTTGTTTATTCAAATATTTACCAAATTTGCAATGTAAAACAACATTAATTCATATATACTTGCATGTCTTCCTCCTAAATGATACTACATATTTGTAATCAATCTCTAATTGGTATGTCTCAATACATTGGATATACCTAGGAATCAAAATTAGCAGGCATACCACAACTTGGTAGTTTTACACTCCAAAGTCAAAAGGTCATAGATCATAACTTAGATGACCAAAAGTCATAGATGAAATACAAACCTAAACATACATGTAGAATATAGTTCCCTAATATCGAATTTTTGAGTACATGTGCTTGGCCCATTGATCTCTAACTTCAATAATTTCATCATCATTATATTTCTAGCCTCGTGTATAACAACCTGTGAAAAACTACAAATTCAGAAGTTCTGATTATTCAGTTATTACTTAGGTCAAGTGAAAAATATATATGTCATGATCCATTAATGGAAAAATATTGAAAAACAAACATACATGGCTTGGATCTATGTTGACTGATCTTTTTTGGACTATCAAATCCATTGCTTTACATACATAGTATCAACAATCATCGTTATTTTGCTGTTGTGGACACTGTCAAATGATTTCACTTAGCTCTATAACTATTAGATATTAATTTGATTTAAAACAAAATATAAAAAGGTTGTTTTCCTACTTACCATTACAGGTTCATATTTAAGACTGTTTGGGTCTAGGATACTATTTCCGCCTCTCCTCTAATACGCCATCCAGAGTGCCCTAATAAATAGAGTTGGATACACAATATTATAAGTATATATATCTAAAATAATTAAAGTATAATATATGTATAAATAAGCTAATGAAGAAAGAAGCAAGAAGTAAGAAGTATACTAACATGTCAATAAATTAGTTTCCACCATGACGAGCAACGTCAAAAGGCACGTCATAGAATCAAAAGGAATCAAACACATAGACTTTATTAAGATCAGGTCAGATGGCATACAAAATCCAATGTTCATTTTCCAGGTGAGGAATAAGATACATCTTGACAAAATGAGATCCGCTAAATAGTTTATGTGCCTACCCTCTCTTATTGTAGTAGAGTCAGCTATATAGTATAGGCATATAAACACATTAGAGGACAACATTCCCTCTACTGCAACACGACTAGCTACCAACCTATGGACAACAATAACAATGCATATTTGTTAAAAATTGGTAACTCATATAAGAGGTCATATAAATTCTAATGCAACATGAAGTACTAAAATCTGAAATATGAAATAATACTTACGTGACATAGATGGAAACACTCGTGGTTGACATCTATTCCCGATTATAATGTCACTTATGTTAACCGCTCATACCATATAAGTAGCCTCGTCCCTCCTAATATACTCAAGATGACCATCAATGAAAATATAATTGTCACTGAGGTAGTTTTGGGCATAGAAATATAATAAAGGTAGTACTGGTGGAGGTTAGCTCTTCTCTAAAGATGGAATCTAATTTAGATCTCTTTCCTTTAGCAATGCCCTCTTTTGTGTTGCTTATTTTGCTAGTACCTCTCTTCGTTTTACTCCTAGGAGCATTCTTCTTTTTTGATTCCTTAATTCATTATAATAAACAAAATATGTATTGAGCATATATATATATGAAAAAGGTATAAATAATTTAAGTAATAAATAAGGTCTAATAATGATGTTGAATGCCATAACCTCTATAGTAGTGAGATGTATCTGATCTGCAGGCCAAGGCACAAAGCTTCCATGAGCTTCTAGCACTATGGCTACCTCATCTCCTTATTTATAACAAGGAAAGAGCGCACTACCAATGATTGGAGTGTCAATACTCATTGGCCTTGTATTTAGGGCCAAGTTATACCCATGGACTATTTGTGTTTGGGTATTATGACTTATGCGTACCCTTCCTTTCGCCAAAAGAGTTGAAAGGTCATTCGCTAACAAGTCACGTCATGCAAACACTGAAATAAAATATTACACATTCTTAATTATTTATAACATCGAATACATATAATAACAATTTATAGTTTGTAACACTTACCTCAAGAAGAGAAGAAAGACCTGCATCAGCTTTGCAATTATCTCTAATGCTATTTATATTTTTTTGGGTAATTAATAGTGAACTTTCATTAATACCAAACAACGTTATGTACATCAAAGATAGCTAATAAGCAAAACATCTCAAGGAAAACTATGAAAATATTGCATAAAACTCCTATACCCCTCTTTCTTTTCATACAAGTGCAATCTAATAAAGAGTCTCCTAATAATATCCTTCATTATATTTCTTGGATGCTGGGAATACCCTTTGAAGATAGAGGTATTCCTGCAATGACAAATACTATATATCACAACACCAAAAACTACCTTTAAAATTTATGCCCTACCATCTTGACACTTTGTAACATGTATCATGTGCTGGATCCAGGTATCCCAACTAGTCCTTTGGCAATTCATCCTTAACTAATCAAAAACCAGCTTCCAAGAAGTTTTAGCAAACTCACAATGCACAAAGAGATGGTCTATAGATTCAATTTCTTGAGCACAAATCCCACATTCTGTGGGAACTTGAATATTCCATCTACTCAATTTGTCTCTAGTAAGTAAAACTCTATGGCAAGCAAGCCAAGTAGTAAATGAACAACGAGGCATACCAGCATGTTTCCATACAAGAGAGTACCATTCTTTCTTCATCTCTCGATGTCTTAGTGCTTCATATGCTTTATGGATCTTATAATCAATGATCCCATGCTGTCCGTTAATAATCTATTGTAATAAAGTTGGTATAATCTTCATGATTCCTTTAAACAACCAGGAATGATAAGGATGAATAATAACAGTAGAGATGTCACTATTTTTGATATATACACCAAGCACCCATCTAATCCAAAGACTCTGTTTATTATGCACAATCTGCCAGACCCATCTTCCCAAGGCATTTTGGTTCCAAGCACTAAGATCAACAAAACCAAGGTCACCTTCCTTCTTTAGTAGATACACTATCTTCCATGCCACCATATAGATTTATGACCCTCTATAGAGTCTGTCCAAAGAAATCTTTTACAAATCTACTCAATATGGGAGATGACAACTACATGAATAGGTAGAATTTGTGCCTAGAATCTTGTAATCCCTTGCAGCACTAAAGCAATCAACTAGAATCTCCCTACATAGCTAAGATATCTACACGTCCAATTTCTTATTTTTGCAAGGAGTTTATCAGTATGAGCCTGATAAGGATGGATCCCCATATAAGCTATATCCTAAGTATTTGAATGGAAAAGAACCTTTAGGGCATGAAAAAATTCCAAGAATATCATCCTTCACCCAACCATGAACTCCAACACAAAAAAGAGAACTCTTGTTAGGATTAAAAATCAAACCAAAATAGTTTGAGAAGTGGGTAAGAGCCTTTTTAAGAAGCTTTGCAGAACCTATATCTCCTTTACAAAAAAGAAGAAGGTCATCGGCAAAGCTTAAATTAATGAGCTTCATCTTTCTGCAACTTGGGTGACCCTGGAAATTAGGACACTGCCAAAGCCCTCTCAATCTTTTAGGTAGATATTCCATAAAAACAACAAAAAGGTAGGGAGAGATTGGGTCACTTTGCCTTAGCCCCCTTCTACTTAGGAAAGGTTTGGTGAGTACTCCATTTATATTAATTGAGATTCTTACAGTAGAAATGCATTGAATAATCATATCAATAAAAGTCCAAGGGAAATTTAGAGCCTCTAAAACCTATTTAATAAAGCTCCACATGACATAATCATAGGCTTTTTGAAGATCCACTTGCAAAAGAATTCTAGGGCTGATATTTTTCCTTGTGTAATGCTTCACAATCTCAACAACCATCAGAATATTATCATATAGCATATGACCTTTTACAAATGCTACCTGAGATGGATCAATAATTTTAGCCAAAACCCCCTGCATTCTGTTGGCTAGGACTTTAGAAAATATTTTATGTAGGACATTGCAACATGCAATTGGTCTAAAAACTTTAACTTTATTTGCACCTAGGATCATGGGAATCAATGTTATGGAAGTATTATTGATCTACTTTACAAATTCCTTATCTACGAAAATTCTTAGCCAACATCCACTATATCCTCTCCCATGATGTCCCAAGCCTTCTTGTTGAAATAAGAATTAAACCTATCTGGTCCTGGAACCTTAGAATATCCCTTACAGAAGAAAGCCTATTTGATTTCTGAATTTGATGGAACATACATGAGAGAAGAAGCAGAACTATGCGAGAGCAAAAGGCCTTTATTGAAAACTTCTGAAATGCCCTGAAAATTTCTAATTTTAAATAGTATATTTAAATGAGGTTTTATTATAAAATTTAATTAAGTATATTAATTTATTTAAAATAAAAGGAAATTAATTGGGGAAAATCAAGAATAAATTTATAAGTATTTTAATTAGGAGGAAATTGGGTATCTTAACTAATTAAAGATTTTAGTTTGGAATTTTATTTAAATAAATTATTTTATTCAATATAAGAAGGAGAAAATAGTTTCAAATTAATTTTAATTTTATAAATAAATTAATGGAAGAAAATTAGGGTGTTTTGCTAATTAAAATAGAATTTATGGAAAACCTTTTAAAAATCCTAATTTAGCCTAAAAAGGGATTTAAATATTATTTTATTTAAATATTATTATTTTTAAATATTCTAAATATTCAGATTAATTTAATTAGCCCTAATCTAATTTTTTTCTCCTTTCCTTTTTCCCTTTTTCTTTTTCTTTCTTCCTTTTTCCTTACCTTTTTCTTTCTTTTTCTCCTTTTTCTTTTTCCCCTTCTTTTCCTCGATTGGGCCTGGTGCGGCCCAATTCTTCTTTTCTTCTCTTCTTCCTTCTTCGGCCCAGCCCGCGCGACGTCCTTCGTCTGACTCCGCCATGCCGCGTTTTGGATTTGTTTCCACCGAAACGCGTCGTTCGATTTAATGAAACCTTCGACCAGCGCCCGACCGGCCCGGTTCTTCCTTTTTCTTTTCTTTTCCGGCCGACCTGACCGTCCCCTCTCTTCTTCCTTCTTCCTCCTTCCTCCTCCGTCGATGCTGCTGCACCTTTCGACCTCGTCATTGGCTTCTCCGGCTACGGTGATTAATACCAGCCGTTTACTGTCTCACTGTCTTCCTATTAACTCCAGAAATAAATTGGAATAATTATTCGACGTTATATCTCGCCCGTTTCCTCTCCCCAATGTCGCGAACCTTCGAACCAACCCAAACATTGGTCGACCGTTTTCCGCCGCCGGCTGCCCAAATTCTCGCACCCCATAACTTCCTACCGACCCCCAAAACCCTACTATACCATCTAAAATCTATAAATAGCTGGATTGTAGGAGTTGTGGAAGATTTTTCTTCCCTGAAACCCTCGGTGAGAGCTGCCATCGTCGAGACTTTAGACGTAGATTCCTCCGCCAATGGCCAACTTCAGCGCGACCGAATCATTCCATTTTCTTCCCTGAAACTCCCTCTAGTTGACAAAACTATTTTCACCTCTCGATTCTTCTTGTACGAGCATCAATAACCATGCAAAGTTGGCTGCTCGTTTCGCCAGAATTTTGACCCCGAAACCTTAAACCACCGTTCGCCGCCGTGCGCCGCCACCTTTGGCTGCACCACCACCATCATTTTGTCCCTCTCCTCCTGGGAAACCATAAACACCTCTTATATCACCTCAATTCTTCCTATCTTTTTCCCAACACCCATCTTTCTTTCTTTTCTTCTATTTTTCCGGCCACCGCCGCCGCTGCCGTGAACCACCGCCGGTGCCGCCTATTCCCACCAGCCTAAGGTTGAACCCTAGACCCTCTCAACCATTTTTCATATTATTATAAGCCTTGATTTAAATTATTTCAATCATGTGCATATAAATACCTTATTATTATTCTTAATATTTATATTCTTAATATGTTTTATTATTATTATTAGTAGTATTATTGTTTTATTATTATTTATGTTGAGGGCTGAAGCCCAATTGCATTTTAATTAAGTTTTATTATTTTTCCCCTTATTATTCCTATTATCACTATTATTAATATTAATATGATATAAGTATAATTATTATTATTATTATTATTATTTTATATTTCGAATTTCTATTATTCTTATTCCATTATTATTAATGAAGATATTTTACCGTTATTATTGTTAGTAATTTTATTATTGTTATTGCTATTGTTATTATTATGATTATTATTATTATTATTATAATTATTGTCATTATTATTTATATTCTCATTGATATTAGTTTTATTATCTTTGATATTATTATATTAGTATCATTATTATTATTAGGGTAAAGTCTTTAACCCTATATTAAAAAGGTTTATAATATCTCTATTATTTTTATATCTTTAGCAAAGTTAGAATTTTGTTAAGGTTATTTTATTAGTATGTTATTATTCGGTCAAAGCCTAAGGAGGTGTAGGATCGTGCTCCAAGACCGGTGTCGTTTTAGATAAACGTTTACTAAGGCCATTGTGTGCTTATATGAATTATGTGATTTATATGCTATGCATTCTATGTTTATGATTATTAATTATGCCGTATATGATATGACGTGGAGTTGAAGTATGTTTTCGTATGGCATGTGTATTATTTGTATGACCCTGTAAGACATGCATGTGAGGATGCTGATATGATTTTATGTGGGAGAAAGGATGAAAAAGGAGGACGGGGAAAGAAGTTGACTAAGGGAAGTGAGTTGACCTAATTTTATGAATTTATAAGGAATAATCTAATGTATGGTTTTATTTGGAAGAATGTACTTTATGATGTTATATGGGAGAATCTAATTTATTATTTGTTTGGGAGAATCTAATTTATGATTTGTCTGGTGAAATCCAATTTATGGTTTTATATGGGGAAGTTTAATTTATGGTTTGGTATGATTTTATGTGAGAGAATTTAATCTATGGTTTGTATGGAAGAATTTAATTTATGGTTTTGATTGGGAGAATCTAATTTATGGTTTTGCGTGGAAGGATCTAATGTAAGGTTTTATATGGATGAATCTCTCATTTGATATGGTTTGAACTTAGGGTTTGGTAAGGATGGATACTTAGTTTGGTATGGATGAATCTTTGGGTTTTATATGGTTTGAATCTAGGGTTTGGTATGAATGAATCTTTGGGTTATGTGGATTGAATTTAGGGTTTTGTATGATGAGATTTTGGGTTTTGCATAATGGTTAATGGTTGTATGGTGTTATTAGGGTTTGCATGGAAGTTAATAATTGCATGGGATGTGTAAAGTTTTTATGAGAGTGAAGTTTACGTATGGAACGCTGATTTGGGATTTGAGGAAAGTAATGTAAGTGTTGTTTGGGTGATTGAACATTTGAATGGAAAATAGTGCGTGGAGCATTATATGGGTACGTAGGAAACCGAGCTAGGGTTCGTGTGGATAATTAGGGTTTGGTGCAACTGCTTAGGGTTTTTTGCAGTATCAGGTGCTTTTGGTGATTAAAGTGGAGTCATAAGGATGGAATTTATGAGTTACAATGTGTGAAGTGTTAAAGGAGTGATTCATGCATTTCTAGGGTGAAAGCCGTTGAATAAGATACTTAAGACACTAATTATTTATAGTGGAAGATCGTTGAGACGGGACCAACCAATCCACCGGTTCGGAATAGTGGTTAGGGTTCTTACCCTATGTGCAACCGATCTACCGGTAATAATAGTGGTTAGGGTGTTTACCCTATGTGTGACCGATCCACCGGCTATAATAGTGGTTAGGGCATGATGTCCTATGCATAACCGATCCACCGGTTATAATAGTGGGGGTTCCTGAGCTCAACAACCGCAAACCAGAGTTTTGCTAAAATGCCTAAAAGATACTAATCACTTACAGTGGAACACCATGCGTGCCGGAGCCAACCGATCCACCGGTTAGGAATAGTGGTTAGGACGCGTAGTCCTATGTGTTTCCGATCCACCGGCTATAGTAGTGGTTAGGGTATGATACCCTATGTGCCTCCGATCCACCGGCTATAATAGTGGGGGCTTCCGTACTCGCATGGATTTGATATAAAGCTTGGTATGTATCGACTTCCGATAAAATATTAAGTAAATAATTAATCTGGATTATAATTGGGCCTTTACGTATGTACCCGAATGATTATTCGTTGTTATGATATCATGATCGGCTTTATGATCTTTTATTCTGCATGGAATATGTGCTTATGTGTTGGCCTTAGTGCTCGGTTACCTTACTTAGTACGTAGCGTATTGATCACCCTTTTCATGGGTGCTGCTCATTCCCACGAGTAGTATGCCCTTCTGGTTTGTGCAGGTGGGCAAGACATCAGTCGGGGCTGAGTGTTGAGCATGTTTGGCTCGAAGTTCGAGAGTGTTGTGGCCGTATTCATTCTTTACGCGCTTTCATTCCTTTTGTTATTTCTTTGGTATAGTATTTACCATTTTCTGATTCAGTACTCGATTGAGTATTTTAATGAACCTTTTATCGGTTGTAAGTTTAATTCTCTTTTGGAAATGAATTACATTTCTTGATGCGTACTCTGATTTGGTTTTACAACCGTTTAATGATTATTTGAAGTTTAGTTTGTATTAATTTTGTAATTGATTGTTGATCTTTTCTTTAGCCTTAGCACTTGGTACTGGAACGGTCGGAGAGAACTGGTCTGGTACTAAGTGTGGCGGTAACATCCAAAGATTTCACAGGTTTTAAGTGATTTTATTTTAATTGCTTCTGCTTTAAAAAAAAAAATTAGTGAATTTTGGGGTGTTACAACTTCTCTATTGATCCCCTGAAGGGAACTGGATGCACTATCAATTAACCTTTTGTAGAACTTCACAATTTCCTCTTGGATATCATGATCACTTGTAAGGTCCTGATTAGATTCACTAATCAGTTTGTGGATTTTATTCCTACTGTTTCTCATTTGGACATTGGCATAAACATAATTTGTGTTTTGGTCTCCCAACTGGACATGCTGGATATGGGCTTTATCTTTGAAATAATGCTCCTTTTCACTTTCTCTTCTATGCCATTCCATACCTTTCTCCCTTTCTTTATTTATAAGCTTATTGTTCAAAGGGTCAAGCATTGTGTGTTTCTTATATTCTTACAGGCAAGCCAAGCTTGATGAGCCTTAGTATAGACATGCCCATTATACTTATTAAGTTATCTAAACCACTGCTTAAGAAGCTTTAGTTTAGAAACCCCCTTGTAAGTGTAGCTACCTCTAATGAGTGTACCCCAAATATCCGTAACAATTGGCATGAAATCATCTCTCTCAGCTTAAAAATTAATAAATTTGAAAGGTTTCACCTAATAGGATGATGGGTGCAAAGCTTCAAGACAAGAGGGTTGTGATCTAAAGCTGGATTATGAATACTGTCCACATACCCCTCCAGAAAGGAATCCGGCCATAGGTCATTTCCTAGTATTCTGTCCAATTTGCAATAAGTTCTCTAATCAGGACTTTATTGATTACACAAAGTGAAAAGATTACTATTAAACTGAATATCAACCAGACCACATCCATGTAGGCAGTTAGCAAACTCATCAACATCACCTATAACTAGTTTTCCCTCTATTTTCTCTCCAGCCTTGCACACCACATTAAAATCACTAAGCATAATCCATGGTGAGGTGACTTGGTGACCAATATTCATTACCTAGTCATAAAGAGCTTGTCTCTGTCGACCTGTATTATATGCATAAATCACAGTCATATAAAACTCAGATTTCAGAGACTTATTATTAATAAAATATTGAATTCCCTACTCCATGGCCTCCACTAAAGCAATGTGATAAACATGATCATCCCACATAATCCACACATGGCCATTCCTATGATAGGAATAGTCACGAATCTAATTCCACTATAATCCAAGATTTATCCCAATTAACTCAGCTTTATCTTGCTTCACTCAGGTTTCCACACACCTAAAATACCAAGAGCATGATTCAACACAAGGTTTCTCACCTCCTTATGTTTTCGGGTTTTATTTAACCCTCTAGTATTCTGGGAAGCAATATTCATATAGCCTTGGGTATGGAGCCCAAGCCTCCTCCCCTATCCACATCACCTAATATTAGCTCATATCTCTATCAAACTGAATTAATCTAGTAGGAGCCAAGGGTGAAGAATGAATAGGATAAACCCAAGTCTTCTCTTTGCCTTTTCAAGCTAACACACTAGGTATTTGGATAATAATAGATTGATGATCTTTATTTGCAGCCCCACCCTATGTAATAGGGGTGTGAACCAGATCCTCTCTTATGGTTATCACCTCTTTTTTTGGAACAGATGGTATACTCTAAGACAATATACTTCCTGCATGATGAAGTTATTCTTTTTTCCTAATCATATTAGGATCATCAAGTAGGTCTTTATGTAAAGGTTCAGAATTCTGTTAATCCTTTTTTACCCAAACCTATTTAAAAGTCTTAGCATGAGGTTTTAATCTGCAAGAATGACTATAATGTCCCATTACATCACAATGAGAGCAAAAAGGTGGTTTCCATTCAAATGCTACCCTTTAAAGCCATGTTGTCCCATCACGCATAATAAGATCCACTGTCTTAGGAATAGACTTACTCACATTAACTTCAACCAGCAGTCTTAGATAGGAAATCGTTTCCCTATTTACAGTAATGGCATCAATAAAAATAGGTTTCCCTATAAGACTACCAATCCAACCCAGAGAATTCACAGCCTGCAAATGAAGAGGTAATCCAAGTAAGGTGATCCATAATGGCATAACATGCCAATCTACTTTAGACATTTACACATTAGGACTCCATTTTCTTAACATCAAAGGTCGAATACCAAATGTCGAATATGGTCGAGCAAGAACATTCTACAGAGCATCCATATTCTGAAATCGAAAAAGAAAATATCCAAATTCATAGCTCTACACCTTAAGAGTTTTTACCAGTGATGACCATTGTTTGGATACAAGTTGTAGCGTTTGAGAATGTGAAGGAGTTGGACTTGCCACAAAGCTAATTAAAGTATATTGCCAATGCTTTTCCTCTTCTTTCAAATCACTTTCATTCATTTATGCTTTTGATACCCCATCAATGATCATAGGTGCTATATACTATAAAGCAGTCCCCAATTCAGGTCGACAATTTAACAAAATAGTGACGCCAACTTTGTTTTCTCTCTGGATCATTAGTCACATTTGATTCAGTCTTATCCATTTTATTCAATTCGTCCTTCTGTCTAGGCATACTATCCATGTCAATTAAGGGATTCACACAAATAGGATTCACTATCTGAAAGCATTCTATCCTCCTATGTTCTTTAGAGCCCTCAATAGAATCAACTATAGGTTCTTGTTTCTTCACATCAGAATCCCTAATCAGCAAATCCTCAGCCACCATTATCATATTAGCCATCTGCACACCACTATCATTTACCTTTTCATTTAACGGAGAACAGATTAAAGAAGAAGAATCGACTAAGTTGTTGTGCTTTGATTTCGGTTGCTTCTTCCTAGCCATGGCCAGTAATGTTCTCTTTGAAACAATCAAGGGAGGAAGACCTATGCCTCGCGTTCTTTCTCCATTCCTCTATGCTGCCCAAGTTGATGTAATGTTGCTATTTATATTAGGTATTTGAATCTAATCATGGTAAACTAAATTGAATGGCTTATACCCTTGAGATGTGATAAATGACAACTCTTCCTCCATTGTTGCCATCCATTAAAATGCCATATTTGCTTTCTGGGTGAGGATGGCTACTTGCTCATTAGTGCTATGAAAAACATGAGATTGATCACACATGATGGTTCTTGTAACACCTAATCCAAAACACCTATGTCTTCTGGGGTGTTCTATAATTCCTGTAGACTGGGACATAATATTATATTGGTCCACCCCCTCCATAGAATCTCGCATTTAAAGTTCCTGTTGTAATGTATGCAATATATTTAAATTTTTCTTATACGAATAAGCATAATACAATAGTTTTATAAAAGAAAACTATGTAGGGTTTTGGGTATCTATAAACTTACAATATTTTTAGCGGCAACATCTACATCTTCATTAAAATATCCATCTTTTGTTGCTCTAGCCTTCTTCCATATTGTACTAATATTGCTAGATGAGGTATATGGATCCAAGTCCTGTACTATGATCTGTAAATCAAACATTAATCTTATATTAAGAATATTATTATAACATTAGACTTTTACATGTAAATAGATAAATCAAAATCTCATACTAACTCCTCTTCAAGGCCTACATAGCCTTTACGAGCCACATTATGCTGATATTTAATCTGCTTTGCAATGTATTTATTTTTTGCACTTTTTTCCTATGTTACAAGCCAAAATATAAGCACATATTTATTTGAATATCAAAAATTTTAATTTTTACCTAATAAATACCTTAAAATCCTTCAAAAGATGATATATAATAAAGTAGTTCCAACTTTCTTGATCAATTAAACCATTTTTTTTGGGTGGGTTCTATCCTAGAGCGATCCCTCTATCTATACATTTTTCCACTAGCTGAGTATGCCCTAAATGTTTTTAGAGTCTCACCACATTGTCTAAGAAGCCATTTCTTCATAGTCTTTAGATCATTATATGCTCTCTACAAAATAAGACATATAGCTTTATACCGATGTTAATATATTAAAATTAATAAAATTTGACATATAAAAATGATTAAGTATAATAGCATATTTACCATGACTTCCTGCCAAATATGCTCCTCATGACCATTTGGAATCTACTTCTAAATATTATAAGAGATAGGAACACGACTACGCGTGATGAGTGAAATGTACAATAGAAATATGTCTACGTAAGGGCCAATGGGAAGATTGTAAATATTCCATCTCAACTCGACTTGTTCTCCTCTTTTCTACATGTCCGTGATGATTCTCATAGTAGTAGGTCCTCTCTTCCCTTCTTCATCACTACTGTGCCTATCAAATTTTATGTTAGCCATATCACTACTATCCCTTCTTTAGCCACACTTGCTGACTCGTCAATCGGATTGGTAACTGCCTTTCTTTTTGGAAGCCATTGAACACTTTCCTTTGCATACGATAATGATGATTCTTCAGTAAAAATCTATGATTCCTAAGGTAGATTGTCTTTCGGCTATGTGTTAGCAGCAAAACTGAAGTCTTCTCCTTATATATTGTGCATGCATTCCGGCCTTTCACTTTATAACTTGATAAGTTGCAGAACGCCGAAAAGTCATTTATAGTATAGAATAACATTGGTCTCAAAGTGAGATATTCTTTTGTGTATGCATCAAATACTTCAAAGCCCAAGTCCCACAAGAACATCAAATCATCAATTAAGGTGCCAAATATATATCAATATCATTCCCCGGTTGGTTTGGCCTAAAAAATGAGTAAGGATAGCATCATATACTTGTATTTCATATAGAGCCACAGAGGTAGATTGTATATAACCAAAACCACTTGCCATATACTATAGGTGTCTTGGTTATGTGGCTTCATTCCATCCGTAGAAAATGCGAGGCGCATGTTTCTTGCTACTTTACAAAATTCAAGGAACAAGCCATTAATCGTTATCCATTATGAAGAGTCAGATGGATGTCTAAGAAGCCCGTCATCTATCTTCTCATTAGCATGCCATATTAAGTTATTGGCATTTTAAGATCATTAAACATCCACCTGAATCTTGGTATTATACGAAAATACTATAACACCTTAGCTGGCTTTGCATTCAGGATTAGGATAAATATCCAAAGACCCATTCTTATTGTGAAATAAAATATAATCATTAATGTATGCATATATCTCCTCATAACTCATACCCATAGTGGAAAGAATCTTCTTCACTTTATTGTACGATCGAGTAGAATGTTTTTATTAGGAAGCATATCCTTTACAAGTGTTAATAATTCTATGAAGCTTTTATCACTCCATCTACTACATGCTTTTAAGTTTTATAATCTTAATATAGCGAATAATTAAGTAAACGTCTTACAATCACCATACAAAGGTTTCTCTGAATCATTTAATAACTTCTCGAATATTTTTGGATAATCCTAAATGCTTTCCTTAGCCTTTTTAGTCATCTCCTCTCACGAATGTCCCTCATAGTTCTTAAATTATGATCCACTACTTTCCCTCCTAACTACTTCACTATCATATTTAGAATCTGTCTCACCATGCCCTATCCATCAAGTGTAACTCGTATCAATTCCATATACAAACAAATTATCTCTCAAATCATTAGTGTTAACACACTCAATATAAGAACAGTTCAAACTAGGATAGACTATTATACTGCAGTCCTGAGCAGGTTGAACTGCAAAATTGATAAAAAAAACTCCACTCTTTCCACTACTACGGAAACAGGAATTAATAACGGCACATTAGTAACGGTGGTTCGAAAACCGTCGTCAAATCCGTGAAAATTAATGCGCGGGAATTTTTAATAACGGTTTTACGTAATAACCGTTATTAAAAGTGCAACGTAAAATTTTGCACGGGAATTTTCATAACGGTTGACGTAAAACCGTTATTAAAAATTGATTTAATAACGGTTCAAACAAGAACCGTTGTTAAAATTTCCAAAGTTTTAATAACGGTTTCTTTTAAAACCGTTATTAAATCTTGTTTTGATAACGGTTCTTGTAAGAACCGTTATTAAATCGTGTTTTAATAATGGTTCTTACAGGAACCGTTATTAATATCTCCTTTTATTTTGTTCTCTTTTGTTTCGTGCCAAAAATTTCACACTCTGCCGCTTCCCTCTCGTACTCTCTTTCTATTGCGAACCCTTGCACCACCGCTCCGGCTCCTCTGAATTAAGGGAAACCGTCGCACCGCCATCTCTCCACCACCCCTCTGCCATTCTTGCGAACGTAGCCAGCATTTGTACCTTCGTCGTTGCCGTTCTCAACTTGTACGCCGTCGCTCCCTTTATGTATGTGTTGTTCTTCCTTCAATATTGCTTAATTTGTCTCTCTACTGATATGTATATATATATATATAAATGCATGCATGTTGTACCGAAGATGTTGTGTTTGATGTGTTGTTCGAAAATCTGTCGTTCGATGTGTTGGTGAAAAAATTTGCTATGGCCTTTTTGATTGTGGCCGGCCGAGACCTTAATATATATGTATATATATATATATATATATATATATATATATAAATGTGTTTATAATCTATTTTATAAAAATATGTATTATTATTTTACGAGAATCCACAAGCCTAAAATATATATTATTATCATAAGATATGTACGTTCTAAGTATAAAATTAAGGTGTATATATTTTTTTAGCACTCACATTATTATATATGCAGATGATCATGTGTATTTATATGCTTTTTCTAATATATATTTTGTAAGACGTGTATGTTTGTTTTTCCGTAAAATGTGTGTTTATATGTGTTCTATTATATGTATATATATTTATAATATATTCATATATAAGATGTGTATATATAATCTTAAATAATTGTGGTTAGGGTTAGGGTTAGCTATAGGTTTAGGATCATTATCTTATGAGGTTTAGTGTTATTTTTTATTATAATTTATTAGGGTTAATTATTGTTAGGGTTAGTGGGAGGGGGGAGGGTTAGGGTTTATCGTTTATTATATTAAATATAAACTAGGGCTATAAGGAAAAATCCTAAGGATAAGGGTATTGCATGTGCCTGGGGAAAAGTTGAGGAGGTTGGTTGGGCATCGGTGTTGTGATCGATAAAAATTAAATAGAGATGAATAATTGTGTATAATAATAATAATAATAATAATAATAATCATCATCATCATCATCATCATCATATAAGATTTATTAGAGTGTACTATATATATATATATATTATCTTATTAATATCTACTTGATTTTACTATGCGTAGCTTGAATGATTTGATGATAGTTTGATGTTTAGCCAGTTTGTTAAATATATAACTAAAGATTATGTCCTTATTTTAAATAGTTTGATGTTGTTAGGTTTACATAGTTGGTTATGATCTGGTAGAATATATTTATGATTTGTCTAGCTAGTTGAAGATCACTTTATATATTCTGTAATTTAGATCCTTTTAATTTCGAGAACAACCTTGATGATACGATTTAGTGGTTCTCATTTGTAGGTAGTGATCAGATGACATACCCTCCACTGTATTTTCATATGGCGCCACATAGAGATGTACGGAGTCATGTGATATGGTTATATAATGAGCTATGTCATTTGTACGTGAGTGGCTCATCCTATCACCCCTTCCATTTCAGATCTTATCACCTTCTGTTGACCCTGCCTCAGATAGAGCCATGGGCATCGGCTACGTCTACTTTTTTGCAGTGGTTTGTCTACCACAGTGATGCACCACACCCGAGATTTATTGAGGGTGAGATGTTTGCTAGAGAGTATGATAGGATATCGAGAGAACTGATGGTCATCGATGACGAGTGGAGGTATCGTCATAGCTTGCCTCGGAGTATCCACCTCAGTTACCCTAGAGTATCCGTGAGTAGACTCTCAATTGATGATGTCAGGGATCAAATGATATATCGTGATGAGTGGACTTTTAGAGTTATAGTTTTTAGTCGGGCTCGACGAGGCTATCGGGGGATTTAGTTTTAGATATGAGTTTTCGTTTTTTAGGCATTTGAGTTGTAGCAACATTTTGATGTATATAGTGCTGCTATTGCTTAAATCTTGTAGTATGCATATCTTTTGTAAATTGAACTATTAATTGTATAATATTTTGCTACGTTTGTATGTATGCAAATATATATATAATGAACTCTTTGTAAGTATGAGGAGTTTCATTGATCAGCATTAATATAATTTTGGAAACTTGTTAGCATGATTCGTATA
The DNA here is from genome assembly GCA_030549775.1 of Tamarix chinensis. Lineage (NCBI taxonomy): Eukaryota > Viridiplantae > Streptophyta > Magnoliopsida > Caryophyllales > Tamaricaceae > Tamarix > Tamarix chinensis. The sequence continues at coordinate 61,657,929 of CM060181.1, forward strand.
ATTTTGAAAATTATTATACTTACACTACAACAAACTGGCACATTAACGACCAATTTAGCGTCCAATTTTTTTTTTGGTCGTTATTGACATATTATTAACGACCACCATTAAAAGTCGTTGTTATTGGTATATCTATTACGACTAATATAATTTTTGGTCGTTAATCATTAATTTATTGGTCGTTAAAATTATTTAAGTCTCATATATATATATATATTTTAAAATTTTTAAAATCCAAAAAAAAAATATGATGAAAAAAAAAACACTTAAACCCCCTCAAATCCTCAAAATTTTATAAAAAAAAAAACAACCCAAAATCCCGCCCGAGCGCCCCAGCCCTGCCTTATTTTCGGTTTCCCTGTGGAGCTTCGACCAAACAGCTCCTGGCTCCTGCCTTACCCCTGACCCCTTGCCCCTGCCGCACCACCACACCTGCCAAACACTTCCTGCTCTGCATCTTCGACCCACGCCGCACCACCACTCCAGCCACCGCTGCTCGAGCACACCACCAGCCCTCCTCTCGTCGCCGTCATCCTCCAGCGCAGCAGCAGCGAGCATCAGCATCAGCAGCAGCCGCCAGCAACGCACGAAGGCAGCAGCGGTGCGGCACCACCCGTCAACCTCCGGCGCCGCTCGGCACTGTCGAGTGGTCTTTGGCCACCGGCGAAGCTCCAACACCCCTCATCCTCTCCGATTTCACAGCAATCGTTTGGTATAAATACCCAAACCCTAACTTCAGTTTTGATTAATTTTGAATGAATTAACTTATAATAAGATAAATTAGTTGTTTAATTATATATAGATGTGCTGTATGAGTGATTTGGAATGGTTAATTGTATTAGTTGTAGTTGATTTGTAAAAATTGAATTTGTGACCCGGTTATATCCGGATTTATCGGTTTTATCCGATTAAGCTATTTTAGATAAATTGAATTTACAATATGCTTTAAAATATATCTAATTTTATTTTATAACTATCAATTTGAAAATTTTGTGCAAAATTAATCGAAATTGGATTCGTAGGTCAAAATTCTTGCGGATTTAAATTAGATTGTGTAATCAAGTTATTTTATTCAATTGTTTATATAATTTGCATTAGATTATGTTTAATTTCATTGTCGATCCGTCAATTTAAATATTTAGCAAAATTTGAGCGGATTTGTAGTCCGAGCTAAAAAACCCTAATTATGTTAAATTGGATCTTTTCTTTATTGTTTTAATCAATTGAGTATACAATGTATGTTATCTTGATTGCCATGGCATAAGAATATGAGTTGTGGGTGTGTACAACTTAATGTGGTGGTATTGTTTTGGTTGGTCCACATAATATGTTTTACATCAACTTAAAACACTATAGTGACATGGATGTAATGTTTAGTATAGATAATATGTGACTAAGTTTGGCGTAAGCTTAAAAAATTGTCATTATATGGATAATATATATTGTGTCAGTAGAAACAAAGTTATAATTTGATAAGTTAGTGTAAGCTAGAACCTAGTTTTGATAATGACTTTAATGGCATCTTAAAATAGTGTTGGTAACAATTTTTTAAGGTCTAAGTTTTTGGGTATACATATGATGAGGATGATATATGGAGGAATCAGTACAAATTAACTAAATTCGTAGGGGTGTATTAGGGATTTTACTACTATAAAGGGAATCCTTAAATCTTTTATTGTGATCTATGGATATTTTTTGCTTATGTGTCTTATAGTACGTATATATGAAAGCTTGATAAATACAATTATTAAGGTCATGAGATAGATATGTCTTCTTCAAATATGAAATGTTTTTAAGTGTATATAGATGTTATATCTTACTAAGTACCTTACTATACAGATGCATTTGTGGAGTTGTATTGACTTTGGCTTATTTGGTGGAGTAGTTAGTGATGTTTTTCAAGTTGTAAAATTTTTGTTGAAGCTTTTGATTGGGATAGTGATGATAGCCTAGGCTTGTTGAATTTTAATTTCCTTAACTACTTGCTCATTTATCTATGTTCTTTCTCTTCATTATATACAATTATATTCATCACTACCCTATCATTATCTTATTTATTAAAGGTTTTATTATTGTAAAATTTTGGATCTACTACACTTAGCCTTGCATGGGGCATTGAATTAGATGAATGATCACACCTCTCTTCATGTTTTATGCAGTAATGTCACCTCCATTCCCTTATTTTTCTTCCTTATGTATCATTAGAACAAAATTTTCAATTATGGGAAAAAGGTCTTGATGTGGTTTTATGAAAGTAAACGGAAGGTTGGATCGAAGATTGTATGAGAAACTATCACCCACGAATTAATGCAAAAGATACGAAGGTTGTATCTCATTTGGTACTACTTTCTCCCTGGCATGATCCATTCCCTTTAGGTTTTATGTTGTCTTCATAAATTATATAGCAATAGTCTTGGTGTATGATTACTCTATTTCTGTTTGCTATGCTGATTTGGTAAACCTGGAATTATTAGATGTTACGCCCGCCTCCACCCTAGGGCTGTTAACAGCCGGAAGAAGAAATGTGGACACAGCAATCAGGTTTGATTCTGCATCTTTGTTGTACTTGAGATATGTTGAGAATAAGTGCATGGGGTGTTTGAAATATATCTACTTGTTTTGTTGTTCTTTCTGTATATCCTGTCTTACATGTTTTTATCTTGGAAGTCTGAGCTACATGTACCAGGAGAAGAGTGTTTTTTTGATACTCTGCATATCTTTTCTAGCCAAAGTGGCTGTAGCTATATAAATCATTAGAAGTTAACTGGCCGGTCGTTGTGAACTTAGTCAGCAATCTTGCTTACCGAACTTCTCACATAGATAATTGTTCTTTTATTCTACTTTGTAGTATCTTGGCTAGTAAGGAATTTGGGAAGTTGGAGAGGAAATGTCATAAGAATTTAGTCATGTTAGATTTATTAATGTTTGTACTTACTGGTGGTGTATAATTTGTTATTGTTAGGCCTTTGTCATGTTTTTGAATTTTTTTTTAAAAAAAAACTGGAAGTTAAATGTAAGTGAATCATTTAAGAATGACACAAAATTATTCTAGTTCTATGGATTATGCAATATTGTTAACTATCTATTGGCTTGTAGTAATCTACTAAATGTATTCATACAAATTTATTGTGGATGAACTGGAATATAATATAGTAAGCACTTATGGTTACAAGTAGAGGAAAAAGGACAATGATGTAAACAATCATATTGTGCACGTGCAAGAAGAAAGGTTGAAATATTAGGGGATAAAAGAAGCTTGCGTATCTTAATCCTGTGATCTTTGTTTCAACCCTCTGTTAATTCTGACATTGTTATTCATCATCTTCTGGGGTACTGCAGGATGAGCGTTTCTTGATTACCAAGGATTTCTGGTTTCGTGGCTACTCCTATATCCTGTAAAGTTGGGTTCTTGAGCTGCTGGAAGTTCTTTTCTTGTTGTGGGTTCCCTTGCACCCCATGGTTGAGGATAGAGACTAAGGTAGAACAAAACAATAGAAGAATAGGGAAAGGGGGAGGGGCTAGGAGTTGCAGAGATACAGAGAGAGAGCCAATTGCAGTAGGAGTGGAAGAATTAGCTTAATCAGTCAATTCCCCAAATCTGATTTTTCTAAAAATTGGAAAGTATCTTTTCAAATTAATAAAACTAAAAAATTGGAAAGCTGGACATTATAGTAATATTTTTCTAAGTTAATATGCAGAATTTCTAATTTCTAATAACAATAATAACTAAATGTGATGCTATTTAAGGGTTGCTTGTGCCCCAACCAATTCACAGAACAGAATAGGTTGTTGGTATTTAAGGGTCTTTAGTTTTGTTGCTTGTGCCCCAACCAATTCACAGAACAGAATAGGTTGTTGGTATTTAAGGGTATTTAGTTTTGTTCTATATATAATCAAAATTAGCCAAAAAATAGGCAATATGGCACCATGTGCATGAAAATTGAAATACAGCGGGATTTGGTCCAATAAAAGTTTGACCAGGGTACAAAGAAAGAGAAAATGAGAAGTAAAGGAAAAATGAATAAAGGTAATGATAATGCATGATTTAGGTGGTTGTAGTAGAGCACAATTAATAAGTTCGGATGTTATTGAATCATATTTATTTCCATTTTCATTATTTTCCTTGTATTTGGAGATTTCATTCTATATATCTGATTTCATGAATTGCTGTCATTGTTTATTATTCGGCGTAATGTTTTTCTTTTATTTTGATATCATATGTCATTGTTTATTTGATACTTATATTAATTATTATTTTTATATTTCTATTGTTGCAGATCCAGTTTATTTTGATAAATTTACCAATTTTATTGTATCCGATGGATAGAATGATTAATTCTTAAGCGGCTGCTAATCATGATATTTTTGTAATGCAACGACATATTGTAGCTCTTTTGTAATATATTTATATTTGATCATAGCCGAAAATTGTACCGGACATTTGATACAAATTATTTGTATGAATATTTAGTTGAATGTTTAATTATAAACAGATATATAGAAAATTATATCTATTTGTTAGAATGAATATATATGTATGCAGGTACATGATTTGAAAAGATCAAAATGGATATATATACATACATACAGGTACAAGTCTTGAGAAGATTGAAATGGATATATGTACACATACATGTACAGGTCTTCAAAAGATTGAAATGGATATATGTATATCCATATAGGTGTAGGGTTATAGATGAATATTGAAATGTTGATTATATATATTATTGAATATATAATTATGTCATTTGTGACCAATAAATTATATTGTAAATAATGAATGAATTTTAGTATTGACGGAAAAATTAGTCGTTATTGGTGTAATATTTTTTTTAATTACGATAAAAAAATTGGTCGTTAATATTATTTACGACAGTGTATTTTATTCGTCGTTATTATTTTTAACGACCAACATCATATATTATCGCTATTACTTTTAGCGACCAACGTCATAAGTTGTCGTTATTACTTTCAGCGACCAACATTTTGTTTCGTCGTTATTACCTTTAGCGACGAAAATTATACGCCGTTGCTATTGCATTAACGACCAACATAATATGTAGTCGTTATTGCTTTAGCGACCAAAAAATTTCAGTTGGTCGTTAAAGCCTTTAACGAGGGAGCAATAACGACCACTGACGACCAACAAAATTTTTGGTCGTTATTAGCTTTAGCGACCAAAATTTGGCCATTAACGACGAAATTTGTTGGTCGTTAAAAGCCTCATTTCTAGTAGTGTTATAATTCAATTGATTTTTAATATATAATTAATTACTTTCATGTGGGATATATCTAGATTCAAATAATATGGATCGGAAATGGTTGTCTGCAAATCGTCTGTCTAGAGAATATAACGAAGGAGTGGAGTTTTTCATCAAGTTTGCAGTTGAACATGCTCGGGACAATAGTAGAATAGTCTGTCCTTGTTTGAAGTGTGCTTATATTCAGCGTGTCAACGCTAATGATTTGAGAGATCATTTATTTGTGTATGGAATTGATACAAGCTACACTTGTTGGATATGGCATGGGGAAACAGAGTCTAAATATGAAAATGACGATGCTGGGAGGGATAGTAGTGGATCATCATTTGATAACTATGAGGGACATTCGTTAGAGGAGATGACTCAAAAGGTTGAGGAAAGTGTTCGGGATTGTCCAAAAATGTTTGAGAAGTTATTGAATGACTCGGAGAAACCTTTGTATGGTGATTGTAAGACGTTTACGCGATTATCCGCTACTTTAAGGTTGTACAACTTAAAGGCATGTAACGGATGGAGTGATAAGAGTTTTACAGAATTATTGTCGCTTGTGAAGGATATGCTTCCTGATGATAACGTTCTACCCGATCATACGTATGAAGCGAAGAAGATTCTATCCTCTATGGGCATGAGTTATGAGAAGATACATGCATGCCCTAATGATTGTATTTTATATCGCAATGACAATGCATCTTTGGATAGTTGTCCTAATCCTGAATGCAAAGCACCACGATACAAGAAGAACAAGGTGCCCGCTAAGGTGTTATGGTATTTTCCTATAATACCAAGATTAAGGCGGATGTTTAATGATATTGAAGATGCCAAGAACCTAAGATGGCATGCTGATGACAAGATAGATGACGGGCTTCTTAGACATCCATCCGACTCTCCACAATGGATGACGATTGATGGGTTGTTTCCTGAATTTGGTAAAGAAGTAAGAAATGTGCGCCTTGCACTTTCTGCAGATGGAATGAATCCGCACAATCATGGCAGCTACAGTTTATGGCCAGTGATTTTGGTTATATACAATTTACCTCCGTGGCTCTATATGAAACGCAAGTATATGATGTTGTCTTTACTCATTTATGGGCCAAACCAACTTGGGAATGATATTGATGTTTATTTGGCACCTTTGATTGATGATTTGAAGTTCTTATGGGACATGGGCGTTGAAGTATTTGATGCATATGGTCAAGAAAATTTTACTTTGAGAGCATTATTATTCTGTACTATAAATGATTTTCCGGCATATGGCAACTTGTCAGGTTATAGTGTGAAAGGCCATTATGCATGTCCGATATGTGAGGAGAATACTTCATTTGTTCAGCTAAGACATGGCCGAAAGACTGTGTTCCTTGGGCATCGTAGGTTTTTACCGAAGAATCATCATTATCGTAGCCAAAGAAAAGCGTTCAATGGATTCCGAGAAGAAGGGCAGGCACCAATCCGGTTGACGGGTCGACAAGTGTGGCTGAAGATGAAACATTTGAGTGTCAAGTTTGGGAAGAAGAATAAAGATAAGCCTCCATCAGTTGGGTGGAAGAAGATGTCAATATTCTTCAACCTTCCTTATTGGGAATCTTTCTACGTGAGACATACCCTTGATGTGATGCATATTGAGAAAAATATATGTGACAGTCTTGTTGGCACATTACTTAATGTTCCACGCAAGACTAAAGATGGGATAAATGCTCGAATGGATATGGAAGAAATGGGTATTAGACAAGAACTGAAACCGCGAGACAACGGAAGAAGAACATATTTACCGCCGGCGTGTCATACTCTTTCCAGAAAAGAGAAAATTTCATTTTGTGAATTCTTGCATGGTGTCAAGGTTCCGGAAGGGTATTTTTCAAATGTCAGAAGGCTCGTGTCGATGAAAGAGTTGAAATTAATTAACATGAAGTCTCATGATTGTCATATCTTGATGCAGCACTTGTTGCCGATAGCTATACGTGGAATTTTGCCAAAACGTCTTCGAATTACTATCACGAGGCTTTGTTGGTTTTTTAAAGCCGTCTGCTCTAAAGTTATACATCCTGATAGTTTGGATGCCTTGCAAAAAGGGATTGTGATTATTTTGTGCCAACTTGAAATGTATTTTCCACCGTCATTCTTTGACATTATGGTACATCTAACTGTTCATTTAGTTTATGAGATAAAGATGTTAGGACCTGTTCATGGGCATTGGATGTACCCCTTTGAACGGTTTATGAAGTTGATAAAAGGTTATGTGAAGAATCGATATCGGCCAGAAGGATGTATTGTTGAGAGTTACCTGGTGGAAGAGGTAATTGAGTTTTGCACGAAGTACTTGTCAAATGCTGAAGCTCTTGGTATTCCTAAGTCTCGACATGCGGGCAAATTTGAAGGACAGGGTATTAGAGGCAAACAGCTTGGGCGTGTAGACCCTAACATGTTCCGTGCAGCACATCTATATGTATTACACAATAGTGATGATGTTCAGCCGTACGTTGAAGAGCATATGACTTCTTTACGGATTAAAAATCCATCCAAGACTGAGAAATGGATTATCGATAAACATAATCTTTCCTTTATTGATTGGATAAGAGATCGCATCATTCCACTCATCGGTCATTCCCCAACTTTAATTTCCGAAACGCTGCACTGGTTGTCTCAGAAACCTCGTTATGAAGTTTTTTAATATACCAGTTATGTGATCAACGGTTGCACTTTTTATACAAAAGAACAAGATGGGAAGAGTACAATGCAGAATAGTGGGGTGACTTTAGTAGCTGAGGCAATGCATGTTGCTAGTGCGAAAGACAAGAATCCAACTTATGCAGATATGAATTATTATGGTGTGATTGAACATATATGGGAGTTAGATTACACTGTATTTAAAATCCCTGTATTCGGGTGCAGATGGGTTGATAACAGCAGTGGGGTTAGATATGAAGATGGATTCACATTAGTAGATCTTAATAGGGCAGGGCATAAACAAGACCCATTCATCTTAGCATCACAAGCGACACAAGTATTCTATGTCACTGACCCTACTGATAATGGATGGTCTGTAGTACTATCTACGAAAAGAAGAAATGCCAATGAATGTGATGATGAAAATGATGCCAATTGGAATAACGAGTGTGTCTCAGCTGTGCGAGCAACTCAATTATTGAACGATGATAACAATACAATTAATGAGGAGGAAATATATGTCAGGGATGATCATCGTGAAGTAATATATGTATCAGATCCTAAATCTAATCCAAAAACAAGGGGGAAAAAAAGAAGGAAAAGAAGGCAATGAGGGTAATAATATTGTAACATATAATATCTATGTTGGTTTTTTTCAACTCAATTATGCTCAATACATAACATTCTAACATAATTTATTTATTGATTTCTTTTAGAGATATGGCCAATAAGAATATTGATAGGGACAGCAGTGATGAAGAAGGGAAAAGAGGGCCGACAATTATGAGAATCATCACAGATATGAGGAATAAAGGAGAACTAGTCGAGTTGGGATGGAATACTTACAATCTTCCCATTGGCCCTTATGCAGACATGTTTTTGACTTACATTTCACTTGTGACACGTAACCGTGTTCCTATCTCCTATAATAATTGGAAGCAGGTTCCAACGGGTCATAAGGAGCATATTTGGCAGGAAATCACGGTAAATATACAATTTTATGTAATCATTTATGTATGTAAAATTTTATTAATTTTAATACATTAATATCGGTATACATTTGTATGTGTTACAATGCAGAGAGTATTTAATGTGCCAGAGAGTAGGAAGAAATGGCTTCTTAGACATTGTGGGGAGCGTCTAAGAACATTTAGGTCATTTTTAGCTCGTAGGAAAATGTACAGAAAGAGTGATGGTTCTCTACGGCAGAATCCACCAAAACGATACGGTTTCATCGATCAAGAAAGTTGGAACCAATTTATTGCATATCGTCTTACGGGTGATTTTAAGGTATTTGTTAGATAACAATTAAATTTTTATTATCGATCCTAGTATTGTGCATAATATTGAAATAACTATGTCACTATGTTTTGGCTGGTGACATAGGAAAAAAGTGCCAAAAATAAAGAGATTGCGAAGCAGAATAAATACCGGCATAATATGGCTCGCAAAGGTTATGCAGGCCTTGAAGAGGAGTTGGTATGTATTTTGTGATTTATCTATTTACAGCGTACTGACGAATTTTATAATATTGGTACATTATAAGAATATTTTTTGATTTATAGCTCATAGCCCAAGACTTAGACCCATGTACCTCGTCCATTAATATTGGTACATTATGGAAGAAGGCTAGAGCAACAAAAGATGGATATATTAATAAAGATGTAGATGTTGCAGCGAAAAAAATTGTAAGTTTCTAGATATTTGGAACCATGCTTACTTTTCTTTTAGAAAACTATTATATTATGCTTATTCATGCAAGCTAATTTTACATATATTATATACATTACAAGACAAATTTCAAGCGTCAGATGGTGAGGAGGGGGTAGACCAATATAACATTGTATCACAGGCTATAGGAATTGTAGAACACCCTGGAAGACACAGGGGTCTTGGATTAGGTGTTACGAAAACGAGCGTACGTGGTCGATCTCGTGGTTCTCGTAACACTGATGAGCAAGTCGCCATCCTTACACAGAAATTGAACGTGGCATTTGAACGGATGGCAACATTGGAGCAAGAGTTGTCATTTATTAAATCTCAAGGGTATAAGCCATCCGATTTAGTCGACTATGATCAGCTTCACATACCTAATGTAAATAGTGTCAGAGACAGTTGTGAAGCTGATACACGTCTTTCTTCTCTTTCCAAGGTAAGCATTACATAACTTTGAATTGTTATTAAATGTATTCGGTGTCATAAATAGTTAATAATGTGTAATATTTTCGTTTAGGGTTTGCATAAATGTGACTTGTTAGCGAATGATCTTTCAACTCTTTTGGCGAAAGGAAGGGTCCGCATCAGTCACAGGACCCAAACGCAAACTGTCTACGGGTATAACTTAGCCCTACTTACAAGGCCGGTGAGTATTGACACTCCAATCATTGGTAGTGCGCCCTTGCCTTGTTATAAAGAGGGCGATGAGGCAGCCACAGTGGTAGAAGCTCATGGAAGCTTCGTGCCTTGGCCTGTGGATCAGATACGTCTCACTACTGAAGAGGTATATATTGACATTCAATATCTTCATTAGACCTAGTTTAGTAGTTACATTGTTTATACCTTTTTCATATATATATACTCAATACATATTTTTTTTATTATTATTATTTAAGGAATCAAAGAAGAAGACTGCTCCTGCTAGTAAAACTAAGAGAGGTACTAGTAGAACGAGCAACACAAAAGACGGCGCTGCCAAAAAAAAGAGAGCTAAATCTGAAAAATCAGTTGCCCCACAAAAGATTCGTTCTTCGGAAATACGCCAACCTCCACCAGCATTAGCTTTATTGTATTTCTATGCCCAAAACTACCTCGGGAATAATTATATTTCCATTGATTGTTGTCCTGAGTATGTTGGAAGGGACGATGCTACTTACATGGTATCGACAATTGACATAAGCGACATTTATAATCAAGAATGGATGTCAACCACAAGTGTCGCCGTTTATGTCACGTAAGCATTATTTTATATTTCAGATTTTAGTACTCTTGGAGACATAGAATTTTTACGACCTCTTAAGCTTATATGAGTTATTAGTTATTAACAAATATCCATTATTATTGTCGTCCATATATAGGTTGGTAGCTAGTCACGCTGCGTTGGAGGGAATGCTTTCCTCTATTGTTTTTGTGTGCCCATACTACATAGCTGACAGTAGTACAATAACAGAGGGTAGGCACATAAACTATTTAGCGGATCGCATTTTGATTGAGGGACACAACAAGCTCTATCTCATTCCTCACCTCGCAACCGAACATTGGGTTTTGTACGCCGTCCGACCTGATCTTAATAAAGTTTATGTGTTTGATTCCCTTAGAACCTATGACGTGCCTTTTGAGGTCGCTCGTCGTGGTGGGAAGGAATTTATAGACATGTTAGTATATTTTTCACTTCTTACTTCATTAGCCTATTTATACATATATATATATATATATATATTCTATTTTCATTATTTGAGGTATATATACTTACAATATTATGTATCCAACTCTATTTATTAGGGCACTACGGACGGCATATCAAAGGAGAGGTGGGAATGGTGTCCCAGACCCAAATAATCTTCAATATGAGCCTATCATGGTAAGTAGGAAGACAACTATTTTGTATTTTGTTTTAATTCAAATGAATATATAATAGTTAGAGAGCTAATTGAATTCATTTGACAGTGTCCACAACAGCAAAATGGCAATGATTGTGGATACTATGTATGTAGAACAATGGATCTTATAGTCCAGAATAGATCGGTCAACATAGATCCAAGCCATGTATGTTTGCTTTTCCATATTTTTCTATTAATGAATCATGAAATATATATTTTTGACCTAATGTCTAACTGTATATTAATTGAAACATGTGTGTTGTAGTTTTTCACCGATGACTATGCACGAGGCCAGCAATATAATATTGATGAAATTGATGAAGTTAGAGACCAATGGGCCAAGCACGTGCACTCATTCATTCGGTATTAGGTAGCGATCTATATATTCTACATGCATTTTCAGGTTTGTATTTTGTCTACATCTTTCGGTCTTCCGGCCTAGATTTGTGAACTCTTTACTTTGGGGTGTAGAGCTACCAAGTTGTGGTATGCCCACTAATTTTTATTCCTAAGTATAGTTGGTGTATTGAGACATGCATACTAATTATAGATTGATTGAAATTATGGTGTGATACCCTGCTGGTATGAATTGATGTTGTTTTACATTGCAGATTTGGTAATTGTTTGAACATACAACTGTGTATGTGGGCAGGAACAAAACAGAAAAATGCTAAAAAAAAAACATACACTTTTAATAACGGTTCTATGGGAAACCGTTATTAAAACCATGTTTTAATAACGGTTCGTAAACAAAACCGTTATTAAAAGTTATGTTTTAATAACGGTTCTATGGGAAACCGTTATTAAAACCTCAATTTTTAATAACGGTTTCCCATAGAACCGTTATTAAAGAATCCGTTTTTAATAACGGTTTTGTTTACGAACCGTTATTAAAACATGGTTTTCAACAACGGTTTTTTCTGATGAACCGTTATGAAAACCTTATTTTTAACAACGGTTTCCCATTGAACCGTTATTAAAAGCTCATTTTTAATAACGGTTTTTACTTAAAAACCGTTATTAAATATGAAGTTTACGCACATATTCGCGGGTTTTTATGTATTTTTAATGACGGTTATGAACCGTTATTAAAGATATAATAACGGGCGATTCAATAACGGTTGAAAACCGTTATTAAAACTCGAAAATAACCGTTATTAAAAGCTGTTTCCGTGGTAGTGTTCATTATATTCTTTAGACAAACAATTTGTAGACAACCATTTTCGATCCATAGTTTTTCAATCTAGATATATCCAACGCAAAAGTAATTATTACAAATCAATTCAATTATAAGTTTAATAATTCACAAACCGCTCATGCTTAGAAAGAATTAATCTCAAATGTATCATGCTATTCTGTATATATATAAACAAATCATGAGAACATGTTTCCAGAAAGATATCAATACTCAAGTCACTCATACATAGAAATAGTTATATATATATATATATATACATACAAACACACATACATAAAAAGACATTATATAATGGTTTAAATTACAAAGGATATACATACGACAGGGTTAAAGCAATAGTAGCACTATATACATCAAAAGGTTGCTAAGGCCCAAACACCTAACTGAGAAAAACTCACAACCGTAACACTAAATCCCTTGGTAGCCTTGTCGAGCTTGACTAATAACTATCTCTCTCAAAGTCCAGTCATCTCTATTTGTCATCTATTCCCTCACATCATCAACAGAGAGTCTAGTAAGGAATACTATAGGGTAGCCATAATGGACACTCAGAGGAAAGCTATGACGAAACCTCCACTCATCATCAATCACCATTAGCTCTCTAGGAATTTGATCATACTCCTTGGCAAACACCTCAACCTTAATAAATGTTGGGTGTGGTGCATTAGTGTGGTGAAAAAACCAATGCAAAGACATAGATGAAGCCAACAACCATGGCTCTATCTAAGGTAGGGTGAAGAGTAGGTGATATGATCTCAAATAGAATGGGTCATACAACACGCCACTCATACAAACCGACCCAACTCATTATATAACCATATGATATAAGTTCGTAGATCAGCATATGGCGCCATGCATAGATATGGTGGAGGGTATGTCATAGCAATGAGTAACATCCCACTACCTTCAAATGAGAACCATTAAATATTATCATCAAGGTTTTTCTCAAAAGGATCTAAATTACGGATTATGTAAACTCTTCAACTAGCTAGAAAAATCGTAAATATATTCTACCATATCTTAGCCAACTATGTAAAGCTGATAACATACCCACATAAGATACTCATCATAAAACTTATAATCTTGAGTTGATTTTTATTTGTTTCTCTATTAATATAAATATGTCATTAAATATCTAGAAAAGATAAATTACCAAACACGTCCTGTTATTCACTCCCACTAGATTTTTCAATGAGTTAAGTTGAATCCAACTTCCTCTTATTATACTCAACATGTTTAAAATAAGGACATAATATTGACTTATATATTTAATAAACTAGCTGAACATCAAACTATCATCTAACCATTCAAGCCCTGTATAGTAAAATCAAATAGATATTAATAAGATAATATATATATAGGTTAAGTGTAATAATATGATACTATTAAAACTAGAGTTGAGAATAATGTATATAATAGTTTGTTATAAGAGAATATATTAATTATCATATTTAGTATAATAAATGCTAAACCCTAAGCTTAAGCCTAATAAATTATAATAAAAACTAACTTTAAACATAATAAACCCTAATCCTAAATCTAGCTAACTATAACTAAACCCTAATAAATCCTATATTATTACTATTGTTATTGTTATTGTTATTATTATTATTATTATTATTATTATTATTATTATTATTATTATTATAGTACACAGTTATTCCTCTATATTTAATTATTCACTTTTATTTCTTCTTTATTTTCTATATCTATTTATTCCTCATAAAATAAAAGTTATTAACATGAAACTCTAATTAAAATTTTCATTTAATGATGTGCATATGTAAATTATATTTTCATTTAATTTTATGACATTTCCTAACATCTTAGTGTTCTATACTTATTAATGAATATATATAGTTTTTATTGGTGACATTACTAATATTTTTAAGTATTTCATTTCTCTTGGTAATTACGCACTATAACGGTGTGTGTATATATATATATATATATATACGTACGGTCAGCCAACACACTCATGCATGTTAATATATAACACCAAAAATTTCAAGAACAAAGAGCAATATTTTTCATCATCATATTCAACAACAAACTGTAATTTTTCAATAATAAACACTGTAACCCACATCAACATGTGTGCATTTATATATATATAATAAGAGAATAAGCTACGAAACAACAAAACCATATGTAGGAGGAGCGGAGGCAGCAAGAGAACTGGCAGTGAATAGAATGTACAATGAGTAAGAGGGTAGCAGCGACCACCTACGGCCACGGCAGAGCAAGAACGACAAAGTAGAGGTAAGGTGTACAAGAATGGCAGCATATGCAACGTCACGAATGACAATGATGTCATGGTGCAAAAGAACAAGTGGTTGATCAGAATTGGTGGTGCGAAAGAAAATGAGTTGTGGTTAGCAGAATTTGAGAGGAGTCGGAGTGGTGGTGCACGGTGTGGTGGTGTGAGGGTTCATAAAAGAAAAAGAGTAAGAAAGAGAAGGTGAAGAATGAGAGTGTCTGAAATTTTTGGCACTAAACAAGAGCTAAACAAAATAAGATATGGAAGATTATGGTTTTAATAACGGTTCTTATAAGAACCATTATTAAAAGTTCCTTTCATAACGGTTCTTGAGAAAACCATTGTTAAAATATATTTTAATAAAAGTTCTTATAGGAACTGTTATTAAAACCCTATATTCAAATGGGGGTACTTTTAATAATGATTCTCTCAAGAATCGTTATTAAAACAATGTTTAATAGTGGTTTTTACCTATACTATTATTAAAACTACCATGTATAATTTTAGTGTGAAGTTTTTAAAAATGGTTTTAAACTATAACCATTATCAAAACTTCCTCAACTCTCCCCCTTATTAATTTTCTAGCATTTGGCAATGGTTTCAAAATCACCATTGTTATTGTGCCATTATTATTTTCCCACTCCATAGTAGTGTTAGAAAGAAATGATAAGAATAATATGGACATATATGATAGCCTTAAGTTAACCATTTCAATAAATAGTGACATTCACTTACATATTTAAATAAATGGATATATTAACATGAGTGAAGGTTGGACTTTGGGTGGCCTCCATGTTGACCTCCATCATTGGCCTTAGGGATTAAATAGGAACATATTTTAACGAATGGTAAGATGGTGATTAAGTAATGAACTTTGGCTTTGACCTTAGCATGACCTAGATTTTAATTATGAACAAAGTGAATAAATGGAAATCAAATGTTTTCGTAAAAATTTACGGATGATATTATTATTAAATAATTCCACCTTTTGGCATAATTGATTAAGTAATGGGATAATCACTTGAATATACCCTATATAGGAACACTAAGTGATGTTAAAACCTTATATTGGTGCATTGAAATAAAAAGGCATATCACTTGGTGTGAAATTGTATGTAGCCCTTTATATGAAACGAGTTCCGGAACTAATAAGTCACTAATTACTTAATGTGGAATGAACACCATGATAGGTTTGGATTACTGGATCCTTAATTAACTATCGGGGTTTAGTATACCCTAAAGCATTTTACCTTCGAGTGTCTTCAGAAGGGATCCTAATTGATCCTAGTCACTAATATACTAGGGGGTATTGATACTAAAGGGTGAGGTCACCACAGGAAGGTTATTTGGCATGCACTAGGAGTTATGTCCATTAAGTTACTTTAGCGTGAGCTAGGACTTTATGTCCACTTATTTGTTTTAACATCCATTGTATAGAGAGACTATAGGGAATAATATCACATATTGCCCAATAACTTGGAGTAATGAATTATATACTCACATATTGCTCAATAATTTTGGAAAGGAATTCTGTTTTTACCTAGAAGGAATTATAATTGGAATAAGACAAAAGGAGATATTAATTAGCCTGATATTGATTTATGCTTATGGTTGTTTTAGTAATGTGATTCTTACTTTACCTTATAAGTACTAAGGAGCCCATGCCTCACCTAAGGATGAATACATTTTATAACTCTGAATTTCCTTCCTCGAGCTCTATGCCAATCGTGTCTCTCTTGAATCCCTGTTGTGGTTCATTTCCATGTTTTGACCTATTTCAATGAATTATTACATAACCTGTTACTCTTATAATCATGATCTACCTGTTGTAAGAATCCATGGTTGGAATGCCATATATGTAACCCTAATTTCCCATTACCCTTCCTACTATACTATAAACATTATTGTACAGATAATCTAAGTAATCCATGTTCCTTAGGAAGATAGTACGTATCTTAAAATCTATATACCCTTGTATGCGGCATAATTATAACTAAGCATATTTTAGTGGTTCCAAATATATCTTGTATGACCTTTGTGATTGCGTGGGTCATGCTTATACAAGGATCTATATGATAGTGGTAGATTTTTTTGCTCAGTATATACGAATGTTTATGGGGTTGTTGTTCCAATCTGTAGATCAATCCCACAAACTAGAGGTTTTTTGTAGGTTTCATGAGGATGACCAATGAGTAGTCTATCCTCCCCTCAACATAATTTGATTGATTAATATGGGAATTCCCAAAGACTCTTTCTAATGCTTTTGAGTCATCAAGGCAGTCCTCATTTATCATTGATTTATTCCCGTTAGTGTTTTCTCCTAATTTATTTAGTACGAATTTTGGGCCTATGTAGCCTAATATTATAAACATTAATTTTGCTTTCTCCAAATATTTTCTTATTCACTCTTGTTTTTCCTTGTGTTTCATTGAATGGATACTTAGCCTTGTGCTAAATGTGAGGCAACCAGTGAGGT
This sequence comes from Tamarix chinensis, assembly GCA_030549775.1. Classification (NCBI taxonomy): domain Eukaryota; kingdom Viridiplantae; phylum Streptophyta; class Magnoliopsida; order Caryophyllales; family Tamaricaceae; genus Tamarix; species Tamarix chinensis. The sequence goes on from CM060181.1 coordinate 61,675,381, forward strand.
ACCTATCTTATGTGAGGCAGCACCCCATTTTTTACAAGTTAGATTTGTGTTTCTACTTTCGTAATGTATTAAAACAAAACTTTTTAGTAGTAAAAAAGGGGGTTGTTATAGGTTGGTACCAGAGCTTTCTAAAATTCTTTTCTTCACTTAAAATTGCTTACATTGATAGAAAAAGTTGGCACCAAATATTTTTTAAAATCCTTTCCAAATCTTAAATTATTTGACGTGGTACCATGGGTTGTTATCATGGTTTTTCTTAATGGTGTTTCACTTTAAATCCCTTGATTGGATACCACATGTTGGTAATAGATACTCTTTGAAATTTATTTAGTTTATTATTTTTTCAATTTTAAATTACATAAGCTGATACTACAGGTTGGTGTTAGAGCTTTGTTTGAAGAATTCCTTTAATTTTATATTTTCTTGTGGAAACCCAGGTTTTAGACTAGTGATTCTTGTTTTAAGAACTATGTTTTATTTTAAAATTTAATTCCTTTTTTCAAAACTTTTTTGAAATTTCAATGTTTGTTCGTTTTGAGATAACCTTGAATTTCGAACATATAATACCTTGTGAGTGAGCATGGGCTAGGAATAGTTATTTTCTTTTTCTAATGTGGAATTGTTATATAGTCCTTATGCCCAGTGAACTTAGCTTCTATTTTGAATCACCCCTTCCTTAAGAGATCTAAGGCAAACAACATTCATCGTACTAAGCGTATCAAGCAATGCATGAAAATCATCAGGGCTTACTTTGAAAGGCAACTACAATAGGAGGAGACATGACCACCATAGACTACAATCATGTCACCTACCCTAGAGGAATGGCAGAGAAAGGTCTTACATCATCACATCCCAAAAATTGAAGGCCAAGAGGACCCAAATGCCTTTAAAGGATGGATACACGCCCTAGCATATAGATTCATTATGCATTGGTGCCCGAGAAGTAAAAGGGTGGACATTGTAACTTTCTACTAGTGAGGAAAGGCAAACTATTGGTGGCATGGGCTATGGATGGATGTTAATAATGGTTTCAATTCCTAAGAGAACCAAGAAGTAAAACCATTAAAACTCCCTTTCAAAACTTTATTAGAAATGAAAGAAAAACTATAAGAAGAAAAGGAATAACAAAACACCACCCAACCCCATCTAAGGAACATAATTCTAAAGGAGAGGAATTGAAACCTTCAACCTTTCTCAAGGCCTAATCCTTCCTTGCTTAAGTGAAATAATGAGGAACTAAAGCCAGTATTAGAAGACGAAAAGAAGAGGCAATGCTCGATCAAAGAAGGATGGAAACCAAAGTGAGACTATATTTTCTTCCCTATAAAAAGAAAATTGGGAAGTGGTGAGGAAATTCTCAACACTTAGGAAAACTTTCGATAAGAAAAAGGGAGAAGAGAGCTAGCACAAAAGGTGAAGAATGAAAATTGATCAAGATTGGAGGGTACAGAAGTGAGGTTGGTCAATATTCATAGAAGAGAGAGAAAGATGAGACTGGTAAGGTAGTGTATGGACGACCAAGAGGTGAATGCTAACTTGATCGAGTGATGGGGGTTGAGTGTAGTTAGGAATGGATATGGCAAAAGGTTAGTGAGTTAGAGAATGGGTGCACAAAGTCAATCTTGTAGGCATATTATCATCTTAAATACGACGAATGTTGCAAACCTAAAGATCATGCACTTTAATTAACCATACCATTTTTTATAAAAAATAAGGAAGATAATGGTTTACCTTAAAAACACTTATCAATACACCAACAAGAGTAAAAGTTTCTAATCTAAACCCTTTTCCTACACTAAAAAACTTTCAAAAGGAGCTAGATTAAAAATCAATAAAACCTTTGAAATTTTTCAAAAAGATTGAATAAATAGAAAAACCCACCTTCCTAAAGAGAAAATAGAGAACATTAGAGATGCAATCTAATCCCTCACTCTTTTCCCAAATCTAAACTCATCTTGTTAAAGATCAAATAAAAAAGGAGCTAGAAAAAGGATTAGAAGATGAAAGCAAGATTAGAAATGAAAGTTAAAGAGAGGGATGTGGCAAAGAAAGTTTCAAGAAAAATAGGGCAATTTAGGGGTTAGGGAAGAAGGGAGAAAATGAAGACTTTGAGTTTGAGTTACTGAGGGTTTCTCCTAAAAGAAGAAGGGTAAATGAGTGTATAAATTGATACACAAAATCCTAGCCCAAATATAAGGTTGAAAGTGTAGGTTTTGAAGGTTTAAAGATGGAATTTTTCCACTGAGCTAAATTGGTGAAATTATAGGGTTCTAGGTAATGTGCCTCATAAATTTCAAACACAAGAAAGTGATAATGAAAAAAATGGAAGGGAATTAAAGTTCAGCAATATTTAGAGTTTGTAGAAGTAAATAATCTACTAAGGAATTCTGTAGAAGAAAGAGAAGCCAAGGAATAAGAATATAAATAAGCTAAAGTCATGAAAGTGACTCATGACAACTTGTATCCATTAAAGAACAATCACAAAGATTTGTTAGGGTCAAAATTTTCGTAAAAATTGTAAACAAATTATGAAAAGATAATCATGATGCTTGAAAAGTTTTAGGGAAAGTTTCACAGTGAAAATTGAGTTCGAAGAATAACTAATTCTATCAAACCAGTCGACTTGTACCCCAAATTAATCGATCGGTTCATTGAGTTTTAAATCTTGAATTTAATGAACAAACTAGTCAATCGACTAGTTTCCTTCTAAAACTAATTATCTTCCAAAATCCAACCAATCTTAACTAAGAACCAGACCAATCTTAAACATACCTCTAAAACAAGATCAAACACTTTTATCACTATCAAATTCATAGATTAGTGCACATTAAAGACCCTAAAAAATGGGCTATTACAACACTAACCCCTTGAAAGAGGTTTCAATCACGAATCCTAAAAAAAGTCTTAGACCCTAAATATCAATGGCTTATAATACATTAATGAAAGTACTGTAATACTAGCAAGGTTACCATTTTGTGGGGATATTAGGCATGCTAAGCTTGCATCATGGAAGGAAGATGGCAACTAGTACGGTTGTGAGGAGGTGGGAGTGACAATAGATACTAAAGTCAAGAGCTTAGGTTTGAAATGAAGGGTCAAGAGTGTCAAAGATCTACGATGATGAATATTATAAGTATAAATAGAGCTTTATTCCTATTCAATAGGAACTGAAACTCGCATGAATACAATGATTACCAAGGTAAGGTGTTATAGATCATCCCTTATGGAAAAGAATGTCATAACCTGCTAGGGAATTCGTCACTAGGGGGAAATCTTAGTAAATGTCCAATAGTTTGAAAAGGTATGATATCGTTAGCAAACCTTGTTGAGGGAAAAACAATGGGCAAGGGTGTAATGAATTAAGAAGAGGATAAGATGGTTATTATGGTACTAAGCAACCATTTCAAGGTAAGTAAGGATAGCAGTGATAATATGATGCAACAATGTCAAACAAGAGTTGTTGATAGGGAATGGATAATCATGAGGAATAGTGTAAAGGAAAATTTAATTACAGTTGAAGTATAACTGTGAATTAAAAATAGGCATGGATTTCTTCATAAGAAGGATAATAATGGCAAGTATAATCCATGGACTATGCTCCACACCAATAGCAATAAGGAAAGGTCTAAAGGAGAAGATATACAATGGAGGACATACCATTAATAAAAACTAAAAGGATGGTGTTACTTCCCCCTTAAAATAAATTCATTATAAACAACAAGTATAGTTACACTTGATAGTGGCACAAAACACACAAGGGTTATAAACAAGAATAAGCCAAGTGTGAGAAAAGATCAAGTGGAAATGTAATGTTTAAAAGCATGAGGATCCTAGACATTTGTCTCAAGCTTACTCTCCTAGCACTACTACGAAAACGGGTTATAATAACGGGACATTAATAACGGTAGTTTGAAAACCGTTATCAAACACGTGAAAATTAATAGGCGGGAAGTTTTGATAACGGTTCTAGTTAAAAACCGTTATTAAAACGGCAATGTTAAAATTTGGACGGAAGTTTTAATAACGGTTTCAGGTAAACCGTTATTAAAAGTTGATTTAATAACGGTTCATATTAGAACCGTTGTCAAAAGTCAGAAGCTTTTAATAACGGTTACTGGAAGAACCGTTATTAAAAGATGTTTTTAATATTTATTACATTAACATCGGTATACATCTACATGTCTTATTTTGCAGAAAGTGTTTAATGTCCCAGAGAGTAGGAAGAAATGGCTTCTTAGACATTGTGGGGAGCGTCTAAGAACCTATAGGTCATATTTAGCTCGTAGAAAAATGTATAGAAAGAAGGATGGTTCTGTACGACAGGACCCACCCAAACGATACGGTTTCATCCATCAAGAAAGTTAGAACCAATTCATTGCTTATCGTCTTACGGTGGATTTTAAGGTACTTGTTAGATAACAATTAAATATTTTGTATCAATCCCAGTATTATGCTTAATATTGAAATAACCATGTCATTATGTTTTGGCTTGTCACATAGGAAAAAAGTACCCAAAATAAAGAGATTGCCAAGCAAAATAAATACCGGCATAATATGGCTCGCAAAGGCTATGCGGGCCTTGAAGAGGAGTTGGTATGCATTTTGTGATTATCTATTTACATGTAAATGTTGAATTTTATAATAATATTCTTAATTAAGAATATTTTTTGATTTGTAGCTCCTACCCCAAGACTTGGACCCATGTACCTCGTCCATCAATATTGGTACATTATGGAAGAAGGCTAGAGCAACAAGAGATGGATATATTAATGAATATGTTGATGTTGCAGCCAAAAAAATTGTAAGTTTGTAGATATCTAGAACCCTACTTACTTTTATTTTAGAAAACTATTATATTATGCTTATTCCTATAAGTTAAATTTACAGGACGAACTTGAAACGTCAGAAAGTGAGGAGGTGGACCAATATAGCATTGTGTCCCAGGCTATAGGAATTGTAGAACACCCTGGAAGACACAGGGGCATTGGATTGGGTGTTACGAGAATGAGCATATGTGGTCGATCTCGTGGTTCTCGTAGCACTAATGAGCAAGTCGCCATCCTCACCCAAAAATTGAACGTGGCATTTGAACGGATGGCAACAATGGAGCAAGAGTTGTCATTTATTAAATCTCAAGGGTATCAGCCATCCGATTCAGTAGACCATGATCAACTTCACATACCTAATGTAAATAGCGTCAGAGATAGTTTTAAAGTTGATGCATTTCTTTCTACTCTGCCCGAGGTAAGCATTACAAACTATGAATTGTTATTAAATGTATTCGGTGTAATAAATTATTAATAATGTGTAATATTTTTGTTTAGGGTTTGCATAAATGTGACTTATTAGCGAATGACCTTTCAACAATTTTGGCGAAAGGAAGGGTCCGCATCAGTCACAGTATTGAAACGCAGACAATCCACGGGTACAATTTAGCCCTAAATACAAGGCCGGTGAGTATTGACACTCCAATCATTGGCAATGCACACTTGCCTTGTTATAAAGAGGGCGATGATGTAACCACAGTACTAGAAGCTCATGGAAGCTTCATGGCTTGGCCTGCGGATCAAATACGTCTCACTACTGAAGAGGTATTGACATTTGACATCTTCATTAGACCTTGTTTAGTAGTTACACTATATATACCTTTTTCATATATATATATTTATATGCTCAATATATATTTTGTTTAATATTATCAATTAAGGAATCAAAAAACAAGACTGCTTCTGCTAGTAAAACCAAGAGAGGTACTAGCAGAACGAGCAACACAAAATAGGGCGCTGCTAAAGGAAAGAGAGCTAAATCTGAAAAATCAGTTGCCCCACAAAAGATTCCTTCTTCAGATCAACAAAGCCAACCTCCACCAGCATTAGCTATATTATATTTTTATGCCCAAAACTACCTCAGGGACAATTATATTTTCATTGATTGTCATCCTGAGTATGTTGGGAGGGACGATGCTACTTACATTGTATCGACGACTGACATAAGCGACATTTATAATCAAGAATGGATGTCAACCATAAGTGTCGCCGTCTATGTCACGTAAGTATTATTTCATTTTGAGATTTTAGTACTCTTAACTTATACAATTGGCATTTTTATGACCTCTTATATGAGTTATTATTTATTAACAAATATGCATTGTTTTTGTTGTCCATAGGTTGGTAGCTACTCGAGCTGCGATGGAGGGAATGTTGTCCTCTATTGTGTTTGTGTGCCCATACTACATAGCTGACGGTAGTACAATAAGAGAGGGTAGGCACATAAACTATTTAGCGGATCGCATTTCGATTGAGGGACACAACAAGCTCTATCTCATTCCTCACCTCGCAAGTGAACATTGGGTTTTGTACGCCGTCTGACCTGATCTTAATAAAGTCTATGTGTTTGATTCCCTTCGAACTTATGACGTGCCTTTTGAAGTCGCTCGTCATGGTGGGAAGGAATTTATCGACATGTTAGTATACTTTTCACTTCTTACTTCATTAGCTTATTTATACATATATTCACCTAGCTAGCTTTCATTATTTGAGGTATACATGCGTACTTACAATATTGTGTATCCAACTCTATTTATTAGGGCACTACGGACAGCGTATCAAAGGAGAGGTGGGAATGGTGTCCCAGACCCAAAGAACGTTCAATACGAGCCTATCATAGTAAGTAGGAAGGCAACTATTTCGTATTTTATTTTAATTAAAATTAATATCTAATAGTTAGAGAGCTAACTGAATTTATATGACAGTGTCCACAATAGCAAAACGACAAAGATTGTGGATACTATGTATGTAGAGAAATGGATCTTATAGTCCAAAATAGATCGGTCAATATAGATCGGTCAATATAGATCCAAGCCATGTATGTTTTCTTTTTGATATTTTTCCATTAATGAATCATGACATATATGTTTGATACTTGACATAAGTGCTAACTATATATTAATCAAAACTTGGGATTTGTAGTTTTTCAACGATGATTATGCACAAGGCCAGCAATACAATGTTGAAGAAATTGATGAAGTGAGAGAGCAATGGGCCAAGCATGTGCACTCATTCATTCGGTATTAGGTAGAGATCTATATATTCTACATGCATGTTAAGGTTTGTATTTTGTCTATGTCTTTAAGTCTTCTAATTAAGCTAGATTTATAAACATTTTGCTTTGGCGTGTAGAGCTACCAAGTTGTGGTATGCCTACTAATTTGATTCTTGAGTATATATGTCCAGTGTATTAACAAGGGATTGATTGAAATTATGGTGTGATTGCAGATTTGTTATCAATTGATGTTGTTTTACAATGTAGATTTGGTAATTATTTGAACATACAACTGTGTATGTGGGCAGGAACAAAACTACAAAAACTAAAAAAAAAGAAACTGGAGTTTTAATAACGGTTCTGATGAAAACCGTTATTAAAAGGTAGGTTTTAATAACGGTTCTTCTAAAACCGTTATTAAAACTCTGCTTTTTTAATAACGGTTATGATGAAAGCCGTTATTAAAAGGTAGGTTTTAATAACGGTTTTTGAGAAAAACTGTTATTAAAACCCTCTTTTTTAACAACGGTTTTTCTCAAAAACCGTTATTAAAAATGCATTTTATGCTCATATTGGCGGGTTTTTTTTTATATTTTTGATAACGGTTATGAACCGTTATTAAAGATTTAATAACGGGTGTTTTAATAACGGTTGAAAACCGTTATTAAAACTATAAAATAACTGTTATTAAAACTAGTTTTTGGGGTAGTGTAGGCACCATTCTTATTATGACCACACTCATATTGCCTATGCCCCTATATACCACAACCATATCACCAAACCTGATCTCCCAGATAACCTCTTCTAAGGTGGTCCTTCATACATTGCTTGTAGATGTAGTGGCTTCTCATGTATTTCTAGTTACATTGGATTGTAGATGTAATACCCCATCAAAAAATCCTTCAAAATTTGTTTTAAATTATGATGATATAAAATAAATTATTTTTGGTTTTGAAAAGGGCTTGAAATTCTAAAAAAATGTAAATTTTAGGTGTACCGATCGACTTGTTTATCTAACTAATCTACTAGTATGCTTAGGGATTTATAATTTTATTCTAAAAAAGAGTCAACTATTTTGCCCAAACCAATTGACTGGTTAACATGTGATTTTAGATCCATTTCTTATTTTTATTTGAATATCTTCCCCATGTTTATCAAAACTTCTAATTAGAATCCATTTATGCTAATGAGCATATTTTGGTGCTTTAGGATTATTTTTACATTATTTAGATCACTATAGGATTTTAATTAGCTAAATTCTCCCAAAAAACACCATTTTAAGGCACACCTCACCTTCTCTCTTCTCATTCACCTTCCCTTCTCTTCTGTTAACTGGTGTGACAGCTTGTACGCATAAACCTCATAAATATGATTTTAAATCGGCAATTCCTTTTGATATTCTTGTATATGATGTGATAATGATATGTGTGATGTAGTGGATAGATTGTTGCTTGACTGGTAGCCCTATGAGTTTAGTGCGTGTTGGTCTTATGTTAAACCCATTTACTTTTTTGACCAAACCCATCAACTGCTTTCTAGAATAGTTTATTGATTGGGTTACCAAATAGGTTAGTTGGCCTATCACTTTAGGGGTTTTGGCATCAGGCTGAACACATCGACTGGTTTGACTAAAATCATCAAGTGGTTCCATGAATAGTCTATTTGTTGGGTCAACCAATTAACTGGCTGGTTTGTGACCCTAGTAGTCTTAGCCTCGGGTTAAACTTATCAACCTCTTTAATCAAATTGATTAAATGGTTTAAAAAATAGTCAACTAGTGAGGTAGATCGACCAACTGGTTCACAATGACTAGAAAGGATGCCAGTGCACTGATCGATCGACCTATCTATGAAATCGATCAACATGTCAACAAGATGTATTGATAGGTTATGGAAACCCATTGACTAGTCTTTGCCAATTCTACATTTCTTGCCTATTTCTTTCCTAATGTGGTGTTTTAAGCTTTCTCTTGCTTGGATAATGACTTAAGATGCTAGAAGTTATTAATTTACCAAAGAGAATAAAGTTTAAAAAATGGATTAAAGTTAGTAAAGAGAAATTTATTAGAGTTAACTAATGTTAACCTTAATTTAGCATTTAAGCCTTTCTCTTTACCATAACTTGAGTATAGGATTAGATAGCTAAAAATGGATTCTTACTATGGTTAGTATTTATGTAATGAATCAAAATAATGGATAATAGACCTCTAATGACTTATATTAATGCCTTAAAATATGGAAAGATAAATGACTGAACATAAATAGAAGAGAATTATATAGACATATATGGTAGCCTTAAGTTCACCCTTTCTATAAACATTAACTTTCAATTAGCTATTAAAACAAATGGATATATAATGAGTTATGCTTGGACTCTATATTATCTCTAATCCGACGTCCTTTGTTGGCCTTAGGAGCTAAATAGGAACTTCCTTCAATGATTGGTAAGACTATGATTAACTAATGAACTATGACTTTGACCTTAGAATGACCTAGATTTCAATTATGAACAAAGGAAATAAATGGAAAGCAAATGTTGTCTTGAAAATTTATTAATGATATTAGTATTAAATAATTCCACCTTTTGGCGTAATTGATCAAGTAATGGGATAATCACTTAAAGATACCCTAAATGGGAACATTATGTGATGTTAAAACCTTATATAGGTGCATTGAATTAAAAAGGCTTGTCGGTTGGTGTGACATTGTGAGTAGCCTTTATGTGAAATGATTTCTCGATCTAATAAGTCAATAATAACTTGAAGTGGAACAAGAAATATGATAGGTATATATTATTCGAACCTCGATTAGTTACCAAAGGTTAGTCAACTTTTAGAAGTTTTACCTTCTGGTGCCTTAAGGTAGGATCCTAGTTGATCTTGGGATCGTAGTAGATCCCGGTACCTTTATTACTCTTGACACTGATGATGTTCGATAATAAAAGATCTGGTGACCATAGGACTGTTATTTATCATGAGCCAAGAGTTATGTCCACTAAGTTACTTTAACATGAGCTAGGACTTATGTTTACCAGGTTACTTTAACATGAGTCAGGACTTATGTCCATCATGTTAGTTTGGCATAAGTTGAGGCTTTATATCCAGTTATTTATTTTGACTTCCCTTTTATAGATGGACCATGGGGATAATAACACCTATTGATCAATAACATAGAGTAAAGAAGTATATACTCACCTATTGCTCAATAATATTATAAAGGAATTCTATATTTACCTAAAGCAAATTAATAACTAAAATAAGACCCAAGTAGATATTAATTTATCTAATCCTTTTTTTTTATGCTTGAGGTTTTTTAACTAAACCGATTCTTACTTTACCCTATACGTACTTAAGGAGCTTACTCCTCACTTAAGGATTCATTTGTTGTGTAGCTCACTTTTATCTTCCTTATGTTCTATTCCTATAATATGTTTCTCTTCAATACTCTTTGTGGCACATTTATGTGTTGTGGCATGTTTTCATGAAATATCACATGATCTATTGCTCTTATAAACATGATTCGCTTGTTGTAAGAATCCATGGTGGGAAAGTCATATTTGTAACCTTTATTTTCCATAAATCTTCTAGCTATACTCTAAATAGTGCTATGTAGTTAATCTAAGTAATCCATGTTCCTTAGAAGGTAATATGTATGTTAAAATCCGTATACCCTTATATGCTTGCATGATTATAACTAAGCACATTTTAGTGGATCAAAATATATCTTGTATAACCTATGTGGTTATACTTGAATGACAAAGTAGGAAACCACATGTACATTTTGGTCAATCATACCATAATCATGTTATGTGGTTCTTACCTATACTAGGATCTACATGATAGGTGTAGAATGTTTTTCTCAGTATATATGTATGCTAATGGGGTTGTTGTTGCAATCCTCTTCTCAATCCCACAAGCCAGAGGTTTCTTACAGGTTTCATGAGGACGACCAATGAGTGGTCCATTCTCACCTCAGTATAGTTGGGTTGATGAGCGTAGGCATTCCTTGAGACTCTCTCTTATACCATTGAGTGATTAACGTAATTCTCATTTGAAATTTATTTATTCCAATTAGTATTTTCATTTTATTTATCTTGTATGGATTTTTTACATATGTAGCCCTATATTATAAACATTAATTTTCCTATCTCCAAATATTTTATTGCACACTCTAGTTTTTCCTTGTGTTTGATTGGTAGGATACTTAACCGTGTGTCTGATGTGAGATAAGGAGTGAGGCGCCTATCATGTATTAGATACGGTGATAGCACCCCCATTTTTCATAGGTTAGATTTATATTTCCCCTTCCGCAATATTTTAAAATGAAATTTTGTAGTAATGAAAAATGGGGGTATTACACCATCTTCTCATTGGTGCTACTCCTTTCCACAAGTAGATGATCCTGAAGCTTTTGTGTAGGTCTTTGAGGACATGTTGGATGATTTTGATGCCTATGATGCATTTTATAGGGTGGATTGATTATATTATATTAGGGATTTAAGCGAAGAGTCATGTTATCCAGATGATATTTATCCAGGTACCTTTTTGAACTCTTAGATCCACCATCCTTTTGTAAAAATCATGCTAACACTATTAAGAAAATAATTATAATATAATAAACATACTAAACAAAATTTATACATCAAAAACCTTAATATGTTATCTTGCGATATCTAAAAGTTTTAGTAGAGTATAAGGATTATCTAATTTCTAACAAAAGCATAATTTTACTAGTAACCGATGAAAAATTATTAAGCTCTAGTCATAAAACTTGTGCCTAAATATAATACCATAATTACCATATTAATATTTATTCAATTGAATAATATGGCAAGGAGATGACATAGTGTTGATGACATGCATAGTGAGGAAAAGTGGGAATAGTCTCAAATTTTAAGAAATTGCTTATCATCATTTATTTCAATAACTACTTTCATCCTTTTTTTTTTCTAATGGATATTTTCATTTTTTATCTTTTCATCTAGTTTTGATTTCCATTGACTATATTAGAAATTTATATTTTATACTATCTCGAGTTAAAAATAATATTTTGTGTGTTTCTTTATTATATTTAGCCTTAGAAGCTAGTTTAAGTGGCATGTTAGCAACTACTTATACTCAATGTGGTTGTAATACCCTCATTGTGTTTAACTTTTACATATATTTTTCCTTATTATCCTAGTCAATTTATTTTGAAAAATGGGGGTGTTACCAATAGGGGCAACATAATCCCTAAGAATGGTAACCTAGGCCTCAAGTATAAAAAATAGTGCATCAATCTACTTTAATTGGGCAGCCCAAAATGTGCCAAGTGTGGAAGGGCCTAGATCTAGAAAAAATAACAAAGGGGGTGGGAGAGCAAGAAATGTTGAGACGAATGCCTTGCCGGTAGAGTCATGCTACTCTTCCATAGTCTTAAGGGTGGGCTAACCAGGTGGTGAAAGCACTATTAGGCAATTGATACCAAACCTGTTGAATTTAAACCAATTTACACTGTAGCTATTCCCCAACATTCATTTTCATGTTGTTGTAAGTTGTAAACCTTAGGTATGCTTTCGGCAAGTTAATAAAGATAAGTTCTAGATTATTCCCACTCCATCGAGAAATGTACGTGATAATGCCCCCACCATAATCTCTCATGTCGTCTTGTTCCCAATGTTACATAAATTATCAAAAAAAAAGGTAACCTACATCATAAGTGTCATTCCGAAGCATACATAATTGACCAAAGAACTCCATCTTTCACAAATTTCCTTTTCTCTCACCCCATCAAAAAGTTATTCTCACTTGTAGCCTTTGGATATACCACAAGGCTGGGATGTAGATTAAAGAAACACTTAGGAGTACACAACTTTCTTAATATAGAGATTTGTGCCCAAAATTCTTGCAAGTCCTATAACTCAAGAATATGACAAGAATACCAAGCAACTTGAGAAAAATGAAGCAAATGACACCCACACTTTTGTGATCCATATGTGAAAAAAAGTAGAGTAAATTGTCTTGACAAAGAAAATATTCAACATCTTTTTTATCTCTAACGTCTCAAGAAATTGCTAATCAACATATCAAGTGACAAAAATGTCTGTTATAGCAAGAAATTATAGTATAATTCGTGAAACAAGTGAGCATAGATAATGGCATAAGAATTAGAGGGTTGAGCATTGATTTCATACCTCTACCACTGTATTATGGTGGTGGTGGTTGTGATGTTTCACGATTACCTATAGCAGTACTCATGCATGTGCATTTCATATGTTCCGTTGATGGAATGGAACTTGCTAAATTAGTGTAATTGTTGCATAAATCGTAGGATTAATACAAGCTTGAATTATAGTCAACACTATAACCTAGAGTCATATATTGAAGGAAGGGAAAAAGGAAGCGAATAAAAAGAAATTCAAGCAATTTGTATGGTTTATAATAGAAATTCAAAAATAAAGCATACCAAACCAAGTAAGTAATTGATGTAATAGGTATGGACATAATTTCTCAACATGAGAGGATGTTAGATAAGAAAGCAAACGAAAGCATATGTGGTGTTCCTAGCAGCATAGGGTGCGAGCATTGTGTGTCTTGCAAAGGTTTTGCATAGGGGTTAGCAAGTTATGCAATGAGTGGCTTATATATGTCCAAAGATAAAGACATTGGGTGGGAGAGGATGGTGATTGTCTGAATTAGCCAAAAATAGGTGGTGTGGCAGCAAGCAAAAAAGTTATGGCCATCGGTGGGGTATATGGTGAAAGTGGGAAGAGACAGATTAGTAAAGGTAAGTTGGGATGAGGGAGAGATAAGTCATGAAAGAAAAATAACTCATGGTTTTGCATAGCTGTCTCAACCTGGCATAGTAAAGCCACACAAGATTTTTGTTCTCGGTGTAATCGGATAATTTTTACCAAAATGCACCACCATCATCCCGCATTTGTTCTCTTATTTATAGCAACTTGAATCTCCAAAATTGTTACAAATTTTGGCATGGTTGTGTAAGCTTTTCTTTCATGGCTTGGTATAAATCCTCTAATTATATGATCCATCCTCATCTCCTTTCATTCATTAAATGCTTGCTGTAAAAATTATCAAATTGAGAAAAAAAGCAATGGTTAAAAAAAATTAACAAAAAAAAATATCACACAAAGACTTGGTTTGTCTTTAAGAAGCACTCATTTAACATCGTGAGCATGACTCCATTTACTTTCAAGATGATGATTGATTACTTGAGGTCAAATCTCACAATCATCTCGTTCATCAGGATAATTAATTCAAAGGAGATTATGGTAAAAAATAGGAGCCACAAGTTCCTTCAATGTTTTGTGATGTAGGAGAATCTTTTGAGAACTCTCAATATCCTTCTTTTAATGATGGAGATCAAGAGGAATTAGCATACATGGAGATGGAACTAATTACACTTGAAAATTCAGATACTTCTAATGTTTTTGTCAAGCCATTCTTCTTGTAGGTATTGTGTATGTTTGTAAGAAAGTTATGAAGTGCATGATGGATGAAGATCTTTGAGATACAAGGCAATGGAAAGGGATTAAAAGATTAGAAAATACAAGGAAGAATAAGGCTACAAGACTTAACGTTTTATCACATATGATTACATTAACGTATAACATTATTAAGTTGTGTAGTTTTTTTGTTTTTGTTATCTAATTTCTAATTCTTGTAAAATTTTCATTGTAAATTTATTTGTAAGCCATGTAATATGCATTAGGAAGGTTAAATCATTATTGAGGCTGGTAATGGGATTCTTAATGAAAATTCCTGCAAGGTTCCATGCCTATAAATACTTTTACTCAAAGGTGAAGAGAACATGATGTTATGAAACGAAGTCCATTTGAAATATGAAGAGAGTAAGGGTGAGCATTTGTGTGTTATTCTTCTTCTCTTGTCCTTTCTCAAGTGTGTATTGAGAAGTAGTAAAGGTGATCTTGTGGGAAATAGAAGGTTCTCATTAGAGGAGTTAGGTCTTGGATTAGATCTACTCAAAATTCTATCATTATTCGAAGATAACCGAAGCCTAGACATTTTAGTTTGAGATTGTTGTGTTCATTTACATCTTTATACTCCTTCAAATAAGGTCCTGAATTATTGTAGAATATTTGAAGACAATATTCCACAAAATTCTGTTTGCTAATAGTTCTACAATAACTTTCTCTAAATTATCCTCAATGCTCTTGTTAGATGATGATGAGATATCACTTAGAGGCAAATGAATAGTAAAAATATATTTTATTCACCTTTGAGTTCGTTCACAACTAGAGAGGAAGAATTAGGATCCACCAATTAAATGAGGTTATGTTTCTTTTCACTAGCAAATGCTTTCAAACTTGGATTCCTATTAGGCATGTAGAAGAAGAGAAAAGTGAGTTATAATTAGAAGAGATAAATAAAAAAACCAAATGATAATAGAAATGAGAATTAAAGTCACCAATCCCTAGCAACAGTGCCAAAAATTGTTGTGGGATCATAGACACTTCAAATTAAACTTTAAACTTAAAACAAACGGTAAATAGTGCGTAAGGGTTTATCTGATAAAGATTGTAATTTAATTCATAGATTTCTATTATGAGATAAATTCCCATAATTTTTAAATTAAAAAAAAACAAATAACTAATAATGAAAATAATAAAAAAAACCATCAACAAAAAAGCTAAATAAAAATAATGGGATAATAGAGGCTACAAAATATATTAATTACAAGGATATAAACTAATCATCGAATAAAATGGTCCTATAGTATTTTTATTGTTAACTAATGTAAGCTCCCACGCATCTGCTTCTCCGCATTCCCTTTATACAAATAAACCAAAGCATACTTATGATTCATTGTCTAACAAATTAATAACTTATGATAAGATCTATAGATCTAATTAATTGCAGCATTAATGATTAGGGAGCAACTAACTAGAACCATAATTGCACTTAACTAAAATTATATAATTTTAAATATTACTAAAAATAGATTAAATCAATAACCTATTTGTAACTTATGGATGTATATGTTAAAAATCATAAATTAACAATACAATCCTAGCATCCAATTAACACTAATGAGGTTATCAAAATAGATAATAAAGCTAATATCTTAGATTGGTGATCATTAAACTCACTATATTAATCTAACAAAAAATTCACAGAACAATAAAGACCAACAAACATCACATGCTTAATTATTCCATAACCTTTACTTATCATTTTACGCTATACTAGTCTAGCAAAGGAAATTGAAAAAATAAAAAAAATGAAGAAACAAAACACATAAAAATCATATTTTTAATTAACAAAGATAAAAAAAAATTACAAATATTATATGAAACTATGAAAAATAATAGACACTGTCAATGAAATAAATAAAGAGAATTGCATCAAAATCTTAGAAAAAGTATGAAATGAAGAAACCAGAGAAGGGAAGAAAGAACTTATGAGTTAGTAGGATCATGAGCACCATATGATCTTTACTCATTCAATTACAACAATTAACTAACTATATCTAATGGGTTAGAAATAAATAAAACAAAGTCAAAGCTCTGGCGACGGTGCTCTTCAATTTTTTATTTCACCTAATATATGTTTTACATATAGAATATATATTGTAAGAATTACATAAAAAATATGGAAAAAATATGGTACGTATTAGTAACTTTAGGGCACTCGTACTTTTCCTTGAATACTATGCAGATGAGATGAATTAACGGAGCACGTAGGAGGAGAACCAAGGAAATATAGATTGTATTTACATAATGATGAGTCACCCATGTTTCCACCCTCTTCATCTTATTTTCTTTATTTTTTCTTCACTTGAATTCTCTTTTAGGATCTTGCATGATGGTGCATATAAATTTCCATGAATCAAAACTTTGTTTTCATAATTTGCTTCTTTTCCATAGTTATCAACATAAATTACCTTGATTTTATCTTTTTCTATAAAAGTAGGCCAATAGGAAAAACTCAAGGTAAATGGTTAAATTGGCATAACAAATGTTGAATGTCGGGTCAAGATATGTCAAAGAATTCCATAGAATTTGCACCTATCAAATATATACAATGGCATCCAAAATCTATATCGAACACAACTTAATGAAAAGTGGAATATATACAACCACTACTGACCAATAACGATAGAAAGCTTAACAAAACTTTGGGAGGTCACCCTAAAGTTTCTTAAACCAACTCATGTCTTTCACTATAAGTTATAATGTATTTTTTAATATGATGTTATAAAAAAACTAAGATAAACATTCTTATACATTCCTTAAAAATCTACCTCTTTTAGTCTTAAAATTTTTGGGTGTTATAATGAACAATCTTTAAAAGGCATAACCTCAACCATTTATAATCAATTCACCTTTATTGTAAAGGATAATCCACAACATTTAGCCATGAATGACCTATGGTTTAGTGTCAAGCTGTAATCATACCTATTTTAATTGATTTAACTCGATCATTTAGATTCAATTATTCACCAAAGTTAAAATACAGTTCTTGGCAAACGATTAATGGTCAATAGTTAATGATTCACCTCTCATAACTTACTTAAGGCAATAAAAGATAATTTAACATTTTCTATCCTAAATTAGACACAAATATGATCAATTTCATTTAAAATTCAATATGGTAATTAAGGTGTGATTGGGCAATAGTATTTTGAATTAATGAAGAACACTTAATGTATTCATAAAAAATGACTAAACAAATTTTTATTTAACTTTCATTTCAACATACTATACATGCTTGAATCATGACAAGTTATATATCAAAATTCATCTACAAACTTTAAAGATTAATGTACTATGATTCAAATAAATTTGAAAGCTCAAGAACATTAATATTTGGGAAAAAAATTGTAGCCAAACACAAGATGCTCTAAAAATTACCTTAAACATACTCAAACATTCATTTGATCAAAAAATGTCTAAACATGCTCATTTGTTAATATGTTATCTATTAAACTTGAAGAAAACACTTAAAATTTCAAATGGAATTATATTATAAAAAAAAAACACACAAAAATTTCAAAAGACCAAAGGTTAACATGTAAAAGCTAGGTGATGTGGTTTTTATCAAAGTAATGGAAGGTTGGATTGAAATTTGTATTAGAAGCTTTCACCCACGATCTAATGTAAAAGTGATATATGGAATTTATAAGTTATTTTCCTAAGTAAAAATGTCATTTATTACTCATTTTCTTTATAAGATTTAATCTTTTCTTGATTTTTTTCTCTTTTGGATAGATTTTGCAGGAAAAGATAAAAATGAAGAAATTCAAAGGAGAAATTGATGGAAAGAGAAAATAAAGCAAAGAACACATCAAAAGATATGGAATCAATATAATAAAATACCACAAATGAAGAATATATATCAAAGGGAAGCTTGTGTTGAAATTTCATAAAGAAATAATGAAGGAACAAGAAACACGCCCCCCGGTATTTTATAAATGCGGTCCGTGTTTTTCTGTCAGCACACAAAATTTCAGCTTTTAAAATTCAGCATTTGGCAGAGAATTCAAGGAAAAACATGGAGGTCCCGTATTTCCTAAACACGGACCGTGTTTTTCTTAAATTCTGTAACCGTTCGCGTAACTTTTCCCCAATATATTTCTAAAGTCTAAACATTCGAAAGGGAGGTTCTGGGGATTTGGAGAATCAGATTCTCTCTTTCTCTCTATACTCTCTATATACCACATGTAATTTGTAATTCCAATTATCTTTCTCTCCATTGTATTCAATTGAACAATCAACACTCTGCAATTCAAGTCGATAAGTTCTTCTCCATTCCTCTCTTAATTGCATGTTTTGATTTTTGATTAAATGCAAATAAATTCTCTTTATTGCATTATTATTTCTCTTATGTTTGGTGTTTCATTGTTAATTTATTTGTAAGCATTAATGTTAATTATAGATTATTTCATTTAATTGTGTGTTATTGCAATGATGTAGATAGTATAAGGTAGGAGGATTTGATGACAGAATTAGGGTTTCGGATATGTTAACGTAATTTGAATTCATATTTCTAGATGAAATTTAATTGAATTGATGGACGGAATTGAATGATCTCGCATCATAGATTAAGAATTTAGACTAATTAGACTGATCACCTACCTAGTTTAGATCTTAATCTACACTAGGATAATGGAATTAATACGTAATTGTTAATTAACATTTCTAAAGTAGTAAAAGATTAATTGTTAATCTTATCCATTAATTCGTACAATTGCATGATTCGAGCTTATGTGATTATGCTCATAGTTGACTACTATCCATTCGTAATGCTGCAATTAATTGAATCTATTGTTCTTAACCTAGGTTATTAATTGGTTAGGTGATAAATTGAGAGCTTATTCAATTTATTAGAATTGAGAGAATGCAAAGAGATGAATTATTATGAGTTTCTATAGGTCAACGTTAAATCATTTAGAATCATTCTTTTCTCCATGATTATTTGATATCCTAACTCCATAATTAATACCTTCCTATCCTTATTCATTAATTAGTGACTACGGTGTTTTATTATTTAGCCATAGTTTAGATATTAATGATAGAATTACATGTTATTGCATAATCGAGTTTTTAACATCGATTATAGAATTATTGATTATATACCATTCCTTATGGGTTCGACTCCTTCTTACCATATACTACGTATTAGGAAATTAGGATTTTTTTATTAATTTTTTTGTGCATATGATAGCGCATAAAAAAGAAACGAAGTAAATTGATGGATTATAGGTGAAGAACTTGATGATACAAGTTGAAGTGTTTCGATAGATTTGTATGGCCTTCAAATATGTCATGCTTGAAGATAGGTTAAAGAAGGTTTAATCCTAGATTTTCCTTGCTCAATGTCGACCCAAAAGGTAGGATTAGACTTTATATAACTTTGCTCAAAGTTTGATAAAAAATTCTTATTCATTCATGCCTACAAAGCTGCGCACAAGAAGGCTTATATAGGGGAAAGAAGAGTCGGTGGTGAGCTAGCCTAACCAGCTGATTATTCCCTCTTAATCCAGCCCATTAATCATGGTTGAATTAAGCCCATATTAACCTTAATCAAAAGCATAATATCATTGGTCAAATGATACTAAGGATTAATATGACAAAGCTATAAATTAACTAAGATACAGACATGAAATTATAGCAATACCCTAACTTACATAAAATATACTTAGGGTTAGGGTTTACAACAAGTTAATACAAATAATGAATATCATCACTTTATCTTCTTGTTGTAATGTATCATCCCATGTATGTCATAGCCTTGCATGATTTGAACACTTGTACACATCAAAGTATATGAACATCATCTTCTTGCAAATATGTGACATATCTACAAGAATAACTTGAATGTTTTTCAATGTCAAGCATATAAGAATTATCAAGAATATTTAACATGATAGGCTCTAACATTAAGAAAGCTAAATCATCTTCCTTACCTTGAGGATTAGTATGAACATGACAATCATTAAGTTCAATGGATTCTCCTGCATCATTCTACCCAAGTTGAGAAGAATTTGCCCTCAAATTTTCATTAGAATAATAAGGAGACAAATCACCAACATTAAAATTTCTTGAAATTCCACCATAAGAATCTGGAAGTTCAAGTTCATAAGAATTATCTCCAAACTTCCTAAGTATTTTAAATGGACCATCAGCTCTTGGCATTAGTTTTTTTTTATACGTAAATTAGGAAATCTTTCTTTATGTAAATGAAACTAAACTAAGTCACTAGGAGAAAATACATAAGAGTTTCTACGCTTATTCGGTTGAGCTTTATACTTGGCATTTGATTTTTCAATATTATTTTTGATTTCCTCATGAAGTTGTTGAAAATTTTATATTCTCTCTTTAGCTTCATAATTTTGCATTTTACCTTTTTTCAACGGAATCATGTTAATAGGCATGTTAAGATTCACACCATACACCACCTCAAACGGACTAGTTTGAGTAGTACTAGAAGGACTACGATTATAAGCAAACTCTGCATGAGCTAACTTAACATCTCACTCTTTTGTACTTTTATTAACTAAACCTCTTAATAATATACCAAGAGTTCTATTAGTTACCTCAGTTTGACCATCCGTTTGGGGATGATGTGATGTGCTAAATAATAGTTTAATACCAAGCATATGCCATAAAGTTTTCCAAAAATAATTCATAAACTTGACATAAGCAGTATTTGGAAGAATTATACAAAAAATCATATTTTCTTTCATAAATCCTTTATCCATAAGCTCTTGTATTTGTTTTTGTAATTCCTTAACTTCTTCTGGGTTACATCTATAAGTCGGTTTAATAGGAATAGGCATACCAGGAATAAGATCAATAGCATGTTCTATACCTCTTTTAGGTGGTAATCCAGGAGGTAAGTCATCAGGAAATACATCATTATACTCATCAAGCAACTTAATCAAATTAGGATCTTCAAGTTGTTTTTTTTTTCAGGTTTAGAATCTTTAGAAACTAAAGTATAACAAATTCCTTCTTCTTTTATATATTTTTCCATAGCCTTTTCATGTAAAAATAATCTCTTTTTATCATCACTCAAGGGCATATGATCATATAAAGAAGGTGTGAGCCTATACAATTGTTTTTATTTTTTCACAACATATTCATTAGTTACTCCATCATGATTTGCTTTTCTATCAAATTTCCATGGTCTACCCAAAAGTAAGCCACAAGCATCCATAGGTAAAACATCACAAAGAACTTCATCATGATAGTCTCTAATAGAAAATGTGACTAAATCTCTTTTGTTTACTTTAGCTCCTTTATCCTTATTTAACCATTGTAAAGAATAGGGTTTAGGATGATTAGTAGTTTCCAAACCAAGCTTCTTAACCATTGCCTCACTAGCCACATTAGTACATGAACCACTATCAATTATGAGTCTACCAACCATGTCACCAATTTTACACTTAGTTTTAAAAGTCTTTTCTCTTTGAGTAGGTGTAATACTAGGTTGTATTTGTAAAACTCTTTAAATTACAAAGCATGGGTCTCCTTCTTCTTCTTCCATAGTTAATATTTCATTAGGAGATTCAACTTCTAATTCATCATCATCACTACATGGTTCCATGTTTTCTCTTTCATGTAAGGTTAAGGCTCTTTGGTTAGGACAATCTCTAGCAAAATGTCCATATCCTTTACATTTGAAACATTGTTTATTTGTCATTTTAAGCACCTTATTTTTACCGTTATCATCTTTGTTATTCTTTTTATCATATGAAAATGTTGATTTAGGTGTAAAGGTATTAGAATAGGGTTTAGTCGAACTAGAAGCATTAGACTTAACATAGGCTTTAGTTGATTTAGTTTATCTTTCAATTTTCATAGAGAATTTTATCAAGTCATCAAGAGATTCATAAGATACATATCCACCTTTTCTCTTATTAAATTATTCAAGCCACCTAAGTATCTAGCACATTTTTGTTCTTTTCTTTCATGAACATCACAAATAAAGGCTAGTATTTCAAATTCTCTAGTGTATTCTTCTACACTAAATAAGCCTCGCCTTAGAGTAGTCATTTTAATATAAATGTCTTTTTCATACTCTCTAGGCACAAATTTAGTTTTTAAGTGCTTTTTAAGTTTTTTCCAAGATTTTATTTTAGACTTCCCTTGTCTTTCTTTAGTTCGTTTTAAGTTATCATACCAAATTCGAGCAAACTTTTTGAACTTTAGAGTAGCTAATTTGCACTTTCTATCATCATCATATTCTCTAAACTTAAAAATAGCCTCAATCTCATGCAACCATTAAAAAAATGACTCCACATTCAAATCACCATAAAATTCAGGAAGGTCAAGTTTAATACCTTGATCTTCATGGTGTGCATTTCTTACATGGAATGTAGGTGCTGTTCTTTGGTTGCTTGAGCCAAAAGAATTTTTTTCTTCTTCTCCATCTGCATGATGAGAAAAATTGAAAGGTCCACGTCCACTCTTGGCATGGTACATAGGCTTCATTCTCCCTTCCACACTATCATGTGTGGTTTCCATTTGAGCTTGCCATGGTTTACACTTCTCTTGGTCGGCCAACTTAGCATCTACACTTTGGAGTTGATGGTGCAGTGTGTTTTGAGTTTGTAATTGGGAATCCATGCATGTGGTGAGGCTTTTTATGGAATCTACTAGGGCACACACCTCTTCACTAGCCATGGTGAAGGTTGACACACAACCCTACTTGTTGCACACAATATATTCCACAAAGTGTAGGTGCTGAATTTGTTTTTCCTACAACCAATTAAAGCACAAACCAATTGCTAATTCTAACACAAATGTTAAACACTACCTACAGTCTTTGTCTAGGAAAAAAGGAGATCTTTTAGCCCCAAGAATAGGCATTGCACGCAGGTACACGCAAATAATGAAAGGTTAGTATATAAGAGATGTGAAATTCATTCACATAAAATCATAGAACATGTTTCTGTGTCTTCAACAAATGGTTGTCTTCCAGTGGGAGATTCGTGTTGAAGTCTTCATAGAATATGTAGAGGAGATCCAGAGGTAGACGATGGACTAATTTCTTGATCCAGAGGTAGTAATTGATGAGAGATGAATCAAAAATAGGGCCTGCAAGTTCCAGGTCTGTCTCGGTCGATTAGGAGCTGTCCAGGGGTTTTGAACACTTTGATGCTTTTCCTATTTGTTGCACGAAGAGAACTGGAAAGGGGCTACTACACACTTGATCATGCACCAATGGAGAGTATAATGCAATAGAAATCAAGTGCTGGAGAGGCACAAACGTTCGTGGCAAACAGACGAACCAAACCATGCACTGTTGGGAGATAAATGTTGGTCGGTATTTTATGTGAAAAAGTTGGGGAAAATGCAACAAGATCATTGCAATATTGCAAGAAATTCAAGCAAGAACTTTAAGAAAAATCAAATAATTTCATCAAGAATCAAGAATTCAAAGAAATGGTTGAGTAGCCGTGGAGTTCTTGGTGTAAGAATACAGGTTCGTAGGGTACTGGTTTGTATCAGCTTCGAACAAATGAAGCTTTGATACCAAAAATGATGTGGTTTTATCAAAGTAATGGAAGGTTGGATAAAAATTTGTATTCAAAGCTTTCACCCACGATCTAATGCAAAAGAAATGAAGTAAATTGATGGATTATAGGTGAAGAACGTGATGATACAAGTTGACGTGTTTCGAAAGATTTGTATGGCCTTCAAATATGTCATGGTTGAAGATAGGTTGAGGAAGGTTTAATCCTAGATTTTCCTTGCTCAATGTCCAACCAAAAGGTAGGATTAGACTTTAGCTAACTTTTCTCAAAGTTTGATAAAAAAATTCTTATTCATTCATGCCTATAAAGCTGCACACAAGAAGGCTTATATAGAGGAAGGAAGAGTCGGTGGTGAGCTAGCCTAACTAGCTGATTATTCCCTCTTAATCCAGCCCATTAATCATGGTTGAATTAAGACCATATTAACCTTAATCAAAAGCATAATATCATTGGTTAAATGATACTAAGGATTAATATTACAAAGCTATACAATTGACTAAGATACATACATGAAATTATAGCAATACCCTAACTTACATAAAATATACTTAGGGTTAGGGTTTACAACAAGTTAATACAAATAATGAATATCATCACTTTATCTTTTTCTTGTAATGTATCATCCCATGTATGTCATAGCCTTGCATGCTTTGAACACTTGTACACATCAAAGTGTATGAACATCATCTTCTTGCAAATATGTGACATACCTACAAGAATAACTTGAATGTTTTTCAATGTCAAGCATATAAGAATTATCAAGAATATTTAACATGATAGGCTCCAACATTAAGAAAGCTAAATTATCTTCCTTACCTTGAGGATTAGTATGAACATGACAATCATTATGTTCAATGGATGCTCTTGCATCACTAGGATTTTGAAAGGTGTGACACTTTACCCCTATATACATAAAATGTTTGAGATC
Source organism: Tamarix chinensis (assembly GCA_030549775.1). Lineage (NCBI taxonomy): Eukaryota > Viridiplantae > Streptophyta > Magnoliopsida > Caryophyllales > Tamaricaceae > Tamarix > Tamarix chinensis. Next base: position 61,700,353 of record CM060181.1, read on the forward strand.
ATTGGAATTTGTAGTAATCTAGACATCATGTGATTTCTTATATCATTGTAAATATGCAGAAAATATTATAGCACAATTCCTTACATATGATGAAATTATGGATCAAATCAAGGATTTTATAATTTCATGATAAATACATTTCCTAAGAGCTTCGAAGATTCACCATTAATCCTATACTATAAGTAATTAAAAGAAAATAAATCCTTAGTGCTGGCTTTAAATAAAATAGACAAAAACTCAATAAAAATTCACCGTACACAATGACTTAACCAAATTTTCTTAGAAAAACACTTATGCACTAAATGGAAGGATTTATAGGAAAGGAGGATGAATAACAATAAAGCATGAAATGGAGGAGGAAGGAGAAAAAAATGCCTAAGCCAGGGCTCCCCAACAAAGTTCACATAAATGAAAGTCAGAAGAGGAAAATGGTTGGGAGACAAATAAGTTAACCTTAAAGTCTTGAGTCTCAAGTTTTATAAAATAATATCAAAATATTTAAGGTAAGGAAGAAAAGGTGTTACCCAACATGAAAGCAAAAATGAGTGTTTATCAACCATCCTAACAAACAATGAAATGCTAGAAGTGATTCTCACAAAGTCTAGATAAGAAAAGAAAGATTAAAAGTTGTTTTTGATAACATTTAATACAAGGGGATAGTGACTCAAAAGTCTAACAATAATCAAAACTAATATAAATAATAACAAGTTATGAATAAAATGTTTAAAAAATGTAACAAGGATTTTATTCTTCAAAGAATATAAAGCCATGGTAACTTCATTACTAAATAATTCAATTTCTGAGTAAAAGGAATTATGAAAAGAACAAAGTATTACACAACTACTGCCTTAAAAGATATTTCATCTCTAAAGTCAACTAGAAAAAAAAACCTAAATCAATTCAAACCTTTGTTTTAGAAACATAGGCAACATCTAAACTAAAACCTTAATGAATAATCAACATGCAAATTACAAGGATAACATATGTATATAAAACCAAAAATCATACAAGAACCATCATATATAAAAAAACATATTAATGAAATGACTTAATGGTTATATCACTTTACTCTTATCATCCTCATGCTAAACACCGTAACATCCTTATTAACCCACCACCACTCAAATCTTACTGATAACTATCATATCAATATATCACCCAAGAAATCTCTCATCAATTAATCACTTTGAACACACAAACCATTGAAACATTTGATGTAAGGAAAAATACAACCTAGGTGTATTACTGCAAAAAGAAAAACATATGGTTTTTCCAAAGAAAAGTTATCACAAGAAACCACCTGAAACATAAAATATCAGTACCACTCATTGCACTAGACCCCTAAACAACCAAACACTTATCCAACCAACAATAAGGCTATAGAACTTGCTGACTCACAATCCTCACAATGATAATCCATGTTTATAAATTAGAGAGGAATTTAAAAGACATAGGAATGTGACAAATTGAATCTTAAAATTAAAAAAAAAACAGAAACCTTTGTACAAACTTGTAACACCTCCATTTTTCTTTACTAAAAAATACCACTTTGAAAAAAAATTAGATGCTAAAAAAATAAAATGAGTGATATAATTGCCAAATCAATTATTAGCATAGTTATGCCCGATCACCTAAACTAAGTGAGATGGAAGGATGTGAATGAAAAACTAACAAACTAAAAGAGACCAACAGTATACGGTAAAACTCATAAGGAATGAACGACTATATTTTCCCAATACAGGGCAAAACACTGGAAGTCATAGTCTTTGACTCAAATTCAAAGGTCCAGAAGTAGTCATAACAAGTACACCAAAGTTCATTTGAAAAGGAAACTGAGTAATACAAAAGTATTGAGTAAACTTATTTAACTTAGAGAAATAACATGCTCATATAACAAATCTCATCAAATTGATAAGAAATAAAAACACCTTTATATCACACTTCCTAGTTATTTGTTAAACACACTTGTTACATTCAGTTTATGAATCAAGAGGGTTAAAAGTTAATGTTAAGGAATGTGGAGGGCAAACTAGAGAGGAGAGAGGAGAGTGGAGAGAGAATATTATGAAAGTTTTATTATGATTTCTTATATCCAAAACTAAGTACAATAACCCTTCTATGGATGAGTAAAATGAGAAGTAACATGTAAGCACAAAATCCTTTGTGGTTGAGAAACAAAAAGTTACGCTGTCTTTAATGAATACCCAACCTATTAGCATGTGACCGATCCAAGAAGAAGAGAAACTATAGTATACCCATAAGCTTTTTTGTGTCGATTTTCATACTTTTAGGTGGTATTCAAGTTTCTCATCCTTTTGGATAATATTCCAGGGATTGATAGTCTTCTCTGACTAAGAAAGCCATATCATCATTGCATTCAAAATTTCATCCACCATGTCAACCACGTCTATACTATAGACGAGCTATGCTTCTATTACATAGCCATCAGATACCCTTGTGCGCAATATTGAACGATTGTCTGGAAAATTTACATATGAACTTATCCTTTTGATACACACATACAATTATGAATAAGGATAAATAAATTTAAACACAAACCCTAAGGGACATCCCATATAAAATTCTGAAAGACCAACAACTAAACTTAGTTTAATGTGTCCATCGGATACACATATATAATGATAGCAAAAATTTGCATTCAAATTCAGGTCAAACTCCCCATCAACAATATTGATCAATAACAATCAAACTGATCCGTTAAACTTTGCTTGCTAATCAATATATAATAACAAAAGAGAACCACTATCCCAAAATATATGAAACATCAAGTAGGCCCATCCTGCTAAGATGAAAACAAAACAAAAAATATTCTACCAATTTTAATAAAATTCAAAATTTAAATTTAAATAAAAATAATATAGTGCAAATAAAGGTTTCTTACTAGAAAAGCCACATTTTTCTTACTCTCATGTTCTTTGATCAAATAACAAGTCCCTAAATCTAAAGGATTGTACCATTTAGACTACCATTATTATAAAATAAATAAGTTCCTAGGTTATATAAGACCATACGTTTTTCCACCACTATATTGAATGGAAAAGCGCAAACATAGAGACTTAACTTTCATGTTTTCTCTCCTCTAGAGGAAGTTATAATCAGTACTAAATACACACAACTCAGAGAATTCTTTATCTTTTGAATAAAAAACTAGGTATTTTAAACTATATCCCATCAATATATATATATATCTTCAACTTATTTTCTTTCCCCGATCTTATATTTAATACTCTCCATCTACCTTAACTCTAGTGCTCTTTTTTTTTCTTTAGATTTTTTTTAAACCTCTATATTTATGTGTGTATGCCTAAAACCTAGAAGTCTCCTTTTCTGATACTTTCTTATGGTATCATCTACACCCTTATTTTCTTCATCCATAGATAATTATTCAGCTACTCCTATCATTGAAATAAGTAGGGGAATACAATGAAACAAACTTCTAGATAGTAGCCGAACATATGGAGTTTGTGTCATAAATACACCAAACACTAATTCTGTTAAATGACTGAGTAAATCTCATACATTTCTAGAAGATCTTTTTTATAAAACATATTAAGCACTCACCACATTCATCTATTTCCCATGCTTCAAACACCTTAATCGCACCATCAATGTTGCCTTCTATTTTATGTCCAAAGACTTACGGCGGTGACAAACTAGTTGGTCCCTTCATCATCTTACAACCTCCTCATTTTTGTTAACATGTCTGAGTCCCCATCCTATTACTCAAATACTCTTCTTTTGAGTAATATTACTAAAGATAACTTAACTTATTTTGTGTATTATATAATTTTCTTTCTATTTTTCTTTTAATTCACCGATCCATGTTATATAAAGCCAAAAATCACCCAGGTAGACGTATAACCCTATTAATTGAGGCCTTATATGTTGGTATAGGTTTTCATATACGTCTATGTATAAGAGAATTTATCCAACCTTGTCAATGAAGCACTACTTAATTTTTCCCCTACACTTGGGAATGGAAATTGGATTCTATGAGGTTGTTGTTTGTTAGACTTCACATAAAAAATATATTTATTTAGAAACTTATTTTAATTTTTATGAAATCTATAAGTCTTAGGCTTGTACTCCATTCAAACAAAAGGGGACCATAAGTTCATCAATTGGACACAATCTTTTATGAAGAGGTGGAATCCTAGTACTTCTTTATTGAAGGGGACACCGACTAGGATCTGCCCAAGTGAGGTAAAATCAACCGCTAAAGTTCAAGAGTACCCACTATTTTAGCTGGAGTTAGAAGCTAGGATAGATAAGTTTGATGATTTGGTGCATGATGGACACATCATAAATAATAATGAAGTTGTTGAAAATCATGTGAGCTTGAAAAATATAGGACTAATCTCTAACACTGGTAAGTAACTTGTTCACATTCAACATTCTCGTGTGTTTATTTAACTAATAATGTTGCAGGCATATGAAAATTTATCCTTTTTACTATAGAATATATGGAATACCCTATATATAAATCCTAATTTAAATATTCAAAATTAAATTATGATTATTAAGTGTACTTAATTATAGAATTGTTTAAGGGTTGGATGTCTCGTGATTGTGTGTATTATTATATTTAATAAATTTGTGTTAATAATATGACTGGTAAATTAATATTTATAGGAAAGATAAAGATGATGATGATGATAACAATAATAACAACAACAAAAAGTAAGAATACTATTAATAATAATAATAATAATAATAATAATAATAATAATACTAATAATAATAATAATAATAATAATAATAATAATAATAATAATAACAATAATAACATCAATCATGACATAACAACAATAAAACCAACAACAATAACAATAACAACAACAACAATAATAATAATAGTGGTCCTAATAATAATGTTAGAGATAATCATAACAATATTAATAATAATCATAATATTAATGGTAATAATAAAATATTAATTAGGTTGGATTTTTCTTTTTAGTATTTAATCATCTCTTAAAATTAATTGATATTATTTATTTACTTGTTAATGAATTATTTAGTTAATTAATTTTCACCTAAATCCTTATCATTATTTTACCCCTAACCCCAAACTAAATAAAAAAAAAATTCTTAACTCAAACTAATTTTCCCCAATGCATCTACCCAGTTCCACATGCTTTCACTTTGCCCCTGCGAAACATAGTCAATTGCATGCCCTACCAACCCTGACATCCTTGACCAAAAAGGTCCCTAGCCATAGAACCTCTTCACCATCCCATTCTATCCCAACTAGCCCTAGTAGCTTGATTCTCCTAGCCTTCAATGTGTTGCACCCTTCTAACCCTCTCCCAACCTAACTCACTAACAAAACACCTTGATTGCCTTCCTTCTTCTTTGCCTCCTCCCATATATAAACCGTCTTCCTTTTTTCCTTTTTTTTTTCTTCTTTCTATGTAGCCTACCAAGTCCCATCCCTGACTAATTACCCTATTTTCCTTCTTCATTATCTTTTTTATTCATTCCAAACCCACCATCCTTCTTTTCTCTCCTTCTTCTTTGGCCATTCTCTTTACTTCATCCTCCTCTATTTTTATTTCATTTTTATATCACCTTGATCTTGTTTCATTCTCACCATCATACCATCATTCCTCCCTTCTAGTCATCTTTTGAGCAATCCCCATCCTCCTCCCTCTCGCTTTTGAGACACCACCACACCACTGACTTTTAAGAATCATAGCAAGCTAACATTCAATCACCATCGTCCACCATTACCCTTCCTAGCCTCACCTATCACCTATAATCCATTCATTCTTCCACCAAGGTGTATCCCTCATTGAGTTCTTAGCTTGAGCAACCACCCCCATTGTCTCACCAACCACCTCCTCCTAGTTGAGCTCCCTCACTACCCAAACAACCATCACTATTGGTTGTTTTGTCTTGCCAATCTCCTTTATTGGCTACTACCATGACCTTTGTGTCTACCCTTTCACTTTAATGCCACCCTATTGACTTTCCTTACTTGAGTAGTAATAATACCTCGCACCTAAGGTAAGCAGCGTATTACAACCCTTCCTGTTGGTAAACTATGTGAAACCACCCTCCTTACCCAACCTTTCCTATGTCAGCCCTTCATATGTGCTTACCTTTTGCGATGTGATTCCCTCACAAAAGACCACCTCTTGCATTGTCTTTTCTACCCCATTATGCATGTGCAATTATTACCTCTACTATGCATATTGTACCATCGAGCCTTCTAGCACCCATCTCTCCCTTCAATCGAGCATGGACCCCATTTTGTTTCTTTGTGTATATGTGGTGCTTGGTTGTGCCATGCACACACATCCTTTAGTTTTTAATTACCAAATCTACTTTATCCTTAGTTCCTAATAAAATGTTATATAATTATTTTATTTTATTATAAATATTAATATTAGTACATATTTTATGAGTGTTATTTTAGTTTTCTGTAATTCCAATCTTTCTTAAGGTGTACTTGGAAGAGGCATTTTTGTGGTATATATTGCGTAGGTTGAAGTTAAATCCAACTGCTTTGTAGATGGTAGAACTTTTTTTAATATAATAGATACATTTTCTAGAATAAAATTCATACTTTGTTAGTGTGTTGGAAGTTTCATCTTTATCAAAAAATGAAAGTGTGTAATATTAAATTTTGTGTAAATTTTAGGATGGTTAATAATTAATATTTCAAGCATGCCTTGGTAGTATTTTAAAAATAAGGATATATGCTCGTGTTGATATATAAATTATAGCTAGAAATAATACACATGTGTAGGGTTAGGGTTTAGTTGGAATTTTGTATTGCCTTATGTTGGGCATGCAAATGAGTTTAAAATATTCCTTCTACATTTTATATAGATTTTGATGTATGACATGTTGGTTTTAGAAAATTATTAGGATTAAATTTTCATGATTTAGTATCGCACATTCTAGGGGTAGAAATGTAAATTTTTTCATGCTGTAATTTTTATCAAAATTTTTACGTAGAATTAGTGAGAATGTTATGATATGTTAGAATTACATGCTATAGTTTTATATATGTATTACATTATGTCCAGGGTTAGGGGTAATATTATCTTTCATCATAATGTGGAATTTCTTTGAATTATAAATTAATTTTAGTCTTTCCATGACAATTATCTTATAAAAATAAATTTTGTAATAAAGTGTATAAAAATGTTCTAATTTGAAATTAGAAGGAATTTTTGTCATTATGAAAAAATGTGGTTCAATATGAATAATTAAACTAATTTACTTAAGAGTTTTCCTTGGAGTTCATTAGATGAAAGGATTAAATTGAATGGATTTGAATTGTTAGTTCGAGATATAGCGTGGTACCTAACGCTATACTATAGTGTCTTGGTGATGTCGTGACCCTCCTGGTCCTTTAATTTCATTGACTCATGGTTAAATTGTTATTATTTTGGAACTTACTATCCTTAAGATAATAACAATGAATTGAATAAGACACTAATTACTTAAAGACAAAGACTCAAGTTTGGGAAGGGATCTCATGCCTCGGAATAGGCCTTCAAGTGCATAGTTGGACCTTCTAATCAATAGGGCCACTTCTACTAAATAGGTATTCCATGCACCCTATAGAGGGTATATGTACTGAATAACATAGGTACTCAAGTTTAGTATGGGCTAGTGACATGTCGTGTGGTTTCCTTTGAGAACTTTTCCATGAAATTGAGTAATTTGATTTGGTAACACCTCCTTAATATCATTCTTCAAAATATGAGATTGTAATCCAGTTATGATTTGATTATTTATCAATATATTTGGATTAAACAACCACCATAATACATTAGTAATAATTAGATTAATATTGGCTTGATAATGGCTGGAACGTTTGGTGACATCAAATAAATACCGAGCTGTGTACAAGATAGGATTTGTTGATATCTTGTAATTGTTGTACAATTTAAATCATCTTTTTCTTATGCCCTTGCTAGGGTTTTACTAGAATAGTATCATTGATAGAAAAGCGGGATCATGTTATTTATATGTTGTTATTGCATGTTGTTGTACGCTACTATATATTTTTCCTATAATCATATATTAAGTACAATGATAGCATGCTAACTCTTTGAAGCAGTTATGATTTACTTAGTGTGAGGAAGTCACACTAATGCTATCACTTTAAGATTGTTGAAGGTTTTAGTGGGAGCTTGGGTTTCAGTTAGAGAGTTATGGTTAAATCTGGTGTCGCTTTTTATTGTTTTATGTTTTGATCATGAGGTCTCTTTTTAGATTTCAAGTGTTGTAAAACTTTTTGTGTTGTAATAAAAATATCTCTATTTTGCTTCTACTAATTTCTTATGGTTTTGGTCTCATCCTTGGATTAGGTGCTCATCAAACCTAGAGTAATACCCCAAAAATTTGCTTAGCCTAGCCCTGTATCATTAACGCCCTTATTTGATTCTAATTTCAAGAAATATTTTTTTATCCTTTACTCAATCCCTTAATCCCAAAACTATAACCGAATCTAAAGCCTTGACTTGGATAAACTATATTTCGTAAACCAAAAAACAAATCCACTAAAATTTCCACTAACCCTAATTACTTATGGCTAATCCAAAATCACCCTAAACTAATCCCGCAACCCTTCTCGTTTTCCTTTTGTTTCTCCTTTTCTTTTATTTCTTTCTTCTTGTCCTTCTTAACCTTAAGTTGCACTTTTGAATTGTTACAACTTGCACCACCCTTTGCACCATCATTTTTATGCATCCATCACCCATCACCTTACTTCCTTTCTTCTTTTTCTTCTTCTCCTTTTGCTCCCTTATCCCTTCCCGACTGCACAACCATAAGCACACTCTACATACTAAATTTCCCTTGCCATTTCACTTCTCACACAACACCTATATACAATAATCTCTACCCTCACTCTACAACTACTACCCTACCCCTGACTATCCTCTGCAACCATCACCATCATCATTACCTTGCAGCTGCACCATCACTATCATCACCATTGTACACCACCCCTTGTTCTTTTTCTTCTTTCCAGAATACCACACCCACACATATGTATATAAATATATATACTACACACTCTTCTTCCCTTCTCTTTGGTTTGCCTCCATTCTAGCATTTTGTGTCCAAAACTCTACCCAAGCACTCCCTCTTCCTTCTCATTTCCTCCTTCTCTCTTTTCTTCTTCTTCTTCCTCCTTATTTCCTTATTTTTGGCTTGCACACCACTAATCTACCACCGTGCACCACCATTGCCACCACTTACTACCCATTGGCCAGTGTATCAACCACCGGGGCCACCTCAACCTTTTCTTTCGCTGTCGCCGGCCATCGCTGCCAAAGACCACCTCTTTTCCCTTCTTCTTCCTCTCATTCATCACACTTTTATAGAGTGCATGCAATGTGCACCACCTGTTGCACGACTGTGCAACACTTAACTCTCCTATTACACAGCCATGCAACCGTTGCATTGCCTAGCCATGCATCCTTTTTTCTCTCGGTTTACTGTGCACTCCTATAGTACAACCATACAACTTTTACAATTCATAGCCTTGCATCATATTTTCTGTCAACCAGGAACTACACCGCCTGCTACACAACCGTGTAACTTTCCATTTTGCACCATGCACCCCTATTTTCACCCCAAACCTTGTCCAAACACAACAAAATTTAACCATAGCTCCACCACACATCCATACATCTTAAGCTCCCATTTGACTATGGTTCTATCTATTTTGAACCTCTTTACCTTGATTTCTCCTTCAATTTAACTCTTCAAGACTAACAATGGATTTTATTACTTTTTTATAGGTGGTATTCTAGTAGCTTCAGTGGAGGAAGTCTAGGATTGATGTGCTTAGATCCTAGTGTCCTAGTTAGTAAGGATACTATTCGATGTTTAGGATTTTTGGTGTTGTTTGCTTGTTTGGTTATATGTGTTTTTCATGATATTGTTGATATATAATGTAACATGTGTTGATCATGATATTTTATAATGATATGAATATTATGTTATCAAAAGAAAATATGAATAGGTAAGAGTTACCATTATTATTTTGTTGAGATGATGTCATATTGTTGTAATACATCTTATGGTATGAATTATGGGTTAAATGAGTTTTGATAAATGGACTTAAAATTTTTCATAAGGTATGATGATATATTGTGGATTTGGGAAATAATATGTGTGGAAGGTATACGATTTCATAAAATAAAGGTGTTTATTTGTGCTTAAGGGTGTTTTGGTTATTATGGGATAATAAGGGAATTCGTATATTTTGTGTTAGGAGGATTAAAATATGATAACATGCGGAATTCTTAGAAGTATTATTGTTGTTTGGGATCCTTAAATGACTTAGTGAATAATTTGGGACAAACAACCCAATAATGATAATATTATTATTCCATGTATATGATCTAGAGGTTATATAGATTTCTAAATATGTTGTTGGTGTTTAACCTAATGAGGTTCTCTATCCAGATCGGTAATTGTGTAAATTTCATTTTAGGTGTTATGACAAATCTGTGGAATTTAGGTTGTAGATATTTCTATGAGTAACATATCGGCATGAAATTATAAATGTATGTGTATGGGAGATTGTGTATTTTGGATATAATGATAATGATGGGATTTGGAGATGATATAATATAAGTTGTGTAGAGTAATCAACATGGGAGAATGAATAATAAAGGGTGTTTAATTACGGTTTGAAAGGACTAAAGGACTTGTACCTATGCTACACATTTCTAATGTGCTCTATGCCTGAGAATCAATCTTGAATAAGATACTTATCACTTAAAGTGAAAGAGAATGTGAGTAGGGCCAAGGTGATCTATTTTTTTCTATATATATATATATGTATTCCCGTTCCACAAGGGAGAATAGTAGCTCGGGAGTGTTTTGCCCCGAGAGGATGTTTTTTAATCTCCGTTCAACTGGAAAGAATAGTGGCTTGGGAGAATTTTACCCTAAGAAGATGCTTTAGTCCACTCCAACGGATCAAGAATAGTGGGGCCCCTACTCATCGTGAAATGAAAATGTATCATTATAACTTATGGAAAAGATAGTAATGATTTAAAGAGGAAGAATACGTGAGTCAGGACTAAGGTGATCTATTTTTCTATATATATGTGTGTGTGTGTATTCTAATTCCACCGGGGAGAATAGTAGCTCAGGAGTGTTTTATCCTGATAAGATGTTTTGAATCTCTGTTCCACAAAAAAGAATAGTGGCTTAGGTGTGTTGTCCTTGAGATGGTGTTTCAGACCGTTCCATCGGTTTAAGAAAAGTGGGGTTTCTGCACTCAACATATATAAAAGAATAAAAATAGATTATACATAATAAAGGAATCTAGATCATATTATGTCTTATGAGGTGTTTCACTTATTGGTTATTCCGTTATTATCTATTGTGAAAACATGTGCTATTTGTTTCCTTATTTCAATAGTATTTTTCCCTTACTCGGTACGTAGCGTACTAACCACCCGTTTTATGGGTGCCACTCATTCCGAGGAGCAGAAGGCCCCAAATCTTATGTGCAGGTCTTAGAAGATCAGTTAGATGATTATGCTACCTATGCCGCTTTATGTGGGGATGACTGACTTTATCTATGTTAGGATTAGGTAAAGAGTAATTGCTATCAGACTGATGTATTTAACTAGATACCCTTTTTGGACTCTCGATCCATGGTATCCCCTCTTTCGTATTTTGTATTGTTGAACTTAGATTTAGGCTCTAAACTTAGTATTATACTATAAATGTTATTTTGTTTCTATTGTTTTTGTACATTAAATGTTTTATCCTTATAATTGATGTAAGGATGGTTATATAAGCTAGAATTATGTCACTCACGGCAATAACCCTAATATTTTACTTAATTACTTTCGCTGTAAAATGAAATTTTTTGGTAGTTAAAATCGAGGTGTTACACCTAGTCATTGTGGTTGAGTTATTTTAGTCTCGAAACTAGCATTAGTTAGGTATTGGTCATACCTCTACCTATGTTGATTATGGATTATTACCTCATAATTTGTAGAATTGCTTTCACTAAAATAAAAATTTTAATTACTAAATTTTGAAGTGTCACAATATAATTAATGGAAGTCTTAGGAAAAAGATATTCCCTTTAACCTATCTAGGGGTATTAAAAAGCCCATCATTCGTCTCCTTGGACATCTACTTCCAGCCCTACCAAATAATATCTAATTATTTAACTCACAATTATGCTCTAAAAGTGTCTTGACCCACATTATGTGTTTAAGAAGTTGAAGGGATAACAAAACCATGTCCTAAAAAGAAGAAAGTGAAATCAAATAAGTTTAGTAACATTCATTCTATAACCACTGACGCCGCTATTGAGCATTTTCTCACACGTTTTGACATTCAAAATAAACATGTTTCTATGGTTGTCAACTATTTGAATGAAAATGTCATTGAGTGGTGTGCTATTTTAGACACTCCAAATTAAACCCTAAATGCAAATAAATAATAGGCAATGAGTAGGAATCGATCTTATGAAGGCTGTAATTTAATTTATAGATTTCTATTATCAAATGAATTCCTTTGATTATTGAATTGGAAAAAACTAAGTACTAAGAAGGATATGATAATTAATAGAATAATCAAATAACAATAATAAGATTACAGGGGTTAAAAGACATTCAGTATTGAGATATCAACTGATCATCGAATAATAAAGTCATATAGTATTATTAAAGTTAACTTATAGGAGGTTGCACGAGTTTGTTTGCTTGCATCCTCTAATACAAATGAATGAGTGTTTACTGATGATTTATTATCTAAGCATTTAACAACCTATGATAAGATCTCTAAATTTAATAAATAGAACCATTAACGATTAGGGAGCATATAACTTGAACTACAATTTTAGTGAGCTTGAATTATGTAATTCTAAATATTAATAAGAATAGATTAAATCAATAACATATTTGCTACTTATGCATGTATATATTAACATTTATGGATTAACTATACTATTCTAGGATCTTATAAGCACTCAAGTAAACCAAGTGATAAAGCTAGAAAATAAAGTCCTCATCTTGGTTCATTGATCATAAAAATCAATATATTAATTTGATAAAAAAAATATACAAAATTAAGAGTGTTGTAACCTTTAATAATCCTCCTACCTCATACTAATCTTGCTTAGCATATTGATAAAATAAGAAAAACATAATCTAAAAAAAATCAAAATCATAACTTTAATTTACATAGATAAAAAATAACAAATATTAAATTACACTATGCACAATCACGAACTCAATTAATCAAACAATTGAAAAGAATTGCATTAAACAGAATAAAATGTATGGTAAAAACAAATAAGAGAAAGGAAAGAAAGAACTTATGAGACTATAAAATTGCAAACATTATATTATCTCCAATCTTTCAATTATAGCAATGAACAGACTAAATTCAACAAAAGAATCCTAATTATTTAAAAATAATGAAAACGAAGTCGAAGTTTTGATGGCAGTGCATTTTGGAAGTACTATTTGACCTAATATATTATATATATTTACAAATGGCCGTAAAAAGTAGATAAAAATTTGTAAAAAATATGGTTTGTATTTTTAAATATGAGGGACCTATATTTTTGCCACAAAACTATGTATGTAGATTCATTTAATGGTGAATGTGGGAGATAAAACAAGAAAGTACGGACCGTATTTCCAAAAATATGAATTGTATTTCGATAAATATAGGCCCCTAGTATTTCTTGTTCCCTTATTGCCTTGTCTTTATTTTTATACACATAACTTTTCGTTTAAGGTAATTCATTATTGTGCATCCAAATTTCCATTACTCTAAGCTTTAATCATCATATTTTGCTCCTTTTCCTTAATTATCTGCACAAATAACCATGATTTCATATTTTCCTACAAAACATTACCAAAAGCGAAAACTCAAGGAAATATGATGAAAGTGTTATAATAAATAGCGAAAGCTAGGTCAACATACATCAAATAATACCATAAATCATGCACATATAAAATATATCCATGCTTGAACCATTTCTTTCCCTCAAGCGATACACCCACAAAAATTATACGAAGTCCCAATTAACAAGTAAATTATGATCCCCTTTCTAATAGGGATAAGAAATATCACTACTGATGGAAACCTGTTAGGGTTTCATGAAGGATCGAAAGATTAATCGAGCGCAAAGTTCGATTTCGCCGGCACAGCCTAAGGAACAATTCCAAAGGAAGACCAAAGATTCAGAAGCACAATTTGTACAACGGCAACTGAAATTTGAAGGTGAATGATCAAGATCGATCAAGGTGAGAGCGAGAGCAGAATCAGAGAAGATAAGCGAACGAGAGAATCGCCGAGAGAGAGAGAAAAGAAGTCGCGAGAAAGCTCAAGAAATCAGCCGGTATATTTCTGTCAAAAGTTACCCGTATTACATGTATTCTGTCTATTTATATGTACACAATAGATCGTATATGTCGACACATAAAATACGGAACAGATACAAGCCTGGAATAGAACGGGCATTAAAACTTTGGGCTACAATAAGTCGACCAACCCACTTCAACCCAACATAAAAAAATAATGTCCCAAATACAATTAAGCTTAAGGCTTAATTTCCCATCAGCTATAATAACTTTAGCTAATCATGGTTATTCAGGATTGATTAATCCGCAATCCATCTAGTCCAAATTAAGGACCGGGTGGCGGATTATACAACCGTCCTAATTTCCATTAGCCCATTTCAACCGGTGAATGCATCATATGGGATTACAAGTTATTAACAAAAATTACATAATCTGTACAACTCGAATACATATTCTGCACTTCCCAGCAACTGTATCCAAAGTTCCACAGAATCCATATGCTGCATTACACTCCTATTAATTCATCAAATAATACAAACAATTATAAGTAATTAATTCACAGCAATTTTCAAAATTAATTAAATATAAATTCATAAGATTCACATCATTCCCCTCTTCTTGGAAAGGTTTCGCCTCTGAAACCTGAATAAGTCCCAGAAATGGACTAAGATCAGCCACATTGAAAGAGTTACTCACATTTCCAAATTTAATAGGTAAATCAATTTTATAAGCATTATCATTAATTTTCTCTAATACAGTAAATGGTCCATCCCCTCTAGGGTCCAACTTTGACTTTCTAAAATTTGGAAATCTTTCTTTCCTTAGGTGAACCCAGACTAAATCTCCAGGTTTAAAAATTATTTTTCTCCTTCTTTTATAAGCATGTTCAACCATCTGTTGTACCTTTTTGTTAATCTGTTGGCTTACAGTCTCATGTAATCTTTTTATACTATCAGCTCTAGATTCAGCATCAAAATTTTGCAAGTCAGCATTAGGTAAAGGACTCAAATATAATGGAGTTAATGGATTAAAACCATACACAATCTCAAATGGAGTTTTATTAGTTGTAGAATGTAAAGTCCTATTATAAGCAAATTCCACTTGAGGTAAAACATATTCCCACTATTTAAGATTCTTTCCAAGGACATCTCTCAACATGTTTCCCAAAGTTCTATTGACTACCTCAGTTTGTCCATCAATTTGAGGGTGACAAGTTGTAGAAAACAATAACTTAGTCCCTAATTTTCCCCACAAAACCTTCCAAAAATGACTTAAAAACTTAACATCTCTATCTGAAACTATAGTCTTAGGAATTCCATGTAACTTAACCACATTAGAAAAAAATAATTCAGCCACTGCTACAGCATCATTTGTTTTATTACAAGGTATAAAATGATCCATCTTACTGAACCTATCTACTACAACCATTATTGAATCTTTAGCTCTATTAGTCCTAGGTAATCCTAAAACAAAATCCAAAGATACATCAACCCAAGGATGGTTAGATACAAGTAAGGGGGTATATAAACCAAAAGGTTTTGAAGTAGTTTTTTCCTGCCTACAATTAATACAATTGACACAATGTTTCAAAACATCTTTTTTCATGTGTGGCCAGTAAAAATGTTCAATTAAAACATCTAAAGTTTTTTGAGATCCTATATGTGCCATTAACCCACCACTATGGGCTTCTTGAATTAATAATCCTCTATAAGAGCATGCAGGAATACACAACCTATTTTCCCTAAACAAGTATCCTTCATTAAGAAAATACTTTCTTTGTGAAGAAACTTCACACTTTTTATAGATTTCTTTAAAATCAATGTCTTCTAAGTATAATAGTTTAATACTGGAAAAACCTAATAAAGTAGTATCAGCAGCATTTAATAAGGCATATCTCCTAGATAAAGCATCTGCAACTATATTATCAATACCTTTCTTATATTTAATTATGTAAGGAAAACTCTCAATGAATTCTATCCATCTACCTTGTCTCCTATTTAACTTTGATTGACTCTTTAAATACTTAATAGCTTCCTGATCAGTATTAATTACAAATTCTCTATGCCACAAATAATGTTGCCATACCTCCAAAGCCCTTACTAAAGCATAAAGTTCTTTTTCATAAGTAGAATAATTCAATGTACTACCATTTAATTTCTCACTAAAATAAGCTATTGGTTTTCCTTCTTGAGAAATTACAGTCCCTATTCCTAACCCTGAAGCATCACAATCTAATTCAAACATTTTTTCAAAGTTAGAAAGACTCAATACAGGTGCTTGGGTTAATTTAGTCTTAAGTGTCTCAAAAGATTGTTGTTGTTCTAATCCCCAAATAAACCCATTATCCTTCTTTGTTATGGCAGTCAAGGGAGCAGCTATAGTACTAAAGTTTCTCACAAATCTCCTATAAAAAGAACACAGTCCATGAAAACTTCTTACCTCAGTTACACTCTTTGGCACAGGCCATTCCTGAACAGCCCTAACCTTTTCTTCATCTACAGATACACCCTCTTTTCCTACCACAAATCCTAAGAAAACCACACTTTCCAAACAAAATCTAGACTTAGTTAGATTACCATAAAGCTGTTCTATTTTAAACATATTCAAAATAATCCTTAAGTGTTTCAAGTGTTCCTCTAAAGATTTACTATATATAAGTATATCATCAAAATAAACAACCACAAATTTTCCAATAAATTCCCTTAACACATAGTTCATAAGTCTCATAAAAGTACTAGGAGCATTTGACAACCCAAAAGGCATTACTAACCACTCATATAATCCAAAATTAGTCTTAAAATCTGTCTTCCACTCATCTCCTGGTTTCATTCTAATTTGATGATACCCACTTTTTAAATCTATTTTAGAAAATATAACAGCACCATGCAATTGATCCAACATTTCATCCAGCCTAGGAATTGGATATCTATACTTAATAGTTATCTTGTTTACTGCCCTACTATCCACACACATTCTCCAACTACCATCCTTTTTAGGTACTAATAACATTGGTACTGCACAAGGACTCATAGACTCCTTAATATATCCTTTACTTAACAGTTGAGAAACCTGTCTTTTTAATTCCTTAACCTCTTCAGGATTGGCTCTATAAGCAGGTCTGTTTGGTATAACAGCTCTTGGAATAAAATCTATTTGATGTTCTATTCCCCTTAATGGAGGTAGTCCACTAGGTATATCCTCAGGAAACAACTCACTATATTCCTCTAATAACAGTTTCATTGTACTAGGTACTTCTTCAATTATTCCTCTCTGAAACTCATAACAGTCCTTAAAAACACTACCATGAAAAGGGGTTTTAATAACGGGACATTAATAATGGTAGTTAGAAAACCGTTGTCAAACGCGTGAAAATTAATTGGCGGAAAGTTTTGATAACGGTTCTAGTTAAAAACCGTTATTAGAAGCGCAACGTTAAAATTTAGACGGATATTTTAATAACGGTTTTATATAAACCGTTATTAAAAGAGGATTTAATAACGGTTCATATTAGAACCGTTGTCAAAAGTCAGAAGCTTTTAATGATGGTTCCTGGAAGAACCGTTATTAAAAGATGTTTTAATAACGGTTCTCTCAGGAACCGTTATTAAAACCTCAAAATCAAACTTTTATTTCGCTCGGTTCTGTTTCGTGCCAAAATTTTCAGACTCTCTGCACTTTCGTTGTCTTGCTCTCCTTCCTTCTCCTTGCAAACCCTCGCACTGCCACACCATGCACCACCACACTCCTCTCAAGTAAAGGAAACCCTCGCACCGCCAACTCTCCACCACGCCTCTGCCATTGTTCCGAAGCTAGCTGGCACTTGCACTTCATCCTCCGTCGTGTTTGAAGCCCTTGCCTCTCTCAACATTCTCACCGTCGTGTTTGTAGCTAGCTCACTTTATGTATGTGTTTGTTCTTCCTCTCATAACTTTTTATCTACTTATATAAATGCATGTCGCCAGGGTTTCGTTCGAAAATGTGTTGTTGAATGTGTTGGCTGAAAATTTTGCTGTTTGTTGTTGAATTTGTTGCGTTATTGTTATATATTAACAAATGTATGGAGAATATAGATTCAACATTATTTAGAGCTACAACCATAATAAACAAAAGAGAAGACATTATTGAGGTTATTTAGAGCTAGATTCAACTGTAAACTTTGGAGGGTCATAACGTTTTCATGGGACCTTGGATTTAGGTGATCTAGGAGGCTATTTTGGGTAATCTTTTGAGATCTACAACGTGGCAAAGCGGCAGAGCCGGTTTGGGCAATATCGGAGCCCAAAAAAGGCTATTTTGGCCTCTAAATTGAGGTTTTTTGTTACGTACAAGTGATATAACCTTTTTAGGGCCTTTTTTACAAATTGAATCTTTAATTTAGACTATCCTGAAAAACCTTTTTCATATTTTAGGGTATGATGGTGTTATATAACCTCTTGATTAAAGTGGTAATACATGTTGCCTACCTTTGTATTATTTTGTATGTAGGGTAATACATGTTTTTAGTTATTGTTTATCTCTTTATCCTCTATTGTAATTATGGATGAGATAAGAGCTTTAGGTACCTCCAAAATTGAAGATCTTTGAGACAAAGGAACTTAGATGATGATGATGATGAAATTGAAGTTTTTAAGGGTTCAAGTGAAGAAGACGAGCAATGGATCTTATAGTCTAGAATACATTGGTCAACATAGATCCAAGCCATATATGTTTGCTTTTCCATATTTTTCTATTAATGAATCATGGCATACCTAATGGCTAACTGTATATTAATTGAAACATGGGTGTTGTAGTTTTTCACCGATGACTATGCACGAGCAATATAATGTTGATGAAATTGATGAAGTTAGAGATCAATGGGCCAAGCAAGTGCAACCATTCATTCGGTATTAGGTAGCGATCTATATATTCTACATGCATTTTTAGGTTTGTATTTTGTCTACCAGCCTAGATCTGTGAACTCTTTACTTTGGGGTGTAGAGCTACCAAGTTGTGGTATACCCACTAATTTTATTGCTAAGTATAGTTGGTGTATTGAGACATGCATACCAATTATAGATTGATTGAAATTATGGTGTGATTGCAGATTTGGTATGAATTGATGTTGTTTTACATTGCAGATTTGGTAATTGTTTTAACATACAACTGTGTATGTGGGCAGGAACAAAACTGCAAAAAAAAAAGTGGAGTTTTAATAACGGTTGTTATAAAAACCGTTATTAAAACTCCAGTTTTTAATAACAGTTTTTCATAAGAACCGTTATTAAAACCTACGTTTTAATAACGGTTTTTAAGTAAAAACCGTTATTAAATATGAAGTTTACGCACATATTCGCAGGTTTTTGTGTATTTTTCATGACGGTTATGAACCGTTATTAAAGATTTAATAATGGGCGATTCAATAACGGTTGAAAACCATTATTAAAACTATAAAATAACCGTTATTAAAACCCCTTTCCGTGGTAGTGAAATCATCAAGTACACATTGGCATTTCTTTTTATTGCCTTTCCTACATCCTTACCTTTAGCATAAAATCCAAAAGTTCCTTTCATGTCCTTTGTACTAAGATCATTCCCCAAATTAGACTTAGATAACTCCTTATAATCAGATTTAATTTTGGTTTGATCCTCAAATATTTCTTTTGGAGTCATAGGTGCTAAGACAATCTTCTTATCATCCTTTTGTACTGTATACCTATTCTTATAGCCATCATGTGTTACCCTCCTATCATATTGCCAAGGCCTACCTAACAACAGGTGAGCAACATGCATAGGAACTATGTCACATAAAACAGAATCCTCATATTTTCCTAACTTTAAATTCACTAAAACTTGTTGACTAACCTTAACATCTCCCAATTCATTAAGCCATTGCAATCTATATGGTTTTGGATGTTTAGTAGTGGTTAATCCTAATTTAGACACCAATAGGTACTAGCAGCATTAATACAACTACCACTATCTATGGCCATGTTAAAGCACTTGTCATCAATTAAACATCGAGTATGGAATATATTTTCTCTCTGTATAGCATTGGAATCAGGTAATTTATTACTATTTAAATATCTTCGAACCACAAAAAGATCCCTACTCACTGGTAATTCTACTTCCTCTTCTAGGTCACTATCATCCTTTCCAACTATATTGACCTCTTCTTCTTCTTCAGATTCAGAGTCTATATCTCCAGACTCTCTAATCAAAATGTTTCTCTTGTTCGGGCATTCAGAAGCTATATGTCCTAAGCCTCCACACCTAAAACATTTAATATCCCTAGTCCTGTTTGATCCATTTACAGGATTTGTCATCACATTCTTTCCCTTTTCAAACTTCTGTCCTGCCTTAACTTCATTGTTTCTTCCCTTAAATTCTACCTTGCTATTATTCTTCCAGTTTCCAGAAGTATTTCCCCCAAAATTTCTCCTTATAGTAGTCTTAAACCCAATCCCAGGGGGTTTATATTGCCTAGATTTCCTTAATTGAATCTCTATCTTAGTAGCTATATTCACCATTTCATTTAAGGTTCCACAAGGATACAGTTCTACTTTATCAGCTATCTCTGAATTTAACCCACTCAGAAACCTAGCCATGGTAGCATCATCATCCTCAATAACTCCTGTCTTAATAATCAAAACTTCTAATTCCTTATAATAGTCATCCACTGTTCTCACTCCTTGACTAATAGTTTGCAACCTCTTATGCAACTCCTTATAATAGTAACTTGGCACAAATCTCTTTCTCATTAAGATTTTAAATTCTGCCCAAGTCAGTATAGATGGTTCCCCACACCTTCGTCTAGTTAACACCAAATTATGATACCAAGAGGACGCATACTCAGTAAATTCTACTACAGCCACCTTAATTTTCTTTTCTTCAGAGTAAGTATGACACTCAAATAGTAGTTCTATTTTCCTTTCCCATTCAAAATAATAATCATGGTCATTCCTGCCATTAAACCCTGGTATACTAAGCTTAAGATTATTCAAATTCCTATCAATGAATTATAATTCCCTATCCTGCCTATTGTTCTGTCTAGGCATCCTATCACTATTGTGAGATACTTGATCTTCCAGTTCCTCTAGATTAGCTATGGGTGGAACTCTAATCCTAGGATCCATTGGAGCCCTTCCTAAAACTCCTGCCTGATTAGTTTCAACTCTGTTATGTTGCAATTCATTGAGTCTTACTTCCTGTTCCCCTAGTCTTTGTTCTAGGTTAGCAGATAAAACAGCAAATTGTGTAGTCATTTGTTCTTGAAAAGTTCTAAGGGTTTCTAAAAGATCATTACTAGACACAGATTGATTCACTGACTGGCCATTGTTAGACATAATGAAATTCAACAGCAGTTTAAACAACTAACACAGCAGCAATTTAACTAACAGAAGCAACTTAGTCAAGAATTTCAGATAACAGAACACACAGTATAGCCACAAGAAATATTATCGCCTCAAATATTAACAGTAGTAGCAACAGTAAAGTTTACTCAGAGTGATTCAATGTCTATAATAATTCGACAATACTAATTAAGTAAGAGAGAACGATATTACTGCGTCTGCTTAAGCAATTAATTCACTTATCTAGGGTGCCCCTCTTCTTGGAGGTGTATCCCTTTTCTTGAAACCAAAATGGTTCGCCGGTTGTGTTGTTAACCTGTATACTTATTAACAAACAGGTAATTTGGTGAAGAAATTGGGAATTAAGTATAGCAGATAGTAGTATTAAACACAAATTTTTCGAATCGAAGGTTACCAACAACAATCTATCGCACTGTCAGTCAAGATTCAAATTCTTGACCAAACCCTAGGTCGATTAGGGTTTCTCTTCAGACTTTCGAAATAGCGGACCAAAACACTTTAATCGTCGATTTTAGAACGACGAGAATCGAAACAGACTTCATTGCTGTAAACCCTAAAATTTCACACCTCAAAATAGGGTTAGCGAAATACATAATCGAATCAACAAAAAAAAATGGAAGAAAACTTAATCAGTAACAAAGAAACTACGAGCACTCTAATAATTGAGGCTCTGATACTAAATGATAGAAACCTGTTAGGGTTTCACAAAGGATCGAAAGATTAATTGAGCGCAAAGTTCGATTTTGCCGGCACAGCCTAAGGAACAATTCCAAAGGAAGACCAAAGATTCAGAAGCACAATTTGTACAACGACAACAGAAATTTGAAGGTGAATGATCAAGATCGATCAAGGTGAGAGCGAGAACAGAATCAGAGAAGAAAAGTGAACGAGATAATCGCCGAGAGAGAGAGAAAAGAAGTCGCGAGAAAGCTCAAGAAATATACCGGCTGATTTCTTGAGCTTTCTCGCGACTTCTTTTCTCTCTCTCTCGGCGATTCTCTCGTTCGCTTGTCTTCTCTGATTCTGCTCTCGCTCTCACCTTGATCGATCTTGATCATTCACCTTCAAATTTCAGTTGCCGTTGTACAAATTGTGCTTCTGAATCTTTGGTCTTCCTTTGGAATTGTTCCTTAGGCTGTGCCGGCGAAATCGAACTTTGCGCTCGATTAATCTTTCGATCCTTCGTGAAACCCTAACAGGTTTCCATCAACTACTAGACCTAAAAATTGCACATGTTTCATGAGGACTCCAAAATAGTGAAAAGTAAACATGTAGAAAATCATGTTCAAACACATTTGAGGTGATATACATCATAATCAAATAACCATCCCAATCTAATTTTAAGTCATAAAGATGAACAAATTTCAAGAATTAGGCCAATAGAATCTCAATTTAGGCATATAGGAGCACTCTACTCACATGTATCTCGGGTTCGTGATTACTCAAAACAAATTTATACTAATGATAATGATCATCCATAAGCTTATCACTCTTCTCTATTTGTCACTTCTTATAAAACAAAATATGCAAAATGAAGAGGTTTTATTATTTAGTTGTAACAATATTTGGGTTGAAGGTAGGATAAATCCTACGATTGTGGTGCAATGTCCATTACTAGCAAAGCACACAACTTTCACAATTCCAACTCTTTATGATTCTCATCTTCACCTATTCTTAATTGATTTATCTACCACCAATCATCAATGTCCATTACTAGCAAAGCACAAAACCTTCACAATTCCAACTCTTTATGATTCTCATCTTCACCTATTCTTAATTGATTTATCTACCACCAATAATCACCTCTTATACCACTAGCATATACTAGAATGCTAAAACAATTGTCATTTTTTTAATAATTAGCTTCATATGTAGGTTAAATATCAAGAAAAATAGATCTAAATGGTCGATGGGGTTATGTAAAGGAAAAATAGAAGAGAATTGTGCCTCTATGATCTTAATGTATGCAAGAGTTTCATTTTGCCTTGAAGAGAATAAGGACAAGTTCTAGTTTCAGACATCATCAAAGAATAGAACATAAGAATGAAAAGTATATTGGATCAAAATTATATCCCTCCAAACAAAAAAGCTCACCAATTGTTCTTTCTATTATGCCTCATCTTTTTGTTTTCCCTATAATGACTATCAAATTTTCAAGTTCAGGTTCTTCAGTAGTGAGGTGCAACCTAAACATGAAAGATCCTTTTTCTTTTTTTCTAGAATCATGTTGTTTAAAAAAAATTATAACTACTCAAGCACATTAAGGCTTTCAATTACGGATTTCATTCATTATCTATTCTCAAGGTGTCATCTCCAGTTTTTTTTTTGATATATTCATTTTTTTCAATAAAGAGAAAATAATATCACTAAAAAAAAATTTAAAAATTACAAATCACACTCAAAAGTAAAAATATATTTACAAGGCACACTTAAAATGAAACAAAAATAAAATAACATAATAAATGAAAATAAAGTAATTTGAATTGAAAACAAAAAAACAAAATATACATGTTACATCCCCCATACTTAGAGTTTGCATGGTATTCAATGACTTTATGTGAGAAATACAAAGTAGGGGAAGCGGTGGGGCATAACAAGGATGAGGATAAAGGGCACCGTAATGGTCAAAGTTAAAATTATACTTCAAAATCCCCCACTCAATGTTTTTCATAATATTCTTTAAGTTCATGCCTGTTGATTTTTCAAATTTGACATGCCTTAAAGCTTTTGAAGTAGGAATGTAATGACGAAGTATAATTTTTTATTCATTCATAACTCTAATAATCTTCTCTTCTAGTAAAGATTTAAAGTCATTAGCAGTGATGATAGGAGAAGTTTGATTATCCCCCAAAAAGGTATATTTGAGATTATTGAGTAAGGGTTTTGACTCCACGTTTGGAGCCTTTTCTATAGAGGGTAGGGGTTTACCTTTCATAATAGGCTATTCAACATGCTCCCTTATGGTAGCAGAATAAGCTCTAAAAAAATTAATACATTCCTCTGTTTTCTTATCCAATTCAAAATTTTCTTTGAACTCTTTCTAACATTCTATTTCTATTTGCTTTATATAAATAACTTCTATAGGATCATCATTTGTTAATTTAACAACTTGTTTAGATAATGTGTCAATTACATCAACCTTAGGAACTCATTCACAATTAGTAGGATATCTCATTGAGTCATCTATATTAAAACGAATTGTTTCCCTGTCAGTTTCTATAGTAAGAACCCCATTATCACATCAATTTTAGTTCAAGAGATTTTTATAAATCCTATTCCTAATAGAATATGTGAAGGGTTATGTGATCCCCAACCTTGCTTGTCTAAAACATAAAAATTAGCAAGGAAAATAAGTTCATTCATTTGAACTAAATCTTCCTCTACCACCATGTCAAGATATCTATTATATCTAATTGCTAATTGGATGATAACAAGGGTCTCTTTATGGGATCTTAGACTTGGGGAATTAAAGACAAATAAAGGCACTTTTGTAGAGGCTCCTAAATCTCGCATGTAATATTTATTTATCATGTTTCCAATGTGATAAGGAATGGTAAATGTATCCAGATCATTAAACTTATATGGGAGTTTCTTTTGTGAAATTGTAGACACATTTTCCTCTATGATAACATTTTTTTATCCCCTCTTAGTTCTTTATTTTTGGTCCATAAATCTTTTAAAAACTTTTCATACCTAGGTGATTGCTTTATAGAATATATCAACCTAATCTTTTCCACCACTTAAAAACTTCAAGTGTCTCCTTTTTCATGATCTTACTTCTTATTCGTAACTAACTAATAATGAAAAGGACCAACCATTTTCTAATGGTTGAGAGGATTTATTTTAGTTAGCTTTGGACATTTTCTTTGATCTCTTCTTCTAAAATCACATATTATTTATCTACTTAGTTTTTCCCTTATTTATCTTTAAATTGCTTTATCTTGTCTAATTTTTTTCCACTCCTTGTAGTCATATCACTTACATTTTTTAGGATTCCTCTCTATTTAACTATGGAGCTTAAAGAAATTCATAGATTGTAATTTTCCTATAGAATCTTCTTATTGATTCACATGACTTTTTAAGTTCCTTATCCAATTTCTTTTTGAAATTATACAGTGTTAGATGCTAAGGTTTTAACTATATCCTCTCATGACATACCTTCTGATTGTTGTGATATCGGTTGTTGAGGAGCTTGATTGAATTGTAGTTTTTCTTTATTATGAGGAATAGGATAAAATCAAGAGTGTTGATTATAGACTCATTTATTTTGGTATGATAGAGGTGTTTATTATTCCCATACCTTAGGTTGGGATGATCCATCCATTTTGGATAATAAGTTAGGGCATGGAATCATATTGTGGGTTTTTGTGAGGTATACCTATCACATTAATTTGTTTATGTTCTTCCCACATATGAAAAAAATCCATATACTTGAGTTCACACTCTTTGTGTCATTACCTTTTTAACTAAGGAAGTAAAATTATTTAATTTTTTTTATTATGTTCTATTATATTTATCTCCTTTAAATGGTGAGATTGAGAGATATTATTTCTAGTACTACAATATTGGGAATTAAATGCTATATTAGATATTGGCCTTTTAGCAATAGTTGGGGTCTTATCTATTAATACTCTACCACAAGCAACAACTACCATATTACAATCCATATGCATTATTCCCTCATTGAAATATAGCATTAATAATTATTCACTACTTCGATGGTTAGGAAAACTACCACACAATTTCTTAAATCTTTCTAAATATTCATGTAAAAACTCTCCCCTATCGTCACAAAAACCATATATTTCTTTTCTAATATTCATTGCCCTAAATAATGGAAAGTACTTTTCAAGAAATGATTTTTGCATATCAACAAGAGTATTAATCGATCAAGTAAGCAAATTATATAATCACTCATTAGCAACATTAGTTTAAGCAAACAAGAAAGCTTTTACTTTAAGTGTATCTTCACTTACTCCCACTTGTTTCATACCAGAAAAACCTATATGAAATTATGTGAGAAATTTATTCAAATCAATAATGTACCTTGATCTACAAGAGCTAGTATCATAAAAACCTGTAAAAATAGGGTGTGTAATTGTTACCTGAGGTCTAATATCATACTCATCATGTTCATCAGATAATTAATGCAAAGTATATCGAGATTAAAAGTAGGAGCAACAAGTCCCTTCATAATTGAGTTCTCAAATAATTGCCTCAAAATTATCTTTGATACTCTCTTCAGATGAGATGAGCCATCACTTAGTGGTGTAGAAATTTTATGAATGTATTTTAGCTGCCTTCGAGTTATATTTACCACTAAAGAACAAGAATTAGGTTCCACCAATTAGATGAGTTGAAATATTTTTTTGCTAGGAAATGATTTTAAATTTGGATTCCTATTAGACATGCAAAGAACGGAAAAATAAAATTATGATTAGTAGAATAAATAAATAAATAATGATAATAATAGAAATAAGATAAAGTTGCCAATTTCTGACAACATTGCCAAAATTTAATGTGTTATCATAAACACACCAAATTAAATAGTAAACTAACAAACAAATATTAAGTAGTAAGTAGGAGTAGATCCTATGAAGACTATAATTTAATTTATGGATATCTACTATAAAATAAATTCCCCTAGTCTTTATCTTAGGAAAAATCGATTACCAAAATAGAAAGTAGGAAATAATAATTAATAGAATGATCAAATAACAAAATGTGATAATAGGACTTAGGGGAAATATTCAGTATAAAGATATCAACCGATCATTGTATAATTTTGTAATGTATTATTGTTTATATTAACATATAGAATCTCATATGCTTCCTCTTCCTAACATCCCCTTATTGAAGGAACCTAAGGTTTGCTTGTGATTTATTCAATAATATTTAATAACCTCAGTTAAGATCTCTAGATTTAATTAATAGTTTCATTAATGAATATAGAGCAACTAACTAGGATAATAATTATGGTCAGCTCAAATTGTATACTACTAAATAATAACAAACGTAGATTAAATATATAACCAATTTGTAACATATGGATGTATATGTGAACAATTACAGACTAACTCTTTTATCCTAACATCTTATTAGCACTCAAATTAACTAAGTGATTAAGCTACAAAATAATGTCCTAATCTTGGATCGATGATCATTAAAATTGGTATATTAATCTAAGTAAAAATATACATAAAAATTAAATGTGATTAACATCTCATGATTAGTTATCCTATAACCTTCAATTATCATGCTACGCGATAATAATAGTGCCTAACACATTCATAAAACAAGAAAATGTAGAATCTAAATGCATAAAAATCATAATATTAATTATCATAGATAAATAATATTATAATGATTAAGTTAAAGTAATCAAATTCACAATCTCATTTAATCTAATAAATAACTAGAATCACATTAAACCCAATAAAAAGTATGGGAAAAAAATAAATGAAACAAAAAGAAAAGAACATAAGAGGTTGCAGAATTACAAACGCTATTTAATCTTCAGTCCTTTAATAACAACAATGAAGTAACAAAATCTAACTAAATGACATTAATTATTTAGAAATAATGAAAACAATGTCAAATTTTTTACAGTTGTGCTCTTCGATGTTCTATTTGGCCTAATATTATATTTATATATACAGAAGGATGTATAAAATAGATCCAAAATTTAGGGAAAAAATGTAGTCTATATTACTAAATACGGGGCACCTAAATTTTTTTCATAACACTATGCATGTGGTTTGGATTAGTGGTGTACGTAGGATGAGCAAATAGGTAATACAGACTGTATTTACATAAATATTGACTATATATAAGGCCCCAATATTTCTTGTCCATACATACTAGGCACTAGTATTTCTTGTTCCTTCGTCACCTGATCTTGATATTTCTATGCATGGATTCTCTTTAATGATCATTCACTATGTTACATCCAAATTTCCATGACTCTAGGCTTTTCCCCTCATATTATGCTCATTTTCCTTTCTTATGTGTCTAAATTATCATTATTTCATCTTTTCCCACAAAACTAGGTCAATAGAGAAAACTCAAGGGAAAAGGGTGAAATAATCATAACAAATATTGAGATCTTGGTTATGATATGTGAAATAATACCATAAAATATGCACTGAAACATATTTATATGTCCATTGAATTTTTTTTATTTACATGTCTTTAAACTTTGAGTTTAATCTTTTGTGATATTTAATTGTCCTTGGCTAATTCTTCAAAATCCTAATGGTTTATTCTTTAGAATCTTAGGAACCATTCGATTACGAAGCTAAACATTAGGCTATTCCTAATGGCCTAGCAGCTAAGGTTATTCCAAAATCTTCATCTCAAAAACCAACTACTACCCCAAAGTCATTAGCATCATAGAATAGATAAAACCTTTCAGAGCCCTTGAGTAACATACTCATAGGTATGGAAAATAAATGTTGGACCCTTCCCTAAAAGAGTATAAAATTCCATTCTTACCAACCACTAAAAGTATATTGTTCCTAGCAATGGCTAAAAAGGCGATAATATTTCTAGAGGAAGAAGGAAGTGATCATGAAATGGTAAAAGGCAGATCATTCCCAAATGTAGAAAATAGTACTATTCACCATCTAAAGGCACAATTGACAATGACCTTAGATAATAATTTGTTGCGCTAAAAGGCCTTGATGCTATTGTAATCAAACTAGAAGAATTTTCTTTCTAGAAAAATATTTTATAAAAAGGGCTCTTAAATCTCTATAGAGTATAATGGAGGCTCTTTCACCATGCATGATGATTACTTCTTTTATTTCAACAGAGATGATAGTGTTGGTCTCAAGTTAGCCGAGGCCATAATTTTGGGTTGGGATATGAAATAATTGATGATCTTAAGATAAAAACCTCTTTTGAGAGGTGAGTTAAACCTCCCCTTCAAGGTATATAGTAATTTAAAATTATATATATGAGATAATTTTAATGTGATAGCATTATTAAATATTCTGATACCATGTATAACAACTATATATATCAAAGAAAATATATGATCGATTTGTACAAAGTGATAAGTACTTCCGATGGGTGGAGAACAAATACAAATAACTTTGAGGTATCTTGGGATGGATAGAGGATGAATATGAAAAATGTCAAGGTGACCACTTAACTCTAAAAACTGGAAAAGAATCCTTTGTGGATAAAGTAGCTAAGTTCAAAATCTAGTAGAGAATATTAAAATCTACCTTAGTTGATGTTGTTTTTTAAAGGCTCAAGTATTTAGCCTGGAAGATTGTCTTCAAAGTGAAAAATAAATAACTAGAACTAAGATGGAGTTTATGAAGGCTAAGGCTACCGGTCTAGAAGATCACCTTTAAAAAGAAAAAAAAGGATAATCAATTATCCATAGAGAAGAAGACATATATTAAAGATGTCAAGAAGATTTGAAAGTATTCCATAACAAAAAGGTCTTTATTCTAAGAAATAAATACCATTAAAAAGATGATTAAAGATGTAAATAACATGATAATTGGGTATGATTCCAAGCATATGGAGATGGAAAATATGTTCATAAAACAACTAGCTGAAAGTGAATGGCTATGCTTTTAAGTTGTTCAGATGGAGAAGGTAAGTAATGCTAAAATTGGTTGTCTTTAGGAATAGTTAGTTAGGGCCAGGTAGGTTATTAAGTTATAACAAAAGGATATAGATGAGTGCATCAAGAAGGCTATTATTGATGCCAAACTAATACATTCTTGTGAAGCTATATATAACTGTTTGAAAAGCAAAGAGTTTGTACATTATGAAGGATAACTCCAGTCTCAGTTGAATGCCTATGGTTCCTTTGTGGTGGATGCTAAATTGAAAACATTAGTGGAGCATGATGAGGTGCAAAATCCTAACAAAGAATTTTATTGTGGTGAAGATTTAGAAAGCGTACTTGGTCCTGAAATGGTAAAAATTGCTAATGGTAACATGAATGACTGATGAATATAGTATCTTGTTTATTTTAGTTTTCTACTTTATCACCATTATTGCATGCCATTCATACCCTTGGGATATAGAATTTTTATAAAGCATTTTCTTGTCTTTCTTTATGTATAGATTCTTCACAATCTAAAGATACATAGGCTAAAACATTTTGGTAATGCTTAAAATGTACACACTTAAACTCTTTTTAATATGTGGGTAGTAGATACTCAAAGTAGGGTTTGATAGACATAATTTATGACCTACTCTATGAGTATTATGAAGGCAAAATGGGTACTCCACATATGACAAGTGATGGTCTTAAGAAAAGAGTAATGAAACACAATTAGGCTGGAATAAAATAATATGGTGGATATGAATAATATTAGGTAAGGATAAATGGAGACCCATATGCTTAAGAAAATGGAAAGAAAAGGACTAATATGGAATAAATATGGAAAATGTTTTGCTTGCTTTTATATAGGCCTTGTGTGATCACTTATCCTTATGAATAATATACAAATTATGCAATGCAATAGATAATCGAGTTGTGTATATGTCTGGGTTATCTAATCCTTAATTAGCTAGAGGGGTTAGTCTCCCTTCAGACATTTATTGGTGCCATCAGGCTGGATCCTTGGAGGTCTTTGTGGCTTACATACTCTAGAAATGGATGATTTACTAAGGGGTATCGATAATAAAAGATCTAGTTACCTAGATTTTTAGCTTTGGCCCAGATTTATGTCTATATTGGTTGGCTTCAACTTGTACATATGTCCATTCTGGTAATTGGCTTTGGCCTGGACTTCATAACCCTTATTTTGATAGGCCTCCATGGTATGTAAGACCATGGGGTGGTCTATAGTCTATCACTCGATGATAATAAAATATGGATGATAAGTAATTGGATGATAAAGACTGAGATAATGAATAAGTGAATATGAATAATTGGATGAGGATGGAAAATGGTTGGATGAGAAAAAGGATAAAACCTGGCTTGTACATTTGGTTAATGGCTTAAGTAGCTAATTAGTTTGTAATACCCCCAAAATTTACAACTAAAAATTTTCGTTTGACAAACAAATACAAGCACAAATATCATCATTGACTCATTATTATTTCTAAGTAATAATATAAAGATCCCCTATATAACTATCAAATAGACCATATGAAAATTCATAATCAATCACAGTTACTTGGCTCATTATCAAGTCTTGATTATGATTTTGTATGGGGCTCAAAATATCTATAACAAACAGCTTTTTGGAACATTAAAATCATAGAAGATCTTAATAGTATGGGCAAAGCACAAGTGTAAAATTGTTTACTCCTGTTACAAATTTTTTATCACTACAACTTCCTTATAGTCATTTTTTATAGGAGATGGGAATTACAATAATTAACTTAGAATAATATTTTAGTAACCTATAAAATGTAATTAAAAATAATTAATAAAAATAGCATATGCCTATTCAAATTTTTTATCTACAATTATCAAATATTTGAATTATAAAACATAGTTTGCAAAATTTCCCTCTTTAAGTTTAATTTAAATGTTTTCAGTTGTTATAAATAGACAAACAACAGATAGTTGGCAGTAGCCACATGAGCAAAAAAAAATATGCAACTGAATATGAACTATAACACATCCATTTCACATTCACCTTCTATGTGAGTCATTGTTTGTTACATACTAATAACTAAATTACATGAATACTGTATTAATGTTTATTCAATTTACTATTTATCTAACATGTTTTACCATTGGCCAGATATAGAAAAGTTTGCGTGTAGGAGATAAAGATGAAGAAATTAACATCATCAACTACAATTGGAGGAAAAAGATCAAGAGAAGACATATCAATTTGTGTGTAACTACAATTATCAATAGTTTATTGTAAATAATTATATTTATATTAAAATTTTTAGCATTGATGATAACATTATTACACCTAATTATCATCATGAGCAACTGATTGTAGGCTTCTTTCTATTATAACCATGATCACTAAAATAGTTTTTACTTAAACACTTGACATACCAAATAGCTGGTAATATCAAAATATTACCCATATATATTAGCTTACCACTATAAGAACTAGAAGAGAAAGGCAAAATGATTTATTAAAATTTTCCAAGCACATATATTAGCACCATCATCCACTAAGTTTGTAGCATATTTATTATTAATATCCCATACAAGTAATTGATATTTGTAACATTGGTCAAAGTCCATAATTAAGCATGCACATCTACTAAATTAATAGCGTATTTATTGTTAGTATTGCAAACAATGGATTAGTAATGTTAAATTAATGAATTGATTCCATATATTAACACCATTATCTCCTATATAGAATAAATAATAGATAATATCATTTTTGGAAGAAAAGTGCTAGTACTCTAATTTATTAATTTAACACATTAGGTTACAACTAAGGACAAAACCAAAATTTTATCAAGTTATTATTGTCCAGATCTGTCTGCTACCAATGATCAAGGACTGATTTCTGTCCTCTCATTTATTTCTTATCAGCAACACTGTACTTTATTATGTCGTTACTTGATTAGGCATAACTCTTAGTTAAAGTTTATTTTTAATCAGAATTAGTTATACATTATGAAAAATTAAAAAGCTAATTAAGATTTAATTGAAATATCAACTAAAATTTGAATTCAAATTTTATTTTCAAAATGTACATTAAATTACTTAAGTAGTTTTACTTATTGCAAATTAGAGAACAGCAAGTAAACACAAATTTAGCAATTATTAGTAATAGATTAATTTTACTTAATAAGATTTATGTTAAATATATTTTCACGTTGTAGAGATTTAATCAAATAAAATTTGACTATGATGTGTGGTATAAAAAAATAATATACAATTTTAATTTATTATTAGTTTTTACATCACTATAAAAAAATTCTTTTTATTACATTGATACTTAAAGAATATTTATAAAGTTTAGTACATTTCATTCATAATATAAAATTGACAAAGCCAAAATTTTATCAACTTATTACTATTATAGATACGAACCTATCTTCAATAAGAACACTTTTATTCGAAGGAGAAACCACAAAGTTCTCTCCCTAGAATAGCCTCAACTCTCCCGATGAACCCATTTGGATAGGAAGGGAGAATTCATAAATTCTTAAGCTTTATTAAAATTGGGTATAATTAGTTTACCCCTAACAAACTATATATATATGGACACACACGAGTATAATCAGTTTATCCCTCAGGAACTAAGCACTAACCTATTCTACTTTAAGCTAGCTAAATTAACTAGTTAGAAAAATAATTTAACTAATACACTACACCTCTATGACATTGATATAATACTCTCCAATTACAGGTTACAAGACATCACGAAGTATATATGAAATTTGAAAGCTAGAAAAGCCCTGACCATGTAATTTTTGCAATAATCGTATGACCAAGCTTTGTATCTTATAGCTTTGTCTTATATGAAACTTTGTAAGCCTTGTCTTAACCTTGGATTGTATGCAATATATCTTTTATGAATTCTTCTTCTCTCAAACATAAAAAATACCTACTACAATCACTAAATAAAACATTTGTAGCATTAGGGATTTAAAGAATAATTTGTGCCATGTCCAAGTTTGCTAACTTTTGACATCTAACAGAAAAAGAGTGAGATGTTCCTACATCATCCTTCCTTTATAAAAGGGAATTTTTCCTCAAATTAGAAACACTATAGGAAGGGGATAGATCATGAATGTTAAAACTTCTTGAAGCTCCCCATATGATTAAGGTAATTCCAATTCCTAAGCATTAGTATCAAAATTTCTTAATATTTTAAACTGTCCGTCAGCTTTTGGCATGAGTTTGTTTTTTTTTTAAGTTTGAAAATATTTATTTTCTTAATTTTAAGCAAAATTATTCTCATGGGAAAAACACTTATTGAGTTTAATTTTATTTTTCTTGAATTTATTATTAAGCATTATATTTCTCAATGTTTTTCTTAATTTGCTCTTAAAATTTCTTAAAGGATACAACTCTTTCTTTATCATCATAATTCTTAATATCAGCTTTATTTAATGAGAACATATCAATATTTAAATAATTATTAACCCCATATAACTCTTCAAATAGACTCGATTGAGTTGAACTAGATGGAATCCTATTATATGTAAATTCACCATGTGCAAGTTTTATATCCCAATCTTTTGTACTCTTGTTAACTAGTCCTCGTAGTAAAGTTCCTAAGGCTCTATCCAACACATTTTTTTGACCATCCATTAGGGGTGGATGAACTAAATAATAACTTAGTACTTGAAATATAACCCAAGTGTCTTACAAAATTAGGTAAAAACACTTACATCGCTATTAGACACAATACTGTTGTGAATACCATAAAACCTTACCACTTCTTTGAAATACAAATCTACTACATGAATTGCATCATAAATTCTATTATAAGGAATAAATGTCCCATTTTATAAAACCTATCAACCACTAATATAATATAATCCTTTCTCCTTTGTGTCCTTGGTAACACTAGGATAAAGTCTATGCTAACCTTGTCCCATAGTTCAGAAAGAGTAGGTGAAGTAGTTTACAAGTACACATCTCCTAATAATATCTTGGATAGAATTAAGCATTTGTGAATAATAGAAATGTTTTTATAATATTTTCATAGTTTTATGCGTACCAAAAGGACTAGCTACACCCCTTTATATACTTCTTTAACAAGTTAACCATGCTTACTAGATTGAGTTAGACACAATTTATTAAGACGGAAAAGAAAATCATCCTAAAGCATACAATTACCATGACTATGAATCTTTTTACACACATCATAAATATCAAAGAAATCTTTATCTTTTGTATATAATTCGTTAAAAATTTCAAAACGTAATAAGTTAGCATCCAACATGATAAGTATTAATAATCTTCTCAATAATGCATCTACTACAACATTTTTTTTACCATAGAATTGTTTGATAGAAGGCATGAAGGATTGCAAGAAACTAACCCATATTAAACTCCTAGGATTAATTTTCTTTAGTCCATGCAAATATTTCAAACTTTCATGTCTAAATACAAAAAAAATGGTTTAGGTCTCAAATAATGGCTCCATGTTTCTAAGCTTCTTATGATGGCATAGAATTCTTTAACATACATGGAGTAATGACATTTTTCCCTATTTAAATTTTCACTAAAGAATTTTATGGCTCACTTTTCTTAGGAGAGTACATCTTCTATCCTTACCCTACTAGCATCACATGTAACTTCAAAAAAATTTATCAAAATAAGGTACAAATAATGTTGAAGCATTACATAGCTTATTTGTTAAAGTCCTGAAGGATTTTGATGCATGTTGTCCTTATATGAACTTTCCTTTCTTCATGAGATGTGAAATTGGAGTAGAAATATTTGAGAAATCCTTGATAATTCTTCCATAAAAACATGCTAGCCTTTAAAATTTCCTTGCATCATGAATATCTTTACGTATAGGCCAATCTTGAAGAGCTCGAGTCTTAGTGGGATCCACTTTTATACCTTTTCTACTTATAATATAACAAAGAAAAAAAACACTTAAAAGCATTAAGTAGATTTTTCTTCATTTTTCTATAGCTTTTAGCTTCCATTAGTTTACCAAATAATCTCATTAAATGAATAATTGCTCATTTTTATTATACACATGTATAGCGTCTAATACTAATATGGAATTATTAATTAATAATAGAATAAAAATGATCATTTGTCTAAATTTGTTGAGATAAATATGAAAATTTGGATTGGGGAATGCGTAGAAAATTTTAATAATGTTTATATGCAAGAACTATTAATAAAATAAAGCTAAAAAATTCTACCTTTGATTTGATAACACTTATAAATATAATCATTAAGAAAATAGAAATGGCACCATATTTTAATTACATTTCTAAATACAATAGTTATCAAAACATTGGCATTATATTCTCCTTTTTTCCGTCTTAATTATTTTTTTCTGGTTTAGAGACTAGGATTCTCTCTTCCTCCCTAATGCTATCACTCCTTTTTATTTTACCTATCAATGATTGTCCTCCTTCTACTGGTCGATGGCCGCAATGCCTCACTCTTTCCTATCTATTACTACTTTCCTTCTGCTCTAATCATCGTTGTCCTTTTTCTTCTCTTTCCCTCAACTAAGGTTACGCCTACGATTGTCTTGTTCTACCTCTTTATTTCCTATCCGTCCTTTAGCATTTGTTACTTGCTACCACTGTACTATCCGTCTGTTTCTTGATTCAGCGCCAATAATTCTTATTCCCTCCACCTTGCATGATTTCTAGATTTAGGTAGGTATAATTTTTTTTCTTTTTCTTTCATTAAAAATATATGCATGCCTATTCATTATTTAGTATTACGTGTGTTCTCATTTTCTTGATATATGTTTTCCTTTAGTGCTTTGTGATGTGGTTTTATCAAAGTAGTCAGAAGGTTAGATCAAAGATTTTATTAGAAACTATCACCAACGAATTAATGCAAAAGAAATGAGGTAATTAGTTTGAGTATAGGTGAAGAAATTGATTAACAAAGGAGGAGATGCTCGCTAGATTTGAGTGGTCTTCAAATATGTCGAGATTTAAGATTGATTGAGGAAGGTTGAATCCCAGATTTCCCTTGCCCAATGTCGGCCCAAAAGGGAGGATAGCCTTTAGCTAATGTAGCTCAAAGTTTGATAAATAATTCTTATTCAAATCTGCCTTACAATTCATGCGCACAAGAGTTTATATAGGGGATGAGATAGTCGGTGGTTAGCTGGCCTAAACCAGCCAAGTATTTCCCTTAATCCAAGCCCATTTATCATGGTTGAATTAAGACCATATTAACATTAATCCAAAGCATAATATCATTAGTTTAATGATCCTAAGGATTAATATTACAAAGCTATACAATTGATTAAGATACATACATGAAATTATATCAATACCCTAACTTACATAAAATACACTTAGGGTTAGGGTTTACAACAAGTTTATACAAATAATGAATATCATCACTCTATCTTCTTGTTGTAAAGTATCATCCCATGTATACCATAGTCTTACATGCTTTGAATACTTTTACACATTAAAGTGTATGAACATCTTCTTCTTGCAAATATGTAACATACCTACAAGAACAACTTGAATATTTTTCAATATCAAGCATATAAGAATTATCAAGAATATTTAACATGATAGGCTCCAACATTAAGAAAGCTAAATCTTCCTTACCTTAAGGATTTATATGAACATGACAATCATTAGGTTCACTAGATGCTTCTGCATCATTCTCCCCATGTTGAGAAGAATTTGCCCTCAAATTTTCATCAGAATAATAAGGAGACAAATCACCAACATTAAATTTCTTGAAATTCCATCATAAGAATCTGGAAGTCCAAGTTTATAAGCATTATCTCCAAACTTTCTTAGTATTTTAAATGGACCATTGGCTCTTGGCATTAGTTTATTTTTACATAAATTAGGAAATCTTTCTTTACACAAATGTAACCAAACTAAGTCACCAGGAGAAAACACATAAGAGTTTCTATGCTCATTTGCTTGAGCTTTATACTTGGCATTAGATTTTTCAATATTATTTTTGATTTTCTCATGAATTTGTTGAAAAAATTGTATTCTATCTTTAGCTTCATAATTTTGCAATTCACCTTCTTTCAACGGAATCATGTTAATAGGTATATGAGGATTGACACCATACACCACCTTAAACAGACTAGTTTGGGTAGTACTAGAAGGACTATGATTATAAGCAAACTCTGCATGAGCTAACTTAACATCCCAATCTTTAGTACCTTTATTAACTAAACCTCTTAATAATGTACCAAGAGATCTATTAGTTACCTCAGTTTGACTGTCAGTTTGCGGATGATGTGAAGTGCTAAATAACAATTTAGTACCAAGCATATGCCATAAAGTTTTCCAAAAATAACTCATAAACTTGACATCCCGATCAGAAACTATGCTTTTAGGTATTCCATGAAGTTTAACAACCTCTCTAAAATACAAGTCAGCAGCATGCGTGGCATCATTAGTTTTATTACATGGAATAAAAAGAGCCATTTTAGAAAATCGATCTACTACCACAAGAATAGAATCTTTACCACGTTGCGTTCTTGGTAACCGTAGGATAAAGTCCATACGAACTCCTTCCCAAGGTTTATCAGGAACGGGTAAAGGTGGGTATAATCCTTTATGAAAATAACTTTTACTTTTTTAACACGTAGAACATCTACTTATCATGGCTTGTACATGTTTAACCATTCTTGGCCAATAGAAATTTTCTTGTAATAATTCCATAGTTTTATGTATACCAAAATGTCCCATAATGCCACCTTCATGTATTTCCTTGATTAGGAAGCCTCAAATACTAGATCTAGGAATACAAAGTTTATTTAGTCTAAACAAAAATCCATCTTGTATGACATAAATTCCATGGTATCTAATTTCTTTACATGCACTAAACATGTCCTTAAAATCTTCATCATTACGATATAAGTCTTTTATCATTTCAAAACCTAAGATTTTCGCATCCATCATAACAAGTAATGTAGACCTACGAGTAAGAGCATCAGCGACTACATTTTCTTTACCATCTAAATGTTTGATAGAGAACACAAAGGATTGTAAGAAATTTACCCATTTGCATTTCTCGGATTAACTTTCTTTTGACTATGTAAGTATTTTAAACTTTCATGATCCGAATGTAACACAAATGGTTTGGTCTTAGATAATGACTCTATGTCTCTAGACTCTGTATGATGGCAAAGAATTCCATGTCATAAGTCAAATAGTTTAGTTTGGCTCCATTCAACGTTTCAGAGAAAAATGCTATAGGTTTCTTTTCTTAGGAAAGTACTCCTCCTATTCCAACTCCACTAGCATCACAAGTTACCTAAAAAAGAAGGTTAAAGTTTGGTAAGGATAGAACATGGGCATGACAAAGTTTATCTTTGAGGGTTTCAAAGGATTGAGTAGCTTCTTGTCCCCAATAAAATTCACCCTTTTTCATTAGTTGAGTAATAGGTGTAGCTATGGTAGAAAAATCCTTAGTGAATCTTCTATAAAAACTAGCTAATCCATGAAAACGTCTCACCTCATGAACATTTTTAGGGATAGGCCATTCTTTTATAGCCCTAATCTTATTAGGATCTACTTTAATACCTTCTCCACTAATAATATAGTCTAGAAAAACTACACTTGGACGCATAAAATCACATTTCTCAAGTTTTCCATATAGTTTAGCTTTCCTTAGCTCGCCAAATAATTTCTTCAAATGCACTTGATGATCATAACTATTTTTGCTATACACAAGAATATCATCCAAATATACAACAATGAAATCACCAAGGAAAGGTCGGAGAACTTCATTCATAAGTCTCATAAATGAGCTAGGTGCATTACATAACCCAAAAGGCATAATCATCCACTCATAGAGACCATATTTTATTTTAAAAGCAGTTTTCCATTCATCTCCATCTCTAATCCTTAATTGATGATATCCACTTCTCAAATCAATTTTGGAAAATACTTGTGCTCCACAAAGTTCATCAATAATATCATCTAATCTAGGCATAGGAAATCTATATTTGATAGTAATATTATTCACAGCCCTAGAATCTATACACATACGCCAAGTACCATCCTTTTTAGGCACTAGTAAAGCAGGAACACTACAAGGACTCATAGATTCTCTCACAAATCCTTTATCCATAAGTTCTTGTATTTGTTTTTGTAATTCCTTAGCTTCTTCTGGGTTACATCTATAAGCCTATTTATTAGGAATAGGCATACCAAGAACAAGATCAATAGCATGTTCTATACCTCTTTTAGGTGGTAATCCAGGAGGTAAGTCATCAGGAAATACATCATTATACTCATCAAGCAACTTAATTAGATTAGGATTTTCAAGTTGTTATTTTTCAGGTTTAGAATCTTTAGAAACTAAAGCATAACAAATTCCTTCTTCTTTTATACATTTCTCCATAGCCTTTTCATGTAAAAATAATCTCTTTTTTGTCATCACTCAAAGGCACATGATCATATAAAGAAGGTGTGATCCTATATAATTGTTTTTCTTTTTTCACCACATATTCATTATTTACTCCATCATGATTTGATTTTCTATCAAATTTCCATGGTCTACCCAAAAGTAATCCACAAGCATCCATAGGTAAAACATCACATAGAACTTTATCATGATAGTCTCTTATGGAAAATGTGATTAAAGCTCTTTTGTTTACTTTAGCTCCTTTATCTTTATTTAACCATTGTAAAGAATAGGGTCTAGGATGATTAGTAGTTTCCAAACCAATTTTCTTAACCATTTCCTCACTAGCAACATTAGTACATGAACCACTATCAATTATGAGTCTACAAACCATGTCACCTATTTTTTAAAAATTTTCTCTCTTTGAGTAGGTGTAATACTAGGTTGTATTTGCAAAAATCTTTGAATTACAAAGTATGGGTCTCCTTCTTCCTCTTCCATAGTTAATATTTCATTTGGAGATTCAACTTCTAATTCATCATCATCACTACATGGTTCCATGATTTCTATTTCATGTAAGGTTAAGGCTCTTTAGTTAGGACAATCTCTAGCAAAATGTCCATATCCTTTACATTTGAAACATTGTTTAGTTGCCATTTCAACTACCTTATTTTTACCTTTATCATCTTTATTATTCTTTTTATCATATGAAAATGTTGATTTAGGTGTAAAGGTGTTAGAATAGGGTTTAGTTGAAGTTGAAGCATTAGACTTAACATAGGCTTTAGTTGATTTGGTTTGTCTTTCAATTTTCATAGCCAATTTTATCAAGTCATCAAGAGACTCATAAGAGTACATATCAACCTTGTCTCCTATTAAATTATTCAAGCCACCTAAGTATCTAGCACATTTTTTATCCTTTCTTTCATAAACATCACAAATAAGGGCTAGTCTTTCAAATTCTCTAGTGTATTCTTCTACACTAAATAAGCCTTACATTAGAGTAGTCATTTTAAAATACATATCTTGTTCATACTCCCTAGGCACAAATTTCTTTCTTAAGTGCTTTTTAAGTTTTTCCTAAGATTTTATTTTAGAAATCTCTTGTCTTTCTCTTGTTCGCT
Organism: Tamarix chinensis; assembly: GCA_030549775.1. Lineage (NCBI taxonomy): Eukaryota > Viridiplantae > Streptophyta > Magnoliopsida > Caryophyllales > Tamaricaceae > Tamarix > Tamarix chinensis. Next base: position 61,742,129 of record CM060181.1, read on the forward strand.
TTAAATTATCATACCAAATTCGACCAAACTTTTTGAACTTTAGAGTAGCTAATTTGCACTTTCTCTCATCATCATATTCTCTAAACTAAAAAATAGCCTCAATCTCATGCAACAATTCAAAAAATGACTCCACATTCAAATCACCATAAAATTTAGGAAGATCAATTTTAATACCTTGATCTTCATGGTGTGCATTTCTTATATGGAATGTAGGTGCTCTTCTTTGGTTGCTTGAGCCAAAAGAATTTATCCCTTCTTCTCCATCTTCATTATAAGAAATATTGAAATGTCCACATCCACTCTTGGCATGGTACATAGGCTTCATTCTCCCTTCCACACTATCATGTGTGGTTTCCATGCGAACTTGCCATGGTTTACACTTCTCTTGTTCAGCCCACTTAGCTTCCACACTTTGGAGTTGATTTTGCAGTGTGTTTTGAGTTTGTAATTGGGCATCCATGTGTGTGGTGATGCTTTTGATGGAATTTACCAAGGCACGCACCTCTTCACTAGATATGGTGAAGGTTGACACAAAACCCTACTTCTTGCACACAATATGTTCCACAAAGTGTAGGTGCTGGATTTGTATTTCCTACAACCAAACAAAACACAAACCAATTGCTAATTCTTAAACAAATTATAGTCACTACCTGTAGATGATGCAGGAGCATCTAATGAACCTAATGATTGTTATGTGCATATTAATCCTCAAGGTAAGAAAGATTTAGCTTTCTTAATGTTGGAGCTTATCATGTTAAATATTCTTGATAATTCTTGTATGCTTGATATTGAAAAACATTCAAGTTGTTCTTGTAGGCATGTTACATATTTGCAAGAAGAAGATGTTCATATACTTTAATGTGTACAAGTATTCAAATCATGCAAGACTATGCCAAACATGGGATGATACTTTACAACAAGAAGATATAGTGATGATATTCATTATTTGTATAATTTGTTGTAAACCCTAACCCTAAGTGTATTTTATGTAAGTTAGGGTATTGATATAATTTCATGTACGTATCTTAGTTAATTGTATAGCTTTGTACTATTAATGCTTAGTATCATTTAACCAATGATATTATGATTTGGATTAAGGTTAATATGGGCTTAATTCAACCATGATAAATGGGCTTGGATTAAGGGAAATACTCGGCTAGTTTAAGCTAGCTAACCACTGACTATCTCCTCCCCTATATAAACTCTTGTGCACATGAATTGTAAGGCAGCTTTGAATAAGATTTTTTTTATCAAACTTTGAGCTACATTAGCTGAAGTCTATCGCCTGTTTTAGGTCGACATTGGGTAAGGTAAATCTATCAAGCATCTCCTCTTTTATTAATCAATTTCTTCACCTATACTCCAGCTAATTACCTCGTTTCTTTTGCATTAATTCGTGGGTTATAGTTTTTAATTCAATCTTCAATCTAACCTTCTGGCTAGTTTAATAAAACCACATCATTTTTGGTATCAAAGCTTCGATTGTTCGAAGCTATCGCAGGAAACCAACCAGCAGACTTGAAGATCACGTGTGTGTTCTTGCACCAAGAACTCCACGGCTACTCAACCATTTCTTTGAATTCTTGATTCTTTATGAACTTCTTGAATTTTTCTTGAAGTTCTTGCAATCTTACAATGATCTTGTTGCATTTTCCCCACCATTCCCACATAAAATACAGACCAGTTTTCATTTCCAGCAGTGCACCAGTTTGTGTTCTCTTATGCCACGAGTTTTTGTGCCTCCCCAACACTTCATTCCCAGAAAAAGATGTGGTCTTATCAAAGTAGCCGAAAGGTTGGATCAAATATTGTATTAGAAACTATCACCAATGAATTAATGCATAAGAAATGAGGTAATTAGCTGGAGTATAGGTGAAGAAATTGATTAACAAAGGAGGAGATGCTCGCTAGATTTGAGTGGTCTTCAAATATATCGAGATTGAAGATTGATTAAGGAAGGTTGAATCCCAGATTTCCCTTGCCCAATGTCGACCTAAAAGGGAGGATAGACTTTAGCTAATGTAGCTCAATGTTTGATAAAAAATTCTTATTCAAACCGCCTTACAATTCATGCGCACAAGAGTTTATATAAGGGAGGAGATAGTCGGTGGTTAGCTGGCCTAAACCAGCTGAGTATTTCCCTTGATCCAAGCCTATTTCTCATGGTTGAATTAAGCCCATATTAAAATTAATCCAAAGCATAATATCATTGGTTTAATGATACTAAGGATTAATATTACAAAGCTATACAATTGACTAAGATACATACATAATATTATATCAATACCCTAACTTACATAAAATACACTTAGGGTTAGGGTTTACAACAATTTTATACAAATAATGAATATCATCACTCTATCTTTTTGCTGTAAAGTATCATCCCATGTATGCCATAGTCTTGCATGCTTTGAATACTTGTACACATTAAAGTGTATGAACATCTTCTTCTTGCAAATATGTAACATACCTACAAGAACAACTTGAATATTTTTCAATATCAAGCATATAAGAATTATCAAGAATATTTAACATGATAGGCTCCAATATTAAGAAAGCTAAATCTTCCTTACCTTGAGGATTAATATGAACATGACAATCATTAGGTTCATTAGATGCTCCTGCATCACTTTGGTGTCATGCTTTTTTACTATAGGTTGGGTTTGTCCTTATATAAATATATGCATGTATGTTGGTATAATAAGTTATTAGAAAACATTATGTATTCAATTAATTTCTTGTTGATAAAATGCTACAACTTATATGGTGTAGATGCTCCTTTGATAAATCATTGCTAATATAAGTTAATTAATTTCATGGTCGATATCTTATTTACGCATGTAGGTATGTTGTTAGCTTACATTATAGATTCACAATAAATTAAGGTATAGAATATACATATTTTATTATTTAAAAGAGTTAGACAACAATATTAATGACATGATTTAGTAGTTGTTCTCTTTTATAGGTAGTGAGATGATACAATTACTTAATATTAACATACCACCACCATATTGGTGCATGGCACCTAATGTGGTATTTTTGGTTCATGTGATATGATTTTATGAGGGGCTAGGTTAGTTGTTCATGTGCGGGTCGTATTTTGATCCATTTAATTTTAGATAATATCACTTCTTGTTGAACCTACCTCAAACTAAGCCATTGTCAGGGCTTTAGCTAGTTATTTACATTTGTTTCTCCATTGTACCAATGCACCAAAACTATGATTTGATGAGGGTGAGGTATTTGTGATACATTATTATTAGATAGCTAGAGAGTTGATGGTGATAGATAATGAATGGAGGCTTCATTATATCTTACTGTAGAGTTTCTTCCCTTGTTATTATAAAGTATCTATTAGTACACTCTTTGTTGATGATGTGAGAGAGTAAATTACATATCGAGATGAGTGGATTCAAAGAGTTATGGGTTCCTATTAGCCTAGGTATAGTAACTAGTAGATTTCATAAGATGGATAGAAGGTGTTCTTAATTAGGTGTTTTTGTTGTAGTGACCTTTTGATGTATATATTGATGTTATTGCCTTAGATTTATTAGGTTTTTTGTCTTACATTAAACACGTAATACGTATTTATTTTTTAATTTACAACCCTTGTATAAATACTTGATAGGTAAATATGTATGAATTCTTTTAAAAAAAGAATGATTTCTCTACTCGTATATATTTTCTTTTCATGTTGTAACGGTTTACATATATAAAAAGAAAACCACATGATACATTATAAACATATGAATTCTTTCTCACCATGAGTGATTTTTGAATTGGTAGGTAAACAAAATTTTTTAGAGTTGTTTATAAATATAGCAACATAATAGCATGATAGATTATACAAATATGAATTCTTTCTAAGCATGAGCGATCAATGATTTAGTTTTTAGAAGTGAAATGGTTCGTAATGATAATTTTATTGGGATACATATAGATCGATAAACTTTGGACTACAAATGGATGTGTGCAAATCATTTGGCTAGAGAATATGACAAAGGAGATGAAGTTTTCATCAAGGTTGTAATAAAACATGCTCCGGATGGTAATAGTATAGTCTGTCCTCATTTATACTACACTTATATTCAACATATGAATGTTAATTATTTGAGAGATCATTTCTTTGTGTATAAAATTGGAAGAAGTTACACTTGTTGGATATGGCATAGTGAGCAATAGTCTTAATATGATAATGAGGAAGGTAGAAGATAAAGTAGTGGATCATTTGACAATAATAAGGGTGATTCATTATAGGAGATAACTCAGAAGGTTGAGAAAAGTATTTATGGTTGTCCAAAAATATTTGACCAGTTATTGAGTGACTAAGAAAAATATTTCTACAATGATTGTACGAACATTACTATACTATTAGTTACTTTAAGGTTGTGCAACATAAAAACAAGTAATGAATAGAGTAATAAGTGTTTCATGGAATTATTAACACTTGTGACATATTTGCTTCTTGATGATAATGTTCAACCTCATTGTACCTATAAAGTAAAGAAGATCCTTTTATCTATGGGTATGAGTTATAAGAAGATACATGCATGCCAAAATGATTGGGTGTTATTTCTCAATGAATATACATCTTTAGATAATTATCCCAATCATGAATGTAAAGCACCATTATACAAGAAGGAAATGGTGTCATTTAAGGTGTTATGCTAATTTATTGTAATGCTAAGATTCAAATGGATGCTTAATGATGTCCAAGATGCAAAAAAGTTGAAATGGTATACTAATGAGAAGAAAGATGGCAAGATTTATAGAAATCTATCCAAATCTCCATAATAGATTATAATTGATGGTTTGTTTCTTGAATTTTGTGAAACACTAAGAAACTTGTGTCTTGAACTTTCAACAAATTATATGAATCCATAAAATCAAGGCACATATAGTATATCACCGGTGATTTTGGTTATATAAAATCTACCATCGTTACTCCATATGAAACATAAGTATATAATGTTGTCTTTCCTCATTTTAGAGCCAACCCATATGATGAATGATATTGATGTTTATTTAGTGCCTTTAATTAATTATTTGACTTTCTTATAAGACAAAGATGTTGAAGAATTTCATGCATATGGTGAGGAAAATTTTACTTTCAGAGAAATATTCTTCTATAGTCTAAGTGATTTTATAATATCCTACATTTTTATAAGATTTATAAAATAAAAAATTATTATGCTAAATAAAATTTGATAGTGTTTGATCTCAATTTGGAACTGTAATTGTGTTTGAGGTAAAAATGAATTTATGTTTGGAAAAGTGAATAAAATAAGTTTTTAGGTAGATAGATAGACTCATTCTATAAAATGATCAATAGGTTCATAGTGTCAGCAAAGGGGTTTATTTCGACCAAACTAATTGATTGGTTTATAGAATAATCTACAAGTTATGGAAAATCGAATGAATTATTGATTGGGTTCTATGCGTTTTAATGCTCAATTTTCTATATAATTTCTTCAATTAAAATGGGACTTTGTATTCTAACTCAAATATGGTTTTGAGTGATTCTTCACATTTTTAATCATTTATTCATCGTAAGTTATGAACTTGATTAGATTTGATGGCTCTATTTTGATAATTATCATCTTCTTCCTTTCTGCTCTACACACCTTTGGAAGTATGCATCAATTCCAGATTATTGTTGCACAACTGAGAGATTCCCTTCCTATGTCGATCATCCATTTTCTTTCTTATGTTTGATATTTTCTTAATGAACTTCACCTGAATTGTCCTAAAAATCACCACTATATCTCTAAGGGAAGTCAACCTTGTAACACTCCAAAATTCACTACTTTTTTTTTTAAGTGGAAGAATTTAAAATTTAAAAATCTGTGAATTATGGGATGTTATCACCACACTTAGTACCAAACCAGTTCTCTCTGACTGTTTTAGTACCAAGTGCTAAGGCTAAGAAAATAATAATATTAAACTTAAATCAAGAGTTCATGAAAGAACTAGACGATCATACATTAAAAATCAGAGCACGAGTAAAGAATCTTGAATCATAGTACATGGTCAAAATTTCAAAAAGAAGAAATAAAACTTTCATAAGATAAAAGTTTCATCTAGAATAGTCAATACAAAGTAGTCAATCATAAAGGGAAAAATCTCATACAAAAAGAATAATAGAAGTAAATAAGATAACAAGAAGAGCGGATCCGGCCACACTACTCTCGAACTTCAAGCCAAAAATACTCAACATTTAGCCCCGATTGATGTCTCGCCCGCCTACACAAAGTCACAAGGGCCTACTACTCGTGGGAATGAGCAACACCCATGAAAAGGGTGATCAGTACGCTACGTACTGAGCAAGGTAACCGTGCACTAAGGCCAAAACATAAAATCACATAAACCATGCATAAGAATAAAAGAACATAAAAACCATCATGATAACATAATATCGAACAATCATTTGGGTAGATACATAAAGGCCCATTTATAGTCTAGATTAATTACTTAATTTATCTCTGATCAAAAATCGATTTACACCATGCTTTTTATCAAATCCATGCGAGTACGGGAACCCCACTATTATAGCCAGTGGACCGGAAACACACAGGGCATAAAGCTCTTGACCACTATTATTCGCTGTTGGACCGGTCTGGCACCTTCTCGTACAGTGTTCCACTGTAAATACTTAGTGTCTTTCCTATGTCTTGGTACAAATATGTTCGGTTTTATTGAGCCCAGAAACTCCCACTATTATAGCCGGTGGATTGGAAACGCACAGGTACAAAGCCTAACCACTATTATTACCGGTGAACCGGTCACATATATGACATCATGCCCTAACCACTATTATTCGTCGGTGGATCGGTCTAACCCCGGCTCAACAATCTTTCACTTTAAATGATCAATGTATTCCGATATATTATTCAGAAAATAATCACCCTAGACATACATGACTCACTCCCTTACACTTATCCTCTAACTGATCCGTATTATACCATGAGAACCTTGCACCTCCTATCCTTCCCAACAACCTTACCTCTATACTCAAATTCACACTAGAATTCCAACAGCGAAATATGTAGGTCAAGGCCCACTATTACACACCTCCAAGTCCACTTACTTTCTTACTCTAGGGTGTTTCCCTAGAAACCCTAATTTAGGCTTACGTGGCCCATCCTACTCCACCTCACACAACCTAAATCATTTTAACACTCCACACATCACAACTCATAAATTCCATCCGCATAATTACAATTTAATCACCAAATACACATGATACTACAAAAACCCCAAGCAGCCACACCAAACCCTAATTGTTTACACAAACCCTAGCTTGGTCTCCTACGTACCCTTATATTACTACACGTACTATTTTTCTTCCAAAGTGTTCAAATACCCAAACAACACTTATATCCCTTCCTCACACCCCAAATCAACTTTTCATATGTAAACTTTACTCCCATGCAGACTTTACACATCCCATGCAACCTTTCAAACTTTTCATGCAAACCCTAAGAATTCCACATAAAAACCCTCGAATCAACCATGCAAACCCTAGATCCATCCATATAAAACCCTAGATTTCTCCATACAAAACTTTAGATTCAATCCATATAAAACCCTAGATTAGATTCCTCCATACAACACCATAAAATCTGCCATGCAAGGCCCTAAGTCCATCCATATCAAACCCTAGTTTTGATTCTCCCATATAAAACCATAAATTAGATTCTCCCATGTAAAACTATAGATTAGATTCTCCCATATACACCATAAATTAGATTCTCCCATACAGAACATAGACTAGATTCTCCCATATAAACCATAAATTAGATTCTCCTATATAAACCATAAATTAGATTCTTCCATATAAACCATAAATTAGATTCTCCCACATAAAACCATAAATTATATTCTCTCTCACGAAACCCTAAATTTCTCATTTTATTCTTCCACCCATGGATCATTAAAATACTTAGGTTAACTCATATCCCATGGTAAACTCATTTCCCCTTTAATCAACACATTTCCCATTTTCCATTTTCAACCTTTTTCCCACACAATACCACTTTTATACATCATCACATGCATGTCTTAAGGTTCACAGACCATAACATCCCATACCATAATATTTCATCACATACACATAGTACACATGCCATGTAAATACACAAAAACATACTTCAACTCCATGTTATACCACATACGAAATGATTACAATAATAAAAATAGTATGCATAACATACAAAGCATATAATGCACATCAACACACAATATGCCTAAGTAACACCCTTACCTAAAATGACATTGGTCTTGGAGTACGTTCCTACACCTGCTTAAGGCTTTGACTGGTCTCACTTATTATGAGGGAAAAGCTAAAATTAGATTCCCTCCTACCAAAAATACTATTAAATACTAACTTATTCTAAAACTAGGCTTTTGATAAAATAATAAAATATTAATAACAATGACATTAACTAATTACTCTCTTGCTAAAGATATAGGAAATAATAGTAATTTTATAAAAATTGATAATATAAGGTTGAAGACTTTACCCTAATAATAATAATAATGATACTAAAAATAATAATAAAAAAGATACTAAAAATAATAATAATGATAATATTAACAAGAATAATAAAAATAGTAACAATAATAATAAAAAGGGCATTACTAAAAAACATAGTGAAATAAGGGCTTCGACCCCTTTACCAAAATGATACTAATAATAACATTAGTAAAATTAATAATAAACCTTAATAATAATAATAACCATGAAATAGTAATAATAATAATGATAAAAACCATAATAATATTGCAAAAATAATAGTAATCATAAAGGTAATAGTAATAATGATAATAATTGAAGATAAAATGAAGTAGGGCTTCGACCCTACATTAATTAATAATAAACTTAATAAATAATAATAATAATAATAATAATAATAATAATAATAATAATAATAATAATAATAAATGCTATTGATAAAAATATTAATAAAATTAATAATAATAAGACTTGATATTTATAATACTACTACTACAATTCAAAATAGGCACAATAGGGTTTCAGCCCTATATAGAATATTAATACTAACATTAAGAAGAATAATAATAATAATAATAGTAATAATAATAATAATAATAATAATAATAATAATAATAATAATAATAATAATAATAATAATAATAATAGCAACACTAAGAGTAAAATAGTTGCAATAACAATAATGAAATAAAAATAAAAATTTTGAAACAGTAATAATAATAATAATAATAATAATAATAAATAAATACATAAATAAAATAAAAACTCATAATAATACTAATAATATTAATAATACTAATAGTAATAATCTACTAAACCAAATAGGGTCAGCCCTAATAAGAAATAATAATACTAATAATATTGAACCTAATAGTAATAATAATAATAATACATAATAAATATAATAATAATAACATATTAATATAAATAATAAAGATAATAGCAACAATAAGAATAATAATAATAAAATTGAAATAAAAAATATAATAGGGCTTCGGCCCTCAATAGAAATAATAAAAGTAATAATAATAATAACAGAAATAATAATAATAATAATAATAATAATAATATATTTCGAATAAATGAAATAAAATAGATTAAGGCTTGTAGAAAAATAGGGTAAAAGGGTTGAGAGGGTCTAAGGTTCAACCTTTGGTTGGTGGTGCACGGCGGCACCGGTGGTGGCCTGAAAATGTGAAGAAAAGGGGAAAAGTTGAAGGTTGGGAACAAAATAGGGAGAATGAAGGTGAAAATAAGGGTGATTATGGTTGCCTAGAAGGAGAGGAACAGAATAAGGGTGGAGGCGCAGCTAAAGGTGGCGGCGCACTACGGCGGTGGTGATGGCCGAATAGGCAAAAAGGAGAGAAAGAGAGGAGGAGAGGGAGGGAAAGGAAAAGAAAGGTAGCGGAAGGTAGAGGAGGGTCTGTAGAAAAAAAAGGGAGGTGAAAGAAGCAGCTGCAGCGGCAGAAGTGGTGGCTAATGGTTGTTTGAAGGGTGGCGGAGATGTAAAGGAAGGCTGATTGGGGAGGAAACTTTGCACAGTCGGGGTGGCTTGTGCAGGAAGAAACGAGGGGTATGGGTAGTTTGGTTAGTTAGAGGGTGGTGTATGGAGTACTCGGGTGGCCAGAAAGGGCGGTGTTGTTGGCCAGAGGCGGCAAAAATGGCGTCTAAAGTGGCGGTGGTCGCAAGGTCGGAAAATTCTGTGTAAGAATCAAAAGCTCGATACAAGGCAGTGTAAGGGGTATTTATAGAGTTTAGAGGAGAGGGTAGGGTTATGTGGGTCGGTGAGGGGATAATGTAGTTAGGGTTAGGGTCACCGGCGGCGAGGTTGCCGGCAAAATCTAGGAAGAACGTAGCAGGGTATGGCTGGCTGGGAGAGGGAATCGCGCGAGAAGGAAGGGACGTGAATTGGTCTATGTTGTCGCTGAATTAGGGTGAAGAGAGAAAAAGAAAAATGGTCGGTCAAAGGGGCGTAACCAGCGGTGAAAAACCTGGGACGGGCGGCGGTGTAGGTCGTCGACGAAAATGGTAGGAGGAAGGAAGAAGAAGAAAGAAAGGAGGGCTAGACTGGTGGCCGGGAAAGAAAAGAAGGAAAAGAAAAAGAATAGGGGAGACCAGTCGGCTGATGGGGAAAAAATTAAACCAAACGCAGCGTTTTGCTGTGCTAAAGGAGGAAGGAAAGAAAAGCTGGGCAGCGGGAAGGAAAAATGGCCGCGCGGGTTGGGTCACACCGAAGAAGGAAGAAGGAAGAAGGGAAAGGAGGACTTAAGCCGCTGGGCTGGCCTAGGTCGGGAAGGAGAAGAAAAAGAAAAGAAGAAGAAAGAAAGAGAAAAGGAGAAAAAGAAAAGAAAATGAAGAAAGAAAAAGGAAAAAGAGAAAAAGGAAAAGAGAAAAATATTTAGGTTGGGTATTTAAATTAATTAAAATATTTGGGATATTTAAAATAATAATATTTAAATAAAATAATATTTAAATCTCTTTTTGGGCTATTTTAGGATTTTTGGAGGATTTTTGGAAGGTTTTTCATAAATTCCATTTTAATTAGCAAATCACCCAAATTTTCTCCAATTAAATTATTTATAAAATTCCTACTAATTTGAAAGTATTTTCTCCTTCTTATTTTAAATAAAATAATTTATTTAATTAATTTCCAAATTAAAATCCTTAATTAGCTAAAATACCAAATTTTTTCTAATAAAAATATTTATTATTTTCTTCTTGAATAGTCCTAATTAATTCCTTTTTATTTTAACAAAAAAAATTTATTTAATAAATTTCTAAATAAACCTCAATTAACTACAATTCTTAAAAATTAGATTTTGGGGTATTTTAAACCTGTTCTTCATAAATCCACCTGGTCAACAGTGATTTGAATGGTAAAAGTAGGGTATTTGATCTGGTACATAATCTTACTTATTCCTTAATTAATACATTAGCTAGAAATAACTCTAATCAACCCTTTATCTCTGATGCATGTATGGTTAGAGTTTCGGACTTGGATGGAGTTTATAGGGAGTATTCGATGAAGATGGAGTATGGAGGTTGATGATGGGGATTCGAAGGGGTTGATGATGATGGAACACGAGGTAGAAGGACAAATTAATCTTTAAACCACACAGAAATAAAGATTAAGGTTTTGAGAACAAAACTGTTCACACAGATTCGGTTTTGTTTCGAGACAAATCCACACAGAATTCGGGTTTAAGAAATGCTTAAGGTTGTTCTTCTTATTCATGTTGTGTGTTTCTACTTGGTTTCCTATGGTTTATATAGCCAAGGAACCGAGCATCTTCTCAAAAGATTACAAGCATATTCCCTCCCAAAAGCACTAATTCCCTTAAGACTAGCTAGTTAATAGTCAGTTACTAACTCACTAAAAGTAAATAACAATAACTAGTACTTAAAAATAAACGTTATGCTAGCTAACAAATGTTGACTAAAAGTAAATAACAATAACTAGTACTTAAAAGTAAACGTTACGCTAGCTAAAAAATGTTGCATGAAGCCATGCATACCCTGTATTCATGCACCCACTCTGAGTAGCGTAACCGTCTTCCTCAATGTTATGTTCTGTGACTCAGCTCCCGCATCAGTCTCCCCGAGCTGGTTTGAATTTGTCCTCAAATTCGAGTCATCATGATAGGGGTTGATGTCTCCAATGTTGAACGTGCTCGATACTCCTCCATAGGATTCAGGTAGCTCTAGCTCGTAGGCACTATCTCCAAATCTATGAAGGACCTTGAAGGGACCGTCCGCTCGAGGCATGAGCTTATTTTTCCTTAAGTTAGGAAACCTTTCCTTCCGAACGTGTAACCATACGAGGTCTCCTGGCTAGAAATCTGGTTGAGTGCGGTGTTTGTCTGCCTTGGCCTTATATCTCTCATTAGACTTTTCGATATTGCCCTTAACCTGTTGGTGTAGCTTCTGGAAGAATTCTACCCTTTCTTTTACATCATAGTTCCGCATTTCCCCTTTCTTCAATGCTACCATGTCGATGGGAATATATGGGTTGACGCCATATATGATCTCAAAAGGGCTACACTTTGTGGTTGTAGAAGGACATCGATTGTAAGAAAATTCAGCAAGGGCAAGCTTGACATCCCAGTCCTTGGTACTTTTACTAACCAGCCCTCTTAGTAGAGTTCCCAATGTTCGGTTTGTGACTTCTGTCTGCCCATCGGTCTGGGGGTGGTGTGAACTACTGAATAAAAGTTTTGTGCCTAGCATGTGCCACAAAGTCTTCCAAAAATAACTACGGAACTTAACGTCCCTATCCGAGACTATCGTCCTGGAGACCCCATGCAGTTTCACAACCTCCTGAAAATACAGATCCGCAACATAGGTTACGTCGTCGGTTTTATGACACGATATAAAATGTGCCATCTTGGAGAACCGATCTATGACTACCATAATAGAATCCTTACCGCGTTGGATTTAGGGAAGCCTTAGTATAAAATCCATACTAATTCCTTCCCATGGTTAGGTAGGTAAGCGCAGTGGCACATAGACTCACTTGTGAAATAAACTTTTGCTCTTCTGACACGTGGAACATCTAGTGATCGTGTCTAGGACTCCCTTTTTCATCCTTGGCTAGTAGAAGTGTTTTTGCAGTAGTTCCAGAGTCTTGTTGATCCCAAAATGTCTGGCTATCCCCCCTTCATGTACCTCCTTGATGAGTAATTCCCGAACTGATGTTCTAGGGACACACAATTTGTTGTTCTTGAATAAGAACCCATCTTGAAGAGCAAAGGACTCATGAACTCCCTTTTTCTCACCCTCCTTGACTATCACGGAGAAATCCTCATCCACGGAGTACTGCCCTTTGAGCATCTCGAACCCTAGTAGCTTAGCATCCATCACAATGAGCACCATACTCCACCAGGATAGGGCATCTGCTACCACATTCCCTTTTCCATCCACATGACGAGTAGAGAAGACGAAAGTCTATAGTAGGCTGGTCCACTTGGCATGCCTCGCGCTTATCTTCTTCTGGCCATGCAAATACTTCAAACTCTCATGATCAGAGTGAAGTACGAAAGGTTTTGGTCTCAGATAGTGGCTCCATGTCTCCAAGCTTTGCACAATAGTATAGAACTCCTTGTTGTATGTCGAGTAGTTGAGTCTGGCCCCATTTAACTTCTCACTAAAGAATGCTACTGACCTCTTCTCTTGAGAAAGCACTCCCCCGATACCCACACCGCTTGCCTCACAAGTTACTTCATAAAAATTATCGAAACATGGTAGGGTTAGCACCGGTGCATTGGAGAGCCTCTTCTTTAATTCTTCAAATGCCTTGGTTGCTCAGTCATCCCAATGGAATTCCCCCTTTTTCATTAGTTGTTTCATGGGTGTCGCAATAGTGGAGAAATCCTTGATGAACCTCCGGTAGAAGGATGCTAGTCCGTGAAAACTTCAAAATTCATGCACATTAGTAGGGGTTGGCCATGTCTGGATTGATTCCACCTTGCACGGATGTACTTGGATACCGTCTCCGCTTACTATGTAACCGAGAAAGATTACACTTGCTATCATGAAGTCACATTTTTCCCTTTTGTCATAGAGCTTCACCTCTCTGAGCTTATTGAACAATTGCCTCAGATGCTGTCGGTGTTCGACCTCCATCTTGCTATACACCAGGATATCATCTAGATATACAACAACAAAGACTCCAAGAAAGGGTTGTAGCACCTCAGTCATCAACCGCATAAAAGAGCTCGGTGCGTTGCATAATCCGAATGGAATTACCAACCACTCGTATAGCCCATACTTGGTCTTAAAAGTGGTCTTCCACTCGTCTCCCTCTCGAATCCTCATCTGATGATAGCCACTTCTAAGATTGAGCTTCGAGAAGACTTTAGCTCCGTGCAACTCATCTAGCATGTCATCCAACCTTGGCATCGGAAATCTGTACTTGATCTTGATGTTGTTGACTGCTCTGAAGTCGATGCACATCCTCTATGTGCCATCTTTCTTTGGCACCAATAAGGCTAGAATCCCGCATGGACTCATGCTCTCTCGTATAAAACCCTGATCCAGTAACGCTTGTACCTATCTTTGCAATTCCTTAGCTTCTTCTGGGTTGCATCTATAAGCTGGGCAGTTCGTCAGTAGGGGTCATGGCATGAGATCTATAGCATGCTCAATTCCTCTCAAAAAAGGCATCCCGGTCGGTAGCTCATCTGGGAACACATCTGCATATTCTTTTAATATTTGTTGCAGCTTTGGATCTTGGTTGACAGCCTTCTTTTTTGAGATCTCCCTTGCTACAAGGGCGTAGCACTTTTCTTCCCCCTTTAGAGCTTCCAACATTTTGTGCTCTTTCAAAATCAGCAATTCTTTACCCTTCCGACTCGAATCCTCCTTTTTCTCTCTAACCAAACTCTCCTCATCCTCGTTTGGTTTCAATTTATACTTCTTCTAATCCTTACACACTATGTATTCGTTGAGGACCCCATCATGTATAACCTTTCTATCATACTACTACGGTCTCCCCAACAAAATATGACAAGCATCCATAGGTAGGACATCGCATCAAATAGTATATACGTAATTCCTAACTTTGAACGAAATAAGAGATTGTTTTGTTACCCATATGCCCTTGTCGCAGTTGAGCCATTACAGTGAGTATGGCCTGGGGTGACTCGTTATTTCCAATCCGATCTTGTTGACCATCTTCTCATTGGATACGTTGGTGCATGAGTTGCAATCAATGATGATCTCACATACTCGATCTCCCACTTGGCACTTGGCCTTAAAAAGTCTTTTCGGTTGAGTAGGTAGAGGTCGGGTTTGCACTTGGAGAACTCATCTCAGCACATAACAGTCTACGGTTCCTTCTTCCAAGGTATCCTCTGGCTCTTCGATGTCATCCTCCTCATGGTCTTCGCTTTCCTCACATGTCTCCATGTTGGCGATTTCCTTCAGGGATAACACTCATTGGTTTGAGCAATCCCAAGTGAAGTGACCATATCCCTGGCACTTGAAGCATTACCTGCGGACCTTCTCCTCCACTTGCTCCTTGCCTTTTTCCTCCCGAGTGAATCTTCTAACCGACGCGGTGTTAGTGGATTGCACCATTGGTGGCTTGGATCCTCCTTTAAAGTTTGACCCGTACGGAACACTGATGAACTTACTTGGAACCTTGCTCCGCTTCAACTGTTTTTTGAACTTGATGGCTAGTTTAGCTAAATCTTCAAAAACTTTGTATGGGTACACTTTTACCTTCTCTCGGAGATTCATCTTCAAACCTCCTATGAATCGTGCACATCACTGCTCTTCTCGTTCTTGCATGTCACATACAAGCGTTAGCCTTTCGAATTCTCGGATGTACTCTTAAACTTCAAGTAGGCCCTGCCTCAGAGTGGTCATCTTGATGAAGTTCTCTTGCTCGTATTCTCTCTGAACGAACTTCTTTCTTAGATGCTTCTTCAACTTTTCCCACGATCAGATTCTCATTTTCCTTTCTCTTTCTCTTCTCCATTTTAGATTGTCCTACCATACCCTATCAAATTTCTTCAACTTCAAGATTGCTATACGACATCTCTTCTCATCATCGATCTCCTTATACTCAAATTGCGACTCCACATTTTGCAACCATTCAAGGAACGACTCCAGGTCGAGATTACCCTCAAAGTCGGGTAAGTCGAAATGGATCCCCTTCTCTACATCGTCATATGTCCTCCTAGAGGACTCATGTGCCCTTCCATAGTCTCCTACGCTTTCTTCTTCCCCTTCCAACCGATGCGGTGTTCTCCTCATATGCTCTACTTCGATTGGCTCTCTTCGGTAAGGTTGTTGCACATGTGACCCTTGTGCTTGGGAAGATTTGATTCTTCCCATACGGATCTTGACATCCTTAAAATCTTCTGCCAGGCTTTGAGAATATCTTTCAACTCTTCTTCTTGACTTGCCATGGTTGGTCTTGAAGAATTTGTTCACTCTAACCATAACCTTAGCTTTGATACCAAATTGATGTGTGTATGGTTAGAGTATTCGATGAGGATGGAGTATGGAGGTTAATGATGGGGATTCTAAGGGGTTGATGATGATGGAACATGAGGTAGAAGGATAAATTAATCTTTAAACCACACAGAAATAAAGAGTAAGGTTTTGAGAACAAAACCGTTCACACAGATTCGGTTTTATTTCAAGACGAATCCATACAGAATTCGGGTTTAAGCAATGCTTAAGGTTGTTCTTCTTATTCAAGTTGTGTGTTTCTACTTGGTTTCTTATGGTTTATATAGCCAAGGAACCGAGCATCTTCTCAAAATATTACAAGCATATTCCCTCCCAAAAGTATTAATTCCCTTAAGACTAGCTAGTTAATAGTCAGTTACTAACTGACTAAAAGTAAATAACAATAACTAGTACTTAACAATAAATGTTACGCTAGCTAAGAAATGTTGACTAAAAGTAAATAACAATAACTAGTACTTAAAAATAAACGTTACGCTAGCTAACAAACGTTGACTAAAAGTAAATAACAATAACTAGTACTTAAAAATAAACGTTACGCTAGCTAACAAACTTTGAATGAAGCCATGCATACCCCATATTCATGCACCCGCTCTGAGTAGCGTATTCGTCTTCCTCGGTGTTATGTTCTGTGACTCAGCTCCCGCATCAATCTCCCCTTTCTATTAGGCTCTAAAATATTTAAACCCTTAAGAGCTTGGGTTAACTTCCTCTCTAATTTGAGCTTACTTTCAAACTCCTCCACTTTTATAATCCTTTTATAGCTATCTGATTTTTTATCCTTATAAAAGAAAGAGTTTCTTTTAGTTAAATCCATCTTCATTTGATTATATAATTTGATTTTATTGATTTATGAACATTATTGAATGATTTCTAAGTTCTAATTTGTTTTTGTAAAAGATTTTAGAAGTTGAAATCATCAAATTTTAGTTTTTCCTCTTTATTGGGTAAATCTTGCTAATCATCAAGTAAGTCATTCCTATCTTTGAAATGTAGCCAAAATAACCTAAGCATTTGGATTCTAATTTATTTATGTTGAATTAATTAATAATCTTGAGAAAAAGCATGAGTTTAGAGATAACATGGTTGATTTATTTTAATGTGAAGCATGAATCGACTGACTTATTGAATGGATTAAAGGGATCAAAATTCGTGGTATTCTATTTAGCTTTTTGGAGATCTTTAATGATTAAATTGGAATGAGTATGCTATGATGATACTTTTGAGAGAGATAATCCATATCTTTTACATAAATAAATTACCTTAAAGGGTTTATTTGAACTTAGGTAAGCACAAATGAAGATTTACCATATGGTTTTATGGTAATATTGGCTATGATTAATTGATTTTGTTGATGTGTTACTTGAATATTGCATGGATCCTTTACGATAGCCTAACGATTGATAAAAATACAATAATCACTTAAAGTGGAAGATAATGGAGATATACATCGGTCTTTATTACCCGATCCTCGATTAGCTACCAGGAGTTTGTCTACCGTCGGGCTTTTATTGGTGCCTTTGAGCTTTACCTTCAGGAAAGATCCTACTAGATCATAGTGCCTCACCTACTCTAGACACCTATGATGCACTTGGTGGTATCTATACTAAAGGGCCTTCTCACTTAGGTAGTTAATGGCATCGGCCGGATATTATGTCACTTAGGTAGTTTGGATAGACTTCCATGATATGTGGATCCATAGGGAGGTACATATTCCATTACTCCACAAGGATAAAGATAAGAATGAGAAAAAAATAAGAATAAGGATTAATATTTGGAAGAAGAAAAAAAAGAAAAAAAAGGGGGCAGGAGAACTAATGGTTTATAAATAATGACGTAATGGATTACGCAAGCTTGGAAAATAGATCTAAGAAAAATTATGTGAATGGATGGTAGAGGAGCTAACAAATTATTTGAATAATCTACTTATGTTATTTTATGTTGCTATCTATGATGTTCATGTTATGTTGTTGATAAGCATGTTGAGTCCTAATTTGATTGAGTTGTGTGTGCCATGCAGCCTTGATGCATTATATGACCATGATAGAGTATTTATATCTAATTGTATGGCATAAGCATGATATATGTTTGGTAAGATCTCTAGATTATACTAGGACCTTGTATGCTTGTTACACCCATTCAGGAGCTAACTTAACTTACTTTGTATGAAGTGTACTAATTGTAATATCTCATTCTCATAAATCCTAATTACTATATTTGATTGGTCTAGTAAGACATCCTAGAAATAAATGCATATATTCTATTATCAGGTATCATTTTGTTCATGTTAATTTTTCAATATTTCATCAATTATTTCTCTCATATGTGGAAAACACATTTATTGTAATTCTTCATATTCTTGTGTTTTCACTCTTTTCTACCCATTAAAAATGTGAGTATCAATCTAATAATATTTTTGAGTTCATTCTTCTATTCTATTTATTCATATTTCACCCTTTCCTTCCAAATTGTTAAATTATAGAAAAATCTATTTATGTGATTGGACGATTATAGCTGTAATTTCCATTTTTAATCCTTTGGTCACCAAATGAGCTTTGAGGCCAAATATTTTTATATATTTAGTCTTCTGAAAGTATTCCGCATCAATCTGTGACAATTTAAACCCCTCATTATTCATTTTGTGCAATTACAGAAAAATAAATTTCTATGACTTATTCATTTTTGTCAGTTTTAGTTGTTTTCCATTCATTGAGTTTCAAACCAACTTCGATACCTTTTCTTCTTCCTTTCCTATCTAACTTACTGAGCATCTTTGGAAGTTTTCTACAGTTGTTACATATGTTGCAGTAGAGATTTCATACTTTTGAACCCTTTACTTCTCCTTTATTTCCTTCCCATTAACTCTCCAAAACCGTGATCGTTCATTCCTTGTTGATTGTTGGTTGTTTTTGTTGTATTTTTCAAGCCTCTCTATTCAAGAGTAATAATTTCCATTTCACTTCTTCTATTTTAATGCCTTTCTTTCCCATTTTTTCTATTTATTAATCATGGTTTATCTAACTCTTTTATCTTTTATTCTTGAAGGTGATTAAGTGAGTTTAGAGAAGGAATTTATTTTAGCTTTCCTATGGAGCTTAGAAATTTTGATAACTAAACTAAACTATAGAAAAAGAATTTTGTGCTAGGTGTTTTATATGTTATTTTATGCATGATTAGCTTTATTTTATTTATAAGCATGAAAAATTATCTTGGAAAATATTTTATAACATGTGTATGTTTCAATCTTGTGTGATTAAGCATGAAAATTTAATGAGAATATGAATTGGGTGAATTTTCACATGTTTTTATATCTGCTGAAAAGTTGATAAATATTTAGTAGAGTACTGCTGAATGTTTTGTTGAATCGTGATGAATACTTAATATATTGTTGTTGAGTTTACATGGATTCAAGTTGTTTAGCTCTCGTTCTTCTTATATTATATGATTTTTGATTATTTTAAATTTATCTAATTATTCCATTGTATATATAATAGTGTATATACGCAAGGTTATGAATTTTAGTTCATTTAGAGTTGAAATGAACTCAATTAAGGTTTGGACATATCCGAAAATTGATATATTGGACACTAAGATTGTTTTTGGTAGTTTTAAGTGTACCATTATATTAATTGGGTATCTAAAATGAAATTTGGTATATAATATGTTAGGGTTTGATATTATTTAGGGTAAGTTATGAATTTTAGAATTTCAAGGTAATTGTTAAGTAAGTAAGGACAATTATGGCCATTGCATCTAATTTTGAAAATTTTGAGGCCTAAGTGAATATTATATTAATAAATAAGTTAAAATATATAAGTTGACATTTGGATGACATTGGATGAGAAAGTATAGATACCTTATTAAAAATAGTTAATTAAGTAAGAACAAGAAAAGAAAAATGCGACACTTTGGGTGCATTAAGTAATCTTAGTATTTTATCTTGTTGGCCCATTTATATTTCATATTAAGAAGCTAAGTGGTTTAGTATAATTATTTTAGCATGAAACACACCTTTCTTAATATTAAGGTTAATAGTGGACCTTTTAGATATTTTAGTCATTTTATGTGTCTTAAGACTAGTTATTTAATTCAGTCCTATAAGTAAACCCTTGGGTGACTTAAATGTTGGCTATTGATCCATATCTCAAATAATTTAAGTTAATATACATTATGATCTAATTTTATATGGCCTTTCATGACATGGAATTTGGGATTTAATACCTCAATAATCTAGCTTAGGTTTTAATGGCATAATAATCTTCTTTAGGCTTTAATACCTAAAATAATCAGTTAGGCTTTAATAGCATGTTAATGGGCCTTTGTGCTCTAAATGGTAGAGCATTGAATCCTATGTGGATCAAGTGCGGGGATAATATTAGACGATAATAAAATAATTTATATATACTCAAGCAAGTTATTAAATGATATTCTGTGGCATTTGTGATAATATATTGGTTGTGTTAATGATAATAAAATATAATAATCAATGAATCTCATCTATCCATACATTTATATTACATTAATTTATACTTGATGGTTGAGTTTTATCCTACTCAATTAACATCTATATGTCAGTATGTTACTATCTTGTTATTATATATTCTATTGCTTTTCTCATATGTGCCTCATACATAATGCTATATCTTTAGGATAATAGTGTTGCTTAGTATAAGATGCATACTAATACTACACATTTGTAAATGTTGTGTCATAGGTATATGATGATGATTCTACTGACTTTGGGGAGGTTCCCTAGGCAAAGTGATGAGGGTTTATACACCGAGATAAAGGCATAGTGTTATATATATCCTAGGTTACACATGTTATGTGCCCTAGATTTTGGATATCACTTTTAGACCCTTTATCGCTCTTATCCCCCATATCTCTTTTTATATATTTTACTATCTAGAGCATGTACCCTATACTCTGTAATTAGATTTAATTAGCAAAATCTTTTAGTATCTATATCTATTTCCATAAGATTGATTTATTTTTTGTAATGTTTTAGCCTTGCACTCAATACAAGAAAGGTATGGACTAGACTCGCGATAAGTGTGGCGGTAACACCTACTATATTATATTAATGCTTCTACTTAAAAATAAAATTATTATTTTTATATTTTTGTATTGTTACACTAATGTACTCATTTTTTTGGTCACATGCTTATTCC
The DNA here is from genome assembly GCA_030549775.1 of Tamarix chinensis. NCBI lineage: Eukaryota > Viridiplantae > Streptophyta > Magnoliopsida > Caryophyllales > Tamaricaceae > Tamarix > Tamarix chinensis. Next base: position 61,763,795 of record CM060181.1, read on the forward strand.
CACGAGCAGAGGACCATGTGTAGATTTTCGGGGATGGTTGGTAGTCGACCAACCTCATTTTTGGCTTATGGCTTAAGTGGAAGGACATTCCAAGTCTATTGTGATGTTGTTGATAGACTAGGGTTTTGGGGCTATGTCATACCTTTATATTCTATCATTGTAATTCTGCACTTGAGTTTAATCCCCTTTAATTTATATGAATATTTGGGAACTTTCAAGGTCCTATTTTGTCAATGTTTTCTTTAATACATATCGATCTTCTTTCTTGAGCACCATACTTTTGTGTTGATTAGTATGGTCTCTCATCCTTATATCTAAAATATGACAGCTGCCTGACACCTATCATATGGTATGTGTGGTGGTAGCACCCCATTTTCATATATGTGTTTTGTATTATTCATCTTTTGCAATGTTTTAAAATGAATTTTTTTAGTAGTAAAAAATGGGGGTGTTATAAGTTGATATCAGATCTTGTTTTATAAAGGTGTATCATTTTAAATTACTTTTAACTGATACCATAGGTTTTGTTAAAGATTTCCCAAATATTTAAGTAATTAAATGAAGGTTCTAGTATTTCCAAACTCGAAATGTTCATGAGGGAGAGTTGATTAGGAATGTGTTATAAATAGCTTCGATGTTGATTTATTGTGCAATTCTTAGCACTCAATAAATTATTTGTTTTTGATTTATCCTACTCTTTAGGTGTTAATGGTCACTAACTTTCATTACAAGTGCATTGAGGCATTTATGGAGATTTCTAATGGTTACATGGAAGATCAAATCCAAGCATCAAAACCATTGCTTGTACCAATGCTCACACTAGTTCTTGAGGATTGGCTTAACAGGTCTAGACATCATTTCCCACCGATCTATAAGGGTCAGGAGGACTCTAACACCATGGAAATATAGGCTAAAGAAATGAAAAAGATGTTCACCACTTGTGGTTGTCCATTGGACAAGAGAGTAGATGCAGTAGTGTACTAGCTATGAGGAGGAGTAAAAGCATGGGGGAAGAGCGCCTAATGGAGAGGCTACTATTTAGGCATCATTCCTTATAGCGCTTCAATCCTAATCAACCCCACTCATTTCCATATGAAGATATATGTTGATTTTATGGCCCTTTAGTTGGGAGGCATGTTGATAGAGGAGTATTAGACGAGGTTCATGGACTTGGTCTAGTTCATTCTAAAGGTAGAGGCTGGGAAGGTGATAGGAAGAAGGCCTACATTGAAGGTATCATGCTGCTTTATGATAGATAGGGGAATACATATCAGTTGTTATTAGTGGAAGTTATCCTACTAGCATGGTTGGAATGCACGATTAGGCCTTCAAAGCTTCCCAAGTCATGTAAGAAAAAAGTACTTAATTAGAAGGTAAGAGGATGTTTGAAGGTTGTTAGTGTCCTAGTGATAGGAAGGACTACTCTAGAGGTATCATGCTTCCTAAGTATGGTTGAAGTATTGATTAGTACCCTATGAAGGAGGTCAGTTTAGGGGAGGTGTTGAGGAGAGGTATTACCTCTAGAAGCATTGCAGAGCAGATCATCCTGGGGTAGATTATGGAGGTAACAACATGACTTTCCACGGATGTGGTATAGTGGGACACACAACCTATGAGTGTCATGTAAGAGAGGGTAGTGTTCAAAGAGGCCAGTATTGAGCTTAGAGCATTGGATCTTTATAACAACCGCAACCGCGAGCTCTAAGAGTTCCTCCATCACTAGCTAGTGTTGTTAGCCGTACCAGTCATCTAAAGGGTTATAAGCTTTACTTATTTTAGTAGGGTTTGGGGTCGGGCAAAACTGCATGGGTTCCTTTAGGAATATTCCTGAATGTAAATAGCTAGAAAGAGGGAGAGCATCAAGCCAGTATGGTAATCAATATGCTTACTATCTCTACCCTTCCATTAATGGTATTATTTGACTTTGGTGCATCACATTCTTTTATGTCATCCACATTCTTATTTAGAGTTGTGTTATCTCCTTCCTATAGCATTTCCAATTCTGTTGTATTACCTTCTGGAGATAATATTGTGTGCTCTAGAATCTATAAATGAGTTACCTTGATTATTGGGGATGTTGAGTATAACTTATATCTCATGGAGCTTTAATTACGTGATTTTAATATGATTGTAGGAATGGACATCCTAAGGAAGTACTGAGCATTAATTGATTGCGTGTAGGAATGTGTGGTTTTTTTAGGACAAAAGGATGTTAGCATCTTGTATTAGAAGTGTGAGCCTAACCCCCTTTATAAAGGTTATATCGGTAATTGTGATTAGTACACTTTTCGTAAGGGGTATCAGCTCTTCCTGTGAGGTGTTTAAGATATTGAGGCCGATGAGACATTATTAGAGTAAATTATAGTGATCCATGAGTATTCCTATGTGTTCCTGTAATACCCCGAATGTTTAGAATAAAAAATTTAAATATTTTACATTTTATCCGAGATAATTTCATCTTACTCTTTTATTTAAATGAATCTCAAGCCCATCATTTTACCAAAAGTATTTAATTATTACCTAACTTTTTGATCAATTAATTTAGTATTTTTTCCAAAAACAAATTTTAGCCTAATTTCTAATCTTAAGTCTAAATTTTTTTCTTTTTTCTTTTTTCTTCATTTCCTTTTCTTTTTTCCTTTTTCTTCATTTTCTTTTCTTTTTCCTTTTCTTTCCCTCTTTTTTTTTCTTTTCCTTCATCCTCTCTTTTCTTTTCTTTCCTTTTTCTTTCTTTTTTTTCCTTTTCCTTCCTTCCTTGCCATCTGGGATGCGACCGAGCAAGCCAAGCAACACACGCATGCCCCCCTCTCTTTTTCTCCTTCCCCAACTGGCCTAATGCCTTCTCTCTTTTTATATTCCCCCACCAGCAATGGCCCAGCCCTCTCTCTCCCATTTCTCTCATTCTCTTTTTCCTCATTTCCCCTTTCTACCCCATCCCCTACCTCACACTGACACTCCTCCCCTACACCCCCTGTGCTCCATTTTGTAGCCTCCTAAACATTCCCCCTATCCCCTTCCTTTTTCAACCTTGCAGGGCATGCATGATGGCATTCCCCTGTAAAGTCCCCCTTACATACCCCTCTTTTCCCCTACCCCTTTACCTTGTAACCTATAACTCTCCCATCTAGACATAACTATACCATCCTCCCCTACCACTATTGACTACCAGTGAGTTGTCACCATATCCCCATCCCATCCTTTTCCTTATCTCCCTTCTATTGCCAATAAAACCCTCCACACAATCTTTCTCCTCTCTTTTCTACCCTAAAACCCCCTACCAACCTTTTCGCTGCCCTATCTTCAGACACCAACACCGCGGCCTCTAGGTCGTGCCACCACCCTAGCTCCACTGCTTTCCCCTCCCTATAACTCCCTACGCCCACTGAGCCTCTCACTTTCCCTTCCTTTCCCTTCCCTTCCTTTCACCAAGTGAGCAAATTAGGCAACTCGAGATACCCTTACACTACCCCACTCCACCATGGCCACCTCACGCCACCACCGCCACCAGCCCATTCTTTCATCCCTGCATTGCCCCAAGCATCTAGCACCAGCCACCCTACAGCTTATCACTCTCCCTTTTTCTCCTCCTCCCATTTGACCCCCTGCACCAACCACCTTTTTCCACCTTTCCCCTCTCCCTGTAACGGCCGCAGCCTTTTTTCGGCTACCTGACACCACCCCAACATCTCCCGTACACCACCTTACCCAAACCACATACCTCTCCCCCTTCCTTTCTCTTCTTCTTTTCCTTTCATCCTCTTCTCCATCCCTTTTGTGCACCTTTCTCTTGCGGCCGCCACCACGGTGTTCGAGCGTCCACACCTCAACCCCTAATCACCAACCACCTCCTACCTCCCCTCTACACCCAACAACCACCACCAACACACTCCCTCAAGCCTTACCCAAGCTTTCTCTCCCTCATTCATTTTCCTCTCTTTTTGTTCATTGACATGGCTCATGGTACATGGCAACACGAGTTGTGCCATGTAATTTTGGTATATTTTAGTCAATATTAAGGTATAAGATAATTTGGTAATGTTATATATTTAAATAATATTTTCATAAAAATCTTTCTTTTATTTATGTATTATTAATCTTGTAATTGTAATATTATTTTTAGGTGCAAAATTTTATTAAACAAAGCCTAATCATTTTTATCCAATATTGGTAAACTTTGATATTCGTGGGAAATAAGGTAACCATTATACCCTACTAAAATGAACGGATTATCATATTTTAGCATATTAGGATTTTTGGTATATAATTTATGTAAATATGATGCGTTACTAACAACTCCATGATTGCTAATATTATTTTGTATATGATCTAATATTTGTCAAAGGATGTTTATCCTAAAGAACGTGCATGCTAAGTAATACTTGGTGTTAAGTACGAAAATTGGGTTTGGTGGCACTAGTAACACATATTTAGGCATGAATAGTGATATTATATAGCCTAGAGATAATTTTGTAATTTTAAAGGTGCAAGGGTAATTATCGTAATGAACGTGTATACTAAGAATGAATTGGTGTTAAGTATGAAAATAGGGTATGGTGTCATTAGTAACACATGTTTGGACACAAATAGCAATATTATATGGTATAGGGGTATTTTGATATTTTTGAAGGTGTAAGGATGTTCATCCTAAAGAATGTACATGCTAAGTAAGAATTGGTGTTACGTATAAAAATAGCATTTGGTGGAATTACTAACACGTGTTTGGGAGTTAATAGTGATATTATATAGTATGGGGGTATTTTGGTAATTTTAAAGGTACAAAGGTATTTGTGCTAAAGAACATGCATGCTAAGTAATAAAGTGTCTTAAATGTGAAAGTAAGGTTTTGTGGCATTAGTAATACATGTTTGGGCATAAATAGTGATATTTTATGGTCTAGGGGCATTTTTATAATTTTAAAGGTGCAATGGAGGTTATTCTAATTAATATGCTTGGTAAGTGTTAATTCGGTTAGATGTGAGAATCAGAGTTTACGGTCTTTATATCATCTATTTCAGCATAGATATTAATCTTACATGGCATAACAATATTTTACTAATATGGCATGTATTGGGTGATTTTTCTAATAAACATGCATGGGGAGAATCAAACCAAGGGAACTATGACCATGGGTGAGAAAATTAGGATTGGTTGCTATAAGTGGGTATAGGGGTAGATGATGACATGCCCGAGTAGCTTTGCACATTTAGGGAGCCTATGAAGTGCTAAAAGATGATATGTTACCAAAAGAGTGAAATTAGGGTTTCAAGAAGGGTCCGATTTGGAAGGTTAGTATCTTATGAGAAAAATGGGTGATTTAGGCTAAAAATTCTATGGGGATGGATAGCCATGGTAATACATGCTTGGTTGTAGGACTTTAGGGCTAAATTAGTAGTAGAGAAGGGGTTAGGCCCATTTGGGCAATCTAGGGTTTTGAGGATTAATCCTATGGAACAATTGTTATCATTTGTAAGGGACAAGGAAAATCCGCTATGATCCATGAGTAAAAGGGTTCAAATGGCATGTTTGGGTTGTTAGATAATTTGGGGACTCAAAGGATCTTTAGGGGGCGAGGATACCTTGGACTTAAGAAATTAAGGTTTCTATGGCACTAGGGTCTGCTCGAAGTGGTAGTATTTGAACAAATGAGATACTAAGCACTTAAAGAGGAAGATTATTGAGCCGGGCCCATATGTAGGATATTTACAAGTTTAATAGTTATAATAGTGGTCAGGAGTGTTCTACCCTAAATTGTATTATATTTATTGGTCCACCAGTTATAATAGTGGTCAGGGGCATTCTACTTTAGATTGTGTTATATTTACTTGTCCACAGATCATAATAGTGGTCAGGAGCATGCTACTTTAGATAACATAGTTACTAGTCCACCGGTGAGAATAGTGGTGTTCCCGAGATAAAATAATGAAACCCTTGGATGATATTAATCAATGAAAATAACACTAATTACTTATAGTGGAACACCACGTGGGTCAGGACCATATGTAGGATATTTATAGGTCCACCGGTTATAATAGTGGTCAGGAGCACTTTTCCCTAGATTGTTTTAGGTTTACCAATCCACTAGTCATAATAGTGGTCAAGAGTGTGCTCCCCTTGATACGTAGTTACCGATCCATCAGTTAAAATAGTATGGTCACCAAACCCACGTGGATATAACTTGAGAGATGAATTATTATAACACTAATGGCTTGAATACAAAAAATAATGAATGAACTAATACATCCTACTGATGTGTATGGTATTCTCTTTGTGGTGTTGTTGAGAATTTTTATTGCACAATTATGCGAGTTGCGCTTTCTGCTGAGGATGATGTGACTTTCTAATTATACTATAAAGAACATCGCTTTGATGTTCCAATAATTAATTATATTATTTCTAAGTGAAGAAGAATTTGTGGCATATAATCTTGATGCATATAGTTTTCCGAATGATTATCGCATTTTAGATAACATATGTATTATTCCATGATCATGTGTTCGATGTATTGCATCTGATTTGTTGGATGTGGGCCTTACATATTTGTCTTGTATAAGGGTTACTCAGTACTATAGTATTGAAGGGTTCCTTTCTTTAGTCGATGCTCATTCAATGGGTAATGTCCTTTGTAGGTTAGCTTACAAGCTCCCGTTAGGATTAACCATTAGGATTTAGAGCATAGTGGTATCTAAGATGTTGACGGGTTTATTGAACTGGAAGTCTTTCTATATCTTTCTTAAAATCTTTTGTATTTATTTTCCATTGACATTTTCTTTGTAACCATAGTTAGTGGCTTACCTTTGGAAGGTGAGTTAGCCTGCCTAAATATTGCACTACTTTGATTTATAATTATATCCTTGATATTTAAGTATATTCTTAGCCTTGGTACTTGGTATCGGAACGGTGGAAGAAAACCGGCCTATTAACTAATGTGGAACATGGAAATTTGTAGGTTTAAGCATATGGATGGATTCTTAAAGAAATATTTCTAATTAAAAGATAGAGCATAAGAGTTGAGAAAGAAAAAGAATACTAAATTCAGAAGTGGGGAAAGTGAGTAAGATGAAGAGATAAATTTACATACATAATGATGTGAGATAGTTTAAAATACCTTATTTTCTATTTAGAAGATATATAATTATCTAGTTTGTGTGTTCTCATTATTGAAGATAACATCTCGTAATTAAGTGAAAGACTTGTTTGTGGGTAAAATGTCTGGAGAAGACAGAACGTAAAATTATAAACTTCATTTTTGCAATTTCTTACATAATTTAGTTGTGTCAAAACATATAGTTTTTAATGACCTAGGAAATTGTTACTCTTATGATTTAGAGATTCCTTCACCAATATAGACATGCGGGAGTAGGGAAAATGAGACATACCTTACAAGCAACCTTTTGTACACTATCTTATTTTTTATTAACATTCAAAATTTTAATTTTATAAAATCTAATGAAATATATGTACTTATGTTTTATTTTTGAGTGGATATGCCGGGAATATGTTTCATGTGTCAATTGGGTGATGTACTATAAATGAAAGAGTCTTTTAGTCACAATTGAATAATGTGTTTATGTTGTCCGATGAGCCTTTTGTGTATAGCGTTTTGTCCCTATTCATTGTTGTGTAAGGAGTGTTCAAGGACTATTTATATGTAAGTTTTTTGTTCTTAGATTATTTGTGTCATGGTGAATGATGATCATTTATGTGTATTTTTATTAATTTTTTCTGTAAATGTGTGTTTGACAAACACATTGATGTGTTAGCTTGTTTATCAGTCTTTAGGATTTAATCTTTATATTTTAATTAGTATTAAGGTGTTCTTGGTTGATATAGTTAATGTATCGTTGTGATTGTCAAATATGTAATAATGTTATCCATAGAGGATACAACAATTGATGATGAATCAAAAAATGAGGAAGATCCGATGGTAAGGATAAAACTGATGTAAAGGGAAGATCCTTTTGCACCACATCAACCTCCCTTCTTATTATCAAAGCCTAACACAGGTACAAGGGATCTCATAGAGACTCCCTTAGCTTTAGCTAATGGTGGTACCTCTATTAACTTTTTTCTATCAATTATTGGGTCCAAAAATGAAAATATTAGCAAATATTCTTTAGAGGAAAATAATTTAGGTGGGTGAGTCTATGGTCGCTATCAATATGTGGAAGCCACCCTATATTTACCTGACATCTATTCATTTTTATATGCCATTTAGATGGTTGTGTAGACATCAAGTTAACTGATGCACGAATATTGAAGAGGATTGCGAATGGCTTTCCGATGTGAACTCTCTTAGGATATCACACAAATCTTACATTGTAAATATAACTTATTAGGTTTATATATTAGTACTTTCAATATACAAACTAAAATAACTCTATATGTTATTTTGCAACAACTTGCTATAAAGAAAAAGAATATTTGATCGACACCTATAAATTAGTTCAAACTTCCAATAGGTAAAGATTGAACTATTAGATATTCAAGATGATTATTTAAGCATAAAAGGCAGAAGGAAACCATACAGGCCAATGTGACTGAATTAAAAGACAAGAAGAACATATTTAAGTCTGATTCACTTGATGTGGACTTCATCTGAGCTTATGTTGTCAGCTTTAAAGAGCACATGCAAATGGCAAAGTGGTCATTTAAAGATGATAATTAAAACTACCTATTTAGAGGATGCTCTTCGTGATGAGAAGGTATTGAACGATTAATTATCTTCCTTGAAGAAAAATTTGTTACTGATGTTAAGAAGGCTAGCAAAATTTTTGCTGCTCTAAAAGGTGAATAATAAGATAATAAAATCAACTATAACAAGGTTACTAATGTGATAAAGACCTTAGAAGAGAAACATATTGAGGCTAAGTGGTTATGCATTAAGGTTGTATGTATTGATTTGGCTTATAACATTGAACTCGAATATCTTAAGACGTAACTATCCGAGGCCCTGTGTCAAGTTGAAACATGTCAGAAAAATATTGACTATCACATTGAGAAGGTTACTGCTGACTTCAAACTAAAGCATACTAGTGAAATTTTAGACAGCTACCTAATAAAAAAAACATTGGCCCATTATAAGAAACAACTTTAATCACATTGGTACTAATACGGTGCCAATTTCATATATGCTTTGTTAAAATTCTAGGTTGAGCTTGATCAACTACATAAAGTTTAGGAAATTTTGACAAAGGTGAAGATTTGGAGAGTATTCTAACTCTGGTATGATCTGAGGAGGATGGGGATGATAGTGAAGATGAAGAATGATTTGAGTAATTCCCCCACATTTAATTTTTATGGGCATAATCTGTACATATCTTCTTTATATACTGATTGATTTTCTCGCACTTTTTGCATATATTTCTTCTCTTATAATCCTTTAGTAATGTTGTGGTGAAAAATAATATTCCATAATAAGAAGACTAGAAGGCTAGAAAACTAGAACAATTAGTCTATACTACTTATGATAAGAGGATTAATTTGTTCTAACATTTATGATAAGAAGAACAAAGATTTATATGCCACAAACTTGAAATTTTGATTATACTTTGGTGGTGGTGACCAATGTAGGGTCTCATCCTATTGTCATTGGTTGATAATAGCAAATGGGATAACTAAAGTAGAGTCTAATATAGTGGCCATTGTCATAATGATCCTTTGAGATGAATGACCATAATGATCCTATTATACCAATTCATTGGATATAAAGAGACCTAATTTCCCCTTCTACTCACTTTTCTTCAACCTCCGAAGTATTCCAACTCTCAATCCCTTTTTTCTCTTCTCCCAAGTTGAGCTTAATTTTGTTTCCTTTCCACTCTCTTGATCCTCTATCTAGCTCCTTATTCTTTATATTTATCCAATGGAGGGTTAGATTAAGGAAGAAGTTGAGTCTGTCCTTTATTACAAATTCCTTCTAATTTTCTTTTAGGTTTGGTAAGTTCGTTTTCTCCTACTTGGATTTTTGAAACTTTAACTTTCTATTTTTATGGTTTTGAAGTCAAAAATCTTTCTAGTTTAGTTTTCTATTTATGGAAAAGATTTCCTTGCACCAACTAAGTCATTCTTACATCTTAAATGTGACCTAGTTAAGCATGTGACGTGGTGCATTCTTTAAAGTTCTAATTTTTTATGGTTACCTGAGAAATTGTTTTCAGATTGATGCATGTGGATTAATTTTTGAATCTTGAGAAAAAATATATGATTTTAGGAAAATTTGTGTTGATTTGATTAACTATAAAGCCTGTTTCATGCAACGTTTTTTAGCTAGCATAACGTTTACTTTTAAGTACTAGTTATTGTTATTTACTTTTAGTCAACGTTTGTTAGCTAGTGTAACATTTATTTTTAAGTACTAGTTATTGTTATTTACTTTTAGTCAACATTTTTTAGCTAGCATAACGTTTATTTTTAAGTACTAGTTATTATTATTTACTTTTAGTCAGTTAGTAACTAAATAGTAACTAGCTAGTCTTAAGGGAATTAATGCTTTTGGGAGGGAATATGCTTGTAATCTTTTGAGAAGATGCTCGGTTCCTTAGCTATATAAACCACAGGAAACCGAGTAGAAACACACAACTTGAATAAGAAGAACAACCTTAAGCATTGCTTAAACCCGAATTCTATGTCTATTCATCTCGAAACAGAACCGAATCTGTGTGAACAGTTTTTGTTCTCAAAACCTTAATCTTTATTTCTGTGTGGTTTAAAGATTAATTTATCCGTCTATTTCCACTTTATCTTTTCCCACCTCTTCCCACCAAAAATCCTCCTCCAAATCATCTCTCCATCCTCATCGAATACTCCCTATAAACTCCATCCAAGTCCAAAACTCTAACCGTACACGCATCAATTTGGTATCAGAGCCTGGTTGGGGTTAGAGTATTCAAGATCTTCAAAATCGTCCATGGCAAGACAAGAGGAAGATTTGAGGGATATCCTCAAGATGTTAGCGGAAGATCTTAAAGAAGTGAAGATCCATATAGGAAGAATCGAGGCTTTCCAAGCACAAGGGTCCCACGTACAACAACCCTACCGAAGAGAACCAATCGAAGTGGAGCATGCAAGGAGAACGTCCAATTGGTTGGATGACAAAGAAAGCGTAGGACACTACGTGTAACACCCCCAAATTTACTACTGAAAAATTTCGTTTAACTTAAAAGTTTTAGCGGAAGCGAAAGAATTTAAAACTGTAAACTTGGGGGTATTACCGCCACACTTAGTACCAGACCGGTTCATTCTACCGTTCCGGTACTAAGTGCTAAGGCTAAATCCGATCATCAATAAGCACAAAGTATCATAAAACGCAAAACGTCATTATCATAAATCATTAATAAGATATAAGTCCAATAGAAGTTTGAATACGCTTTAGGATTACAACCCCATAATATTTTTTTTTCCTTTTAAAACATGAAACGTAATACAAATATAGCTAACAAAGCAATTCCCAGAAAGGGTTAGTATCCGGATCCTACTCACTCAAGTCAAGCCTTCCACCCAAATTAGTAATCGATGAAACCTGCATAGGAGGTCTGCTCCCCACCATTGGTGGATCATCACAGGACCCAGTCAACCAAGGTAGTATCAGTACGGGTCCAGTACTGAGTAAGGACGCAGGTGCGCTAAGGCCAAGCATACAATCATACCACATAGCATTCATAGCACATTCACATAGGCAACATGCGATAACACACAAGATAAGGCCTGAGTATGTTCCGATGATTTATTCTTTATCCTCATTAATAATATGTCCATTTCACGCATTTTCTTTAGTAGTCCATGTGAGTGCGAGAACCCCACTATTATTGCCGGTGGACCGGAAAGTATACACTCAGGGCAGAACGCTCCTGACCACTATTATTTGCCGGTGGACCGGTCTCCAGGGCAGAACGCTCCTGGCCACTATTATTTGCCGGTGGACCGGTCTGGCCCCGACTCACATGGTGTTTCACTGTAAGTACTTAGTGTATTTTCCTTATTTTCATTAACAGCATGTTCAATTCACACACATTCTTTAATAGTTCATATGATTGCGGGAACCCCACTATTATAGCCGGTGGACCGGAAGGTATATACTCAGGGCAGAACGCTCCTGACCACTATTATTTGCCGGTGGACCGGTCTCCAGGGCAAATTGCTCCTGGCCACTATTATTTGCCGGTGGACCGGTCTGGCCCCAAATCACATGATGTTTCGTTGTAAGTGCTTAGTGTATTTCCCATGGTTTAATTTACTTACTTCGGTTTGTCGAGCACGAAATCCCCCACTATTATAGCCGGTGGACCGGAAGTATACACTCAGGGCAGAACGCTCCTGACCACTATTATTTGCCGGTGGACCGGTCTCCAGGGCACCCCGGCTCCTGGCCACTATTATTTGCCGGTGGACCGGTCTGGGCTCGGCTCAACAATCTTTCACTTTACATGATTAGTGTCTTATCCGTGTCTTATTGAATCACATCGCACCCTTGACATGCATGCGGTTGATACTCTATCTCTTTTCCCTCCAGAGGGACCGTCCCATATTTTGAGACTCGCACCTCTTCTCACACCCGACATCCATCCCCCGTAGACTTAGGTAAAGTAGCATATAGTAAGACACAAACCCCAAGGATATAGGCCATCCCAACACATATGATATCGCCTCTGCATGTTCTCATCCCTCTAGGGTTCCTCCTCAGATACCCTAATCGGACCTATGTGGCCCAACTCTTTCTTACTTACCCAAACGCTACGTTATTCTCTATCTCGCACCTCATTCTTTATTAGGAAATTCCCCAAGTGTATTTCTTTATCTCCCAAGTTCATATGTGACCAACAAAACCCTAGTTGGCCACTCAAACCCTAATCGACCACGCCAACCCTGGTTGGCTGCACCAAACCCTAGCACTTTACTTCTTCAACGAGTAACCTCCCTCCTTTAGAAAACCCATACTCATCCTTTATATAAGTGAATTCTCACTCTCAACCCCCTACTCCTTAGGCCATTAATATCACCGTGTAATCATTAATACCACCATACAACCCTAACATCACCATGCGAATCATAATACCACCATACCAACCATAATACCACTATACAAACCCTAATACCACCGTGCAATCATGATTACCACCATGCAACCATTAATACCACCATACAACATTAATACCACCACAAAATCGTAAATACCGTCATATAAACCCTAATACCACCATGCGAACCCTAATACCACCGTTACAACCATAATACCACCATACAACATTAATACCACCATGAAATCACAAACACCATCATACAAACCCTAACACCGCCATGCGAACCCTAATGCCACCATACAACCATTATACCACCATACAACATTAATACCACCATAAAATCACAAATAACATCGTACCACATTAATACCCCATAAAATCACAATTACCCCCATCCAACATTAATACCTCCATAAAGTCACAATACCACCATACGAACCCAAATACCGCCATAAACCATTAATACCATTATGAAATCGTTAGTACCAACATGCGAGCATTGATGCCACCATTCAAACCTTAATCCCACCATACAAACTTCAAGACCCCCATGATGGTTCCCAACTCATACTACCATTTATCCTAACATGCATGTCCTAGAGGGCCATAGCATAATACGTCGTAAACATCATACATATAAACGTCATGCTCATGTCATGGAAGCACAAACAACATACCTCAATCTCCAAGCTGCACTACATATAAAACAAGTTATCCACAAATCATACAATACATGACATAGCATGGCATACACAACATTCAACACATCAATGTCACACATAGCATAAGGCCATTAGCATCGTCCTTACCTAAGGCGACGCCGGGCTTGGAGCACGCTCCTCTAACTCCTTAAGGCTTTGGTCGGGGTTACCTATAAAAGGGGAAAATGCTAAGTATTAGTTTCCCCTATAATTACTATCAAACCTCATTTTAGTTTAAGGTTAGGGTTTTTATTACTAAAAAGGGTTTTATACAAAAACTAGGGTTTTTACTTTAGAATTAGTATACTAAATATTAGTAGTTAAAATATGCTTATTTTTAATACCTATTGTTACACTTATATTATTAGCCCCATTAGCCCTATTCTTATAATAATAATGTTCATGTTATCTATAGAAAAATAATGATAATAATAATAATAATAAAACTAATACTCATGACACTAATGTTTATAGTAAGAGAAACCCTAGCCTTTTTTTTAAGGCTAAGTCTATTAATGGTGTCATATTCAAAATAATATTATTATAAGGTCACAATATTACAAGTAACTATTCCTAAGGGTGATAATGACAATATTTGTATATTCTTGAATAATAAAAGGGTTTAAATGCTTTTGATTACAACAATAAGGTAGTGATAGTAGTAATAATAATAATAGCTGATAATAGTGTCATAGTAGTAGGGTTAGGGTTAATGTTAAATGGTATGGTAATAAGGTTCAAGTACTCTTCTTAGTTAACAACCAAATGATATTTACTAGGTTGAGTTAAGTAACATGGGTAAGACAATGTAGTATTATTATTAACAATAGTGGTAAATGTGTTAAGTGTAATAATAATAATAATAATAATAATAATAATAATAGTAATAGTAATAATAATAATAATAATAATAATCACAATAGCACAACCAATTAAGGCTAAGCAATACTAATAATAACCATAGTAAGGATAATAGAATAATAATAATAAAAATGTTAATACTAATACTCATAAAAATAAGACCAAAGTTAAGTATAATATACTTTAGGGTTTAAAAGAGATGTTAGTATTAGTAAGAAACAAGAACATTAATAATAATGAGGACAATAATAATGGTAATAATAATAATACTAATAATAATAATAATAATAATAATAAAAGTAATAATAATAATAAAAGTAATAATAATAATAGTAATAATAAGTATATTAGTATTAATATTAGTAGAAAATAGTAGCAGCTATATACAAAGGGGGTTAGGGTTTGGATGGGTGGAGAACCACCTAGGGTCGGTGGTGGTCCGGTGGCGGCGCGTGGCGGCAACGGCGGCGGCGGTGGAGGAGGAAGAGAAGGGAAAAGATCAAGGTGGTGGTTAGATGGGAGGAGAAGAGAGGAAGTTTGAGGTGGGGGAAGAATCAGCAGGTGAAGGGGAGTGGAATGAGGGTGGTGGCGTGGCAAGGGGCGGCGGCGCGCGGCGGCGACGGCGGCGGCCGAGGGTGGTGGAGAGAGGTGGAAGATGGGGGAGGAAGGAGGAGAGGGAGGCAAGGGAAATCGAAGGCAGGGGAGGGTAGAGGGAGGTCTGCTGGGAATTTTGGAGGGTGGAAGAGGCCCTGATGGCGGCCGGGATGGCGGTGGGAGGCGGCGCAAGGGCGGCGAAGGCTGGAGGTGGTGGTTTCGGGTTAGGATTTTTGCACAGCTATGGCGGCACGTGCAGGGCAAGGGAAAGGGTGCTGGTGGTCTGGTTTCGTAGAGGGCGTTGCAAGGATGATAACGGTGGGGAGAGGTGGTTTCGGCGGTGGCTAGAGGCGGTAGAAATGGTGTCTGTTCCGGCGGCGGCGGAACAGGGTTTCAGCAAGGTCCAACGGGAGGACTTGCTGTTGGCCGTTCGGGAGGGGGTATTTATAGGCCAGGGGGGAGGAAAACGACGAAGGGAGGGAGGTGGCACGCGGGGCAGGGGTGCAGGTGGCCGGCCGATGGCAGGCGGTGCAGGTCTGCCATGGCAGGCTGGGTCGGGGACAGGGAAGAAGAAAGGAAGGAGAGGGGCACGCGGAAAAGGGAGAGAAGGACTTGGTCGGGCCGAAAAAAGAAAGAAAGCGACGGGAGAGAGGCAGGGAAGGACGATCGGGTTGGTGGCTGCCGGCGAAATCGACTTGCAGGTCGATTGCAGGTCGGGGGGGGCAGGTCGAAGAAGAAGAAGATGGCAGGGTGGACCGGTGGTCCAGGGAAAAGAAAAGAGGAGGGGAACCGGCCGGTTCGGCGGGGTTTATTAAGTCCGCAAGTCGAACGCGGCGTTTCGACGTTATGGGCGACAAAGCGCCGCGTCGCGTTGCCCGTTTGGCAACGGCTATAAGGCCATTAATTGAGGCGCGGCGTTTCGACATTTATGAGGGTAAAACGCGGCGTATGGGACGCGCAGCAGTTGGCGTCGCGCGACGCTGGGCCGCGGGCGGGAAGGAGGAAGGAGAGGCCAGGGCCTGGGCTCGCGCGAAGGGAGAGGGGAGGCGAGGGGTCTGGGCCGGTGGGCTGGCCCAGCCGGGGGGAGAAGAAAGAAAAAAAAGAAGAGGAGGGAGAAAAAGGGAAAAAGAGGGGAAAATAGGTAATAAATAGGATGGGAAAAATTAAATAAAATAACTTATGGGTAAATTGGGGTATTTTTGGGTTGTTTATAATATTAATATTTATGAAATATTAAATAAATTCCTTTTTGCTTATTTTAGACTATTTTAGATAAATTCCCTTAACCTTCATGCTAATTAGAGAAACACCCAAATTTTCTTCCAATTACATTTTTTTATTATCTTCCTCTTAATATACCTTAATTAACTCTCTAAATTTTAATAAATAAATTTATATAATTAATTTTCCTAATAATTCCTTATTTTGCCATAATTTCGGAAATTAGGATTTTGGGATATTACATCACTACCCCCTTAAAAACAGACTTCGTCCCCGAAGTCTCCTGCGGCTCTCTAGGGTTTGGGTTGGGGCATTCAAATCTTCTATATTAATGCATCGATAGCTATACTTAACCTAACTACCCCCTTAGGGACGAACTAGGGATTATTGTGCCTGAGGTATAAGTTCAAATTAAATACTAAATATCAAAGATTTATACTGGGAGAATCTAATCAAAATTTATTTATCGAAAATCTATTTTGAGAAGATCCGAAGGCTTAAAATTAATAAAAAGATATATATATATATATAAGGTACTTCAGAAACATTTTTGGGAAGGATTTACCATTGAATGTAAAGATTTATATTATTTATGGAAATACATTATAAGACCCGGAATAATATTTAGAAACCTATAATAAAATGTTTGAGTCAAATTCCAACAAATCAAGACTAATTTTAATATTTTCCGAAATCGGTTTCCCGCAACCTAAAAGGCGCAGAACGGAAGAAAATTAATTTCAAAATGAGTTCTTAAATAAGTTCGGAAAATATGTTTAATTTAAACTTCCCGAAAATATTACATTCAAATGATTAAAACATCAATAAAATATCGCTTCCTGAAAGTGATTAATTACGTTCAATTATGAATTCAAAATCGTCGATAAATCCATAAACCGAATCGAAATTAAAATAATTAATTATTTACATCAAATTTTACTAACAAAATCATTAGACTCAACAATTCTGAATCTTAAAATATACGGGGTATTACATCCCTACTCTCTTAGGAAGGAACTTCGTCCCCGAGGTTCGAGAACCCTAAGTAGTGGAAACTTGACGAAACAATTGAATAAAACATTTACCAAGGTAAATAGGTTAAAAGAATTTCGAAGAAAGGTAAAACGATGTTTACGAAACTAAACCAAGTAAAGTTGGATCACACAAGGCATAAGAGGTGAAATAAAAGAAAGAGAATCGGTGTCCAACAAATCAAATATAATAGAATTCATCAAGGAAGAAGCACATAGTACTTAAGGTCAAAACAAGTCACAAAACCTTGTCCTTTGAATTAAGGTCTTATAAGGGTGAAAATAATAATAATAACTTAGACTCCTTGCAACTCCAGAGGTAAAACTAATCCACCAAAATACGTTACAATCTATGTCACATCACTCCTTACCCGGCAAGATATACCCTAAGGTTTTTAGTCCACTAAACCTGCAAGGCTGGGGTTAACCTAGTGGGGTCACTACCCCCTTAAGGGCAAACTAGTTATAAAACTATAATCACTACCACATAAATTCAACGTTAACACAAGTTAAGCATGTCAAATAACAAGGAAGCA
Source organism: Tamarix chinensis (assembly GCA_030549775.1). NCBI lineage: Eukaryota > Viridiplantae > Streptophyta > Magnoliopsida > Caryophyllales > Tamaricaceae > Tamarix > Tamarix chinensis. The sequence goes on from CM060181.1 coordinate 61,781,755, forward strand.
AATCCGAAGACATAAATGAACAGCAAAACGCAAGGCCACTTATACTACCCAATCACACTGTCCTCACAAGCTAATCCGGATAAAAGAAGAATCACTTGAAGGAAGTTAAAATACGTTTTCGGCTAAAACGTTTATGGTCATGAGAACCGAATCTCTAACCGAAACCCGATCCTTAACAACCAAAAGGTTTGATACCAGCTCGTGGTATCATCTTAAAAAGTTTCAAAAAAAAATAATTATAGGAGCGGTCAAAACACACTTCAAAATCAAATACCAAGTCCGAAAACAAAATTTACTTCCGAAAACGAGCGTGGCCGGAGGACCAACCGCTCTGATACCAACTTGTAACACCCCCAAATTTACTACTGAAAAATTTCGTTTAACTTAAAAGTTTTAGCGGAAGCGAAAGAATTTAAAACTGTAAACTTGGGGGTATTACCGCCACACTTAGTACCAGACCGGTTCATTCTACCGTTCCGGTACTAAGTGCTAAGGCTAAATCCGATCATCAATAAGCACAAAGTATCATAAAACGCAAAACGTCATTATCATAAATCATTAATAAGATATAAGTCCAATAGAAGTTTGAATACGCTTTAGGATTACAACCCCATAATATTTTTTTTCCTTTTAAAACATGAAACGTAATACAAATATAGCTAACAAAGCAATTCCCAGAAAGGGTTAGTATCCGGATCCTACTCACTCAAGTTAAGCCTTCCACCCAAATTAGTAATCGATGAAACCTGCATAGGAGGTCTGCTCCCCACCATTGGTGGATCATCACAGGACCCAGTCAACCAAGGTAGTATCAGTACGGGTCCAGTACTGAGTAAGGACGCAGGTGCGCTAAGGCCAAGCATACAATCATACCACATAGCATTCATAGCACATTCACATAGGCAACATGCGATAACACACAAGATAAGGCCTGAGTATGTTCCGATGATTTATTCTTTATCCTCATTAATAATATGTCCATTTCACGCATTTTCTTTAGTAGTCCATGTGAGTGCGAGAACCCCACTATTATTGCCGGTGGACCGGAAAGTATACACTCAGGGCAGAACGCTCCTGACCACTATTATTTGCCGGTGGACCGGTCTCCAGGGAAGAACGCTCCTGGCCACTATTATTTGCCGGTGGACCGGTCTGGCCCCGACTCACATGGTGTTTCACTGTAAGTACTTAGTGTATTTTCCTTATTTTCATTAACAGCATGTTCAATTCACACACATTCTTTAATAGTTCATATGATTGCGGGAACCCCACTATTATAGCCGGTGGACCGGAAGGTATATACTCAGGGCAGAACGCTCCTGACCACTATTATTTGCCGGTGGACCGGTCTCCAGGGCAAATTGCTCCTGGCCACTATTATTTGCGGTGGACCGGTCTGGCCCCAAATCACATGATGTTTCGTTGTAAGTGCTTAGTGTATTTCCCATGGTTTAATTTACTTACTTCGGTTTGTCGAGCACGAAATCTCCCACTATTATAGCCGGTGGACCGGAAGTATACACTCAGGGCAGAACGCTCCTGACCACTATTATTTGCCGGTGGACCGGTCTCCAGGGCACCCCGGCTCCTGGCCACTATTATTTGCCGGTGGACCGGTCTGGGCTCGGCTCAACAATCTTTCACTTTACATGATTAGTGTCTTATCCGTGTCTTATTGAATCACATCGCACCCTTGACATGCATGCGGTTGATACTCTATCTCTTTTCCCTCCAGAGGGACCGTCCCATATTTTGAGACTCGCACCTCTTCTCACACCCGACATCCATCCCCCGTAGACTTAGGTAAAGTAGCATATAGTAAGACACAAACCCCAAGGATATAGGCCATCCCAACACATATGATATCGCCTCTGCATGTTCTCATCCCTCTAGGGTTCCTCCTCAGATACCCTAATCGGACCTATGTGGCCCAACTCTTTCTTACTTACCCAAACGCTACGTTATTCTCTATCTCGCACCTCATTCTTTATTAGGAAATTCCCCAAGTGTATTTCTTTATCTCCCAAGTTCATATGTGACCAACAAAACCCTAGTTGGCCACTCAAACCCTAATCGACCACGCCAACCCTGGTTGGCTGCACCAAACCCTAGCACTTTACTTCTTCAACGAGTAACCTCCCTCCTTTAGAAAACCCATACTCATCCTTTATATAAGTGAATTCTCACTCTCAACCCCCTACTCCTTAGGCCATTAATATCACCGTGTAATCATTAATACCACCATACAACCCTAACATCACCATGCGAATCATAATACCACCATACCAACCATAATACCACTATACAAACCCTAATACCACCGTGCAATCATGATTACCACCATGCAACCATTAATACCACCATACAACATTAATACCACCACAAAATCGTAAATACCGTCATATAAACCCTAATACCACCATGCGAACCCTAATACCACCGTTACAACCATAATACCACCATACAACATTAATACCACCATGAAATCACAAACACCATCATACAAACCCTAACACCGCCATGCGAACCCTAATGCCACCATACAACCATTATACCACCATACAACATTAATACCACCATAAAATCACAAATAACATCGTACCACATTAATACCCCATAAAATCACAATTACCCCCATCCAACATTAATACCTCCATAAAGTCACAATACCACCATACGAACCCAAATACCGCCATAAACCATTAATACCATTATGAAATCGTTAGTACCAACATGCGAGCATTGATGCCACCATTCAAACCTTAATCCCACCATACAAACTTCAAGACCCCCATGATGGTTCCCAACTCATACTACCATTTATCCTAACATGCATGTCCTAGAGGGCCATAGCATAATACGTCGTAAACATCATACATATAAACGTCATGCTCATGTCATGGAAGCACAAACAACATACCTCAATCTCCAAGCTGCACTACATATAAAACAAGTTATCCACAAATCATACAATACATGACATAGCATGGCATACACAACATTCAACACATCAATGTCACACATAGCATAAGGCCATTAGCATCGTCCTTACCTAAGGCGACGCCGGGCTTGGAGCACGCTCCTCTAACTCCTTAAGGCTTTGGTCGGGGTTACCTATAAAAGGGGAAAATGCTAAGTATTAGTTTCCCCTATAATTACTATCAAACCTCATTTTAGTTTAAGGTTAGGGTTTTTATTACTAAAAAGGGTTTTATACAAAAACTAGGGTTTTTACTTTAGAATTAGTATACTAAATATTAGTAGTTAAAATATGCTTATTTTTAATACCTATTGTTACACTTATATTATTAGCCCCATTAGCCCTATTCTTATAATAATAATGTTCATGTTATCTATAGAAAAATAATGATAATAATAATAATAATAAAACTAATACTCATGACACTAATGTTTATAGTAAGAGAAACCCTAGCCTTTTTTTTAAGGCTAAGTCTATTAATGGTGTCATATTCAAAATAATATTATTATAAGGTCACAATATTACAAGTAACTATTCCTAAGGGTGATAATGACAATATTTGTATATTCTTGAATAATAAAAGGGTTTAAATGCTTTTGATTACAACAATAAGGTAGTGATAGTAGTAATAATAATAATAGCTGATAATAGTGTCATAGTAGTAGGGTTAGGGTTAATGTTAAATGGTATGGTAATAAGGTTCAAGTACTCTTCTTAGTTAACAACCAAATGATATTTACTAGGTTGAGTTAAGTAACATGGGTAAGACAATGTAGTATTATTATTAACAATAGTGGTAAATGTGTTAAGTGTAATAATAATAATAATAATAATAATAATAATAATAGTAATAGTAATAATAATAATAATAATAATAATCACAATAGCACAACCAATTAAGGCTAAGCAATACTAATAATAACCATAGTAAGGATAATAGAATAATAATAATAAAAATGTTAATACTAATACTCATAAAAATAAGACCAAAGTTAAGTATAATATACTTTAGGGTTTAAAAGAGATGTTAGTATTAGTAAGAAACAAGAACATTAATAATAATGAGGACAATAATAATGGTAATAATAATAATACTAATAATAATAATAATAATAATAATAAAAGTAATAATAATAATAAAAGTAATAATAATAATAGTAATAATAAGTATATTAGTATTAATATTAGTAGAAAATAGTAGCAGCTATATACAAAGGGGGTTAGGGTTTGGATGGGTGGAGAACCACCTAGGGTCGGTGGTGGTCCGGTGGCGGCGCGTGGCGGCAACGGCGGCGGCGGTGGAGGAGGAAGAGAAGGGAAAAGATCAAGGTGGTGGTTAGATGGGAGGAGAAGAGAGGAAGTTTGAGGTGGGGGAAGAATCAGCAGGTGAAGGGGAGTGGAATGAGGGTGGTGGCGTGGCAAGGGGCGGCGGCGCGCGGCGGCGACGGCGGCGGCCGAGGGTGGTGGAGAGAGGTGGAAGATGGGGGAGGAAGGAGGAGAGGGAGGCAAGGGAAATCGAAGGCAGGGGAGGGTAGAGGGAGGTCTGCTGGGAATTTTGGAGGGTGGAAGAGGCCCTGATGGCGGCCGGGATGGCGGTGGGAGGCGGCGCAAGGGCGGCGAAGGCTGGAGGTGGTGGTTTCGGGTTAGGATTTTTGCACAGCTATGGCGGCACGTGCAGGGCAAGGGAAAGGGTGCTGGTGGTCTGGTTTCGTAGAGGGCGTTGCAAGGATGATAACGGTGGGGAGAGGTGGTTTCGGCGGTGGCTAGAGGCGGTAGAAATGGTGTCTGTTCCGGCGGCGGCGGAACAGGGTTTCAGCAAGGTCCAACGGGAGGACTTGCTGTTGGCCGTTCGGGAGGGGGTATTTATAGGCCAGGGGGGAGGAAAACGACGAAGGGAGGGAGGTGGCACGCGGGGCAGGGGTGCAGGTGGCCGGCCGATGGCAGGCGGTGCAGGTCTGCCATGGCAGGCTGGGTCGGGGACAGGGAAGAAGAAAGGAAGGAGAGGGGCACGCGGAAAAGGGAGAGAAGGACTTGGTCGGGCCGAAAAAAGAAAGAAAGCGACGGGAGAGAGGCAGGGAAGGACGATCGGGTTGGTGGCTGCCGGCGAAATCGACTTGCAGGTCGATTGCAGGTCGGGGGGGGCAGGTCGAAGAAGAAGAAGATGGCAGGGTGGACCGGTGGTCCAGGGAAAAGAAAAGAGGAGGGGAACCGGCCGGTTCGGCGGGGTTTATTAAGTCCGCAAGTCGAACGCGGCGTTTCGACGTTATGGGCGACAAAGCGCCCGTCGCGTTGCCCGTTTGGCAACGGCTATAAGGCCATTAATTGAGGCGCGGCGTTTCGACATTTATGAGGGTAAAACGCGGCGTATGGGGCGCGCAGCAGTTGGCGTCGCGCGACGCTGGGCCGCGGGCGGGAAGGAGGAAGGAGAGGCCAGGGCCTGGGCTCGCGCGAAGGGAGAGGGGAGGCGAGGGGTCTGGGCCGGTGGGCTGGCCCAGCCGGGGGGAGAAGAAAGAAAAAAAAGAAGAGGAGGGAGAAAAAGGGAAAAAGAGGGGAAAATAGGTAATAAATAGGATGGGAAAAATTAAATAAAATAACTTATGGGTAAATTGGGGTATTTTTGGGTTGTTTATAATATTAATATTTATGAAATATTAAATAAATTCCTTTTTGCTTATTTTAGACTATTTTAGATAAATTCCCTTAACCTTCATGCTAATTAGAGAAACACCCAAATTTTCTTCCAATTACATTTTTTTATTATCTTCCTCTTAATATACCTTAATTAACTCTCTAAATTTTAATAAATAAATTTATATAATTAATTTTCCTAATAATTCCTTATTTTGCCATAATTTCGGAAATTAGGATTTTGGGATATTACACTACGGAAGGGCACATGAGTCCTCTAAGAGGACGTATGATGACTTAGAAAAGGGGATCTGTTTTGACTTACCCGACTTTGAGGGTAATCTCGACCCGGAGTCATTCCTCGAATGGCTGTAAAACTTCGAGTTGATCTTTGAGTACAAAGAGATCGATGATGAGAAGAGATGTCGTATAGCAATCTTGAAGTTGAAGAATTTTTCTAGGGTTTGGTACGACAATCTAAAGCGAAGAAGAGAATGAGAAGGGAAATCGAGAATATGGTCATGGGAAAAATTGAAGAAGCACTTGAAAAAGAAGTTCGTTCCAAGAGAGTACGAATAGGAGAACTTCATCAAGATGACCACGCTAAGGTAGGGCCTACTCGGAGTTGAAGAATATATCCGAGAGTTTAAATGATTGACCCTTGTATGTGACGTATAAGAGTGTGAAGAGCAAAGGTGTGCACAGTTTATTGGAGTTTTGAGTATGAATCTTCGGGAAAAGGTAGAAGTGTACCCTTACGAAGTTTTCAAAGATTTGGCTAAGTTAGCCATCAAATTCGAGAAGCAGTTGAAGCGGGGCAAGGCCCCAAGTAAGCCTGCCAGTGTTCCGTACGGGTCAAACTTTAAAGGAGGATCCAAGCCACTAATGGTGCAATCCACTAACACCGATGTAGTTAGAAGATTCACTCGGGAGGAAAAAGGCAAGGAGCAAGTGGAGGAGAAGGTCCGCAGGCAATGCTTCAAGTGCCGAGGATATGGTCACTTCGCTCAAGATTTCTCAAACCAACGAGTTTTATCCTTGAAGGAAATTGCCAACATGGAGACATGTGAGGAAAGCAAAGACCCTGAGGAGGATGACACAGAAGAGCCGGAGGACGCCTTGGATGAAGGAACCGTAGACTGTTATGTACTGAGACGAGTTCTCCAAGTGCAAACCCGACCTCTACCTACACAGCGGGAAATACTTTTTAAGGCCAAGTGCCTAGTGGGAGATCGAGTATGTGAGATCATCGTTGATTGCGGCTCATGCACCAACGTAGCTAGTGAGAATATGGTCAACAAGCTCGGATTGGAAACAACGAGTCACCCCAGGCCATACTCACTGCAATGGCTCAACCGCAACAAGCGCATATAGGTAACAAAACAATCTCTTATCTCGTTCAAAGTTGGGAATTACGTAGATACTATTCCAAGCAATGTCTTGCCTATGGATGCTTGTCATATTTTATTAAGGACACTGTGGCAGTATGATAGAAAGGTTACACATGATGGGGTCCTCAACGAATACATCGTGTGTAAGGATCAGAAGAAGTAAAAATTGAAACCAAACGAGGATGAGGAGAGTTTGGTTAGAGAGAAAGAGGAGAATTCAAGCCAGAAGGGTGAAGAATTGTTGATTTTAAAAGAGCATGAAATGTTGGAAGCTCTAAAGGGGGAAGAAAGGTGCTACACCCTAGTAGCAAGGGAGATCTCAAAAAAGAAGGCCGTCGACCAAGATCCAAAGCTGCAACAAATATTGAAAGAATATGTAGATGTGTTCCGAGATGAGTTACCGACCGGGTTGCCTCCTTTGAAAGGAATTGAGCATGCTATAGATCTCATGCCCGGAGCCCCACTACCGAACTTCCCAGCTTATAGATGCAACCCAGAAGAAGCTAAGGAGTTGCAAAGATAGGTACAAGAGTTACTGGATCAGGGTTTTATACGAGAGAGCATGAGTCCATGCGGGGTTCCAGCCTTATTGGTGCCAAAGAAAGATGGCACATGGAGGATATGCATCGACTCCTGAGAAGTTACAACTTCACGATCAAGTACAGATTTCCGATCCCGAGGTTGGATGACATGCTAGATGAGTTGCATGGAGCTAAAGTCTTCTTGAAGCTTGATCTCAAAAGTGGCTATCATCAGATGAGGATTCGAGAGGGAGATGAGTGGAAGACCGCTTTTAAGACCAAGTATGGAGTATATGAGTGGTTGGTAATGCCCTTCGGATTATGCAATGCACCGAGCTCTTTTATGCGATTGATGACCAAAGTGCTACGACCCTTTCTTGGAGTCTTTGTTGTTGTATATCTGGATGATATCCTGGTATATAGCAAGATGGAGGTCAAACACCGACAACATCCGAGGCAATTGTTCGATAAGCTCAGAGAGGTGAAGCTCTACCGCAAAAGGGAAATATGTGACTTCATGATAGCAAGTGTAACCTTTCTAGGTTACATAGTAAGCGGAGATGGTATCCGAGTAGATCTATCAAAGGTGGAATCAATCCAGACATGGCCAACTCCTACTAATGTGCATGAAGTTCGAAGTTTTCATGGACTAGCGTCCTTCTACTGGAGGTTCATCAAGGATTTCTCCACTATTGCAGCACCCATGACACAACTAATGAAAAAGGGGGAATTCCGCTGGGATGACAAAGAAACCAAGGCATTTGAAGAATTGAAGAAGAGGCTCTCTAATGCACCGGTGATAACCGTACCATGTTTCGACAAGTTGTTTGAAGTAACTTGTGACGCGAGCAGTGTGGGTATCGGGGGAGTGTTTTCTTAGGAGAAGAGGCCAGTAGCATTCTTTAGTGAGAAGTTAAATGGGGCCAGACTCAACTACTCGACATATGATAAGGAGTTGCAAGCTATTGTGCGAAGCTTTTAAACAAAGAGCCACTGTCTGAGACCAAAACCTTTCGAACTTAACTTTGATCATGAGAGTTTGAAGTATTTGCATGGCCAGAATAAGATAAGCACAAGGCATGCCAAGTGGACCAGCCTACTTCAGACTTTCGTCTTCTCTACCCGTCATGTGGATGGAAAAGAGAATGTGGTAGCAGATGCCCTATCTCGGCGGAGTATGGTGCTCATTGTGATGGAAGCTAAGCTACTAGGGTTCGAGATGCTCAAAGGGCAGTACTCCGCGGATAAGGATTTCTCCGTCATAGTCAAGGAGTGTGAGAAACAGGGGGTTCACGGGTCCTATGCTCTTCAAGATGGATTCTTATTAAAGAACAACAAATTATGTGTCCCCAGAACATCAGTTTGGGAATTACGCATCAAGGAGGTACATGAAGGGGGGATAGCCAGACATTTTGGGATCAACAAGACTCTGGAACTACTGGAGGAACACTTCTACTAACCAAGGATGAAAAAGGGAGTCCTAGACACGGTCACCAGATACTTCACGTGTCGGAAGAGCAAAAGTTTCTTTCACAAGGGAGTCTATGTGCCACTACCCGTACCCACCTAACCATGGGAAGGATTTAGTATGGATTTTATACTAGGGTTGCCCCAAACCTAATGCGGTAAAGATTCTATCATGGTAGTCGTAGATCGGGTCACCAAGATGGCACATTTTATACCGTGTCATAAATCCGACGACACAACCTATGTTGTGGATCTGTATTTTCAGGAGGTTGTAAAACTGCATTGGGTCTCGAGGATGATAGTCTCGGATAGGGACGTCAAGTTCCTTACTTATTTTTGGAAGACTTTGTGGCACATGCTGGGCACAGAACGTCTATTCAGTACTTCACACCACCCCAGACCGATGGGTAGACAGAAGTCACGAACTGAACATTGGGAACTCTACTGAGAGGGCTGGTTAGTAAAAGTACCAAGGACTAGGATGTCAAGCTTGCCTATGCTGAATTTGCTTACAATCGATGTCCTTCTACAACCACAAAGTGTAGCCCTTTTGAGATTGTATATAGCGTCGACCCATATATTCCCTTCGACATGGTAGCATTGAAGAAAGGGGAAATGTGAAACTATGATGCAAGAGAAAGGGTAGAATTCTTCCAGATGCTACACCAACAGGTTAAGGTCAATATCGAAAAGTCCAACGAGAGATATAAGGCCAAGGCAGATAAACATTGCACTCAACCAGATTTCCAGCCAGTAGACCTCGTATGGTTACACCTTCGAAGGAAAGGTTTCCCAACTTAAGGAAAAACAAGCTCATGCCTCGAGCGAACGGTCCCTTCAAGGTCCTTCGTAGATTTGGAGAGAGTGCCTATGAGCAAGAGCTACCTGACACCTACAGAGGAGTATCGAAGACGTTCAACATTGGAGACATCAGCCCCTATCATGACGACTTGAATTTGAGGACAAATTCAAACCAACCCGGGGAGAATGATGCGGGAGCAGAGTCACAGAACATAACACCGAGGAAGACAGTTAAGCTACTTAGAGCGGGTGCATGAATATAGGGTATGCATGGTTTTATGCAACATTTGTTAGCTAGCGTAACGTTTATTTTTAAGTACTAGTTATTGTTATTTAACTTTAGTCAACGTTTGTTAGCTAGCGTAACGTTTATTTTTTAGTACTAGTTAGTGTTATTTACTTTTAGTCAACATTTGTTAGCTAGCGTAACATTTATTTTTAAGTACTAGTTAGTGTTATTTACTTTTAGTCAACATTTGTTAGCTAGTGTAACGTTTATTTTTAAGTACTAGTTATTGTTATTTACTTTTAGTCAGTTAGTAACTAAATAGTAACTAGCTAGTCTTAAGGGAATTAATGCTTTTGGGAGGGAATATGCTTGTAATCTTTTAAGAAGATGCTTGGTTCCTTGGCTATATAAACCATAGGAAACCGAGTAGACACACACAACATAAATAAGAAGAACAACCTTAAGCATTGCTTAAAACCCGAATTCTGTGTGGATTCGTCTCGAAACAAAACTGAATCTATGTGAACGGTTTTTGTTCTCAAAACCTTAATCTTTATTTCTATTTGGTTTAAAGATTAATTTATCCCTCTATTTCAATTTATCTTTTCCCACATCCTCCCACAAAAAATCCTCCTCCAAATCATCTCTCCATCCTCATCGAATACTCCCTATAAACTCCATCCAAGTCCAAAACTCTAACCGTACACGCATCACTAATAAAACTAATATTAACATGATTTTTAAATTTTGTTGTCTAACTCTGCCGCTTCTCATATGTGCTAACTGATGACTTATTACACAAGTGCACGGTGTTGAAGTAGCATGCAAGGTCGATCCCACAGAGATTAGGAAGTGAGCAATGAGATAGTGAAAAGATCTCCTATGTCTAGACTAATGATTGGGGCAGATGGTGCCTAACTCTAAATAAAAATAAAATGTGCAAACTAAATCCAATTATACTATAAGAACGAGTGAAATTCAGTTAGAGAAAATGCTGAGGTTTCGGTCAATCCCCTCAACCCCAATGTGATAGAAAATTTACCCCAAATCCCAAATTAAAATACTTTATCATGAATGCCAACCAAAGTATGTATTGTAATGCTCTCTCAAACCACTACACCCTATTGTCTATTAAGACTCATCTGTCTCTAGTATGAATGCAAAAATAGGCAACGCACTATTATGTATCATATTCCCTTCTTTTTAGTTGTAGAAGACAACCAACGTCTCTCGACTTTGTGGTTTGATTTCTAGTCATGCTAATGGAGCCCACTCGGACTCATCTCTCGAATCTTGTCGGGTTTCTCGCCATAATAATAGAAAAGTGATCAATTTTCTCTATTATTCCAGTTAAATTATTAGCAAAACACATATGACAATTAATTAGATTGGGCAGAGTTTAGATTCTCAACACATCTGGATTAGGGGATTTCCCTTCACCTGAGCATAGATCAATTAGCCAAGCATGGCTTTCATTAAGCTCAACATCTTAAACATAGAGAATTACATCAATTGCAAATAATGAATAAAATCCAAAGAAAAACAATACAATAGGCTCTTTATTCAAGATGAGAAATTTACTGTTCAATCTGTCTGACTGGGAATAAGAAATTGAGATCAAAAGATGGAAGATTGTGGATGAATTAGAGGTGGGATTGGATTGGGTGATGCCAAATAAAAAACCCTAGATCTCTCTTTAGTGTTCTCAAAGCCGTATTCTTTTGATTCCATCCGTTTCTCCTCTCCAAAATGCATGAAAAATATGTTTATATAGACGTAACTATCCATCAACACGGCCGTTTCAATTCTTCAGCTTTGTGCATGTTTTATATTCTAGCCATAACTTCTACGTTTCAATTTTGATTGAACTGATTTTTAATGCGTTGGAAATATAAGAAAAATATCTACAACTTTTGTTTTCAATATTTTTCCAAATTCATAACGCATTATGTCTTTATGTTTAAGTCTTTATTCCTTTTCACACTTTGAGCACTTACATTTTCTTCTATTTTGTTTCAGCTATTGCGTTTTAGCTCCTTTTGATCCCATATTCTTGAAATACCTACAAAATATGATCAAGAGAAGTAAAAAGAACAAGTGAACTAAATTATGAAAAAAATCATGATACAATCACATTAAATCTTCATGTTAAAGTCCATATGATTGACATAATTCATGCTTATCAACTCCCCCATGCTTAACTTATTGCTTGTCCTCAAGCAACCAACACATATAAAAGCACAAAGTAGAAGTGATAGGTAAAATTGAGATCCCTTTCTCAGTAAAGATTGTTCAAACACTCACATCACACCAAATCAAATCAACTCATCAAGATCCCAAAATTCAGCAAAATATAAAAACATAATTTTTCAAAAATATTATTCATGTTGCATACTTAGGGAAGAAGTGGAAATGTATTGTTGAGTTCTCAAGTCAAAATCATGCAAAGACGACCATGTAAGGATAACATGTTGCATGGGTTGCAGGTAGCCATGAGCTAAACTCGTACAAGACTCAAGTTTCAAACTAGCAACCTCACTTTAGGTATTGGGACACTCCTCTCTCGTGTTTATTTATATGAATTTTTTAAAGTTTTGGTCAAGTCCTTGCACTCATGAATATAATCACCCATATGCTTGCAATGTTTCTCAATTCTCCACCCCTATAAAGACTTAGAACACACAATAATCAATAGGTCTTATTTAGGTTGTAATGGGGTCAAAGGTGAGAAAGTTAAGATTTTTTTTTTCTTTTTGGGCTACAAGTCTAGAGCCAATGAGGTATGATCACTAATAGTTACACAAGTCTCTTTAACCTTTTTTAATATGTCTTTTTCTCCTTTTTTTTAATAGTCTCAACATCTTCAATATGGGAAAAAAACCCAAATTTCTTTTTTTTTCTACACCATGATCATTCACCTTTTCATACCTCCCCCCATGCTTAAGATACACCATACTCATACCCTTTTTTTTTCTTTTTTTTTTATATACTCATCACCCCACTAGCTCTAGACTAAGGTAGGGATACATGGATAAAGGTTACAGGTATGGTTAGATCAACAAAATAAGCCAAAAGCTCAAAAGGGTCAGCAAAGGATAAAATGTCAAGGTTAGGCTATTTGGCTAATGTAGCTTTTATAAGAAAAGAAAGCGTGCCTCTATCATCTTAATGTGCATCATAAGTCATATGTAATTTCGAAGAAAATCATTGCAAGTTCTAGTTTCACAAGCCATGGTGGGACATCACACACAAGAAAAATATTAAGACTGCTTTTCAATGAATCAGTCTTTTAGGCTCAAAATCTCACAAGGTCCAAACAAAAATGCCAGTTCTAATCCTTTAAATCATAGAACAATTCACCACATTAGTTACACTGCAATGAACCACAAAAAATTCGCAATGCATATATGACCTTCAATTTCACCAACATAATTACACTCATCCCTTAAAAATGCAAGCAAAACTTTTAAGCTTAAAAAAAATCAAAATCATTTTCAAGAAAATGTTAAGGGGTCTCAACAAGTCAACTTAACTTACTGCAACCTCATGTTAAACATCCTTCTATTATCATCATTAAAATATCATTTCCCACTTTTATATATATATTTTTTTTCAAAATTTTTATTTTTTTCAATTTAACTTTTTTTAAACATAAGAAATGCATAATTATAAATATAATGCAAGAAACAAAAGCAAACGAAAATGTAGCCCTACAATATCTCCCCCATGCTTATAATTCACATTCTCCCCAATGTGTTGTCAAGGTAAAAGGGAAGAGAGGAACTCACAGACCATGTTTACTCAGTGGATGGTGGTGTAATACTGGCAAAATATCCCTCGCTAGTTCTAGAGCCATGAGCAGTCTACAAGTGTGGTTGGGAAATCAAAAGCCCTATAATCTCCCAATAATTCAACACTTAGATTGTTATCACTTCTTCATTTTTCTCCTTCCTATCTGTGAGTTAGTATGAGCTACAAAAAAAAACTATGTAAATGAAATCATAAAATTGGGTTGCCTCCCAAGAAGCGCTTGTTTAAAGTCATTAGCTCGACTCCTTCCTGTCTAATTTTTGTTTGTCAAGATAATAACGGTCTTAAGTTGTTTAATACCACCATCATTATACGGTTTTAATCTTTGACCGTTAACCATGAATGTTCCTTTTTCAGGATGCGAAATTTCCACCGCACCGGAGGGATATAAGTTTACAACCGAGAATGGGCCGGACCATCTGGATTTCAACTTTCCAGGGAAAAGCCTCAACCTAGAATTAAAGAGAAGCACCTGTTGTCCCTTGAAAAAATCACGCTTTGAAATATGCTTATCATGTAACTTCTTGGTATGTTCTTTGTAAGGCTTTGTATTCTCATACGCATCAAAGCGAAACTCGTTCATTTCGTTCAATTGAAGTTTCCTGTGCTCACCTGCATCACTCAAATTAAAATTTAGAAATTTTAATGCCCAATATGCTTTATGTTCAAGTTCAACCAGGAGATGGCATGCCTTCCCATATACCAAACGGTAGGGGGACATGCCAATTGGAGTTTTGTATGCTGTTCTATAAGCCCAAAGTGCGTCATCTAATTTGATAGACCAATCTTTTCGTGTGACACTTACAATTTTCTCTAAAATCCGTTTAATCTCCTTATTGGTTACTTCGACTTGACCTCTTGTCTGAGGATGGTAGGGAGTTGCCACTTTATGCTTGACTCCATACTTAGCTAGGAGGGATTGAAATTGTTGATTGCAAAAATGCTTCCCTCCATCACTAATGATAGCTCTAGGTGTGCCAAATCGCGTGAACATATTTTGTTTCAAGAATTTAACAACCACCTTTGCATCATTCTTGGGAAGTGCCACAGCTTCTACCCACTTGGACACATAGTCCACAGCCACAAGGATATATTCATTGCCAAAAGAACAAGGGAACAGTCCCATGAAGTCTATACCCCAAACGTCAAACAACTCACAAACCATGATATTAGTTAAGGGCAATTCATGTTTTCGGGATATATTCCCAGTCCTTTGACACCTATCACAAGTAGAAACAAAGGTGTGAGCATCCTTAAAAATATTAGGCCAATAAAAGCCACATTGTAAAATCTTAGCTGCAGTCCTAGTTGGTCCAAAATGACCTCCAACCTCCCTACTATGACAATGTTCTAGGATGGAATAAATCTCTTCATCATTCACACACCTCCGAATTACTTGATCAGCACAAATTCTAAACAGGTACGGATCATCCCAAAAATAATACTTCACCTCAGAAAGAAACTTCCTCCTTTGGTGATATGAAAGATGAGTGGGTAAGATATTACCTACCAAGAAATTGGCTATATCAGCATACCATTGAGTAGGTGTGATTTGAACTTTGTAAAGGCACTCATCTGGAAATTCTTCATTGATGGAATTGGTTGGCTCTTCTATGACAGATTGAGGAAGTTGTGATAGATGATCTGCAAAACTATTCTCACTCCCCTTTTTATCTTTAATCACCAAGTCGAACTCTTGGAGCGGCAATATCCATCTTATTATCCTAGCCTTAGCATCCTTCTTAGCAAACAAATACTTTAATGCAGAGTGGTCAGTGTAAACAATGACTTTATTCAACAATAAATAAGAACGAAACTTATCAAATGCAAATACTATAGCCAACAATTCTTTTTTAGTAGTAGCATAGTTTTGTTGTGCAGAATTCAGAATTCTACTGGCATAGTAAATGGTTCGAAAAAGTTTATCTTTCCTTTGACCTAACACAACACCAACAGAAAAACCACTTGCATCGCACATTAGTTCAAAGGGTAAATTCCAATCAGGAAATGCCATAATAGGCGCACTAATCAACTTTTCTTTCAACGTATTGAACGCATGCAAACACTCATCAGAAAAAATGAAAGTAGCATCCTTAACAAGCAACTCACATAGAGGCTTAGCTATTTTTGAGAAGTCTTTAATGAACCTTCGATAAAAGCCAGCATGCCCCAAAAAACTCCTGACACCTTTAACAGTAGAGGGAGGGGGAAGTTTTTCAATTACTTCAATTTTTTCCTTATCAACTTCAATCCCCTTTTTAGAGATTTTGTGACCCAGAACAATCCCCTCTTGGACCATAAAGTGACATTTTTCCCAATTAAGGATTAAGTTTGTGTCTTCACATCTTTTCAACACTTTATCCAAATTATTTAGGCATGCATCAAAAGAACATCCAAACACAGAAAAATCATCCATAAAAATTTCCATGAAATCCTCCACCATATTATGAAAAATTGCCATCATACATCTCTAACAAGTAGATGGTGCATTGCACAAACCGAATGGCATTCTCCTATATGCAAATGCACCGTAAGGACATGTGAATGTTGTTTTTTCTTGATCCTCAGATGTAATAGGGATTTGTATGTAACCTGAATACCCATCCAGAAAACAGTAGAATTCGTGGCCTACCCATCTCTCTTTCATCTGATTAATGAAGGGAAGAGGGTAATGGTCTTTTCTTGTGGCATCATTTACTCATTTATAATCCATACAAACACGCTAGCCTGTTACGGTACGTGTAGGGATCAATTCATTCTTGTCATTAGCCACAACAGTAATACCCCCTTTTTTAGGTACCACCTGCACTGGACTAACCCACGCACTGTCAGATATGGGATAAATTACGCCTGCATCGAGTAATTTTATCACTTCTTTTTTCACCAATTCTTGCATCGTGGGATTAATTCGTCGTTGAGGTTGCACCACTAGCTTACAACCCTCCTCCATCAGAATTTTATGCATGCATATAGATGGACTGATTCCTTTTAAGTCTGCAATGGTCCATCCAAAAACTCTTTTGTGCTCCTTCAATACCCTCACTAGCTTCTCTTCCATCAACCTACTCAAAGAAGATGAAATAATCACTGGAAGAGAAGTAGAACCATCTAAAAACACATATTTCAAATGAGAGGGGAGAGGTTTGAGCTCAAGTTGAGGAGGCTCTTCGATGGAAGGTTTTAATTTTTTTATCTCATCACGTTCCAAGTCTCTAAGTAGCGGCCTTAAAAATCTAGGATATGAAGGAGATGCCTCCAAATAGTGGATTGATTTTGTAAGGCTCTCATATTCCTCATGCTCACCAATTCCATTTGTGAGACATGCTTCTAATGGGTCATCTAATCTGTTCACCTGAAAATACTCACTAATACACTCATCAATAGAATCAATGCGTAAGCAAGTATCTTCTTCGCGAGGGTGTTTCATGCCATCAAATACATTAAAAACAATTTGTTCATTATTAATCCTCAAAATTAGTTTACCCTCATGAACATCAATAAGAGTTCTACCTGTCGCCAAAAATGGTCTCCCTAGAATTAGAGGTACCTCATGGTCCTCTTCCATCTCCAGAACAACAAAGTCCACAGGAAAGATGAACTTTTCAACTTTTACTAGCACATCTTCAATAATACCACGCGGATACTTGATTGATCGATCCGCCAGTTGGAGAGATATGGTCATGCCCTTTGGTTCACCTAACGCAAGCTTCCTAAAAATAGAAAAGGGCATGAGGTTAATGCTTGCACCAAGATCACAAAGAACCTTATCAAAATGTAAACTACCAATTTTGTAAGGAATAGTAAAACTTCCTGGATCTTTTAGCTTAGGTGGTAGTTTATTTTGGAGCACAGCAGAGCACTCCTCATTAAGTCTAACCATCTCGCAATCCTCTAGTTTCCTTTTGTTAGCTAAAATTTCCTTCAAAAATTTAGCATAACTAGGCATCTGGGTTAAAGCATCAGCAAATGGACTATTTATATGTAATTTCTTAAAAATTTCAAGAAACTTAGAAAATTGTGTATCTAACTTTTGTTGTTTCAACCTTTGGGGAAATGGGATGCGAGGTTTATAAGGTTTTACCTCATGAACCCTCACCAGGTGTGGGGTCATCTCTTACCTCCTTTTGAGAATTAGAAATTTCTATGGGCTGCTCATCAACTACTTTTTCTTACCCTTTTCTTCCAAGCTCGGAGATGGTATATCAGATAACTCTTTACCACTCCTCAAAGTAATTGCCTTTGCACCCTCTCATGGATTCCTTTCTGTATTGCTAGGTAAGGTTCCCTGGTCTCTTTTGGAGATTAGATTTGCCAACTGTCCTACTTGCACCTCCAAATTGTTCAATGAAGCCTCTTGATTTTGCATTCGAGTTTCTTGATTTTCGAATCTAGACTCACTTTGGTTTATGAAATTAGTAAGCAACTCTTCCAAACTTGGTTTTGGTTCAGGGGTCATGGTTTGGTATCCTGGAGGTGGTCTTACTTGACTTATAGCCTGAGTTGGGTTTTGATTTCTCCAAGAAAAATTTAGCAAGAAATTATCGAGCCATATGATCCCACGTAGTAATTGATCCCATTGGCAAAGAATGTAACCAACTCTTAGCTTTATCCCTAAGAGAGAAGGGGAAAAGCCTAAGCCTTATGGCATCATCAGAAACCCCATTCTGCCTAAAAGTATCACAAATCTCAAAGAAATTAGCAATATGAGCATTTGGGTCATCGTTTGGTAATCCTCCAAATTGCACTGCTGTTTGCATCATCTGAATAATGGCTGGTTTAATTTCAAAGTTGTGTGCTTGCACAGATGGCCATCTAGATTTGGGGTGGCATAGTCTTTAAGAGATCTACCCATTGGAGCTTGTACTTGTACCTGAAGTGGCACCTGCGAAAGAGCCGAATTGTGTTGTACATTTGGATTTAGCACTTGTGGAGGATGCATGTCTTGAGAATTAAGAGGTTGTTGGTTCCCGGTGTTTTCCATGCCTTCAGCACGTTTATCCAATCTATGCAACCTATGGAAGGTCCTCTCAATCTCTAGATCAAAAGGCGCTAACTCATCCCTACAAGAGCGGGTCATGCAATAGAGATCCTATGTAAAGTCAAGAAAAAAAAAACACTCGAACGAACTTTAAAAGGATTAGATATAAAATAAAATAAAATAAATAGAAACACAAATGTCTAAAACAAAGAAAATTTCTCAGATCCCGAGGTCACTTGTTGCCTAGTCCCCGGCAACGGCGCCAAAAACTTGATGACTTATTACCGCAAGTGCACAGTGTTGAAGTAGCATGCAAGGTCGATCCCACAGAGACTAGGAAGTGAGCAATGAGATAGTGAAAAGATCTCCTATGTCTAGACTAACAATTGGTGCAGATGGTGTCTAACTCTAAATAAAAATAAAATGTGCAAACTAAATCCAATTATACTATAAGAACGAGTGAAATTCAGTTAGAGAAAATGCTGAGGTTTCGGTCAATCCCCTCAACCCCAATATGATAGAATATTTACCCCAAATCCCAAATTAAAATACTTTATCATGAATGCCAACCAAAGTATGTATTGTAATGCTCTCTCAAACCACTACACCCTATTGTCTATTAAGACTCATCTGCTCTAGTATGAATGCAAAAATAGGCAACGCACTATTATGTATCATATTCCCTTCTTTTTAGTTGTAGAAGACAACCAACGTCTCTCGACTTTGTGGTTTGATTTCTAGTCATGCTAATGGAGCCCACTCGGACTCATCTCTCGAATCTTGTCGGGTTTCTCGCCATAATAATAGAAAAGTGATCAATTTTCTCTATTATTCCAGTTAAATTATTAGCAAAACACATATGACAATTAATTAGATTGGGCAGGGTTTAGATTCTCAACACATCTAGATTAGGGGATTTCCCTTCACCTGAGCATAGATCAATTAGCCAAGCATGGCTTTCATTAAGCTCAACATCTTAAACATAGAGAATTACATCAATTGAAAATAATGAATAAAATCCAAAGAAAAACAATACAATAGGCTCTTTATTCAAGATGAGAAATTTACTGTTCAATCTGTCTGACTGGGAATAAGAAATTGAGATCAAAAGATGGAAGATTGTGGATGAATTAGAGGTGGGATTGGATTGGGTGATGCCAAATAAAAAACCGTAGATCTCTCTTTAGTTTTCTCAAAGCCGTCTTCTTTTGATTCCATCCGTTTCTCCTCTCCAAAATGCATGAAAAATATGTTTATATAGACGTAACTATCCATCAACACGGCCGTTTCAATTCTTCAGCTTTGCGCATGTTTTGTATTCTAGCAATAACGTCTACGTTTCACTTTTGATTGAACTAATTTTTGATGCGTTGGAAAGCTAACAAAAATATCTAAAACTTTCGTATTTAATATTTTTCCAAATTCATAACGCATCATGTCTTTATGTTTAAGTCTTTATTCCTTTTCACACTTTGAGCACTTGCATTTTCTTCTATTTTGTTTCAGCTATTGCGTTTTAGCTCCTTTTGATCCCATATTCTTGAAATACCTACAAAATATGATCAAGAGAAGTAAAAAAGAACAAGTGGACTAAATTATGAAAAAAATCATGATACAATCACATTAAATCTTCATGTTGAAGTCCATATGATTGACATAATTCATGCTTATCACTAACAACCTTCTTACATTAGGGTTACTGCTCCCAAATTAGGCCATTTTCAACTTTATTAAACTTAGGCCATTCACAACTACTCTAACCACTTCTTATAAATTTCTTAGCAAATTTTTGATAATATAACACATTAAAATACCATGATTCCAATGTTAATCCCCTATTGACCCGAATTCCCTTATCAATAGCAAAACCTATATTTCATTTAAATCTTTCATATATTGATAAAAATATTTCCAAATCCTTAATTGATCTCCATATACATTATTTCACTCATTTTCCACTCATCAAACCCTAATAGCCCATATTACCACCATAATCACACCAAGGGTTTCCACATAAAATATAATTCTAATGATATTACAAAATTGTTAGCTCACTAATTTTCTATCATATCATATCAAAGATCATATTAATGCATTTACAATCAAATATTTAAGCAATAAATAGAAATAACAAGGTATCACACAAAAATCATGCATAACACTTGGCAAAAAATGCTAGACTACAAAAATTATGGTAATTAAATAAGGCTCCAGTTTCTGTGCACAGAATCAAATTCTGCCTCTACAAAAATCTCCATAATATCACCTAAGAAAATCACAATAAAAAATAGTTAGGATTTAATAGCATAATTAGGTAAAAAGGTAAGGAATGGATGGCAAAAGAATGGAGGAAAATTGAAACAAACTAAATGAGTGCTTTGAGAAAACTTTGTGCAACCAAGTAGGGAGGAATAAAAACAAGTGTCAAAGCTATGGGGATGGAAATGGTAGAAGCTAACATTGCTAGGCGCTGATGAGTAGTAAAACAAGCCAAATGATGGAGTCACACAACAGAGGTTGGCTTAATGGGAGGGAGTAAAGTAATGGTATTATGTGTCGTTGCTATGGTGCTGTAATGGTGTGGTTCACCAAAGGTGAAGTTTGGGTTACTATTTGTTTGGTTGAAGCTTGGGGTAAGTAGTGATGAGTTTTTGTAGTAGATAAGCATAGGGAATTGCTAGGTTTGTTATAGCTAGGGGTGGTTTCGGTTGGAGGAAAAGAAAGGAGTGGAGGGTAGTGGTGGAAGCTGCCAAAGAGTGATGGTGTGGCTATGTTAGTGTTTGTTATAGCTAAGGGAAAAAAATGAAAAGGGGGGAGTTGTAGTGATATTGGGAAAAAGGATAGGTAAGGACCTACTATTTTGGCCATTAGTTATGAAGAAGGTTTGGTGAAATTCATAGGTGATAAGGGTAGTGTTTCAATGCAGGACATAACTAGTGGTGGAGGTGCTACACTAGGGTTGTTGATGGTGGTTGTAGGGCTTTTTTGGCAATGGTAAGAGGAGAAGAGGAGAAGAGGAAGAATATTTTGTGTTGGTGGAGGCATTTCAATAGAAAAAATGGAGAGAGAAGGAGAGAGGTTCATCATATGTGTTGTGTGTGTGTGTGTGTGTGTGTGCGTGTGTATGTGTGTGTGTGTGTGTATGTGTATATGTATACATGCTCAAAGGGAGGAGATGGTGAGAATGGAAGAGAGGGAGTAGAATATTGGTAAGGCTATGAAGAGAAAGCATAGGTAAGGCATGGGAGGAGTAGGAATTTGACGTGAGATTGGACAAGGCTTAGTAGAGGTAACGTTTAGACTAGAGGGATTTTCACTGTAGTAGAAAGGGAACCAAGGCGGGAAACGTATTTCACCAGCAAATAGGGAATGATGAAAAAAAATAAAAGGTAGATGGGATTTTAGATTTAGATTTAGGTTAAATAGTTTAGGGTAAGGTAATGAAATAAATTAATAATCAACCATTTGGGTTTAGGTTTAGGTTGAGAAAAATACTAATAACCAAAAATAAAGTTTAGATTTAATCTAAGATTTAGAATTAGAGTGTTAGGGTAGGATAGAACTTTAAATTTCTCAAGGTTATAATTTCTTTAAGAAATTAATTACTCGGGATTAGGTTTTGGTAAAATTAGGGATATTAAATTACAGTTCCCTTTAAAAAGACTTCATCCTCAAAGTTAAGTACTCAAGGTTGGGAAGAAGATAAAAAATATTTTGATTGTTAGCTCTATCGAGGTTGCTACTATACTTCTATGGACTAACCCCTTAAAAGAAAGAGAACCCCAAAACCAAACAGACATGTGCTAAAGAGGAACAGATACAACTCGAGCATATACTTCTTGGTATCCCAGGTCACCTTATCTTCTCAATGATGGCTCCAAATAATCTTTACAAGAACCACTAAGCTCATCTGGGTATTTCAAATCTTGGTGTTGAGAATCCTCAAGGGTACTTCCTTGTAGGATAAAGAGTCATTGAGCTCAACCTCATGTTGTACGATCACATGGGACGAATCTATGACATCCTTCCTTAACTAGGAGATATGGAATACGTTATAAATTAGGGCCATATTTGGTGGAAGTGATAGGCGGTATGCATCATTTCCAACCCTATCAATAATTTTGTAAGGATCAATATACTTTGATCTTAGCTTATCCTTCCAACCAAATCTCTACACCCTTTGGTGGGGAAAACCCTCAACAAAACTCTATCCTCGACTAAAATTTATCAGTACAGTGCCTATGATCTATATAGCTCTTCTATTGACTTTGAGTTGGTATCATCCTTTCATGAATCAACCAAACATGTTGAGTTATCTCCTCTATCATCTTTGGTCAAAGTCTTATTGTCTTGCTATTTTCACTCCAACAAAAAACTATCCTCCACTAACGTCCATATAGTTCCTCAAAGGGCACCATCCATATGCTGCCATGATAATTGTTGTTGTTCGAGAACTCAAGAAAATTTTGACGCTCCTCCCAACTGCCTTAGATGTGTAGAAGACAAGATCATAGCATATTCTCAAGTATCTTAATAGCCCTCTCATTTTACCTATCAAAAACTCAGTGGAAGATGGTAATCATCCTCAATCTCATCCCCATAGCATCCTAGAACTTCCCCTAGAAGTACAAAAGGAATATGGAACCACAATCGAATACTATTTAGGTAGGTGTATTATGTCTACTTACTAGAACCCTCAAATAAGCATAGACGAGCTGATCCTTACTGTTTGTTGACTTCATTGGAACAAACACTCCTAATTTAGTGAACTTGTCGAAGACCACCCAGATCATTTAACTCCCAATGTGATTCTTCGGTAGCCTAATTAAAAAATCCATAGAGTTGGTGTCCTACTTAAACCTATACCCAAAAGCCCTAATACATAGAATTACTCCACCCTATACAAATAATCTTAAGCTGTAAAATTATCCACTTGGTCCTCATCGACCTACACATAAATATCCAGTTCATCTACTCGTGGGAATGAGCAGCACCCATGAAAGGATGATTAGTACATCACATACTGAGTAAGGTAACAATATAACCTAAATTGGGATAACATATAATTACATGCATTCACAGTAGAAATTAACAGATATGCAAGTTATAATAATAAATACAGGGTAATTAGTGATTTCGGATTCATACCATTAAAATATAATATGATTCATTCTATTATTTAAGCTGAGTTTAGGGATCCCCACTATTCTCAACTGGTGGGGTGGTTCTCAAAATATACAACCATAGGGTAAATGCTCCTGGCTACGATTTTCCATCAGTGCAATAGTTATCAATATATAAAACACCGAGGTAAAATTCTCCTAGTCACTATTTTCGTCCGGTGGAACGGACAGGTACAACCGATCCTAACTTACATAGTCTTTTACATTAAATGATTAGTAACTTCTCCATGAGACTCATATAATTACCAAATTTAATATACGTATTTAAAATATCAATATTAACAACATATCCAAAATTCATGGTCTAACTCTAATGTTTTACACACATGGTAATAGCATTATCATTTTAAGGTTACCATTTCTTAATTAGGTTATTATCTCATTTTGAGAAATCTTAGACATTCACTAATAACTCCAAACATTTCTTATGATATTATTATTATAATATTTTAATCCACTTAACATGTTAAAATAACAAAAATTCCATACTAACCCATATTAACCAAAATGCCCTTAAAGATAGCCGATAGCCCTTATTTTATATTAATCTTATATCTTCAATATCATTATTTTTCAATCCTCCATTTATCATCATACCTCTTAAATTTACTTATTTCCCACTTATCCTAATTTATTTTGGCCCATATTACTCTTTCATAAGTTATACTCTTCCACAAAATATGACTTACCGTCATAACATCATATCAACACATCTTTTGCCATTTTTAATCTCTTTCTATCATAAAATCCATTTTTCATAACATATCATGAACAAAATGCATTTAAAAATAACATACGAATACACATAACCATTCAAGCATTTAACACAAAATCCTAAATATTGACTAGTATCCTTACTAAAAAAGCATTGGTCTCTATGTAAAACCAAAATTCACCTAAGAAAAAATAGCAAAACTAAAATTAACTAATTAATATTTAGTTGATAAAATAATAATATTATTATTAAAATATTTATTTTCTAAAATCACCAAAATACCCTTGATTATTATAATGGGTACAAAAAATTTTAAAACCCAAAACCTTCCCCTCATGCTACACATGCAGCGTGAGCTTGTGTACAAAGGAGGGCTAAGTTGAGAAGGTGGGCTGGTTGATTTGGCTAAGGAAAAAAGGTGAGGCAGAGGCAGTGATAGTGGCTAAAGATGGTGGTTGGGTGGTGTTGGAAGGCTGCGTTAGAGGGTGATAGATATGACTAACGGTGGTTTGGTTGGGAGTGGAACCAAACTGAGCTAAGAGAGGGAGGAGTAGAGAGGTTATATAAGCTTTGGTGGTGGTTGTTGGGGTGATTCCCTAAAAGGTGATGGCACACTAAATGAATTATAGGGTGAATGAGATGGGTGGTAGGTTATGTATGTGTGGCTGTGGCCAATGATGGAGATGGAACGATGCTTAGGTGGAGGGCTGTGTTATGTTGGAAAAAGGGAGGTGTTGAGGGGGATAATGCAAAGGATGGATCTCGGCCAGGGTTAGATAAATGTTTAGGGAAGGTTGGTGATGGTGGAACCAAATAGGGTTGAGAGGGAAGCTGTAATACCCCAAAAATTTTCAAAAACCTATATTTCAATAAATAACTTTTATTTGAAATAAAATTAACTTTTAAAATTATTTATTTTAATTATTTTATGGATTTTAGAGTATGTAAATTTGGATAAGAGTATTTGATAAATTAAAAATAAATATTTTGCTATTTATCATATTATTTTTATTTAAATAATCTTTCCAAACTAATATTTTACCAACTTTATCCTTTTTTAAACTAATATATTAGATTATAATGAATTAAATTACTAACTTAAATAATTTATCAAGAATATTGCATTTTATGATTTTATATATTAATTTACTTTATTTTCCCTATTTTTCCATTTCCCTTTTTACCCTTTTTCCCCTTTTTCCTTTTCTTCTCTTCTTTTTCCCTTTTCCTCCTCCCTTTGGCTGCCCGACCTGACCTTCCCCTCTCCCATGCGCGCCTGGGCCAAAGGCCCTTTTTTTTTCCACCTTGCTTCTCCCGTGCGGCACACCCAGCCTAAACGTCCCTCTTTTTTTTCCCCTGGACCGCTCGACTCCCTTCTTTCCTGCACCGGTCCACCGTTTGCACCCCCTTCCCTTCTTTCTTCTCCCACGCCCGACCAGCACCCCTCTGCCATGGTCGAGCACGCCACGCCCGCTGCAACTACCATGCCCGGCCACCACCTACCTCTCTGCCCTCTCTCTTCCTCTCTCCCCCGTCCTTTTCTTTCCTAATTCGAACCAAACCGTCCCTATACCACAGCCCGTGTGCCCCTCTTCCTTTCCCTCTTCTCCCCTTCCCTCTCCCTGCCACCCGACTGCCACTGCCACCCTACTGTAGCCTAACTGGCCACCTGCCCCCCTCTCTTCTCCCTCTTCTTTTTCTTCATCTCTCCATCACTTCATTCCCCATATTTTCAAGCCCTTCTCCTTCCCCGAGCTCCCTCTTCTCTCCTTCCTTCTTCCCCATTTTTTTTCCTATTTTCTCTCCACGCCGCCGCCAACCGCCATTCGAACCACCAAAACCAACCCCTGCGCCGCCTCCTGCCACCACCCCTTACTGCCCTGCACCATCACGCCACCCATCTAGCCCCCTGCACTTCCTCCCTTCTCCACCCCTTCCTTTTCCTCCCCATTTTCCCCCTTACCGCCAAGCCTCCTGCAACCGCTCCTTCCGCCGCCGTCTGACCACCTCTGCCGCCACCAAACCCACCATTCGACACCTTGCAGCCCCCTCTACCACCCCTATACCTTACTTTCTCGAAAACAACCCCCTTAACCCTTCATTTTCCCTCCTCTTTTCCTTCCTTCTCAGCCCCTCTACCTCGGCAGAAAACTTCGCCGCCTCGCCACCGCTGTCTCCACCGCCCTATGCCGCCGTGAAACCACCCTTAGCCTCCACCTACACTCCCTCTTCACTCTTGCACCATTCCCTTACCTTGAAACCTCCCACATCTACCCTCTTTTCTAGCCCAAAGACCCCAACTTGAAAATAATTAATTTTGCCTACCTTCACCCTCCTCTTCAAGACTCTCCCTTTTTATTTTGCATGTAGCTCATGCTGCATGAGCAGGATGAGCTGCTACGTGATTTAGCATTTTAATGCAAAATTTTTAAGGTATAATAGTATTTTAAGTTAAGTGTTTTATTAATTAAATTTTATAAAGTTTTATGCTTGGATTCTTATTTCTAACATAATAATGATGGATATTATTTCTAGGTGTTGAGTTGCTAATTAAAGCTTGAATCTTTAACCGGGATACCGGTAAGATTTGATATTTGTCGGATTAAGGTAATCGTTAATCCTCACTTAAATACATGGAAAAACATATGCTAGCACATTAGGGATTTTAGTATTATTTTATGCATGTTTTGTGTGCCTAGCATGATATATAGATGGTTGTTTATATTGATTGATAAAAAAAAAGGGAAAAGTATGATAGCCTTTGTGCCATGTGTAGGTATGATAATTAAGGAAGGAGTTTTATTATTTTTGGAAATGTTAAATGCTTGTTTATGATGTATAATGTTGCTAATGGATGAATAATATTATTGTCTAAGGGTATTTTAGTGATATGCTTATGAAGGATGTGATCTAATATATGTAGTTGCTAATGAGTATTATGTTGAATAATGACAAGTTGGTGGACTTAAATGATAAGAATGAAGTGCTAATATTGGTATTTTATGTATTGGTGGTAAATTCATAAAAGTGGCATAATTAAGGGGTTAAGTGGAAATTTTATAAGTGAATAGGGTATTTTGGTAATTTTGAAAGAAAAGGGTAGAATGGTAATTTTGTAAGCAAAAGGGTATTTTGGTAATTTTGGATGAAGGAGGGCATTATGGTAATTTTTCAAGTAAAGGGGCGTTATGGTAATTTTAGAGGTAGAGGGGAAAAATAGTAATTTCGTAAGTAAATGGTAATATGGTAATTTTATAAGTGAATGGCGAAATGGTAATTTTATAAGGGGTATTATAATAACTTTTGGAGTAAAGGGATAATATGGTAATTTTGGAAAAGAAGGGTAAAATGGTAATTTTGTAAGCAAAGATAAAAATGGTAATTTTAGATGTAAAAGGAGTAATTTGTAAAGTAAAAGGAGTGTTATGGTAATCTATAAGTGAAAGGGTATTGTGGTAATTTTGTAAATAGAAGGATAATATGGTAATTTGGAAGTAAGGGGTAGAAGAGTAATTTTGTAGATAAAAGGATATTATGGTAAACTTGGGAGTAAGGGGTAACTTGGTAATTATGATAACGTCGAAAGATAAGTTGGTAATTAAATTATGATTATAGAAGGGTAATCGGATAATTATGATAATAGAGAAGGGCAATTTGGTAACTTAACCAATTAAAGGGCATTATGGTAATTTTAATAGCGGAGAAGGGTAATATAGTAATTATAAAAATGGAGAAGGGTAAATTAATAATTATAAATGTGGAGAAGGGTAATTTGGTAATTATGATTACGAAGAAGAGTAAATTAATTTGTAATTATGAAGAAGGGTAATTTGGGATTTATCATAATTGAAAAGGGTAAAATGGCAATGATAATAATTGAGAAGGATAATTTGGTAATTTTGATAATGGATAAGGGCGATTTGGTAATTTATCCGGCTAAAGCGGTAATTCGGTAATTATGATAATGGAGAGGGGTAATTTGGTAATTTAATCGACTAAAGGGTAAGTTAGTAATTATTTAACTAATTGAAGGGGCAAAATAGTAATCATGATAACGAAGGAGGGTAATTTGGTAATTTATCCAACTCAAGGGTAATTTAGTAATTATAACAAAGGAGAAGGGCAATTTGGTAATCTAACCAACCAAAAAGGGAAATATGTTAAGGTTAATAATTATGAGGGGTGAATGGTGTTCTAAAATGGTGTAGGAGGTAACTTGGTAACCTAAATCGGATAAGGGGTAATTTGGTAATTATGCAACCTAAAGGGTAATATGGTAATTTGTCGAGTAAGGAAGGGATACTTAGCAATTATATAAGTAAGGGGTAAATTAGTAATTCATACATAACATATCGTTGTGATTGTGGAATTTCACAATATGATTCAAATAATGCTGATTAGCAAAGTAAGGGTATTTAATAACTAGTAAGTATCACCAGAACAAATCCTAACTCGGAATTATGTGAGATTATGATGGCCTTAATGTTTTCTCTGTGATATCCTGGATAATCATCTGAATAAGAAATGTTTAATGATATCGGAATGATTGAAAGTGAATAAGTATCTAAGTATTGTGCTTTTCATGATCACTTTAATTAAGATACTATTACTTAAAGTGAAAGACCTCGAGATCGGAAATGGGGACTCCTTAGGGGTCGCTACCCAAAGGATGTGGTTTAGTCCACGATTATTCTGGTATTTGCTGGTGTGCCTATGTGCCCCAGCCAGGCCCTATATCTTACTCTTTCTAGCTCTACGGACCTAGTTAGGGGGTATGCATACTTATGGATTAGGTGTCCTTGTCGGTAGGGTACTGAGTTAGCTTTATGCACCAGTACGACCAGGGTACCTTTGCGTCCTTGGGTTCGTGGTTGAAGGGTACTGAGTAGCTTTTATGTTCCGGTACGACCAGTGTACCTTTGTGTCCCGGGTTATTGATTTCCTGTCCGAGGCAAATAAATATGATTGTTGTGCTGATTAAGAAAAGGAAAGATACTAATTATGAAAGTGAAATATTAATGAGCCGGGTCCAGATGACTTATGATATTGAGTACCGATCCACCGAATATAATAGTGGCCCAGGAGTGTGTTGCCCTGGCAAGTGATATTGAGTACCAGTCCACCGGATATAATAGTGGCCTAGGAGCGTTGTGCCCTGGATGATGATATATATATATTCCGGTCCACCGGCAATAATAGTGGGGGTCTCAAGCTCAATAAACCAGTTATGTATGTGAATAAAGTTATAGAAAAATACTAATCACTTACAGTGGAACACCATGTTTGTTGGGGCCAGACCAATCCATCGGTAAATAATAGTGGCCAAGAGCGTCTTGCCCTGGAGACCGGTCCACCGGCAAATAATAGTGGTCAGGAGCGTTCTGCCCTGAGTGTATACTTTCCGGTCCACCGGCTATAATAGTCAGGTTCTCGCACTCACATGGATATAAAATATGAGATTGATGGAATGATGATGGAATAATGGCTTAAGGCCCGAATGTATCGATTTTTCACTATGATATGGCTTAAGGCCCGAAAGTATCGATCGTGAATTATA
Organism: Tamarix chinensis; assembly: GCA_030549775.1. Taxonomy (NCBI): domain Eukaryota; kingdom Viridiplantae; phylum Streptophyta; class Magnoliopsida; order Caryophyllales; family Tamaricaceae; genus Tamarix; species Tamarix chinensis. The sequence goes on from CM060181.1 coordinate 61,812,015, forward strand.
ACTTGTTGTATGTGTGATTGTTATGTATGCACCTCTGATTTCATATGTATATAGCTTGCATTATGTGTTGCATTGCGGACCTGTTTTTAAGTGTGCCATAGTACTGAAGGGATTCCCTTCATGGGGCCCCTGCCTATTCAATGGGCAGTGCCCTTGCAGGTCGTTTCAGGTGCTACTCAAGTGGGCCACGGGAAAGAGAGTAAGGAATTATCCAGTACCATTAGGGTTTTCTCTTTCTATTTTAAATTTTTGGTTTTGAATGTTATGTTGTTACTGTAACCACCATTAGTGGATTTTATCCTTGTAAACAATTTGATGCGCTACTCTGATTTAGGTATGTTGAAATTTCTTGTAAATTGTATTTCATTTTCCTTTAGCCTTAGCACTTAGTACTAGAAGGGTATGAGTGAACTGGTCTAGTACTAAGTGTGGCGGTAATATCCCCGAAATTCACCGTTTAATATGTTGGCTTCCATAATTTTCTTTTAATAAAACGAAATTTTTCAGTAGTGAATTTTGGGGGTGTTACAGAAGCATAGGAAGGGTGGTGTTTAGTTAAGGAGAAGGTCGAGGAAAGTAGTGCTAGGGTGTGCTCCAATTGGTGGTGGAGTTCTTATAGAAAATGGAGGGAGGGAGAAGGTTGTTGTTGGTGGCTCCTTGGGATGATTTTACGATGGCAATAAGAAGGTACGGGGCCAAAGGTGGTGACAAATCTGCAAAAAACAAGAGGGAGAGAAAATGGACTATTAAGGGTATTTATTTATGTCTTAATATATATGCATATGCATGTACAAATGGGGGGAAGGGCTACAATTGGGTGAATAAAAAAAAAGAAAGAAGAAATATAGGTTAACCCTAACCCACAATCGTAAGAACTGGGAGAAGATGGGGTAGGGTAGGCTTAGTAGGAAAAAAAATGTGCATACAAGAATAAGTAGAGAAGAGGACCAATTACGAAAGAGAAAAAAAATAAGGGAAGGAGAAGAAAAAGAAAAAGGAGAGAAAGGGAAAAGAGAAAGTGTGGGGTTAGATTTAGATTTAGGTTAAAATATTTATGGTTATGGTATTAGAATATGTTAATTAAATTATTAGCCATGATTAGGTTTAGATTATGAAATATATTAATAACTTAAAATAAAAATTAGGGTTAAGTTAGGATTTATGATTAGGGAGTAAGGGTAAGAGTTTAGAATTAGGTTATAATACTAAATACTTAAAATTAAGGTTAGCTAAAATTTGGGGTAAGACAATTACACCTGGGGCTTTCGGGTGAGGTATGCTTATCGTGATTATATCTAATTGCTAGGCAAGATCTTCATTATTAGGTATCAAAACCTAACCTCGGTCCAAACCACCCTACAATCTCATGCTGAATATCAATGAAGGTAGCATGAGGACAAGTAGTGTAAAAGGGGTGGGAATGATATGATGCCACATTGACAAATCAAGGGATCTCTAGACTGGTTATTTAAGAAGGTCAACCCTCCACTCTTGATTTAGATTTTAGGTGGAGTTAGTGATGAAACCCCAAATACTCTTAGCGGCCTTACCAAACATACTTTCAATAATCCTGTAAAAATAAATAATTATCTTTATGTTTCTACTTTGCATGATGATAAAGTAGATTAACAACTTGGCAATTAAAGCGGGAATAAAATCTAGATCTTTTGCTGTAAAAAACTGTGGTATGTTGCTGAGAATATATATTCTATCTTAAGATTATTAGCAATAATAATGGCACTATTGGCCAATTAGCAATTTTATTATAATTACCAATTAGTAATTTTATGATTATTATTTTATCTTGTAACTGGGGTGTTAAAGCAGCTAGACCGAAATTTAGATCCAAACTCAATCTCTACCTAATCTTTCATTAAGCCACCTTCCAACTCCCCCAAATTGGTATCCTTTATTCCTTTTACCACAACAAAAACCTAAGCCCAAATAGCACACAACCGGCCTTTCAAAGCCCAACCCCACACCCTCTTCACCAGAAACTCACCGCCCTTAAAGCCCAAACCTAACCCTTCCCTGACCGGTCGTCTCCCTCCTTCACATCCATCAAACACTGCCTTCCCAAACTCACGACTTCTTCTTCGCTCACCATAAATGGTAAATTTTCACCCTTAATCCATTATGTCCGCTCCTCCTTTTGGACCATTGTTCTAACATTTGACTCCCATTTTTTTTGGGTTAGTTGTTGCCTTATATAAAGCCCTTGATTTGATGTAAAAGAAAATAACTTTTGACAGGATTTTTCATGTTATGAAACAAAGCTTTCAGCTTAATTATTATCACAACTTAAGTAGTTTATTATCAGAATTCCAACAACCCCAATTATTCTCCAATTAGAGGATTTAGATCACGTAGTCTCGATCACCCTATCGCTATTTCCCATTCAATTTTTATTGAATATTGTTGAGTTTCTTTTTTAATCCCGATTTGGATTCGGTTAGCTGGTATCAAAGCGTCAATTTCCTTTGCTCATGTCTGATCTCTGGTTTAAATCACTCTTCTTGATTAATCAAACCCCATTCGGATCTAAGGGCTTCTTGTTCTAGTGTCGATTTCATTTTTTTTCTTTTCTTTTTTTTTTCTAGTTGTTTCCTATTTGAGTCAATCGAATTAACCATTGGATCTGCATCGATGTCTTCCTTTGCTGTTTGTGATTTGAAGTTTTGCTGGGTATTTGATTCTATTGGTCTGACATTTTTTTTTCATTGTCGAGTGGTGTTCAGATTCCTGAATTGGGTAGTGCCTTGTTTAGTTGGTCTCATACTATCCTGTATCAGTTCTTTCGATTTCCATTTAGTTAAGGGTCCATTTGGTTGGTTGCTTTTGGTGTTTGTTAATTGGTCTCTCTTTTTTCTCTGAGTTTGTTTGATTTTTTTTTTCTAAGTTTTATTTTTTGAGTTTTGTTTTGAAGTTGTCTGGTTAAAGTGCTCTTTTCCCCTAGTGATCCGAACTTGATACCAAGATTGATTTGGTATTTGGGTTTTGGGTCTGGCTATTGGGTATTAGGCAGCAATTTGAAAGCCTATTTTGTCTAAGCCACTAGCTCAAAACCCTGCCCTATCGTACATCCATGGGATAAACACCCAACATTATAACCAATCACTATTGTTTCTGTGGTTAAGCAGGCGGTAGGTTACAAACATTGTTGGCTTTCCGAGTCAAGAATCACACTCACTTGTTCCTTTCTAGTTTTCTTTATATATATGTTATCATTCTTAACTCCTTATGTATATTTGGACTGAACACTTGAGTATATTGATTTCATTATTTGACTATTTTCCTTGTGATTATTTGACATAATTATGTAGATTATTATGAATTCATGCACAGGAAATGCATTTACGGGAAATGTGTCGAAAGGGTATGATAGTAATTCTAATCCTATTACTGCTCAACTATGCATCCTAATAGAAAGACTGGATCGGATTGAACAAACAATTAATAATCTAACTGAACCTATGTAATCCCCTAAAATTTTAAAAACCTATAATTATTAAATTTAATTTATTAGCCATTAAATTTATTAAATTTAATTATTTTATGGATTTTTGAGTATATAAAAGTGGATAGGAACATTTAATAAATTAAAATAAATGTTTGGTTATTTTATCATACTCTTTTTATTTAAATAATTTTCCAAACCAATATTTTACTAAAATTATCTTTTTAAGCCCACATATTTAATTATATTAAATTAAAATATTAAATAAATTTATTTCAAAAAAATATTATATTCTATTATTTTATAAATTAAATTATTTTAATTTCCCCTATTTTCCCTTTTTCTTTTCTTTTTCCTTTTTCCTCCTTTCGTTCTTTTTCCTTTTTCCTCCTTCGGGCTGCCATGCAGGCCAACCTCCCCCTCCCCTGCGCGCCTAGGCTGTTGGCCTACTCCCCTTCCCTCCTCTCCTTTTCCCGCACGGGCAGCCCACCCCTCTTTTTCTTTTCCTCCTTCCCCGGCGTAGCAACCCAGCCTAGCTCCCTCTCTTTTCTTTCTTTCCTTTCTCCCCCTTGACCTGGCCGGCCCAACTCTCCTTTTTTTCTCCCCCTATGCCCAGCCTACTGCACCTCCCCCCTTCTTTCTTTCTTTTCTTCCTTGAGCGTCGTCGACCCCGAGAACCCCCGACCTGTCTTAGTCGACCAGGTCTGCCACCTCGAGCACACCGACCACCGCCCCTACTACACCACCTGCCACCACTGCAACCCTCTCTCTCTCTCTCTCTTCCACCATCCCTTTTTTTCAACATTTTGGGCCAAACCGGCCATGCACTCCCCACCCGCATGGCCCTTCCTTTCCCCTTCTTCCCTTCCCTCTCCCTGCCACGTTACCATCTCCCTGCCGCCCTACACGCTTCCACCTAATCAGCCACCTATTGCCCTCTCCTTCCTCTCCTTTTTCTTCTCCTCACGAGCCATCTCCCTACCCCATCTCTTCAAGCCTTTCTCCTTCCCCGACCTCCCCCTTCTCCCTTTCTTCTCCTTCCTTTTCCCTTCTAATTTTGGCTCCGTCGCCTCCCTCCACCGCTTCCTCCGCCTCACAAACCACCTGCACCACCTTCTGCACCCCTTCTACTCCCGCCTTACACCACCCAAGCCACCCTGCAGCTCCTTCTCCCTCCCTTCTTCTTTTTATCTTTTTTTTATCCCTTCTTGGCAGCCTCCCTACAATACCTCCTTCCGCCACCGTTCCGCCGCCTCTACCACCACCCTAACCACCAAGCCACTCCATGTAACCTCCTCTACCACCCCACACCTCCTTTTGCCAAAATAAACCCCTTCACCCCTTCATTTTTCTCCTTCCTTTTCCTTCCTTCTCATCCCCGTCCACTCCTACAACCCACTTTGCAGCCTCGTTGCCGTTGCCGCCGCCGCCACTAACCTATCCCTGACCACCACTTACACCCCCTCTCCACCCCTGCACCCTTCCCTTGCCTTAACTCTCCTCCACCGGCCCTCCTCTTAGACCCCTAAACCCGAACCCGAACCATCTCCCCCTCCCTTCTACCTCACCACCCTCGACCCTTTTTCCCCCTTACAACCTGCATGTGGCTCACGCTGCTCATGCAGCATGAGTTCCACATTATTTTAGGAATTTTTTTGTTTAATTATTAAGGTATATTAATGGCTAAGTAAAGTGTGTTATTAATTAATTTTTATAAAGTTTATCCTTTTTAGTTTTTCTACTTCTAATATAATAATTATTGATATTATTTTTAGGGGTTGATTTTGCTAATTAATGACTGAATCTTTAATCGGGGTACTGGTAAGGTTCAATCTTTGCGCGGATTAAGGTAATCGTTAAACCCCACTTAAACGCATGGATAAAAGTATGTTAGCACGTTAAGTTTTTTTTTTAATATGTTATTATGCTTGATATATGTTGCTTAATATAATATATATATATTTACTTGTATTGGTTGATAAAAAGGAAAGTATGCTAGTTTATATGCCATGTGGGAAATATTACTAAAGGAAAGAGTTTGGTTACTAATGAAAATGTTAAGTAGATATCCATGCTATATTATTTTATTGTGACCATTGATGCATGAATAATATTATTGTGAGCCCTATGGCATTTTAGTAATATGTCTTGTCCAAGAATGTCGCCTTATATGTGTGGGTGCTAATAAGTATTATATTAAATATAGTAGTTCGTGGAGTTGGATAATGTGAATGGATTATTAATATTACTATTTCATGTAGTGATGATAATTTAATAAAAGTGGTGTAATATGGGGGCAAAATGGTAACTTTGGAAGTAAGGGGTAAAATGGTAATTTTGGAGGTAAAGGGTTAAATGGTAATCTTGGAAGTAAAGGGTATAATGGTAATTTTGGAAGAGAAGGGCAAATGGTAATTTTGGAAGCTAAGGGTATTATGGTAATTTTGGAAGTAAAGGGGCAAAATGGTAATTGTGTAAGTAAAAGGATAAAATGGTAATTTGTAAGTAGAAAGGGAAAATGATAATTATGGAAAATGGTAGTTTGGTAATTATGATAATAAAGAAGGGCAATTTGGTAATTTAACCAACTAAAGGGTAATTTGGTAATGGAGAAGGGTAGTTTGTTAATTATGATAATAGAGAAGGGCAATTTGGTAATTTAACCAACTAAAGGGTAATTTGATAATTTTGATAATGGAGAAGGATAGTTTGGTAATTATGATAATAGAGAAGGGCAATTTAGTAAATTAATCAACTAAAGGGTAATTTGGTAATTTTAATAATGGAGAAGGGTAATTTAGTAATTATGATAATAGAGAAGGGCAATTTGGTAATTTAACCAACTAAAGGGTAATTTGGTAATTTAACCAACTAAAGGGTAATTTGGTAATTTTGATAATGGAGAAGGGTAATTTGGTAATTAGGATAATGGAGAAGGCATTTTGGTAATTATGATAATGGAGAAGAGTAATTTCGTAATTATGATAATAAAGAAGGGCAATTTGGTAATTTATCCAACAAAAGGGCAATTTAGTAATTATAACAAAGGAGAAGGGTAATATGGTAATCTAATCAACTAAAGGGGAAATATGATAAGTTTAATAATTATGAAGGGTGATTGGTGACCTAATACGTGTGAGAGATAGTGGGTAACCTAAACCGAGTAAGGATGTGGCTAAGAACAACTATACATGGGTTACGTGCCTTGTGTGCTATGTCTTATACCATATTGCATACTTTATGCTTAATGAGTAATCATTTGTAGCACAACTTGGAGTGAAGGTATGCTTATGTGACTTCCTTATGGCATATGAATAATGATTATATATGTTGTGCGTACGATGTTATATGATGTGACCCTCTAGGACATGCATGCTAGGATGTTTAATAATAGGATATGGGGTGAAAGGATAGAAAGGAACAAATGGGAAGTGAGTTGACTAAGGGGACATGAGAGTGACCTTATTATCTCATGATCCATGAGGGGAAAAATAAAAGGAGGATCAAAATGTATGACTGATGCAACTCTTGTATGGGAGATTTCTAGGGTTTGCATGGGATGATCATTACGTAAGAAAGGTGTTAGGGTTTGAGTGGCCAACTAGAGTTTTACGGTCACATGTATAATTGGTGAGTAGAGTGATGGGATTTGGGTGGAATCTAAATGAGATGAGGTGTGGATGATAAAAGAATGGTTGGGCCACATAGGTCCGATTAGTGTTTCAAGCAAAAACCCTAGAGGGTGGTAGTGAGAGAATTTGAATGTCATAAGTTGATGGGTCTCAACCCACACCCTTAGGAGTTAGGTCTTTATTATGAGTAAATGTAAGGAGGAATGGATGTCGGGGTGTGATAAGAGGCATAAAGGTCTCAAGATATGGGACGGGCCCACTTGGGAGGATAGAAGTAGAGGTCAGTGACATGCATGTCAAGGGTGAAATACTTTCGAATAAGATACAAATAAAATATTAATCACTTAAAGAGGAAGATTGTTGAGCCAAACCTAGACCGGTCCACCGACGAATAATAATGGCTAGGAGCCGGCGTGCCCTGCATGACCGGTCCACCGGCGAATAATAGTGGCCAGGAGTGTTTTTCCCTACACGATTTCCGATTTATTGGCTATAATAGTGGGGTTCCCGCACTCACATGGTTATAAAATCTGAGAGATTATTGAATAATGATGGACTAATAGCTTAAGGCCCTAAAAGTATCAATTGTACATTATGACCTATTAATATCTGATTGACTTGTTAAGTATGTGAATGTATGGATGTGAATATTATGTATACGCCTGTCATTTGGTATGAATATAGTGTTGTATCATGTGTTACGTTGCGGGTATGCTTTTTAAGTGTGTTTTTAAAGGGTTACTCAGTACCATAGTACTAAAGGGTTCCATTCATGGGGCCCCTGCCTATTCAATGAGCAGTGTCCCTTGCAAGTCCTTTTTCAGGAGCTATTCAAGTGGGCAACGAGAAAGAGTGTAAGGATTATCCGGAATCCTTTAGGGTTCACCTCTCTCTCTTTTAACTCCTGGTTTTAATATAACTTGTATTCTTGTAACCACCATCGGTGGATTCTATTCTTGTAAATGGTTTACTACGCTACTCTGATTTAATTATGGTTTGAGTTCTTGTAAATTGTATTTTACACTTTTAGCCTTATCACTTGGTACTGGAATTGTTGGTGTGAACCGGTCTGGTACTAAGTGTGGCGGTAATATCCCCAGAATTCATAGTTTTGTATTTTGCTTCCGCTAACTCTTTTAAATGAAACGAACTTTTTCAATAGTGAATTTTAGGGGTGTTACAACCTATCCAAGTTCCCCAACCAAATAGACATCAGAGAAACCTTCACCCCAAACCTGATATATTTTCATCCAATGGATCATCGATCCAAGAACATGCTAGGATGAGTCATCAACCACCCTGAAATCCAAGGAGATACAAATGGGAGGATTGAAACTTGAATAAAGTTAAATTGACTATCCCGACATTTAGTGGTAAAAATGATCCCGATGCATACCTAGACTAGGAAAGGAAACTATAGTTGGTTTTTAACTGCTACAATTACTCAGATGAAAAAAAGATTAAATTAGCTATTATGGAATTTACCGATTATGCCATTAATTGGTGGGATCAAATAGTTACTACTAGGTGATGAAATCACGAGAGGCCATTAAGGGATTGGGATGAATTCAAGGGGCTATTAAGGCGCATGTTCGTGCCTAGATATTACGATTGAGAACATTACCAAAGCTACAGAATATTATCGAAGGCTATAAAAGTGTTGATGAATATTACAAAGAGATGGAAACTACAATGATTCGGGCCGATATAATGGAAGATAGGGAGGCTATAATGGCTAGATTCCTTAGTGGACTTAATAGAGAAACAACTAAAAAACTTGAGCTCTAGCATTATGTGGAAATTGAGGAGATGGTCAACTTAGCCATCAAAATTGAGAAACAAAATACGAAGGCTAGGAATTTTAAATCTTAATCCAACTTCAAAACAAACTATCCTAAGAATACTAATTGGAAATAGCCTCCTAGAAATAGAGAAATACCAAGAGTACAATTCGACAACATGGTAATCCCTCCTAGGAAAAAGCTTAGGGACATGCAAGTGGTAGCGCTAGCACTGAACATTCAAGAAAAATCAAATGCTTCAAATGCTTAGGGCATGGTCATATTACTTCCGAATATCCCAATAGGAAGGTGATGGTGGTTAGGCCAACAAAAGAGGTTGAGTCCGAGGATGAGGAACTTGTTGATCCCTACCCTACTCTTGTTGACCCCTATGATGATGATGAATCTGACCATGATGAGATATATGCCTCCGAAGACGTGCTACTTGTCGTATGCCGTGCTCTAAATGTAAATGCTAAAATTGATGACGATTGAATACAACGTGAAAATATTTTCCATACCATGTGTCGAATTAATGACAAATTATGCAGTTTGATTATTGATAGCGATAGCTGTGTCAATGCCGTAAGTGCCTGTCTAATTACTAAATTAGGGCTTATGGCCATAAAGCACACCAGACCCTACAAACTACAATGTCTCAATGACACTGGTGAGGTAAAGGTCCACAAGCAAGTATTAATTACAACAAGATTGAGAAATATATTGATGAAGTATTGTGCGATGTCATTCCCATGCACGCTAGTCATGTTTTTCTCGGTAGGCCATGGCAGTTCGACAAAAACGTGATGCATGACAGGTAGAAGAATAGCTACTCTCTTGTCAAGGATGATAAAAAGATTACTCTAATACCATTGTAACCCAAGCAAGTCCATAATGATCAACTTAAACTAAAATCCAAATTTAAAAGCATGAAGGAGGAAGTAAGTATGATCTCAAAGCCTAATATTGAGGGCTGCCATAAACCACTGCATAACTTCTTTGCCCTAAAAAGGGGCATCTCTTATGCTTTTTCAGCCAAGTTACCAGTCTATATACTCATACGTAAGGAGTGTTATCATAGTGACTTCACCTTTCTTGACACTGTGCCCGATAATGTGCGCTCTTTACTTGATGAATACTCTGAACTCTTTCCAGAAGAAATCCTAAAAGGGTTGCCTCCAATTAGGGGAATCGAACATTAGATTAATTTCATGCCTAGAACTTCTATTCTTAATAGGCCAGCGTATAGAGCCAATCCTGATGAAGTAAAAGAACTAAAGAGGCAGGTAACTGACTTACTTGAAAAGGGATACATTCAAGAATCCATGTAATACCCCAAAAATCCTAATTTAGGAATTATGGCAAAATAATAATTTATTGGAGAAAATTAATAAAATAGATTACTTTATTAAATAAAGAGGAAATTAATTAAGGAAAATAAAGAGAAACTAATAAATAAATTATTTAGAAAATTTTGGACATTTTACTAATCAAAATGAAAGTGGAGGAAAATTTCCCAAAATAACCAAAATTCATCTAAAGAGGGAATTAAATTATTATTATAATAATTTTTAAATATTCAAGAAAATAAATATATATATATATAAATAACCCAAAAATACCCTAATTTCCCCATAAGTTATTTTATTTATTTTCCCATTCTATTTCTTTTCTTATTTTCCCTTTTCTTCCTTTTTCTCCCTCCTCCTCTTTTTTTCTTTCTTCCCCCCCCCCCGGTTGGGCCAGCCCACCGGCCTAGATCCTTCTCTTCTCCCCCCCGGTCTCACGTACCAGGCCGCCCAGCCTCTTCCCCTACCTTTTTCCCTTCCCGCGGCCCAGCATCGTTCGACGCCTGCCCGTGCATCCCAACCGTAGTGTTTCGTCCCTCCTTCCGCTGAGACGCTGCGTTCCGATTCCTGAAGGTAGCCGTTGCCAAACGTGCAACGCGACGCAGCGCTCTGTCCCCCATACCGTAAAAACGCCGCATTTCGTTTTAAAACTTTATAAACGCCGCCGAACCGGCTGGTTCCCCCTTCTTTTTCTTTTTCCCTTGGACCGCCGGTCCTCCTCCTTTCCCTTTTCGTCTTCTTTCCCGCACAGCTGCTGACCTGCACCCCTGTACACATCGGCCACCTCTACATCGTCGACTGTCCTTCCCTGCCCCTCTCCCTGTCGGTTTTCTTCCCCTTTTCGACCCCGACCAAGTCCCTCTCTCCCCTTCCCACGTGCCCATCTTTTCCCTTTTCCTCTCCCCCTCCTCGACCTAACCTGCCATGGTAGGACCTACCACCTGCCGGCCAGCCTGGCGCCTGCACCCCCCTTGTCTTCTTCCCCTGGCCTTGCCCGACCACCCTACCTATAAATACCCCCCATTGATTGCCTGGATTCGGGATTTGGAACCCCGAAACTCTAGATTGCTCCCTCTCGCCGCCGCCCCATCAGACGCGTCGACCACCGCCAGTGGTTATGTGCTGAATCGAAAGGTAAAGTGATATGTTTTGGGAGAGGATCTAATTGAGGTAAGATGTGGGGCGTTAAATGAGGTAAAGGTAGCATAAGTGGGAGAAGGTTGGGCCACATCGGCCCAATTAGGGTTTTCAAGGGAAAACCCTAGGGGGTGATGGGAGGTGGAGTTGATGTCATGAGTGTAGGGCCTAACTCACACCCGTAGGGGTTGACTCTTTCATCTAAAGGTAAGTGTAAAGGGAATGGATGTCGGGGTGTGATAAGCGGCGCAGGAGTCTCAAGATATGGGGCGGGCCCCCTGGGAAGGATAGACGTAGAGGGTAGTTGATATGCATGTCAAGGGTGGAAAGCTTTATTTGATAAGACACAAATGAGATACTAATTACTTAAATAGTAAAATTGTTGAGCCAGGCCCAGACCGATCCACCGGCATAATAGTGGCTAGGTGTCGGGGTGCCCTGGAGACCGATCCACTGGCGTATAATAGTGGTTAGGTGGTTCTACCCTATAAGTGACCGATCCATTGGCTATAATAGTGGGGGATCCCAAGCTCAACAAACCAAACAATATGTTGTAATTAAATGATGGGAAAGATACTATATACTTACAGTGGAACACCATAAGAGTCGAGGCCAGACCGATCCACCGGCATAATAGTGGCCAGGACCATTGTGCCCTGGAGACCGATCCACCAGCATATAATAGTGGTTAGGTGCGTTCTGCCCTATAAGTGACCGATCCATCGGCTATAATAGTGGGGTTCCCGTACTCGCATGGATTAACAAAGATTATGGTGTGAAATGACTTACAAACAAATCATGGAAAGATACGTTATAATCACAGTGAAAAACCATGAGAGTTGGGGCCAGACCGATCCACCGGCATAATAGTGGCCAGGAGCGTTGTGCCTTGGAGACCGATCCACCGGCATATAATAGTGGTTAGGTGTGTTCTGCCCTATAAGTGACCGATCCACCGGCTATAATAGTGGGGTTCCCGTACTCGCATAGATTCATAATGATTATGATGTAAATCGACTATAATTATCAGAGTTATGAAAAGAAGTTAGGTTGGACCATAACCGACCTACATCATCCGTAATATTACATGTTGCTTATGTGATTGTGTTGTGTGAGTTATGTTGTACGATGGTATGCTTGGCCTTAGCGCACCTGCGCCCTTACTCAGTATTGGACCCGTACTGATACTACCTTGATTGAATGGGTCCTGTGATGATCCACTGATGGTGGGGAGCAGACCTCCTGTGCAGGTCTATGATCGGGTACTATTTTGGGGTGGAAGGCTTGACTTGAGTGAGTAGGTAATCCGGATATTGATCCTGTTTGGGATTTGTTTTGTTAGCTATATTTTGTATTACGTTTCCCATTTTAAAGAAAAAATGTATTATGGGGTTGTAATTCCTAAATCGTATTCTAACTTCTGTTTGACTTATATCTTATTAATGATTTATGCGAAATGTCGTCTTGCATTTTATCATACTTCGTACTTATTGATGATCGAATTTAGCCTTAGCACTTAGTACCGGAACGGTAGGAATGAACCAGTATGGTACTAAGTGTGGCGATAACGCCTCCGAGTTTACAGTTTTTATCCTTCGCTTCCGCTAAACCTTTTGATTTTAAACGAAATTTTTCAGTTGTAAATTTGGGGGTGTTACAATCCATAAGTCCCTGTGCTGTACCTATTTTACTAGTTCCTAAAAAGGACGAAAGTTGGCATATGTGTATTGACAATAGAGTTGTTAATAAAATTATCATTAAATATAGGTACCCCATTCCCCGTTTAGATGAAATGCTTGACTAATTACATGGATCTGTTATATTTTCCAAAATTGGTCTAAAGAGTGGGTACCACTAGATTTGCATGAAGGTTAGCGATGAATGGAAAACAGCATTTAAAACCAACTTTGGACTCTATGAATGGAATGTGATGCCCTTCAGCCTATCTAATGCACCAAGTACTTTCATGCGATTAATGAATTATGTGCTTAGACATTTTATTAGTAAATTCGTTATTGTGGACTTTGACAACGTTCTTATCTATAGAAAATCTTATGAAGAGCACCTTAATCATCTGCGATTTGTTTTAGATGTGTTTAGGATTGAATAGTTATATGCTAACCTATCCAAAAGCAAGTTCTATTTAGAAAGTGTTGTGCTCCTTGGATTTGTTGTAGGAAAGGATGGAATATCCATCGATGATGAAAAGGTAAGTGCCATACGAGATTGGCTTGTGCCTAAGTCCGTTACAGAAGTAAGAGGGCATAATTTTAGTACTATATCTGCTCCCTTTACCTCTATCATAAAAAAGGAAGTTGGGTTTAAATGGGGGAATGAGCAACAACATACCTTTGACTTATTAAAAGAAAAGCTGACTAATGCTCCCACTTTATCTCTACCTGATTTTGATAAAGCTTTTAAGATTGATTGTGATACTTCGGGAGTAGGTATTGGGGTTGTATTGTCTCAAGAGGGCATGCCTGTTGCCTATTTGAGTGAAAAACTGAGTGGTGCTACTCTTAATTACTCTACCTATGAAAAGGAATTGTTTGCCTGATTTGGGCTTTAGAGACTTGGCAACATTATTTATGGTTTAAAGAATTCATCATCCATTCTGACCAGCAAGCTCTCAAGTACTTAAAATCTCAACATAAACTAAACCAAAGACAAGCTAAGTGGATTGAGTTCATTAAATTCTTCCCCTATATGGTTAAATATAAGAAAGGTGGTGGTAATATTGTTGCTGATGCTCTAAGCAAGCGGTATACGTTGGTTGCTACCTTGGATGCTAATTTGTTAGGTTTTACCTACATTAAATAATTATATGCAATTGATGATGACTTTTCTTGAATTATTTAAAGCCTGTGAAAATACTACTGTTGGGAAATACTAACATTATGAAGGCCTACTTTTCCGTGACAATATACTATATGTGCCTAGATGTTCTCTGCGTGAATTGCTTATGCGGGAAGGCCATAGTGGACATTTGATGGGCTACTTTGGCTATCTCAAAACTTTGAGTATTATTAAAGAACATTTCTATTGGCCTCACCTGAAACGGGATGTGCAAAGATTATGTGATCGATGCGTGGCTTGTAAACATGATAAATTTACTTCTAAGCCATATGGATTGTACACATCTCTTCCCATTCCCGAACAACCTTGGGCTAATATTTCCATGGATTTTGTACTTGGTTTTCCTTGGTCCAACAAAGGAAAAGATAGCATCATGGTGGTTGTCGACCGATTCTCAAAAATGGTACATTTTATTGATTGTCACCGCACTAATGATGCTATTACGATCGCTGACTATTTCCTCCAAAATATTGTGCGATTGCATGGTGTACCACGTACTATCGTATCTGATAGGGACATCAAATTCCTCAAACACTTCTAGCGAGTCTTGTGGGGAAAATTGTTGATGAAGTTGCTATTTTCTACTACATGCCATCCCCAGGCTTACGGTCAAACTGAAGTCGTGAATCACACTCTTGGCACCATGCTTCGAGCTATCCTGGATAATAACATCAAGCATTGGGAATCTCACCTACCCCATGTGGAGTTTGCATACAATAAGACCATCCATTCCACCACCAAGGAGGCTCCATTTGAAGTAGTCTATGGGTTTAACCCTCTCTCACCACTTGATCTTCTGTCTTTGCCTACGACTGATTATACTAACTTTGATATAAAAAGTAGGTCCCAATCCATTAGAGCGTTACATGAGTGGGTGGCTAAATAAATAAACCAACACAACCATCAGATGGCAAATGCAGCAAACAAAAACCCCAAGAAGTTTATATTAGCTCTAGGGGATCTTGTGTGGGTTCACTTATGCAAAGAAAGGTTACCTACTGAAAGGAAACCCAAACTTGCACATAGGGGCGACGGTTCCTTTACCACTTTGGAACGCATTAATGATAATGCCTAAAAAATAGATCTCCCAGGAAAATATGGCAATATAAGTGCCACATTCAATGTTTTTAACCTATCTCCCTTTTATGATCTAGGCTCGGTTTCGGTGACAAAACATTTTCAAGAAGGGGGGATGATGAAACTCTAAACACTCTTAGCAGCCTTACCAAATAGAATTTCAATAATTCTGTAAAAATAATTAATTATCTTTGTGTTTCTAGTTTGCAAGATAATCGAGCAGATTAACAAGTTGGCAATAAAAGTGGGAATAAAATCCAGATCTATTGCTATAAAGAACTGTGGTATGTTGCTGAGAAGATATATTCTAGCTTAAGATTATTAGCAATAATAATGGCACTATTGGAAAATTAGCAATTTTTTTATTATTACCAATTAGCAATTTTGTGATTATTATTTTATCTTGTAATTTGGGTGTTAAAGCAGCTAGCCCGAAATTCAGATCCAAACGCAATCTCTACTTTACCTAATCCTTCATTAGGCCACCTTCCAACTTCCTAAATCAGCATCCTTTATTCTTTTACCACAACAAAAACCCAAACCCAAATAGCACACAACTGGCCCTTAAAAGCCCAACCCCACACCCTCTTCACCAAACATTTGCTGCCCTTAAAGCCCAAACCCAACCCTTCACTGACCAGTCCTCTCCCTCCTTCGGTCATATCCCTCCTTCACATCCATCGAACACTATCTTCCCAAAATCATGCCTTCTTCTTTGCTCGCCATCAATGGTGAATTTTCACCATTAATCCATTCAGTCCACTCCTCCTTTTCCACAATTGTTCCAACATTCGACTCCCATTTTTTTTGGCTAGTTGCTATCCTATTTAACGCCCTCGATTTGATGTAAAAGCATACAACTTTCGACTGGATTTTTCATGTTATGAAACAAAGCTTTCAGCTTGATTATTGTTACGACTTGCGTCGTTTATTGTCGGAATTCGGGCAACCCTAGTTATTCACTACTACAAAAATGGAAAATAATAACGGGACAATAATAACAGTGGTTCGAAAACCGTTGTCAAACGCGTGAAAATTAATGGGCGGGAGAGTCTTGATAACGGTTCTAGTTAAAAATTGTTATTAAAAGGGCAACATTAAAATTTGCACGGATGTTTTAATAACGGTTTTATTTAAACCGTTATTAAACGAGGTTTTAATAACGGTTCTCTCAGAAACCGTTATTAAATCATCTTTTTAATAACGGTTCTCTTAGGAACCGTTATTAAACTCCAAAATCAAACTTTTATTTCCCTCAGTTATGTTTCGTGCCAAAGTTTTCAGACTCTCTGCACCTTCGTTCTCTTTCTCTCCTTCTCCTTGCAAACCCTCGCACCACCACACCGTGCACCACCACTCCGGCTCCTCTCAAGTAAAGGAAACCCTTGCACTGCCAACTCTCCACCACGCCTCTGCCATTGTCGGCTCTGCATGTGCGTGCTGTCATTGTTCCGAAGCTAGCTAGCCAACACTTGCACCTTCATCCTTTGTCGTGTTTGAAGCCCTTACCTCTCTCAACATTCTCATCGTCGTGTTTAGAGCAAGCTCACTTTATGTATGTGTTTGTTCTTCCTCTGATAACTTTTTATCTACTTATATATGTATATCACTATTACGAAAACGGGAAATAATAACGGGACATTAATAACGGTAGTTTGAAAACCGTTGTCAAATGCGTGAAAATTAATGGGCGGGATAGTTTTGATAACGGTTATAGTTCAAAACCGTTATTAAAAGGGCAATGTTAAAATTTACACGGATGTTTTAATAACGGTTCTTGAAAGAACCGTTATTGAAAAAGGTTTTAATAACAATTCTTTCAGGAACCGTTATCAAAAGTCTGAAAGTTTTAATAACAATTCCTGAAAGAACCATTATTAAAACTCCAAAATCAAACTTTTATTTCGATCAGTTATGCTTCGTGCCAAAACTTTCAGATTCTTTGCACCTTCCTTCTCTTACTCTCCTTCTCCTTGAAAACCCTCGCACCACCACACCATGCACCACCACACCGACTCCTCTCAAGTAAAGGAAACCCTCGCACCGCCAACTCTCCACCACGCCTCTACCATTGTCGGCTCTGCATGTGCGTGCTTTCATTGTTCCGAAGCTAGCTAGCACTTGCACCTTCATCCTCCGTCGTGTTTGAAGCCCTTGCCTCTCTAACATTCTCACCGTCGTGTTTGTAGCTAGCTCACTTTATGTATGTGTTTGTTCTTCCTCTCGTAACTTTTTATCTACTTTATGCATGTTGCTATAGGGTTCCGTTTGTTTGTTATTGAAAGATTGTGGTTTGTCGTTTGAAAATGTGTTGTTGAATGTGTTGGCTGAAAATTTTTCTTTTTGCTGTTGAATTTATTGTGTTATTGTTATATATTAACAAATGCATGTATTGGCCGAGACCTTTACATATTATTGTTGTATTTGTTTGTATGAAGAATATAGATTCAACATTATTGTTGAATAATGGCTCTTAGGAAATAAATTTGGGTACTATGGATCAGAAATACAATATATTTAGAGCAATAAAATCACTAACATTAACACCATTCAATATATTAGTAAGTAATAAACAAAAGAGAAGACATTATTATTGTAAACTTTGGAGGGTCATAACTTTTTCATGGGACCTCGGATTTAGGTGATCTAGGAGGCTATTTTGGGTATTTTTTCGAGATCTACAACGTGGAAAAACGGTGGAGCCAGTTTGGGCAATCTTAGAGCCTAAAAAAAGCCATTTTGGCCTCTAAATTGAGCTTTTTTTTGTTATTTTTCATATTTTGTTACATAGCTAACATTCCTAACTAACATACAAGTGATACAACCTTGAGGGTATATTTTTAGGGCCTTTTTTTACAAATTGAACCTTGTATTATTTTGTATGTAGGGTAATACATGTTTTCAGTTATTTTAGTTTTTACTTTTATCTGAATTATTTTTCCTCTATTGTTTATCTCTTTATCCAGCCATCTATCTATTTAGCCTCATTGGGTATCTTACCATGTCTTAGCTGGTGAGGGTTGTAATAGTATTTCTAATGGGACTATTACTTTCTTTTGTTTTCATGGTTACCATGTCTTAGTTCTTACTGTAATTATACCAATTCTGTGTAATTATGGATGAGATAAGAGCTTTAGGTACCTCCAAAGAGCTACTGGAACCAGATCTTCGAGACAAAGGAACTTAGATGATGATGATGATGAAATTGAAGTTTTTAAGGGTTCAAGTGAAGAAGACAAGCTACATTCCGATGATTCAGAATGATGAATCACTTATTTTATTAATCAAAACATGGGATTTGTAGTTTTTCACCGATGATTATGCACAAGGCCAGTAATACAATGTTGAAGAAATTGATGAAGTGAGAGAGCAATGGGCCAAGCATGTGCACTCATTCATTCGGTATTAGGTAGAGATCTATATATTCAACATGCATGTTCAAGTTTGTATTTTTTCTATGTCTTTAAGTCTTCTAAGCTAGATTTATGAACATTTTGCTTTGGGGTGTAGAGCTACCAAGTTGTGGCATGCCTACTAATTTTGATTCTTGAGTATATATGTCTGGTGTATTAACAAGGGATTGATTGAAATTATGGTGTGATTGCAGATTTGTTATCAATTGATGTTGTTTTACAATGCAGATTTGGTAATTATTTGAACATACAACTGTGTATGTGGGCAGGAACAAAACCGTAAAAACTAAAAAAAAAAACTAGAGTTTTAATAACGGTTTTCATCAGAACCGTTATTAAAAGCTCCTTTTTAACAACGGTTTTTAAGTAAAAACTGTTATTAAATATGAAGTTTACGCACATATTCGCGGGTTTTCGTGTATTTTTCATGACGGTTATGAACCGTTATTAAAGATTTAATAACGAGCGATTCAATAACTGTTGAAAACCATTATTAAAACTATAAAATAACCGTTATTAAAACCCCTTTCCGTGGTAGTGTATAAATATAAATGCATGCATGTTGCTACAGGGTTTCGTTTGTTTGTTATTGAAAGATTGTGGTTTGTTGTTCAAAAATGTGTTGGCTGAAAATTTTGCTGTTCGTTGTTGAATTTGTTGCGTTATTGTTATATATTAACAAATGCATGTGTTGGTCGTGACCCTTACATATATATATAATATGAATGTGAGTGTAGAATTATATACATTTTCACTCATAAAAACTATATATATACACACACACACACACACACACACATTTCCATTAATAAGTATATGAGACTAGCAATAAGATATAGGAAATGTCATATAATGAAATGGAAATATATTTTACATATGCATATGTTAATGATTGCTACTTGATGAGGATTAAATAGATATAGAGAATAAGGAATATATAAAAGTGAATAATTAAATAGAGAGAAATAATTGTGTATGATAATAATAATAATAATAATAATAATAATATGATTTATATATTATGCTTTAATTACATTTAGCTAGGTTTAGGGATTAGGGTTTTATGATGTTTAGGGTTAGGTTTTATTATAATAAATTATGGTTAATTAGCTAGGGTTAGGGTTAGGGTTTATCGTTTATTATGGTTAACTAGGGTTAGGGTTAGTATTAATATCTTTTTGGAAATGTGTTAGCATGATTCGTGTATATGTATATATATAGAATAACATGATACATTTGAGATTAATACTTTCTAAGCATGATTCGCATCGATAATATAATGGTACATTATTATGCTCAATACATAACATTCTAACATAATTTATTTATTTATTTATTTATTTTTGTAGAGATATGGCCAACAAAAATATTGATAGGGACAATAGTGATGAAGAAGGGAAGAGAGGACCTACGATTATGAGAATTATCATAGACATGAGGAATAGAGGAGAAGTAGTCGAGTTGGGATGGAATACTTACAATCTTCCCATCGGCCCTTATGCAGATATGTTCTTGACCTACATTTCACTTGTGACCCGTAACCGTGTTCCTATCTCCTATAATAATTGGAAGCAGGTTCCAAAGGGTCATAAGGAGCATATTTGGCAGGAAATCACGGTAAATATGCTATTTTATGTAATCATTTTTGTATGTAAAATGTTATTAATTTTATTACATTAACATCGGTATACATCTACATGTCTTATTTTGCAGAGAGTGTTCAATGTCCCAGAGAGTAGGAAGAAATGGCTTCTTAGACATTGTGGGGAACGTCTAAGAACCTTTAGGTCATATTTAGCTCGTAGAAAATGTATAGAAAGAGGGATGGTTCTCTACGACATAACCCACCCAAACGATACGGTTTCATCGATCAAGAAAGTTGGAACCAATTCATTGCTTATCGTCTTACAGGGGATTTTAAGGTACTTGTTAGATAATAATTAAAATTTTTGTATCAATCCCAGTATTATGCTTAATATTGAAATAACCATGTTATTATGTTTTGGCTTGTCACATAGGAAAAAAGTACCCAAAATAAAGAGATTGCGAAGCAAAATAAATACCGGCACAATATGGCTCGTAAAGGCTATGTGGGCCTTGAAGAGGAGTTGGTATGCATTTTGTGATTATCTATTTACATGTAAATGTCAAATTTTATAGTAATATTCTTAATTAAGAATATTTTTTGATTTGTAGCTCCTAGCCAAAGACTTGGACCCATGTACCTCGTCCATCAATATTGGTACATTATGGAAGAAGGCTAGAGCAACAAGAGATGGATATGTTAATGAATATGTTGATGTTGATGCTAAAAAAATTGTAAGTTTGTAGATATCTAGAACCCTACTTAGTTTTCTTTTAGAAAACTATTATATTATGCTTATTCTTATAAGTTAAATTTACAAGACGAACTTGAAATGTTAGATGGTGAGGAGGTGGACCAATATAGCATTATGTCTCAGGCTACAGGAATTGTAGAACACCCTGGGAAGACATAGGAATTGTAGAACACCCTGGACCAATTTTGGCGAAAGGAAGGGTCCGCATTAGTCACAATACCGAAACGCAAACAATCCACGGGTACAATTTAGCCCTAAATACAAGGCCGGTGAGTATTGACACTCTAATAATTGGCAGTGCACACTTGCCTTGTTATAAAGAGGGCGATGAGGTAGCCACAGTACTAGAAGCTCATACAAGCTTCGTGGCTTGGCCTGTAGATCAAATACGTCTCACTACTGAAGAGGTATTGACATTTGACATCTTCATTAGACCTTCTTTAGTAGTTACACTATTCATACCTTTTTCATATATATATTTATATGCTCAATATATATTTTGTTTAATATTATCAATTCAAGAATCAAAAAAGGAATAAAAAAAGAAGACTGCTTCTGCTAGTAAAACCAAGAGAGGTACTAGCAGAACGAGCAATATAAAATAGGGCGCTGCTAAAGGAAAGAGAGCTAAATCTGAAAAATTAGTTGCCCCACAAAAGACTCCTTCTTTAGATCAGCAAAGCCAACCTCCACCAGCATTAGCTTTATTATATTTTTATGCCCAAAACTACCCAGGGACAATTATATTTTCATTGATTGTCGTCCTGAGTATGTTGGGAGGGACGATGCTACTTACATGGTATCGACGGCTAACATAAGCGACATTTATAATCAAGAATGGATGTCAACCATAAGTGTCACCGTCTATGTCACGTAAGTATTATTTCATTTTGAGATTTTAGTACTCTTAACTTATACAATTGGAATTTTTACGACCTCTTATATGAGTTATTAGTTATTAACAAATATGCATTGTTTTTGTCGTCCATAGGTTGGTAGCTACTCGAGCTGCGATGGAGGGAATGTTGTCCTCTATTGTGTTTGTGTGCCCATACTACATAGTTGACGGTAGTACAATAAGAGAGGGTAGGCACATAAACTATTTAGTGGATCGTATTTTGATTGAGGGACACAACAAGCTCTATCTCATTCCTCACCTCGCAACTGAACATTGGGTTTTGTACGCCATCCGACCTGATCTTAATAAATTCTATGTGTTTGATTCCCTTAAAACCTACGACGTGCCTTTTAAATTCGCTCGTCGTGGTGGGAAGGAATTTATCGACATGTTAGTATACTTTTCACTTCTTACTTCATTAGCTTATTTATACATATATTCTCCTAACTTTCATTATTTGAGGTATATATGCGTACTTACAATATTGTGTATCCAACTCTATTTATTAGGGCACTACGGACAACGTATCAAAGGAGAGGTGGGAATGGTGTCCCAGACCCAAAGAATGTTCAATACGAGCCTGTCATAGTAAGTAGGAAAACAACTATTTCGTATTTTATTTTAATTAAAATTAATTTCTAATAGTTAGAGAGCTAACTGAATTCATTTGATAGTGTCCACAACAGCGAAACGACAATGATTGTGGATACTATGTATGTAGAGCAATGGATCTGATAGTCCAAAATAGATCGGTCAACATAGATCCAAGCCATGTATGTTTTCTTTTCGATATTTTTCCATTAATGAATCATGACATATATGTTTGGTACTTGACGTAAGTGCTAACTGTATATTAATCAAAACTTGGGATTTTTAGTTTTTCACCGATGATTATGCACAAGGCCAACAATACAATGTTGAATAAATTGATGAAGTGAGAGAGCAATGGGCCAAGCATGTACACTCATTTATTCGGTATTAGGTAGAGATCTATATATTCTACATGCATGTTCAGGTTTGTATTTTGTCTATGTCTTTAAGTCTTCTAAGCTAGATTTATGAACATTTTACTTTTGGGTGTAGAGCTACCAAGTTGTGGTATGCCTACTAATTTTGATTCTTGAGTATATATGTCCGGTGTATTAAGACATGCATATTAACAAGGGATTGATTAAAACTATGGTGTGATTGCAGATTTTGTTATCAATTCATGTTGTTTTACAATGCAGATTTGGTAATTATTTGAACATACAACTGTGTATGTGGGTAGGAACAAAACTGCAAAAAATTTTAAAAATAAACTGGAGTTTTAATAACGGCTCTTATGCAAACCGTTTTAAAACCTAGGTTTTAATAACGGTTCTTATGAAAACCGTTATTAAAACTAGGTTTTAATAACGGTTTTCATCAGAACCGTTATTAAAAATGTACATTTAATCTCAAATTTATGCTCATTTAATACGTATTAGGGTTTAATAAATGCTTAAATAATGTCAGAAAGTGTAATTGGATGATGTTTTAACAACGATTTTTGTATAACCGTTATTAAAACCCTCTTTCTTAACAACGGTTTTTCTTAAAAACCGTTATTAAACATAAAGCTTATGCTCATATTGGCAGGTTTTTTTTATATTTTTTATAATAACGGTTATGAACCGTTATTAAAGATTTAATAACGGGCGCTTTAACTATAAAATAACCGTTATTAAAACTGCTTTTTGGGGTAGTGATTCTCCGGTTGAAGGATTTAGATCGGGTAGTCCCGATCACCCTATCCCTATTTCCAGTTTGATTTTTGTTGAATATTGTTGAGGTTGTTTTTGAATCCCGATTAGAATTCGATCAGTTAGGCTCTTGTCAGGCAGTTACGGCTTGAACTTCACCGGCTATTACGTCTTTGGAAATCATATTAGCCTGTTAGGGATGATTACACCTTTGTGTAGCGAGTGGGTCATTTGGCATAACCATATATAATCGTTGGGCATGATTTGCCTCAACAGCCTGAAACAAAACAGTTTGACATTGCAATATATTTTGTATGATGAAAATGGATTTATGAATGAGAAAAAAGAGACTGAGATAGACATAAAAATTGATGGGGATTGATTTTTTTTTTTTGTTAATTGGTCGACTAAAAATGTGAAGTACGTTGGTAAAACGTTATAGTAATGTCCGTCATCTCACTATTGTGTAGATGTTATATGTATATACTGTCTTAGACATCTAACTGTATTTAATTAGGCGAAATTTGAGACTGGTCAACGGTAGCCGCGCGGCCGGGCATTACTGTTGATACGTATTAGCAGTTACATTTGTGATAATAAGTGGTTTATTCTGAGGCAAGTTGTACTCCTCGAGGTTCGAAAGTCTATTGCCCCGGTCTTTCTTAATTTGTGTCCCTGCATCATTATTAATATGAATGTCTTTGCGTCCCATTTCATCAATGGCATAAATTTTATTCTAATTCCTGCCCAAACGTATACAGCAAACCAAATTGACCAATCTGTAGCTGTATCACAATGTTTGGCAAGGAACGCCTTCATCTTACAAGCTTCCTCAGCATCCGGCTTCTTTTGAGTAGCTTTGCCTCCCTCTCCCTAGCATCAATAATGTTATGGGCTTTACTTGCGATCTATTCTCCAACAGCTACAGTCAATAAATTCTCTGTCAACGACACAAGCATTTACATTGAAGTCGAAATCAACAACCTTAACCATTTCCGTGGGTTTAATTACACGTATGGATGGCTTGAAGTCTTTTACATCACCAACGACAGCAGCGATTCTCAGGGTTATGGATGGATCCCGAAAGAGTACCAGGGATTCAGGAAGAGTTTGCATTGGAATTTTACGGTGAGTTCAACTGGTCTAGATCTGGAAGAGGATAAGGTGAGGCTGAACAAAAATGAGACTCACTTTTATGTTTCCTTGTCTATGGCCTATCGGTACAAGATCTTGTTCTGGAAGACAGAAACGACTTATTATCAATGGTTGGATGCTGATGCTTATTTTGCTGATACGATGACTCTACAAAATCCTATTTCCTTCGGCAGAATGAAAATTTTCAATTTGGCCATCAGTACCTGATTTATTCATATATAGTACATTTTAATGATCATTTGCGCTATATTGTTCTATCAATCCGTTTCAGGTTTTTAGGTATTAGGTCTTTTTTTGTGTTCTTGTATTTACCCTTGTTTCTTATTTCTGATGTAAAAAGTATATCGTTGGTTGCAAAAAGATTTGACTTTAATTGATGAAATAATAAGATACTGTTTCGGTAAAATAATAGTTGATATGAATTTGATGTGAAATAATAATATTTAAAGTGAAAATATGATGGATAGAAACACAAAGTATTCATATATGAATATGGTTGAATTAATAACATTATTTCATATCTTATATAAAATAAAACAAATTAATGTATGATGACAATTTTGGAAACCTAGGTGGAGTTGGTAATGTAAAATGAATAAAGGGTATTTTTGTAATAAAAATAAAATGTATAATACTTTTTTTTTTTGGTATTTAGTTGAGATTGGGGGGAGTTACTACTTAACTAATAATAAAGTATTGATAATCTCATTATAATATGATTATAAATATTTATAAATTATAATTGAAAAAAGGATTATAAAATTTATATCATTAGATATTGCACATAATATATGTTCTATTTTACGGACCCTAATAGTGGGTTAGCAAACCAACTTGTGACAAATGTTCATTCCATGATTAACATTAAGATTGTGTAGTGTAATAATCTACTAGATAATTCTTTACTATTTTTATTATAAAAAAAACCTTACTATTACAAATGAGCAAAATAACTTTATTACTAATTTCATTAGAAATTGTTACAACACATGCACAAATTCTAGCTCTAACATATAATACCATATTTATGATAGAGATATTATATGACGGAAGTAAAAGAACTTTTGGTGTAATCATAGCTTTAGTCAAATCTCTATCATTTTCATCACAGTTGTGGACCTCATTTTATTGATATGATATATTTTATTTCATCTTATATATATGGAGTTGACTAACATAATTTCACTTTTCATCATGAAAAATACTACATAATGTTTGGAGTTTGAGTTGAGAGTATATTGGGGTTGTTTTGAAACAAATAATATATTCATCACAAGTATTTTTTATTTATAAAGATACCAAACTCTAATGCTTCCATTTTTAACTAAAGAAAAAATTCTCTTTTAAAATGTGTTTGGAAGAAAAAAATATGAAAAAAAATACTCTTAAGAAAAATAGGTGTTATTGCTACACTTGACATTTGATCAATGTCCTACTACTCGTCCTATATGAGATACAAGGTTCGGATCCAACCAATAAAAAACACAAGAGACAAAGTGTGCAACTAGATAACATAAGAGATTAAAGAGTTACTGTTTACATTAGTGAGACCGTACTAGGCCAGAAACAATTGAAATACACAAAGAAGGTGTTCATAGAAACTGGGGAATACTAGAAAATTTAGATCTATCAATGCCAACAAAAATGACCACCATGAACTTCACACTCACTTGCCCCATGCTTAATAAATACATAGGTCTACTACTTGCCACCCTCAATTACCTACCCAAGGTTTTCTACTTGTGGGATTGAGTAGGTAATTTCTTATATAGGCATGCCAATACTCTACAAACTAAGTAAGTCAAGTAATCTAAACATGGGAATTAATGACGCATGTATGGTTGAGTTAGGGATATACATTATAATAGCATATATTATCATGCTTATGTAGTGACATACCATCTCACGTGCTTTACTTACATGAGATTCTTAACATGGCACTCTATATATATACATCTAAAAGTAGATAATATCATAGTCAATGATAGACTTGGAATATATGGAATTATCATGCTTGACATCAAGTATAGGAAATTCATAGGGTCATCACACTTTTTTATCAAAAAATTTAGCGATCCTAAATAACAACATATGATCTTGGGAAGCTACGCACCAAGGTGCTAACTATTAAGTGAACTCTAAGGTCCACTCCATTTAACGATTCATGAGATTCAGATCACAATGTTATAAAACCATTAATTTATTTACTTTATCTTATTTTCTTTGAGTTCCTACTATGGACTTAGCTATTAATAATTGTATATAAATAAAGCTTTATCTAAAACTATTGATAAAAAAATGAAAATATAGGCACAAGAAAGCATAACAACTTTTAATTATGGTTATATACAAGAACTCTTAGAAAAGTGAATGGAAAAAATGCCTCCCTTCTTTTGGTAAGGATTATAAATATAAACATTCAAAAAAAAATGCGCAATATTTTAATTACAGTTATACTTATAATCATTATTAAAACTCTATTTAATAGTGGTTATAAATATAAACACTTTAATCATTATTACATCTTGTATCCTACTATCAGGATCCATGCACCTAATCAATCAATTTTTTTTTGCATTTTAAAAGATGGCTAGAGCAATAAAAGAAGGATATATTAATGAAGATGTACAAGAAGATGCCAAAAGAATTTCAAGTTTGTAGCTATCCATAACAGTGGTTAGTTTACATAGAGAAAACTTTTATATTATGTTTATTCATATATTCTAAGGTGTATAAATTACAGACTAAACTTGAAACATTAGATTTTGTTGAGGGTGTACATCAATATAGCATCATGTTATAAGTAAGGGCAATCAAAGAACATCATGGAAGACATAAAGGTCTTGGATTAAGGGTTATAAGAGAAAATGTGTGTGGTCGATCACGTTGATCTAGGAACACTAGTGGCTAAGTGGCTTTGCTGATGCAAAAATTAATTATGCCACAATGGAGAAAGAGTTGGCCTCCATCAAATCTCAAAGGCATAAGCTACCAAATTCATATCCACATAAACCCCTTCACATACCCAATATAAATAGCATTAGAGATAGTTGTCAAGCTTATGCATGTTTTTCTTCTCTTCTCGAGGTAAACATATCAAATAATGACATGTTATATATAAAATAAATTAAGTGTCAACTCAATAATTGTAACAGCCTGAGTCAATAGAGCCATGCAGAGGCTACAACAAAGCACTTTTGGATCTATCGTATAACCCTATGAATCAACAAGCATCCTTTCAGCACCCCTTGTCATCACTCACGCACTTCCCAAAATATTTTAAAAAAATTACTAAAACTTTCTAGGAGGGTCATTCATCCTTAAATTACTCTACGGCTAGCACGCTTAATTGTGGAGCTCTTATGATGGAATCACTAAAAGAATGATATACCATATTGATATAAGTAAACATATCAATCCTTACAACACTCTCTTCAATTTAGAGGTATTATATTCACCCCTAAATAGAGAACACAACATACTCCTTGCTCCTCAACCACTAACAATCTCAATAGAGTTTACCCAATGAATAGCCCCACTAGAAGACTGACTGGCTTTTCCAAGGTCAGATTAGGGTTGCAGTCACCGTGATACACCATATTTTTGAAAGTTTTATTAAATGGGAAGTTGTAGTGTTCATTAAAATTTAATGATGTTTGATTTTGATTTGGAACTATAATTAAGTTTGAGGAAATATTAAATTTGAATAAGCTTTAGAAATTGAATAAAATGTGCTTTCAAGCAAACCAATTGTAATATCTCACTTTTTAGGGTCCTTATTGTGTGCTAATCTAAGTGTTTAATGGTGATCCATGTGTTTGATCTTATTTTATATGTGCGTCTAAGGATGGTATGGTTATTGGATATGCTTGATTCAGTTAGGATGAAATATTTGGTTTTTATTGAGGAACAAATCAACAAGTTTGAGGCATCAATTGATTGGTTTATTCATTAAAATTTAATTTCTAGAACCTGTTGAACTAATTAACTTGTTTGGGTAACAACCAATTGATTCAACTTGCCTAGTTGTTCTTCGAAATCGATTATTCTCCCAAAACTTTTCCAACGTCATCACTATGTATATGAATGATTTGTTTCTAGTTTTTATGACACTTATAAACCTAATTAGCTTGTTTTGATTATTTTCAATGGATTCACGAGGGAGAAAACGCATGAGGAGTCAGTTTCATGCCCTCAACTCATTTGTCTTCTTTTTTTTGTTGTCTCTCTCTTCTACAAAATTTCTAAACAAATTCTTGTATCTGTAACCTTAGCAGATATGTTAATCTTCGATTCTCATCCATTTTTGTCATCATACCCTTCTAATGTTCAAAATGTTTGAGGTATATTGCTTAAAACCTTGTAGTTTTAGCAAACATTGAAAACCTACACTTTGGCTCTCTAATTCAAATTGGGATTTGGGATTCTCAATTTATACATTCCCTCACCCTTATTCTTATAGTATAACCCTTCCTAATTTTAACACAAAGTCCTCATTTCCTCTCTCTTTTCCTATTCTCTGAACTGCCCTATTTTTCTTTGATTTGCCTTACCATTTTCCTTCCCTGTGGTTGCGTTTTGATTTTCTCTACCTTTTCTAATCCTTTTCCTAGCTCCTTCATGTTTAAATTTTAATAAGATAGAGTTATATTTTAATAAGAGTGAGGATTGAATTTCACCCTTAATACTTTTTGTTTTCTCTTTTACATGAGGGTTTTCTCTAAATCTCCAATCCATATCCTTTATTTCATTTAAATCTCCTTTGTATGATTTTAGAAAGATATTCAATGAGTT
Organism: Tamarix chinensis; assembly: GCA_030549775.1. Classification (NCBI taxonomy): domain Eukaryota; kingdom Viridiplantae; phylum Streptophyta; class Magnoliopsida; order Caryophyllales; family Tamaricaceae; genus Tamarix; species Tamarix chinensis. The sequence continues at coordinate 61,841,627 of CM060181.1, forward strand.
TCATTAAGTTGTTTTGAAAGGTATTTCAACGTAGGAAAAAAGATTTGAGATTTAAGGGAGTTGTGCACTTGGTGATTTGCTTAACTTCTAAGGTAAATCATTATCTTCCTCTGTTATTATAGAAATGGTATGGGTAAGTGAATTATATGTGCAATAAGTTTGTGGTTTGTTTTGACTAGAAAATAGGATAATATGCCTACAGTAGTTAATTATGGAATAAGTAAATGGGTTAGTATGAGATTTGGCTTAAAAATTCTTATACTTTTATCTTAAGTCTATAATTTTGAATTCAAAATTTCTTGATGTTTGAGAGTTTTAATTAGTAATGATATATGTGATACATGAATTGGAATTTCCATATAATGGCCTAGTAACAAGAGAATATGATGCATAATTTTACAAAATAAGTTCAAAATATGCCAACATGACTTAATATGAATACTAGAATAATTTTGGTATTTTGCATGATTATTTGTGCATATTGTCTGTAAAATGCCTTGAATAACCTGAGTTTAATTTTTTAAATTAATATAACATGTTATAGAATTTAATCATGTGTAATTGGTGGTGTTGTGGGTTGTTTTCTCCCTAGACTAATCGACTAGTCTCCAAGACTGATCGACTGGTTGGTCTATGGCAGTTGAAATTTTTGTTTAAGATTTAGCAGATTAATTGGTTCAATAAAACTTATCAACTGGTTCTTAGAATAGTCAACTAGTTGGGTCAACCAATTAACTGGTTGGTCTATAAATTCTGAAGTAATGGCCTCAGGTTAGACCCATCGACTAGTTTGGCAAAACAAATCAACTGGTTCTATAAATAGTTGATTGGTAAGGCTGATCTATCGGCTGGTTAACCTCCATTGGAAGGTTGATAATGTTGTGACCAATTGAATGGTCCATGAAACCAGTCTCCTGGTTAGTGAGACCTATCAGCTGGTTTTCAAATTAATCGACTACTCTCTGCCAATTTTACTCTTCTCTCATGTTTTGCTTCTTGAAGATCATGTTTGAGCTTTTATGATTTGATATTTACCTAGTAGGCTCATAACTATGAAATTTTCTAGATTAATGAAGTTAAATAATGGATTAAGGGTAAAAAAATGAAATCATTTAATGCTTGACTTTAGTGTAGCCTTTGGATGTCTTTTGAACATACCATGAATGGATGATCAATTGACTAAAAATGGACTCTCCTTAGAGATTAGTACTAGATTAAGATGATGGATGACCTCTTGAGGCTTATATCATGACCCTAAAATGAGAAAACCATAAGTGAAATGACTTAGCAAAGATAAAAGAAAATAATACAATCATATAAGATGGCTTGAGTTAACCTTACGTATGAGTAGTTATTTTCATTTATTTGATGAAATAAATAAATGAACAATTATAAGTTAATATTGGACTCTAGTTAACTATTAATTGGACCTTCTCCTTGAACATATGGAAATAATTGGGAATATCCTTCCATAAATGGGTAAGTCTACGATTGAATGAACTATGACCTTGTCCTTGGCATGGTTTAGAGTTTAATTATGAATAAGAGAATAAGTGGAAATCCAATGGTTGGCTTAGATCATTATAGGTATTGTTATCATCTGATAATTCCACTCTTTGGCATAATGGATTGTGTAATGGAATTATCTCCTAAAGAGACCCTAAAAGGGAACATGAGTTTATGTGAAAGCCTTATATGGTTATGTTGAATGGAAAAAGCTTGTATTCTTGATGTAATATTGTTGAGGGACTTTATGTGAAATGAATTTATCAATCTATTAAGACACTAATCACTTAAAGTTGAATGAGCACTATAAAAGATCTGGACTATTTGATCCTTGATTATGTACAAGAGGTTTATATGCCTTCAGGTATTTTAGACTTCAGGTGGGATCTTAGTTGATCTCTTGATCCTAATCTAAACAGTGATGATGTATAAGGGAGCATCGATATTAAAGGGTCCTGTCACCACAAGATGGATAGGAACCTGGGCATATGTCTATTAGGTTTCCTTAGCATGAGCGAAGACTTCGATCTACTGTTAGTTTGGTAGGAACTCGGACTTATGTCGGTTAGGTTTCCTTACCATGAGCTATGACTTTATGTCCAGTATTTTGTTTGACTTCCATGGTCTTGAAAGACCAAGGAGGATGATCCCACCTTGCTCAAAGAAATTAGGGTAAATAAATTATATACTCATTTAATGGAAAAGGATTTGGTAAAGAAATTCCCTTTTACCTAAAGAAAGATGATGACTAGGATGAGGTTTAAGGAGGAAGAAATCGTTTAGCTCTTGTTACATGATTATAGATATTTAATATGGCATTCCCCTTTGTGTTATGATTACTTGAGAGCTTATACCTTATTTAAGCTATGATTAAGTGGTATACCTTATGCTTACCTATTTAGAATTAGATGTTAATCACACGTTCCTTTAAGATGTATACTAAGGTGTTAAAAGATGGTATTAGAGCATTTTCTAAAAGTACCTTACCATCGATAATAACTGAGCTAATCCCTAGGCTGGTATCAAAGAGGTTTTTTGAAAATACATTATTTTTCACAACATTGGGATGATACAACAGGTTGGCATCAAAGCATTTTTCTTAGAGGTTCATTGACTTCCGTAATACTAAACTGATACAGCATATTAGCATCATAACTTTTTTTAAAGAAATGCATCATTTTCAGAAATAAGTTAGTTGATACCACAGGTTGGTGTCAGAGCATTTTTCCTTTAAATTACTTAATTTCAACAAAAACTAAGCTGATACCACAAGTTAGTATCATATTTTTTCCTAATGGTTTCCTGCTTTTAAGAATCGTTAAGCTGATACCACAAATTGGTACCAGAGTTTTTTTTTTTAAATTTTACTTCTAATTTAAAAATTCTTAGTAGACACCTTAAGTTAGATACTAGTGGTTCTTATTTGAGATTAAATTTTTTTGAAATCGACTTCCCTTTTCTAAGACTCTTATGATCCATCAATGTTTCTCCATTTTAAAGATAGCTAATAACTTTAAAACCAAGGATAGCATGTGAGTGAGTGTGGTCTGGGAATAGTCATTTTCTTTGTATAAGGAGGAATATTATGTGATCCCTTTGTTTGATTAAATTAGCTTATGTCTTAAAATAACTTGTCCCTAAGATATCAAGGGGATACAACACTAATCGTATCAAGTGGGTGAAGAAATGCATGGCAATCATTGGGGCCTACTTGGAAAAATAGTAATAATAAAAGGAAACATGACCACCATTGACTATAATTGTGTCCCCAACCTTAGAATGATGATCGAGATGAGTCTTATATCATTATATTCTAACACTAGTAGGATAGGAGGATCTAAATTCCCTAAAGGATTAGATATGGGCCTTGGAGTATGTGCTTGCCACGTATGGATGCCCACAGAGCAAAAGGGTCGATGTTGCGATTTCCTACATGAGAGGCAATGCGAACTACTAGTGGCATGGGTTATAATTGAGTGATGACATGCTTATGTCTTGTGAGCAATTCATGATAGCTCTAAGATTTCACTTCTACCCTACACGATTACACCTACGTGGAATTCTTGGTCCTATGTCAAGATAGCATGCCGGTACAGGAGTACAATAAGAAGTTTCACGACTTGGTTCATTTTGCACTAAAGGTGGAGTTAAGCGAGGAACTAAAGATGCATCATTTTCTTCTAGGTTTCAGAACTAGGTTACGGGGGTTACTAATAGGAGTCACATCACCTGACTTGTATTCCATGTACAAGAAATCATGAGAGAAAGAATGTGAGCTCCAACTTCGAAGCACGATGGCTAGGTAGAATAAAGAAAGGGAAGATAATAGGCATTCTCGAGATGGCAAGAAGGTTCGGACCTATGGAACCTAGTAGAAGGAAACAATTACCCTACATGACTTGAAATATCTGAGGAGTTATGATGAACTATCATATGCACAATAAATTTAATTAATAAATCCTAATTCCAAATACGTAGTAGATGGCAAGAAGGAGTCGAACCCACAAGGAATGGTTTATAATTGAGAATTCTATAATCAATGTTAAAACCCTGATTATTCAATAACATTAATTTTTATCACTATGTTCTATACTATGCATAAACAATAAAACATTTTACTCACTAATTAATGAATAATGATAGGAAGATATCGATTATGGAACTAGGATATCAAATAATCATGTATAAAAAAATAACTCTAAATGCTCTAACGTTGACCTATAAAAGCTCATGATAATTCATTTATTTGCTTTCTCCTAATTCTAATAAATTAAATACGCTCTAAATTTATCATCTACCTAATTAATAATCAAGTTTAAGAATGCTAGATTCAATTAATGGCAGCATTACAAATGAAAAGCAGTCAACTACGACCATAATCACACAAGCTTGAATCATGCAGTCGTACAAATTAATAGACAAGATTAATAATTAACCTTTTAGTACTTTGGAAATTTTAATTAAAAATTACATAATTATTTTGTTATCCTAGGTTTAATTAAAATCTAAACTAAATAGGTGATCAATCAAATTAGTTTAAATTCTTAACCTATGATGCAAGATCATTCAATTCCGTCCATTAATCTAATTAAATTACATCAAATTCTCCTACCCTATATTATCTACACTAGTATCTTCATAAGCACACGAACACACAACTAAATGTAGTAATTTATAATTAACATCAATGATTAATAATATATTAACAATGAACAATAAAAGTAAGAGAAATAATAATATATTAAGATATGAATGGAGAAGAACTTGTCGACTTGAATTGTAGAGTGTTAATCGTTCAATTGAATACAATGGAGAGAAAGAGAATTAGAACTGTAAAGTGCATATGGTTTAGAGAGAATATAGAGAAAAAGAGATTGTCTAACTCTCGAATTGAAAAGAACCATATGTCGAAGTTTAGAAACATCAGAAATATATCATGGAAAATTCCACGCGAGCAGTTACAAAATTTAAGAAAAATATGGTCCGTGTTTTGGGAAACATGGGGGTATCATGTTTTTCCCTAAACCTGCTGCCAACTGCTAAATTTGAAAACTGAGATTTTTGTGTTCTGATGACAAAACATGGCCCATGTTTAGGAAACACGGGGGTTCCGTGTTTCGTGTTCCTTAGTTTTCTCTTTATGAAATTATAACACAAGCTTCCCTTTGATGTATATTCTTCATTTCTGGTCTTTTCTTCCATTGATTCCATGTCTCTTGATGTGTTCTTTTCCTCATTTCCTCTTTCCTTTGATTTCTCCTTCTAATTTCTTCATTTTTATCTTTACCTACAAAATATATCCAAAAGAGAAGAACTCGAGAAAAGATTAAACCTTATAAAAATAATGAGGAAAAAATGACATTTTTACATTAGATAAAAACATATAAATCTCATATATCTAATAACCCAATGCTTAAATCGTTGCTTGTCCTCAAGCAACATGTCATGCACAAAAGAAACATGAAGGATTACAAGTGAGACAAGTTTTGAACAACAAGAATAGTAAGATTGGATTTAGTCATTCATGAAGGTTAACAATGCACTGAGACTTAAAATAATTATAAATCACAATATAGAAACTTTGAAAATGTTTTGGATCACATATCTAACATACCCAATAAATAGTTTTATCAAATTCTCTAGTGGTTAGGGAACGATAAATAGTATAGTTGGTATCTCACCATGCAAAGCTATATTAAGATTAATGAAAGTTAAATTTGTAGATTCTTACTTTTGGTATGTGTAAACACTCACTCTCATGTGTTTAGGGCGAAATGTGTTTACTCTCAAGTTTTCTCCAAATGATTATGATCGCCCATATGTTTTCCATTACTCTCAATTTGCCGCCACTTAAGTGAACTAATGTATATAAGAATCAAAAGGTCATAAATTTTGTTGTAATGAGGCTATGGTTCTAAGGTGGGATATAATTTTAGAATTGTAGCTAGACTCTACCAACAAAAGAAGCAATTTCTTTCTTTCAATTAAATCAGAATTCTTCCTCTTCTCCCGTAATTCACTTCCCCCTTTTAAAAAAAACAAATCAATTATAATTTCAAACCTGTCCATTCAACCAAACAAACAAAAAAAGACATGAAATTTTATTCTCTTCTTCTCTCTCTCTTTTGTTTTTTTGAGAATAGAGAGAAAAAGCACTTTAATTAATATATACAAATGAATTATTATCTCTCTTATTTTTTTTAAGATTCTTAGTTCATTCATTCATTGTATTTATGATATACACACCCCCATGCTGAGATTTCACCTTATTAACAAAACAAATATTCTCCTTCAAAATCTATTACTCCACTAGTCCTAGAGTGGAGAAGGAAAATGCATATGGAGATTAGTTTTTAACAAAGGTTAGATCAATAGAATAAGGCTTTAGGATCAAAGGGTTTATGCAATGGATAACAATTTTTAATGTAAGCCATTTGGTCTTGTAGCTAACGAAGAAAGAAGAGTGCCTCTATCATTTCCAAATATCCTAGAGTTCTATGCAGTCTTGAAGAGAACTAATTTAAAATTCTAGTTTCACATATCATTGGATAATACACACAAAAGAAAAAAAATATTTTAGATAAACAATGTATCCATAGATTAGGCTCAAGCACTTACAATGTTATGTCTACCAATTTTGAATTTCATTTCTTCTCATTCATAATCAATACATGGATTGATTCCTAACCATTCTAATTTTGTTTCCTTCACCACTATCACCAACTTAATTTCTATTTTTTTTAATGTTTGTAAGATGGTGACCAAATCAGTTATTGTGATTAAAAAGTAGCCTCTGTCAAAAGATTCAGTCCCATTACTTTGCTTACGTAGTGAATGAATAAATCAAATCTAACACTTCTTGTTTAGAAAGATATTTTTTTTATACAAACCAAACAAACCAACACAACATCACACAAATAGAAAACAAGTTGAAAAAACTGAAAACAAGTTATATCAATGCAAACAAAGAAAGAGATAATAAAAAGACATGCAAACAACACCAACAAAGACTAACATCAACTTTTTATACAACCAAAAGTGAATCCCCCTTTTTATCTTGTTCATTGTCCCCAATGAACTAACCCATGAAAAATTAGAGAGGAATAAGAAAGGATCTATGAAGGAGGAGGTGGCAGATCCTTAGTCCCAAGATGAAACTCATAAAGTGCTTTCATAATCTCCATCATTTGATCTTGAGTAGTACGAAGGAAATATAACTAGGAGAATACTTGAGTCTGAAATTGAAGGTGCCAATCAGGGACATTAGATGAAGATGATGATGATCCAGCATTCGAATGGAGAGGAGGAGGTGGTGGTGGGGCTTGCTCGCCATGAGGGGAGTAAGGATGCTCAATAGCAAGAGGGGTAAGAGCAACCTCATCATTTGAGGGTTGCTAAGTTCTTTAGTTTAAGGGGTTAGTCCTAAAAGGATTAGGTAAAGGAAAATAATAACATCCTTGATAACAAAGATGCCACAAATTACCCCTAACCTCAATAAGATGCACTAAATGACAATGTTCAATATCAATACGCGTGCTCATGGCTTCAATTGGCTCGTCATCTGGTATGATAAGTTCCATACTTATAGAAATTGTGGTAATGAAACCACCAATGACAATATCTCCCTACTTAGAGAGGTACTCACCCTCTTAAATTGTTTAGCTAGAAACTAGGCAGTGTTAATTTGAGTATGATCTAGCATGGAATTAATAAAGAAGAGATCAATGGACCAAACTACCCATATACTATCCCGCTGACAAAAAATAGTGCAAGTTAAGAGTCTTTGTGAATAATAGAAAAAAATATTGAAGATTCTTGAAGCTTTAGCTTCTAAAATTCTAAAGGTGTCAGGGGTAGGCATATTAGAAATATCACTAATCTTAGTAAAAAAATTATCTGCATTAAACCAAGGGGGTATGACACGTTATCCTCCATGATGTAACATAAAAATGTGGGCTAATTTATACAAGGAAATTTATCTATCCACTTTAAAGAGGAGAAAGCAAATATATCCACATTCTTATGTAGACGAAATAGTATGTGATTCAAATGTACTCGAGAATTTTAAGGTTAAACGTCTATATGTATGATTAGTATAATATACAAAGTTATGAAATCTAACAGGTCTCAACATCTAGGTGACTTGATCATGGATGCCTAATGTGTTAAGGAAACCATCATCTAAATAACGTGTCCCCATAATGCGCCTACTAGATAAATAGTCATACTTTTGTTGTTGCTAAGTTGTGGTAAAGACAATATCTATCTCATTTGGCCTGTTAAGTCTATTTCGATTTTTTATTGGTGAAGTCCGTTGTCTTGAAGAGTCTCCCATAATTCTTTGTTTCTTTTAGGGTGTCATCTGAAAGGATAAACAAAGAGTTTAATCATTTTCATTTTCATACTACCAAATACAAATGTAATTTCACAAACTTGCAAGCAAAGAATTATGTTCCATTATGTATTGTATTCCAATCAAAGAATTATTGTAGTGATAGATTCTTTGAAAATAGAAAGGGATTACAAATCTTGTATTTGCTCTTACTCAACCTAAAAATTATTTGTCATATACAACTTGTCTAGTACCACATAGCAAGATGAAATCTTAAAGTTTCATGTTGCACCACTCAATAAAACAAAACAAATAATTATTTGCAATTAAAGATTTTCATTTGAGATGAAGCATTTCATATGAAAAACTCAAACAGGTTATACGATCGAGCAAATAAATGGTAGAATTGAACTTACCTTTACTAAGAATTTAGAGTTGTTTCTGCAGAAAGACACTTGAATAATGCATAAAAAGATGAAACGAGCAAAATCCCTAAGTTAATTAGGTGAGATTTGGACAGAGTTCGACCAAGAATTGAAGTTAGGGTTTCAATTTTTTTTTCATGCAGAGTAACTGAGTTCAAGTTGCTAGAACTGAATTTTAATGCAGGAATTATGATGTAGAAATGGTGAGAGATGGGGAATCAAAAATACAATGAATGTAAATAGAGATTTGATGTAGGGTTAAGGGAGATTTTTGGAGAGAATGAGGGGTTGAATTTTCACAGGTCGGGAAACAAAGAGAGAAACTGAATGAAAGAAATATGGTTTGTGTTCTTGAATTTCAAAAACACAAGTAGGCTAGAGTATTTTTCTAAAAACACTATCCATGTTTCGGAAACACTGGACCTCTATGTTAGTTTTGAACCATCCTTCCAAAGGGTAAATTTTCTTGCTAATGAAATACGGTTCGTGTTTTACAAACATGACACCACCGTGTTTCTTTAGCCTTCTTCTATTTTGTGTAGTGGAAATCCTGATTGTTAAACACAAGGTGTGTTTTTGGAATACGGTACCCTTGTGTTCTTTCATTCTTATTCTATTTTCCTTCAAAATTTTCCTACAGAAAGAACACTAAGAATCTTCCAAATATGATAAGTTCGTGTTAATTTTCAAAACTTCATCTTATGCACATTCAATTTTCTTCTCAATCCTTTCATTTTTTACAATACAAAATAAGAAAACCACACTCAAGTCACACACAAAATAAGTGAAAGTTATGAACACACATAAAATGGAAAATATTCATAAGCAAAGCACACATGAAATAATGAAAAATCATAAGTATGAGATAAAAAAAACTTATTCAAAACACTTGGACATTTCATATGTAGTAGTGTCCCGATATTTTAGCTTGCATAACTTGGAGTAGAAAGATCAACCACCTCCAAGTTTCTCACACATTGTCAGTCGTAAAAAGGGTTTGAGAGGGTGTCCATTCACTTTTCACACCTTTTTTGTATTTTCACTTTTAATCTCTACTGTACTATGAGGAAACAAATTAGTCACAATAAATGGGCCTATCCATCTCGATCATAATTTTCTTGGAAAAAGCTTTAAATTAGAATCATATAATAAAACTTTTTGACCGATCTCAAAATTCTTCCTAACAATTAACTTATCATGAAATGCCTTAGTCCAATCTTTGTATCTCAATGCAGTTTTAAAAGCGTCATTTCTTAGTTCCTCAAGTTCTTGTAGCTGAAGTTTTCTATATCTTCCATTTTCATTTGACTCCATGTTACATTTCTCCACAACCTAAAAGCTCTATGTTCTAATTTAACTAGAAGGTGACAAGGCTTACCATAGATCAAATGATATGGTGACAAACCAATTGTATTTTTGAATGCAGTGCGATATTCCCAAAGAGCATCATTAAGGTATAAGCTCCAATCCTTCTTTATCGATTTCACTATCTTTCCTAGAATTAATTTCATTTCTTCATTTGATATTTCAGCTTGAATGTTTGTTTCTTGATGATATGCCATGGAGATTCGATGTGTCACATGATATTTCCTCAACAATGCTTCTACCATTTTATTGCAAAATTGTGAACCTTTATCGTTGATTATATCTTTTGGCAAGCCAAACCTTATAAAAATGTTAGTTAGAAGAAAATCTATAACAACTTTAGCATCATCAGTACGGGTGGCCTTTGCCTCCACCCATTTTGACATATAATCTACAGAAATAAGAATGTATCTGAAACCAAAAGATGATGGAAAAGACCCATGAAATCCATACCCCCAATATCAAAAATTTCACATGCAATAATAGGGTTTTGTGGAATTTCATTTCTAGAACCTAACCCTCCATTCTTTTGATAGTTTTCACATATTTTGCAAAACTCATAAGCATCCTTAAATAAGGTAGGCCAGTGAAATCCACTTTCTCAAATTTTATGAGTTGTTCTTTTAGGACTAAAATGACCCTCGGAAGCATAGCAATGATAAAATGTTAAGATAGAAAGAATTTCCCTATCGGGGATACACCTTCTAATGATTTGGTCAGCACATTGTTTCCATAAATATGGATCATCCCACACAAAATACTTTTCTTAACTCTTCATTCTTTCCTTTTGTGCTTTAGTAAAATATGAAGGAAATACCTTTGTGACCAAAACATTTACCATGTCAGCATACCATGGTATTTTATTCCTAATTACATTAAGTTGTTCATCAAGATATACTTCATTGATGGGTGCCTTAACTTCAACCTCCTCGATTAATCTACTTAGATGATCTGCTACTCCTTTTTTTATTCATTTTTTATCTTTGATGTGTATATTGAACTCTTAGAGTAGAAGTATCCATCTAATCAATCGTTGTTTTTCTTCTTTCTTTGCCAATAGATACTTCAAAGCTACATGGTTAGAATAAACAATAATATTAGTGCCTAAAAGATAAGAACTAAATTTATTTAAAGCAAAGACAGTGGTAAGAAGCTCCTTCTTAGTGGTTTTGTAATTAAGGTGGGCTTCATTTGAAGTGCGTGAGGCATAGTATATCACATGTGGGTCTTTCCCAATCCTTTGACCTAAAACTGCACCAACAACATAGTTAGATGCATCACACATTGATTCAAAAGGAAAATTCCAATCAGGTGGTTGAAGTATAGGTGTACTAATCAATTTTTCCTTCAAATGCTCAAATGCTTTCTTACACGCATCATCAAAATTGAACTTCATTTCTTTCTAAAGATGCTTACATAAAGGTTGAGCTATTTTAGAAAAATCTTTAATGAATCGATGATAAAGCCTAGCATGGCTTAGGAATGAACGCATATCTTTAACGGTCGATGGGTAAGGGAATGAAGCTATAAGATCAATTTTTGCCTTATCTACTTCAATTCCTTTAGTGGAAATGACATGTCCTAAAACTATCCCTTGTTGAACCATAAAATGGCATTTTTTTGAGTTTAATATAAGATTTTTTTCAAGACACCATTTCAAGATGAGAGTTAAATTATCTAGGCATTGATCAAAAGTATCACCATAAATACTAAAATCATCTATGAATACCTCGATAATTTCTCCAAATATTCAGAAAACATGCTTACCATACATCTCTGAAATGTGGTAGGGGCATTGCATATCCCAAATAGCATGTGACAATATGCAAACATACCATAACGACATGTGAATGTGGTATTCTCTTGATCTTCTAGAGCTATGGGAACTTGCACATATCCAGAATATCCATCAAGAAAATAATAATAAGCATGAGCTACTAACCTCTCTAACATTTGATCCATAAATGGTAGAGGAAAATGATCTTCCCTACCCATGGAATTCAACTTCCTATAATCTACACATACCCTCAGACCATTTTGAACTCTATTAGGAACTATTTCTGCCTTGTCACTATCCACTATAGTGATTCCTGTTTTCTTGGGTACTACTTGGAGAGGACTAACCTAATTACTATCAGAAATTAGATAAATGACTCCTACAAACAACAATTTCAACACCTCTTTTTTTACTACCTCCATCATAATCGGACTTAGCCTACATTGTACTTGTCTACTAGGCTTAACATCATCCTCTATTAAAATCCAATGCATACACATTTAAGGACTAATACCCATAATATTAGCAATCGTCCATCCTAAAGTAGATTTATACTTTTTCAAAGCATTAACAAGTTTTTCTTCTTTTTTGGGTGTTAGGTCACTAGAGATGATAACAGGAATGGTATCTTTCTCTCCCAAAAATGCAAACTTAAGATGGTCAGGTAAAGGTTTCAACTCCACTTCTGGTGCTTGCCCTACGGAAGGTAAAGGTCTATCCAATATCAATGGTAAATCTACAAATCTTTTGATTCTATGAGGACATGCTCCTAAAGTAACCATTATCTCTTTGATTTTCTCATCAACTTCAAACTTCTCATTCAATTCTTCAAAAAATTCAATTTCTATGCATTGAGTTAAGGTTACCTCTAAGGAATCTTCACATGATAATTCGTAAACCTTTTCAATCAAGTCTTCAGTAACATCTATCATAGAGACTGATTCACAATTTATAGGATATCTCATAGTCATATATGTTAAACCTAATGAATTTACCATAAAACTCCCTAGTTAAAACTACATTATGTACATAGATTTTTTTTGTTGATGTTTTCAGTAATGGTATACCTAATAATATAGTAGAAGAGTTAGATGAACCATTATCCTGTATGTCTAACATATAAAAATTAGTAGGGAATACTAACTCATTCACCTGAACCAAGACATCTTCAATTACTCCTTTAGGATATGTGTTATATCTATTGGCCAACTGAAGAATAACAAGAGTTTCCTTTAAAGGACCTAGAATTAGTGCATTAAAGATAGATAAAGGCATCACATTAATTGAAGCACCTAAATCTAGCGTACATATTTCTTACCTCGTGTTTCCAATCATATAAGGGATAGTAAAAATACCTGGATCCTTGCACTTTGGTCGAAGTTTCCTTTACAAAATTGCTAATACATTCTCTCCCACACTCACTTTTTTATCCCCCTTTAATTTCCTTTTGTTAGTACACAAATCCTTAAGAAATTTTACATACCTTTGTACTTGTGTAATTACATCAATGAGAGGGATATTAACCTTGACCTTTCTAAATATGTCAAACATCTCCTTATCATAATTCAGCTTCTTGTTTCTTGCCAACCTGCTAGGAAAAGGAGCAACAATTTTAATAGGAGTAGGAGAATCATCTTTATTTACCTATATAGAATTTTTAATTTTTTCTTTTTCAACAACTGTCTCATCTTCTTCTTTTCTTATTTCTTCCTCTTCACTCACTTGCCTTGGACCTACCAATTATGTCCCACTCTGAGTTGTGATAGCACTAGCATTTTCCCTAGGATTCCTTTCCATTTGACTTGGGAATTTTGAAGACCCATGTGCTTGTAATTTCACAAGGGAATCTACCAATTGACTCAGTTGATTCTCCAAGTTCTTGATACCATTTCTAGTTTCTTGTTGAAACTACAATGTGTTGGTAGCCAAAGATTTCTCCAAACCTTCTAAAGGAATTCCTCTTGATGGTTGTCGAACTGGTGGTGGAGGTAATGGTTAAAATGGTGGTCTTTCACGGTTTGGTGTAACTTGAAAGAATCTAGGAGGTGGGTTTGATCCTTATTGATTTTGATAAGTTGGTTGTCAGAAATATGAATTACCACCTTGTTGATTGTTTCCATACCTTAGGATAGGATTATCCTTCCATTCTTGATTGTATGTTGGAGCATAAGGATCATTCCTCTTTGGTACTTGTTATCCTCCAATAACATTCACTTGTTGTTCTTCTTGCAAAGTAAGACACATATCAGTAGGATGACCAGTAAAAGAAAAAATTCCACATACCTTTCCTAGAATTTTGTCACCCACAACTTTCTCTACCAGAGATGTTGGATTTGATACCTGTGTTTTTAATTCAACAATACTAGCCTCTTTCACCTATTGAGACACAGTAGTACTACCCCTAACACAATAATGAGAGTTAGATGCCATATTAGCAATTAATCTTTTAGCTTCAGCAGGGGTTTTATTAACCAATGCACCACCACTAGTAGTATCTAACATGTTTCGATCCATAGGAGATAATCCTTCATAAAAGTATTATATTAACAATTGCTCACTAATTTGGTGATTGGAGCAAATGCCACATAAATTCTTGAAACATTCCCAATATTCATGCAGTAACTCTCATCCATCTTGCCTAATACCACAAATTTCTTTTCTTATGTTAGTTGCTCTAAATGAAGGAAAATAGTTTTCAAGGAAAACCTTTTGCATATCAGCCCAAGTATCCACGGAGCCCGGTGGTAAGTCATATAATCATTCTTTTGCTGCATCAGCCAAAGCAAAAGGGAAAGCCTTATTTTTAAGTTGTTCTATAATTACTCCAGTTAGTTTCATACCGGAACATGCGATATGGAATTCCTTAAGAAACTTGTTGGGATTGGTGAAACATCCTAACCTTATTGAGTTATTGTCCCTGAATCTAGTAAAAATAGGTAAAATACATATTAAACCAAGTTTGATCTCACAAGTGTCATTTTCTATAGGATAATTATTGCAATAAAGGTTAGGGTTGAAACTAGGAGCAACAAGCTCCTTAAGAGTTGAATCTGCCATAGGTGGATTGATGTGACAAGGTGAATTAAACAAATCCTCTATGTGATCTTCCTCCAAATCTATAAAATTTCCTTCAGAAGATAATGGAATATGAAAAGCGTTTCTAATCTACTTCTTGTTCGATTTGTAATAGGAGAAGAAGAATTAGGGTTAATTTGCGAGATGATTTTTCCTTGATGCTCAACCGCAAATGACCTCAAATGCTAGTGCTTGAGGATTATACACAATTAAAGAATAGATAAGTACAATTGGAGAAATCACAAAAAGCAAAAATAAGAAATAACATAAAAAACAGAAATAAAAATTATAATTACATTCCTCAGTAATGGCGCTAAAAATGTGATGCACTATCGTATGCACAACAAATTTAATAAATACATCCTAATTAACCTTTTGCTTCTTTGGAAACATTAATTAACAATTACATATTAATTTTGTTATCGTCACTTTGATTAAATCTAAACTAAATGGGTGATCAATCAAATTAGTTTAAATTCTTAACCTATGATGTAAGATCATTCAATTCTGTCCATTAATCCAATTAAATTACATTTTGAATCATAAATTAAAATTATGTTATCATATCTGAAACCCTAATTCCATCATTAAATCCTCCCTCCCTATACTATCTACTCTATTATCTTCATAAGTACAATAACACACAATTATATGTAGTAATTTATAATTAACATCAATGATTAATAATAAATTAATAATACAAAATAAAAGTAAGAGAAATAATAATATAATAAAGGGAATTTACTTGCATTCAAAAAAAAATCAGAACTTACAATTAAGAGATGAATGGAGAAGAATTTATCAACTTGAATTGTGGAGTGTTAATCGTTCAATTGAATACATTGGAGAGTAAGAGAATTGGAATTGTAAAGTGCATGTGGTTGGTAGAGAATATAGAGAAAAAGAGAGAGTGTAAATCTTGAACTAAAAAGAACCAAATGTCGAATGTTCAGAAACATCAGAAATATATTGGGGAAAACACTGCATGAGTAGTTACATAATTTAAGAAAAACATGGTCTGTTTTTTAGGAAACACAGGGGTACCATGTTATTTTCTTGAGCCCGCTCCCAACTGCTAAATTTAAAAACTGAGATTTTGTGTTCTGACGGCAAAACATGGCCTGTGTTTAAGAATCTCGGGGATACTGTATTTCTTGTTCCTTAGTTCTCTCTTTATGAAGTTTCAACACAAGCTTCCCTTTGATGTATATTCTTCATTTTTAGTCCTTTCTTCCATTGATTCCATGTCTCTTGATGTGTTCTTTGTTTCATTTCATCTTTCCTTTGATTTCTCCTTTGGATTTCTTCATTTTTATATTTACCTACAAAATCAATCCAAAAGAGAAAAACACAACAAAAGATTAAATCTTATAAAATAATGAGGAATTAATGAAATTTTTACATAAGATAATAACATATAAATCTCATATATCAAGGTTTGGTGCTACAATTGCACTACTTGGGGGCACAAGCAATATGAGTGCTGCCACACAAAGACTAATGTCTAGATGAGTGAGCATGGGCCAAACCATTCTTATCCCTATGATTTCGAATTTTTATGTCTCTACTTGATTTTTTCTACACTTTATTTATTCTCTGTGGTGACACTTTATTATTTGATGGACCTAAATAGATGTAATCTTGTTTATGGTTTTGAAGGAACCTTTCTTTGAAAGGGGTAATAACCCCGTCTTTTTGTCATTATACATGTTCATTTATTATAATGCTCAATTTAACTCTTCCTCATTGTTGTAAGTATGAAGCATCCTCGAAAGATCATCTTAACATCACTATCCTTCATAGCTAAGTCAATGTCTAATTCCTAATTAGCCATTGTATTTCAAACTTACTTGAAATCCTATCCCTGATCCATCATTTGTGCCCATTCGCTAGCAATACTTGTTGTTTACCCCGTGACATCACCTCATAACTCCGATAGTCATTACTTAAAAGTGAAGTTATTTGATTTCTTAACAACTAATCGTTGACTCCTTAACAGCAAATATTAGTTAGAGATAGAATAACTTGTCGGATTATTGCACTCTACCTAAACTAACATTGGTAACAAGTTCCATAAAAGATGATCTCTGCTTCCTTACCTTAGTAAGCTATTATATATATGCAAGTGTCTCTCCTTATTGAATAAGAGCCAACCTCCATGGACACTTTGTTTCTCTTTTCTTGGCCTTGATAGATCCTGGACACCTGTGAATTTTATTTGTGATCTAAGCTTGTTACCTTAGTAAGTTTAGTGAACTCCCATCTCCTCATCACCATACTAGTTGTCATCATCGTTGCAAATTAAAAGATTTATGTGTCTGAGTTCTTTCATCTGGTCGTAACCCTAACATTATTTAAAGACCTTCATGAATGCATTAAAGGCTGTTGGCTTTGGAGTCTAAGACTTTCTTAGCCATCGGGGACGAATCCTCCTTAAGGTAGTAGTCCTGTAACATCTCACTTTTTAGGGTTCTTATCATGTGCTAATCCATGTTTTTAAAGGTGATCTAAGTGTGTTTCATCTTATTTTAGATGTGTGCTTAAGGTTGGTATGGTAATTGCATAAGCTTGATTGGGTTAGGAAGAAATATTTGGTTTTATCGAGGAACAAGTTGACTTGTTTGAGGCACTGATCGAATGGTTTGTTCATTAAAATTTGATTTTTGGAACCTATCAAACTTAAGGATTAGTTTGGGCACCTTTCACCAAGTTTAACTGGCCTAGCTATTCTTTGAACTCGATTTAGGTTTCCTTGGAATGAGCCAAAACTTTGGTCCATTGTTACTTTTTTAGGAACCCTAACTTATGTCTGTTAGGTTTCCTTAGGATGAGCTAAGACTTTATATCCACTATTTGGTCTGACTTCCATGGTATTGAGAGACCATAGGGAATGATCCCACCTTGGTCAAAGAATTTAGGGTAAAATAATTATATACTCACATAATGAACAATGATTTGGTAAAGATATTCCCTTTTAACTAAAGTAAGATGATTATTAAGATGAGGTTTAAGGAGGTATAATCCGCCATCTCTTGTTACATGATTACGGTTGTTTAATATGGCATTCTGCATTGTGTTATGAACACTTGAGAGCTTATACCTTTTTCTAGCTATGAATTTGTTGTATAACTTATGCTCACATATTCTGAATTTTATGTTAATAACATGTTCCTCTACAATGTCTACTATGGTACATGCCTGTATGTAGGAATGATCCTTGAGTTATCGCATGCCTTATTATTATTATGCACATGATTCATCTACCTTTTGTAAAATGGGATGTCTGAGTATTTCATGATCTATGAGTAGATAGTAAGCATGTTTAATGGTTGTGTGCCCTAGGAATTTGATATGATTTTAACTATGCATGATTATGATGACCCACTCATATCTTTCATGATCCATGTGATTGATCATTATTATCATGATAGGAAAGAAAAATGCACATATCGATAAGTTTTGTCATGAGTACGTATTCAGGATCTTAGTTGTAATAGGATTTATATCATGGTGGTAGATTGATTTACTCAAGATTTATGCATATTGATGGGGTTGTTATTGCAACCCCTTGATCAATCCCATAAGCATGAGGTTGGTTGCAGGTTTTCTTAAGGTCGATCATTGACTGGTTAACCCTAGCTATTGAGCGTAGGTTTTTCCAAGAAACATTCTTATGACCCTTGAGTGACCATGGAGCAGTCTCATTGAATTTCATTTGCTTTAGTTTTCAATTCATCTTTTTGTATGTATCTTACATAGATTTGGGCCTATGTAGCCTTTGGTTGTAAACATGGATTTTCTTATCTTTGGAACTCTATTTTTCTTTGTGTTTTGATTGGTTAGATACTTAGCCTTGTGTCTAGCATGAGGTAGGCGTTGATGCACCCATCTCATGTTAGATACGCTGGTAGCACCCCATTTTTCATGGGATTGATTTTTTATTTCTAATTCCATAATGTTTTCAAACGAAATTTTTTGGTAGTGAAAAATGGGGATGTTACATCGATCAACTAGTTCCACAAATCGATCTAATTGTTCATCATTCCAACTAATGGGTTTTGTTCGACCCAACTAATCTACTTCTTTAGGGAACCGATCAACTATATGGTAAAATAGTCGACTAGTAGACAAAATTGATTGACAAGTTTATTGTTCATAGTACATTTTTAAAACATTAATTTTATATGAAAGCTTGTTATACAAAAATGGAACCTTGATAACCACATTATAAGTTGTTCTTTAGAGATTCTTAACATTTCTTATCATGCATTTGGTCTGAGCTTCAACATCAAATTGATTCAAGGGTTTAATTTGGATAATTGAGGGAGTGGTTGACTTAAGCCTTATCTTCTTCCCACTCTTACCTCTACACACTTCTAGAATTGTTGCTTCAATACCTAAACCTATATCTGGTCAATTGAGAGATTCCTTCCCATGTTGATCGTTCATTTCCTTTCTTATGTTTGATATTTTCAAGCCAAATTTGACCTACAATCTCTAAAAATCACTATTTGAGCTTTAGAAGTAGGTTAACTTATCATTGAAAAAATGTGCCTGTGCACATCATATTCGAATGGTAAAACTAGTTTTTTTCGATTTGAGCATAACTACACTCGTTCTTGTAGTGATTTGTCGGTAATAAATGGCCCTAATCATCCCTTCCACTCACTTTTCTTTCAGCTAAAGAAATATCCCATCTCTCTAACCTTATGTTCATTTCTTTGTAATTCAAGATTTGTTTTGATTCCTTTATACTCTTCTAATATTTCCTATAACTCTTCCTTATTTATCTTTAAACAAGAAATGGTTACATTTAAAAGGATGTTGAGTCTCTCTTTCATCACAAATTCTTCCATTTTTCCCTTAAGTTTGGTAAGTTGATTTTTCCTTATTCGAGTTCTAATTTGTTGAAATATTCAATGATCTCTAAAATTTTAAAATGTTGTTTTAATGGTTCTGGGATTTAGGAATTTTTCATGTTGAGTTTTTCTCATAAGTTAGAAATTTTACCAAAACATCAAGTAAGTTATTCTTACGTTTCAAATATGACCTAGTTAAACAAGTGACATGGTTTATTATTCAAAGTCTTTATTATATAGGTTTGCATGAGTTTTTGGATTATTATAATGACATGATATGATTTTTTTTGGATGTGGTAGGATTCATGAGGGTGATTTGTATGAAAATTATCTATTTGATATTGTTTAGGGGCAAGCTGATCATCTATTTTGGCTAAACTGGTAGACTGATCGATAGAACAGCCAACTAGTTGGTCCAAACCGATAGACTGATAGGTCTTTGGTGACCTTGGTTTGCTCTCTACTTAATCCATCTACATGTTTAGCATAACAGACCGACTAGTCTCTAAATAGTCAATTTGTTTGGCTAATTAGATAGATCAGTTTGAGAGAACCCTAGGTTTAGTGAACCAAACCAATAGATTGATTAGCCTAAACAAATCAATTAGTTGGTAAAATCGTTCTACTAGTTAAGATAAACTAATTGAATCGTTTGTCTAGATTCTCTAATTTTGATCTCTTAGCTTAGAGATTGTTTGAGACTATGCCTAACACTACTATATAACTATTTAATAAGTGAAATACATCTAATGATATTGATTGATAACCTAATGTATGGATTAAATGGATCATGGTTCATGGCATTCTCAATTAGCGTTGTGAAGTCCTTAATAGCTAAACCCAAATAAGTAATTGATGGCTTTGAAACGGTAAAGTAATCTAAACTTTGGCTTGGAATAGATTAATTTATGGGACTTGGTTCATATTGCGTAAGTATTAGTGGAATTCCCACACATGGTTAGGGAATGGTAATGGTTAAGATGTAATAAGTATGGGAATACCTTGTCTGTATATTCTATGGGCCTTGCATAATCACATAACCTCAAGAATAATGTACTAATCATATAAAGCAAACGAAGATTGATTTGTGCATTGGTCTGTATTACCTGATCCTGGATTAGCTATAGGGGTTAGTTTGCTTTTGAGTGCTAATTGGTGCCTTTGATCTTTGCCTTCGGGTAGGATCCTAGTAGATATTGGTGCCTTACCTACTCTAGAAACTGATGATATCAAAGGAAATATTGATAATAAATGTCTAGTTACCTACGTAGTTTTTTGCTTCGGCCTAGACTTATGTCCAATGGTGGTTACTTAACTTCGGTTTGGACTTATGTCCATTAGTGGTTTTTGGTTTTGGCATAGAATAATGTTTATTTGTAGTTTCATGGCTTTGACCTTGAATTTTTATCTATTAGTTTGGATAAACTTCCATAGTATGTGAGACCACGAGGTGGTACATAGTCCATCGTTCGTTAATAATTTGAATAAGTATTAGGATAAGATTTCGGAGTAAGGAAATGGCTAAAGTGAAAAATAGTACTAAAAAAATAATAGTAATACAGAAAATGGCTTATAGATAAATGACCTGATGAACTAGGAAAGTGGCAAAATGGACTATGATGGAATTATGTGCATAAATGATTGAAGCCTTAATAATAGCTGGGGCATTCTACTTAGTAGGTTGCGTGTAATAGTCTTTGAAGTTGTATTATGTTCCTAAGCATGATGAGTCATGTATGGTATGAGTTTCCTATATACCATATCCCTATGAGAGAGCATGTATAATGTTTATATGAAATAGTCATAAACTATATTAGTATGATTATCATTATATAATGGAATCTTATGTGCTTATGAATTCCATTTAGGAAGTTACTTGGCTTACTTAGTATAAAGTGTACTGATGTGCCTAGTTGCTCAATCACATGCTTATTCTCATGAGCAGAGGGCCATGTGTATGTTTTTGGGGATGGTTAGTAGTATACCAACCTCGTGTTGGGCATGGGTTTGGAAAGCCTGGACATCTAAAGACTTTTGTGAGGTGATGGACTAGGGTTTAGGGCCACGCCCTACTTTTGTTTTCTATAATTTGAACCATTTACTTTTGTTTAATTTTCCCTCATGTATTTGAATTTTGTGGACCGTGAAGGTCGTTTACTTGAAAGCCTTTCTTTTGATATATATATAATGTGTTTTGGTGAACTTTACATTGGTTTTTTTTTTAGTTTGGTTCTCAACCTTGTATCTATCATGGGATGGATGGTTGGTGCCTATTCCTTGTTAGTTACGGTGTAAATACCTTAGTTTTCCTACATCTTTGGTACTTTTCTACTTTTGCAAGGTGTTCAAACTGATATTTTTCAAAGTAAAATATTGGGCTATTATACGTTGGTATCATAGCTTTTTGCAAATCTTTTCTAGTCTTAAATTGTTTATTCTGATACCACAAGTTATCAATAAGGCTTTGCTTAAAGTTATTTCCTTTTAAAACCATTTAATGGATACCACAGGATTGATATTGGAAATCCTTTGAAAATGGGTTCTAGTTTTGAACTATCTGAGCCTATACAAAGGTTGTTTTAAATGAAATCCCAACTATCTATGTATTTAGTTTTCAAACACGGAATTTCTATGATCAAGAGTAAGTTGGGGAATATGCTATAGATATCCTTTCTTTTTTTGTTGTTGTGCTAGTCTTAGTAATCAATAATGGATTGTTTTTTACTAATCCTAGTCTTTAAGAATCGATAACTACTAGCCACCATTAAGAGAGTATTGAGATGTTCATAGAGACAGTTAGAGCATACATTGAAGGCTAATTCTCAACACCACAAGCATCGTCGGTACCGGTGCCATTACCCACACTAGTTCTAGAAGATTGGCTCAGGAGGGATGGGCATTATGGCCCACCAAACTTCAAGGGTTAGGAGGACCTTGTCATTATGGAGAGATGGGTCAAGGAAATGGAGAAGACCTTTATTGCATGTGATTGCCCTTTGGATTAGAGGTTTGACATGGCAATATACTACCGAAGGGGAATGGTAGACGCCTGGTGGATGAGCATTTAGGGTAGAGGCAGAGAGCTTATGTGATGGGGATTATTCATGGAGCCTTCGTATGAAGAAAAATAACAAGTTCATGGCCCCTCGACAGGGAGGCATGACAATACGGGACTACTACACATGATTCATTGACTTCGTCTAATTTGCTCTAAAAGTAGAGGTTAATGAGACAATGAAGGTTCACCATTTCAAGATTGGTCTGGGAATAAGATACCAAGAGCTATTAGCAAGAGTTACTCTGCCACACGAGGTAGAAATGTGTGAGTAGGCTTTGGAAGCTTCCAGATTCATCCAAGCCCGATGTGCACAGTTGGGGGGCAAGTGGAAGTTCGAGGGTCATCAGCGTCTCGATGAGAGGGGGAGAGGAGTATTTGGTCAGTACCCCAAGTTAGAGGTCAGTTTAGGGGATGTACTAAGGAGAGGTATTATCCTTATAAGTGTTATAGAGCAGCTCATTCAGGTGTAGATTATGTAGGTAACAAGGTGACTTGCCATAGATGTGGTATGATCAGACACAGAGCCTATGAGAGCCTTATAAGAGGTGGTAGTGCTTAGAGAGGTCAGACTCAAGCTCAGGGAACCAGATCTATTTAGCAGCCATAGTATTAGATTTTTAGGGTTCCTTAGTCATTAGCGAGTGTTTCCTGTCGAAATACTTAGCCTACATATGAGAATCATTTTCCTTTAAGTAAGGTTAGGGATTAGCTAGTGCCTCAAGAATTCATTTAGGAGAACATTTCAACGTGGTTTTCCAGTTATTGGTGGAGCATCTGGTCGATGTGGTGACTAGTATGCTTACTATCTCTACCATTCCAACATGAATATTGTTTGACTATAGTGCATCATAATCTTTTGTATCATGTGCATTCATGGCTAGAGATGCTTTGTCTGCTTCTATTATTATTTCCACTTCTATTATGTTGCCTTTAGGGGATAGGACTGTATGCTTTAGGTTTTATAAAGTGGTAACCTTGATAGTTGGAGGAGTAGAATTTTTGTTATATCTCATGGAGTTTGGACTATATGAATTTGATATAATTGTTTAAATGGACATGTTGGAGAAGTAACGAGCATCAATAGTTTGCACGCAAGAATGTGCGATTCTACATGGACTAAAGGGTGTTAGGATCTTGTATCAAAAGTGTAAACCTAACCCCTCTATAAAGATCGTGTCAGCAATCATGATGAACAACCTTGTTCACTAAGGATATTCATTCCTTTTTTGCAATGTTCAATACCAAGGGAGTTAAGATGCCGTTAGAGGAAATTATAGTGATTCATGAGTATCTCAAAATATACCCTCATGAGACTCCTAGAATACCTCCTATTTTAGATGTTGAGTTTATCGTCGACATATTGTCAGGGACAAAAATGATATCTAAAGCTTTGCACCGTATGACACCTATGGAGATGAAAGAGCTCAAGGCCTAGTTAGAGGAATTGTTAGTGAAGGGCTACATCCAAGCAAGTATATTATATTATCATAGGGAGCACCAATCATATTTGTGAAGGAAAAAGACGACGGCCTAATAATGTGCATTAGTTTCCAAGGATTAATTAGTTTATGATATAGAACTATTATCTGTTACCAAAAATTGATAACTTGTTTGACTATCCCAAGGGAGCCAACGTATTCTTCAAGATTGATATTGGGTCATGCTACCATCATTTGAGGATAGCAGAGCAGGACATTCCAAAGATTGCATTACGGAGAAGATATGGCCATTATGAGTTCACAGTAATGCCTTTCAAACTCACTAATGCTCTAGTAACATTCAAGCCCCTCATCTACTCTAGTGATTGAGAAAATCACGAACAATATCTAAGTTAGAACGTGGCATCATTAAAGGAAAACTAGTTGTATACAAAAATTTTAAAGTGTGAGTTTTGGCTGGATCAAGTGGCTCTTCTTAAATACGTAACCTCTAAGGATGGGGTAGTAGTGGATCCTTCCAAGGTTCAAGTAGTCTCTGAGTGGCGGGCACCAAATTTTTTTAAGCCGATGCTCAACTTTTTAGGATTGGTCGGTTACTACCATAGGTTTAGTGTGGGATTTTCCAAGATAGCTCATTCGTTAACAAACTTACAGAAGAAGGCGACAAAATTCCAGTGGGATGAGAAGTTTTGTGAAGCTTTTGAGGAGTTAAAAAAGCTTTTAAATACAGCCTCACTGCTCACGGTACCAAGTGGATCTGACAGTTTTAAAGTATGCAACAACGCTTGTAAGCATAAATTATGTTGGGTGCTAATGTAACAGGGAAAATTAGTGGCATATGCTTCTCAAAAACTAAAGAAGCTTGAACAGAAATATCTGACACATGACTTAGAGCTTGCTATAATAGTGTTTTTCCCTAAGATTTAGAGTCATTCCCTTTATAGGGTTTAGTGTAATTTCTACATTGATTATAAGATCCCCAAGTACATCTTCACATAGTGGGAGCTGAATTTGAGAGAACTCCGATTGTGGGAGTTAGCCAAGGATTACGACGTTGAATTGACCAACGATGAGGTTAAGGTCAACGTTGTGGAAGATCCACTTGACTAGAAGATATTGCATTCTTTGAGAACAACTGTACAACCAAATCTTCTACACCAAGAGTTCAGGTTGATGGAGATCAAGCTAATAACCACAAGCTGATAAACTATGGCCTAAAATGGATTAATCTATAGGACTTGGTTAATATTGAGTAAGCATTAATAGAAATCCTATACATGGTTGGGGAACGGTAATGGTTAATATGGAATAAGTGTTTGAATGCCATACTTATTGCATGAACCTTGTACGGTCATACAACCTTTAGATTAACGTACTAGTCACTTAAAGTGAAAGGTGATAGAGCTGTGTATGGGTCTTGGTTATCCAATCCAGGAATCTACCTTTGGGTATTTATTGGTGCCTTTCAACTTTGCCTTTAGGTGGGACCCTAGTAGATCCCTATCCCTTACCTACTGTGGGTAGTAATGATATACTGGAGGGTATCGATACTAAAGGGTCTCATTACCTACACTACTACGAAAACGGAAAATAATAACGGGACAATAATAACGGTGGTTCGAAAATTGTTGTCAAACGCGTGAAAATTAATGGGCGGGAGAGTTTTGATAACGATTCTAGTTCAAAACTGTTATTAAAAGGGCAACGTTAAAATTTACACAGATGTTTTAATAACGGTTCATATAAGAACCGTTGTCAAAAGTCTGAAGCTTTTAATAACGGTTCCTAGAAGAACTGTTATTAAAAGATGTTTTAATAATAGTTCTCTCAGGAACCATTATTAAAACTCCAAAATCAAACTTTTATTTCGCTCAGTTCTGTTTCGTGCCAAAAGTTTCAGACTCTCTGCACCTTCGTTCTCTTGCTTTCCTTCTCCTTGCAAACCCTCGCACCACCACACTGTGCACCACCACTCCGGCTCCTCTCAAGTAAGGGAAACCCTCGCACCGCCAACTCTCCACCACACCTCTGCCATTGTCGGCTCTGCATGTGCGTGTTGTCATTGTTCTGAAGCTAGCTAGCTAGCACTTGCACCTTCATCCTCCGTCGTGTTTGTAGCTAGATCACTTTATGTATATGTTTGTTCTTCCTCTCGTAACTTTTTATCTACTTATATATATAAATGCATGCATGTTGCAACAGGGTTTCGTTTGTTTGTTATTGAAAGATTGCGGTTTGTCGTTCGAAAATGTGTTGTTGAATGTGTTGGCTGAAAATTTTGCTATTCGTTGTTGAATTTGTTGCGTTATTGTTATATATTAACAAATGCATGTGTTGGCCGAGACCTTTACATATATATATAATATGAATGTGAGTGTAGAATTATATACATTTTCACTCATAAAAACTATATATATATATATATACATTTTCATTAATAAGTATAGGAGACTAGCAATAAGATATAGGAAATGTCATATAATGAAATGCAAATATATTTTACATATGCACATGCATCATTAAATGAAAATTTCAATTAGAGATGCATATGTTAATGATTGTTATTTGATGAGGATTAAATAGATATAGAAAATAAGGATTATATAAAAGTGAATAATTAAATAGAGAGAAATAATTGTGTATGATAATAATAATAATAATAATAATAATAATAATAATTAATAATATGATTTATATATTATGGTTTAATTACATTTAGCTAGGTTTAGGGATTAGGGTTTTATGAGGTTTAGGGTTATGTTTTATTATAATAAATTATGGTTAAATAGCTAGGGTTAGGATTAGGGTTTATCGTTTATTATGGTTAATTATGGTTAATTAGGGTTAGGGTTAGTATTAATATCTTTTTGGAAATGTGTTAGCATGATTCGTATATATATATATATATATATATATATATATATATATATATATATATATATATATATATATATATATATATATATATAATAACATGATACATTTGAGATTAATTCTTTCTAAGCATGATTCATATAGATAATATACTGGTACTTTATTATGCTCAATACATAATTTATTTATTTATTTTTTGTAGAGATATGGCCAACAAAAATATTGATAGGGACAGCAGTGATAAAGAATGGAAGAGAGGACCTACGATTATGAGTATCATCACAGACACGAGGAATAAAGGAGAATTAGTTGAGTTAGGATGGAATACTTACAATCTTCCCATTGGCCCTTACGCAGATATGTTCTTGACTTACATTTCACTTGTAACCCGTAACCGTGTTCCTATCTCCTATAATAATTGGAAGCAGGTTCCAAAGGGTCATAAGGAGCATATTTGACAGGAAATCATGGTAAATATGCTATTTTATGTAATCATTTTTGCATGTCAAGTGTTATTAATTTTATTACATTAACATTGGTATACATCTACATGTCTTATTTTGCAGAGAGTGTTCAATGTCCTAGAGAGTAGGAATAAATGGCTTCTTAGACATTGTGGGGAGCGTCTAAGAACATTTAGGTCATATTTAGCTCGTCGAAAAATGTATAGAAAGAGGGATGGTCTCTATGATAGAACCCACCCAAACGATACGGTTTCATCGATCAATAAAGTTAGAACCAAGTCATTGCATATCGTCTTACGGGGGATTTTAAGGTACTTGTTAGATAATAATTAAACTTTTTGTATCGATCCCACTATTATGCTTAATATTGAAATAACCATGTCACTATGTTTTGGCTTGTCACTTGGGAAAAAGTACCCAAAATAAAGAGATTGCAAAGTAAAATAAATACCGGCACAATATGGCTCGCAAAGGCTATGCGAGCCTTGAAGAGGAGTTAGTATGCATTTTGTGATTTATCTATTTACATGTAAATGTCGAATTTTATAATAATATTCTTAATTAAGAATATTTTTTGAATTTTAGCTCCTAGCCCAAGAGTTGGACCCATGTACCACGTCCATCAATATTGGTACATTATGGAAGAAGGCTAGAGCAACAAGAGATGGTTATGTTAATGAATATGTTGATGTTGCAACCAAAAAAATTGTAAGTTTGTAGATATCTAGAACCCCACTTAGTTTTCTTTTAGAAAACTATTATATTATGCTTATTCCTATAAGTTAAATTTACATATATTATATACATTACAGGACGAACTTGAAACGTCAGATGGTGAGGAGGTGGACCAATATAGCATTGTGTCCCAAGCTACAGGAATTGTAGAACACCCTGGAAGACACAGGGGCCTTGGATTGGGTGTTACGAGAACAAGCATATGTGGTCGATCTCGTGGTTCTCGTAGCATTAATGAGCAAGTCGCCATCCTCATCCAAAAATTAAACGTGGCATTTGAATAGATGGCAACAATGGAGCAAGAGTTGTCATTTATTAAATCTCAAGGGTATAAGCATATGATCAGATTCACATACCTAATGTAAATAGCGTCAGAGATAGTTATGAAGCTGATGCACGTCTTTCTACTCTTCCCGAGGTAAGCATTACAAACTATGAATTGTTATTAAATGTATTCGGTGTAATAAATTATTAATAATGTGTAATATTTTTGTTTAGGGTTTGCATAAATGTGACTTATTAGTGAATGACCTTTCAACACTTTTAGCAAAAGGAAGGGTCCGTATCAGTCACAGTACCGAAACGCAAACAATCCACGGGTACAATTTAGCCCTAAATACAAGGCCGATGAGTATTGACACTCCAATAATTGGCAGTGCGCACTTGCCTTGTTATAAAGAGGGCGATGAGGCAACCACAGTACTAGAAGATCATGGAAGCTTCGTGGCTTGGCCTGCAGATCAAATACATCTCACTACTAAAGAGGTATTGACATTTGACATCTTTATTAGACCTTGTTTAGTAGTTACACTATTCATACCTTTTTCATATATATATTTGTATGCTCAATACATATTTTGTTTAATATTATTAATTAAGGAATAAAAAAAGAACACTGCTTCTGCTAGTAAAACCAAGAGAGGTACTAGCAGAATGAGCAATACAAAACAGGGTGCTACTAAAGGAAAGAGAGCTAAATCTAAAAAATCAGTTGCCCCACAAAAGATTCCTTCTTCAAATAAGAAAAGCCTACCTCCATGAGCAATAGCTTTATTGTATTTTTATACCCAAAACTACCTCATGGACAATTATGTTTTCATTGATTGTCGTCCTGAGTATGCTGGGAGGGACGATGCTACTTACATGGTATCGACGGTTGACATAAGAGACATTTATAATCAAGAATGGATGTCAACCATGAGTGTTGCCGTCTATGTCACGCCGTCTATGACTTCTTATATGAGTTATTAGTTAATAACAAATATGCATTGTTTTTGTCGTCCATAGGTTGGTAGCTACTCGAGCTGTGATGGAGGGAATGCTGTCCTCTATTGTGTTTGTGTGCCCATACTACATAGCTGACGGTAGTACAATAAGAGAGGGTAGGCACATAAACTATTTAGCGAATTGCATTTTGATTGAGGGACACAACAAGCTCTATCTCATTCCTCACCTCGTAACTGAACATTAGGTTTTGTACGTCGTCCGACCTGATCCTAATAAAGTCTATGTGTTTGATTCCCATCGAACCTATGACATGCCTTTTGAAGTCGCTCGTTGTGGTGGGAAGGAATTTATCGACATGTTAGTATACTTTTCACTTCTTACCTCATTAGCTTATTTATACATATATTCTACTAGCTTTCATTATTTGAAGTATATATGCTAACTTAAAATATTGTGTATCCAACTCTATTTATTAGGGCACTACGGACAGCGTATGAAAGGAGAGGTGGGAATGGTGTCCCAAACCCAAAGAATGTTCAATACGAGCCTGTCATAGTAAGTAGGAAGACAACTATTTCGTATTTTATTTTAATTAAAATAAATATCTAATAGTTAGAGAGCTAACTGAATTCATTTGACAGTGTCCACAATAGCAAAACGACAATGATTATGGATACTATGTATGTAGAGCAATGGATCTGATAGTCCCAGATAGATCGGTCAACATAGATCCAAGCCATGTATGCTTTCTTTTCGGTATTTTTCCATTAATGAATCATGACATATATGTTTGGTACTTGACGTAAGTGCTAACTGTATATTAATCGAAACTTGGGCATTGTGGTTTTTCACCGATTATTATGCACAAGGTCAGCAGTACAATGTTGAAGAAATTGATGAAGTGAGAGACCAATGGGCCAAGCACATGCACTCATTCATTCGGTATTAGGTAGAGATCTATATATTCTACATGCATGTTCAGGTTTGTATTTTGTCTATGTCTTTCAGTCTTCTAGGCCAGATTTATGAACATTTTACTTTGGGGTGTAGTGCTACCAAGTTGTGGTATGCCTACTAATTTTGATTCTTGAGTATATATATCCGGTGTATTAAGACAGGCATATTAACTAGGGATTGATTGAAATTATGGTGTGATTGTAGATTTGTTATGAATTGATGTTGTTTTACAATGCAGATTTGGTAATTATTTGAACATACAATTGTGTATATGGGCAGGAACAAAACTACAAAAATGTTAAAAAAAAACTGTAGTTTTAATAACGATTCTCTTGAAAACCATTATTAAAACAACCGTTTTTAATAACGGTTCTTATGCAAACTGTTATTAAAACCTAGGTTTTAATAACGGTTTTCATAAGAATCGTTAAAAAAATGTACATTTAATCTCAAATTTATGCTCATTTAATATGTATTAAGGTTTAATAAAGGCCTAAATAATGTCAGAAAGTCTAATTGGATGATGTTTTTACAACTGTTTTTGTAATAACCATTATTAAAACCCTCTTTTTTAACAACGGTTTTTCTTAAAAACCGTTATTAAACATACAGTTTATGCTCATATTGGCAGGTTTTTTTATATTTTTGATAACGGTTATGAACCGTCAGTAAAGATTTAATTACGGGTGTTTTAATAAAGGTTTAAAACCGTTATTAAAATTGCTTTTCCGGGAAGTGCTAGGAGGTTTTTAGCTTCAGCCTTAACTTATGTCTATAGGTGGTTACTTAGCTTTAGCCCGAAGTTATGTCTATTGGTCATTTTAGGCTTTGACTTGGACTTTATGCACTTTGGTTTGGATAAACTTCCATGGTATATAAGACCATGGTGTGGTGCACATTACATCACCCGATGAGAATTTGAATATGTATTTGGATATGAATTTTAACTAAGACTGTAACAAAACTGAAAATAGGGGTAAAAGAAAAAGAATGGTAATAGACACATTGAATTATATATAAATAACCAGATGGGTTAGAAAAGTGGAAAAAATAGTTTACGGTGGAATTATGTTCATGGAGGAATGAAGCTTTAATGATAGCTAGACAATATACTTAGTAGGTTCTTACTAATAATCTACACTGTTATATTATGTTTCTAAACATGATGAGCCATGTAAGGTATGAGTTTCCTATGTATGATATCACCATGAAAGAGCATGGATTCTATTTAATATGAAATAGACATGAACTATGTTAGTATGATTATCATTATATGCTAGAATCTTGTGTGCTTAGGACTTCCATTGAAGAAGTAACTTAGCTCACTTAGTATGAAGCGTATTGATGTGCTCGTCTGATCAGTCACCTACGCATTCCCACTAGTAAAGGATCATGTGCTGGTATAAGGGGATGGTCAGTAGTAGGCCAACCCTATATTGTTCATGGGCTTTTGGTTCGTGGACATCTAGAGAATTTAATGTAGTCCTTACAAACTAGGGTTTAGGGCCATACCCTACTTTTCTTTTCTTTTCTATAATTTGAAACTTATGCTTTAGCTTAATTTCCCCCAGAGTATTTGAATACTGTGAACCATTGACATATTATTCTAGAAAGACTTTTATTCAGTGTTTATATAATGGGTTTTGGTGCACTCTACTTTGGTTTTAGTTTGTTTGGTTCTCAGCCTTATATCTAGTATGTGATGGGTAGTTGGGGCCTATCTTATGCTTGGTATGGCCGTAATGCCTCATTTTTTGTATGTGTTTTGTTGTTTTCCACTTCCACAAGGATTTCAAAATAAAATTTTTCTATAGTGAAAAATGTGGGTGTTACTCTATTTAACAATATGTAATATTTTATTCTAAGGTTTACATAAATGTGACTTGTTATATAGTGACCTCTCTAATCTTTAAGAAAAAGGAATGATATGGATCAATCCATGTTTCAAAATGTTGAAGGTTCATGGGTCTATCTTGGGCCTAAATATAAGGCTTGTATGTCTTGACAATCTAAATATTGGAGGTGTGCACTTGCCTTGTTATAAAGAAGGTAATGAGGCAGTCATAATGTCGGAAGCTCATGGATGCCTTGTGTGTTAGCTCAGAAACCTCATATGTCTCATTACTAAAGAGATGACAAAATCGTCCATTCATGTTATGCAGAAAATTTTACCCACATTGTTTATACCTTTTTAATATATGTATGATCATTAATTATATTTTGTTTTAATATTACAAATTAACGAATTAGAAAATATGAGTGCTCCTAAAACAAAAGGAAATATAATTATTGATGGAAGGATTAAAGCAAAAGAGGGTGCAGATAAATGAAAGAGAGTAAGTTTACTAAAATCAGTTGCCCCACAAAAGGTTCCATCTTTAAAGGAGAACCAACAACTACAACAACCTCACTGGCCACCACTGGCTTTAGCATTGTTGTATATCTAAGCCCAAAACTACCTTACTAGCAATCTAATTATTATTAACTATCCTTCAAAGTATACTGGGAGGGATGATACCATTTACATGGTATCGGCTAGGGTCACCCAAAAAGTTTATAAAATTGAATGGATGTCAACGATGAGTATTATCATATATGATAAATAAGTATTATTTCATATTATATATTTTAACACATTTCATTGATTTATATAATTTTGTGTCCTCTTATATATATATATATATATATGAGTTATTAATTATTAATAAATATACTTAATTATTGTCATCAATTGGTAAGCTACTAGCCTTATTGCAGCAGAGGGAATATTAGCCTCCATTATGTTTTTGTGTTCATGGTACATATCTGACCATACTATAATAATGAGGGTAGACACATTAACTATGTAGTAGATCGCATCTTAACTGAGGAGTACAATAAAAATCTTTACCTCATACCTCAGCTCACAAAAAAAACATTGGATTTTGTACACCATCCATCCTAATCAAAACAAAGTATATGTTTTTGATTCCCTCTACAATTATTCCATTCCTTTTATTGTCATTCATTTTAAAGGGAAAGATTTAATTAGCATGTTAGTATACTTCTTACTTCATTTGCTTATTAATGCATATATTCTGCATTAATTTTTTGATGTATATAATGTTACAATGTTGTGAATCAACTTTATTCATTAGGGAACTAGGAAAAACGTATATGAGGAGAGGCCAAAATGGTATACCAAACCCAAGGAATCTTGAGTATGAGCTTGTAATAGTATGTAAAAAGATAAGCATTTTGCATTTTATAATAATTTTAATTAATATCTAATAGAACAACAAGCTAACTAAATTAATTTTATAGTTCCTAGAACAATAAAATGGTAATGATTGTAGATACTATATTTATAGATTATTGGATCTCATACTCAAGAACAAATCTGTAAACATAGATCCAAGCTTTGTATGTTTCTTTTTTCATATTTTTTTTATTAATTAATCTATGGTATGTTAATCACTAACGGAATGGTCAAATCATATCAATTTTTAGTTTCTTTTTCCAATGATATGGACAAAGCTAGAAATGCACAAATGAAGATTTGATGTAGTTAAGGATAAATGGGCCGAATTTTTGTGCTCACATACTCAGTGTTGGTGATCTATGTACATGCATGTTATTGTTTGTATCTCATATGTCTTATGTTCTACTATGAAATTATAGATGCAAATGCATATGTGCATGCTAGTGTGTATTAGTTGTTGATATATAGTTAAGTTCAATAATCTATGAACTTTAACACTGGAGTTTAAAGCTACAAACTTATAGTACACCTAGTAATTTATATATTCTTATAAGGAATATAAGAATGAATTATTTTAGTTTTACACATTGAATATTTGGTAAATAGTCGAGCATACAATAGTATATGTGTGATAGAATAAAATTGAACAATTTATTAAAAAAAATTACATTTTAATAATTATTCTTTTATTAACTATTTTTAAAACTCTAACTAATAAATATTTTAGTTGTTTCTAATGATAGTTTTTTTAACACCATTATTAAAAATAATTTTTAATATGATATTTAAAAAAATTTATTATTAAAGGGTTAAATAAATTCTCATTAAAATACTAATTACGCTTTACTTACTACTTTATTGGGAATATATTAGGGTTTTTTTAGGGGTTATGGTTATTAAATAGTTTGTTTTAATAATGGGTTTTATGTCAACCATTTTTAAATCAAAATGAATTTTAACATAAATTTGGGGATTATTTAGAATTTTGATAATTGTTACAATCATCCTTAGGAGTAAAGGTGAAAACTATCAATCTTCACGAAGATGGATTCTCGACATTGTTACATGGTTCCAATTGTGCTAAATAAATTCCTCCATTTTAGGGAAGGATGGTAAGTAACCACACCCCAAGCAAACTAAGGTGTCAGTCTTATAAGCAATTTCATTATCAACCACCTCTTGTCGAATTTCACCCACCATCATTACCTTAGAAAAGCTCGAAGCTTCATACTTCATAGAATAATTTTAATCCAGCTTCCTATTGTGACAACCAATATAACTCTAGGTCAAAGTAGGTTGTACAAGTAAATTCTTATTTGAATACAATTTGTTCTTGGTCTATTCACATTTATCATCCATAACCTCTTACTGCTTTAATCCAGTTATTTGATTAATTAGCTTGTCCTCTTGGATTTTGAATTGATGATTCAAAGTTTAAAGGTTCTTCAAATTGTCAAGGATCTTCAAAGTCAAAAGATTAAAGAGCAGTTGATTTGAGTTTACCATCTATAGCCTCATTTTGTTTCATTCTAGTAGTATGATTGATAGGTTATCGTCCAAGATTTTTAATTGAGTAGTCAAACTTCTAGGACTACTTGACTTATTTGAGTTCGAATAAGTAGATATACAAGATCAGTTTTCTTCACTACTGAATCAAGATTTGTTGAAACCTTGGTGAAAACGGCATTGCTGCCTAATACGGTGAGCATGGTTCCCAACGCGATGATTTCTTCTTGTTAGCCATGAAAAAGGTGAGAACGCTTGAAGGTATGTAATTGGAGGTCCTACAGTGCATGCAATTATTTACTTTGTACTAAACAAAGCCTTTACATTTATTTAATTATTTTTTTCTTTCCTTTAGTTCACGAAATTACAACCTAATATTCTCTCATCTTACGAGGCACCACAATTTTTGTTCCAATTTAAAAATTGATAAAATTATGCATCATCTTAATAGTCACCAAAGTAACCCAAAGAGTACCCCTTTAGAAAATGAGTATGTTTAATAACGGATCCATACAAAAATAAATGTGGTAATCCCTAATAATTAGCCCTTAATATGATGCACTTCTATGGTCGTGCTTAAGGGGTGCAACACTTGTAACTACCACCCTAAAATAGAATGTGGTTTTTGTTTTACTTCGATTCTATAAGAGCACACATTGTAGTTGGAGGCAATCTCTAGACTGTTTACAAGTGAGATTTAGCTCTCTACTCTTGTGTTAACTTTTGGCTACTGAGGGGATTCTAGACAGTTTATAAGGGAGGGTCAACAATCCACTCTTGAGTTAGCTTTTGGGTGGAGTTTGGGCTCTTCTCAAGCAATTACTGCTGTAGCCTCCCAGATAATGACTTATTTGGAGTCCATATTAGCCCATTCAAGGTAATTACACCTTGTGGTTTTGGGGTGGTACTTATCGCTAGTCATGATTTCATTATAAAGTATCAAAGCCTGACCATTGTCGAAACCTCATTGCAAGCTCGTACTAATCGCCGATGGAGGCAGCATAAGGAAATGTTGTCAAAAGGGGATGGGAATGATATGACCTAATATTGACAAATTTAGGAATCTATTGACAGTTTATATGAGAGGATCAACCCTCTACTCTTGAGTAAAATTATGAGTGGAGTTAGAGCTCTTCTTTGCCGATTAGGACTCAAAAATCCTAGGCTATTACCTCTTTGGGATTCATATTAGCTTAGTCCGATAGAGCCTTTTGGCATGATAATATATAATCACTAGGTGAGTTCAACCTCTTTGCAATAATTTTTAGATGATGAAAATGGGATTATTAATGAGAAAATATAAATGGAGATAGACATATCAATTAATGGTGTGTGATTTTTTTTTTTTTGGTAATTCGTCAAGTAAATATATCAAGTACATTGGTGAAACATTGTAGAACTATCTATCATCTTAATAGTGTCTATGTTATGTATATACTGTCAGACACGTCTAACTGTATTTAATTTGGTGAAACTTTAGCAAAGTAAATGGTAGTCGCACGGGCCTTGTTGTTGAGATGTATTAGTAGTTACATTTGTGATAATAAGTTGTTTATTTTGAGGCAAGTTGTACTCTTCGAGCTTCGAAACACCATGGACCTAATATTTATTAATTTTTGTCTTTACTTCCTCATTATTAAAAATATCTTTGCATTCCATATCATCAATTACATAAAATTGATTTTAATTCCTATGCAACCACATATGGCAAACATAATAAACCAACCTATAGTTGTACTACAATGTTAACTAGGGACCGCCTTCATCTTACAAGATTCCTCAACCTCCAACTCATTGTGAGTAGATTTTCCACCATTTCCCTAACATAAATAATATTATGGGTGTTACGTGCGATGTATTCTCCAACCACTACAATCTATAAATTTAGTGTCAGTAACACAATAATTTTACATTGAAGTCAAAATCAACAACCTTAACCATTTACCTGGGTTTGATAACATGTTCTTGATATGTTTTGCTCTTTACTTATTAGATAGTCAAGTAGCAGTACTAGGTATATTCTCAAATCATATCCTAGCCAAATGATCAAAATCACACAATCTTGCCAAACCAGTCAATCGGTTTGGCCTAACCAATTGATCGATTTTACTAATAAGTCAATTGGTTAGGCTAACCTGTCGATTTGTTTAGGCCGACCAATCAACCAATTTTATTCTACTAAATCTAGGGTTCCATCAAACCGGCTAATTTTTTTAGCCAAGCAATTTAATTATTCAGAGATAGTCGATTAGTTTTGCCAAACCAATAGATGGGTTTATGTAGAAAGCAAACCAAGGTCGCCATAGATCTAACGATCATTCTATTTAAGCCATGCAGTCGACTATTATAAAGACCTATTGATTAGTTTCACCTAACCAGTTGATCGAATTACCCCTAAAAAGCATAGAAAAAGCATTTTGCATGGGAGTCACCTTAAAAAAACCCGCCACATCCAAACTAAAGCATATCATAGCTTCATGCCAATACTTCATCAACTCATAAACTGAAACATGCTTCATAATTAATCGAATCAACCCTAATTTCTCTAAAATCATGCTTTTTTCATAGGATTCATAATTTAATCCACATGCATCAATTTAAAACCAAATTCTTATGTAACCTTATAAAATTAGGACTTTAGAGAGTCCACCACATCACTTGATTAACTATGTCACATTTCAGAACTAAAAATGACTTACTTGGTGAAGCAAAAGTTTTCTACAAAGGAAACTCAACATTGAAGATTTTTTACTTCCGAACCATAAAAATCAAATATTAAAGCTTTAGAACTCTAATGAATAATTTCATAAATAATAATTCAAATTAAGAGAAAACAAACTTACCAAATCTATGAGAAAATAGAAGGAATTTGTACAAAAGAGAAACTCAACTTCCTCCTAAATATAACCCTCCCTTGCTTAAAGATAAACAACGAGGAGCTAGAGAATGGATTAGGAGAGTGGTAAGGAATGGAAATTAAGCTAGACTTGAGAAAAAAAGAACACAGGGCTAGAGGGTTGGAATATTTTAGAGGCTAAAAGAAAAGTGAGTAGAAGTGGTGATTAAGGATATTTATAGCTAACAAATCAGTAGAAAGTGAGTGTGGTTATGCTTAGATCGAAAACCGTATTTCCTACCATTTGAATTTGAGCTGAAATGGTGATTTCTGCATAAAGCAAGTCTAATTCACCCAAAAAATGTCAAAAAGAAGAGAGGAAATGAATGATCGGTGTGGAAAGGAATCTCTCAGCTGAGTAGAGACAGGTCTTAGAATAGAAGCGATTCTAAAAGTGTATAGAGGAGAGAGGCAAAAGAAAATAGGGTATAGGTCATCATCTCCATCAATTATCCTAATCAAAACCTCAAATTAGTTTGAGGTAGAATCTATGAAGACCAGTTTGGAATAGGATAATAAAAGTTTGATTTTTGTATAAGGATTTTTTCCAGAAAAATCAAGTTTAAAAAATTTACTCAGCTTGTCAAACCAATCGATATATTTAGCCTATCTCTATACTATTATACCAACTACTTGATCGGTCTACACGAAAACTCATTTTGTTCAATTGCCAAAGCTTATTCAAAATAAAATTTTCCTCAAACTCAACTATAGTTCCAAATCGAAATAAAAAATTATCAAATTTTATTAAACACCATAGTTGATCATTCAATAAACATTCCAAAAAGATGCGGTATCACAACACCACTCTGTTAAAGAGATTGTATCCTTAAAGTCTAGAGACCTATGTCTAGGAACAATACATAACATGCAATAATCCAGACAATACTTTCAATCAAGGTAAAGGGGGTACAATATCTGAAAATAAGGGCTACCCCAAAAACATCACACTAGGAAAATAACTCTGAGTACTTCGCTCGAATCTCCTCCTTAGTCTCTCAAGTGGCCTCCTCGACACCATGCGATGACAAAAGGACCTTGACTAGCAGAAAAAACATCATGTGCATCCCTTAGGTCTTTGTCCCTAGCACACTTACTGGTCATTCTTTGTAAGTTAGAGACTCATCAAGCAACTTCTCTAGCTAGATGCCATGTGATGGTTTTGCTACGTACTTTCTGAATTGAGATATGTGAAATACATTGTGCACATGCGTTTATTCCTTCGGTATGTTAGATGATAAGTGACCTCACCAACACTATCAACAATCTCCTATGGTCCAATATCCCTTGGACTAAGTTTACTCTTTTTATCGAACCTCATGAATCCCTTAATGGAATATACCCTCAAAAGGACATGAACACCGACCTTATAACCATCGGTTCATCTCCTTAAATCGGCATAGCTATTTTGTTAGTTTAGGGCTGCTCCAATCATCTCTTATCCCAACACAATTATCTCGCTGATATCAATCCAGCATAAGAATTATGATACTTTCTCCTATATAAGGCTTAGACATGTACCATCTTGATACTAGAAAAATAGCTATTATCGTAGGAGAACTTGATCACGTTTAAGAGATCCTCCCAACTACCTCCAGTATCCACCACACATATACGAAGCATTTCCTCTATGGTCTAAATGGTCCTCTTTGTCAAACTATTAGTGGCTAGGTGAAAAGTAGTAGTCATTTTTAACTGATTCTTAAAAGCAACTTATAAATTTTGTCAGAATTATAACAAGAATCTAGAGTCTCGGTCCGATATAATGTCTCTAGGGACCCATTTTTAATCGCATAATGTATTTCCTGTAAACATTAGCTAGCTACTCCTTACTCTATGCCATCTTAATGGGTATGAACAATGCCAAATTAGTTAGGTGATCCACAATAACACAGAAAGAATCAAATTTGTTATGAGTCCTTGGAAGGCCCACCACAAAGTTCATTGAAATGGTATCCCACTTTCCTTCTCTAACTTCTAGTGATTGTAAAAACCCTGCTTCCTCTTAGGCTTAATCTTAACCTTCTGACAGATCATACATTGGGCAAAAAACTTTATCACCTCCTACTTTATACAGGGCCACTAGCTAAAGTTCTTCAAATCCTTATGTAACTTGTCCACTACAGAATAATAAGAATAAGGAGTACAATGACTTTCCTCTAGGATTTTCCTCTAAAGCTCGATACATCCTAGGATATACACCCTCTATAATGATATTTGTTACTACCATCCTCATGGAGTTGAAACCCTTTGGCTCTACCTTCCTTAATACCCTAATTGATCCTTTCAAGCTTAACATTGCCAAGTTGATTAGCTTGGATTTCCTTAATGATCGAAGGTGTAATAGTGAATGTGCTCATTCTTGCCTCTCTACTACCAGTGGTGATCAACTAAATCTCTATCTTCCTGACTCTTGACCTAGATGGTCTGATAATATAATTTTGCTCAAGGAATGCGATATATTCTAGAAAAGGGCATCTAGCACCACATCGGCGTCACCCTTATTGTAGCTTTAATCTATGCCATAACCCTTAACCAACTCCAACAATCGATGCTATTGCAAATTAAACTCGTTGTGTGAATATGTAGTTTAGGCTCTTATGATTAGCTTAGAACTTGCACTAAACCCCATAGAGGTAATGCCTTTAAATCTTAAGGGTAAATAATTTATGGTAAGATTTAATTCATGCATCGGGTAATTCTACTCATGTTGCTTCATTTGTCAACATGCATATGCAACCACTTTCTCATGTTGCATCATCACACAACCTACTTCATACATAGAAGTGTTGTTGTATACTTCAAAATTGTTAGATCCACTTGGAAACATAAGCCCTATGGCTATAGTCAAATGCTTGTTCAACTCCTCAAAAGCTTTAACACACATCTCATCCTACTAAAATTGCATAGCCTTATTCAGCAAACTAGTCAATAGTCAAACTATCATGGAGAATTCTGTGAAAAACTTATGATAATAACCATCCAATCCTAGAAAACTATGCATCTCCTTCACAGAAGTTAGTGCTGGGTACTAAGAAACTCCTCGAACTAAGGAAGGAATCACAGCCACCCCCTCTTTTAAAAATACATGCATATGTAAAGCCACTTGATCTAGCTAATTTCACACTTTAAAAGCTTAGAATATAGCTAGTGTGACCTTAATAATGCTAAGGTTTGCCTTAGATATTTTTCATGCTTTTCTTAATCACTAGAGTAGATAAGGATGCCGTCGATGAACACCACGATGAACTCATTAAAGAATGGTCAGAAATTATAGTTCATGAGAGGCGTGAATATTACTGGTTCATTAGTGAGTTTGAATGGCATTATTGTGAACTCATAATGGCCATATTTTGTCCAACATACATTCTTAGGGAAGTGCTTCTCCTCTATCCTCAATTGATTATAACTTAATCGACGATCAATTTTGGAGAATACCTTGACTCCTTTGAGTTGGTCGAACAGGTCATTGATCCTTAGCAATAATTAACAATTCTTCACCATAACCTAATTTAACCCTCAATAATTGATGCACAATCTCATGCTCCAATCATTTTTCCTTCATGACTACGATTAGTATTCCCCATGATAATATACTTGGTTAGATGTAGCCCTTCCCTAACATCTCATTGACTTAGGCCTTAAGCTCTTTCATCTTTGTAGGTGTCATATAGTGTGGGGCTTTAGATATCAGTTCCATCACTAGAAATACTTCCATGGTAAACTTGGCATATTAATCAGGTGGCATTCCTAGCATTTTATTAGGGAATACGTCAAGATACTCTTGGATCACTAAGATTCGCTCTAATGGTGTCTCAACTAATTTGGTATGTCAAACACATCACAAGAAGAGCTAGTACCTCTTACTAAAATTGGTGTCCATCACGATTTCCTTCAAAGCCTTTATAAAAGGGTTAGATTCACACTTTAGATACTAGACCATAACACCTTTTAGTCCTCGTAGAACAATATGTTCTTATGTGCAACTTTTCTAACATGTCCATTTAGATAATTACATCTAAGTTATAAAAATCAAGCTCCATATTATCTAAGGGAAAATCTACTCCCCTAACTAATCTAGAGCATGCAATTCTATCCTCCAAAGGCAACACAACATAAGTGGAAATACTACTAGATGGAGTTAAAGAAGCTCTAGCTATGAATGTAGACGACATAAAAGAATGTGATGCACTATAGTTCAAAAATACACATGTTGGAAAGGTAGAGACAGTAAGCATATTGCTTACCTTACTGGACAAACACTTTCCTTTTAACTGGCTAATAATGTTCATGCATTCTCCTAAAGGGACTCCTGTGACACTGGCTGATCCCTAACCTTGCTATAAGGTTCGGGGCTTCTAAGCTCTATGTAAACTTCTACTAAATTTTTTTTTTACAATTGAAGCTTATAATAAAAAATTAGGGTGTTACCGCGATAATTAATGTAAAGTCTATTTTACCAAACCATCTTCACATTAATCTCTAGGATAAAACCATTATAAGATTAACAAAGTAAATAGAAATAAGAGATGTTTTAAAAACTTAAATATTTGTTTGGAGATTAACTTTGGGGTACAATAACAAAAATAAGCACAAAAAGGTATACCATGGATCAAAGAGTCCAAAAGGTATCCAGGTAAAAACATCATCTAGATAACGTGACTCTTCGCCCAAACATCAAGTACAGTAAAAAATACTCCTCCCCATACAAAATATCATAGGCATCAAAATCATCAAACTAAGCCTCAATGACCTGTAGAAAAGCATTAGGGTCATCTGTATGTGGGAATGGGTAGCACACATGAAAAAGAAACCATGGATCGAAGAGTTCAAACGCTATCTGAGTAAAAATATCATCCTGATAATATGATTCTTCACCCAAACACCATGTAGAGGAAAAACAATACTCCTCCTACTACAATGCATCATAGGAAGCAAAATCATCGAATTAAGCCACAATAACCTACAGAAAAGAATTAGGGTCATCAGCATGTGGGAATGACTACCGCCCATAAAAAGGATGGTCAGGATGCTACATGTTGAGTAAGGTGACAATACTATAGGGATATAGTTAAATACATGCAATCATAGCAAAGGATAAGTACACATACAAAAAACATAAAGTATCACAAGGTAAATATTAGACTAGGCCTCTTTATTAGATATAAACATTTTCATTCTTTAACTTATGTCGATTTTCAAAGGCCTTACTATTATTAAACAAGTGGAATGGTCTGAAGCACATCTTGGGGACAACACACTCGTTAACGGGGTAGTATGGTAATACCCAACCTTTTATGAAGTTTCGAATGAGAAATTTTGCCAATAATGGTGTTTGATTTTGAATTTTAGATTATAATTTGGTTTTAAGGAAATTTTGATTTGAAATGAGGTCCCAAAACTAAATTATATAAGTTTTTCAAGCAAACCAATTGACTAGTTTATCATTTCAACAAAATGATTTTTACTCAATTGAACTGGTTAACTGGCCTATTGAGCAGTTGACCGGTATGCCAAACCAATTGACTAGTGTGTTGAGTTTAGTATATTTTTGAAACTCAATTTAAAAAAAAAATTGTTCTACTAGAATTGATCTTTTATGGCCTACCCTTTCTAATGATACCCAAAAATATGACCTTAACTGATTTGAGAATTGATTATAACAATTCAGGGGGGAGAAAACCTCGGTTTTATCTTCCCCCTTCTCTCTCCTCTTCATATTTATAAAATCATTACTTTGATATCAGGCAAGATTCTTCTCCGTTAGAAGATTGCTCCATGCAGACCTTCTATTACCTCTCTCTTGAATTTCACTTCTAGACTAATTGAACTGTATTTCTCAAGAAACACCATTTGAGCCCAGGAAAATAGATCAGCATATCTTGGATGAAATCCATCCGTTTGACCCAAATTTAAACGGTAAGAATTAGGGTTTTTTAATTTTTCCTAAGCATTTTTCTTTGACAATAAATGTAGCTGACTGGGAGAATGTGGGTGGGTTGCCCTATGCTTTTTATTATTTTCACCTAGAACCTATTTGTTTCTCTATTAAATTTCTAAGGGTAAGGGGTGCATGCATATCCTTAAGGTATAGTATTATATTATGGCAGATCGACATTATAATATCTTGCCCTAAAATCCTTCAAACTTTGTTTAAAATTATGTTGATATAAAATAAATTAGTTTTTATTTTGA
Source organism: Tamarix chinensis (assembly GCA_030549775.1). NCBI lineage: Eukaryota > Viridiplantae > Streptophyta > Magnoliopsida > Caryophyllales > Tamaricaceae > Tamarix > Tamarix chinensis. The sequence continues at coordinate 61,886,058 of CM060181.1, forward strand.
AAAGGGCTTAAAATTCTAATAAAAATCTAAATCTTAGGGGTACTGATCGACTGCTACGCCCAGGGATTTAAAATTATATTCCCGATAATCTAGCCGACTCGTTTGCCTAAACAAACTGATTGGTTATCTTACAATTTCAAATTTTTTACTTATTTTGATTTGATTCACATTCTAATGTTTATAAACACATCTAGTTAAAATTTATATGTTAATCAGCATATTTCGACGCTTTGAGATTATTTTTACATTATTTAGATCAATCTATGATTTTAATTAGCTAAATTTTCTATTAAAAAAAGTAAATTTTTGAGGCATACTTCACCTTCTCTCTTCTCCCTTACCTTCCATCTCTCTTCTGGCAACTAACCTAAGATATTGACTTCATGCACTTATTCCCTAACTCACCAACCTCTTGACATGCCCATTTCTGACTTCACTCAACCCCCCATTACTCCACCAAGTCAGCCCTTACCTTTTGGTTGCCCACACTCAACCTTATCCTCCATTCCTGATAAATTTTCATTCTTTACCTATAGTGCTTCCTCTCTTCTCCTTTTTCTTTTGGAAACTTTCTAAGTGTTGAGAATCCCTTTCTCCTCTCTATTGAGAAAAAAAAGGCTTGCCCTAGCTTCCTTTCTTCTTGGTTGAGCATTTTCCTCACTTTTTCTTCTTCTAATCTTGGATTTAGTCCTCCTCTGTTTCTCATAATTAAGGAAGGATTAAGGTTTGAGTAAGGTGGAAGGTTTTCGTTCGTTTCTTTAGCATTCAATTCCGGAGACAATAGTTGGTGGTTTTTTGTTATTCCTTTTGTTCCTCTAATTTTTCTTTGATTTTTAATGAAGTTTTAAAAATGATTTTTAATGGCTTTAATTCTTGATTTTATTAGAAATTGAGGTCTTTGTAGACAACCATCAAATTAGGAGTAATTTGTACTAAAAGATTGCTTTGACATATGGCATTTATATCTTTCATAAGAATGGGGTTATGTTCCTTGTTGATGTTCATGTTCTTTGTGTGTTTGCATTATGATGACTAAATTTTGTCTTAGAATGGGAGCATGTTGTTGAATTTTCTCTCTGATATTAAGCATTGTTTAGTTCTCTAATTTTATGCATAATTTTGTTTAAATGCCTACATTATCGTGAATCTGTGTGAACCTAGGTGTGCAACATGTCTGTTTTAGTGTTTATGACAAAGAAGCATGCTAGGATTAAAAGGTAAAATTTTATTAATTTTGGTCTATGTACCACAAGTCTAGGTAAAGTTTTACATTCACTAGTCTATCAGTTCGACAAACCCATCGACTAGTTGTATAGGAAGTTGCACAATTTGGGAGTTTTGATTGGCTGGTTGTGAGATTAGTTGATTTCTTTGATGAACATTCAATTTGTTCATGTGACTAATCAATTTTTTAACTAAACCCATTAACTAGTGACCCTATAAAAAAAAAGTGGTCTAGTCTCTACTTAGAGCCATAATCTAGTTGTAACAAATTGATAGACTAATTTCCTATGAATAGTTGATTGGTGAGACCTACCAACCGATTGGTATGCGTATGATAAATTTTACTGAGGCTTGGTATGACCAAACTAGTTAAGAGATCGCTAGGCTGATTGACTTGTCATGCACAAGGCCGCCTAATTTGATATTAATTAATGTGTTTCCTTAAGGGCATTTATGTTGGTGCCTCCACATGATAGCAACAATTAAATTGTGATTTTAACCATGATTGCTTTGAATTCAATAAGAATCAAAATAATGTTACTTAGGATAAGAATTGGTTTAGTTTAGTGTCATCTTTAAACATTCAATTACTGGCCTTTATGTCTTTTGAGCTATTTAGCATTATCACTTAGAAACACACAATTTGTTAATAATGTAATTGTGATATCAGTCAAAAATGTATATTAATAGAATAACATTTCATTCGAGCCTTTTTCTCAAACTCTTGTTGTAGCTGACTGAGAGTTAGTGGTAGATTGCCTAGTGGTTTATATTTTTAAATTAGTAACTATTTCCTTCTCTATAGGGTTGCGGTCGATAGGGGTACACCATATCATTGACGTATAAGATCATAATGTGGTACGCCAATATGGCATCTGTGTCCAGTACGGGTATTTTCTTTTACTTATACTTCACCATACTCATACTACACATGTATGGTCACTGTAATTATCCAGCTTCTAGTCTAGGGAACAATGGACAATTGACAGGAGTATGAGTGTCAGATAGAGTACCCTGAGGTATTGATGTGGGTAAGTAGCTAAATATTGTTTTGTGTTGCTAGTATTCATTTATGCTAACAAATTAAGCTAACTGGTTAGAGATGTGTTACCAAATGAGTTTAGAGGTTTTCCCACTTCCTGTCATTTGAAATCTTAGCTTGATACCTTGTATTTGGATTTGTAAAGTTTCATGCTCTTTCAATCTCTATTGTCATTCTCGGCTTGATCATCTTGTACTATTGCATTCATATTATGAGCATACATCTCTTTTTTTTTGTTCCCCCTTACATCAAACATAAGTTAGGTGATGATCATATCTCTCACATGGTTGATGTGGCCGTAACATCCCCTAGTTTTTTGTTTCATACACTTCCACATTATCTAAAAAATAAAATTTTCTAATTCATAAGTTTAGGGATGTTATAAGTTTGTATCAAAGCCTATGGTTTTAAATCCTGATGTTGTTTTGCAAAAATGATTTTATTTGGTTTCATCTAAACATATAGAATCCAATGTAGTCTATGAGTGAGAGTTGTTTTGGGTTAGGAGTTAGCCTTAATTTAAAGGATAGGAACTAATTTTGGCCTTATCTACAATGTACTTCCTCCATGTGTACTAATTATGTACCTATTAGTCGATCCTTTTCTAACATGATTTACGATTCTAGGCATTCAATGGCTATGAATTGGTATCTCAAGTGCTTTATGGAATTGGTTGGAGCCATCATGGAGCATTGGAATTAGCGTGAGGAGGCTCCACAGTTGCCACTGCCACCAACTTTTTCGGTGCTGCCACTAGAGGACTAGCTTCGTAGGTTTGATCATCATAGCCTTTTAGTCTTTGAGGGTCAAGAGGACCCAGACGTATTGGAGTGTTGGTTGAGGGATTTTTAGAGGATGTTTGCGACCAGTTGTTGCCTAGAGAGTAAGCAAGTGGACATTGTGGTGTTCCAGTTACAGGGTGGGGCAAACAAATAGTGGAGGGGTTAGCAACTAAGAGGGGCTACCACAGACAAGTGGGAGACCTTTATTGAGATGCTAAGGGAACGATACTAACTTACTCACCTTAGGAATGTGAGTTACCAAAAGTTTATGGTGTTACATCAGGGTATATTTATAGTGGAAGAATACTATAGTCGTTATTTGGACCTAGTCCGCTTTGCTCTAGAGGGTGATGTTGATGAGGGGATGAAGATACACCGGTTTTAGTTTGGGTTGAGTCCGAGACTAAAGGAGATGCTGGTGGGGACTCATGCACAGGACCTGCAGGCTATGTATGATTATGTAACACTACCAAAATTTATAGTTGAAAATTTTAATTTGTTACAAAAAACCATACACTAAAAACAGGGGTAGATTGTCGTGATCAGTAAAAAATTAACCCATGGCCAATTCTATACTAACCATAAGGCTAAGGGACTAAGAGTAGTATTACAAATAATCAAATAAAATCATAAATGTTCAACATTCCATAACTAAAACCAGAGTACACAAATATTAGAGTCAATACAGAAAGGAAATTGAATATATACACACCCACTATAGGGGATATTAAAATGATAAATAAAGGAATAAGGATAAGTCCTGAGAACACCCTCTCGGAATCCATAACAGGTATAATAGGTCATCACTCAGTTCTACCCAAGTCATTATAGGCATCCAAGTCATTAAAAGTGTCATCTCCTACTTACACAGGCAAAGAGGAGCCATTGCTCGTGGGAATGAGTAGCACCTATGAAAAGGGTGATCAGTACGCTACGTACTGAGTAAGGTAACCATATAGCTACGACACTGCATAACATGAAAACATAGATATCACATGTTGTATGTTATTCAGATTAATCACCATTATTAAGATTTAAGCCTTTAAATTTGTCTTTATATATTTTTTGAATTATATCCATGTGAGTACAAGAATCCCACCATTATAGTCGGTGGACCGAAAATGATACTCCATGGCAAAACACTCCTAGCCACTATTATAGCTTGTGGACCAAAAAAACTACTCCAAGGCAGAACGTACACAACCACTATTATAGTTGATGGACAGAAAATCATCCTAACCTAGCCCTAACCCACTTTGTGTTCCACTGTAACTGGTTAGTGTCTTTTCCATGATTTATTACCAAACAAGGATTGGTTTACTGAGCTTAAAACCTCCACTGTTATAGCCGGTAGACCGGAAATACTACTCCTGAACAGAATGTGCCTAACCACTATTATAGCCGATGGACCAGAGTACACTCTGGGGCAAGAAGGCTCCTGGCCACTTTTATAGCAGGTGGACCAGAAAACATTCTAACCTGGGTCTGGCTCGATAATATTTCACTTTAAGTATTTAATGTTTTACTTTTGTTATATTCCATAAGTAACCCCAACTAAACATGCATGCCCCTAATGGACTCCCAACTAATTAATATACTTCCACCCTAGACTTTCCAAATGACCCAGTCCTACAGCTTGGGACCTCTATACTTCCTGGGACTCTAAGACCTCTTTCTCAGTTCACACCATGAATCCATGCCCCCTTGTGTATGGGTCAATGTTAACATTCCCATTTCTCCACCTAGACTCACCATCACTTACTAGAGTGTTTCCCCTTGTATACCTAAAACAACCTATGTGACCCTAGCTTCACTTTTCCATCAATAGCCCATACTCCCCTTTAACTCCAACACCATCTCTCCACTCAACTCACTCCAACCACCACAATCCAATCCTCTAATTTCTACATGGGTCTAAGAAACCTTAGTTGGCCACCTCGAAACCCTAGTAATCCTCTTTTCTTCTACACCATCCCATCACACACACACTCAATCCATCTTTCCACTTGACCCACACGCTTCATACATACCATTCTAATCTAAACTGTAATGCCAACCAACCACTATCGACCCTCTAGCAATACTCCCCTACTTAGGGTTTTTCCCCAAAAGAAAAATCACAATTAAGCGCCCATGTATAATTCTACCTACCCAAGTACTCTCTTTTCCCCGAGGACTCTAATCACCCAAATTACTCTTCGCTCACCATGTTTAAACCTTAAACCAGCTTTTTCCATGTAAACGTTTCCCCGATGCAAGGACTAACCACTTCATGTGAGCCTCCCAACCCATGATTTTATTATTATTCTTCTTTTATTTTATCACTCATATGTCATAAGGAACTTAGTCTTTTTCCCCATTCTTCCTACTCAATCCACCCTCTTTATTTCTTTTAGATATCCTAAATCTCACAACATCAAGCATATCATAAAATACAAGGAATATTACCCAAAACACACATATCATAATTCATACACAACTCACCTTAGCTCCATGCAAAGCAAGTTGTAGTACACAGACTTTTAGGCCACTATCACATGTAATACACATTATATATCATTACACCCATGAGCACACAAAACATATCAAAACCAACCCTTAACCATATCCTTGCCAAATAGGAAACCGAGCTTGGCACACAAATCCTACTTCTCCATATGAGAAGGGTTTGGTTTACAACCTATAAAAAATGGAGCACTAAATAATAAACCTTATTCCTACTTCTTTTTCCTTTTTCTTCCTAGCTAGATATCAGTAATGACATTAATAACAATAAAAACAAGAATAATAATAATGAGGTTAATAATAGAAAAATATTGAAAATAAATTATACCAAATAAATAGAAGGGTTAGGGCACAACCAGAGAGGGAGTGGCAAGCTAAAGTGATGACGGTGGTGGAGCACGGCAGCTACGGCACTGGTACAAGGGTGGTGGTGATAGAAAAGATGGGATAATAGGGTTAGAAAAGGGAAGGGAAGTGGTATTTTTTTGGGTGGTAGGGTTTTTAGGTCTGAGGGGTTTGTGGTGGTGGTGGTGATGTCCCACAGCGGCAGCATAGGCGGAGACAGTGGTGGTGGCCTAAAGTGGAGGAGTGGAAAGGACGAGGAAAGAAGGAGAGAAAAAGGGAATAGAGGATGGGGGAAGGTTTTCTTGGTAGAGAGGGAGGTAGTCAAGATGGTGGTTGCGGCAATGGTGGCGGCAAGGAGCAGTGAGAGGTGCAAAAGTGCAGCTCAAATTGCCCACTTTGCATAGTTAGGGAGAGAAGAAGAGGGAGAGTTAAGGGTAGGGGAATGCCACATTTGGTGGAGGGTAGTGCAGGGAAGAGAAAGGGTGAAAGTTAGGTACGGCGGTGCAGCGCGATGGCGCTAGTGGCAGCGTCTTAAGAGGGAAAGGGAGAAAGGGAGGTAGGGGAGAATCTAGGTAGAAAATAAAGGAAGAAAATGGTGAAGGGGGCTTTTATAGGCATAGGGTATGGAGAAGAGGACAAGGTGGAGCTGGTACATGCCAGCAAGCGGTAGAAGGTAGTACAGGTCTATGATGGGGGCAAGTTCACAACGAGTAGAGTTAGGTTTTTTGCAAGGTGCATGGCGGGTTTAGGTTAGGGTGTTAGGGCTGCAGAGGTGTGGGGAGTCATGTAGGGAAATGCCAACTACATGCCCTATAGGCTAGGGTGAGGGGAAGGTGAGGGCAGAAGAGATGGAGAGCCATAGCTGTGAAGTAACCATGTGCGCTTGTAGATCGGGGGAGGTTAAAGATATGAGTAAAAGGGGAATAAGGGAAAAATGAAAGGAAGAAAAAAGGGAAATAATGTGGTGGACAGCGTTGGCCCATGCAAGAGGAAAAAAAAGTTGGTCGAGGAAGAAGAATAGATGAGAAGGAGGAGAGGGAGAAGGTTGGGTTGTGTTGGGTGTGGCCCAGGCTGGCGGAAGAGGGGGAGAAAGAATGAAAATGAAGGAAAAGGAAGAAAGAAAAGAAAAATAAGGAAACGAGAGAAAATGGGGAAAGAAAAAAAAAATTAGGTGGCTCAGGGTGTTTGGTATGTTTTTTTTTTTAATTTTGGTAATAATAAAATTAGTAAAAGTAATTAATAAATGTTTTTATTAATTTATAAATGTTTATTATAATGCACTTAAAAATATTTTAGTTTAGTAAATTATTCTAGAATCTACTAATTTGATCCCTACATTATTTTTCTCCTTTCTAACATTAATAATTTTTTCATAATATCATTATTTTATTAGAAAATGTATATTTAATTAAATCTCATCTATTAATACTTATTTTATTTTTAAATTCCTAAATTAGGGTTTTGAGGTATTACATCACTTTCCCCTTGAAGAAATACTTTGTCCCCGAAATCACTATCTTAAATTCTAGGAGTAAGGAATAGGGAAATGCAATTCTGAGGTGATTTATTAAATAGAAGCATAAAACGTGATGCTACTACCTCCTTAAAGAGAAAGAAGTTTACTAGGAACTATTGTACTTGAGGCGAAGAGTCCGAATAGGCTTCAGGCATATCCTTCTCAACTTCCCAGGTAGCTTCCTCAGTCACATGGTAGCTCGAAAGAATATTGTTGGCATGGTAGCTATTGTTGTATGAGAACTCTATCAGATGCAGGCACTCCTCCCAACAACCCTAAAAATCTAGGACATAGGCCCTTAACATACCCTCCAGGGTTTATATGGTCCTCTTGGTCTATTCATCTATAGTAAGATGGAAAGTTGTTCTCATCTACAAATTTGTTTCGAGGACTTCCTACACCTTTCCTCTAAAATGAGAGAAGAAGCTCAAATCCCTATGTGACACAATATCCTCAGGCAACCCATGCCGACAAACAATGAACTTTATGTAGGTAGTAGCTAATTGATCAATGGTCCAAGTGGACTTCATTGGAATGAACATAGCCAAATTGGTCATTCTGTCCATAATGACCCAGATAATGTCACAACCATTTCAAGCCCTTGGCAACAAAATGACAAAGTCCATGGAGATCGAATCCCACTTCAACATTGGCACTTCAAAGGGCCTGATGTAGCCCTGCAGGTCTGTGGTGCTCCATCTTAACCTTCGGTCATGTTAAACATATAGACAAGAACTTAGCTACTTCCTACTTCAAATGGGGCAACCAGTACAACTTCTAGAGATCCTTATACAACTTATCCCCTCTTGAGTGGACAGAGTAAGGGGCTAATGTCCCTTTTCCAAGACTCAACACTTCAACTCTGAACAACTTTGAGATACACACCAGCGGCCCTTGTAATGAAGGCTACCACTCTCATGTACTTGAAACCCTTTGACCCGACCTTCCAGCAACTTCTGATGGATCCTTTCAAACTTGGCATCCCCCACTTGGCTAGCTCAGATCTCTTCAAATATGGTGGGGGTTATTGTGAAGGCGCTCATACGGACCTCAAGATCAACCTACAGAATCAGCTCGATTTCCAAGCCAGATAAATCTTCTGGCATTCGGTTAGCAACCATATAGAAGTTTATAGAGTGTGTGGTCTTCTTGCTCAGGGCATATACAAACACAGTTGGCCTTACCCTCATGGTAGGTCAACTCTATCTTATAGTCCTTGACTAGCTCCGACCACCTACTTTTTAGCTCTTTTTGGCTGAAGATGTACTTGAGGTTCTTGTAATCAATGAAGAATTTACGCTTGGTCTCATACCAGTAGTGCCTCTAGATCTGTAAGGTAAAAAACACTATGACTAGCTATAAGTCATGATTCAGATAGTTATGCACATGACGTTTCAATTGTCAAGAAACGTATGCAACAACTCTACCCTTCTACATTAGCACACATCCAAGTCTGTGCTTGATTGCATCATTATAAACCTTAAAACCCTTTGAACCCTATAACAGAGTTAGGATAGGTATGGTGGTCAACTGTCTTTGTAATTCCTAGAAGACCCCATCACAAGTGTTTTCCCACTAGAAATTGGTTGTTTTCTTTAAGAGGCTGGTTAGGGGACGGGTACTCTTTAAGAAGTTCTACACAAAACATCGGTAATACCCGGCCAGTCCTAGAAAAGTTTGAACCACTAACATGTTCGTTGGAGGCTTCCATTTTATGATTGCCACGATCCTCACTGGGTCAATAGATACTCTCTCAGCTGATAATATATGCATATGGAAATCCACTTCCTAAAACCAGAATCCAAACTTTTACAGCTTTGCATATATATGTTGTTCCCGATGTAAGGACATTATGGTGCAAAGATGCTATTCATCCTCTTCATTCGCTCGGGAGTACATAAGGATGTTGTCGATGTGCACCACCATAAATTGATCGAGGAATGGTTTAAAGATCCTCATCATCTAATCCATAAACACTGCTGGAGCATTGGTGAGGCCAAAAGACATCACCATGGTCTCATAGTGTCTGTACAGAGTCCAAAAGGCCATCTTTAAAATGTCAGCATCTATTATCTGCAACTTGTGGTACCTCAATCTCTAGTCAATTTGTTATCCTATATGGGTTTCTCCTACCACATCATTTATAGGAGGATCCCCTCGATTGTCCCTGAGCTCTAAATTGATTCCTCTACTAATATTTTCACGGTCCTCCTACTCGGGGTTGGTCATGCTCCTAGAGCTCTAGGCCTCTAGTCTTCTCTTCCCTAGTATGGTACCCTGCTCTTGGACTAGAATGGCAGCTATCCAAGCATGCTGGTATAAGATGGCCAAGTCTCTGAAGGCCATCACTCCTATCATACGATGGATGCAGAAGTTTAGCCCCATCTTTAACTGAAACACCATTGTGGACTCACTGGCATTAGTACCTAAGGCAACTTAGAGCAGCTCGGTGGAATGAGTGTAGTACTGCCTAACCATCATGTTGCCTTGGGTAAGCTGTATAAATTCTATGAACTTATCCCTCTTCAAGCTCTTTGGGAAGAATCTAGAGTGTAGGGTAGCCTTGAATGCCACACAGGCTATCAAGGAACCATCCTAATTACTGTGCTTGACACACTAGGCATCTGCTATGTCCCTCAAAAAGAATGTCGCTATGTTGGACTGCAAGGCTAGAGGGTAGTGCACAGCTTTAAAGGAGGGATTTATGTCTTGGATCCAGCCCTCGATAACCATGGGCTCCTCCTCACCTTCGTATAGTGGAGGGTGATGCTCGGTGACCCTCGAGGGCTAATCCTCCCCAACACCCTTAAAATGATGACGTTAGTGTGGGGTCTACACCAGTGGTTGGTGCTGGACGAACTCCATGAAGGTTTTGAAGGTCGCCTCTAGACATGTAACCCTTCCGTTCATCTTTTAGTTTGTTGATAAAGAAATGGCACGTTAGGAGGGAACCTATAAGTTTGATACAACTACCACACATTATTTCCCGTCTAGGAAATTCCTAGTCAACCTTTTTGTATCCTCACCAGTGAACCCGAATTAGGGTACAAAGCGTTTTCAAAAATAGAGAAAATTATGTTAATCAAGATATATTTTCCAAAAATAAAACATGGTTATCGAAACCAATGCTCTGATCCCAACTTTTAACACCCCAAAATTTGTAGTTGACCATTTTCGTTTGTTATAGAAAACCACACACTAAAAAGGGGGTGCTACCGCCTTGATTAGTACAAGATTGACTCCTTGTTAATCCCATATAAACAATAAGACTAAGGAAGTAAGATTAGTATTGCAAATTATCAAATAAAACAATAATAGTTCAACAATCCATAATTAAAACTAGAGTACACAAATGTCGGAGTTAATATAGAATATAAATTAAATACAAACACACCCACTGTAGGGGAAATGAAAATGATAAATAAAGGGATAAGGATAACTCTAGAGAACACCCTCTCAGACCCCATAATAGGTACAATAGGTCATCACTCAGTCCTGCCCAAGGCATTGTTGGCATCAAATTCATCAAAAGCATCATCATCTAATGGCACAAATATAGGATTGGCCACTACTCGTGGAAATGAGTAGCACCAATGAAAAGGGTGATCAGTACGTTATGTACTAAGTAATAACCATATGGCTCAGACAATGCATAACAAGAAAAGATAGATATCGCATGCAGTATACCATTCAAAATTTTCACCATTATTAAGATTTAGGCCATTAAATTTATCTTTACATATTTTTCAAATTATATCCATGTGAGTACCAAAATCACATCATTATAGTTTGCGGATCGAAAATGATACTCTAGGCCAAAATGCAGTTGGCCACTATTATAGCTTGTGGACCAAAAATACTGCTCAAGGGAAAAATGCACACGACCACTAGTATAGTCGATGGACTGGAAATCATCCTAACCTGGCCCTAACCCATATTGTCTTCCACTATAAGTAGTTAGTATCTTTTCCATAATTTATTACCATATAATGTTTGGTTTACCAAGCTCAAAACCCCAACTATTATAGCTTGTGGACCAAAAATTACTACTTTAGGGTAGAAAGTGCCTAGCTACTATCATAGCCGTTGGACTAGAATACACTCTAGGGCAAGAAGGCTCCTAGCCACTGTTATAGCGGATCGACCAAAAAACATTCTAACCTGGGCCTGACTTTAAAATCTTTCACTTTAAGTATTAATTGTCTTACTTGTGTCTTATTCCACAAGTAACCATAACTAGATATTCATGGAACCCAATGGACCCTAACTTATTGCCACACCCCTAACTTCTCGAATGATCCTATCCCATAGTTTGGGACCTCTACACTCTCTAAGACTTAAAGACCTCTTTCTCACTTCCACCCACCGCACTATGAATCCAAGCCACTATGCATGTGGGTTAAGGCCCACTTTCCCATTTCTCTACCTAGACTTACCATTAGTAACTTTGGTTTTTCCCTTAATAACCTTAAATTAGCCTATGTGTCCCTAGATTCACTTTTCTATACATAACCCATAATTCCCTTTGGCCAAAGCTCCATCACTCCACTCATGTCACTCATGGCATCAAAACCCTAGTTGGTCACCCCAAAACCCTAGTAGTCTTATTTTCTTCTACACCATCCCATCACACATAGACTCCATCCTTCTTTCCAGTTGACTCACACCATTTGTACATACCCTTCTAATATCAACTCTAATTCGAACCAACCACTATTGACCCTCTTGCAACACTCCCTTAGGGTTTTCCGAAAAATAAACTAGTTAAGTTCCTATGTACACTTCTACCTACACACATACTATCTTTTCCCCATGGACTGTAATCTTCCAAAGTACTCTTCCCTCACCAAGTTTAATCTATAGACCAACTTTTTCCACATAAACTTTTCCCCCATGTAATGACTAACCACCCTATATGAGCCTTGCAATTGCCACACAAGATTTACTCTGGCCCTTCATTCTATTGTTATTCTTCCTTTATTTATCACCCACAAGTCATATGGTACTTAGGCCTTTTCCCCCTTCTTCCTATTCAATCTAGCCTCTTTATTTCTTTTAGATTCCCACAATCTCACAACACCACCTAAGGCCTCTTAGCATGCATGTCATACCGTAACTACTATACGTAAGAGCGTGTCATAAAATACAAGTCATATCACCCACAACACATATATTGTAATTCTTATACAACTGACCTTAGCTCCATGCAAAGCAAGCTATAGTATACACATTTGTAATCCACAATCACATGTAATACACAACACATATCATTACACCTATAAGTACACAAAACAATGTAAAACCAAGCCTTAACCATATCCTTACCTAATAGGAAACCAGGCTTGGAGCAGGAATCGTACTCCTCCTTATGCGAAGGGTTTGGTTCACACCCTATAAAAAATGGAACACTAAATATTAAACCTTTTTCCTACTTCTTTTTCCTTATTTTTTTCCTAGATAGATATTAGTAATGAGATTAATAATAATAACAAATATAATAATAATAATAATAATAATAAGGTTAATAATAGAACAAAATTTAAAATAAATTATACCAAATAAATACAAGGTTTAGGGCACCACTAGAGAGGGAGTGTCAAACTAGGGTGATGGCGGTGGCGGCGGCGACAGCGGCTACAACACAACGGTGGTGGAGGAGGTGCTGATAGGAATGGTGGGATTTTGGGGTTAGAAAAGAGGAGGGTTGTGTTATTCTCTTGCATGGTAGTGTTTCTTGGTCAAAAAGGGTTGTGGTGGTGGTGGTGCTGTCTCAATGCGGTGACACATATGGCGGTAGTGATGGTGAATACAAGTGGAAAAAAGGAAAGGAGGAGGAAGGAGGGAGAGAAAAATGGAATAGAAGGTGTGGGAAGGTTGGGGAAGTTTTTATAGGCAAAGAGAGAGGTAATGGAGGTGCCCGAGCTGCCCACTTTGCATAGGTGGGGATAGCGTAGGGTGGTATAAGGGAAGTTCGAGCTGCCCACTTTGCACAGGTGGGGAGATAAGAGAAGGGAGAGTTAAGGGTAGGGGAAGGTCACATTTGGTGGAAGGTGGTGTAGGGAAGAGAAAAGGTTGAAGTTAGGACACTGGTGCGATGTGATGACTATAGTGTCGATGTCTAAAGAGGCTAAGGGAGGCAGGGGAGAATATGTGCAGTAAAGAGAGGGAATAAAAAGGTGAGGGGGATTTTATAGGCCTACAGGAGGGAGAAGAGGAAAAGGGGAGAAAGAGGACAAAGGGGAGCAGGTGGTTGTAGGCCAATAGTGGCAGACGGTGTTGGTTTGCGATGGGGGCAAGTTCTTAAGGGGCATGGTTTGGTATTTTATAGGGTTATAGGGGGTTAGGTGAGGGTGTTGGGGCCGTAGAGGCCAAAGAATAGTGCAAGGTATTGCTAGCTACATGCCCTACAAGGTTAGACTAGGGGAAGGTGAAGGGTGAGGGAGATCCATGGTTGAAAAGCAGCTTCACACGCTCGTAGATCAAGGGGAGGTTGAAGACGGGGGGTAAAAGGAGAAGAAGGGAAAAAGGAAGGGTAGAAAAAAGGGAAGGAAGGGGGCGGACGACCAGGGCCGTGTGTAGGAAAGAAAGAAAGCAGACCAGGGAAGAAGGAAAGGATAGGAGGGGAGAGAAGGAGATGGTTGGGCCATGCTGGGTGGGGCCCAGGTTGGTGTGGGAGGTGGAAAAAGAAAGAAAAAGGAAGGAAGAAAAAAAAGGAAGAAAAGGAGAGAAAAAGGGAAAACAAAAGAAAACGAAAAATGAGGTGGTTGGGGGTGTTTGGGATTTTTTTAAAAAAATTTAGGAATAATAAAATTATTAAAAGTAAATAATTAATTTTTTATTAATTTAGAAATTATTATTGTAATTTACTTAGGATTTTGGGGTATTACAAATTACGCCTTGGAGGTATCAGCTATCGTACAAGCCCATGGTGCCTATTTAGGGGCCAAATGAAAGTTTGAGGGCGGTCAGTGCCAAAGGGGAAAGAAGAGGTTCCAGGTCATTGCTATTCATCAGTTGAGGATGGTACCCCATTATGGAGGGAAGTTGGGTCAACCAATTGTGAGGCATTTCATTTACTAGTAGTGTGGTAAGAACCATTGAGGGATAGATTGTGGTTGGCAGCTTCGTGCCATGGATGTGACCAGATGAGGCACCATTGGTTTGAATATTGTACCATCTGGGGTAGTGTTCTACAAAGGCAAGCATGTTTATAAAGTACAGTTTCATAGACACCTCTAGTTTAAAGAACTCAGTCGACAAATAGTGGATCTAGTAGCACTACTTCACCGCATAGGATGCAGAGGCCACCTCTAGGTAGTCACCTGAATATGATAAGTTAGATACAAACTAACAAGTAGGCAAATGTCGTCACTGGTACGTTCATAGTTTCTTCCCTTCCTACTTATATATTGTTTGATTCGGGTGCTACACACTCTTTTTTGTCTATGTCTTTCTCATGTAGGAAAGCTATGGCTCCTTATAATAGGATAGAGAGTTTTGTTGTGCTCCTATATGGAGATAGACTTCTTTATACTAGGATGCATAGAGATGTGACCTTAGTCATTAGTAGGATCAAACTTCTAATAGACCTAACAAAACTTGAACTTCATGTCTTCAATGTAATCCATAGGATGGTTATGATCACGAGATATTAAGTTATGATCGATTAGGCACAGGAGCACATGGTTCTTAAGGGACCAAGAGGAGCTAGGGTCACTTACTAAACATGCAAGCCTAGGACCTCTGTGAGGATTGTGTCTACGGTTATGATTGGTATATTAGTAAACAAAGGGTAACTACTCTTCTAGCGTATTATTTATGATTTGGATGTTAAGTAGCCATCGATTGAGGATATTCCAATGGTATGAGGGTTTCTAAAAATTTATTCTGATGAGATTTGGGGTATTCCTCCCATCTATAAGATAAACTTCACGATAGAACTTTTACTAGGGACAAAGCCTATATAAAAGGTGCCATATTACCTAACGCTAACTAAGATGGCATAGATACGAACTAGTAGGAGGAGTTTTGGAGAAGGTTACATTCGAACGAGCATATAGCCTTAGGGGAAACTAATTCTTTTTTTGTGAAAGAAGAGTTGTGGATTGAGACTATGCATCGATTATTGAGGACTGAACTAAGTTACAGTGAAGAACCATTATCGTTCACCTCCAATTGATGACCTCTTTGTCTAGTTGTGTGGAGCTATAGTATTTTCAAATATAAACCTCAGATTATGGTATTATTAGTTAAGGATTTTCATGAAGGACATACCGAAGAAATTATTTCAAGATGAGGTATGGCTATTACAAGTTCACAGTGATGTCCTTTAGACTCACGAATGTGCCAGCAGTGTTCATGAATCTCATGAACCGCATCTTCCAGCAGCACCACGATAAGTTCATTATTGTCATCATCAAATATATTTTAATTTACTCTAGTCATCATGAGGAACATGAGTAGCACCTCAGATAGGCTTGGGAGTTCTTAAGGACACATCAATTATACTACCAACTCTCAAGATGTGAGTTCTAATTGGATAAGCTGGCTTTCATTGGTCTTATCATCTCAAAAGAGGGTATGTCGGTGGATCCTTCAATTATCGAATTAGTATCAGAATGGTTAGCACTAACAAATGTTAGGGAGGTGTGTAGTATTTTAGGGTTAGCAGGCTACTATAAAAGTTTCATCCAAGAATTTTCAAGGATCGCTCATCCTCTAACTATCTTATTGAATTATATGACATGCTTTCATGGCATGATAACTACATAGAGACTTTCAAGGAGTTTAAGAAAAGATTAATTTTAGCTCCATTTCTTACCTTTCCATCGGGTATAGAGGGACATGAGGTGTATAGCCATGCATCCAAGATAGGTCTGGGATGTGTGTTGATGCAACATGGGAGGGTAGTGGCATATGCTTCTCACATGTTGATGGAGCATGAGAAGAACTATCCTACACATGACCTTGATCTAGCTACAATGTATTTTTCCTTAATGATATGGAAATATTACTTATATGGAGTATAGTGTAAGTTCTACATGGACCATAAGAGCCTCAAGTACATCTTCACATAAAGAGAACATAACATGTGACATAGATGATGGCTGGAACTAGTTAAGGACTATGATTTGGACTTGGCCTACTATGACGGTAAACTAAAGTCATAGTAGATGCACTCAATAGAAAGAGTTCACACTCATTAGGTTTGGGGATCTAGAGACAAGGATTAGCACTCTCTCAATCATATCAACCATCTTCAATAATATCTAAGCGAGTCGGTCGGGAGCTATTAAGCTTGAGTGGATCAAGCAGGCTATATTAGAAGGCAGAGTAATGGGATTTTAGATCTATGAGGATGGTAGTATTCATTTCCAAGGAAGAAGGTGTGTTCCGCAAAGTTGTGGAGAACTTATGAAGAAGATTCTAGAGGAGGGTCAGTGTGCGCCTTATTTCTTTCATCTATGAGGGGATAAGTTGTACAAAGATCTGAAACAAATATATTGGTGGCCACTTATGAAGTGAGAGTTTTAATAATTTGTGGCTAGGTTCTTGATGTGTCAAAAGGTAAATATGGAACACAAGCACTCAGCAGGGTTAGTCTAGCCTTTGGAGGTCCTTGAGTGGAAATGGTTAGCGTATCAATAGACTTTATGGTTGCATTACAAAAGACCGGTAATAGGTTGGATTCAATCTAGTTGGTAGTAGATCAGTTGACGAAGTGGAGGTATTCATTACAATAAAGTAAACTTGGAGTATGGAGAAGATGGCTAATGCTTACAGGAAGTATGTTGTACACTACCATGGTGTTCCCAAGGATATTGTGTGAGACTGAGATTCTAGATTTTTATCATACTTTTGGTAGAATTTGCTAGAAGCTTTTGGGACAAAGTTAAAGATGAATACTTCTTTCCATCTTGCTATAGTTAGTTAGACCAAGTGTACTATTTAGACCCTAGAAGATATGCTTTGGGATTACATACTTGAATTTCAGAGTAGTTGAGAGGATCATTCAAACTTGATAGAATTCTCTTACAAGAAAATTCATTATATGAGCATAAGGATGGCACTATTGAGGCACTCTATGGATGAAAGTGACATTGTCCTATGTTTTAGAGCGACTCACACTACATAGTTGTGTTGGGACCAAAGATAATAGAAGACACTACCAGGTAAATCGGACTAATTCTGAATAGAATGAAGGTTGTCCAGGATAGATAGAAGAGTTATGTAAATATGGAGAGGATATCTTATGGGTTTAAAGAAGGGGAACAAGTCCTTCTAACGGTTTTTCCCACAAAGGGAGTGATGTCTTTTGGTCAAAAGGGAAAACTTAGCCCAAGGTATATTGGGCCATAAGAGTTTTTCAATTGGGTTGGAAAGTTTACTTAGCGTCGTGTCTTACTCGTTGAGTTTTCATGCATACAAAATGTTTTCCACATCTCTTGGTTGTGGAGGTACATCGTTCAGCTAGAGTTAGTTAAGCTTGATGAAGTGTTAACATACGAGGAGCAACTACAAAGGATCCTTGATACCAAAACTCAGGAGTTGCGTTCAAAGGTCACTCCACAAGTGAAGGTTTTGTAGTCACATCAAAGAGAGAAGGAGGCTATTTGGGAGTTAGAAGAGGAGATCAAGATGACATATCTAGAGTTGTTTTCGTAGGTGCATTATCTAGGTAATGCTGCCTCTTTTAATGGGTTAGTACCCTTCTCTTACGTACTAACCCTTAGTTATTGTACTTTTAGTTGACAGCTTAGGATTTTCTCATGTTTTGAGTTGTAGCAATACATTTCTTTTGTGGACTATAGGGATGAAGTCTATTTTAAGGGGTAGTACTATAATACCCCATCCTTAAATCCTTTAAAATATGTTTAAAGTAATGTTGATATAAAATATTTTTTTTGTGGAAAGTGCTTGAAATCTAATAAAAATGTAAATTTCTGGTGTGCCAATCGATTAGTTTGCCTAACCGATTGATTGGTACACTCAGGGATTTACAATTTTATTCTCGGTAAACAAGTTAACTAGTTTACTAAACTGATAAATAGGTTATCTTGCAATTTTTGTTCCATTTCTTAATTTTATTCGAATCACTTTCTAATATATATAAAAACTTCTAATTAAAATATATTTATGCTTATATGCATATTTTTGTGGTTTAAGATTATTTATAGATTATTTAGATCCATTTATGATTTTAATTAGCTAAATTTCCCAAAAAATTAACTTTTTGAGGCACACCTCACATTTTCACTTCTCCCTAACCTTCCCCCTCTTCCAGTGGTTGACCTACAAGATTGACTTCATGTACAAATTCCTTAACTCACCAATCTCTTGCCAAACCCCCCATCACTCCATCAAGTTAAGCATCGCCTCACTACCCCAAAAAGTATTTTTAATAACGGTTATTTTACAGTTTTAATAACGGCTTTCAATCGTTATTAAAACGCCCGTTATTAAATCTTTAATAACGGTTCATAACCGTTATAAAAAATATAAAAAAAACCCGCCAATATGAGCATAAAATGCATTTTTAATAACGGTTTTTGAGAAAAACCGTTGTTAAAAAAGAGGGTTTTAATAACGGTTCTGACGAAAACCGTTATTCAAAGGTAGGTTTTAATAACGGTTCTGATGAAAACCGTTATTAAAAAACCAGAGTTTTAATAACGGTTTTAGAAGAACCATTATTAAAACCTACCTTTTAATAACGGTTTTCATCAGAACCGTTATTAAAACCTACCTTTTAATAACGGTTTTCATCAGAATCGTTATTAAAACCTACCTTTTAATAACGGTTTTCATCAGAACCGTTATTAAAACTCCAGTTTTTTTTTTAGTTTTTGTAGTTTTATTCCTACCCACATACACAGTTGTATGTTCAAATAATTACCAAATCTGCAGTGTAAAACAACATCAATTGATAACAAATCTGCAATCACACCATAATTTCAATCAATCCCTTGTTAATACACCGGACATATATACTCAAGAATCAAAATTAGTAGGGATACCACAACTTGGTAGCTCTACACGCCAAAGCAAAATGTTTATAAATCTAGCTTAATTAGAAGACTTAAAGACATAGACAAAATACAAACCTGAACATGCATGTAGAATATATAGATCTCTACCTAATACCGAATGAATGAGTGCACATGCTTGGCCCATTGCTCTCTCACTTCATCAATTTCTTCAACATTGTATTGCTGGCCTTGTGCATAATCATCGGTGAAAATACAAATCCCAAGTTTTGATTAATATACAGTTAGCACTTACGTCAAGTATCAAACATATATGTCATGATTCATTAATGGAAAAATATCGAAAAGAAAATATACATGGCTTGGATCTACGTTGACCGATCTATATTGGACTATCAGATCCATTGCTCTACATACATAGTATCCACAATCTTTGTCGTTTTGTTGTTGTGGACACTGTCATATAAATTCAGTTAGCTCTCTAACTATTAGATATTAATTTTAATTAAAATAAAATATGAAATAGTTGCCTTCCTACTTACTATGACAGGCTCGTATTGAACATTCTTTGGGTCTGGGACACCATTCCCACCTCTCCTTTGATATGCTGTCCGTAGTGCCCTAATAAATAGAGTTGGATACACAATATTGTAAGTACGCATATATACCTCAAATAATGAAAGCTAGCTAGGCGAATATATGTATAAATAAGCTAATGAAGTAAGAAGTGAAAAGTATACTAACATGTCGATAAATTCCTTCCCACCACGACGAGCGACTTCAAAAGGCATGTCATAGGTTCGAAGGGAATCAAACACATAGACTTTATTAAGATCACATCGGACGACGTACAAAACCCAATGTTCACTTGCGAGGTGAGGAATGAGATAGAGCTTGTTGTGTCCCTCAATCAAAATGCGATCCGCTAAATAGTTTATGTGCCTACCCTCTCTTATTGTACTACCGTCAGCTATGTAGTATGGCCACACAAACACAATAGAGGACAACATTCTCTCCATCGTAGCTCGAGTAGCTACCAACCTATGGACAACAAAAACAATGCATATTTGTTAATAAATAATAACTCATATAAGAGGTCATAAAAATAACAATTGTATAAGTTAAGAGTACTAAAATCTCAAAATGAAATAATACTTACGTGACATGGACGGCGACACTTATGGTTGACATCCATTCTTGATTATAAATGTCGCTTATGTCAACCGTCGATACCATGTAAGTAGCATCGTCCCTCCCAACATACTCAGGACGACAATCAACGAAAATATAATTGTCCCTAAGGTAGTTTTGGGCATAAAAATATAATATAGCTAATGCTGGTGGGGGTTGGCTTTGCTGATCTGAAGAAGGAATCTTTTGTGGGGCAACTAATTTTTCAGATTTAGCTCTCTTCCCTTTAGCAGTGCCCTGTTTTGTGTTGCTCGTTCTGCTAGTACCTCTCTTGGTTTTACTAGCAGAAGCAGTCTTCTTTTTTGATTCCTTAATTGATAATATTAAACAAAATATATATTGAGCATATAAATATATATATATATGAGAAAGGTATATATAGTGTAAATACTAAACAAGGTCTAATGAAGATGTCAAATGTCAATACCTCTTCAGTAGTGAGACGTATTTGATCCGCAGGCCAAGCCACGAAGCTTCCATGAGCTTCTGGTACTGTGGTTGCCTCATCGCCCTCTTTATAACAAGGCAAGTGTGCACTGCCAATGATTGGAGTGTCAATACTCACCGGACTTGTATTTAGGGCTAAATTGTACCCGTGGATTGTCTGCATTTCAATACTATGACTGATGCGGACCCTTCCTTTCGCCAAAATTTTTGAAAGGTCATTCGCTAATAAGTCACATTTATGCAAACCCTAAACAAAAATATTACACATTATTAATAATTTATTACACCGAATACATTTAATAACAATTCATAGTTTGTAATGCTTACCTCGGGAAGAGTAGAAAGAAATGCATCAGCTTCACAACTATCTCTGACGCTATTTACATTAGGTATGTGAAGCTGATCATGGTTTACTGAATCGGATGGCTTATACCCTTGAGATTTAATAAATGACAACTCTTGCTCCATTGTTGCCATCCGTTCAAATGCCACGTTCAATTTTTGGGTGAGGATGGCGACTTGCTCATTAGTGCTACGAGAACCACGAGATCGACCACATATGCTCGTTCTCGTAACACCCAATCCAATGCCTCTGTGTCTTCCAGGGTGTTCTACAATTCCTATAGCCTGGGACACAATGCCATATTGGTCCACCTCCTCACCTTCTGACGTTTCAAGTTCTTCCTGTAAATTTAACTTATAGGAATAAGCATAATATAATAGTTTTCTAAAATAAAAGTAAGTAGGGTTCTAGATATCTACAAACTTACAATTTTTTTGGCTGCAACATCAACATATTCATTAATATATCCATCTCTTGTTGCTCTAGCCTTCTTCCATAATGTACCAATATTTATGGACGAGGTACATGGGTCCAAGTCTTGGGCTAGGAGCTACAAATCAAAAAATATTCTTAATTAAGAATATTATTATAAAATTCAACATTTACATGTAAATAGATAATCACAAAATGCATACCAACTCCTCTTCAAGGCCCGCATAGCCTTTGCGAGCCATATTATGCCGGTATTTATTTTGCTTGGCAATCTCTTTATTTTGGGTACTTTTTTCCTATGTGACAAGCCAAAACATAATGACATGGTTATTTCAATATTAAGCATAATACTGGGATTGATACAAAAAGTTTAATTGTTATCTAACAAGTACCTTAAAATCCACCGTAAGACGATAAGCAATGAATTGGTTCCAACTTTCTTGATCGATGAAACCGTATCGTTTGGGTGGGTTCTGTCGTATAGAATCATCCTTCTTTCTATACATTTTTCTACGAGCTAAATATGACCTAAAGGTTGTTAGACGCTCCCCACAATGTCTAAGAATCCATTTCTTCCTACTCTCTAGGACATTGAACACTTTCTGCAAAATAAGACATATAGATGTATACCGATGTTAATGTAATAAAATTAATAACATTTGACATACAAAAATGATTACATAAAATAGCATATTTACCGTGATTTCCTGCACATATGCTCCTTATGACCCTGTGGAACCTGCTTCCAATTATTATAGGAGATAGGAACACGGTTACGGGTCCCAAGTGAAATATAGGTCAAGAACATATCTGCGTAAGGGCCGATGGGAAGATTTTAAGTATTCCATCCCAACTCAACTACTTCTCCTCTATTCCTCATGTCTATGATAATTCTCATAATCGTAGGTCCTCTCTTCCCTTCTTCATCACTGCTATCCCTATCAATGTTTTTGTTGGCCATATCTCTACAAAAAATAAATAAATAAATTATGTTAGAATGTTATGTATTGAGCATAATAATGTACCATTATATCATAGATACGAATCATGCTTAGAAAGAACTAATCTCAAATGTATCATGCTATTCTATATATATATATATATATATATATATATATATATATATACGAATCATGTTAACACGTTTCCAAAAAGATATTAATACTAACCCTAACCCTAACCCTAATTAACCATAATTAACCATAATAAACAATAAACCCTAACCCTAACCCTAGCTAATTAACCATAATTTATTATAATAAAACCTAACCCTAAACCACAAAAAAAAACTAATCCCTAAACCTAGCTAAATGTAATTAAAGCATAATATATAAATCATATTATTAATTATTATTATTATTATTCTTATTCTTATCATACACAATTATTTCTCTCTATTTAATTATTCACTTTTATATATTCCTTATTCTCTATATCTATTTAATCATCATCAAATAGCAATCATTAACATATGCATATGTAAAATATATTTGCATTTCATTATATGACATTTCCTATATCTTATTGCTAGTCTCCTATACTTATTAATGAAAGTGTGTGTGTGTGTGTGTGTGTGTGTGTGTGTGTGTATAGTTTTTATGAGTGAAAATGTATATAATTCAACACTCACATTCATATTATATATATATATATGTAAAGGTCTCAGCCAACGCATGCATTTGTTAATATATAACAATAACGCAACAAATTCAACAAAAAACAGCAAAATTTTCAGCCAATACATTAAACAACACATTTTCGATCGACAAACCACAATCTTTCAATAACAAACAAACGAAACCCTGTACCAACATGCATGCATTTATATATATATATATATATATATACATATATAAGTAGATAAAAAGTTACGAGAGGAAGAACAAACACATACATAAAGTGAGCTAGCTACAAACACGACGGTGAGAATGTTGAGAGAGGCAAGGGCTTCAAACACGACAAAGGATGAAGGTGCAAGTGCTAGCTAGCTTCGGAACAATGACAGCACGCACATGCAGAGCCGGCAATGGCGGAGGCGTGGTGGAGAGTTGGCGGTGCGAGGGTTTCCTTTACTTGAGAGGAGCCGGTGTGGTGGTGCGAGGGTTTGCAAGGAGAAGGAGAGCAAGAGAACGAAGGTGTAGAGAGTCTGAAAATTTTGGCACGAAACAGAACTGAATGAAATATAAGTTTGATTTTGGGGTTTTAATAACGGTTCCTGAGAGAACCGTTATTAAAAAGAGGATTTAATAACGGTTCTCTCAGGAACTGTTATTAAAATATCTTTTAATAACGGTTTTTCCAGTAACCGTTAAAAGCTTCTGACTTTTGACAACGGTTCTAATATGAACCGTTATTAAATCCACTTTTAATAATGGTTTACCTGAAACCGTTATTAAAACATCCGTCAAAATTTTAACATTGCCCTTTTAATAACGGTTTTTAACTAGAACCGTTATCAAAAATTCCTGTCGATTAATTTTCACGTGTTTGACAATAGTTTTCGAACTACCGTTATTAATGTCCCGTTATTATAACCCATTTTCGTAGTAGTGCCTCTTCGTTGCCCAGACTCAACTATACCAATTTCATCTCTCTATCTCTTGTGAATTTCAACCAACCTCACTTCTATACCCTTATTCCTAATCCATTTTCATTCTTCACCTATTGTGCTTGCTCTATTCTATCTTTTCCTTGGGGAAATTTTCTTAAGCGTTGAGCATCCCTTTCTCATTTCCCTTTCTCCTCTCTCTTGAGAAAAAATAGAGGCTTACATTGGCTTCCTCCCATCTTTGTCAAACTTTTACCTCCCTTTTCTTCTACTAATCTTGGCTTTAGTCCTCCCTTTTTTATCTTAAGCAAGGAAGAATTAAGGTTTTAGAAAGGTTGATGGTTGGACTTCTTTTCTTTCACATTCTGTTCCTAAGATGAGGTTGGGTGGTGTTTTGTTATTCTTTTTCTTCTTCTCATTTTTCACTGATTTTTAATGAAGTTTTAAGAAGGATTTTCATGGTTTAACTTTTTGTTGTCTTAAAAATCAAGACCTTTGTAGACAGCCATCAAATTAGGAGTAATTTCTGATATAAGATTACTTTGAGGTATGACATTCATATCTTTAAAATGAATGGGGTTCTATTGCTTAATCATGTTCGTGTTCTTGGTGTGTTTATGTGAGAATGATTTCATTTTGTCCTAGAATGTGGGCACATAGTAGAATTTCTTTCTAATTTTAAGCATCATTTAGTTCTCTAATAGTTTGCATGTGTTGGCTGTTTAAGCATGATTTTATTTAAATGCCTGTATTATCATGAATTTATCTAAACCTAGGTGTGGAACATTTATTTTTGAGTGTTTTAAGATATAGAAGCATGATAGGATTAATATAGAGAAGTTTTGTAAATTTTGGTGTTAGTACCTTAAGTCTAGGTAAAGTTCTACCTAGAATAGTTGATTGGCTCGGCAAACCCATCGACTAGTTGTACGGGCAGTCGCACGAGTTGGTAGTTTTGATTGGCTGGTTGCGAGATCAGTCAACTTTTTTTTATGAAATAGTCGAATGGTTCATGTGACCTATTAGTTGGTTCGCTAAACCCATCGACTGGTGACACTACGACAAAATCTTATCTGGTCTCTACTTAGACATATTGACCAATTAAACCAAATCAATCGATAGGTTTCCTATGAATAGTAGATCAGTGAGACCAACCAGTTGACTTATCTACAAATGATCATTTTTATCCTAGTCTGGGATGATCAGGCAAGTCGATTGGTCCCTAGGGTTGATTGACTAGTCCGGCTGAAGGCCATTTGTCCTTTTTTGTTAGTAGCTCCACAAAATAAGAACACTTAAATTGTGATTTAACCATGATTACCCTAGAATTAAAAAGAATCAAATTAGTAGTACATAGGACTCGAATTGCTTTAGTCTAGTATCATCTTTAAAGACCCAACTGGTAGCTTTTATGCCTTGTGAGATGTTTAGTGTTTTGACTTAGAAACATCCAACTTGGTTAATAATGGAATTTAATTGTGTTCGGTGTTACCAAAAACACCCAATTAGATTTTGTGGATTTAATCTATGATTATGATATCTCTTGGAAATGTATAATAATATAATAAGATTTCGTTTGACCCGGTAGTTAGTGGCCGAGTCACCCTATGATTTATTGAAATGCCCCCGAATTATTTATTTTAAATTACATTATTAAATAAGGATTTATTGGGAATTTAATTTAATTTATTATTTTATTTGGAATAAGAGGGATTTATGTAGGGCAAATTAATAGGAATTTATAAATATTTTTATAAAGGAAAAAAATTGGGCTTTTTGTAATTAAAAAGGAATTTAGGAGAAATATTTTTGAAGGTCCTAAATTAGCCTAAAAATGAGGTTTAATATTTTTATTTAAATATTTTTATTCTAAATACCCAAAAACATTCTAAATATTTTATGTAAACCCAAAAACCTTAAAATTTTATTTTTCCTTTTTCTTTTTGTTTTTTTTCTCTTTTCTTTCTTTTCTTCTTTTCTTCTTTTCTTTCTTCTTTTTCTTCTCACCAGATTGGGCCTGGACGCGGCCCAATCTCCCTTCTTCTTCTCCTTCCTCCGCGGCCTAGCGCTGTTTCGTTCACCTTGTTGCGGCACCCTGACGCAGCATTTCGCCCCTTAATACTCAGAGACGCTGCATCTCGTTTAATGAAAATATAACTGTTGCCCAACCGGCCCGGTTCTCCTCTTTTCCTTTCTTTCCCGGCTGCCGGTTCAGCTCTCCCTCCCTCCTTCTTCCTCCTCTCTCCCCCGTCGTTGAAGCCCGCAACTCCCACCCCCGAAAATGGTGACACCGGCCACAAGGACTTTGACGGGCCGTTTCTCCCTTTATTTTCTCCCTCTTGACTCGTCCATTAGCTTGGCATGATCGGATATCTTCAAATCCAGCTCTTTCTCTCTCTATTTTCTCTCGAAGTATCGAATCCGACCAAATCCTTCGCCGGCAGATTACCGCATCCGGCTGCCCCAAAAACTATATAGGACACCCTTCTTCCGTCCCCAAAAACCCTAATATCCCCTCTAACCTCTATAAATAGCCTCGATGGGAGTGTTTTTAAAGCTTTTCCTCCCCGAAAACCCTAAGAGACAGTCGTGTGCCACCTTGACTTCAGACGAGCTTACCACCGCCGATAGCCAACCTTAGCGCCACCACTGCATCCCAATATCTTCCTTGCAATTCCCTCTAGCTAACTAAGCTCTCCACATCCTTCGATTCTTCTCGCAAGAGCTGCCATAACTGTGCGAAATCTCCTGCCCTTCTCGCAAAAATTTGTACCCCGCAACCTTTAAGCCGGCGTCTGCCACCACTTCTATTGCCCTCTGCACCACCCAAAAAACTCCCTCTAATTCTCCTCCACCAAACTATAACTTGATTTTCTATTTTCCCCTTCTCCTTCCCTCTTTTTCTTCATCTTTTTCCCTCTCAGACTCTTTTTTCGGCCACCACCGTGCACCACCGCCGGTGCCGCCCATCCCTGACGACTCAAGGTTAAACCCTAGACCTTCTTAGACCTTCCTTTATATTTATTTACAGTTATTCTGTTTTATTCAAATTATTTTATGGTTATTCGATTATTATTATTATTATTATTATTATTATTATTATTATTATTATTATTATTATTATTATTATTATTATTATCAGATGGAATATTAATGCTAAATTTTCTTTGCAGGGTAGAGAGTAGGAATAAAATAATTAGGGTTATTAGTTTCGAAGTTTAGGTATTATTTGAATTATTATATGTTTTATTACCATTATTATTATTATTATTATTATTATTAGTATAATTATTTTTATTATTATCTTTAATTATTCTGGAAGGGCAGAGACCTTAATTATTTTGTTACTATTTGCACATATGCTTTATAGTATTATTATTACTATTTTTATTAATATTATTATTATTATTATTATTATTATTATTATCTTGATTATCTTAATATTATTATAAATAATATATGTTATTAATATTATTAAATAGTTTTTCATTATTTAGGGGTAGGGTCAAAACCCCACCTTGTAATTTTAAGGCTTAGATTATCATTATTATTAAGATTTCTATTAATATTACTATTATTAGTAATAGTTTGTTATTATTAATATTATTATTATTATTATTATTATTATTACCTTTGCTAACTTTATTTTTGTGAAGGGTAGAAACCCTTATATCACCTTTACTTTAAATTACAATAGTATTTTATTAGCATTTTAGTAGTAATTGGTGTAGTTAATTAAGAACCAAGACTTAGGATAAGTTAGAAACTAATAGTATTTTAAGAGGGAAGCTAATTCCAGTATTTTCTCCCATAATAGGTGAACTCAGTCAAAGACCTCAGATGGAATAGGAGCGTGCACCAAGACTGGTGACCTATTAGGTAAAGGTGTTAATAAGGCCATTGTGTGTTTATATGCATTATGTGCTTCATATGCTATGTATTCTATGTTATCATTATTAGTTATGTCATATATGATATGATGTGGAGTTTGCGTATGATCTTGGGTTGTTATATGGCATGTGTTTTATTTGTATGTGATGATCTGTGATGTGGCCTTAAGACATGCATGATAGGGTTGTAAAATAATGATGGGGGTAATAATTGTGCATGGGAGTTAGGGTTGCATGGAAGTGTGGTTTATGTAAAGCTAGGGTTTGCATGGGAGTTAGGGTTGCATGGATGTGTGGTTTATGTAAAGCTAGGGTTTGCATGGGAGTTAGGATTGCATGGAAGTGTGGTTTACGTAGAGTTAGGGTTTGCCTGGGATCTAGGGTCGCATGGTTGTTAGGGTATGTCATGGTTAACTATGGTGGGATGGTTAACTAGGGTTGAAGTGGTTAACCTAAGTCGAGGGGTAAGCATGGTAAGAGTTTGATTTGTATGTCTTGAAATGAACATCTGAATAAGATACTTAAAGTATTAAATACGTAAAGTGGAAGATGTTGAGTCGGGCCCAAACCAATCCACCGGCTAAAATAGTGATAGGGAATAATTCCCTCTCGACCGATCCACTGGCTAAAATAGTGGCAGGGCATGTACCCTCGCGACCGATCCACCAACTATAATAGTGGGGGATCCCGAGCTCAACAAACCAAACGATATATGTTGTTAAGATGTGGGAAGACACTAATTACTTACAGTGGAACACCGTACGAGAAGGAGCCAGACCGATCCACCGGCATATAATAGTGGCAGGGTATGTTACCCTCGCGACCGATCCACTGGCTAAAATAGTGGTAGGGTATGTTACCTTCGTGACCGATCCACCGGCTAAAATAGTGGGGTTCCCGCACTCGTATGGACTCGATAAAGAATATGGTGTGGAAATAAATTCGATAAAGAATTGATAAAATAAATAATCTGAACTATATTGGATCTTGGCATTTGCATCTAATCGTTCATTCGCCTTTATGTTTAAGTGTTTGTGATTATGCCCTGTTATTATTTTGCATAGATTATGTGCTTATGTGTTGGCCTTAGTGCTCGGTTACCTTACTCAGTACGTAGCGTACTGATCACCCTTTTCATGGGTGATGCTCATTCCCACGAGTAGAAGACCCATCCAACTTGCTGTAGGTAGGAGATGTTTACTTTGATGCGATTGATGTCTATGAGGCATCAGCTGGGGCCGAATGATGATTGGGCCGAACCCATTTCAGAGTGGTGTGGCCGGATACCCATTGAGATTTTATCCCTATTTTCTTTTAATTATGTTGAGCACTTCGGAACAATTTTATGTTGGTAGATATTTCTTTTCCCTGAAAAACTAACTCTCATATTTTGGATTGTATAAAGACACGTGCGTACATGATTTCCGTATTTACAAATTTGAGTCATCTAATAATGTTATGAGTTATTTTCTTAGCCTTAGCACTTGGTACTGGAATGGTAGGAGTGAACCGGTCTGGTACTAAGTGTGGCGGTAGCATTCCCCAAATTTACAAATTTTAATTTATAAGTATTGTTTTTTTTTTTCAAAAAAAAATGTATAAATTTTGGGGGTGTTACATTTATATTTTTCACTCAGTACATATTTCCTTGTCTACCAAGTTGCAGTTAGTAGGGGGTATGCCCATATCTTTGAGGTATAAGATCATATTGAGGCAAGTCGAAATAGTGTTAGTGTCTAGTATAGGTGGGATAGGTATCTAATGTACAAGCCCCCTAGCAATTCATATTATCCATTGCATAAGCAAGTATGGTATCCGAACTTTTTAGCCCTCAATGTGGAGCCATTAAAGCTGTGGTGGGTGAGGTTTCCTAGTAGAAGCCCCCTAATTTACTTCAACCTCATGTGTTGAGTGTGGTATCCCATTGTGATTTGTGCTGCTATAACATTGGTTCGTGATGGAGAACTGGGTGTGGTCGAATGAATTATTTTATTAACTAGAAATTGTGTGATCACTAAAGGGAAATTTTTAATATGGTTTATATTATATAAATTGTTTTGCATCTACCATGTTGTTATTCTATGAAATTCCATGTAATCTTGCCTTGTTGTATTGCTACCATGAGACTAAGTGTTAATTTATATTGGTATACTTACCACCATGCTACTACGTGACTCCAATGTGATGCATGAGACATCCATGTTTTACTATTACTTCACTGTATTGATACTACACTTGTATGGTTGCTGTGATGAGTTAACTTTTAGTGTGGGGATCAGAGGATGATTTACAGGGGTAAGACTCTTAGTTAGAGTATGCTAATGGTGATAACATGGGCTAGTAGCCAGTCATTACTTGGGGTTGGCAGTTTACATTTATTTTTAAGAGTTAGGCTAACTAGTAAGAGATGTTTTTCCTACTACATTGGGTGGCTTTTGTACTTTTAATTATTTAAAATTCTTTGCTTGATACCCTCTATTTGGATTTGTGAACTTTCATCTTATACAATTACATTAATATTATGAGCATGCATCTTTCTTTCATTTTTTCGTTTTTCCTTACATCAAACATAGGTTAGGTGATGATCACACCTTTAATTTGTTTAATGAGGAGGTAACATCTCTTGGTTTTGCTTTTCAAATGCTTATGCATTGTTATGAAATGAAATTTTTTGTCTCGCATATTTTGGAGAGTTATAAACATGGTATCGATGTCTATCTCAGGTAGGTGAGGTGTCCCAGTATAAGGCCCCTCACACATTATATTTTCTATTGTTTAGGTGGGTGTGGTATCTCAACTTTTAGCTCTTACAGCAGAGGCATTTGAGATATGGTGGGTGACGTATCCTCGTACAAGCACCCTTTAGGTAGTTTAACCATGTGTGGTAAGTGAGGTTTCTAAATTTGTGTCAGCCCTCACGGTAGGTGCACTCGATGTGTGTAGGTATGGTATCCCTTTAGAAAAGCCCTTTCATGTATCCTAATCATGTATAGTGGTGTATGGTATCCCATTATGTTTGTATGTTGCCATGAATTTTTTTTTTATGGTGAAGAATTGGTTTAATCAAACAAATTATCTTAAAAACTAAAAATTATGTGATCATTAAAGGAAGATTTTGAATACGGGATACATTGTGTGGTTGTGATGTATTTACTGTGTTAGTATTCTTCCACGATCTCCATATAAGTATGCCTTATTATATTACTTCCATGAGCCATAGTGTTAAGTTATATTAGTAATCTTATCACCATGCTACTATACGACTTCAATGTGTTTTATAAGCCTTACCATGTTTTAGGTAGTCTCTCTCACCAATGTTTCTACATACTAATACTACACTTGTGTCATCTGAAATGCCCCAAAACCCTAATTTTATAAATTTGGCCAAATAA
Organism: Tamarix chinensis; assembly: GCA_030549775.1. NCBI lineage: Eukaryota > Viridiplantae > Streptophyta > Magnoliopsida > Caryophyllales > Tamaricaceae > Tamarix > Tamarix chinensis. The sequence continues at coordinate 61,917,702 of CM060181.1, forward strand.
GGATTTAATAGGAAGATTAATTAAATAAATTATTTTTATTAAAATAAAATGGAATTAATTAGGGATAATCAAGAATAAAATAATAAATATTTTAATTAGGAAAAAATTTGGTGATTTGCTAATTAAAATGGAATTTAGGAAAAACCATTCAAAAACCCTAAATTAGCCTAAAAAGAGAATTAAATATTATTTTATTAAATGGTATTATTTTTAAATATCCTAAAACACCAAAATATTTCAAATATCCCAACCACCTATTTTCTTTTTTCCTTTCCCCTTTTTCCTCTTCTTTCTTTCTTTTCTTTTCTTTTCCTTCTTTTTTTTCTTTCTCTTCTTTCTTCTTCTTCTCTTTTTTTTCTTCTTCACCTGACTTGGGCCTGTCCACGGACCGCCCCTCTTCTTTCCTTTTTCTCCTTTGGAGCAGCCCAACGCACTGCGTTTTTCCCCCATTTCTAAACTCGTTGTCCGGCCGGTTTTCCCTTATTTTCTTTCATTCCTTTTTCTTCCTGGCTGCTCGATCCACGTGCACGTCCTCCACCTTCTTCTCCTTCCCCGTCGACCTGTAACTCCCCCAACACCTCGAGATTTTTTCCACAGAATACACATGATCGGCCGACCACTTTCCCCTCTCTTCTCTATTGATTCGTCACCCACTTCGACCCAACCACTCCTCCCCTCTTCTCGCACTATCTCCTCTCTCCCTTGGTCACTTGCAGGCCAGAAACAAAACGTGGGCTGGCCTACCATCGTCGGACGGTGCCCTCACCTGCCTGCCCTTACCCCCTCCCTTAGTCCTATAAATACCCCCATAATCAGCCTGGAATCAAGCTTTTTCCCGCAGCCCAGAATTTTTCTCTGTTTGCACCGCCACCCAATTAGACGCTATTACCGTTGCTGTTAGCCAACGCCGCCGCCCAAGCCTTCCATCTAAGCCTTCCCTACACCACCCTCTAACTAACTAAACCTCCATTCCCCCTCGATTTACCCTGCAAGAGCCACCCCGTCCGTGTAAAGTAACCTCCTCGACCATCCACTACTTTCACCTCTGCCACCCTTCGCACCACCGTTAGCCACCACTTCTGCTGTGACCACAGCCTCCTACACCTTCCAAAATACTTTGCAGATCTTCCTCTACCCATCCCTACCCTTCTTTTCCCCTTCCTCCCTCTCCTCCTCTCTTTCTTCCTTTCCTCCCCTTTCAGCCACCACAACCGCTGCTGTGTGCTGCCACCTTTGGCTGCGCCTCCACCCTTATTCTACTCCTCTTCATCTAGGCAATCATAAACACCCCAATTTCCACCATCTTTCTCCCTCTCTTTTTCCCAGCACTCAACTATCTCTTTCTCTTCTCTTTTTTCCGGCCACCGTCACCGCCGTCGAGCACCACGCCGGTGCCGCCTATCACCACCAACCCAAGGTGGTACCCTAAACTCTCTCAACCCTTTTACCCTATTTATACAAGCTTTATTTATTTTTATTTTATTATATTTCCTTTATTTCAATTATATTATTATTATTATTATTATTATTATTATTATTACGAATGTTATTATTATTATTGTTATTAAGGGTCGAAGCCTATTCTATTTGTATTTCGATTATGTTATTAATATTACTATTATTATTATTATTATGTTTTATTGCTATTATTATTGTTATTATTATTATCATTATTATTATTATTATTAGTATTAGTATTATTTCACAGTATGTTCGAAACCTTACTTTACATTATTTTTGATTTATACTATTAGTATCATTATCATCCTTGTTATTCTTATTTTGTATTACTATTATTGTTTTAATATTATTATTATTATTAGTAGTAGTAGTAGTAGTATTAGTATTAGTATTAGTATTATTTTGGTGAATGGTCAAAGCCCTTATTTCTCCATTTATTTTTAATTATACTATTATTATTACTAGTATTATTGGTATTATTATTATCGTTATTATTATTATTATCATTATTATTATGTTTAGTATTATTACTATCATTAGGGTAAAATCTTCAAACTTTATATTATCACTTCTTCCCATATTACTATTACTACTTTCATCCTTATCAAAATTAGTATTTAGTTAGTGTTACTATTATTATATTATTATTTTACATAAAACCCTAATCATAGAATAAATTAGGAAATAAAAATAATTTTGGTAGGAGGGAATCTAATCCTTAGTTTTTCCCTCTCATAGGTGAGACTAGTCAAAACTCTAAGGATGCGTAGGAGCGTGCTCCAAGACCGGTGTTATTTTAGGTAAGGGTGTAGCTATGGCCGTATGTATGTAATGTGTCTTGTATGCTTTGCATGCCTTGTGCCATAATATGTGATGTACCTTATGTGTATTGTTATAACTATTTTATGTATCGTGCGGCTTGGAGTTGAGGCACGTGTATGTGTTATCTTATGATTTATGTATATTATGTTTGTGTTGCAATTGTGATGTGATATGATGTAATCCTGTAAGACATGTATGCTAGGATCTGTATATAAGGATATGGAGTGAAATGATGTGGAGTTGACCTAAATGTTTCATGACCATAAATGGAGGAATCTAGGGTTTTGTATGGAAGAATCTAGGGTTGTGCATGGAGGAATCTATGGTTTTGAATGTATGGATACAGGGTTTGCATGGGAGAATCTAAGTAGGTAGGGAAGAATCTAGGGTTTTTATGGGTGAATCTAGGGTTTCACGTGGGAGTTTTAGGGTTTGCATGAAAAAGTTCGAAGGGTTGAATGGGATGTGTAAAGTCTGCATGGGGGTGAATTTTATATATGGAAAGGTTATTTGGGTTGTGAGGAAGGTAATGGAGGTGTTTATTGAGTGTTTGAACACTTAGGATGAAAAATAGTACGTGGGACAGTATAAGTGTACACATGAGACCGAGCTAGAGTTTAGTGCGGTTACTTAGGTTTTTGTGGTCACACGTGTGCTTGGTGAGTAAAGTGTGATGATGAGGGTGGAATCTATGGGTTGTGATGTGTGGAGTGTTAAAATAATTTAGGTTGTGTGAGGTGGAGTAGGATGGGCCACTTAGGCCTAAACTAGGGTTTCTGGGGAAAACCCTATAGGAAAGCAGTGAGTGGACTGGAGGTGAAAAGTAGTGGGCCTTGACCCACATATATGGGAGATGGGCTCAAATGTAAGTTAGCGTAAGGAGGAAAAGATGTAGGGTCGAGTTAGGAGGTGTATGAATCTTATGATGTGGGACGGGACCATTGAAGGATAAGCGTAGAGGGAGTTAGTCATGCTTGTCCAGGGAGAAACTTCCGAATAAGACACTTAAGACATTAATCATGTAAAGTGAAAAATTAATGAGCCGGGTCCAAGCCGATCCACCGGTTAGGAATAGTGGTTCAGGCATCTTTTCCTATAAGTTTCCGGCCCACCGGCTATAATAGTGGTCAGGAGCTTTATGTCCTGTGTGTTTCCGACCCACTGGCTAAAATAGTGGGGGATCCCGAGTTCAATAAACCAAACCCTGAGTTTGCTAAGACACATAAAAGACACTAAGTACTTATAGTGGAACACCATGCGAGCCGGGACCAACCGATCCACCGGTGAGGAATAGTGGTTAGGTGTTCTACCCTATATGTGATCGATCCATCGATTATAATAGTGGTTAGGTGCATGTTGCCCTATATGTGACCGATTCATTGACTAAAATAGTGGGGGTCCCCATACTCGTATAGTTTTGATAAAGAGCATGGTGTGAAATGAGTATCGATAAGAGATTAGTTAATTCATTAATTAATCTGGAATATAAATGGCCTTTAATTATTTATTTTTCTAAAGTGATCATATACTGTTTTATTATTATGCTAGAATTATGTGCTTATATGTATTGGCCTTAGTGCACAGTTACCTTGCTCAGTACATAGCGTACTGACACCCTTTTCATTAGTGATACGCATTCCCATGAGCAGGAGGCCCATATGACGTGGTGTAGGTAGGTGATGCTGATTTTAATGCCTTCGATATCCATGAGGCACCAGGTGGGGCTGAGTGCTGAGTCGAACCTAGGTCGTGGACCAGGAGTGTCGTCGCCTAATTGTCTCTGTATGTTATGTTATTCCCTTCTGTTATTTCTTTCATGTATTGGATTCTCCAGAATTAAACTTTATCGTGTAGACATTATTCCTTTCAAGGAACTTTGATTTCGTACTTTGGGATATATAAACTCTTTACATGTACTATAATTTATATGTTATGATCTTTCGAGTTCTTTTTATGAACTCTTGGTTTAAGTATTGATTAAGTTTAACAAATATCCTTTTTAGCCTTAGCACTTGGTACTAGAAGAGTAGGAGTGAACCGGTCTAGTACTAAGTGTAGCGGTAACATTCCCGAAATTTACCGGTTCTAATATAGTTTAATTGCTTTCGTTTAAAAAAAAATAGTGAATTTTGGGGTGTTACATGTTGGTATCAGAGTAGGTTTGGACCCCTCTTCCGATTTTAAACCTTTTTAAGCTGATACTACAAGTTGGTATCATTTTCAAAATAAATATGATTTATAAAGTTTTTACTGGATTTCAAAATGTTTTCCTTCTTTGATGAGACCTTCTATTTTAAAAGTTTTGAGTCCGGCCATGGTGAGAAACTGTAACACCCTAAAATTCACTACTTTTTTTAAAAAAAGAAGAAGAAGTAATTAAAATTAAAACCTGTGAATTCTGGGAATGTTACCGCCACACTTAGTACCAAACCGGTTCTCTCTGACCGCTTCAGTACCAAGTGCTATGACTAGAAGAAAATTAATAATCAACTATAAATCAAGACAATATAAACTCCAAATAAACATTAAACGGTTGTAAAACAAAATCAAAGTACGCGTAAAGAATTATTATTCATATTTAAAGGAGGAATAGCTTACAACCGATAAAAGATTCATTTAAAATACTCAATATAAGGTAATAAATAAAAAAGGATCATTCGGATACAATTGAAACAACAAAAGGAATTAAAACGCGTAAAGAGTGAATATGACCACGACATTCTCGAACCTTGAGCCAAAATATGCTCAACACTCAGCCCTTCCGGATGTCTCGCCCACCTGCACAAAGTCAGAAGAGCCAACTACTAGTGGGAATGAGCAGCACCCATGAAAAGGGTCATCAGTACACTAGGTACTGAGCAAGGTAACCGTGCACTAAAGCGAACACACAAAATTCACATAAACCATGCAAGATAATAAAAAGAGCATAATTCAACATAATAACATAAAGGTATATGAACAATCATTCGTGTAGATATATAAAGCCCATTTATAGTCTAGATTAATTATTTAATTAATCTCTGATTAGAACTCATTTCACACTATGCTTTTTATCAAATCCATACAAGTACAGGAACCCCACTATTATAGCCGGTGGACTGGAAACACACAGGGCATAAAGCTCCTGACCACTATTATAGTCGGTGGACCGAAAACACACAGGGCATAAAGCTCCTGACCACTATATTCGTCGGTGGACCGGTCTGGCCCTTTCTCGCACAGTGTTCCACTATAAGTACATAGTGTATTTCCCATGTCTTAGAACTAATATGTTCGGTTTTGTTGAGCATTGAATCCCCCACTATTATAGCCGGTGGACCAGAAACTCACAGGTACAAAGCCTGACCACAATTATTACCGGTGGACTGATTACACATAGGACATCATGCCCTAACCACTATTATTCACCGGTGGACCGGTCTGGGCCCGACTCAAAAATCTTTCACTTTACATGATTAATGTCTTAAGTGTATTATTCAGAAAATTTTAACCCTAGACATGCATGAATCACTCCCTTTACACTTATCCTCCAACTGACCCGTATCATATCATGAGAACCATGTACCTTCTAACTTCCCACAAACCCTAATTTAGGCCTAAGTGGCCCGTCTTACTCCACTTCACACAACCCAAATCATTTTAACACTCCACACTTCACAACTCATAAATTCCACTCTCTTAATTACACTTTAATCAACAAATACACATGATACCATAAAAACCCTAAGCAGCAACACCAAACCCTAATTGTCCACACAAACCGTAGCTCAGTCTCCTACGTACCCTTATATTACTCCACATATTATTCATTCAATGTGTTCAAACATCCAAACAACCCTTACAATACCTTCCTCACATCCCAAATCAACTTTTCATACATGAACTTCATGCCCATGCAACCATTCGAATTTTTCATGCAAACCCTAATCTTCCATGTGAAACCCTAGATTTAACCATGCAAACCCTAGATTCATCCATACAAAACCCTAAATTCAATCCACACAAAACCCAAGGTTTCTCCATAAAAAACCCTAAATTCAATCCATACAAACCATAGATTAGATTTTCCTATATAAACCATAGATTAGATTATCCCATGTTATACCATAGATTAAATTCTCCCATATAAAACTACAAATTATATACTCTTGTATAAAACCATAAATTAGATTCTCCCATATAAATCCATAAATTATATTCTCCCATATAAAACCATAGATTAGATTCTTCCACACGAAATCCTAAATTTCCCATTTTATTCTTCCACTCATGGATCATTAAAATACTTAGGTCAACTCATTTCCCCTTTAGTCAACTTACTCCCTTTTGGTCAACACATTTCCCATTTTCCATTTTCAACCTTTTTCCCACACAATACCACTTTTATACATCCTCACATGCATGTCTAAAGGGTCACAAACAAATCATCACATACCACAATATTTCATCACAGACACATAGTACACATAGCATGTAAACATACAAAAACATACTTTAACTCCATGTTACACCACATACGAAATAGTTATAAAGATAAACATAGAATACATAGCATACGAAACATATAATGCACATACACACATAAGGCCTTAGTAACACCCTTACCTAAAACGACACCGTTCTTGGAGCACGCTCCTACGCCTCCTTAAGGCTCTAACTAGTCTCACCTATATGAGGGAAAACTAAAATTAGACTCTCTCCTACCAAAAATACTATTAATTACTAACTTATTCTAAGACTAAGCTTTTAATAAAATACTAAAATAATAATAGAAAAAAATACCAAAAGTAATATTAATGATAATATTAATAAGAAAAATAATAATAGTAACAATAATAATAAAAAGGCATTATTCAAAAACAAAGTGAAATAAGGGCTCCGACCCCTTTACCAAAATAATACTAATAATAATATTAGTAAAATAAGTAACAAAATTAAGTAATAATAATAATGATGAAATAATAATAATAATAATCATAAAAACCATAATAATATTACAAAATAATAATAACCATAGTGGTAATAATAGTAAGTATAATATTCAAAGATAAAATGAAGTAGGGTTTCTACCCTACATTGAAAAACAATAAATTTATTTAATAATAATAATAATAATAATAACACTAATAAGATAATAAATGCTATTGATAAAATTTTAATAATATTAATAATAACAAGACTTGATATTTATAATACTACTACTACAATTCAAAATAGGCATAATAGGGTTTCAGCCCTATATAGAATAATAATACCAACAATAAAAATAATAGTAATAATAATAATAATAATAATAACAACAAAAACAACTACTACAATAATAATAATAATAATAATATATTATTATTATTATTAACAACACTAATAGTAAAATAGTTGTAATAATAATAATGGAATAATAATAATAATAATTTTGAAATAGTAATAATAATAATAATAACATATTAATATTAATAATAAAGATAATAACAACAATAAGAATAAAAATGATAAAATTGAAATAAAAAAATATAATAGGGCTTTGGCCCTCAATAGAAATAATAATAAAATCATTAATAATAATAATACTAATAATAGAAATAATAATAATAATAATATATTTCAAATAAATGAAATAAAATAGATTAAGGCTTGAATAAATAGGGTAAAAGGGTTGAGAGGGTCTAGGGTTCAACCTTGGGCTGGTGGGAATGGGCGGCACCGACGGTGGTGCACAGCAGCGGTGGCACTGGTCGGAAAAAGAGTAGAAAAGGGGAAAAGTTGACTGCTGGGAAAAAGATAGGGAGAATGAAGGTGGGGTATGGGGTGATTATGGTTGCCTAGAAGGAGAGGAATAGAATGGAGGTGGCGGCGCACGGCGGTGGTGGTGGTGGCCGAATGTGGAAGAAGGAGAGAAAGAGAGGAGGAGAGGGAGAAAGAGGAGAAGAGAGGTAGGGGAAGGTAGAGGGTGGTTTGCAGAATAATTTGGGAGGTGAAAGGAGCGGAGGCAGCGGCAGAAGTGGTGGCTAAGGGTTGTTCGAAGGGTGGTGGAGGTGGAAGAATGGGTTAATTGAGGAGTAAACTCATGCAGGAAAAATCGATGGATGAGGCAAGTTTAGGTAGTTAGAGGGCGGTGTAAGGATTAGTTGGGTGGCCAAAACTGGCGGCAAATTTGGTCAGAGGCGGCAGCAACGGTGTTTGAATGGGCTACGGTGACAAGGGGAGTTTTCTAGGTTGGGGATGAAGAGCTCGATACCAGGCTCATTATGGGTATATTTATAGAGAAAAGAAGAGAGGGTAGGGTTCTGTGGGTCGGTAAGGGAATAGGGCAAGTTGTTTCGGGCTTACAGGTGGCGAGGTTAGCCGGTGGAATTCAAAGTCGTGGTAAGGGTTGGCTGGCTGGGAGAGGGAGAAACGTGCGAGGAGAGAGGGAGTTAGTTGGGCAAAAAGGTCGACAAGTCAGCAGGGGAGAGGGTGGAGAGGTTGGCCGAATCAACGGCGAGGTTGGCGGCAAAAATCTAGGGCTAGGCGGCGGTGCAGCTCGAACGGTGTCGGAGTGGCAGGTGCGAAGGAAGAAGAAGAAAGAAAGGTGGGGGAAATTGGGTAGTTCAGGGAGGAAACGAAAGAAAGAAAAGAAAAAAGACCGGCAGGGTGGCAACGGCTACTAAAAAAATCAAACGTAGCATTTCAAGGGAGAAAAGAGGGAAAACGCGGCGGGGAGAAGAAGGCAACGGCTGCGCGGGCTGGGCCACGCCGAAGGAAAGGAAGGAGGGAGGAAGTACCTGGGCGGAAGAGAAAAAAAAACGAAAAAGAAAAGAAGAAGAAAGAAAAAGAAAGGAAAAAGGAAGAAAGAAAAGGAAAAAGGAAAAATAATGGATTAGCTTAATTAAATTAATTGGGATATTTGAGATATTTAAAAATAGTAATATTTAAATCCCTTTTTAAACTAATTTAGGATTTTAAAAAGATTTTCCATACATTCCATTTTAATTAGCAAATCACCAAAATTTTATCCAATTAAATTATTTATAAAATTAATATCAATTTGGAACTATTTTCTCCTTCTTATTTTAAATAAAATAATTTATTTAATTAATTTCCAAAATAATATCCTTAATTAGCTAAAATACCCAAATTTCTCCTAATTAAAATAGTTATACATTTCTTCTTGATTTTCCCTAATTAATTCCTTTTATTTTAATAAAAATTATTTATTTAAATAACTTTCGTAATAAAATATTATTTAACTATAATTTTTAAAATTAGAATTTTTAGGGCATTTCAAAAATGAAGGATACACTAGGAGCCTTTCCAAAAGGGTAGTAGTATATCATATAATGTCTAACTATCTTACGATCGTAACCTTGTCTTAAGCGGGGTAGAATCCTTACTAAGTTTCTTTTTAAGGGGATATATATATTGGTGTTAGTGTGGTATTCCTACCTATTTAGGATGTCCTAGTCTTAACCCTAGGAAGCTGCAAGAGACTTGGGAGATGAAGTGAAATGCCCCAAAAATATTTATTTTAAGAAGTGTAATTAAATAAGAATTTATTAGGGAATTAATTTAATTAATTATTTTTCTTGGAATAGGAAGAAATCATTAGGGTAAATTAAGAGGAATTTTACAAATATTTTTATAACAGAACATTTGGATATTTTGCTAATTAAAAAGGAATTTAGGAAAAATCTTATAAAAATCCTTAATTAGCCTAAAAAGGAAATTTAATATTATTTTCTTTAAAATATTTTTATTTTAAATATCCAAAATATTCTAATTAATTTAATTGACCCCAACCTACCTATTTTTCTTTTTCCTCTTTTCCTCTTTCTGTTTTGTTTCTTCCTTTTTCTTTTCTTTTTTTTCTTCCATTTTCTCTCCTTTTTTTTTCTTCTATTTGGGCCTGTCGCGGCCCGTTCCCATCACCCCGTTCCTTCAGCATGGCCTAGGAGCAAAACGATGCTCATTCTTCCTCTTTTCCCCTGGAACGCTGCGTTCCATTTAAAATGGTTTATAACCGCCAACCGGCCCGGTTCTTACTTCTCATTTCTTTCCTTTGTTTTTCCCCCAGTCGTCCTGTCCACCTCCTTCTTCTTCCTTCTTCCTCCATCGTCGACCTGCAACTCTGTCACCTTCGAAAATGCAGCCGCCGGCTACACTCATTTTGACCAAACATTTCTTCTCGCTTTCTCTTCCCTCTGAATCGTGGTTCAGCATGATCTAACCCACTTTCCTTCTCTTATCCGCAAAACACTCCTTTTGCTGCGTGAATAGTCTACCCCGATTCTAATTTTGTACCGACCAATTGGAGCCGTTGGCTACCTAAACCCTACCTGCATTATCTTCCTGCCGATCTTTAGCACCCTACCTTCTCCTCCAAACTCTATAAATACCCCCTATTGATTGATCTTGAAACTTCTTCCCGAAACCCTAGGAATTTACCCTACGCACCACCGCAACTTTAGACACCGTTTCCTCCACCGTCTTCCAACTACGCCGCCTGCTCCACCTACCTAAGTCTTCCCGGCACCGCCCTCTAACTAAATGAACCACACATCTCCCTCAATTCTTCCTACACGAGCCACCACAGCCTTGCAAAGTTTCCTGCCCAACCAGCCAAATTTTTACACCTGCCGCCCTTCGCACCACCGTCCACCATCACATCCGCCGCTATCACTACCTCCTACACCACCCAAAAAATGCTACCAATCTTCCTCCACCTTTCCCTACCCTTCTTTTCTCCTTTCTCCTTCTCCTTCTCTCTTTTTCTTCTTCTCATCATTTCGGCCGCCACCACTGCTGCCGTGTGCCGCCACCAATTGCTGCACCACCACCCTCACTTTACTCCCCTTAGTCTAGACTACCACCAACACCTCAACCTCCACTTTTATTCTCCATCACTTCTCCTCAAATCTTGACTTTTTCCATTTCTTTCCTCTTTTCCGGCCACCGCCGGTACCACCTATCTTCGTCTACCCAAAGTGAAACCCTAAACCCTCTCAGCTCTTTCCCCCTATTTATTTAAGCTTTTTTTACTTTATTTCAATTTATAACTAACATTCGATTGTTGTTGTTATTATTATTATTATTATTATTATTATTATTATTATTATTATTATTAGGTTTAATATTAATGTTATCATTTCTTAGCAAGAACGAGAGTATATATAAATTATTTAGGTTATTAGTTTCGAATTATTAATATTATTAGTATTATTATAAGTTTTATCATCATCATCATCATCATCATCATCATCATCATCATTATTATTATTATTATTATGATTATTATTATTATTATTGTTGTTGTTAGTACTATTATAAGGTTTGCATGGTGGAGTTTAGGGTTTGCATAGGAGTTAGGGTTTCTATGGGAATTTAGGGTTCCACGTGTGAGTGTAAGATTTTGCATGAAAAAGTTCGCACGTTTGCATGGAGGATATAAAGTGTGCATGAGAGAAATATTTACGTATGGGAAGTTGGTATGGGGTGTAAGGAAAGTATTAGAAGTGTAGTATGGGGTTTTGAAAACCTTGGGTGAAAAATAGTACATGGGATATTATAAGGATATGGAGGAGACTGAGCTAGGGTTGGTATGGTTAACTATGGTTTGTGGTGGTTAACTAGGGTTTGGAGTCTCATATTATGGGATGAGATTTTTGGAGGATAAGAATAGTAGAAGTCAGTCATACATGTTTGGGTGAAAGCTTCTGAATAAGATACTTAAGTCATTAATCATTTAAAGTAAAAGATTATTGAGACGGGTCCAGTCGATCCACCGGTTAGGTATAGTAGTTAGGGTTTTTACCCTATGCGTGACCGATCCATCTGTTATAATAGTGGTTAGGGCAGGATGAACTATGCATGACCGGCCCACCAGTTATAATAGTGAGGAATCCCAAGCTCAATAAACACAAACCAAAGTTTTGCTAAGGCATCTAAAAGATATTAATTACTTACAGTGGAATACTATGCGAGTAGGAACTAAATCAATCCACCGGTAAGGAATAGTGGTTAGGGTTTTTACCCTATAAATGACCGATCCACCAGTTATAATAGTGGTTAGAGTTTTATCCTATGCATGACCGATCCACCAGTTATAATAGTGGGTAGGGCATAATGCCCTATACGTGACTGAGCCACCGGTTAAAAAAGTGGGAGGTTCCTGTACTCACATGGATTTGATAAAAAGCATAATGTGAAATGAGTTCTAATCAAAGATGAATTAAATAATTAATCTGGAATATAAATGGGCCTTTATGTATCTACTCGAATGATTGTACGATATTATGTTATCATGGTGGACTATATGCTCATTTATTTCGTCCGCATCATTTATGTGATTTTATGTGTTGGCCTTAGTGCTCGGTTACCTTACTTAGTACGTAGCATACTAATCACCATTTTTTATGGGTGTTGCTCATTCCCACGAGCAGAAGGCCCATTTGACGTGTTGCAGGTTGGAGACATGTTCTTTGATGCTATTGATGTCCATGGGACGTCAAGTAGGGGCGAGTGTTGAATTGGGCTAGATCAAGTCTTTGGAGTGGCGTGGCTAGTTTTTCCTTAATAAGATTATTATCCTTTTTTCTCTTTTAGTTATGTTATGAATTCTAGAAACAATTTTAACGTCATGGACATCTTTCTACTTTAAGAAACTTTCTCTCGTATATCGATTATGTAATAATTCATGCGTACTATGATGTTTGTATTGCGAACCTTGATTTATGTATTGATATGAGTTGATGGAAATGTTTTCTTAGCCTTAGCACTTGGTACTGGAATGGTAGGAGTGAACCAGTCTGGTACTAAGTGTGGCAGTAACATCTCCAGAATTTACGGGTTTTAAATTTAGAGGTTTTGTTTAAAAAAAATAAAAAATATATATATATATAGTGAATTTTGGGATGTTACACGAAGTCTGTCTTTAAGGGAGTAGTGATGAAATGCCCCAAAACCATAATTTTGAAAATTTTGGCCAAACAAGGGGAAGAGAAAGGAAGGAAAAGGCCGGTCAAAGGGGCAAGATCGGCGTCGAAAAACCAGGGCGTCGGCGGTGGACTTACATGCTGATCGATGTCGAGGAAGGGAGGAAAAATAAAGGAGGAAAAAAGGGGGTTGGACCGGGCAGTTCGGGGAAAGAAAGAAAAGAAGAGGGAGACGGGCGAACCGGGCGGCACTTAAAAACACAGTGCCGAGACGCCGCGGTTTGGGGGCAAGAGAAGTAAGGTGCGGCTCTCCGACGGAGATGGTAAGAGGCGGCTGCGCGGGCTGGGTAGCGCCGAAAAAAGGAAAAGAGGAAAGGGAGACTGGGCCGCGAGCCAGGCCCAGTTTAGGGGAGGGGAAAAAGAAAAAGAAAAGATGAAGAAAGAAAAAGAAAGAAAAAGGAAGAAAGAAAAGGAAAAAGGAAAAATAATGGGTTGGGATAATTAAATTAATTGGAAAATTTGGGATATTTAAAAATAATAATATTTAAATCCCTTTTTATGCTAAAATATGATTTTTTAAAAGATTTTTCATAATTTCCATTTTGATTAGAAAAATAACCAAATTTTCTTTAATTAAATTATTTATAAAATTAATATTAATTTGAAACTATTTTATTCTTCTTACTTTAAGTAAAATAATTTATTTAATTAATTTCCAAAATAAAATTATTAATTAGCTAAAGTACTCAAATTTTCTCTAATTAAAATACTTATAAATTTCTTATTAACTTTCCCTAATTAATTTCCTTTTATTTTAATAAAATAAATTATTTAATTAATTTTTATTAATAAAATCTTATTTAATAGTAAATAATAAAATTAGAATTTTCGGGACATTTCATCACTACCCCCATAAAAACAGACTTCGCCCACGATGTCTCCGGAAGCATCTAGGGTTATGGATAAAAGGTTCTAAGCGGATAGGGATACCTTACGAAAAACGATGCTTATAAAAAAAACTAACCCCTTAGGAATAAAATTAATTAAAATTCTACCCTTCGCTTTTCACCGTGGCCGGAATAAAAACATTTAAAAATGAAAAATCCCTTTTGGTTAAAAAACGATTGGAAATCAAGAAAAACTTTATAATTCAAATTAATATTAAAAATGATACTACTTGTAGTATAAGCTTAAAAGATTAAAAACAGAAGTAGAGTCAAAACATACTTCAAAATCCTTTAAAATTTTCGTAAACCAAATTTAATTTCAAAAACAGGCGTAGTCAAAAAGATCAACCACTCTGATACTCACTTGTGGTATTAGCTTAAAAATTTTAAAAACAAAAGAGCATGACCGAAAGGATCAACTGCTCTGATACCAAATTGTAACAACCCAAAATTCACTACCTTTTTTTTTGAAACGCGGAAGTAATTAAAACAGAAATACTTAAATCAAAACCCATGAATTCTGGGGATGTTATCGCCACACTTAATACCAGACCGATTCTCTTAAACCGTTCTAGTACCAAGTGCTAAGACTAGAAGAAAAGATTATCGTTTAAACTCAAACCAAAAGTTCATAAACAATTAGAAAGAATCATACATCAAAAATCAGATTACGTATAAAAGAATCATGAATCAGAGTACATGGTTAAAATTCTAGAAAAAGAAGAAATAACACTTTTATAAGATAAAAGCTTCATCTAGAAAATTCAATACAAGGTAATAAATTAAGAAGGATAAATCCCATACAAACGGAATAACCGAAGCAAATAAAAATCCATAAAGAATGAATATAGCCACAACAATCTCGAACTTGAGCCAAAATATGCTCAACACTTAGCCCCAACTGATGTCTTGCCCACCTACACAAAGTTAGAAGGGCATACTACTCATGGGAATGACCAACACCCATGAAAAGGGTAATCAGTATGCTACATACTGAGTAAGGTAACCGAGCACTAAGTCCAACACATAATAGCACATAAAGAATGCAGAATGATAATAAAGCATAAGACCAACATGATAACATAAATGCATATGACCATTCAGGTAAAAGTATAAAGGCCCAAATCTAATCCAATTCAGTTACTTAATTAATCTTTGATAAGAAGTCGATTCACACCATACTTTTTATCAAATTCATGCGAGTACGGAAGCCCCCACTATTATAGCCGGTGGATCGGAGGCACATAGGGTATCATACTCTAACAACTATTAGAGCAGGTGGATCGAAGACATATAAGACTACGCGTCCTAACCACTCTTCCTAACCGGTGGATCAGTTGGCCCCGGCTTACATAGTGTTCCAATGTAAGTAATTAGTATCTTTTAGGAATTTTAGGAAAACTCTAGTTTGTGTTTGTTGAGCTAGGGAACCCCCACTATTATAACCGGTGGATCGGTTTACGCATAGACCATCCTACCCTAACCACTATTATAACCAGTGGATCGGTTGCACATAGGGTAAAAACCTTAACCTCTATTCCGAACCGGTGGATCGGTTGGTCCCGTCTCAACGATCTTCCACTTTAAATAATTAATGTTTTAAGTATCTTATTCAGAAGCTTTCATTCTGGACATGTACGAATCATTCCCCTTACACTTCACACATCATAAATCATAAATTCCACAATCATAATTACACTTTAATCACCAAATACATATGATACAACAAAACCCTAAGCAGCCACACCGAACCATAGTTAACCACTCCAAACCCTATTTACCCATAACAACCATAATTAGCCATTCCAAACCTTAGTTAACTACAACAACCCACAATTAGCCGCTCCAACCCTAGTCAATTACAACAACCCAAAGTTAATCACTCCAAACCCTAATTCAGTCTCCTCCATACCCTTATAATGCTCCACGTACTATTTTCCATCCAAAATGTTCAAACACCCAAATAACACTTGCATTACCTTCCTTCCGTATATCCCAAATCAACCTTTCATATATAAATTTCACTCCCATACAAAATTCACACATCTCATGCAACCTCTCAAACTTTTCATACAAACCCTAAATCCCATGCAACCCTTAATACCACCATGCAAAACCCAAGATTCCGTCATACAAAACCCTAAATTCAATCCACACAAAACCAAAGATTCATCCATACTAAACCCTAGAATAGATCCTCTTATACAAAACCATCAATTAGATTCTTCCATACAAAACCATAAATTAGATTTTTCCATATAAAACCATAAATTATATTCTCCCACACAAAACCATAAATTAAATTCTCCCAAATAGAAGCATAAATTATATTCTCCCACACAAAACCATAAATTAGATTCTCCTATATAAAACAATAAATTTTATTCTCCCACACAAAACCATAAAAACCATAAATTAGATTCTCCCACACGAAACCCTAAAATTCTCCATTTTATTCTTCCACTCATGAATCATTAAAATAATTAGGTCAACTCACCTCCCTTGGTCAACTTATTTCCCCATCCTCTTTTTTCATCATTTCTCCCACACAAACCACATCAACAGCCTCACATGCATGTCTTACAGGGTCACAAACAAATCACCACATATACATAATACAGATGCTATGCAAATACACAAAAAAATACTTCAACTCCACATCATACCATATACGACATAATTAATAATGATAAACATATGATACATAGCATGCAAGGCACATAATGCATATAAGCACACAAAAGGCCTTAGCACCCCTTACCTAAAATGACACTGGTCTTGGAGCATGCTCCTATGCCTCCATAGGGCTTTGACTTGTTTTACCTATTATAAGGGAAAAGCTAAAATTAGACCCCCTACTAAAAATACTATTAATCACTAACTTAATATATGACTAGGCTTTTGATAACATATCAAAATAATAATAGCAAAAATACCAAAATAATATCAATATTAATATTAACAAGAATAATAAAAATAGTAACAATAATAATAAAAAGGACATTACTCAAAAACATAGTGAAATAAGGGCTTGAGCCCCTTTACCAAAATAGTACTAATAATAATATTACTAAAATAAATAACCAAATTTAGTAATAAAAATAATGATGAAATAATAATAATAATAATAATAATAATAATAATAATGATGATGATGATGATAAAAGCCATAATAATATTACAAAATAATAATAACCATAAAGGTAGTAATAGTAAAGATAATGATTTATGATAAAAACAAGTAGGGTTTCCACCCTACATTGAATAATAATAACTTAATAAATACTAATAATAATAATAACATTAATAAGAATAAATACCAAGAATAATAAAAATACTAATAACCCTAATAATAATAAGACATGATATTTATAATACTACTACTAAAAGTTAAAATAAGCACAATAGGGTTTCAGCCCTATATAAAATAATAATACTAACACTTGAAAATAATAATAATGATAGTAATAATAATAATATTAATATTAATATTAATATTAATAATAATATTAATATTAATATTAATAATAATAATAATAATAACAACAATAACAATAATAACATTATTAACAACACTAATGGTAAAATAGTTGTATTAATAATAATGAATAAGAATAATAGAAATTCAAAATAGGAAATGATAATAGTAATTATACTTATAACATATTAATATTAATAATAGTAATAATAGAAATAATAAGGCTTATAGTGCTAAAATCAAATTAAAAATTACAATAGGGCTTTAGCCCTCAATAAAATAATAATAAAAACATTAATATTAATAACAATAATAATACATATTAAAAATGGAAATGTTAATAATAATAATAATAGGATTTATATTAGAATAAATGGAATAAAATAATTTAAGACTTGTAAAAATAGGGAAAATGGCTGAGAGGGTCTAGGGTTCAACCTTAGGCTGGTGGGGATAGGCGGTATCGGTGGTGGTGCACGGCGACGGCCGAAAAAAGAGAAGAAAAGGGTAAAAGTTGAATGCTGGGAAAAAAGGTAGGGAGAATTAAGGTGGAAGTAAAGGTGTTTAGGGTTGCTCAGAAGGAGAGGGACAGAATGATGGTGGTTACACAACCAAAGGTCGTGGCGCACGGCGGCGGCGGTGGTGGCCGAATGGAGGGGAAGAAGAAAAAGAGAGGAGGAGAGCGAGAAAGAGGAAAAGAAAGGTAGGGGAAGGTAGAGGAGGGTCTGCAACACAATTTGGGAGGTGAAAGAAGCAGCGGCAACGACAGAAGAGGTGGTTAAAGGTGGTTCGAAGGGTGGCGGAGGTAGAAAAATAGGTTGGTCGAGAAGGCTACTTCGCACAGCCGGGGTGGCTTGTGCAGGAAAAATAGAGGGGGATGGATGATTTGGTTAGCTAGAGGGAGGTGCAAGGAAGAGTTTTGTTGGCCGAGTGGGTGGCAGCATTGGCCGACGGAGGCAGGGCTGGCGTCTAAAGAGGCGGCGGTGAAAAGGGTCATTTTTCTAGGTGGAATTAAAAGCTCGACATAGGGCTGTGTAAGGGGGTATTTATAGAGAAAAGAAGAGAGGGTAAGGTTCTGTGGATCTGCTAGGAAATAGGGAAGGTAGGTTTAGGGTTACCGGCGGTGAGGTTGGCCGGTGGCAGCAATTTTAGGGGGAGCGGGTTGCCCAGGCTAGGGGAGGGAAAAACACACAAGAAAGGGGAGATTTGGTTGGGTTGATGAGGCTGCCAAAATAAGGGGAAGAGAAAGGAAGGAAAAGGCCAATCAAAGGGGCAAGATCGGCACTGAAAAACCAGAGCGTCGGCGGCAGAGTTATAGGCTGATCGACATCGGGGAAGGGAGGAAGAAGAAAGGAGGAACAAAGGGTGTTGGACCGGGCAGTTTGGGGAAAGAAAGAAAAGAAGAGGGAGACGGGCAAATTGGGCGGCACTTAAAAACACAGTGCCGAGACGCCGCATTTTGGGGGTAAGAGAAGCAAGGCGCAGCGCTGCGAGGGAGAAGGTAAGAGGCGGCTGCGCGGGCTAGGCCGCGCCGAAGAAAGGAAAGGAGGAAAGGGAGACTGGGCCGCGAGCCAGGCCCAGTTCGGGGGAGGGGAAATAGAAAAGGAAAAGAAGAAGAAAGAAAAAGACAGAAAAAGGAAGAAAGAAAAAGGAAGAAAGAAAGAAAAAGGAAGAAAGAAAAAGGAAAAAGGAAAAATAATGGGTTGGGATAATTATATTAATTAGAATATTTGTAATTTTTAAAAATAATAATATTTCAATAGAATAATATTTAAATCCCTTTTTAGGCTAAAATAGGATTTTTAAAAGATTTTTCATAATTTCCATTTTGATTGGCAAAATACCCAAATTTTATTTAATTAAATTATTTATAAAATTAATATTAATTTGAAACTATTTTATTCTTCTTAATTTAAATAAAATATTTTATTTAATTAATTTCCAAAATAAAATTCTTAATTAACTAAAGTACTCAAATTTCCTCTAATTAAAATACTTATAAATTTCTTATTAGTTTGCCCTAATTAATTTCATTTTATTTTAATAAGATAAATTATTTAATTAATTTTCATAATAAAATCTTATTTAATAATAAATAATAAAATTAGAATTTTCGGGACATTTCACCCTACCCTTTTTTTCCTCTTCCTCTCTCTCCTCCTCTATTTCTTCCTTTCCTCCCCTTTCAGCCACCACAACCGCCGCCGTGCGCCGCCACCTTTGGTTGCGCCCCCACTCTCATTCTACTCCTCTTCATCTAGGTAATCATAAACACTCCAACTTCCACCCTCTTTCTCCCTCTCTTTTTCCTAACACTCAACTATCTCTTTCTCTTCTCTTTTTTCCGGCCACCATCGCCGCCGCTGAGCACCACCACCTGTGTCGCTTGTCACCACCAATTCAAGGTGGTACCCTAAACTCTCTCAACCCTTTTACCTATTTATACAAGCTTTATTTATTTTATTTTATTATATTTCCTTTATTTTGATTATATTATTATTATTATTATTACTACTACTACTACTACTAGTACTACTAATGTTATTATTATTATTGCTATTAAGGGCCGAAGCCCTATTCTATTTGTATTTCGATTATATTATTAGTATTACTATTATTATTATTAGTATTATTATTATTATTATTATTATTATTTTTATTATTATTATTATTATTATTATTATTATTATTATTATTACTATCATTAGGGTAAAATCGTCAAACCTTATATTATCACTTTTTTCCATATTACTATTATTACTTTTATCCTTAGAAAAATTAGTATTTGGTTAGTGTTACTATTATTATATTATTATTTTACCTAAAACCCCAATCTTTTAATAAATTAGGAAATAATATTATTTTTGGAAGGAGGGAATCTAATCCTTAGTTTTTCCCCTCTCATAGGTGAGACCAGTCAAAACCCTAAGGAGGCATTGGAGCGTGCTCTAAGACCTGTGTTGTTTTAGATAAGGGTGTACCTAAGGCCTTATGTGTGTTTATGTGACTTATATGCTTGTATGCCATGTATCATGATGTGTTATGTATCTTATGCTTATTGTTATACTATTTCATGTGTAGTGTTGTTTGGAATTGAGGTATGCTTATCTATTCTCATATGGTATGTGTTACTATGTATATGTTGTGGAATGTGATGTAATGCATTTTGACTCCTTTAAGACATGCATGTGAGGATTTTTAATGTGGTATTGTGGGGTGGAACGATGAAAAAGAAAAATGGGAGAGTGAGATGACTGAAGGGATGTAAGTTGGCTAATATAGGTGGGATTGAACTAAGTGTTCCATGGTCTATAAGTGGATGAATAAAAAGGGGATTTTAAATAAAATAAAAGAGTGGAAGAATCTAGGGTTTCACTACTACGAAAATGGGAAATAATAACCGGACATTAATAACAGTAGTTCGAAAACCGTTGTCAAACGCGTGAAAATTAATGGGCGGGAGAGTTTTGATAACATTTCTAGTTAAAAACCGTTATTAAAAGGGTAACGTTAAAATTTGGACGGATGTTTTAATAACGGTTTTATGTAAACCGTTATTAAAAGAGGATTTAATAACGGTTCATATTAGAACCGTTGTCAAAAGTTAGAAGCTTTTAATAACGGTTCTTGGAAGAACCGTTATTAAAAGATGTTTTAATAAATGTTCTCTCAGGAACCGTTATTAAATCCTCTTTTTAATAACGGTTCTCTCGGGAACCGTTATTAAAACCCCAAAATCAAACTTTTATTTCGCTCAGTTCTATTTCGTGCCAAAGTTTTCAGACTCTCTGCACCTTCGTTCTCTTGCTCTCCTTCTCCTTGCAAACCCTCGCACCACCACACCGTGCACCACCAACTCGCACCACCACACCGGCTCCTCTCAAGTAAAGGAATCCCTCGCACCACCAACTCTCCACCACGTCTCTACCATTGTCGGCTCAGCATGTGCATGCTGTCATTGTTCCGAAGCTAGCTAGCACTTGCACCTTCATCCTCCATTGTGTTTGAAGCCCTTACCTCTCTCAACATTCTCACCGTCGTATTTGTAACTAGCTCACTTTATGTATGTGTTTGTTCTTCCTCTCATAACTTTCTATCTACTTATATATGTATATATATATAAATGCGTGCATGTTGCTACAAGGTTTCGTTTGTTTGTTATTGAAAGATTGTGGTTTGTTGTTTGAAAATGTGTTGTTGAATGTGTTGGCTAAAAATTTTGTTGTTTGTTGTTGAATTTTTTACGTTATTGTTATATATTAACAAATGCATGTATTGGCCGAGACCTTTACATATATATATAATATGAATGTGAGTGTAGAATTATATACATTTTCACTCATAAAAACTATATATATATATACACACACACACACACACACACACACACATTTTCATTAATAAGTATAGGAGACTAGCAATAAGATATAGGAAATGTCATATAATGAAATGCAAATATATTTTACATATGCATATGTTAATGATTGCTATTTGATGAGGATTAAATAGATATAGAGAATAAGGAATATATAAATTATGGTACATTATAATGAAATGCAAACATAGGTTTTTTTTTTGTGGTTTAGGGTTAAGTTTTATTATAATAAATTATGGTTAATTAGCTAGGGTTAGGGTTAGGCTTTATCGTTTATTATGGTTAATTATGGTTAATTAGGGTTAGGGTTAGGGTTAGTATTAATATCTTTTTGGAAATGTGTTAGCATGATTCGTATATATATATATATAGAATAGCATGATACATTTGAGATTAATTCTTTCTAAGCATGATTTGTATCGATAATATAATGGTACATTATTATGCTCACTACACAACATTCTAACATAATTTATTTATTTATTTATTTTTTGTAGAGATATGGCCAACAAAAACATTGATAGGGATAGCAGTGATGAAGAAGGGAAGAGAGGACCTACGATTATGAGAATTATCATAGACATGAGGAATAGAGGAGAAGTAGTTGAGTTGGGATGGAATACTTACAATCTTCCCATCGGCCCTTACGCAGATATGTTCTTGACCTACATTTCACTTGGGACCCGTAACCGTGTTCCTATCTCCTATAATAATTGAAAGAAGGTTCCACAGGGTCATAAGGAGCATATTTGCAGGAAATCACGGTAAATATGCTATTTTATGTAATCATTTTTGTATGTCAAATGTTATTAATTTTATTACATTAACATCGGTATACATCTACATGTCTTATTTTGCAGAAAGTGTTTAATGTACCAGAGAGTAGGAAGAAATGGCTTCTTAGACATTGTGGGGAGCGTCTAAGAACCTTTAGGTCATATTTAGCTCGTAGAAAAATGTATAGAAAGAAGGATGGTTCTATACGACAGAACCCACCCAAACGATATGGTTTCATCGATCAAGAAAGTTGGAACCAATTCATTGCTTATCGTCTTACGGTGGATTTTAAGGTACTTGTTAGATAACAATTAAACTTTTTGTATCAATCCCAGTATTATGCTTAATATTTAAATAACTATGTCATTATGTTTTGGCTTGTCACATAGGAAAAAGTACCCAAAATAAAGAGATTACCAAGCAAAATAAATACCGGCATAATATGGCTCGCAAAGGCTATGCGAGCCTTGAAGAGGAGTTGGTATACATTTTGTGATTATCTATTTACATGTAAATGTTGAATTTTATAATAATATTCTTAATTAAGAATATTTTTTAATTTGTAGCTCCTAGCCCAAGACTTGGACCCATGTACCTCGTCCATCAATATTGGTACATTATGGAAGAAGGCTAGAGCAACAAGAGATGGATATATTAATGAATATGTTGATGTTGCAGCCAAAAAAATTGTAAGTTTGTAGATATCTAGAACCCTACTTACTTTTATTTTAGAAAACTATTATATTATGCTTATTCCTATAAGTTAAATTTACAGGAAGAACTTGAAACGTCAGAAGGTGAGGAGGTGGACCAATATAGCATTGTGTCCCAGGCTACAGGAATTGTAGAACACCCTAGAAGACACAGGGGCCTTGGATTGGGTGTTACGAGAACGAGCATATGTGGTCGATCTCGTGGTTCTCGTAGCACTGATCAGCAAGTCGCCATCCTCACCCAAAAATTGAACGTGGAATTTGAACGGACGGCAACAATGGAGCAAGAGTTGTCATTTATTAAATCTCAAGGGTATAAGCCATCCGATTCAGTAGACCATGATGAGCTTCACATACCTAATGTAAATAGCGTCAGAGATAGTTGTGAAGCTGATGCATTTCTTTCTACTCTTCCCGAGGTAAGCATTACAAACTATGAATTGTTATTAAATGTATTCGGTGTAATAAATTATTAATAATGTGTAATATTTTTGTTTAGGGTTTGCATAAATGTGACTTATTAGCGAATGACCTTTCAACAATTTTGGCGAAAGGAAGGGTCCGCAACAGTCACAGTACCGAAACGCAGACAATCCACGGGTACAATTTAGCCCTAAATACAAGGCCGGTGAGTATTAACACTCCAATCATTGGCAGTGCACACTTGCCTTGTTATAAAGAGGGCGATGAGGCAACCACAGTACTAGAAGCTCTTGGAAGCTTCGTGGCTTGGCCTGCGGATCAAATACGTCTCACTACTGAAGAGGTATTAACATTTGACATCTTCATTAGACCTTGTTTAGTAGTTACACTATATATATCTTTTTCTATATATATATTTATATGCTCAATATATATTTTGTTTAATATTATCAATTAAGGAATCAAAAAAGGAATCAAAAAATAAGACTGCTTCTGCTAGTAAAACCAAGAGAGGTACTAGCAGAACAAGCAACACAAAACAGGGCGCTGCTAAAGGAAAGAGAGCTAAATCTGAAAAATCACTTGCCCCACAAAAGATTCCTTCTTCAGATCAGTAAAGCCAACCTCCACCAGCATTAGTGTAACACCCCCAAATTCACTACTGAAAAATTTCGTTTAAGACAAAGATTTTAGCGGAAGCGAAAGAATTAAAACCATAAACTTGGGGGTATTACCGCCACACTTAGTACCAGACCGGTTTACCTACCGTTCCGATACTAAGTGCTAAGGCTAAACTGGACAATCATTAAGTAAGAATCATCCAAAACATGGGTACATAGTTAACATAACTCATTCACAAAAACCACGAGTCCACAACAGTGAAAATATCGTTTGAGATTACAACTTAAAAGTATGGTCTCAAAACAAGAAGCGTAGTACAAAATGTAGCTAAATAAAACAGGTCCCAAGGGACCGATATCCGGACCGCCTACTCACTCAATCCAGGCCTTCCACCCCACAATTTGTAACCGATCAAACCTGCATAGGAGGTCTGCTCCCCACCATAGGTGGATCATCACAGGACCCATTAAATCAAGGTAGTATCAGTATGGGTCCAATACTGAGTAAGGGCACTGGTACGCTAAGGCCAAGCATACAGTCATACCACATAGCACACATAGCACAATCATATAGACAACATGTGATAACCCGCAAGATAAGGTCTGAAAGCTGTTCTGGTGACTTATTCTTTATTCTCATCAATGACAATAAGTCCATTTCACACATTCTTCAATAATCCATGTGAGCACGGGGACCCCACTATTATAGCCGGTGGACCGGAAGTAAAACACAGGGCAGAATGCCTCTGACCACTATTCTAACCGGTGGACCGGACTGGCCCCGCCTCAACATGGTGTTCCACTGTAAGTACTTAGTATTTTTCCCGTAGTTTAACTTATATACTTTGGGTCTATCGAGCCGAGATCCTCCACTATTATAGCCGGTGGTCCGGAAATAAACGCACAGGGCTGAACGCCTCTGACCACTATTATAGCCGGTGGACCGGAACGAAACGCACAGGGCAAAATGCCTCTGACCACTATTATAGCCGGTGGACCGGAACGAAACGCACAGGGCAAAATGCCTCTGACCACTATTATAGCCGGTGGACCGGAACGAAACGCACAGGGCAAAATGCCTCTGACCACTATTATAGCCGGTGGACCGGAACGAAACGCACAGGGCAAAATGCCTCTGACCACTATTATAGCCGGTGGACCGGAACGAAACGCACAGGGCAAAATGCCTCTGACCACTATTATAGCCGGTGGACCGGAACGAAACGCACAGGGCAAAATGCCTCTGACCACTATTATAGCCGGTGGACCGGAACGAAACGCACAAGGCTCGGCTCAACAGTCTTTCGCTTTACGTTATTAGTGTCTTATCTGTGTCTTATTGAATCACGCAACGCCCTTGACATGCATAAATCATTCTCTTTATACTGCACTCCTCACAACTAATAAAATCCCACATTCATAACTACCCTTTAATCAATAGATACACATGATAACGCCAAACAACTCTAGGCAGCCATGACCAACCCTAATTGACCACACAAACCGTGGTTAGCCACACTTATCCCAAATTTGCCATAACCAGCATACTTAGCCATCCCAAACCTTAATTGTCCTCAACAATCACGATTAGTTATTCCAACCCTACTTAATCACAACGCCCCAAAGTTAATCACTCCAACCCTAATCCCGTACGATCATTAACTCCCATGCAAAACCCTAACTCCACCATGCAACCCTAATACCACCATGCCAACATTAATACCACCATATAAACCCTAATACCACCATAAGCCATTAACACCACTACGCAATCATTAATACCACCATACGAACATTAATACCACCATATAAACATCAATACCACCTTACAATCCCTAATACCACCATAAGCCATTAATACCATCATGCAATCATTAATACCACCACACGAACCCTAATACCGCCATGCAAACCCTAATACCACCATACGACCATAATACCACCATACGAACATCAATACCACCTTACAAACCCTAATACCACCATAAGCCATTAATACCATTATGAAATCATTAATACCACCATACGAACATCAATACCACCTTACAAACCCTAATACCACCATAAGCCATTAATACCATTATGCAATCATTAATACCACCACACGAACCCTAATACCACCATACGAACCCTAGCACCACCATACAAACCCTAATACCACCATACAACACTAATACCTCCATAAAATCACAACTAACATCATACAACATTAATGCCTCCATAAAATCACAATACCCCCATACGAACAGTTTTGCCACCATACAAACCCTAATGTCGCCATGCAAACCCTAATACCACCATACGAACAATTATACCACCATACAACATTAATACCTCCATAAAATCACAAATAACATCATACAACATTAATACCTCCATAAAATCACAATTACCACCATACAACATTAATACCTCCATAAAGTCACAATACCACCATACAACATTAATGCCGCCATACGAACATCAATACCGCCATACGAACCCTAATACCACCATATAAACCTCAAGACCCCCATGATGGCCCCAACTCATATTACCATTTACCCTAACATGCACGTCCTAGCGGGCCATAGCATATTACATCATAGACATCATACATATACATATCATGCTCACGTCATAGGAAACACATCCACACATACCTCAATCTCCAAGCTGCGCTACACATAAGACAAGTTATACACAATCATATAACACATGGCGTAGCATGGCATACACAACATTCAACACATCCATGTCACACATAGCACAAGGCCATTAGCTTCGTCCTTACCTAAGGCGACGCCGGGCTTGGAGCACGCTCCTCTAACTCCTTAGGGCTTTGGTCGGGGTTACCTATAAAAGGGAAAAATGCTAAGTATTAGTTTCCCTTATAATTACTACCCAACCTCATTTTAGTTTAAGGTTAGGGTTTTTATTACTAAAAAGGGTTTTCTACAAAAACTAGGGTTTTTACTTTAGAATTAGTATACTAAATATTAGTAGTTAAAAATATGTTTATTTATGATACTTATTGTTACACTTATTTTATTAAGCCCATTAGTTCCATTCTTGTAATACTAGTGTTCACTAGTCATAGTAAAATAGTGATAATAATAATAACTATAATAAGACCACTAATAGTGACACTTATGTTTATAGTAATAGAACTCTAGCATTTTTAAGATTAAGTCTAACAATGGTGTTGGGTTTGAAATAATAATATTATAAGGTCACAACATTTCAAGTAATTTATTCCTAAGGGTGATAATGATAACAGTAATAATGCTAATAATAATGATAATAATAGTAATAGTAACCATAATAACCCTAGCAATAATAATAACAATAACAATAACCTAGTATGGTTAAGTATTAATAATAATAACCTTAGTAAGGTAATAGAGATAATAATAATAATAATAGTAGGGTTGTTAATATTAACACTTATAAAATAAACCAAAGTTGAGCATAATAGGAGTTAGGGTTCCTAGAGATGTTTGTATGGTAAAAATGATAACTTTAATATCATAAGTCATAATATTAGAAATGATAATAGTAATAAAAGTAATAATAATAATAATAATAATAATAATAATAATAATAATAATAATCATAATAATAAAAGAATAATAATAACAATAATAAAAGTAATAATAATAATAATAGTAATAATAAGTATATTAGTATTAATATTAGTAGAAAATAGTAGCAGCTATATAAAAGGGGTATTGGGGTTTGGATGGGTGGAGAACCACCTAGGGTCGGTGGTGGTCCGGCGGCGGCGCGTGGCGGCGGCGGCGGCGGCGGTGGGGGAGGAGAAGAGGGGGAAAGATGGAGGTGGCGGTGAGATGGGAGGAGGAAAAAGGAAGCCAAGTGTGGGGGAGGATACAGCAGGGAGAGGGGAGTGGAATGAGGGTGGTGGCGTGAGCTGGGCGGCGGCGCGCGGCGGCGGACGCGGTGGCCGAGGGAGGAGGAAGATGGTGGAAATGGTGGAGGCCGGTGGAGGAGGGAGTAGGGGGTAAGGAGGGTATGGGCAGGTAGGGGAGGACCTGCTGGTCACTTTGGAGGGTGGAAGGGTGGCTGGTAGCGGCGGAGGAGGCGGCAGAAGGCGGCGCAAGGCGGCGGCGGGCTGGAAGGGTGGTTTTCGGGATAGGAACTTTGCACGACGAAGGAGGCACGTGCAGGGCAAGGCGGAGGGTGGTGGTGGCTCAGTTTTGTCGAGGAAGGTGTAGGGATGGTAACGGTGGCCAGAGGTGGCGGCGGATGTCTCCGGTGACGGCGAAAAACCCGTCTGTTTGAGGCGGCGGAGAGGCAGGGTTTCGGGGCAAAAAAAAAACGAAAGGGGCCGATCGGGGTTGCAACTGGGGATATTTATAGGCCAGGGGGAAGGAAAACGACGAAGGGAGGGAGGTGGCACGCGGGGCAGGGGTGCAGGTGGCCGGCCGATGGCAGGCGGTGCAGGTTCTGCCATGGCAGGCTGGGTCGGGGACAGGGAAGAAGAAAGGAAAGAGAAGGGCACGCGGGAAAGGGAGATAGGGACTTGGTCGGGTCGAAAAAAAGAAAGAAAACGACGGGAGAGAGGCAGGGGAGGACAGCCGGTACTGGGCTGGTGGCTGCCGGCGAGATTCGAGCGGCAGGCGAGTTGCAGGTCGGCGTGCAGGTCGGGGAAGAAGACAGGGCGGGGTGGACCGGTGGTCCAAGGAAAAGAAAAGAGGAGGGAAACCGGCCGGTTCGGCGGCGGTTATTTAATCTGCAAGTCCAACGCGACGTTTCGACTTTATGGGCGACAAAGCGCCGCGTCGCGTTGCCCGTTTGGCAACGGCTATAAGGCCATTTATCGTGACGCGGCGTTTCGACGGCACTGAGGCCAAAACGCAGCGCACGGGCGTATGGGGGTTGCGTCGCACGGCGCTGGGCCGCGGGCGGGAAGAAGGAAGGAGAGGCGGGGCCTGGGCTGCGCGCGAGACGGGGGAGAGAAGAGGGGTTTGGGCCGGTGGGCTGGCCCAGCCGGGGGAGAAGAAAGAAAAAAAAGGAAGAGGAGGGAGAAAAAAGGGAAAAAGAGGGGAAAATAAGTATTAAATAGGATGGAAAAATTAAATAAAATAACTTATGGGTAAATTGGGGTATTTTTGGGTTGTTTATAATATTAATATTTATGAAATATTAAATAAATTCCTTTTTTGTTTATTTTAGACTATTTTAGATAAATTCTCTTAACCTTCATGCTAATTAGAGAAACACCCAAATTTTCTTCCAATTAAATTCTTTATTATTTTCCTCTTAATATACCTTAATTTAACTCTCTAAATTTTAATAAATAAATTTATATAATTAATTTTCCTAATAATTCCTTATTTGGCCATAATTTCGGAAATTAGGATTTTGGGATATTACATCACTACCCCCTTAAAAACAGACTTCGTCCCCGAAGTCTCCTGCGGCTCTCTAGGGTTAGGGTTGGGGCATTCCAATCTTCTATATTAATGCATCACTAGCTGTACTTAACCTAACTACCCCCTTAGGGACGAACTAGGGATTGTTGTGCCTAAGGTATAAGTCCAAATTAAGTACTAAATTTCAAAGATTAATATTGGAAGAGTTCAATCAAAAATTTATTTATCGAAAATCTATTTTGAAAAAAAAAAATCCTAAGGCTTAAAATTAGTAAAAAGATATATAAAGTACTTCGGAAACATTTTTTTTTTTTTTTTTTTTTTTTTTTGGGAAGAACTCACCATTGAACGTAAAAAATTATATTATTTATGGAAATACATTATAAGACCCGGATATAATATTTAGAAACCTATAATAAAATGTTTGAGTCAAATTCCAACAAATCAAGACTAATTTTAATATTTTCCAAAATGATTAAAACATCAATAAAATATCGCTTCCTGAAAGTGATTAATTACGTTCAATTATGAATTCAAAATCGTCGATAAATCCATAAACCGAATCGAAATTAAGATAATTAATTGTTTACATCAAATTATACTAATAAAATCATTAGACTTAACAATCTGAATCTTAAAATATACGGGGTATTACATCCCTACTCTCTTAGGAAGGAACTTCGTCCCCGAGGTTCAAGAACCCTAAGTAGTGGAAACTTGACGAAACAATTGAATAAAAACATTTACCGAGGTAAATAAGTTAGAAGAATTTCGAAGAAAGGTAAAACGATGTTTACGAAACTAACCCAAGTAAAGTTGGATCACACAAGGCATAAGAGGTGAAATAAAAGAAAGAGAATCGGTGCCCAACAAATCAAATATAATAGACTTCATCAAGGAAGAAGCATATAGTACTTAAGGTCAAAACGAGTCACAAAACCTTGTCCTTTAAATTAAGGTCTTATAAGGGTGAAAATAATAATAATAATAATAACGACTTAAACTCCTTGCAACTCCAAAAGTAAAACTAATCCACTAAAATACGTTACAATCTATGTCACATCACACCTCACCCGGCAAGGTATACCCTAAGGTTTTCAGTCCACTAAATCTGCAAGGCTGGGGTTAACCTAGTGGGGTCACTACCCCCTTAAGGGCAAACTAGTTACAAAACTATAATCACTACCACATAAAATTCCACGTTAACACAAGTTAAGCATGTCAAATAGCAAGGAAGCAAATCCGAATACATAAATGAACAACAAATCGCAAGGCCACTTATACTACCCAATCACACTGTCCTCACAAGCTAATCCGGATAAAAGAAAAATCACTTAAAGGAAGTTAAAATACGTTTTCGGCTAAAACATTTATGGTCATGAGAACTGAGTCCCTAACCGAAACCCGATCCTTAACAACCCAAACGGTTTGATACCAGCTCGTGGTATCATCTTAAAAAGTTTCAAAACAATTAGAGGAGCGGTCAAAACACACTTCAAAATCAAATACAAAGTTCGAAAACCAAATTTACTTTCGAAAACGAGCGTGGCCGAAGGACCAACCGCTCTGATACCAACTTGTAACACCCCCAAATTCACTACTGAAAAATTTCGTTTAAGACAAAGATTTTAGCGGAAGCGAAAGAATTAAAACCATAAACTTGGGGGTATTACCGCCACACTTAGTACCAGACCGGTTTACCTACCGTTCCGATACTAAGTGCTAAGGCTAAACTGGACAATCATTAAGTAAGAATCATCCAAAACATGGGTACATAGTTAACATAACTCATTCACAAAAACCACGAGTCCACAACAGTGAAAATATCGTTTGAGATTACAACTTAAAAGTATGGTCTCAAAACAAGAAGCGTAGTACAAAATGTAGCTAAATAAAACAGGTCCCAAGGGACCGATATCCGGACCGCCTACTCACTCAATCCAGGCCTTCCACCCCACAATTTGTAACCGATCAAACCTGCATAGGAGGTCTGCTCCCCACCATAGGTGGATCATCACAGGACCCATTAAATCAAGGTAGTATCAGTATGGGTCCAATACTGAGTAAGGGCACTGGTACGCTAAGGCCAAGCATACAGTCATACCACATAGCACACATAGCACAATCATATAGACAACATGTGATAACCCGCAAGATAAGGTCTGAAAGCTGTTCTGGTGACTTATTCTTTATTCTCATCAATGACAATAAGTCCATTTCACACATTCTTCAATAATCCATGTGAGCACGGGGACCCCACTATTATAGCCGGTGGACCGGAAGTAAAACACAGGGCAGAATGCCTCTGACCACTATTCTAACCGGTGGACCGGACTGGCCCCGCCTCAACATGGTGTTCCACTGTAAGTACTTAGTATTTTTCCCGTAGTTTAACTTATATACTTTGGGTCTATCGAGCCGAGATCCTCCACTATTATAGCCGGTGGTCCGGAAATAAACGCACAGGGCTGAACGCCTCTGACCACTATTATAGCCGGTGGACCGGAACGAAACGCACAGGGCAAAATGCCTCTGACCACTATTATAGCCGGTGGACCGGAACGAAACGCACAGGGCAAAATGCCTCTGACCACTATTATAGCCGGTGGACCGGAACGAAACGCACAGGGCAAAATGCCTCTGACCACTATTATAGCCGGTGGACCGGAACGAAACGCACAGGGCAAAATGCCTCTGACCACTATTATAGCCGGTGGACCGGAACGAAACGCACAGGGCAAAATGCCTCTGACCACTATTATAGCCGGTGGACCGGAACGAAACGCACAGGGCAAAATGCCTCTGACCACTATTATAGCCGGTGGACCGGAACGAAACGCACAAGGCTCGGCTCAACAGTCTTTCGCTTTACGTTATTAGTGTCTTATCTGTGTCTTATTGAATCACGCAACGCCCTTGACATGCATAAATCATTCTCTTTATACTGCACTCCTCACAACTAATAAAATCCCACATTCATAACTACCCTTTAATCAATAGATACACATGATAACGCCAAACAACTCTAGGCAGCCATAACCAACCCTAATTGTCCACACAAACCGTGGTTAGCCACTCTTATCCCTATTTTACCATAACCAGCATACTTAGCCATCCCCAAACCTTAATTGTCCTCAACAATCACGATTAGTTATTCCAACCCTACTTAATCACAACGCCCCAAAGTTAATCACTCCAACCCTAATCCCGTACGATCATTAACTCCCATGCAAAACCCTAACTCCACCATGCAACCCTAATACCACCATGCCAACATTAATACCACCATATAAACCCTAATACCACCATAAGCCATTAACACCACTACGCAATCATTAATACCACCATACGAACATTAATACCACCATATAAACATCAATACCACCTTACAATCCCTAATACCACCATAAGCCATTAATACCATTATGCAATCATTAATACCACCACACGAACCCTAATACCACCATACGAACCCTAGCACCACCATACAAACCCTAATACCACCATACAACACTAATACCTCCATAAAATCACAACTAACATCATACAACATTAATGCCTCCATAAAATCACAATACCCCCATACGAACAGTTTTGCCACCATACAAACCCTAATGTCGCCATGCAAACCCTAATACCACCATACGAACAATTATACCACCATACAACATTAATACCTCCATAAAATCACAAATAACATCATACAACATTAATACCTCCATAAAATCACAATTACCACCATACAACATTAATACCTCCATAAAGTCACAATACCACCATACAACATTAATGCCGCCATACGAACATCAATACCGCCATATGAACCCTAATACCACCATATAAACCTCAAGACCCCCATGATGGCCCCAACTCATATTACCATTTACCCTAACATGCACGTCCTAGCGGGCCATAGCATATTACATCATAGACATCATACATATACATATCATGCTCACGTCATAGGAAACACATCCACACATACCTCAATCTCCAAGCTGCGCTACACATAAGACAAGTTATACACAATCATATAACACATGGCGTAGCATGGCATACACAACATTCAACACATCCATGTCACACATAGCACAAGGCCATTAGCTTCGTCCTTACCTAAGGCGACGCCGGGCTTGGAGCACGCTCCTCTAACTCCTTAGGGCTTTGGTCGGGGTTACCTATAAAAGGGAAAAATGCTAAGTATTAGTTTCCCTTATAATTACTACCCAACCTCATTTTAGTTTAAGGTTAGGGTTTTTATTACTAAAAAGGGTTTTCTACAAAAACTAGGGTTTTTACTTTAGAATTAGTATACTAAATATTAGTAGTTAAAAATATGTTTATTTATGATACTTATTGTTACACTTATTTTATTAAGCCCATTAGTTCCATTCTTGTAATACTAGTGTTCACTAGTCATAGTAAAATAGTGATAATAATAATAACTATAATAAGACCACTAATAGTGACACTTATGTTTATAGTAATAGAACTCTAGCATTTTTAAGATTAAGTCTAACAATGGTGTTGGGTTTGAAATAATAATATTATAAGGTCACAACATTTCAAGTAATTTATTCCTAAGGGTGATAATGATAACAGTAATAATGCTAATAATAATGATAATAATAGTAATAGTAACCATAATAACCCTAGCAATAATAATAACAATAACAATAACCTAGTATGGTTAAGTATTAATAATAATAACCTTAGTAAGGTAATAGAGATAATAATAATAATAATAGTAGGGTTGTTAATATTAACACTTATAAAATAAACCAAAGTTGAGCATAATAGGAGTTAGGGTTCCTAGAGATGTTTGTATGGTAAAAATGATAACTTTAATATCATAAGTCATAATATTAGAAATGATAATAGTAATAAAAGTAATAATAATAATAATAATAATAATAATAATAATAATAATAATCATAATAATAAAAGAATAATAATAACAATAATAAAAGTAATAATAATAATAATAGTAATAATAAGTATATTAGTATTAATATTAGTAGAAAATAGTAGCAGCTATATAAAAGGGGTATTGGGGTTTGGATGGGTGGAGAACCACCTAGGGTCGGTGGTGGTCCGGCGGCGGCGCGTGGCGGCGGCGGCGGCGGCGGTGGGGGAGGAGAAGAGGGGGAAAGATGGAGGTGGCGGTGAGATGGGAGGAGGAAAAAGGAAGCCAAGTGTGGGGGAGGATACAGCAGGGAGAGGGGAGTGGAATGAGGGTGGTGGCGTGAGCTGGGCGGCGGCGCGCGGCGGCGGACGCGGTGGCCGAGGGAGGAGGAAGATGGTGGAAATGGTGGAGGCCGGTGGAGGAGGGAGTAGGGGGTAAGGAGGGTATGGGCAGGTAGGGGAGGACCTGCTGGTCACTTTGGAGGGTGGAAGGGTGGCTGGTAGCGGCGGAGGAGGCGGCAGAAGGCGGCGCAAGGCGGCGGCGGGCTGGAAGGGTGGTTTTCGGGATAGGAACTTTGCACGACGAAGGAGGCACGTGCAGGGCAAGGCGGAGGGTGGTGGTGGCTCAGTTTTGTCGAGGAAGGTGTAGGGATGGTAACGGTGGCCAGAGGTGGCGGCGGATGTCTCCGGTGACGGCGAAAAACCCGTCTGTTTGAGGCGGCGGAGAGGCAGGGTTTCGGGGCAAAAAAAAAACGAAAGGGGCCGATCGGGGCTGCAACTGGGGATATTTATAGGCCAGGGGAAGGAAAACGACGAAGGGAGGGAGGTGGCACGCGGGGCAGGGGTGCAGGTGGCCGGCCGATGGCAGGCGGTGCAGGTTCTGCCATGGCAGGCTGGGTCGGGGACAGGGAAGAAGAAAGGAAAGAGAAGGGCACGCGGGAAAGGGAGATAGGGACTTGGTCGGGTCGAAAAAAAGAAAGAAAACGACGGGAGAGAGGCAGGGGAGGACAGCCGGTATTGGGCTGGTGGCTGCCGGCGAGATTCGAGCGGCAGGCGAGTTGCAGGTCGGCGTGCAGGTCGGGGAAGAAGACAGGGCGGGGTGGACCGGTGGTCCAAGGAAAAGAAAAGAGGAGGGAAACCGGCCGGTTCGGCGGCGGTTATTTAATCTGCAAGTCCAACGCGACGTTTCGACTTTATGGGCGACAAAGCGCCGCGTCGCGTTGCCCGTTTGGCAACGGCTATAAGGCCATTTATCGTGACGCGGCGTTTCGACGGCACTGAGGCCAAAACGCAGCGCACGGGCGTATGGGGGTTGCGTCGCACGCGCTGGGCCGCGGGGGGAAGAAGGAAGGCCTGGGCTGCGCGCGAGACGGGGGAGAGAAGAGGGTTTGGGCCGGTGGGCTGGCCCAGCCGGGGGAGAAGAAAGAAAAAAAAGGAAGAGGAGGGAGAAAAAAGGGAAAAAGAGGGAAAATAAGTATTAAATAGGATGGAAAAATTAAATAAAATAACTTATGGGTAAATTGGGGTATTTTTGGGTTGTTTATAATATTAATATTTATGAAATATTAAATAAATTCCTTTTTTGTTTATTTTAGACTATTTTAGATAAATTCTCTTAACCTTCATGCTAATTAGAGAAACACCCAAATTTTCTTCCAATTAAATTCTTTATTATTTTCCTCTTAATATACCTTAATTTAACTCTCTAAATTTTAATAAATAAATTTATATAATTAATTTTCCTAATAATTCCTTATTTGGCCATAATTTCGGAAATTAGGATTTTGGGATATTACAATTAGCTATATTATATTTTTATGCCCAAAACTACCTCAGGGACAATTATATTTTCATTGATTGTCGTCCTGAGTATGTTGGGAGGGACGATGCTACTTACATAGTATCGACTGCTGACATAAGTGACATTTATAATTAATAATGTATGTCAACCATAAGTGTCGCCGTCTATGTCATGTAAGTATTATTTCATTTTGAGATTTTAGTACTCTTAACTTATACAATTGGAATTTTTATGACCTCTTATATGAGTTATTATTTATTAACAAATATACATTGTTTTTGTCGTCCATAGGTTGGTAGCTACTCGAGCTATGATGGAGAGAATGGTATCCTCTATTGTGTTTGTGTGCCCATACTACATAGCTAACGGTAGTACAATAAGAGAGGGTAGGCACATAAACTATTTAGCGGATCGCATTTTGATTGAGGGACACAACAAGCTCTATCTCATTCCTCACCTTGCAAGTGAACATTGGGTTTTGTACGCCGTCCGATCTGATCTTAATAAAGTCTATGTGTTTGATTCCCTTCGAACCTATGACGTGCCTTTTGAATTCGCTCGTCGTGGTGGGAGGGAATTTATCGACACATTAGTATACTTTTCACTTCTTACTTCATTAGCTTATTTATACATATATTCGCCTAGCTTTCATTATTTGAGGTATATATGCGTACTTAAAATATTGTGTATCCAACTCTATTTATTAGGGCACTACGGACATCGTACCAAAGGAGAGGTGAGAATGGTGTCCCAGACCCAAAGAATGTTCAATACGAGCCTATCATAGTAATTAGGAAGGCAACTATTTCGTATTTATTTTAATTAAAAATAATATCTAATAGTTAGAGAGCTAACTGAATTTATTTGATAATGCCCACAACAGTAAAACGACAAAGATTGTGGATACTATGTATGTAGAGCAATGGATCTAATAGTCCAAAATAGATCGGTCAAGATAGATCCAAGCCATGTATGTTTTCTTTTCGATATTTTTCCATTAATGAGTCATGACATATATGTTTGGTACTTGACGTAAGTGCTAACTGTATATTAATCAAAACTTGGGATTTGTAATTTTCACCGATGATTATGCACAAGGCCAGCAATACAATGTTGAAAAAATTGATGAAGTGAGAGAGAAATGGGCCAAGCATGTGCACTCATTCATTTGGTATTAGGTAGAGATCTATATATTCTACATGCATGTTCAGGTTTGTATTTTGTCTATGTCTTTAAGTCTTCTAAGCTAGATTTATGAACATTTTGCTTTGGGGTGTAAAGCCACCAAGTTGTGGTATGCCTACTAATTTTGATTCTTGAGTATATATGTCCAGTGTATTAACAAGGGATTGATTGAAATTATGGTGTGATTGCATATTTGTTATCAATTGATGTTGTTTTACAATGCAGATTTGGTAATTATTTGAACATACAACTGTGTATGTGGGCAGGAACAAAACTGCAAAAACTAAAAAAAAAAACTGGAGTTTTATTAACGGTTCTTATGAAAACCGTTATTAAAACCTACATTTTAATAATGGTTTTCATCAGAACTGTTATTAAAAATGTACATTTAATCTCAAATTTATGCTCATTTAATACGTATTAGGGTTTAATAAATGCCTAAATAATGTCAGCGAGTGTTTTTTAATAACCATTATTAAAACCCTCTTTTTTAACAACGGTTTTTCTAAAAAATCGTTATTAAACATGCATTTTATGCTCATATTGGCGGGTTTTTTATATTTTTGATAACGGTTATGAACCGTTATTAAAGATTTAATAACGAGCGTTTTAATAACGTTTGAAAACAGTTATTAAAACTGTAAAATAACCGTTATTAAAACTGCTTTTTGGGGTAGTGTTTTGTATGGATGGATCTAGGGTTTGCATGGACGAATCTAAGTACGTAGGGAAGAATCTAGGGTTTGCATGGGTGAATCTAGGGTTTCACGTGGGAGTTTTAAGGTTTTGCATGAAAAAGTTCGAAAGGCTGCATGGGATGTGTAAAGTCTACATGGGGTGAAATTTACGTATGGAAAGTTGATTTGGGGTGTGAGGAAGGTAATGGAAGCATTGTTTGGGTGTTTGAACAATTTAGATGAAAAATAGTACGTGGAACAATATAAGGGTACATTGGAGACCAAGCTAGGGTTTAGTGTGGCTACTTAGGGTTTTCATAGTCACACGTGTACTTGGTGTTTAAAGTGTGATGATGAGTGTGGAATCTATGGGTTGTGATGTGTGGGGTGTTAAAATGATTTAGGTTGTGTGAGGTAGAGTAGGATGGGCCACTTAGGCCTAAACTAGGGTTTCTAGGGAAAACCCTAGAGTGAATCAGGTAGTGGGTCTTGACCCACATATATGGGAGATGGGCTCTAGTGTGAGTTAGGGTAAGGAGGAAAGAATGTTAGGCCAAGTTAGGAGGTGCATGAGTCTTATGATGTGTGACAGGTCCTTATAGAGGATAAGCGTAGTGGGAGTTAGTCATTCATGTCTAGGGTTAAAATTCTGAATAAGACACTTAAAACATTAATCATGTAAAGTGAAAGATTATTGAGCCAGGTCCAAGCCAATCCACTGGTTAGGAATAGTGGTTAGGGTGTTCCACCCTATAAGTGTCCGATCCACCGCCTATAATAGTGGTTAGGAGCTTTATGCCATATGTGTTTCTAGCCCACCGGCTATAATAGTAGGGGATCCTGAGCTCAATAAACCAAACCTGAGTTTGCTAAGATACATAAAAGACACTAAGTACTTACAGTGGAACAACATGCGAGCAGGAACCAAACCAATCCACCGGTAAGGAATAGTAGTCAGGGTGTTCTACCCTATATATGACCAATCCACCGGCTATAATAGTGGTTAGGTGCATGTTTCCCTATATGTGTCCGAGCCACAGGTTAAAACAGTGGGGGTTCCTGTACTCGCATGGATTGATAAGAAGGCATGGCATGAAATGAGTTCTAATCAGATATTAATTAATTTATTAATCCGGACTATAAATGGACCTTGGTATATTTACTTGAAGGATCGTATGCTATTATGTTATCATGTTGGACTATATGCTGATGTATGTAATCTTAGCGCACGGTTACCTTTCTCAGTACGTAGCATACTGATCACCCTTTTCATGGGTGATGCTCATTCCCATGAGCAGAGGTCCCTTCTGACTTGGGGCAGATGGGTGATATATTTTTTGATGCCCTTGATGTTCATGAGGTATCAGGCGGGGCCGGGTGTTGAGCATGTATTTTCGCATGGATCGAGAGTGGCGTGGCCAGTTTCCCTCGTTTTATTCTTCTATTTCTTTATGTTATCCATATTTGTATTAGGTTTCCCAAGTTTAATTTTTAACGTTCGTAGACTTATTTTCTTTTAAGGAACTCTGACTCTATACGCTCGATTATAACTCTTTGTCATGCACTATGATTTCTATTTTACAACCATTTAGCGCTTATTTGAAGTCTTGATTAGATTTGATTTATATTGATTATTAAATTCCTTTTTTCCTTAACACTTGGTACCGGAATGGTCAGTGTGAACCGGTCTGGTACTAAGTGTGGCGTTAACATCCCCGAAATTCACAAGTTTTAATTCAATTGCTTCCATTTAAAAAAAATAGTCAATTTTGGGGTATTACAAGATTATATTTTGAATTTAAAAGTTAGGATAATTGACCAGATGTATTTTACCCACTGTATTGGGAAGTTTTTGTTCCTTAGGTTATTTAAACTATTGGTTTTGATTCTTGTATTTGGATTTTTTAAACTCTCATACTCCTTCCTATCTATATTACTGTTGCTATCTCTGTTATCATTAGTATTGTCTTAATATTATTATGATAATGCATCTTTTCATTAGTTGTTCTATTTTTCCTTGCATCAGGCATGGATTAGGTGATGATCAGATCTCTCTCATGGTTGATGTGGTGGTTAAATTCCCCAGTTTTGGTTTTCAAATACTTCAGCATTTTCCTCAAAACAAAATTTTTTGGTTCAAAAATTGGAGATGTTACACTATTAGCTAGGATTTTAGGAGGTTCACCTAGCTTCCAAGTTATTTTAGCACAAGAAGAAGGAAAAGCCTAGCAATGAGATTCGCTAACATGCTATCTAAGATCACCTATAGATGAAGTAAAGATTAGTTTCGAAAAAACTAATTGAAACATAGAATGATAGAAAACTATAACTCCCCCAATTTTAGAACCAGAAAATTTCATTTTTAAGACAATGTGAGGAGTTTGAAATACAAAATTGGGGAATTTTACTGCCACATTAACCATGAGAAATGTGTCATCATAACCTAACCCATGCCTGATGCAAAATAAAATGGAACAAGGACATCATAACCTAACCTATGCCTGATGCAAAATAAAATAGAACAAGGAACAACATTATAGATAAAATGAACTTGATAGTTTTACAAAATCAAATACAAGAATCTGAGCCAAGAGTTTAAATAATTGGAAATAGAAAAACATCCCAACACAATGAGCAAAATATTAATAACCGATTAGCCTAACTCTTAGGCATAATCATAAAACTCAAATGCCAAGGAATGGCCTTCTTATGGCCTATGTCAGCACCCTTATCGTACTCTAAATGAGAGTCTTAACCCTACAAATCATCCTCTATTCCTTAGACCAAAAGCCGAACCATCATAGTGAGCACACAAGTAAAGTATAATTATGGTGAAGTACTGGTAAAACATACTACCTAAAACATAGAAGGCTCATGCAGCACATTAAAGTCAGATCACAACATGGTGAAATGTTAACAATATAACTCAAGTACAACATAGCATGCTTGCAAGGAAATCAAGGAAGTATAGAAATACAATAATACATGTAATGCATAAGAATGTAAACCTTACTAGGGTTCTTCCTTTAGTGACCACACAATTTCCTATTAGTAAAATAGTTCGTTCAACCACACCCAGTTCTTCACTATGAAGAAAAGTCATGGAAGTGAAAATAATCACAATGGGATACCACACCCATCACAAAAGGTCAGAATTCATCAAAGTGGCTTTCTTCCTGGATACCACACCCATTATACATCGAGTAATCTACCACTAATAAGGATAGAACACCCAACACAAGTGGTTAAAGTACACCAAGGGGGCTTGTACTGGGATACCTCACCCGCCACACCTTAAATGTCTCTACCGTGAGGGCTAAAAAGTTAGGTTACAACACCTGCCTAAGCAATAGACAATACAAAGTGCCAGGGGGCTTGTACAAGGATACCTCACCCACCTATTCGTGACACCGATGCTACACTGCCATGTAATAGTATAATAGTAAAGCTCAAATATATGCATACACCCCCTACCGACCGCAAACCATAAGTGAAGAAAATCAGTACTGAGTGAAAAGTAATAACGAAGAGTGACCCACCTACTAACTTCTGTTAACTACCCTAAGAGTCAGAGAAAAAGGCTTGAACGAAATCTTAACCCATTAATTATGTTTAAGTGATATCACAAATCACAACAAAGTCCACACATAACCAAATTGGGTGTATCCAAGTGATAAAACCAAACACAATTGAAATCCATTACTTAACCAAATTGGGTGTTTCCAAGTGATAACACCAAACACATCACAAGGCATTAAAGCCACCAATCAGGTGTTTAAAGATGACCCCAAACATAACCAAAAAAATAAAGTTTGAAATATCATCATATTCACTCATATTACATTGGTCAATCCTAATTGAAATCCTAATTAAAATGTTGTAAAAACATGGAATTACTAATACCATATGGCCCAAGAGAAACACAACACTTCTCAACAAACAAGTCAGCTTCCAGAAAGACTAGTCATCTGCCCTTCAGACTAATCGACTAGTATGGTCATACTAGACCTACACCAAAACAAAACTAGAGCACCAATTCACTTGTTGGCCTCACCGATTGATTGCTCATGTGAACCAATCAACTAGTTTGGTCCAACCAATCAATGGGTCTGACCAGAATACAAATAATTTTAGTCTATAGAGAAATAAATTGATGGGTTGAACCAATCGATTGACTTGTCATAGAAACCATTCGACTGATTTGGTTTAACCAATCAATGGCTCTAGGTTGATACCAAACCATTTTGTTTGTAGGGACACTTGCTGATGGGTTTGGCTAACCGATTGATTGTTTACCAACCCAATCAACCAATCTCATGAACAACTGATCAAAAACCCTAAGCCATTTGATAGATGGAAAAACCAGTCGATGGGTTCAAGGAACCAATTGATTGATCTGGGCAAAACACAACCCAGTCTTTTGAAACACACACCAAATTCCACCACACCTTACCATATTTATCCTAGCTTGTTTCTTTGTGAAAACACAAAAAAGGTAC
This sequence comes from Tamarix chinensis, assembly GCA_030549775.1. Taxonomy (NCBI): domain Eukaryota; kingdom Viridiplantae; phylum Streptophyta; class Magnoliopsida; order Caryophyllales; family Tamaricaceae; genus Tamarix; species Tamarix chinensis. Next base: position 61,960,667 of record CM060181.1, read on the forward strand.
ATTTCAAATAAATAGACTCACATGGATACATGGTAAGGTACATATTTAAACAAATCATGCTCAACAACCAATTTTATGTTTAAAATTAGAGGATCTCAAAAACATTTAATTGGGAAGAATTATACCACATGATCATAATCATGTAAACACTAACACATGGAACACCAGTATACCACATAAACCTATTTATGATAAAGATAAGAATGCCTTACCTTGAAGTAATTTATTTAGCACAAAATTCCTATTGGATGGTTTTCTACCAAAACTTTGATTCCTAAGAAAATGAAAGTAAAAACCATTAAAAATCATCTTCCAAAACTTTATCAAAACTAAAAAAAAAATCAAAAAGAGAAGAGAAATATAAAACATGACCTTTTATCTCAAAACAGGTTGCTAAAACGAAGCTGAAATCCCCAACTTTTCTCTACCTTAATTCTTCCTTGCTTAAGGAAAGGAAGAGAGAATTGAAACTAACAGTAGAAGAAGAGAAAAGTACAAAATGATTGCAAGATCAAGGAGAAAGAAAGAGAGAACCTTTGTTTTCTCTCAAAAGACGAAATAAGAGAATAAAATGGAAGGGTGCTCAACACTTTGTGAAATTTCCACAATGAGAAGGGAGAAGGGAGAAATAACATAAGAGAGGTATGATAATGGATCAACAAATAGGAAGTATAAGAGCAAGTTGGTTGACATTCTCAAGGAAGAGGGGAAATAAGACTTGTGAGGTTGAGTGTGGGCAAGCTAAGATGTGAGGCTGACTTGATGGAGTGGTGGGGGATTGAGTGTAGTCATAAATGGGTATGGTAGTGGGATAGGAAGTTAGGTATGGGTACACAAGTCAAACTCACATCCCCTACTACAAAAAGAGAGAAGAAGAGGTGAAAGAGAAGAAAAAGGGAGGCTTGGCTCCAAAAGTGTCTATTTGGGAAAATTTTTGTAATTAAATTATATAATGATCAAATTGATGTGAAAATATTCTGAGAGTACTAAAACACACTTATTAGCATAATCAAACTCAAATTAGAATTTTTCATAATCATTAGAGAGAAATTCAAATCAAAATTAGAAATGGATCTGAAATTGCAAGCAAACTAGTTGATCGGTTTTGGAAAGCCAATCAACTCATTTTTTGAACATAGGAACGCAAATTTCGCTACTGCACTAGTCCATCGGTTATGTAAACCGATCCACTAGTGCACCTGAAATTCATATTTTTATTAGAATTTCAAGCCTATTTCAAAATCAAAACTCATTTTTTTATATCAACATAATTTTAAATAAAATTTGGAGTATAGCATAGGGTATTACAACACTACCATATTAAAAGAGACTTCATTTCCCAAGTCCACAAAAGAAACATGTTCTCGTAAGCTTAAATCATAAGTACTCTTAAGCCATCAACTACAATAGTATAATAACTAAGGGTTAATATACAACTAAGGGGTACTACCCCCTTAAAGGAGGAGGTGTTACCGGCATGATGCACTTAAGTAAATAACTCTGGATAGTTTGGCTTGATCTCCTCCTTAAACTCCCAAGCAGCCTCCTCTGCCCCATGACGTGACCACAAGACCTTCACGAATGGTATGTTCTTTGAACGCATCTCCCAAGTTTTGGAATCAAGGACCCGCAATGGATGCTCCTCGCACATCAACAACTCATTGAGTTCAATCGTCTCTAGCTGATTAATATATGATGGAACCAACACATACCTCCTCAACTAAGAGATGTGGGAAACGTTTTGCACACATGAAAGAACCATCGGCAAGGCAAGACATTAGGAAACCACTCCAGCCTAATCCAAAAATCTCCTACGACCAATTCAACCTGGGACTAAGATTTCCCTTACGACCAAAACACGTCAGTCCCTTAGTCGGGAAAAATTTGAGAAGGACTCTATCCCTAACCTTCAACTCATCTACTATCCTCTGTAGATCTGCATAACTCTTCTGCCTATCTTGGGCTAACTTCATCCGATCTCAAATTGTCTTGATATGCTTGGTAGTGTCCTCTACCATCTCATGTCACAGCACAACCGTCTCACTAGTGTCTGTCCAACATACGGGACTATGGCACTTTTAGCCATAAAGTGCCTCAAAAGGTATCATCCTAAAGCTTACATGATGACAATTATTGTAGGAGAACTCTACTAAATCCAAGTGATCTTCCCAGTTGCCCTGAAACTTAAGGATGCAAACCTAAAGAATATCCTCTAATATCTGGATAGTACGCTCAGTCTGCTCGAGTATAGCTAGATGGAAAGTTGTGCCCATATTAAGCTATGTCCCGAAAGGATCCTACAACTTCTGCCTGAAGTGAGAAAAAATTTGGACTCATGATCTAACATAATGTCCTTAGGCACCCTATGGTACCAAACCACATGCTTCCTGTAAGCATTGGCCATCTGCTCCATACTCCATGTCAACTTCATCAATATGAATACCGCTGACTTAGTTAACCAATTAATCACAACCCAAATTAAATTCGAACCACTAAGGGTCTTAGGTAATCTAACCACAAAATCCATCGACATACTATTTCATTTCCACTAAAGGACCTCTAATGGTTGAATTCAATCCACTGAACACTTGTGTTCTACCTTGTCCTTTTAACATGTCAAGCACTAGGCCATAAAGTGTGCAACCTCTTGTTTCATATAGGGCCACCAATAGATCTATCTCAAATCCTTATATAGTTTATCCTCTCTAAGATGGATGGAATAAGGTGCACGATGACTCTCTTCTAGGATTCTCCTTTTAAGCTCACCATTGCTCTATGGAATTCACTACCATCCTCGAAAATAGATGCTACAATCCTCAAAAATCTCAAATCCTACTGCTCTGCCCTTGGATCTCTCCTTCTTAATCTGCTCAAGCTTGACATCTCTTATTTGAAAAGATCAAATATCTTCAAAGATGGTGAGGGTGATCGAGAGGGTACTTATCCTCATCTTAATATCCTCGAGTCCAATGATCTCAATGATCAACTCTTAATGATCCTGCTAGATCCAATCTTAAAATATTGATGAATCAAAGGCATGTGAAGTCTTCCAACTCAAAGTATCTTGTATGACATTAAGCTTACCCTTGTTGTAGGTCAACTCTAAATTGTAGTCCTTAACCAACTCAAGCCATCTCCTCTATCTCATGCTCAATTCCCACTACATGAAGATGTACATGAGGGTCTTATGATTTGTCTATAACTTATACAATACTCCATACAGGTAGTGTCTCAAGATCTTCAAGGCAAAAACCACTACAGCTAGCTTAAGGTCATGCGTAGGGTGGTTTTTCTCATGCTCCTTCAATTGGTGAAAAGCATAGGGCGCTACCCTCCCATGTTGCATCAACACGCACCCTAGCTCAAACTTGGATACATCACTATACACCTCAAATCCCTCCGTACCCAATAGCAAGGTAAGCACTAGACCTAATGTCAACCTCCTCTTAAGCTCTTCAAAATCCTATGCCACTTATCGTCGTAAAAAAAGCATGTTTTCTTCGTCATCAAGTAGTTAAAGGACAAGCGATCCTAGAAAAGTCCTAGAAGAACGATCTGTAGTAGCCTCCTTAACCAAGAAAACTGCAAAATTCTCTGACATTCTTTGTTATAATCCACTCTGACACTGCTTAGATCTTAGAAGGATCCATCGATACACTTTCCCTAAAAATGACATGACAGAGGAAAGCTACCTCATTTAAATAAAACTCACACTTTGAGAGCTTAGTGTATAACTGACGAGTCCTAAACAACTCCAAAGCCTACTAAAGGTACTGCTCATGTTCCTCGCTAGTCTAATCAAAATATTGTTGATGAAGACCACAACAAACTAATAAAAATACCGCTAGAAGATGTTGTTTATGAGAGCCTTAATGGAGCACTTGTGTGTTCGAAGGACATCTCATAGTGACCATACGTCGTCCTAAAAGCCGTCTTTGGTATATCCTTCTCCTCGATCCTCACCTAATGATATGCTAATATGAGATCTATCTTCAAAAATATTGTAGCCCCCACGCAACTGATCGAAGAGGTCATTGATTTGTGGTAAAGTATAGCAGTTCTTCACCATAACCTAGTTCAACCCATGATAATCGATGCAAAACCTCAACCCACCATCCTTCTTCTTCAAGAAAAGAATTGGTGCTTCCCAAGGTAATACACTAGATTGATTGTACCCCTTCTCCAACAACTCCTCCAAGTACATATGCAACTCTGCCAACTCAGTTGACACCAATTGATAGGGTGCCTTTGACAAAAGGATTTGTCCTTTGTAGAAGGTCTATTATGATGTCTATCTCATGCCCTAGTGGCATCCCCAAGATCTCATCAAGAAACACATCTAGGAACTCTCACACCATCGAAATCTCCTCAACCAACGGCTTTTTGGCATCCAAATCCTAAACCGTGCACAAGAAGCGCTGGTACTCTTTCCTCACTAGCGTACTGAGCACCATCGTGCATACCATCCTCACTGCAGGCCTAAGATTACACCTCCAAAAAGAGACCCTGGCACCCAATGCTCCTTTAAGAACCATGCACTCCTGTGTGCAATCTATCAACGCCTAATATCTTGCGAGCATATCCATCCCAACTAAGGCTACATCCCAATATAGAATAGAACATGGAAGTCTATCCCTATATGGGATCACAATAGAAGTCTCTACCCTAATAGAAGGAACCAAATACTAACCATACCATTATTACACATAAAGGTAGCACATGGCACATAAGGCCAAAAGTTAGTCCTACTCTATAAACTTAAGGACAACTCCCAACCTAACCCAACACTCACACGTAGAAATAGGAATCTATAAGTTCAGATGGGACCAAAGAAATTAATTTTAGTAAAACAACTTCAGGATTTAAAACATTAGGCTTTGCCGACTTCTAACACCCCCATTTTTTGAACCAGAAAATTTCATTTATAAGACAATGCGGAAGCGGTTGAAACAAAAAACTGGTGAATGTTAATGCCACATTAACCATGTGAGATGTGTGATCATCTCCTAACCCATGCCTGATGCATGGCAAAATGAAACAAGGAACAAAAGAATGCATGATCATAAGATTAATGTGACAATATAAGGAATCCTAGCTATGAGTTTAAATAACTAAAAATACGAAGACATCCCAACGTAGTGGGAAAAATACTAATAACTGGTTAGCCAAACTCTTAGGCATAATCATAAACCTCCAACCCTAAGCAACAACCCTCTAATAACCAGCATCATCACCCTAAGCGCACTCAAACTAAGAGTTGTAACCCTACAAATCATCCTTTACTTCACGGACAAGAAGTCGGATAATTATAGTGAGCACACAAGTGAAGTATCAGTACAGTGAAGTACTGGTAAAATATACTACCTAAAACATAGAAGGCTCATGCAGCACATTAAAGTCACATCATAACATGGTGAAATTATAACCATACAACTCAAGCACAAAATAGCATGCTTGTATGGAAATCATAGAAGTATAGAAATACAGTAACACATGTAATGCAAAAGAATATAAACCTTACTAGGGTTCTTCCTTTAGTGACCACACAAGTTGCTATTAGTAAGCTAGGTCGTTTAACCACACCCAATTCTTCACCATGAACAAAAGTTATGGCACCACAAATAATCAAAATGGGATATCACACCCATCACACAAAGTGAGGATGCATAGAAGGGGCTTTCTTTGGTGATACCACACGCACCACTTATCGAGTACACCTGCCCCAAATTGGGATACCACACAAATCACACATAGTCGAAGTACACCAAGGGGTCTTGTACAGGAATACCTCACCCACCACAACTTGATTGCCTCCGCTGTAAGGGGTAAAAAGTTGGGATACCACACCTATCTAAGAAATGGGCAATATTAAATGCCAGAGGGCTTATACTAGGATACCTCACCCACACATACTGGACACTGATACCATGCCAACCTGCCATGTTATAATCATAAAACTCAAAGAAATGTGCATACCCTTTACCGATCATAATTTGGTAGAGAAGGAAAAAAGGTACAAAGTGAAAAGTCATAACTAAGGGCGACCTGCCTACTAACTCCCGACAACTACCCCAAGAGCCAGAGAAAATGGCTTGAACTAAATCTTAACCCATTAATTATGTGTAAGTGATATCTAAGATCACAATAAAGCCCACACATAACAAAATTGGGTGTTTCCAAGTGATAACACAAAACACAATTGAAATCTATTTCTTAACCAAATTCGGTGTTTCCAAGTGATAACACCAAATACATCATAAGGTATTAAAGCCACCAGTTGGGCATTTAAATATGACACCGATCTCATCACAAGGCATAGAAACCTTTAATTGGGAGTTTAAAGATGACACCAATCTTAACCAAAAACCATGTTTCAAATGCCATCATGGTGACTCATATTAAATAAGGCCAATCTTAATTTAAATCCTAATAAAATTGGGAAAAAACATGGAAGTACGAATACCAAAAGGCCTAAGAGAAACACAACACTTCCTAAGAAACCAGTCGGCATCTAGCTGGACCAATTGATCTGTCACTAAGACTAGTCGACTTGTCTAGTCATACTAGACATGGACCAAAATAAAACCAAAGCACTAGTTGACTAATTGGCCTCACCAATTGACTATTCATGTGAATAAGTCGACTTGTTTAGTCTAACTAGTTTATTGGTCTATGTGGAGACCAAACCATATTGGTCTGCAAAGAAACCAATCTATAGGTTTGACTAATCAATTGAATGGTCATAGAAACCTTTTGACTAGTTTGGTCTAGTAGGTTGATAGGCCTAAGCTAGAGACTAAACAATTTGGTCTACAGGGACACCAGTCGATAGGTTTCACCAACCACTCAACTATTCTTCAAAACCAGTCAACTGGTTTACCAAACTAATAGTATTATCTCCTAATCAACCGATCAAAAACTCTAAACCATCTGACTGGTCACAATACAAGTCGATGGGTTTAAGAAACTGATCAACTATTCTGGGGAAAACACAACAAAGACTTACAAAACACACACCAACTTCCTCCACACTTAACCATATTAACCCTATCATGCTTCCATGTCAAAACACACATAAAAAAATATATGTTGCACGCATAGTTACTTATGGATACATGGTAAGGTACCTATTAAAACAAATCATGCTCAACAACACATTTTATGCTTAAAATCAGACGATCTCAAAAACACTTACATGGAAGGATTTATACCACATGCTCATACATGGAACACAATTAGATACCTCATAAACCTATTTATGTTAAAGATAAGAATGCCTTACCCTAAAGTAATTCTTCTAGCACAAAACTCCTATTGGATGGCTTATCTAGTTGAACATTGATTTCGAAGAGAATAAAAGTAAAAACCATTAAAAATTATCTTTCAAAAATTCAATAAAACTAAGAAATATCATAAGGAGAAGATAAATACAGAACACCGCCTTTTGTATCAAAACTACATGCTAAAATAGAAGCTGAAATCCCTAACATTACTCAACCTTAATTTTTCCTTACTTAAGGTAAGTAAGAGAGAACTAAAGTCAGGATTATAAGAAGAGAAAGTAACACAATTATTGTAAGATCAAGGAGAAAGTTAGAGAGAACCTATGCTTTCTCTCAACAAAAGGAAGAAAAGAAGAAAATGGAAGAGTGCTCAACACTTCATGAAATTTCCATAAAGTGAAGGGAGAAGAGAGCAATAACACATGAGAGGTATGATAATGGATATATAAATGAGAAGTATAAGGGTAAGTTGGTTGACTTTCTCAAAGAAAGAGGGGAAATAAGACTCATGAAACCAAGATATTAGGCTGACTTGATGGAGTGGTGGGGGTTGAGTGCAATCAGAAATGGGTATGGCAGTGGGATGGCAAGTCAAGCATGAGTGTGCAAGTTAAACTCACAGCCTCTACTACTAGAAGAGAAAATAAGAGGTGAGGGAGAAGAAAAAGGGGAGGCTTGCCTCCAAAAGTGGCTTTTTAAGAAAATTTTGCTAATTAAATAGTGTAATGATCTAATATATGTGAAAATACTCTCAAAGCACTAAAACATTCTTATTAGCATAATCGAACTCAAATTAGACGTTTTCATAATTGTTAGAGAGAAATTCAAATCAAAATTTGAAATGGATCTCAAATTGCAAGCAAACGAGTTGATCAGTTTAGGCAAATAACTCGACTAATTTGTCGAGAACATGAACCTAAATTTTCCCAACGCACCAGTTAATCAGTTATGTAAACTAGTCAACTGGTATGTTTGAAATTCACATACAATTCCAAGATCATTTCAAAACTAAAACTCATTTATTTTATATCAACATAATTCAAAATAGAATTTAGAGTATTTTAGGATGGGGTATTATAAAAACAAATCAATTTTATCAAAAACCACTTATACAATAAGGGTTTACAACCGCAATACATCAAATCAATCAATTTTAGAGAACTGAACCAAACATTGAGTTAGAAGCACAATTTAACTGATTTTAATTCAGAACTAAATGATTAATGTATGAAAGAATCAAACACAACTAAAATTCAAAAATTTATTCCTAAAAATTAGGGATATAAGGCAACAAATACAAATCCAGACAATTGAAATCAATTAATCAAAATTTAAGTTGTTAGAGTATAATGAAGGTCATTTCAAACAATTCTATAAAATCAATTTCAGAACAAAATAATTACACAAGTAACTAATTTCAAAATTAATTTTGAGAAACTAGAGTTTTAGGCCTAAATATGCAATTTGGTTAAATTTTATGAATTTATTTAAATTCAATGTTTAGAAATGCAATTATTCTTATTTTACATCATATTATATACTTAGTTGATTAAAAACACTAAACGAAAGACCTAATTTAATACCATTAGGGTTTTTCGGGCTGAAATGTAAAGTAGGTCAAAGCTTACTAAAATAACTAAGATGAATTGGAATTAAAATTAAAAATATTCTAAAATTAAATTATATAGTCATTTTAAATTAATAACTCAATTACTCAATCCATTTTATATCTGCAAGAGTTTTGACTTAAAAAATCAATTTCTATAGATTTCTCACAATTTCCTCAAACTAATACTTCCAACACAAAATTGAATACATTTTAAAGCCTAAAGTATTATAAATTTATCAAAAATATCTCAATCTGATGAATCCAAGAAATATAGACATAACTAAGTCAAAGTCTCAACTTTCAAAAATCAATCATATACCACACAATTCACCATCCAAATTAATCATACAACTCATGTACACATAATTCAGCAATCAACTTAGCTTATCATAAGCTATCTTATTTAAAATTAATCAAGATAAAACTTAGAGTTTGAGGTATTTATACAATATGAATTACTATGAAATTTGGGGGGGATAAAGGTTGTTGGAGCTTCACTAGTGGTCAAGGACCACTTGTTGGTTGTTGGGTGATGCTCATCGATAGTTGGTGGGCTTTGAGGTGGTCAAATGCTGCTACTATTGGAGCCTTGCTGCAGTACTGCACCCTAGCATTTACAACATAGAGTGGTGTCATTATGGTGTGGTCGGGTGATGGTTATGGTGAGGTGATGTGGTGTTGTTGAGTGATGAAGGAGAAAGGGAGGGAGTAGGGGGCCTGCCAACCATTTTTTTTACAAAATATCTGACTAACCTAGATAAATTAAAAACATAAAATAAGAGATGATAGATATTTCAATTAGGATAAAATAATAAAAATAAACCTAAAAAATCTACAAGTAAATTTTTTTGAGAATAGTGAATCCTAAATGATAAAAGCTTTTCTTAAAAATCATTTACAGTACTTATTAAAAATAGAAACACGATTTCAAAATAATATTAAACATACATTTGAGAAATATTTTTAGAAAACTTTGAGCGACATTAATTAATTTAAAATATTTTTTAAAAAAGATTCTCCATAAATAAAATTGGAAGAAATGTGAGAAATAAAATCATAAATAAATTTTAAAATCCTTTTTAATTTAAAATTTACAAAGATCTTATCGACCTCATAAAAGAATAAATTCAACGATGAAATTATTTAATACGGATAAATTTATAAAAATAATTTTACACTTTAAATAAATATTATAAATCAAAATTCTTTATTTTCATTAACAAAATATAACCTTAAAATTTTGTCATAATTATAGGAGGAGAAATATTAAAATCAAACCCAAAAAAATTCAAAATATATGTTTAATGAAAATTGAATTACATGAGTTTATAAAATCATAATCACGAATGAATTTATTTGGAATAGTCTACAATGATAAACTATTAAATAAATTTCATTATAAATTCAAAAATATTAATAAAACCATAAAAGAAATTTAAAACATTAACATAAATTTACAAGAAACAAGATGTAAATAAAATAACTCAATTAAAATCAAATTTAAGGATAAAAATTATAAATCAACATTGATATTTATTAAAAATAGACTTTTGAGAGCTGAGGTGTTATAGTTAGTTGTTTGGTGATGTTGGTCTAGAGTTAAACTTAAGTACTAGGTTTGTAATTCTTTATTTCTATAGTAGATAGTAAAAGAGGTGCGACACTAGTCATGGGCATAGATAAGAGTTGATCACATCACACAAAATCTCTATGTTCTTTACTCTTTTATTTTTTTTGTTAACTTACATACTATAGGAGTCAATAATGAGAACAATATCCAATTTAGTAATATAAATAGATTCCATCAAAGCCAAAAAAAAATCATATTTCGCACAAAAGTTAAAATTTAGTAATACTTAATTCACCCCCTATTGATTGTACTTATGAGAACAAATAATTAGTATTAGAATAGGTTATTCTCCAAAGAGTGATATCTATAGAATTATGAGATGTTTTAACATGGTGGGTTTCAAGATATAGGATCTATGATTCCCTAATTTATGGATAAGTCTATGTTTAATGGAAGAACTGAATGATGAACTACCTTAAAGGAGCTGACTATCAATGTTGGAAGATCATTTAGAATGAACCCTTCCATATTAGTAAGATGAATAAAAAAGGAATTGAGATTCCTTAACCAGATAAGGAGTACGTGGCTAAAGAATACACTAAGGTGGAGAAGAATTCCATAGCTATGTGGATGCCCCAATATACCATTAGACATGAACATTTTGATAGAGTGTTTACTTACAAAAATTCCAAACAATTATGGGATGCTCTAGAGCTTACACATGAGTGCACATGTAATGTAAAATAATCTAAAATTGATTTACCCAGGCATAAGTATGAGTTGTTTTCTATGTAGAAAGATAAGCCTATGAAGGACATGTTCATAATATCTGCCCAAATCATGAACAAGCATAATTCTATAGGAAAAAGCTTTACTATAGGGGAAATGGTGAGGAAGATCATGAAAATCTTAACTAAAAATTGGATGCATAAGGCCTTTAAAAGGATAGAATTATTTCAAAAATAACATTTGAAGAACTCATCAGATAACTTATGACCCATGTGCTGCCACTAAAATTGAAAGCTCTTGAGACATCAACTAATGGAAAAGCCATTAATGAAGAAGAGGACTTTGATAAAGATGAAGAAGGTGGTGATAATGACAAGATGAACATGGTGACTGAAATATTAAATAAATACTTCAACAAAAATTGTGCTAATATACAGAAAGGAAACATCTTCTAATTTTAATAAAATGTCCTCTAACCGAAAATATTTTATGTATGGAGAATTAGGTCATAGGATTTGTTAATTCCTACAATAGGATCAAGAGAAGTAAAAAAATAAATGAGAAATTTTAAGAAAGAATCGAGAAGGCTATGATTGCATCTGTCTGTGAAGATGCCAAATCAGACGAAGAAGAGCCATAGGTTTAGGATAATCTATGCCTTATAGTCTTATAAGAGGAATCAATCCTACTAGAGCAACAATGAACTACCCCTCTAGATAATCAAAAAAATACCAAGAAAGGATAAAATGGGCTAGGTGGCTAAAAATGTAGGAAGTAAAGATGACTCTCAGGTACGAGTCACTGATCTTAAGACTAAACTAGCTAAATTTCCGAAAGATAAACTGATAACTTTAATTGACTATGATATTGATGAGTGTATGGATTTAGGAGATGCATTTAACAAATTAAAACATGAATATTAAATTGTTAAGAAATCCCTTGTTGGTTATGAGAAAAAAAATCATATCTGATGGAAGAAAGTGATCAACTAAAGAAAGAAAACAACTTGCTAGAATCTATCCTCCATAAAGCGAAATTGTAGAATGAGTTCTTAAAAAAAAATGTTGAGTTGACTATTGTTCCCTATCCATATTCACCTATAAATCGTTATAATGAAGATAGAAAAAAAATAGTATTTTATAGAAGAACCTAAAGAGTTGGAAACCATTAGAAAAAAGAAGAGAATTACCTACCTTAGTTGTGCCCTGATCAAAAGGGAGTAATGAGAAATCTAGATAGTGCCAAAAAGGAAATTGAGGCACTTGCTAATAAAAATAAAGTGGTCGTAACTAAGATAAATAATTTGATTAGAAGACTAATTGATGCTGAGAAACAAAATGTAAAGTGGTTCATTGGGGAGAAAATCCAAAGCATGCTAAATAGCTAGATTTAAAACACTAAAAAAAGAGGAGTTGGATATGTTATTTAGGGAAATAACATTAGTAGAAGACCCAATTATAGTACTGAAAATAGTATAGGGAATAGTACTAGGAATAAGGATAAGAACTAAATGACGAATTTTAAGAGATGTAAATATGTTAATTTTCCTCACCTCATAAAGTGATGTAGGAGCATCTCCTTCTCATTCTTCTCAAGTTAAAGCTCAAGAGTTAGTATATTTAGATGTAATACCAATTGTTTTGGAAAACCTTGAAAACCATCATAATCATGCTAATAATATTTCATTAAGTGATTATTGTATGTATTATATACGTTTGCAAGATGAAGATTTCGCCAATGATATCTAATGTGCAAGACAATGAAAATCCAAGATTTACAAAGTTTCATGGGAGACAACTACAAGACATAAAGTTTGATTATTGATTATTTCATGTATTATCATAATCAGGTTTTTGGTACATTTGATATTTTATATAAGCTTTGTAATATCTTATCATTATAATTGTAACTCATTTTGTATACCATATAGACATGTGTGGGTTGAACTCTTACCTAATAAGGCTGGTTGACTTGGACTTAATTATGGAAAGTGAGCTCGGCCTCATACCCATATGTGTATATATATATGGCTCATGCATTTCATTCATCATAATGGAATATAGAAATTAAATACTTAATCCTATAAAGAGCAAGAGACAACATCTTGGCTCTTCTTCCTATATTACTCTCAAGTAAGGAGTGAATTTTAGGACATATTATCTAGAGAAATTAGAGTTTTCCCTTTTGAAGTGAAATTGATCTTGGAGTAGATCAAAACACAACCATACAATCCTATATATAGCAATTATTTTTCTAATTCTTCTTTGCGTAAGTTAACTTTGGTGAAGTTTTAATCTAATTCTAAAGATCTCGCAATTGCAAAGAAAGTCTTCAATATTTTACACATTATAATGTGCCTAGATTGTTGAAATAGTGGTTATAATCAAAACATCCAGTTGCCCAAAGAAGAAGAATGCTTATGTTTAAAACAATAATCATCTTAAAAAATCCTGGATTAGAAAATATCTTTTGACTAATGTGACTAACCCAAGGAACCCAAGCTTGTTTGGGTTCCATGAAAAAATAAATATTTTTCGTTAGCTATAGTGAGAGGGAACATCCCATGGATTTTTATTAGTTGTTGGTCATGGCACATGATGAGAGATTCTACTCAATTCTTCTCACTAACACCCTTTAACGATGGTAGTGTGACTCTTGGGGATGAAAATAAAAGTATGACTGCTCATGTTTCTATGGTAGGTAAGTCCTTATCATATGCCATTGATAATGTTATTTTTGTGAAAGGTTTAAAGCATAATATTCTAAGCATTTCTCAACTATGTTAGAAGGAAAATAAAGATGGATTTACAAATGATACTTATCAAGCTACTGAAACTACTACAAGTGCAGTTATATTGAAAGATTTCAGGTATAATAATGTGTATATGGTTGTTCTATCACTAATTCCTTCCAAAAATGTTACTTGTATGAGTGTTTTACATGATGATTTAAGGCTTTAGCATAAGAGACACGGATATGTAAGCCTTATACCTCCAAACAAGCTTTGGTCTCTAAACTTGGTAGAAGGGCTGCTTGACATCAAGCTTGAAAAGGACAATGTTTGTGAGGAATGTGCTAGGTACAAACATGTTTGATGTTCTTGCAACTCTATAAATATGCTAAGCATATCTAGACCTCCTGAACTAATTTATATTGATCTATGTGGTATGATGAGGGTAAGAAGTTGAGGATGAAGTGGGTATATTTTCACTATTGTTAATGATTACTTAAGATTTACATGGACTATCTTCCTTGGTTCAAAGGAGGAAACATTCATTGAATTTTTTGATTGGGTAAAAAATATTGAAAAACAATTAAATCATTAACTTCAAAGAATTAAATCCTACCATGGTACCAAATTTAAAAAATTCTAACTTCATTATATTTTGTAGAGATAACGAAACTGATCATAATTCCTCATCCCCAAGAACTCATCAATAATATGGAGTGGGTGAGCATACCCCCCATCAATCCATATAACCAAATAAAGTAAGATATAGGGTTTGGCTAGAGCACTAAAGCACACTAGCAAAAATATAGAATTAACCATGGGTTAATCCACATCTTTAGGATAGCAACCCCAAAAGAGCCACCATTTCCGATCTTGAGGTTTTTCACTTTAAGTATTAGCATTTTGTTAAGGTGACTAAGAAATCACATACAAATCACATAGATACAATTTCCATGAATAACTATTTTAATCATGGATAATTATTTTGAGACAACCATAATCAAGGTCACTACGAAGGTCAATCATAAAAATATATTAAGGCTACCCTAAGCTCAATTATTTGTTACTGGGCATATTAGGCCAAAAATTACCAAAATGCACCTAAGATTAAACTTACAACAATAGCATCCTCTTTAATTACTAGGTCCATTTTATTTATAGGTTTATCATGAAAAGACTAAAACATAATAATTAAATCAATTTATCATGCGGATAAATTATTGGAAAAGATAAATGACCATTTTACCTTATTCAAGATTTTGCATATAAAACCCTAGCATATGTATCCAATACATCCATGAAGACAAAATCTCATACTCAAAATCATATAATACACATTAGACATGCTTTTCTGGGTAAAGATCATAATATACATAAAATGACCAAATTACCCTTAGGGCACAAATCTATAATTATTATTCCTTAAATTTATCTAAACATTCTTATCCTATAATTTTTCATGTACATGTCATATATTATCATAAATATCATTTTTCCATACTTTTGTACTTGAAATATTTTCAAATATGATATCATGCTCTTTTTATAAATTTTAAGGCTATAATAGATAGCATATAATTATAAAATAACTATAATAACCTTAAAAATCAACATTGAAAATTTTATTTTGTTTAAAAAAAAATCTCACAACAAAAACTGGGGTGCTACAATGGTGATCAATATGAGTCTGGCCCCTAACTAGAATTATACTCACCACAAGGCTAAAAGATCAATAAAATTAAGGCACCATAACAGAAAATGATTAAAATGTAAAAGGGAATAATATTGAAATACAAAAAGTGCTAGAACAAGCAAGAGTGAAATGTCAGTACATAAGAGAAATGGAAATACACGATAGAATCCCACTATTGGGAAAAACATAAGGTACTAAAGGAAAAGCCATCAGGAATACACTCTCTCTAGCCCCAACCCAAGACAACAAGGTATCACTCTACCTCGACTAGATCATCATATGTAGCATACTCCTCTAAGGCCTCATAACCTACCTACACAGACTTAGGAGGGATCGCTGCTCATAGGAATGAACAACACCTGTTATAAGGGTGATCAACATGCTACACACCGACTAAGGCAACAATATAGTCAAGTTCGGGAACAACACCACAGAATATAGATATAATGCACACAGTAGATTTGGTTAGATCATTTACCCCTATTAGAGTTTAAAGCCATTAGTGATGTATTTCCACATCTCTCAAATTATACACACGTGGATTTGGAAACCCCACTATGATGATTGATGGACTAAGAATATAAAATCCAGGGTAGAATGTACCTTACCACTATTATAACAAGTGGATAGGTAGATATATGCTAACTCTGAGGTAGAACACACCTGATCACTACTATAACCGGTTGACCAGTAAAGATATTACACATAGTCCCAACCCACATGGTATTCTACAAAATGTGATTAAGGTCTTTTCCATAATATATTATTATCCAAGGGTTTTATTTATTAATCTCGCAACTCCTACTATTATAATCAGTGGACCAAGAATATAAACTCCATGGCAAAACATACTTGACCACTATTATAACTGGTGGACCGATAAATATACTACATAGGATAAAATGCTCCTGACCACTATTATAACCGATGGACCGATGAATATTCTACATCCCAACCTTGCTCAATGATCTTCTACATTAAGTGATTAGTGTTTTATTTGTATCTTATTTGCCAAGTATCACACACCCATCAATGCACAACATAAGTGACACTTCTTACTTAATACCACTCAACTAGCCCAGACTCCATGAAAACCTTAATCCCTTGACTTGAAACATCCATACCCTCCAATGATTCCTAGGACCCCTAAAATTTTTTCACCAACCTAAGAATGACCCTGGAAGCCTCATATTCATGGGTTATGACCCACTCTCCTTTTCCCCCCACCTATGATCTCCATCACCAACCAGGGTTTCACCTCAAAAACCTAATCTAGCTTATGTTGCCCTTGCCTATCCTCTTCTTACTTAGCCTACATCTCCCCCAATTCATGTACCTTCACCACACTCACCCTAAATCAAAACCTTACAAACCTTCTCCTCAACTCACATATGTGATAATTACCTCCTAGTTGGTCACACCCGAAAACCCTAATATCCCCTTTCTACTTTCATACCCCCCTTTCTTACAAAAATCTACCCTCCATTTAACTTTACCCATATCCTCCATGTGGAATGCCCCTCATCATAACTTTGATGTACAACCAACTTCCTCAACCTTTCTCCACAACATACCCTATCCTTAAGGTTGATTACCTAAAACCCTAGTTTGTGCCCCCAAGCACCTTCCAATCTTCCCACGTACCAAAACTCCCCGAAGTACACTAACCACCTACGACACACTTTTCTCCCCGTCGTCAATCTTTCCACACAACACTTTACTCACTCTATCCTCCTTATTTTATTCCATTTTCCCGGGCCACTTAAGTCCCATCTAAGATATCTAGGAATAAAAACATTATTATCCAACCATGCTCAAGATATATATCCACCCATACCAAGACTTAGCCTTACATACAAACAAGTAATGGGAATCATGGATACCATTACCTAAGATCCTTTCATGCCAAGTTGCACCACACCCACTTAGTTCACATATATATATATATATATATATATATCTTTACACATAACACACAAATACACCCACTTCACCTTCAAGACTCATAGCACCACCCCAAATCTTTACTATATCCTTACCTATGCGACTCCGAGCTTGAAGCAAGAGAACATATGCCTCCTCACAAGGAATTATTGGTTTGATACCTATAATAAGAGCTTCAACTATGTTATTTCACTTCTTTACTACCCTTTTTTCTCATTTTTTTCTTATTTTATTGAACAAAATATTAATAATATTATTATTAATGATGATAATAATGTTAATAATGATGTATTATTAAAATAAAATACTCAAAACAAGTAAAGGAGGGGAAGGTGTGACAAGAGTAGACCGGGTAGGTGAAGGTGGCAGTGATGGTAGTGGCGCGGTGGTTGTGGTGGTGGTGATGTAAAGAGGGGTTTTTAGGGTTGGAAAGAGGAGGGAAGGTAGAGTTTCTTGGGGTGGTGAAGTTGTTGACATAGGAGGTGAATAGTGGAAGTGGTGGTCTCGCGGCAGCAATACCATGGTGTTCACGATGGCTCTTGAGAGGAAGGGAGGAAGAGAGGGAAGAAAGAAATGGGAAGAAGGGGTGGTGGAGGTGTTAGTGTGGTAGGGGAGGTTCTCTTATGTAGGAAGGGAGGTAGGGAGGGTGGTGTGACAAGTGATGGTGGCGGCATAGGGTGGCCCCGGTGATGCACAAAGATGTAAAAGGGCAGCTCAAGCTACCCACTTTAGACGGCTAAGGAGAGGAAAGGAAGGGAAAGAAAGGGGAGGAAAGGGAAGGGGCTCAGCAGGTACAGGGAGATGTAGGGAAAAGGTTGGGACGGAGTTGGGATGGAAGTCCCGGCATCTGAATTTGCAACTAGAGAAAGGTAGATAGGGGATCGACATAGAAAAGAGAGGGAAAGAAGAGTGTGGGGGACTTTTATAGGTATGAGGAAGGAGTATGAAGACTAGGGAAGGAAGAAGATAATGGAGGAGAGGGTAGGTGGTTGTCGGGAGGTAGTGGTAGGGCTATACTACTATGTAGGAGGGGAAATTGCAAGAGGTAGGGGTAGGGGATTGGGAGGGGCGTGCAAGGGAGGGGGACCATGCAAAGGACATGCCAGCTGCATGAATTGAATTGTTAAAAGAGGAAAGGAAGATGGGAGAAGGGAGGGATACAAAAATGGCAATTCAGTGTAGGGTTGGTGTAGGTGGGAGGTTAATGGTGAGGGAATAAAAGGAGGAGAGGGAAAAAAAAGAAAGAGAAAGGGAAGAACGGGGGAGGTATAGATGAGCATTTAGGCCGCTACTTGGGGGAGGAAAAAAAAGGAGAGGTTTAGGCTAATCAGGGGGAAAGAAATGAAGAGAAGGAAAGGAGGGGGAAGTGGGTCGTGGCTAGGCTTGCTGGGTGCAACCTAGTTGGCATGGAGAAAAAAAAGAAAGGAAGAAAAAGAAAGAAAGAAAAGAGAAAAAGAGGAAATAAAGAAGAAAGAAAAGAGGGTGATAGGGTGTTTTGGGTTTTTTCAAAATTTATGGGTAAAATTAATAGTAAAAATATTAATTAAAATACTAAATAAAAATAGTTTTTAATAATAATGTCCTTGTGTTATTTTTATTGTCATAATAATAATAATAATAATTATTATTATTATTATTATTATTATTATATTAAAAAGGGTACAAATATTTAAATTTTATTCAATAATTCATTATTTTACTTTTTATTCATAATAAAAAAAGGTTTGGGGTATTACATCACTACCCCATTAAAGGAAGAAATTATCCCTGAAGTCACTAGCTAAATCTAGGAGTAGGAAAGAAAAATAAATAAATATGGGGCAAGGCAATTACGGGGCAACTCGCTATACGAACACATCAAATATGATAAACCACTACCCCTTTAGAAGAAAACGGGGTTTCAAAGAATTGACATACCTGAGGCGAAGAGTTCTAGATACGCCTTGTGCATATCTTTCTCGGCTTCCCCAGTGGCTTCTTCTATCCCATGGCAGCTCCAAAGAATATTCACAAATGGGACTACACTTATAGGAGTCTTCTAAAACTTAGTATCGAGGATCCACATAGTTCTCTCTTTGTAGGTTAGGGAATCATCAAACTCGACCTCATCAGGTTAGATCACGTGGGAAGGATTGGAAATGTAATTAAATAGATACGAGATATGAAACACGTTATGGGCACATGCTAACTCTAGCAGGAATGCCAACCGATAAGCAACATCCCTGACCCGTTTCAAAATCTCGTAGGGCCTAATGTAAATCAAGCTTATCTTGCCTCTCTTACCGAACCTCTAGACATCTTTGGTGGGGGAGACCCTCAACAACACCTTCTCTCTAGACTTAAAGTTGCCACCACAGTTCTTCATATCGGCAATATTCTTTTGCCAACTCTAAGAAGCTCTATTCGGTCTTGAATTTGATGGATCTATCTAGCCATCTCCCCAATTATTTTAGGTCCTCTTCCAACATCTCACTTATGCCACTCCAGCACAAGGGGCTCCTACAATTCCGTCCATAAAACTCTTCGAAGGGAGCCACCCTTATGTTGGCATGGTAGTTGTTGTTGTAAAGGAACTCTATTATATGCAGGTGATCTTCCAAATAACCCTCGAAGTCCAAAACACAGGCTTATAGCATGTCTTCAAGGGTTTGAATAGTCTTTTTGTTCTGCCCATCTGTGGTGGGATGAAAAGATGTATTCATATTCAATTTTGTTCCCAAGACCTTTTACAACTTTTCCCAAAAGTGGGAGAGGAACCTTAAGTCCCTGTCTGAGATGATATCCTTAGGCATTCTGTGTCGGCTAACCATAAACTTCATATACGCACTAGCCAACTGATCCATTCTCCAAGTCGACTTCATGGGGACGAACACTACCAACTTGGTCAATTTGTCCACGATGACCCAGATAGTGTTACAATCACTACATGTCTTAGGCAACTCATTGACAAAGTCAATGGAGATCAAGTCCCATTTCCATCTTGGCACTTCTAGAGGCTGGAGTAGCCCTGTTAGTTTACGGTGCTCAATCTTAACCTTCTGACATGTCAAGCATCATGATACAAATTTCTCTACCTCCTAATTCATACGAGGCCACTAGTATATCTTCTTGAGATCCTTGTACAACTTATCCCCTCCTAGGTAGACAGAGTATGGTGTATGGTGCCCCTCTTTTAAATCCGATGCTTCAGTTAATCAACCCTATAGCACGCACCAAAGGGCCATATAGCGAAGGCCACCATCCTCATGTATCTAAAATCCTTCAATCCGGTCTTCCCTTATTTTCTGACGTATCTTCTCAAGTTTGGCATATCCAGGTTGACCGACATGGATTTCCTTGAACACTATAGGGGTGATCACTCAAGCACTCATGAGAACCTCAAGGTCACCTTGATGGATTAGCTCAATTCCCAAGTCACACAACTCTTCCATCATTGAGTGAGCTACCATACAAGAATTCACAGGGTATGTGGTCTTTCTGCTTAGGGCATCTACAACCACGTTGGTCTTACCCTCATGGTAAGTCAACTCTATGCCATAATCCTTTAGCAGTTCCATCCACCTTATTTGCCTCATATTAAGTTCTTTCTATGTGAAGATATATTTGATTCTCTTATTATCATTGAAGAACTTATACTTGGTCTCATATAGGTAGTACCTTCAGATCTTTAATAGGAAAACCACTACGGCTAGCTCTAAATCATGAGTCGAATAGTTCTATTCATGCCACTTCAATTAATGGGAGGCATAAGCAATGACTTTACTATTCTGCATTAATACACACCCTAACTTGTGCTTAGATGCATCACCGTATACCTCAAAACCCTTGGAACAC
The DNA here is from genome assembly GCA_030549775.1 of Tamarix chinensis. Taxonomy (NCBI): domain Eukaryota; kingdom Viridiplantae; phylum Streptophyta; class Magnoliopsida; order Caryophyllales; family Tamaricaceae; genus Tamarix; species Tamarix chinensis. The sequence goes on from CM060181.1 coordinate 61,982,060, forward strand.
TTTGGTAGTGTCAAGACAGGTGTTGTGGTCAATTGTCTCTTTAACTCCCAAAATACCTCATCACATGACTCCTCCTATTGGAACCTAGTGGTCTTCTTTAAAAGGTTAGTTAGAGGATGGGTAATCCTTGAGAAGATTTACACGAAGCAGCGGTAATATATAACCAGTCCCAAGAAGCTGAGAATCTCTGATATATTTGTGGGGGGCTTCCATTCCGTGACTTGTACTATCCTTGTTGGGTCAACAGCTACTCCCCTAGTTGACACTATATGCCCAAGAATACTTCAAGAAGCTAGAACCCACACTTGGATAATTTTACATACATGCGGTGCTCCCATAGGAGAGATAGAATAGTGCGGAGGTACTGCTCATGCTCTTCATTTCCTTGGGAGTAGATCAGGATGTCATCGATAAATACCACTATGAATCAGTCAATGAATGGTCTGAAGATCCTTGTCATCAAACCCATGAAAACTAAAGGGGCGTTGGTGAGCCCAAAAGGCATCACCCTAAAATCTTAGTATCTATACTGAGTTTGGAATGTGGTCTTCATAAAATCGGCATCCATTATGCCCAATTGGTGGTATCTAAACCTTAGGTCAACCTTAGAGAAGACTATGTCACCCCATAGCTAATCGAAGAGGTTGTCGATCCTCAGGAGTAGATATTGGTTTTTAACTGTTAGCTAGCTCAGCCCTCGATAATCAATATAGAGTTGGAGACTTATGTCTTTCTTCTTTACAAATAGGATGGGTTCTCCAAACGGTAGCACACTTGGTCGGATGTACTCATGTTCTAACAACTCTTCTAGCTGAGTCTTAAGCTCTTTTAGTTCAATTGGTGTCATCCTATAACATGCTGTTGACACTAGTTTAGCCCTTGGTACCAGATTGATGGTGAAGTTAATTTCGCACACTATGGGCACACCCGATATCTCCTCTGGGAAAACATCAAGAAAATCTCTGACAGTTGAAATGTCCCCCAAGATGTTTAATCTTTGTTCAGTTCTTAAACACTGAACAAGTACAATGGGTAACCTTTCCAGACTAGGGAGTATAATGTGACAGCAAAGGGTTAAAGAAGGGTTAGGATGAAGAAGAACGTGCCTCACGTGCTCCCCATTCCCTAAAATCTTGCCACTCTATTTGCCAGCATTTTTGTCGTTTCAGTACCGCCGATCATGGGGAAGAAGAAAACAGTAAAGGCGAAGGCTTCCTAGTCGAACCAGTCATCTCCCAGAAATGAATCTACAGCAACAATTGAACTTCATTCGAAATCAATAGCGAATGTTAGGGTTGATGAGGGAAAGACTTACGATCACACTGGTGGTGTAAATTTACATGGAATTCTGGAGACTCCCTTACCAGTGGAATCAATTCAATGGAATGTATACCCTATATCCCTTAATTCAACCCCTTTTACAACAGAATAGGCAATTAAGTTTGTAAAAATAGTCTCCTGATATAGATCGACCGATTGATAATGATATTAGCTCTCTTTGATAAGTACCTAAACGCAGTTGGCAGGACACTATTCTATTGAATCATTTGCCAGAGTCAGGAACTACCCTCCAATATATTCCCCTTGTGATTATAGAGGGGGTATCAAAAGCTCAATTGGTCGAGAAGGATACCTATGATGAAAGTAAATGCTGGCAGAATACACTCATTGGTTTTGTGACTAGCACTCCACCTTCCCACTCCCAAATGCAGTAGTTTGTCACCAAACACTGGTCTTCCCTAGGTCCTAATCCTAAGATTCTGAGCCATGACCATGGATATTTCCTTTTTCGATTTCATGATCCTAAAACTTTGCAGAAGGTACTCTCTAGACCATATTGGTCATTTGGGATTAGACCATGCTGATTAGAAAATGGAGCCCGGACTTGCAACTGAACAAAAATGATTGGCTTGTTATGCCTCTTTGGATCACACTTCCATGAATTCCCTTCCACTTATGGGCTGTAAATTCCCTTAGTAGAATATGAAGCATTCTTAGCAAGCCTATATGTATTAATGTTATTATTGCATCTAGGGAGAGGATTTCATATCCTAGGCTACTTGTGGAGGTGAATGTCAGTAAGCCCCTACCTGAATTAATGGATATACTGCTACCTGATGGTGCCTCTCTGGCATAGAAGGTTATCTTTGAATGGAAACCCCTATTCTCCAATCAATGCAATAAGCTGGGTTATGACAGCTCCATGTGTAAGTATCTAATTTACTAAATAGACTTGGGTTAAAAAGGATCAGATCTCTACTGTGCCTGTAATTGAAGGCAAATCTCAGATATTTGAAGAGGCTACCAAAAAAACAAAGCATACCACACATACACATAAGCATGCAGAACTTTCTGACAAAGATTTGAACAAGCAGGACACCATGGCTACCCCAATCCAGGGTGTCATCAACACCAAAACTTCTAAAAATGATTCCAGTCAACCTGTGATACACATAAACAAGGGGAAAGGAAAGACCTAGGACCCTATCATCCTCTCTTCTCCTTTGGCTCCAAACAGATCAATTCAGTTTGATAGGGAATTTATGGATCAATTCAAAGCTATTGATGTGGATAGGGGAGGAGGGTAAGAGGGCCTTTCTAGGGCTCTATGAATATTGCCACTTGGAAAATTTGAGGGTTGAATAAAACCCTCAAACACAAGGTTGTGAAGAACCTTATGTCTAATCATAACCTTGGTATTTTAGCTCTCGTGGAAACTCATGTAAAATAGATAAATGCTGATAAAATTCTTTCCAAATTAGGCTTACACTGGAATTTGCATCATAACTATCTCTGCCATGGGAATGGTAGGGTGTGGGTTCTGTGGGATCATAATCTTTACCACATCACCCAAATTTAGACCATGGATCAGGGCATTCATTGCCATGTACAGATAAAGGCCCTCAACCAAGACTTCTCTATGACTGTTATCTATGCCCATAACACTGGTAGGTAGAGGCAGACTTTGTGGAAATGGCTACCCCTAGATCACAAATCCTTGAATTGTACTTGGTGATTTTAATGTGGTTTGAAAGGTTGAAGAAAAAATTGGAGGGAAAACTAACTCTGGATATATTGAAGAGTGTGTGTAGTGTCTCCATCATTGTGGGTTGGATGATATTCATTTTAATGGTAGTTTATTCACATGGTGCAACCAGCAGATGCCTGATCAAAGAATATATTGCAAAGTTGATAGGATCCTTAGCAATGATTCTTGGCTGGATTCTTTTTTAGAGAGTTATGTGGATAATCTGCATAACCCTACTTCTGATCACAATCCCTTGATCCTACACCTAAATGCACAGCAAACCACAAAGAGCAAACCTTTTAAATTCATAAATTTCTGGGCTGAAAGGGAGGAGTTCAATCAGATTGTTAAAGAGTGCTAGATGTCCATATCCAGGGAAGGTGTGCTTATCAGGTTGTGTCAAAGCTAAAGCTGCTCAAGCAAAGGCTTAAACATTACAACAGAAGTAATGGCTATGTCTTTGTTAAAGCCCATAAAGCTTGGATTGATTGGCAGAAATGCAAAGAAATAACAATGATGGATCCATTAAATAATGATCTTGTTGCTGAGGAAAGGGAGGCCAATAGAATCTGGCATAGAAGAGCTACAGAAGAGGAGCATTTCCTTAAACAGAAATCTCACATCCAACATGTCCAGCTGGGAGACCAAAACACTAAATATTTCTATGTAAATATTCAAATGAGGAATAACAGAAATCGTATTTGTAAGTTGGTAAATGAAACAAACCAAGAGCTAACCAGTGACCTAGACATTCAAGAAGAGGTTGTCCTTTATTACAGAACTCTCCTTGGAACCACTTCCAATTCACTGTAGGGGATTGAAGAGAATGTAATTTTCGAAGGCCCCCTGTTATCTCCTGAAGATGCTGATTCCCTTACTTGTGAGCCTTCAAACCAAGAAGTCCTAGAAGCTATTTTTTCCATGGGAGACTATAAGGCCCCGGGTCCAGATGGCTTTAATGCTTATTTTTACAAAAAATCTTAGGTGGTCATAGGAGGAGATGTAGTGGTTCCTGTTAAGGAATTCTGGATGACTAGAAGACTGTTGAAACAAATTAATAACACTGCTATTACCCTCATCCCTAAATGTCCAAGGGTTGTTAAGGTAAAAGACTTCAGACCCATTGCTTGTTGTAACACCATCTATAAGATCATCTCTAAAATGCTGACCAATAGGTTGCAAATGGTGATGGGTAAGCTCATTGACTCCTCACAAGCTGCTTTTATTAAGGGTCATGTGATCTTTGACAATGTACTCATGGTTGCTGAAATTATCAGGCACTACTCAATGAAAAATATCAGTCCTAGAACTTTCCTTCAAATTGACCTTCAAAAGGCATATGACTCGGTTGAATGGAGCTTCATCAAACAGTTGATGGAAGCTATGAGGTTCCCCTGGACTTTTATTGACATGATCATCCAATGCATATCTACTGCCAATATCTCTATAAATGTGAATGGTACATTAACTAAACCCTTTATGAGTAGAAGAGGGCTAAGGCAAGGAGAACCTATCTCCCCATACATATTTGTTTTATGTATGGAATACCTCCATAGTGACCTAAGCAGACTTTGGAAGCAACCTGATTTCCATGGCCACCCAGGCTGTAAGAAAATGAGGATTATTGACTTGAGTTTTGTAGATGATCTCCTCCTCTTCTGCAAGGGAGATGTTACATCTATGGTAATGTTAAAAAACACACTGGATCAGTTCTCCAAGTGCTCGGGCCTCATAGCAAATCCAAGCAAAAGTTCTGTTTTCTATGCTGGGGTATGTGACAGGGTGAAGAAGGACATCATAGGTAGCTTTGGTTGTAGTGAAGGTTCCTTTCCATTCAGATTCTTGGGTCTCCCCTTGGTTTCCTCCTGTTTGAAAACTCAACACTACCAATGTGTTATTGACAAGCTGTTAGCAAAAATAAGAAACTCGACTTGCAATTATCTCAGCTATGTAGGAAGATCACAATTGATATCTTTTGTTCTACAAGGTATCACAAATATCTAGGCACAAATCTTGCCATTTCCTATTGGTATACTCTCCCCAATTAAGAGTATCTGCAGAAACTTCCTATGGTCTGGGACTAGCTCTGGACACAAGCACCCTGTTGCCTGGAAGACAGTATGTCTCCCCAAGGATGAGGGGGGGCTAGGCTTGATTGATTTAAAGACCTGGAACCAGGCAGCATTGGGAAAGTGGTTGTGGAAAATCCTCTATAATAAAGATATTTTATGGATAAAGTGGGTGCATGGTGTTTATTTAAAATAAAATGATATAGCCACTGTCAGTATTTATCCTTACCACTCCTGGCTATATAGGAATATCATGAAGATTCGCCCCCTTCTACTGCAGCATATTTTAGATGGTAAATGTGGTACTAGTACATACTCAATACACAAGGCCTATGAGATACTAAGATACAAGGAGACCAAGAAGCATTGGGCACCCCTAGTCTGGAATCATTTTGGGAGGCCTAGATGCTCCTTTATAACATGGCTTGCTTGCCATAAGAGCCTTCCCACCAGAGAAAGGTTAAGAAAATGGAACCTTCAGATACCTACTGAATGTAGTGTTTGTGTAGAATATATAGAATCAATGGATCACCTATTTTTATATTGTATTTTTGCGGGGAAAATTTGGGAGCTGATTAAGCCTTGGATGGGCATGGACATCCAGGCTGTAAACTGGGACTCCTTGATTCAACAAATTGCACAATGTACAAAAGGGGGCAACTTAAGAGCTGAGTGCACCAAGGTAATGTTTGGAGAAGTGATATACGGAATTTGGCGATGTAGAAACTCCTCGATGTTCAATGGATCATCACACCACCCAACTCACATGGTGAAGGATATTATAAAGCGATTCCATATTAGACTCAACCGATGTAATAATAGTAAGGGAAGTATGAATGCAAATTATTTAGTAGTTTCCCCCCTAGAATGGATGCTTTCGATACTCTCGATGTAATCTCTTCTTGTTGGTTTTAATAATATTCTTTATTAATTACCAAAAAAAAATGTTACAGCAAACACCACCTTGGTAGTGGGCTTAGGCTTGGTTTTTCTATGTGAAACCCTAATACCTTTTGGATCCTATAACACCAAGCACTCCTAGGTGAAGTCAATCACCATACATTATCTCCCAAGCATATCCATCCCCAATATGATGTTAACGTCTCGTAACTCCATACCGATCAGGTCCACTAAGAAGTCTACCCCGCCTATTACTATGGCCACATCTGAGTAAAGTCTAGTATAGTCCATCCTATCCCCCAAAGATAGCATCATAGATTTCGCTACACTAGTAGTTGGTGATAATTTAGCTTTACTAACAAAATTAGTGAACACAAATGACAAGGAGGCATACGAATCAAATAGAACATGTACCAATAAAGAGAGAATGGTGAACATATCAATGACCACATCTAGCTGCCTATCATCCTCGGTCTACGTGATAACGTTCAGGCACCTACCTAGCTGGCCTCCTTAGTTGCCCCCTTAGTAAACTTCGAAGCTCTAAGCTTAACCACCTCTTTGAGGAAAAGGTCATGGTCCTTGTGGACTTCCCTTAAACTCTCGGCCTGGTGCACTGATTGGGCAAGTGCTCTTTATTAGACCTACTAGGATGAGGCCTTAGCATGCTATTGGTAGGCTTCCTGCTAGGGCATTAGTGGTCCCCTCACTGGAACTGCTAGCTCTAGGGCTGCGGGAAGCTCTGCTGGTTCTAGCACTCAACAAAAGTTGGATATAAATCCTATAACCCAAGGGTTTACCTCCACATTCTTAACCTAGGTGGTTCTTACCACAATGTCTGCATGAGAATCTTGTCATTGATGGCCCTTGACCTCTGACTGGACACCTTTGCTAAGGCCCTAAGGGTCCTCCTCCATAGGGCTAGGTCCTACTCCTTGAGCTCTGGGCCTCTAATCTCCCCTTCCCTAAGATTGATGTTTGCTCTAGGACCAGGGTGATGGCAATGCAATAACACTCATAAAAGGTGGCCAAGCCTAAGAAGGCCACTTCTCCCATCATCTAGCGGATGCTAAAGTGGAGCTCCTAGTCAAGCTAGTAGACTACTATAGACTCGCTGGCCGTAATTCTCGAGCAAACCTTAGTTGCTCGGTAAAGTGGGCATAGTACTGTCGGGTTGTTATGCTTCTCTAGGTGAGTTATATGCATTCCTTGATCTTATCTCTCTTCAGACTCTTAATGTTTAACTAGGCACACAAGGTAGTCATGAAGGCCTCCCATGTTATTTGGGGACCATCCGGAGTATGGTACTCAACCCACCAGGCATCTACAATGCCCCTAAGGAAAAAAATTGTGATGCTTGACTGTCTACCTAGATGGTAGTCCATGGTCTCGAAGGTGAGATCCATGTCTCGGATCTACTCTTCTAAGATCATGGGGTCCTCTGCTCCCGTGTATATAGAAGGTGATGACCAGAGACCCTATGGAACCAATCCTCCCTGGCAGCTTTGGGGTGATGTAGTGGAGTTGGAGGTGGTGGTTGAGTTAAAGGTTGGTGCTGGACAAATTCCAGTAAGGTCTTGAGTGCCACCAAGTCTTCCAAGTCTATCGAACAAGTCTGCCACCAACGGGATAGGGTACTTGTTCTTGATGGTCACCTTGTTGAGTGCCCTGTAATCGATGCACATCCTAAGACTCCCATGATGCTTCTTCTGGAATAACACCGGTGCACCAAATGGGGCCTTGGATGGCCTAATGAATCCAAAATCCAGTAACTGCTTGAGTTGTCTTCTCAACTCCTCTAACTCTAGCGGGGCCATCCGGTAGGGACTTCTTGCAGGTGGCTTTGCTCCAGGCTCTAGCTCAATGGCATGATCCACCTCCCTTCTAGATGGAAGCCTTTGGGGCAACTCCGCTGGCATTGTGTCCTTGAACTCATGAAGGACCTGTTGGATCTCCTCTCGGACCTCCATGGGTTCTAGGGACTCCTCCTCCATCATGGTGGCCAAGTAGCACGGCTCTCCCTTCTTGAATCCATTGGAAAATTGCATAGTACAGAGAACACGGGACTATACCTTGGCTCAGGATAGGGGAACAACGTGGCTCTGCTTCCCCTTGGTGAGGTGCATGGTGCTATCTCCCGGAAATGTGAGTGGGGCTGCCACATCCACGAACTCCATGCCTAGCACCATGTCATAGTCATCCATCTCCATCACCGTGAAGTTCACCCTTCCTTCCCACGATCCAAGGGTGATGGAGACTCCGTATGCTACCCCATGGGTAGGCCTAGCATCAGAATTAACGTCCTTCATACGTCCTGCCTCCTTGGTCACCTTGAGGCCCATCCTTTGTGCTTCCTTGGGGCTAAGGAAGTTATGAGAAGCTCCGGTGTCCACTAGGGCCTTGCTAGTGACACCCTTGACTCGCGCCTCCACGTATGTCAACCCCTTTGCTTGCTCCTTTGGCTTGGAGTTGATGGAATTAAGTAGGGTTAGGGACCCCATGTGGGTCTCACCTTCATCCGCCTTCTCTCTTTGAGTATTCACCATAGCACTCAAGGCTTTATTTTGAGGACAACTATGAAGGAAATGATTACCGCCACACATGAAGCATTCACATTTGTACTTAGAATCCTTATCTCCATGATCGGCTTTGTCCTTCCCCTTCAAATTAAAGTGCTTATATCCCATCTTGTGGGGCTTGGCTCCCCCACCTTTGTTAGATCCATCCTTTCGACCCTTGTCCTTCTTCTCGTACTTGAACTCGATCAAGGATTCTGCTTCCCGATAGGCTTCTGAGAGATCTTGAACCTTCCTTCTTCAAAGTTCTTGTTCGGCCCAACCTTGGAGTCCATCAAGGAAGTAAAACAGCCTTTCACTTTCAGGCTTGTCTGGGATCTCCAACATCAAGGAACTGTAGGCCTTGATATACTCCTTTATGGTCCCAGTATGCTTGAGACTCTTGAGCCTCTTCATAGCATCCATCTCAACATTAGCAGGGTAGAATTGCATCTTGAGCTTCGCCTTGAACTGCTCCCATGTGTTGATTACACAGACACCCCTCTCCATTTCTCTATGGTGGGCACGCCACCATAGCATAGTATCATCCTCAAAATAAATGGTAGCCTGTGTAATCCGTATATTATCATCAAGTAAATGAGTAGCAGCAAAACACCTCTCAAGACCATAGAAGAAGTTGTCGATCTCCTTCGCATTCCTTACCCCTTTATACTTCAATGGTCGGGGAATATCCAAGATAGTCGGGGATCCCCTCGAAGATCCAGCACCCATCGAGATAGCTTCCTTGCAACAAGCACACTCGGCTTCAACGGTTGCAAGCCTTTCCTTCAACTCGATATTCTCGGCCATGAGTTGGCCATATGACCCATCCATATGGTCCAATATCTCCTAAATGAGCTTCTTGTTGGACTCGAGCATGCCCTCATGGAGCTTGGCGGCTAGGGCATTCACCAAGCTCTGCACCTCCTCCTTGTTGGGTAAGGACTCCATGTCCTTCTCCAACACTTCCACCCTTTCCTCTAAGGTGGAGAGATCCTCCTGGAAAACCGTTATGGAACGGTTCATCCTCTCCATAACTTCATCCAAGTTCGACCCATGAGACTTGGAAGTGGACTTGCCCTTCTTCCTCTTCTCAGCATCAGGGACATGAGTGACTTGCGATGATTCGGGGTTGTGAGCCATCGGAACTAGGCTCTGATACCACTTGTCACGCACCGAATCTTCACCAAGTCTAGCTACATGCGGCCTTAGTCTTTTCTCACTCCTTGAGATACTAGGTTAGCCTTCCTCCTTCAAGTGTATTCAACACTTAGGCTAGAGACACTTCTTAGACCACCACACCGAACCTTCACACAAGAACTCAAGAGATAACTTTTAGAGAGAGAAAAGGAGATTGTATTTAGAGAGAGAAGCTCTGAAGATACAACTCTTGTTGGATGATCTCAAATGCCTCTACCCCCCTCTATTTATAGGAGAGGATCCACCCCTTCACCTCCCCCAGGAATATTCTAGATACGGGCCTAATGGATTTCTCTAGAATGCCCCAATAAGCCCATTAGGGGTTCTAGAATAGTCCATTAGGGTTTCTAGAGTCTCCTCTAGGGTTTCTAGAAGTATCCATACATCTCTACATAAATAGAGAAGGATCTAGAGACATTCCCCTGTAGAACCTTCTAGAACAATCCAGGAGATTGTAGAACCCTATACATCTCTCCATACTTATCAAGATTACAAGGATGTTCTAGACTATTCCGGGACCGGTAGAACCTCGATGCCAACCTTTCGAAGCGGCCCTTAGTAAACTTCGAAGCTCTAAGCTTAACCACCTCTTTCAGGAAAAGGTTGTGGTCCTTGTGGACTTCCCTTAAACTCTCGGCCTAGTGCACCGACTGGGCAAGTGCTCTTTATTAGACCTACTGAGATGAGGCCTTATTATGCTATTGGTAGGCTTGCTGCTAGGGCATTAGTGGTCCCCTCACTGGAACTGCTAGCTCTAGGGCTGCGGGAAGCTCTGCTAGTTCTAGCACTCAACAAAAGTTGGCTATAAATCCTGTAACCCAAGGGTTTACCTCCACATTCTTGACCTAGGTGGTTCTTACCACAATGTTTGCATGAGAATCTTGTCATTGATGGCCCTTGACCTCTGACTGGACACCTTTTCTAAGGCCCTAAGGGTCCTCCTCCACAGGGCTAGGTCCTACTCCTTGAGCTCTGGGCCTCTAATCTCCCCTTCCCTAAGATTGATGTTTGCTCTAGGACCAGGGTGATGGCAATGCAATAACACTCATAAAAGGTGGCCAAGCCTAAGAAGGCCACTTCTCCCATCATCTAGCGGATGCTAAAGTGGAGCTCCTAGTCAAGCTAGTAGACTACTATAGACTCGCTGGCCGTAATTCTCGAGCAAACCTTAGTTGCTCGGTAAAGTGGGCATAGTACTGTCGGGTTGTTATGCTTCTCTAGGTGAGTTATATGCATTCCTTGATCTTATCTCTCTTCAGACTCTTAATGTTTAACTAGGCACACAAGGTAGTCATGAAGGCCTCCCATGTTATTTGGGGACCATCCGGAGTATGGTACTCAACCCACCAGGCATCTACAATGCCCCTAAGGAAAAACATTGTGATGCTTGATTGTCTACCTGGATGGTAGTCCACGGTATCGAAGGTGAGATCCATGTCTCGGATCTACCCTTCTAAGATCATGGGATCCTCTTCTCCCGTGTATATAGAAGGTGACGACCGGAGACCCTATGGAACCAATCCTCCCTGGCAGCTTTGGGGTGATGTAGTGGAGTTGGAGGTGGTGGTTGAGTTAAAGGTTGGTGCTGGACAAATTCCAAGAAGGTCTTGAAGGCCTCCTCTAAGCATCCAACCTATCCATTCATCATGAACTATTTTTTGCAAAATAAAGGATGCATCAGAATTGAACCTCTTATTTCGAAAACATTCATTCATATTTTTTCCCTTTCAGGGTGTTCCTAAACTACCCTTTATGTTTCCTCACAAGTGGACCCAAGCTTAGTGGCCATAAAATAAGATATGAAAAACACATTCAAGGGTATAAAACTTTTTCAAAAATCATAAAAACCTTGTTGCAACCTAATTCCTCAAAAGTAAAGCATGGTTATCAAAACCATTGCTCTGATACCAACTTGTAACACCCTCAAAACTCACCATTAAAACATTTCATTTGTTTAAAGAAAATCATAGACAAAAAATGAGGGTACTACCATTGTGATCAGTATGAATCTGGCCCTTAGCCAACCTCATACTCACCATAAGGATAAAAGATCAATACAATTACAATACTATAACAGAAAGTGATTAAAATATAAAAGAGTCTGAGATTGAAATATAGAAAGTTCTAGAAGACGTGAGAGTTAAATGTCAATATATAAGAGAAAATACATGATAGGGTCCCTATTGGGAAAAAACTTAAGTTGCTAAAAGAAAATTTGTTTGAGATACACTCTCTCCAACCTTGACCCAGGACACCAAGGCATCACTTTATCCTGACTAGATCATCATATGTAGCATAGTCCTCTAAGGCCTCATCACCTACCTCCATAGACCAAGGAGGGGCCGTTGCTCATGAAAATGAGTAGCACCCATAATAAAAGTGATCACTACGCTACATACTGAGTAATGTAGCAATATAATCAAGTTAGGGCACAACAACATAGAATATAGATACAATACACATAGTAGATTTTGTTAGATCATTCACCCTTATCATTGTTTAAAGCAATTACTATCGTATTTACATATTTCTAGAATTATATCCATGTGAGTTCTAGGACCCCCACTATTATGACCTGTGGATCGAGAATATAAACTCCAAGGCAGAATGCACCTGACCACTATTATAATCCATGGACCGGTAGATATATACTGACTCCAAGGCAAAACACACCTAACTACTATTATAATCGGTGCACTGAGAATATAAACTCCATGGCATAACACACCTGACCACTATTATAACCGGTGGATCGGTAAATATCCTATATTTGGGCCTGGCTCAATGATCTTTCTCTTTATGTGATTAGTGTTTTATTCTTGTCTTATTTTTTGGGTATCGCACACCCATCCATGCACCACCCAAGTGACACTCCTAACTTACTACCACTTGACTAACCCATACTCCATAAAAACCCTAATCTTTTGACAGAGAACATCCACACTCTCCAATGACTCCTAGGACCCCGAACATTTTTCCACCAACCTCAGAGTGGCCCTATAAGCCTCATATTCATATTTCATGGTACACTCTCATTTGTTCCTACCTATGATCTCTATCGCCCACTAGGGTTTCCCCTAAAAACCCTAATCTAGCCTACGTGGCCTTTGCCTCTCCTCTTTTTACTTAGCCCACATCTCCCCTTATTTAAGTGCCTTAATCATACTCACCCAAACTCCAAACCTTATGGCCCAACTCCTGAACCCACATATATTATAATGACCTCCTAGCTTGTCACCCCCAAAAACCCTAATATCCCCTTTTTACATTCATACCCGCCTTTCTTACACCACTCTACCCTCTATTTGACTCAACCCACATCCTCCATGTTGTACACCCCTCATCACAACTCCAATATACAACCAAATTCCTCAACCTTTCCCCATAAGACACCTTATGCTTAAGGTTGATCCTTCGAAACCCTAGTTTGTACTCCCAAGGACCTTCCCATATTCCCATGTACTAAAACTCCCCCAAGTACACTGACCACCCGAAACACACTTTTTCCCCACAGTCAATCTCCAAACAAGGCCCCACCATGCCCACCATGTAAATTATGGCCCTATGTAAAGCTCATACTCCCCATACAAGTTTTTACTCTAACCCCTCATATTACCATTTCTCTTTTTCATCACTCTACTATATTTCATGGGATAACTAGGATAATCTCCATATAGCACTTTACTCACTCTACCCTCCTTATTTTATTTCATTTTCCTTAGCCACTCAAGTCCCACCTATGACATCTAGGCATAAAAACATGATTATACAACCATGCACAAGAGCTATATCCACCCATAGCAACAATTATCCATACACGCAAATAAGTAATGAGAAGCATGCATACCATCACCATAGATTCTTGCAGGCCAAGTTTCACCACACCCACTTAGTTCACATATACACATGTTTATACATAACACACAAATACACATATTTTATAATCAAGACTCATTGCACTACCTAAATCTTAACTAAATCCTTACCTAGTTTCCTCCAAGATTAAAGAAAGAGATCCTACACCTCCTCACGGGGAATTATTGGTTCGATACCTATAATAAGAGCATCAACTAAGTTATTTCACTTCTTTCCTACCCCTTTTTCCTTTTTTTCTTATTTTCTTAACAAAAATACTAACAATAATAATGATGATGATGATGATGATGATGATGTTAATAATAATGGATTATTAAAATAAAATACTCAAAATAAGTAAAGGATGGGAAGGTGTAACCAGAGTTGAATAAGTAGGTGAGGGTGGCGGCGGTGGCGGTGGCAGCAGAGGTGTTGGTGGTGATGTAAAGAGGGGTTTTTTTACTATTGGAAGGATGAAGGAAGGTAAGGTTTCTTGGGGCGGTTAAGTTGCCGACATAGGTGGTTAGTGGTGGAGGTGGTATCCTCATGGTGGTGGTGGCAGTGGTGTTCACGGTGGTGCTCAAGAGGAAGGGAGGAAGAGAAGGAAGAAATAAGAGGGAAGAAGGGGTAGTGGTGGTGTTTGTGTGGTAGCGGAGGTCCTCTTGTGCAGGAAGGGAGGTAGGGTGGGTCGTAGGGCCCACAGTGGTGGCAGCGCAAGGCGATGGGTAGAGATGTAAAAGGGCAACTGAAGCTACCTACTTTACACATCTAAGGAGTGGAAAGGAAGGGAAGGTAAGGGAAGAGAAGGGGCTCAGCAGGAGTAGGAAGATGTAGGGAAGAGATTGGGAGGGATTTAGGATGGCAGTGTAGCCTAGTGGCAATGGCGGCAGTGTCTGAAGTGTGACAGGAGAAACTAAATCAGGGAAGATTGGGGTAGAAAAGAGATGGAAAGAAGAGCATGGGGGCTTTTATAGGCATGGGGAAGGAGGATGAGGATAACGGAAGATGGGTAAAAGGGGTGAGAGGGTAGGTAGCTATCGGCCAGTGGTGGCAGGGTGGTACTATAGTGTAGGGGGAAATTATAGAGGGCAGGTAAGGGAGAGGGGCGTGTAGAGGAGGAGGACCATGGAGGGGATGTGCTAGCTGCATCCCCTACATGGTCAAAAGAGGAAAGAAAGATGGGAGAAGGGGGAGCTACAAAAATGGTAGCTGGGTGCAAGGTTGGTACAGGTGAGAGATTAGGTGTGAGGGTAGAAAAGGAAAACAGGGAAAAAGAGAGGGAGAGAAAAGGAAGTGTTGGGGAAGGGCAGGTGAGAGTTTGGGTCACAGCCTATGTGAGAAAAAAAAAAGAGAGATTTGGGTTAGTCCAGGGGAAAGAAAAGAAGAGAAGGAAAATAGGGGGAGTGGTTTGCCGCTGGGCCTAGTAAGCACAGCTTGGTCAGCCAGGAGAGAAAAAAAAAGAAAAGAAGAAAAAGGAAGAAAGAAAAGAGGAAAAGAAAAAAAATAGAGGAAAGAACAAAAAAGAAAAGAGGGATGGTTGGGTGTTTTGGGTTTTTTGAGAATTTATAGGTAATAAGTAATAGTAATAATAATAATTAAAATAATTTTTATTAATTTAGAAATTATTATAATTTATTTTATGTTAGTAAATTAAAATAGTTTCTAATAATAATGTCCTTGTGTCATTATTATTATTATTATTATTATTATTATTATTATTATTATTATTATTATTATTATTATTATTATAAAAAGTGTACATGTATATAAATTTTATTCAATAATTCATTATTTTACTTTTTATTCCTAAAAAAAGTTTGGGATATTACAATAACGATTCCTGGTTAACATATTTCAGACATAAAATCTTAATATACTATCATGTGATATTTGGCATTTTAGAAGAGTATAAAAGTTACCTAAATTTTAGAAAAAATGTAAAATACGGATATCCTACTAAATACTACAAGATCCCACTAATCAAATTTTGTAACTAAAAATAATATCAAAATTACAAAAATTAATATTTAACTAATAAAATAATATATATAATAATAATATATTTATTGTCTAAAATTATCAATATACGCTTACATTTTAAAAATATGTAATAAAATTTTTAAGCCAAAAACTCACTAATGTTGCATGCACAGTGTAAGCTATGCACACAAAGAAGGAGGGTGCAGGTTGGGGGGTTGTTTTGCATTGGCTAAGGTCTGAAGGTGAGGCAGGGTAGTGAAAATGGTGGTGATGATTGGTGTTGTTGGTAGTCAATGGTGGAAGGGGGTAGTGATGGTGTCAGGGCATTATAGTGAATAAAGTAAAAAAGAGGTGATTGTGGTAATGGGTCATGGTGGAGGTGATAGTGTGATGAGGGATGTGGGATAGCATGGTAAAGGGGCTAGAGTTAGTGAGGAGGGGTGGCTGAAAGTGGTGGCAACGATGGAGAGGATCGACGGTGGGTGATTGGCTATGGTGGGATGTGGTAAAAGGGTGGAGGGGCAATAAAGAAATTACAATTGCCTAGGGGGTTGCTGTTAAAGTAGGTGCCTAATAAATGGCGCAAAGATAGGCAAAATTTTCTATAGGGAAATAGAAGAAGAAAAATAGGCAATAGGGGAGAAAAAAGAAGAAGAAGAGGAAGAATGGGAGGCTAGCTGGCTGAAAGTGGAAGAATGGGAGGTTGTCTAGCTGGATAGTGGAGGCTTTAATGTATGGTAGTGATGAAAGACTGATAGGAGCCACGTAAAGACGTGGATGGTGGTCCACGGTAGTGATGGTGTAAGGGTGACACACGAACGTTGGTGATGGTGGTAGCGAGGAAATTTGAGAGGAGGAGGCTAGTTGTGGTGTTGGTGACGTAGAAAAATGGAGGGATGGTGGTGAAGGATAGCGATGGGTAGTGATGGTGCATGAAAGGATAATGGAAGAGACTCCAGTGGTAAAGGTTGCAATGGTAGATATTTTGGCGGTTAGTGGCCCAGGGGCTTGATTTAGGTGTGTGTGAGAGAAGTTGGAGAGGAAGGGTGCACAGGCAAGGCTAGAGATGAAATGAAACTAATATGAGAGGGGGGAGGAGGGGAAGGGTATTTTTGAGGAAAATACAGAGGGAAAAGGTAGGCTTGCATGATCAAGGGAGTTTGGTTGAGTAAGAGTGCTTGTGTGTTTATATGTATATGTACATGAAGAGAAAGGTAGGGTAATGGAGCATGGGTCAGCAGAGAAGGGTTGGGTGATAAGGATGAGAGAGAAGGATGGTTCAATAAGTGAGGGGTATGGGTGTTACATGAGGTAAGATGAATATAAGGAGAGGGATTGGGCAAAAGAGAGAGAGAGAAAGAAAAAGAAAAAAAAGAGGACACACATAGCTGAATCAGGGGTAAATATGATATGTTAGAGTAGGGATATATATATATATATATGTATGTATGTATGTATGTATGTATGTATATCCCTACCCTAACCTTTCATTTTAGGTTTAGTTTAGATAGATTAGGATACCAGGTAGAAAATATATTGGATAGAAATTATTAGTTTTAAGATAAGTTTAAAAAAAAGGAAAGAGGTAAAAAAAATATGCGTTGTCACAATATCCCCTTTTATGTATTTTTGAATATTGTGTACAAAGTTTAATCTCCAAACTCATATTTAAGTTTATAAAATTTCTCTCGCTTTCTATTTATCGTATTTTATGTTCAAATTATTTTATACTATAATTGATGTACGAATGGTATGGTAAGCTAAACTTCTATCAATTGTAGTAGTAACAACCATTTATTATAGTATTATGCACCTATTTAAAATATAAAAAAAGGTAGTTGTAATTTTTTGGTGTTACAATGTCATTAGAGGATATAGTTAAATCTTTAGCCACTAGCATTCCTCAATTTCAACAAGAAACAAGAAATGGATTGAAGAACTTAGAAAGTTAGGTGAGTCAATTGGCAAATTTTGTTTGTAAATTGCAAGCACATAGTTCCTCAAAGTTACCTAGCCAAATAGAAAGGAATATAAGAGAAAATGTTAGTACTATCCCCACTTAGAGTGGAAAGCAATTAAATGATCGAAAGCAATTTAAGGATAACTAAGGAACAAAGCAAGAGAAAGAATGAATGAATATTGGAAAAAAGATCAAAGAAAAACCTCCTAAGGTAACAAAAAAAAATTATCTTAACCCTTATAAACCCATTGCTCCTTTCCTTTCCCGTTAGATAAGAGAAAGAAGCAAGATAGTGAATATAACACACTAGAAATTTTTTAGAAGGCTGAGGTAAACATTCCCTTGATAGAAGTAATAAAGCAATTGCCTAAGTATGAAAAGTATTTAAAAGATTTACGCACCAACAAGAAAAATTGAGAGCGAATGAAAAAGTTAGGCTAGGGGAGAATGTGTTTGCAATTTTGCAATGGAAACTCCTACCTAAAAGTAATGATCCTAGTATTTATACCAATCCTTACAAAATTGGAAACATGAGGTATGAAAAATGTATGCTAGGCTTAGAAACCTTATAAAATGTTCTCAAAGGTAGATGTTATTGAGAATTTATCTGAAAAATTTTTTGAATTAACAAGTGCTAATCTAGTAGCAATTGTTCTTATAAAGTCAATAGAAATAGACCCTTATGTAGAGTTATAAGAAAATTGCGAATTTGATAAGAAAATAGAGGGATATGTTTATACTTTAAGAACTTATTTTACTAACATAGGGGAGTATATTGAATTGCCTATTATGAAAGACAAACCCAACCCTCTATAGAAAGCCTCTAGAAGTGGAGTTGAAACACTTACTCAATAATCTAAAATATGCCTTCTGAGGTGATAATCAAACTCTTCTTGTCATCATTGCTAGTGATCTTAGATCTTTATAGGAAGATAAGCTTGTTAGAATTCTAAAAGAATATAAAACAGTATTACATCATTACATTATTATCTAAAAAGGGTTAAGGCATGTCAAACATGAAAAATCAATAGGCATCAACTTAAAGCGTTATATAAAGAACATCGAGTAGACGATTTTGAAGTATAAATTTTTACTTTGACCCTCGCAGATCCCCTCATCCTTATCCCTACTAAGCCTCACCCCTTCCTCCATTTTTTCTTTCTATGGTTAAGTCATTGAGGATAATGCCTACGTCATGCATAGAGGAGATACTATCTTTATTTTTTTTATCAGTTTTTATCATTTTAGTCTCTTTTGTTATGTTATTTTATTTTATTTCTATTTAAGTATGCCTTGCATTTATTTTTATTTTTAGTGTGTTTTGCATTTTGTTAATTTTTTAGTGACATTATTTTATTTTTAGGAAAATAAAAATGAAGGAATAAAAATTCTATGAGATTACACCATGAGAATATACAATGAAAGAAATCTCTAATTAATAGTCTTTTTGTGCATGAGTAGTTGGGACTAAATTTTTTTACGACATAATACTAGAAAAGAGAAAATGGATTTTTAATATTTTAGTTGCATCTCACTACTAAAGAACTTGAATATAAAAATTTGATAGCCATCATAGAAAAGAAAAAGAAACTAAGCCTATTAGAAACAAAAGGTTGTGCACTTTTCTTTAATACTCCATCCTAAATCCTTTAAAATATGTTTAAAATTATGATAATATAAAATAAATTAGTTTTAATTTTGGAAAGATGGAAAGATCATGAAATTCTAATAAAAGTGTGATTTTGAGGCAAACCAATTGACTTGTTACTCTAACTAACTATTTAGTACTCTTAGATATAGGCAATTTTATTTCTTAATAAACAAGCCGATTGGTTTGCCCAAACTGATACACTGGTTGTCTTGCAATTTTAGATCCTTTTCTAATTTTGATTTGAATGTCTTTATAAGGTTTATAAAAAATTCTAATTAGAATTTATTTATGCTAAAAAGCATATCTTGGTGTTTTGGTGTTATCTTTACATTATGTAGATTATTTTATAATTTTATTTAGCTAAAATTTCTCCAAAAGCACTTTTGTGGCATTTTTCTTCTCTTAGAAGTTTAAGATCTTGGTAAAGACCATCAAATTAGGGGTACTTGTGTGCTAGAAGAATTACTTGGAAGTAAGGCATCCTTATCTCTAATATAAATGAGGTATTATGTTATTTTCCAAGGTTTTATGTTCTTAATATTTTTTGTGGTGTGTAGGTATTATTTTGAGTTAATAGATTTGATCATGTTCCCATATTTTGATTTATGAAGTATTTGGAGCATGTATGACTATTTTTGATATTATGCACGAGTTTGGTAAAATCCAAGCATGACCTTGTTAAATAATGATCCTTACTAGAATATGTATGGAGCATGTCTTTTTATATGAATGACAACATAGAATCATAATAGGATCAATTTACATAAGATTGAAGGGTTTTTTTCATGTTGGATCGTGTGTTTGGGTGTTGTTTAGCCTAGACTAGTCGACCAGTTAGCTATAATTAATTGACAAATTGCTTAAAAAATAGACCCATTAGCTGGTTGCCCTATGATGAGAGTGGTTGGGTCTGTACTTAGTCCCATTAATTGGTTTGACAAACCAATCAACTGATTTCATATTAATTGTGGATAGATTGGACCCACAATTAACTTGTTCCATTTTGTGTTGTTTTTCTCATGTCTAACACAACCAGACAAGTCAACTGTTCCCAACAACCAATTGACTTATCCGCCTAGATTTTCCATGTTTGCTTGTTATTTAGTGTTCTTTCATTGGGACTTCTATATTAATATTTTCATATAATTACAAAATTTTAATCATGATTTCAACCATGCTCAAACTAAATTTAATATGGATCAAAATGATAATATTGTGGGTCGTGTATGGTTAAGTTTTGTGTCACCACTAAACACCCAATTAGTAGCTTATATGCTTTGTATTTTTGGTGGTGTTATCACTTAGAAATACCCAATTGGTTATTTATTGAATTTAGTGTGATTTGTGATATCATTTAGTATTAATAATAATATATTATGATTTTGTTAGAGTTATTTTTCTTTGATTCTCTGAGTTAGTGGGTGTAATACCACATTCCAAAATCCTACAAATTTATTTAGAATTATGTTGATATAAAATAAATGAGTTTTGGTTTCAAAATGGACTTGAAGTTCTAATAAAAATATGAATTTCAAGCGTACAAGTCGCACTACAAGAAAGCTCTTTTATAGTAGCAATACTTTTGCAATGACGACACTTTGTTGTTACAAAAAATTTCTTTTGGCAATGACAATTTTATGACATTGCAAAAAGTTATTGCCAAAAATAATTCATTTATATGGTGATTATTAGGAAATTTTTTGCAACGACATATGTTGTTGCAACATATGTGATGGTTTATTTGCAATGACATTTATATGTTGTAATATGTAAAATATTTTTTGCAATGCCTTATTTTTGTTGCAAAGTGTTTATTGAATTTATTGCAATGACTACACTTGTTGTAAATATTTAGATTATTTTAATCCAATGACATTTATACGTTTTGCAATGATATTTTTCATTGTATTATATATAATGGTTTATATGCAACGACATTTATATGTTGCAATATAAAAATTTTTTTTGCAATGACTTTTTTTTTGTTGCAAAATTTTGATTGAATTTATTGTAACGACTATATTTGTTTCAAATATTTATATTATTTTAACATAATGACAATTATATGTTCTGCAATCACATTTGTCGTTACAATATATGTTATGGTTTATTCGCAACGACATTTATATGTTGCAATATACAAAAACATTTTGCAACGACTTTTATTTTTGATGCAAAATTTTGATTGGATTTATTGCAATGACTATACTTGTTGTAAATATTTAGATTATTTTAATGCAATGAAATTTATATATTTTGCAATGACATTTTTCATTGCAATATATGTGATGGTTTATTTGCAACAACATTTGTTGTTGCAATATATGCATTGGTTTATTTACAATGATATTTATATGTTGCAATATACAAAACATTTTTCCAACAAATTATTTTTGTTGCAAAATATTTATTGTATTTATTACAACTACTACAATTTTTGCAAATATTTCGATTAATTTAACGCAAGGATAAGTTGTTGTAAAAAATAATTATCAATAATTTTATTGCAACGTCTATACTTTGTTGCCACTACTTTCTTCAACTCCCAATCTTACCTCTATTGTGTTAGCCTCGTTGCCACTGTCTTCTCCAACTCCCAATCGTTCCTCCATTGTGTTATCCTTGTCTAGTTATATTGATTAGACATGCCAATTTATCTCAACATCCATCAACACAATCAAAACCCTATTTGCCAAGCAGAATTCTCATAAGTTTTCATTCAATTTGATAATTTTTTTCTTGATATATATGAAAAGAATTATTTTTATATTTTTTTATATTGATTTAAGCGGCACATATGTATATGACATAATTTATGGACATCAATTAGAGGTTTAACACATCATTTATTACAACGGTGTTTAAAAAAGTTATCCTATTGTTGCAGTTACATGTTTTCATAATAACAAAGATGGTTGTTGAAGTTTTAAGTTCAAACTTTGGCAAAGACTTTATTGTTTCAATTATGTAAGTGTGCTTGCTGCAGAGCAATTTTTAGGATAGGTGATCCTCCTAGGAAGTTTCGGAAATGACTCGTGTTTATTTTTGGGAGTAGCAGATCAATCCAAAAGTGCTCCACGATAGTTCTCGCAGCCCTTATAGACCTAGGTGGCTACTAAATGGCCCCGCGTGGTCGTTTCGACTCTCGGTGTTAGAAATTTGTGGGTCTCAAGTGCTATTAGGTAGCTCCTATATGGTTGTATCAACTCAGAGTATTTTGAAATTTTTTGTTCCATAATTATATTCATCTTTTTACAACAACATAAGGTGCTGCAATTAATGTATTTTTGCAACGACAAATATTATTGCTATAATATGCTTTTTTTTCAAAAACTTTTGTTCTTGCAAATAATAAGCTTTAGAAACAACATAATTTGTTGCCAAACTACAACCATTTTCTTTCAAGAACAAAAGTCGTTATTAATTATAGGTTTTTATAATGACATAAATTGTTGCAGAAGTAGGATCAATATTTCATAAGGACAAAAGTTGTTGCAATATATAAACACATGTAGTTAGGTGAAGTGATGTATTGCAATGACATTTATTTGACAACAATAATTTATGTTGCATTTAATGACTTTTTTACAATGACCAATGTTGTTGCTTTATGTTTTTTGCAATGCCATGACGCGCAACGACCCCAAAATAAAATTTTCATTGCTATATATATTTTTTACAATGAATTTCTATGTTTAGCAAAAAAAAAAACATGGTAGCTAAAAAAATTTTTTTGTAGTGTCAACTAGTGCTCTAGGAAAATTTATGTTCTTATTCTCAACAAACCAGTCTACTAGTTTGCCTGCAATTTCAGATCCATCTCAAATTTGGATTCTAATTTCTCTCTAATGATTATGAAATTTTTTATTTGAGTTCAATTATGATAAAATACAATGTTTTAATGGTCTGATATTATTTCACATTAATTAGATCATTACACAATTTAATTAGCAAAATTTTTCCTAAAAAGCCACTTTTAGGAGGCAAGCCTCCCCTTTTTCTTTTCCCTTACCTCTCCCTCTCTCTTCTGGCAATAGGGGCTATGAGTTTGACTTGTGCACTCATACCTAACTTTCCATCCCACTACCATGCCTATTTCTAACTACACTCAATGCCTCACCACTCCATCAAGTCAACCCCTCACTTCTTGTCTTGCCCACACTCAACCTCACTAGTCTCATTCCCTTCTTTACCTGAGAATGTCCACCACCCTTCCCTTATACTTCTCATTTATTTATATTATCATTCCTCACTTGAGCTATTGCTCTTTTATTCCTTCTTCTTGTGAAAATTTCCCTAAGTGTTGAGCACTTATCCATTTTCCACTCTTCTTCCTTCTGTTGAGAAAAAAAATAGAGATCCTCTTTATTTTTCTCCTTCAATTGTGCAAGCATTGTATTTCCTTTATCATCTTCTAATATTGCTTTAAGTTCTCTCTTACTGTCCTTAAGCAAGGAAGGATTAAGGTTGAGAAAAGTTAGAGATTTCAACTTCTTTTTAACACCCTATTTTGAGACAAAAGGTGATGTTTTTTATTTCCCTTATCCTTTTAATTTTTTAAGTTTTAATGTGGTTTTGGAAGATGATTTTGATGGGTTTTACTTTGATTCTCTTAGGAAACAAAGTTCTACTAGATAGGCCATCCAATAGGAGTTTTGTGCTAGAAGAATTAATTCAAGGTAAGGGATTCTTATCTTTAATAGATTTAGGTTATATGGTATGTTGGGGTTCCTTATGTCAATGTTTATATGAGAAGCATCTAATTATGTTCTATATTATGATATTTTCGTATAATTCCTCCCAAGTAAGTGTTGTTGAGATTTCTTGATTTTTAAGCATAAAATTAATTATTGAGCATGATTTGGTAAGTGTGTACATCACCATTTATCCATGTGAATCTATATATGAAGCATGTATTTTTATGTGTAGTTTAACATAGGAGTATGCTAGGATTAATATGGTAAAGTGTTGTGAAATATGGTGTGTGTTTCATAGGTCTGGGTTGTGTTGCACCTTGACAAGTCAATCGGTTCTTCAAACCCATTGACTATTTTTTAGAGTAGTTGAATGGTTTGGAGTTTTAGATAGGTTGGTCACGAGAGCAATCTATTAGTTTGGTAACCCAGTCGATTAGTTTTGATGAAAAGTCTATCTGTTAGTCAAACCCGTTGACTGGTGTCCCTATAGACCAAAATTATTTTGTTTCTACTTAGACCCATCGATCTGTTGGACCAAACAAGTCAACTTGTTGCTATGATTAGTTGATCAATTTTTCAAACCCATCAATTAGTTTTTCTTCAGACCGAAATGGTTTGGTCTCTACTTATACCCATCAACTCGTTAGGTCAAACAAGTCGATTAGTTAATATCACCAATCGATCGGTAAGGCCAACCAATTGACTGGTGATCTAGTTTTTTTTTTTTTTTGTCCAAGTCTAGTATAATCAAATAAGTCATCTAGTCTAAAGGATAGTTCGATAGGTCCAAAGGACCATTCAATTGGTCCAGCTAGGAGCCAGTTGGTTTGTTGTGAATTGTTATGTTTCTCTTAGGCCTTTTGCATTGATAATTCCATGTTTTTAAAACATTTTAACTATGATTTCAATTATGATTGGCCTGAATTAATATGAACCACCATGATGGTAATTTGAGCCTTGCTTTTTGGTTGAGTTTGGTGTTATCTTTAAACACCTGATTGGTAGGATGTGTTTTGAGTGAGCACTATAAAACACCCGATTTGGAGGCTTCCATACCTAGGATATGTTTGGTGTACGCACTGTAAAACACCCAATTTAGAGGCTTCTATACATATGAGGTGCTTGGTATGAACACAGTAAAACACCTAATTTGGTCGTATGGTGAGTTCTTAAAAGAACTCAATGGGTTATGTGTGGCTTTTATTGTGAATTGTGTGCCACTAAAGGAAGAAATCTAATACGATTTACATCCTTATGAATCACACATATTACTGTATTTCTATACTTCCATAAATTCCATGTGAGCATGCTATCTTAGTCTTGAGTTATCCGTTGGGATATCATAATGAGATTATGTGACTTCAATGTGATGCATGAACCTTACCATGTTTTAAGTAGTGTGTTTTATGAGTACTTCACCATAATGATACTGCACTTATATAGTTGTTGTGATTATCCACCTTCAAGTCCGGGGAGCGGAGGATGATTTACAGGGTTATAACTCTAAGTTAGAGTACGTTGAGGGTGATGTCGTGGATCACAAGCTAGCAATTGCTTGGGGTTAGGGGATTACGATTATGTCTAAAATTTAGGATAACTGGTTACATTGGAATGTTTTTTTTATTCCATTTATTTAAACTCATAGCTCGATTCCTGTATTTGATTTTATAAAACTATCTAGTTCATTCAATCTATAATATGGTTCTAGTCTTATTTATCTTCTATTGTCACATTATATATTATTCATGCATTCTTTGTTCCTTGTTCCAGTTTTTCTTATATCAGGTATGGGTTATGTGATGATCATACCTCTCTCATAGTTGATGTGGAAGCAATATTACCAAGTTTTGTATTTCAAACGCTTTCGCATTGTCTTGAAAACAAATTTTTTTAGCTCAAAAATTAGGGGTGTTATAGTGGGCAAGTCGCCTTGTGTTTTTATCCTTTTACTCAATACTAATTTCCTTCTCTACAAACTTTTGGTCGGTAGGGGTATATGGGGATATCATTAACATATAGGATTGTACATTGGCAGGCCAACATAGCATCAATGTCTAGTACGGATAGATGAGGTATCATAGTATAAGCCTCCTAGCACTTTGTATTATCCATTACTTATGTCGGTATGATATCTCAACTTTTATAGCCCTCATAGTAGAGGCATTTAAGGTGTAGTGAGTGAGGTATCCCAACACAAGACTCTTTGTTGTACTCTGACCACATGTAGTGGATGTGGTATCCTAATGTATATTTTCCCTCATAGTAGGTACCCTTGATGTGTGGTGGGCATAGTATCTATAATACCCTATCCCAAGATCCTTTAAATTGTACTCATAATTATGTTGATATAAAATAAATGAGTTTTAGTTTTGAAATAGGCTTCAAATTCTAATAAAAATTTGAATTTTAGCCATACTAATCAATTGGTTTACATAACCGGTTGACTAGTGTGCTGGAAAAATTAACATTCTTGTTCTCAACAAACTAGTAGACTGATTTGCCTAAACTGATTGACTGGTTTGTCTATGACTTTAGATCTATTTCTAATTTTGATGGCGCTACGAGATTGACTTTGTGCACTCTTCCCTCACTTGCCAGCCCAATACTATGCCATCTCTAACTACACTCAACCCTCTACAATCCCATCATGTCAACCCTTACTTCTTAGCTTTCCCATACTCAACCTTCTCAATCTCATTCCCCTTTTTTCCCTAATAATGTCAACTATTATAGCCTCTATGCTACTCATTTTTTATATATTCTCATTCCTCACTTGTTTTCTTGCTCTCTTCACCCTTCTCCTTGTGAAAATTTTCCCTAATTGTTGAGCACCCTTCCAATTTTTTTCCTTTTTCTTCCCTCTTTTGAGAAAAAGATAGAGGTTCTCTATAATTTTCTCCTTTGATTCTACAAGAATTGTGTTCCTTTCCCTTCTTATAATATTGGTTTTAGTTCTCTCATGCTTTCCTTAAGTAAGGAAGAATTAAGGTTGAGAAATGTTGAAGATTCCAGCTTTCCATTTGACACCCTATTTTTGAGTGAAAGGTGGTGTTCTATTTTTTTCTACCTCTTCTAATTTTCTTAGTTTTTAATGATGTTTTGAAAAAGGATTTTAATGGTTTCTACTTTGATTCTCTTAGGAATCAAATTGCTAATAGATAAGCCATATGATAGGTGTTTTATGCTAGAAGAATTGTTTTAAGGTAAGCTATTCTTATCTTTAACATAATTAGGTTTCTATGGTATGTTGGGGTTTCATGTGTTAGTGCTTATATGAGTATGATCTAATTATATTCCATGTTATGAGCATGTGGTATAATTCTTTCCAAGTTAGTGTTGTTAGAATGCTATGATTTTAAGCATAAAAATGGGATGTTGAGTATGATTTGTTAAAGTATGCATATTACCATGTATCAATGTGATTTTGTGTGTTCAACATGTAATTTTATGTGTTGTTTGATATATAAGTATTCTAGGATTAATATGGTAAAGTGTGGTAAAATTTGTTGTTTGTTTCATAAGTTAGGGTTGTTTTTTCCCCCAAAGCAGTCGATTGGTTCCTTGAACCCATTGAATGGTAAAGAGAGTAGTTGAATGGTTTGGAGTTTTAGATTAGTTGGTCGCGAGATCAGTTAATTAGTTTGGTAAATCCATCAATTGGTTTTGATGAATAGTCGATCGATTGGTCAAACCCATAGATTGGTGTCCCTATAAGCTAAAATAGTTTGGTCTCGCCTTAGACCCATCTACTGGTTGGACCACATAAGTCTACTAGTTGATATGACTAGTTAATCGGTTGGTTAAACCCATCGATTGGTTTCTCTACAGGACAAAATGTGTTGGTCTCTGCTTATACCCACTGATCATTTGGGCTAAACCAGTCGACTGGTTCACATAAGCAGTCAATTGATGAGGCCAACTAGTCGACTAGCTCTCTAGTGTTGTTTTGGTTTAAGTCTGGTATGACTAGACTAGTCGAGTGATTTGAATGACCAATAGACTGGTCTGGTAGGAAGCCACCTTGTTTGTGGTAAATTGTTGTGTTTCTCTTGGGCTTTTTATATTGATGCTTTCATGTATTTACAACATTTTAATTATGATTTCAATTATGATTGACCTGATTTAATATGAACAACCATGATAGTATTTCAGACTTGATTTTTTTTAAGTTTTTTTTTATCTCTAAACACCAAATTGGTTGTTTTTATGCATTGTGGATGAGTTTGGTGTCATCTTTGAACACCCAAATGATGGCTTTAAGGCCATGTGATTTGTTTGGTGTTATCACTTGGAAACACCTAATGTGGTTAAAAATAAAATTTAATTATGTTTGGTGTCATCACTTGGAAACACCCAAATTGGTTAAATAATAGATTTTAATTGTGTTTGTTGTTATCACTAGAAACACCCAATTTGGTTATGTGTAGACTTTGTTATGATTTGTGATATCACTTGTAAAATAAATTAATTGTTAAGATTTCATTCAATCATTTTTTCTCTAGCTCTTGGATAGCTGCCAGGAGTTAGCAGGCGGGTTGCCTTTGGTTATATTATTTTTTACTCAGTACCTATTTTCTTCTCTACCAAGTTATGTTGATAGGAGGGTATGCGTATATCTTTGAGGTATACGATTATACTGTGGCAGGCCGGCATAACATCGGTGTCTAGTACTGGTGGGTAAGGTATCCTAGTATAGGCCACCTAGTACTTCATATTATCCATTGCTTAGGTGGGTATGGTATCCTAAATTTTTAATGCTCGTGTTAGAGACATTTAAGGTGTGGTGGGTGAGGTATCCTAGTACAAGTCCCCTCGGTGTACTTCAACCATGTGTGGTGGGTTTGGCATCCCAATTTTTGGCAGGTGAACTCGATGTGTGGTGGGTGTTGTATCCCCAAAGAAAGCCCCTTTAATGTATCCTGACCTTGTGTAATAGGTGTGGTATCCCATTGTGATTATTTTTGTGTTGCCATGACTTTTGTTCATGGTGGAGAACTAGGTGTGGTCGAACAAACTATCTTACTAACTTGAAATTGTGTGGTCACTAAAGGAGGAATTCTAATATGGTTTATGTTATATGAATTGCATGTATTATTTTATGTCCATACTTCTATGATTTCCACACATGCATGCCATGTTGTTCTTGAGTTACTCGTTATGATATCACCATGCTGATATGTGACTTCTATGTGTTGTATGAGCCTTACAAGGTTTTATGTAGTATGTTTTACTAGTACATCACTGAACTGATACTGAATTTGTTTTGCCATTACGATGATCTGACTTCTTGTTCAGGGAGAAGAGGATGATTTATAAGGTTTTGACTATTAGTTAGAGTATGCTAAGGATGATGACGTGGGTCATTAGTGAGCCGTTACTTAGGGTTGGATGTTTATAATCATAACTAAGAGTTAAGGTAACTGGTTATTTGTATTTTCCCCACTGCATTGGGATGTTTTTGTATTTTTTGATTATTTAAACTCTCAAATTGATTCCTATATTAGATTTCATAAATCTATTAAGTTCATTCTATCTATAATATTGTCCTATTTTTTATTTCTTTATATTGTCACATTAATTCTATGAGCATGCATTCATTTGTTCCATATTCCGTTTTGCCTTGCATTAGACATGGGTTAGGTGATGATCACACCTCTCTTATGATTAATGTGGTGATAATATTTTCTAGTTTTGTATTTCAAATGCTTCCATATTGTCTTAAAAATAAAATTTTGTAGTTCAAAAATTGGGGTACTGTAATATCTCAGGAGAAAAGCCCCTTCAATGTATCCTGACCATGTGTGGTGTGTATGGTATCTCATTATGTGTGTATACTGCCATGAATTTTGTTTATGGTGGAGAACTAAGTATGGTCAAATGAATAATCTTAATAACTAGAAAGTATATGGTCATTAAAGAAAGATTCATAATATGGGTTATGTTATGTGAATTTCATATATAATCTATGTTATTATCAATCTTCCTTAATTTCTATGCAAGCATGTCTTGTTATATTACTATCATGAGTCTCATTTTTATACTATTTTAGTATGGTTATTACCATGATACTATATGACATAAATTGTGCATCATGAGTTCTTACCATTTTTTAGGGATTTTGTTTTACCAATAGTTCATCATACAAATATTGTATTTGTGTGCTCACTATGATGATCTGACCTCTGATTTGGTGAGGAGAGAACGATTTATAAGGTTATGAGTCTCAGCTAGAGTATGCTAAGGATGATTTCATAGCCTTGTAGTTGGTCATTTCTTTAGGGTTAAGAGTTACAATTATGTTTAGTTAAGAATTGGGCTAAAATGTTTAGATGTGTTCTGGCCACTACATTGGGATGCTTTTAGTTCTTTCCGATTATTTAAACTCTTAGCTTTGGTTCATGTATTTAGCTTTTTTAAACTCTTCCTACTACATTATTATTCTCATAATTATTATTATTAGTATTTTTTTATTATTTATAAAACATGCATTCTTTCGTTTATTGTTTTGTTTTGCCTTACATCAGGCATGGGTAAGGTGATGACCACACCTCTCTCATGGTTGATGTAGTAGTAACATTCCTCAATCTTACTTTCATAAACGCTTTTGCATTATCTTCAAAATAAAAAAAAAATTAGTTCAAAATTTGGGGGTGTTAAATTTTGTACCTTAATGATGGATATAAGTTTTATCTATACTTTTCATTTTTATGTTCTATTCTTCATTGGTGTGTTAAAAAAGAACTTGTCATTATTCTCTTTAAGGCTACATGAAACTGTTGCATGCATTAAGATGATAGAAGCACAATTATCTTCTTTTTAACTACTTAGGTAAGTATCCGACCTCTTCCAATTTTTCCTTTTCATAACCCTATTGAGCTTTTAAGCCTATTTTCTTGATATTTAACCTATATACATAACTAATTATCTGTATCTTATCCCGTACCATAATCTATAGCTAGTTGTGCACAATTTAATAATGTGCTATCAATGTGGTTAAAACTCTAAACATGACGGAGTGTTACTATTGTATGTAAGCTCAAATGAATTTAGAAATAATTTTCTACATGTTTATTTTTCATTTTTTTGAGTCCCAATAAAACATGTGCATTGGGTATGTCAATTATTGATATCTTGTGTTTATTGGAAGAAGAATCATATGTTACTTATTATTTTGGACTTCTCATACTTTTTATGGTTTTGTTGCTTGAGGGAAAGCAATGGTTCAAGTATGGGGTATTGGATAGATGCATATTTTAAGTAAATAAGTGACATATCGTAACCCAATTTTATGTATTTGTTATCATAATTTAATAATTTTTCTTGAGTTTTCTCAATTGGCCTAGTTGTGTTAGAAGAGATAAAATCAAGATAATTTGGGCAGGTAATTAAGGAAAAGAACCATAATATGAGGAGAAAAGCTTGAAGTCATAGAAATTTAAATATACCATTATAAAATACTCTAAATGAGAAAATATATGTAGAAAAATGAAGACAAGACACTGAAGGAGCAAGAAATACTGGTGTCGAGTATTTATGTGCAAAAAAATTGGGGGCCCATATTTACTAAAACGTGGTCCATTTTTATGTAAATAAGGATTGTATTTCCCAGTTAATCTTCTCACTTGTACTATTAATTCTAATATAGGAGAAAACACTCAAGAACTGACATTTATAAATATAGAACCAATTATTCTTTATTTAGAAAGGATCTCCCATAAAATTTAAGACAAACAGATAGTTACGTCGCTAGAAACATACCAAATAAGCTACTAGGCATCTACGTGCATGTGCATGACATGCATGGAATGCATGACCACGTGCATGGGGAAGAAATATGTAACTTGTTCATGTTTAATTATTAATTTAGCTAATTAATTAATTAAGTAGTAGGGTTGGATATTAGCTAGAGCATAAAGTTAGCATAAAGTAGTTAGCATAAAATAGCATAATATCTTTTAGCTAGGTATCTTTTTGAATTATGTCTTTTACTTAAGTGGTAGATTGGCTAAATAAGCCATTGACGTCATGATTAGATGTAGAAGTTGATGATCAAATATTGAAGTTTAATGCAATTTGAATTCTGCATGATTTCAATTCAAGTTAATCGAATATGTGTGAACAATTAATCTTGAAAATCTTAATCTCTTTGTCTGTGTGAATTAGAGATTAAGTCCTATCGTTTCTACTTTCCATAATCCATAGGTTTTTAATCTATCATTATCATCCTAACATCACCCTAATTCGAAGCTAATTGAAGCCCTAAACTGGTTTCAACATTTGAATCCTAACTCAACCCTAACCCTAAAATTCAAAGTTAAACCCTAACCCTAACCCTAAACCACGACATCATCTTCCATTAAACCCTAACCTTCAAATCACCATCATCATCAACATATCATTATCGAATACATATCATAAATAACTCACTACATTCAAGCCATCATCATCACTCATCCAGCATCATCGAATCATAATCACCTTGTTTGAATCATATTCATCTTTAGTTCACCCTATTAAAATGCCCTTATCATCTATCCATCATTGACAAAGCTTCTTCTAATTAACATCAACATAACTGATCCATAATATCACCAATTTGAGAATCCCATCCTCCCACACATATCAATTTTGGTATCAAAGCCATAGGTTGGAGCTATTGCAGTCAAGATTCAATCTTTCTTTTAAGATTCTTCAAGAAGGTGTCTCATCTTCAAGATTCTCCAAGAATTCATTAAGAAAACATAAAAGGGCAGAGCACTTAAGGGTGTGTTTGGGATAATCACAATCGATTGGTAAAGAGAAAGGATGGAGAACCATGGAGAAGACTTGAGAGACATTCTCAAGACCTTGGAGGTAAAATTACATGTGGGGAGAATAGAAGCTTCCTAAGCTCACGAGTCCCATGTGCAGCCACAAAAACAAAGGGAACAAGTAGAGGAAGACGGTGTGAGAAGGGCAGAAGTAGAGGAAGAAGAAGAAGAGAACATGGGAAATTATGTAAGACCACATGACACCTTAAGAAAAACCTATGATGATGTGGAAAAAGGAATCCACTTTGATCTTCCCAACTCTAAAGGTAATCTTGATCCGGAATCTTTTCTCAAATGGTTGTAAATTGTTGGACCGATTTTTTAGTACAAGAAAATTGATGATAAGAAAAGGTGTCGAATAGCGATATTAAAGTTATAAATATTTGCTAGAGTGTGGTATGATAATTTAAAAAAAGGTGGGAGAGAGAAGAAAAATTAAAGATTAGGTCATGGAAAAAATTAAAAAAACATTTGAACAAGAAATTTGTGCCTCAAGAATACGAGCAAGAAAATTTTATAAAAATGACTACGTTAAGGCAAGGGTTTATAGGAGTTGAGGAATACATTCAATAGTTCGAATGGTTAGCTCTTCTTCGTGATGTCCAAGAATGAGAAGATAAAAGGTGTGCATGGTTCATTGGAGGGTTAGTTATGAATATTTGAGAGAAAGTAGAGGTGTATCCTTATGAAGTATTTGAAGACCTAGCCAAGTTAGCTATCAAGTTTGAGAAACAGTTCAAGAGAAAAAAGCCACAAAGCAAGTCACCCAATGCTCCATATGGTTCGAATTTCAAGGATGTGTCAAAGCCAAAATTTTCTCAAGCCAAAAATCAAGACAATGTTAGAATATTCACTCGTGAAGAAAAGGGCAAGGATTAAGTGGTTGATAAGGTGAACAAATAATGCTTCAAATGTAGAGGTTATGGCCACTTTGCTTGAGATTGTCCAAACCAAAAGGCCTTGACTTTGAAGAAGATAGCAAGTATGGAGGCTTGTGAAGAGAATGAAGACCTTGATGAAGACTTTGAAGAAGAAAGCAATAGCCCGGAAGATGCTCTGGAAGAAGGCCAAGTGTATTGCTATGTGTTGTAAAGGGGAAGGAACCGAGATGCAACAAAAAAAAAGATGTCGTGTGTAGGAGGGGAAAAAGAAGAGTAGTATGGAGCTGTTGATCCTTACGAAGTGTGAGATGAATAAAGCCATCAAAGATGAGAAGATATGCTATGTATTGGTGATAAGGGAGGTCTAATGAGGGGAGAATTCTAATATGGATCTAAAGTTGCAACAAGTGTTGAAATAGTGTGCCGATATTTTTCTAGAAGAGTTACCAAGTGGTTACTTCCTTTGAGAGGTATTAAGCACGCTATTGATCTCATGCCAGAAGTCCCATTACCAAACAAGATGGCTTATAAATGCAATCCGGAGGAGGCTAAGGAGCTACAAAAATAAGTGCAAGAGTTGTTACCCCGAGGTTATATTCGGGAGAGTATGAGTCCATGTAGAGTTCCATATTTGTTGGTGCCTAAGAAGGATGGTATGTGGAGGATGTGTATTGATTCGAGAGTAATCAACAACATCACAATCAAGAATCGATTTCTGATGCCAAGATTGGATGATATGTTAGATGAGTTATATGGTGTAAAGGTGTTCTCGAAGATTGATATTAGAAGCCACTACCATCAAATGAGAATAAGGGAAGGGAATGAGTGGAAGACAGCCTTCAAGACTAAGTATGGGTTGTATGAGTGGTTGGTGATGTCATTTTGGTTATGTAACACACTAAGTTCCTTCATGAGATTTATGATCGAGGTACTTAGACCATTTATTAGAGTCTTTATTGTTGTTTACCTTAATGATATCTTGATATATAGCAAGAGTAAGTTCGAGCACATATAACACTTAAAGAGGATATTTGATAAGCTTAGAGAGGTGAGGCTCTATGGTAAGATGGAGAAGTGTGATTTCATGATGGAGAGGGTGATTTTTCTTAGTTACAATGTGTGTGGAGATAGTATTTGAGTTGATCCATCAAAGGTAGAAGCTATACAAACGTGGCTTATTCCTACTAATATCCACGAAGTTTGAAGCTTCCATGGGTTAGCCTCATTCTATAGGAGGTTCATAAAAGATTTATCTACCATTGCAGCACCTATCACACAACTAATGAAGAAAGGAGAGTTCCATTGGAATGATCAAACAAAAAAGGCTTTTGAAGACTTAAAGACAAAGCTCTCAAATGCATAGGTATTATCTTTACCTTATTTTGATACTTGTTTTTTGAAGTAAGCTATGATTCTAGTGGTGTAGGCATTGGGGGTGTGCTTTCACAAGAATGAAAACCGATTGCTTTCTTTAGTGAGAAGTTGAATGGTGCAAGACTCAACTATTTGACCTATGACAAAGAGTTCAATGCTATTGTGCATTGTTTTGAGATATGAAGTCATTAGTTGAGACCCAAGCCTTTTATACGTCATTTGGATCATGAGAGTTTGAAGTATCTACATGGTTAAAAGAAGGAGAGTTCAAGACATGATAAGTGGATAAGCTTCTTGTAGACATTTATGTTCTCTACAAGACATGTGGATAGCAAGAAGAATGTTATGGCAGATGCATTATCTAGGAGGATCATGGTACTTACCATGATGGATGTGAAGCTTTGGGGGTTCAAGATGTTGAAGAGTCAATATGCCATGGATGATGATTTTGCTATGATCTTTGAAGATTGCAAGAATTAAGGAAGTTATGGAGTTTATGTTCTTCAAGATGGATTCTTATTCAAACACAACAAATTGTGTGTGCCTAAGACCTCAGTTTAAGACTTAATAACCAAATAGGTGCATGAAGGAGGAATTGCAGGACACTTTAGAGTTCACAAGACTTTGGAGTTGTTGCAAGAACATTTATATTAGTTGAGAATGCAAAAGGGAGTACAAGTCATGGTTGCTAGGTATGCTACGTGCCAAAGGAGCAAGAGTTTTGTCTACAAAGGGTTATATGTACCTTTACCTATGCCTACTCAACCATGGGAAGGTATTAGTATGGATTTTATTTTTGGATTTCCTAGAACACAAAGAGGCAAGGATTATATTATGGTTATGGTGGATCGATTTTTCAAGATGGCTCATTTTATTCCATGTCACAAGACTAATGATACTACTCATGTTATGGATTTGTATTTCAAGGAGATAGTGAGATAGCATGGAATTCCGAGAAGTATTATTTCAGATAGGGATGTGAAGTTCATAAGTTATTTTTGGAAGACATTATGGAACATGCTAGGAACGAAGCTTCTATTTAGCACATCGCATCATCCTCAAACGGATGGACAAACCGAAGTTAATAAAGAACTTTAGCCACTTTGCTAAGGGAATTGGTGAGTAAGAGTGCTAAGGATTGGGATGTCAAGTTAGCACAAGCGGAGTTTGCTTAAAATTGAAGTCCTACTACAACAAGCTCTAGTCCATTCGAGATAATATATGGTAATAATCCATATATACCAATTGATATGATACCATTGAAGAAAAGTAAAGTGAAGAGTTATGTTGCACAAGAGATTGTGGAGTTCTTACAAAAACTTCATCAACAAATCAAGCACAATGTCGAGAACGTGAATGAAGTATACAAGACAAGAGCAACCAATTAAGGAGAGAGAGATTTCCTAACCTAAGAAAACACAAGCTTATGCTAAGGGTTGATGGTCCTTTCAAAGTACTTAAAAATTTTGGAGAAAGTGCTTATGAGCTAGATTTACCAGATTCATATGGAGGGGTATCAAAGACATTGAATGTTGGAGACATTAGCCCTTACTATAGTAATGCAAATTTGAGGGCAAATTCAAATCAACAAGGGGAGAATGATGTAGAAGCAAACACTCAAGAATTTTCATTCATAATTATGGAACCAATTATTCTTTATTTAGAAAGGATCTCCCACAAAATTGAAGACAAACAGATGGTTACGTTGCTAGAAACGTACCATATAAGCTACTAGGTGTCTACATGCATGTGCATGGCTTGCATGGCATGCATGGAATGCATGGCCACGTGCATGGGGAGGAAATAAGGAGCTTGGTCATTAATTTAGCTAATTAATTAATTAAGTAGTAGGTTTGGATATTAGCTAGAGCATAAAGTTAGTATAAAGTAGTATAAAGTTAGTATAAAGTAACATAATATCTTTTAGCTTGGCATCTTTTTGAATTATGCTTTTTAGCTAAGTGGTAGATTGGCTATATAATCCATTGAAGTCATGATTAGATTTAGAAGTTGATGATCAAATATTGAAGTTGAATGTAATTTGAATTCTGTATGAGTTCAATTTAAGTTAATTGAATCGGTGTCAACAATTAATTTTGAAAATCTTAATATCTTTGTCTAGGTGAATTAGAGATTAAGTCTTATCCTTTCTAATCTCCATAATCCACATTTTTCTAGCTATCATTATCATCCAAACATCACCCTAATTTAAAGCTAATTGAAGCCCTAAACTAGTTTCAACATTCGAACCCTAACTCAACCCTAACCCTAAAATTTGAAGTTAAATCCTAACCCTAACCCTAAATCACAACATCATCTTCCATTAAACCCTAACCTTCAAATCACCATCATCATCAACATATCATTGTCGAATACATATCATAATTAACTCACTACATTCGAACAATCATCATCACTCATCCACCATCACCGAATCAT
Source organism: Tamarix chinensis (assembly GCA_030549775.1). Classification (NCBI taxonomy): domain Eukaryota; kingdom Viridiplantae; phylum Streptophyta; class Magnoliopsida; order Caryophyllales; family Tamaricaceae; genus Tamarix; species Tamarix chinensis. The sequence continues at coordinate 62,019,459 of CM060181.1, forward strand.
AATCACCTTATTCGAATCATCTTCATCTTTAGTTCACCCTATTTGAATGCCCTTATCATCTATCCATCATTATCGAAGCTTCTTCTAATTAATATCAACATAACCGATCCATAATATCACCACTTTGATAATCCCATCCTCCCACATACATCAAAGTTAATCCACATGCATAGTATTAGAGCCAAAATATAGGTGCCCCATATTTACTAATATAGATTGTATTTTTAACAAATTTTGAATCTAATTTATACGGCCTTCTTTCTATATATATAACATATATTAGGTCGAATAGATGATCGAAGAGACTGCCCTTAGAACTTCAACTTTTTATTATTATTTCTAAACCATTATGGTTCTTTTGTTAGATTTATTTAGTTAATTGTTGTAATTGAAGGATTGGAGATCATACAGTATTTGGTGTTCCACAATCTCCTAAGTTCTTGCTTTCCTTTCTTTTGTTTACTTGTTTCGTACTTATTACTGTATTTAATTCAATTCCTATTATTTGTTTATTCAATTGAGTTTGTGATTGTGCATTGTTTAATTGAATATACGTTATTTTGTTTACTTATTCTAATTAAAGTTATGATTTTTATGTGTTTAGGTTTAGCATTTTATGGTTTTATCAATATGTTAGACTAGATTAGTATGGGGTTGGAGGATAATTGAAGGTTATAGGATAATTAATCATGAAATGTGAATCGAACTTTATTAGTGTGTATAATTTTTGTTAGATTAATAAACCGACTTTAATGATCACCAATCCGAGATTAAGACTTTGTTATCTAGCTTCATCACTTAACTAATGTGAGTATTAATCGAATGCTAGGATATTATAGTTATTCCATAATTGTTAACATATATATCCTCAAGTAGCAGATAGCTTGGTTAATTTCTAAAGGAAGATATTAATTTAATCTAGTTTATTAATCTTTAGAACTACGTAATTTGAGTTAACTATAATCATGTTTCTAGCTAGCTTCTCCCTAATCATTAATGCGACCATTAATTGAATCTAAATATCTTATTTTAGATTATTAATTGGTTAGATAAGAAAATCATAAGCAGGCCTTAGTTTATTTGCTCAAAGGGATGCTAGGAAGTGGATGAGTGAGAGCTTCTATATATAGGTTAACATTAGAAATACTATAGAACCAATTAATTCAATGGTCGGTTGCTATCCCTATATTGAATATGTCCTCTGATCCTTATTATCTCATTATTGTTATTCAATTATTGTGTTAATTGATAATTTTTATTCTTTTTATTATTAATGATTAGTTTTTCCTATTTTTTAACTAGGGGAATTTATATGATAATAAAAAAAACTATAAATTAGATTACACTTTTCATGGGATTGACTCCTACTCACTGCTTACTATTTATATGTGTGTTTAGGGTCTAATTTTGCTTACCTACGACAACACCTTAGTCATTATAAAGGAAGATATTCCTTTTTACTGACGATACTATAAGGAAAAAATTGCAGAAAACTTTTTTCCTTGAGATTTTTAATGAAATTGTTGAAGGGAAATTTTGAAGCCCCTTAACATCAACAATATTATCTTTGGTATTAAGAATTATCTATGATTTTTTTGAACAATAATAGATCAATTCTTTGATTTAATACCAACAAATAAATGTCAGTATTTAGCCTTATCAATAATGACACATAATTGTTGCCCTTCAGATCATTGTTTTTAATCTTTTTTTCTGGTTATATAAGGACTTTAGACTAAAGAAAAGCAAAAAAAAATTGGAAATGGAGAAGGCCAAGGCCGAGTGCAAGAGGGAGAAATAACAAGGCCTTCAACTCTTGATTAAAAATGAAAGGAAGTGAGGAAAAATGTGTGTGACACATAAATGATAAAAGCAACACATCACCCCCACATAGCAATCTCAAGATTTGGGTGGGAGGGGCATGAAATATAATTGTTTGACTTGTGAAAGATAGGGGCCAAGTTTGAGTGTACACAAGGTAGTAAGGTAGTGGTTGGAATATAAAAATGGAGATGTAAGGTCCTTACGGGAATATTTGAGGACTAAAGTAGAAGGAAAATGTAAGATGTGATTTTGGCATAGGGTGTTTCATGCACTAGGCCCCCAAGGTCAATATTTGACCTAAAAAATAATTCAAGCAATTAAAAATAGGCAAAAGACTATTTTTTAGTTGTTCATTGAAAAAAAATAGCAAATAATTTTTAAATTCATTTAAAAAATTATAGAAATACATGGAATTATTTTATGCACTGAAATATATACAAATATTTGGGGTAGGAATTAAAACAAATAAAACCTCAAATGGCCTATTTTGGGTCTATTAAAGACTATCGCAAATAAACCGGCAACCCTTATAAAAATTAATGATCTCTGTTTGATGGTGGATCTACTATTTTGTTTATGCTTTTCTTATCTTTATATATGAGTAAACCATAACAATACCCACATTTTTGGCATGAAAAGGATGTGAATGGTAGAATTATTTATGATAATTATGGATTGTTAACATAAATAAAATAATGAGATTAGAGGAATAAAATATTACACTAGTTAGACGAGCGACTTAAGGAATGGGGTTTCTAGACAGAGAATGCAGAGAAAAATTGGAGCCAAACCGTAGTAGATTAAATGATTATAAGATGCCATAAATTGCCCATGAGACCCCTTGTTTAAAGGGTTGGCCACTAGCGGAGGGAGGGAAAGGACAGAAATGTAATGCTGACAACCTAATCCTAAGGTCGCACAGTCTAGAAGGAAGCCGTCCTATTGTTGGGCATGATCATCTTAGTTGAGTTTGCCGATCATTAATTAACAATGGCTAGTTTACTGAATCACGTTCTAATACACATGTAAGACTCGCTACCGGCAAATAAGGCAAGAAAAGTAAACGAAGACAATCGATCTGAAATGAACAAAAATAAAAATTGACGTGGGTGGGAGTGCATTAAATTAATAAGGACGCGGAAGTAGCTCTTTCGCGTTGGCCCGATATATTTTCCCCGGCCCGGGCGCTTCATACGGCCGGTAGTCTCTTTCCTCTGTAGTCCACTGAAAATACCTCCGCAAAGTTTACATCCTCCACCCTGTCGTCCATCCTGAAAAATTGAAGGATATTAGTTACCTAAGACATACATATTTTAGCAAAAACAACCAGCTACCATTCAGTAAAATCAAGCAGCAAAAATGGTTGCGGAAGGTCCTGCCCCTCCCCCACCTCCGTTCCTCCCACCCGATCAGGTGACACGCAAGCAATTCGTCGCCCAACAGGGAAAAGTTGAAGTCTTTGTCTCATTAGCATTCATTGCCTTCACAACAATCTTAATCCTTGGTCGTGCTCGATTCAGAGGAAGTAAATTTCGCAAGACTCTGGCGACTTACATATTCATGGGTGCTACCTATTTAGTAACCTACGTTCCTGGTCTAATGAACCAAGCATCTCATTCTGTGGACCTTTTCCTCCTCTGGGCTGCTTTTCTTGCCTACCTTGCTGCAGTTGCCAACAACAGTAGCTGTTACGCCCTTGGCGATAACGAGGATAGGAGAAGGAGGCTTTTCGTTGACTATTTGGTGCCTTGGCCATTGATTGTCGCTTCTCTTTACAAAAACTTAGCTTCTGCTGAGGTTCTAGTGCCTGTTGCCCTTATATTTTGGATAGTACTCCTTAAGCTCAGGGAAAGAAGCTCGGCGTTGCTGTGTGCGACTAAATCTTCGCTTGGATTGGCAAAGACTACTAAACTTATTCGAGATTTCATGAAGCACCAAAGTGATTATCAAAATGATGGTGATAGGGGAAGTTCCTACAGATACTTGGTAGGAGTGAGGGAGGCAAACGAGATGCTGGAAAGATCAAGATTGCACAAGAAGCCGAAGGCAGCGGGGGACCCTCAAATGCAAACCGCAGAGGCGAAGAGCTTCTTCAAATCCAAAGAGATTATCACCGATGACAGGTTAAGAGAATGCATCGTTGGGTTATTTGGAAGCTCAGATGAAGGTATGATAATCAACGATACGTGTGTTTCTTTTGCGATGTTTTGGTTGCTCCTTGCGAAAGTGGCTGGTTACGATGTTAACTGCAAGTTAAAGGGCGGACTACTTCGTCCTCTGAATGCAAAGGAAGGAGAACAAGAAGATATGCTTCCGGGTAAAAAAGATGAACAAGAAAAACGGATGTTCCGACTAGTTGAGTCAGAACTTGAATTTCTGTACCAATATCTCTACACCAACTCTTATGCGGTCTACGCAAGAGGGTTGTGGTTTAAGGCACGAGATCTGGCTGTAGTTGTTCTTTTCATCTGGCTTGCGATGCCATTATTAGTGGAGTACCGCGCCCAGGACCACGATCTACTCTTCGTCGTGCTCTGGGGCCGTGTGCTAGACACAGGATTCACAAGGTTTTTCATAGTAATGATCATTTTAATCGAGTTAGCACAGATGGTCGATTTCCTCATTTCCAATTGGGCGAGAATCGCATACATTTGTGCCTATCTCGACCAAGAACAGCTACCTGACACCCAATTCCGAAGAGTTTGGAAGAAGGTGCTAGGATTTGCCTGTCGTTTAAGAGGATCGCGTCTGACTGGTTTCACGAATTGCTTTAAGACAAGAAACGGCTGTCGCGAGAGAAAACTCCGTCAGTACTCCGTTTCCAAGTCCTATAAAGCGATTCCTAAACTCATGTGGTTGCGTTGTTGGTTGGGCAGCTACTTCGATATGCCAAGAATAGGTCTGGCAGATGACGGGACCAAACCTTTGTCTGACGACTTAAAGGATGCGGTTGTCTCATGTCTCATGAAGCGTGGGCGCCAATTTACAAATGGTGTGGCTTCTCTGGAAGCCAATCAAGTGAATCGTCTTATCATCAAAAGATATGTGTCCGATTTGAAGAGCCAAGCTCGTGTTATTCTGATTTGGCACATCGCTACAGATCTATTTGAGAAGGAGTCTAAGGAGCCTTTGAGTTGCGAATCTGGGAGCACCGGAAGCACGAAAGATTTTGTTGTCGCAACACGTTTCTCCAAATATTGTGCTTATTTAGTTGCCTTTGCTCCCAAACTGTTACCTGATCATGTTTATATAGCCCAGTGTGAATTCGATCAGGTAGTTTGTGAGCTCGAAAAAGACAGCGGTGCCGAAGACACTTGTCCAGAGGATAAAGAAGCACCTGATCAGGACTCAATTTTAGGACAAGGTCGCCAGCTTCATCGCTGGCTGAAGGAGAATCTTACGCAAAATTCAGAACGCTGGAAAACACTGTCAGAATTTTGGGCAGAGACATTGCTGTATTTGGCCCTTTCAGATCATAGTGATGCTATGGAGGCACATGCCAACCACTTATGCATAGGAGGCGAGTTCATCACTGATCTCTGGGCTTTGCTCACACATGAAGGCTGCTCGAGGAATCCGGCGGACAGGAATGACGCTGCTCGATAATTTTATTATTATATTGTTGTTCGCTATTTACCCATGCACCATATCAATCCTTCGCGTGAATTTAGTTTACGCGATTATTTAAATGTTGATTATATTGTCTTTCCTTTTACTCGTGTATTGAGTGTCTTAATCTGTCATTCGCGCTCTTCATTCTCTTGATCAGTTTTTGAGATATTGCGGTTTCGTTGCTTTTTCTGAATTCCATTATCCTTGAATTTCCGGAAAGCTGATTAAAATGCATTTATAGGAACCGGTTTTTTCCCTTGTTAACATTACCAAAAGGAAAAAAGAAAACTAAAATTTAATGTCAACAATGTACTTATATTTTTATAATCAATGCACCATTTCTTTAAGAAAAAAGGCCATCATCAAACAATGATTTATTTTATAAGCAAAATAACGAATGCGTTTGACAAATATCATAATGACGTATCCCTTATTAAGCTAATGAAAATATCTCATTCTCATAAAACTAAAAAATATAATTGTAATGGGGTGTACGATATACCCTTAAATTTTGAAAATGTTAGATGCCTTCTTTAATATATTTAAGGGATATGAGGCCTTATGCTCCCAAATAAGTTCTTTTATTAATGGTGCAAACTAGGTAATCACCTTAAAAAAAAAATTCATCAAATATATGACCAAAATATCATTAAATATATGCCCATTAACTATCCAAGTTACCCCATTCCTCTATATTAGAACCCTATAAATATTTACAGAATCTATTACTTTAAAAAAAAGACTAGAATAGAAATGTGACTTGGATACAAAGAGCGATCCGATGTGGGATAGCAAATGGGTTAGAAAATATGCTTTTCACGAGCCACCACCCCTTTGACCCTAATTCTCTGTCTTGGTTCTCCTTTATTGACGACAACCCTTTCCTTCACCAAATCTTCCCATTCAAATCCTCTTTTCGCTATTGATTCACCTTATTTGTGTCATCTTCTAAAGCAACTTAGATTTTAGGGCTTTTCCTAGTCACTTGCTAACCAATAATACTTGCCAATGGATACTCTTAGGGTATCTCCCTACACGATGGGTCCAACCCCATTACTCAACAGTTCCTTCAATAGCTATCACATCCTCAACTTCTACAACATTAACCTAAGGACTTGGAGGTGCAGGAGCTTGTTAAATTTAACTTCCTTGACCCTACCTCTTATAGCACTAGTATGCCTTATGATTTGTTTTCCATAGACGTAGCAACTCACTTTCTTCTTCTAGATCTTGTCACCTTTTTTTAAGTTTGATGGATTCTTTTGTTGTCTCCTTTTCTTAGGCATCTTTCCCTTTCTTTTGAGCATGTCTTTAACAATACCAGAGATAACCAAGTTTACATCAACATAATTAACAACATAATAAACACCGTTAGCTTTCAATTGATTGGCCTCTTCAATTCTCATATGGCTAATCAACTTTGATAAAGTGAGATATCTTTTCTTATACTTCAAGTGGTTTTGATAATCATTCCACGAAGTTGGAAACTTCTCTAACAAAACATTATCCTAGAGTGTTTTAAATATCTTCATCCCCTTAGCTATGACATCAGTAATCAAGTTCTTGAACTCATGTACTTGCTCCATGATGGGCTTGTTATCAACCATCTGAAATCTCATATAGTTACCAACAACATATATTTTCATACTAGCTTCATCTGACCCACACCGCTTCTTCATTGAATCCCAAATCTCCTTAGCAGAACTCATATAAAGTAACTATCAAACAATTTATTTTTCATATGAGACAACAAGTGGCTTTGTACAGTCTTGTTATCCTTATCATATTCTCCTTATTTACCTTATCTAATCTCTTTGTTGCAGGAGTGACTGGAGTGGTAGTGGGAGTGGCTACAATAGCTTCTTCAAAAGGCAGATCAATAAACAAAACAAATGAGCTACTTAATTTGATTTATAAGGACTTAACTGATTTTAAGAACACCGAGAGTAGATGAGGTAAATAGTATTAAGTGACCTTTATTCATGATTACTTGAGATATACTAAGATTTATCTCCTTTGGTTTAAAGAAAAGGTTGAAGGTAAATTCTTAAAATATAACGTAGAAGTCAAGAACTAGTTGAACCATCAAATAAAGAGGTTTAGGTCTGAAAACGATGGTAAATATAGAACTATCTTCCTAAAGAAATTTTATGATAGTCATGGTATTATTCATGAGACAAGTTCCCTTCATACCTCGCAAAAAATGTTATAACTAAAAGAACAAATAGGACTTGTACAGAATTGATGAATGCTATGCTTTTAAATTTTTGTATGTCTGGCCATATGTGGGGGGAAGCTATTTTGTTTGCTTGCTATGTTTTGAACCATGTTCACATTAAAAGGTAGATAAAACACACTATAAACTATGGAAAGTTTTTTCACCCAAGTTGAAAATTTTAAAAAGTGAGGGTGTCTAGATAAGTTTTGTTTACAATATTTTAGAAGAGCTAATATGGTAACAATAACTCTTAACTATGTATTTACTTGTTATGCTCAAATAATACCACATATTGATTCTTTTGTTTAAGTGGTACCTCAATTTGTGAATCTAAAAATGTAATTTTTTTTAAGAATGTGTACCCTATAAGAAAGAATGCATGTGATATTGCTAGTTCTTCTAATATTTTTTCATTTGTACCTTTGTCTATGCACTCTCCATCGGATGACATGAATGATAATGTGCATGAACCTAGGAGAAGGAAAAGATGAAGAACAGAAACTAGCTTTGGGTCAGATTTGTTACTACTTTCCTAATAGAAAATAATGACCTTGATAAGATTGATTTGATCATTATATATACTTATTAGATTGAGAATGATCATAAAACCTATAGAGAATTTGTAGCATCAATAGATGTTAGTTTATGGAAAGAGGCAATTAAAAATAAAATAGATTCAATCATAATTAATCACACATGGGATTTAGTTGACTTAACTAGAAGATGTAAACCAATTAGATGTAAATGGGTTTTTAGAAAGAAATTGGGAATTGATGATACAATTGATAAGTTTATGGCTCAATTTATAGTCGTAGGCTAGAAACAAAAGAAAGACATTTAATTTTTTCATACTTACTCTCCCATGACTAACATTACCACTTTTTATTCTTTGCTTACCTTAGCTCTTATCCATGGACTTGTAGTCCATCAAATGGAAGTTAAATCTGCATTTTTAAATAGTAACCTTAAGGAAAAAATTTATGTTGAGTAACCTTGTACTACCTTGAAATTTTAAAATCCTAAATTTAATTATCAAAAAAAGTTATCTAGCCTAATTCTGAGATTTTATTTTTATTATTGAGTCCAAAATAATTTATTGGCAAATTAAAATAGTCCTATTTATTTATAAAATTATTTATTCTTTCATTTTTGGCACCAACCCAAATTTATCCCAAAATCTAACCTATAAACCACAATTTTTTCTTTTTCCTTTTTCCTTTTCTTTCTCCTCTTCTTTCTTCTCTCCCCTTTTCTCCGTTATCCTTTCCTTCTTTCTTCTATCTCTTCTTTCTTCTCCTTCTAGGCTACGCCTTTCCCCTGCCTAGTCCCCCTCTCCTTCTTTCTCTTAGGCAGCCCAACCATCCCCCTTTCTTCCTTACATTCTCTCTTAGGTGGTCGACCCTTTTCCTCTCTTTCCCTTTTTCTCCCTATCTTCTTCCTTGAGCATGTTTCCCTCACGTAGCCGTCCTTTCCTTTCCATTTTTCTCCCTACAATTGCCCCCTTCACCTAGCCATAGCTTTCCCCCTTTCCCTTCTCAACCATGCAAGGCCATGAATGCTAGTATGTGCCATGCTCCCCCTACACTTGGCCACCTGCTCCCCTTCACACTTGTCCAACTTGCCGCCAGCTCCAATCCTTCCCTTTATAGCCTGGCATGCCGATCACCCTTTGTCCTCTTCCCCACTCCCTCAACTCCGTTCTTAGCCTATAAATAACCTATATTTGATGACCCCTCTCTTCTTCTCCCCTTAATGAGCCCTCTCTTATTTGTGCCAACTCCCCTTCCAGCCAACTCCATCCCCTACCGTCGCCGTTGTTGCCTATCCACACCCCATGCCTCCCTTCTTCCTTACCTGTACCCCACCTACGCATATAGATCTCCCTTTCCCCCTCTTTCTTCCCTTCTCTTTCTCCCGAGCCAAAAGCCATTGCAAGCTGTGCCTCCCAACGCCACCACCATTTCCGTCCACACCACCATCGGACCTTAGCCACACCGCCCCAACCTGTGCAACCACCCTTAACAGCCACTTTTCTCGTCCCCCTCCTTTCTCCTCGTCCTTACTCCTCCCAATGTCAACACCACTACTAACCCTCACCTTTTTCACCAAAAATTAGCCATCGCCATCACTCTGCTGTGCCCTTTTTCTTCCCCATTTTGGTCACCTCGACTTCCTTTCCTCTTCTTTAATTTTATTTATCCTATGATCCTCTTTATTCTCTAAATAAGAAAAGAAAAAGAAATAAAAAAAATGGAAATTTAAATTGTGTATATTCTGATCTTGCTATATATAAAAGAAGAATATATTGCAACATTTTTTCCCTCTAAAACTACATAGCCACGTGTTACATGAATATCTCAAATAAATTATAAATTATATATTCAAATTTACAACACATGTACAGTAAATTGTCTGATACAAATGATAAAAAAAAATATTACAACTTTCCAAATGTCAGATTATAATATGTTGCAAGCTTTTACCTTTGATTATTACACATGAGCAGCCAATCTCTAACATCCAACGGGTAGAAGCGACCAACGTACAATCCTCAGAAGCAAGACTATTGTATAAATAGGTGTTGGGAAGCTAATATTCACCAGCTTCAAATATACATACCCTCTACTCTTTGTCTTGCAGGTATTCTATGCAGAAATTGGTTCACTTTTTTCCACTAATTTTTTATTCTATATATTTATACATGTGCTAATGTCAATATAGTTTCCATTATTTTCATTTTCATTTAAATTTTGTATGTTAGTTAAAAAAGAATGAAAATGTGGAGCATGATTAATGATATTAACCCGTCGAAGAGTACTTGGGCATTAAAACTGCAGTTAGTAAGAATTTATGAAAAACCTTCTTATGGAAATAAACTTGAAGCTTTCAGCTTGGAATATATATTTCATGACAGAGATGTAAGTGATACTTATACAGCAATAATTATGCACATTGGAACTATATAGTGTTCCCCCTACTTCATATTTAACTTGATATTTTAATCAATTACATTGGCAAAGAATCCATGCAACAATCATAAAATCTCAGATAAATCAATACAAGGCACAAATCAAAGAAGGTCAACTGTATCACATGAAAAACTTTATCGTGGCAGACAACTAGCTTAAACTGAAAACAATAGACTTCAAGTATGTCATGTACTTCAACAATTTCACACACTGTATTAGGCAATCAGAAGTAGAAGCATTCCCAGTCCAATTATTCAAGTTTATTCCATTTCATGAGTTACCAACAGTTTCTACCACAAGTCTTATCGGTAAGTAGATAAATACAGAGTCAACTACATTGTTTACATAATTTCATTTTAATGGAAACATGTTATTTTATTTTATATATCATTAGAAGGGTGTCATCTATACAATCAGTGAGAAAGAAAGAAGTATTTGGACAAGTGACAAGCTACCTAGACTTTGTACTAGAAGATCAAATGTAAGAACATACAAAATATCAATCAATTCATAGATATGCTTCTTTATAATAATTATGTAACAGGTTTTAAATTTTGTAGGGAGAACAGAGTTCAATGTACATTATGGGGAGATTATGCAGCAAAACTGAGTGATTATTTTGGAATCACTAATCCTAACCCTGTTATTGTTGTTCTTCAATTTTGCAGAGTCAACACTTTTAGAGGTGTGATTGTCTCAATTTCATATACAGATAGTCAAAACTTAATATTGTTACAACTATGCCTTATTTACAACTTTTTACAGATCAACTAAAGGTATTGAACATATGGAATGTGACCAAGCTGATAATTGACCCAGACATGGAACACGATGGCTTTATCTATTAATATTTTATATGTAATAAATGTGAATTACTTAGATTAGAATAACTTAGATTAAAATAAATATGGATTTAATAAATGTTATATATATGTTAAATTATGTTCCTTATCTAGCAATAAATGAAACTGAGTAAGCTATTTAAACAGATTTCTGGAAATATAATCCATACTGAAAATTAACAGTAATTGTGAATTACGATATAATTAAGTGTTTCTGTAGAAATTAATATGATATTCAAATTTTGATAGTATATAACACATGATTATGTTTTACCTTTTTCAATAAAAATTGTTGCGAACACATGATTATTTGTTGTTTCTCTATCATGCATTTCAAATTCTGTGCTAGTCATTAATATTTGCATTGAAATTTGTTTTAATTTTGATATTATGGTAATAAAAACTTCACTCAATAAATATAATTAAATAATGAGTAATAATTTTAAACCTAGACATCTGTATTATTTACCTATGATAGACCAAACAAACACAATTTTATGAAATCATGGCCGATAGATATTTTGAGCAAAAATCCATCGTCCATCCCTCAACTAAGTATGCACTACTTATTTTGTACGGCATCAATTAGGGTCAATGATAAGAACTGAATTTAGGATGGTCATCCTGTCTACTTTACAGTTACTACCGACAAATATGGGCTGTCAAAATTAAAAACAATACCAACAGTTGCATTAGAAAATTCTATATCTGACTTCGATTATAAAAAATATGGATTTAATAAATGTTATATTTATGTTAAATTATGTTCCTAATATCATAATAAATGAAACTGATTTAGTTATTTAAGTAGATTTCCTAATAAATGTTATATTTATGTTAAATTATGTTCCTAATATCACAATAAATGAAACTGAATAAGTTATTTAAGCAGATTTCTAGAACTATAATCTGTAGTGAAATAGTATTAATAATATTTGTGAATTAATACATATAAACAATAATTATATGTAGTGCTGCAGAAAATAATAGAAAAAAGAAAAATAAATAACATGGAAACTTTAATAAAACTTATATACTTTCTATTAAACAATTTAATCTTTCTTCTTTAACATATAAATAAATATGGAAATTATAAATTAATACAATTTTTGTGAATTAATACTTGATGTTACAGAATTAATACTATTATTTTGAATTAAGACATATAAACAATAATTATATGTAGTGTTATAGAAATGTTACAAAAAGAAAAAAAATAACATGAAAACTTTAATGATACTTATATACTTTCTGTTAAAAAATTTCATCTTTCTTCTTTAACATATAAATAAATTAATACTGTAAATTAATAGTAATTGTGCATTATCATATAATGAAGTGTCTTTGTAATAATTAATATGATATAGAAATTTATAAAGTATATAAAACATGATTATATTTTTCTTTTTTCAATAAAAATGGTTGCCATGACTTCACATTGAAAATGGTTCATAAAACATATTCAATAAAAATGTAGTTATTACTCAGTTGTAGACATTATGTTTTCATAATATCAACATTGCATAAATTTTTTCGGATATTATCAAAATTGATTATATAAAGTTGGAAAATATATTTGTCATGAATTTCATCACTCATTATTAGTATATTTTGAGACTGATAAAAACTAATACAGAACTCACATCTTCTAATTATCTGTTATATTTTTTAATAAATAATGAGAAAATGATGATGTTAGTTAAATAATTTTATCAAATAAATATAGAAATTATAAATTAATACTATTTTTGTGAATCAATAATTGATGTTACAGAATTAACACTATTATTGTGAATTAATACATATAAACAATAATTATATGTAGTGTTATAGAAACGTTACAAAAAGAAAAAAATAACATGAAAACTTTAATGATACTTATGTACTTTCTATTAAACAATTTCATCTTTATTCTCTAATATATAAATAAATTAATACTGTAAATTAATAGTAATTGTGTATTAGAATATAATTAAGTGTCTCTATAACAATTAATATGATATAGAATTTTATATGGTATATAACAAATGATTATGTTTTACATTTTTTAATAAAAATGGTTTCCATGACTTCACATTGAAAATGGTTCATAAAACATATTCAATAAAAATGTAGTTATTTCTCAGTTGTAAACATTATGTTGTCATAATATCAACATTGCCTAAATGTTTTTTTGGCTATTATCAAAATTGGTTATATAAAGTTGGAAAATATATTTGTCATGAATGTCATCACTCATTATTAGTATATTTTGAGACTGATAAAAACTAATACAGAACTTGCATCTTCCAATCATATATTATATTTTATAATAAATAATGAGAAAATGATGATGTTGAAATATAAACAAAAATTATGAGCATGAAAATATAATAACAAACAATAATTATATGAAGTGTTACAGAAATGATAGAAAAATAAAAAATTAACATGAAAAGCTTAATGAAACTTATATACTTCCTGTTAAACAATTTCATCTTACTTCTTTAACATATAAATAAATACTAAAATTATAAGTTAATACTATTTTTGGTTTTCATGTGACTTTTGGTGGCGTAAACATATTGAGTATAATGGAAGATGCCCCAGGTATAAATTTACACTTCCAAAGTTATTCTGTGGTTTATTCTCTTATGATTGATATTATATGCTTAAAGTTGTTCTAAATTATTATTTTGTGTTGTTAGTTGTTTCACTATGCCAATCACATTATGTCATAAACATCCCACATATTGTAAAATCTTGGGGTACCATTAGTTTCGAAGCAGGCTTAATAACTATAATACTGCTAAAACAAATGATGAAAATTTGAATCTAAAAATACTGATTTAAAGCAAACCATGCATAATTGTAGCTTAATACCTATTGTTGCGTCTTCTCTTGATCTTTTTCCTCTAATAGTGGTTGTAGCTGTTAATTTCTTCATCTTTAGCTCCTACTTGATAACTTCTTTCTATGTGGCCAAGCATAAAAAAGGGTAGATAAATAGTAAGTTTAATAAAGACCATGATGATGTTAGTGTAATTTTATTGTTATTATATATTGAACTATGACTTACATTGAAGCTAAATGTCAGATGGTTGGGCTAGAGATTATGTTCTATTGCATATTTTTACAACTCATCTACTTACTATCATCTATATATTCCAAGTCCCTTTATAACAATGTAAAATTTTGAACTAAAATTGAAGAGGGAAATTTTGAAAATTGGGCTTTGCAATTCAAAATTTCGAACATAGAATATATAGAGTTTGACCAAACATAAAAATAATATTAAAATGTTTTTCATCTTTTACAGGTATAAACTAATTATTCTAAGTTTTTGATTGAAAAGATCCCCATCTTCCATCAAACATGATTATAAGAACTAGGCAATGAAGAAAAATATTCTGTTGTAACGAAATTTACTCATTTTACACTCGTTCCTTTTGTATTATTAGGATATTCTATGATCCTAATATTTGCAAAAGGCTAAGGGTTGATGATGTAATGCTTGTTACATATCCAAAACAATATCGTAATCAATACTTGATTATGAGCCAGAAATTGTGACTGATTATTAATTTTCTTATGGTCTATTTGATAGTGATATAGGGGTTCTTTTTATAAAAACTTAGAAATAATAGAGAGGTAATAATGATATGTGGGGAAAATTATTTATAATGGATGATGTGTAGCTGATTATTTTTGAACCCTAAAAATAGTAAGCGTAGCTACATATTATGGAGGGCAAAATTGGTTTTACATCGCCATTTATAAATACATTGATCTAAGCCTCCATATTATTGAATGTCAGCTCTTCATTTGCTCGTTATTTAAATATCAGAAATATTGGTCTATGATCCATTGCTGTTAGATAATTAGCATCGTCTGTGATGGCCTATATTCGAAAGTATTTCAGAGGAAATAATATTGCTTTATAATTCTGTTATATGTTTGCTTTCTTATAGATTAAATTGTAGCAATAAGGGAGGTTGATAGACATGTTCAAAGTAGTGCAAAGTATTAACTTGAAGAAGAAAATTTAGTAGCAGTAATAGTACCAATATTTAATTGATAATATCCGTTACATAGGAATAGAAAGGTTTAAAATTTCCTATGTTAAACTACAGCTGCAATAAACTGTTAAGTCATAATATTGCAGAATCAATCCCAGGTCTTGTTCTCAACAGTTTACAATTGGAAAAAAACTACCTACTTAATACCAATCTAGTAAAAGAGTACAATTATAAATACAATTGTCATCATTTCCATATCAAACTCATTCCTTCTTCACATTCACTCTAGGCTTTCTCTTTTGGGTAAATAATGATGAAACATCACCATTAGGCCTCCTCTTAGTCAGCTCTGACACAATGTTTTGTGAATTGTTTGTCTCAACATTCAGTGGAGTTGTTACCTCATCTGTTTGAGATTCAACCTTCAGAGATGTAAATAAAAGATATGATATCAGTTAATGACTCATTAATTACGGCTATTTAAATTTGTATGAATATACTTTCCATATGTATTGTTTCAATGCTACCTGCTCATCTGTTGCTTGATTAAGTTTGGAATATAAATCTGAGTCCTAAAAAAATGAAAGTAATCTGATAGTTAGAAGTATAATTTGTAAAAAAGATGAACCTACTTTCACAAATTGGGATTGTGGTAGCGATGTTCTTTCAAATTTATGGTTACTAAGATAACAAAAGCACACCTGGTTGTTAAAGTAATAAGGACCTTTATACTTGCACACTAACCCTTCATCTGTAGTTAATTTAATGACTGAGTAGGCTCCCATTTGAGGATCCCTCACTTGCACTAAGAAAAGGGCTTCTAGGTTGACCAATTTTTCTAATTCAGTTGGAAGTGCCAAATCATCTAATTTTTCCTGCATTATAAACTTGGAGTTGACATTAGAAAACAAAATGAATATTTTTGCTTAAAATAATCATTTTAAATACTACCTTGTTTTCCTCCTTCAGTTGCAGTGTTGTTTTTCTTATAACTTGTGTACACTCCCTATCCCAAAGGAGTAGTGTAATGTTTCATGTTCCATCAACAACTCTAATCTACAATTTATATCTTAGGTTTCCTTTGGTGTCATATGTGTTGCACTTCTCACAAAGAAACCTTTATCCTGAAGGTTTGAGTTTCTTGAGACATGTTTTACATGCCACATAAAACCATTCCCCAACAGTTTCTATCCCTGCAACTCTAACATTGATCCAGAATTTTCCTACCTATAAAATTTTTGGTTATATATTGTTTATGATAAAATTATATATAATTTGGTAAAAATTATACCTTATTTTCCTGGAGTTCTCCAACTGTTTTAAATATTTCTTTCCCTAAGGATAACTCTTTTGTTATGGTTTCTGAACTTGATAGTAGTTTTGTTTCAGAAATAGTAACAGTTGTTGGTTGCCTTATAGGTAAACTAAAACACCGATTTTTGGAAACTTGGTCATTTTATTTTTCTAATTTTAATTCAAAAAACTAAGCAGTTTATAACACGCTCAGTTTGACTTAACTACTTTTTATTTATTTAATTTCATTTAGTGAACATAAAATTACCATGATATGAAAATATTAAACGTTTCCAATGCAAATGAAAATTGTTAGACAAATGTTTTAAGATATTTCACAAAAACGACATGTAATATTTTTATACCTTAGAGATTATTTCTCCGTTCCAGTTTACAAAACTGAAATCAATAGCCACGATATCTTACCTGATGTGGTTTATCAAAGTGGCTGGAAGGTTGGATCGAAGATTGATGGTAGAAGATGTCACCCACGAAATGATGCAAAAGAAATGAAGGATTATAAGTGAAGAAATCAAGTAACAAAGATGATGGTTCTCGACAGATTTGAGTTAGTCTTCAAATGTGTCGAGTTTGAGTGTTGATGGAGGAAGGTAATGTCCCAGACTTTCCTTGCCCAATGTGGACTCAAATGAGAGAGATAGACTTCAGCTAGATATGATCAAAGTTTGATCAAAATTCTTATTCATTATTCTATGAAAATCATGCGTACAAGTGAGGTATATATAGGTAAGTTCCAGCTTGAAGTTTCAAAGCCCTCCAGCCGGCTCTTATCCTTAATTCATCCCATTAACCATGGTTGAATTAATCCCATATAACCTTAATCCTAAGCATAATATCATTGGTTAAATGATACTAATGATAAACATTACAAAGCTACATAATTAACTATGATACATACATGAAATTATATCAAACCCTAACTTACATAAAATACACTTAGGGTTAGGGTGTACAACAAGTTAATACAACTAATGAATATCATCACTATATCTTCTTGTTGTAAAGTATCATCCCATGTATGCCATAGTCTTGCATGCTTTGAATACTTGTACACATTAAAGTGTATTAACATCTTCTTCTTGCAAATATATGACATACCTACAAGAACAACTTGAATGTTTCTCAATATCAAGCATATAAGAATTATCAAGAATATTTAACATGATAGGCTCCAACATTAAGAAAGCTAAATCTTCCTTACCTTAAGGACTAATATGAACATGACCATCATTAGGCTCATTAGATGCTCCTGCATCATTACCTACATGTAGGATTACAATTTGTTAGAGATAGGAAAGATTAAAAAAAACTAATTAAGTTTGGAAATGTAAATATATACCTTGGTGACCATGAATTAAGCTCGACATTTGTATATACCATGAACAGTGACATGAGAACAAAAAATAAAATAAAATAAAGTAAATATTTATATTATTTATACCACGAGTAGTGAAAATAAAATTATTTTACAATGGAAGGAAAATAATTTCTTTCAATTTTCGAACAAGATATTTATTTGATTTCAGGTACATGTATAAAATTATAATTAATGTCATTAATTTCTAGGTCATTTTATTTTAATGAATCATTTTAATAAGCACTTCCGAACTACAACAACCGAGTAACTATTACATCATACTATAAAAGAATGGATCTAAGCATCTGTGAAACTTACCATACAATAAGATTTTTTTTTTTTGAGATTATCTACAATGATAATTGAGTTTTAATAGATAAAATCTTACCTCTAGATGACATGGTTACGTATATCAGTCTGTGGTCTGCACGGTTAATAGTTTCTATGAACATTCACACGACGGATGACATCACGTAAAAAGTCGAATAAGAAACCTATAAGTATTTCATAAGCAACTCAGAAAATATTAGTATACAAAATTATGTAATAGAAATCTGTATATGTTTAAGACAAAAGAATATGTAATCAAAAAATAAGAAAAGGAAGATGTAAAAATACATACCTAATTCGTGAATGTTAATTTTCAGAAAACTTCAACTGTACAGAAGACTGAACTAATCTTCGATTTGTTGAAAGGAAATTGTTGTTTGAAAATGGAAATTTGAATGAAATGGTGTTGAATGATAGGGACGGAACGAAGGAGAAGATTGCGGGTCAGAAATTATCTCCAGTGTCATGGAAGAGTTGTTAATGGAGAGAATTTTTTCTCCATCGTTGCTCGAAAAGGTTGCAGCGGCAGAATAGGTTTTAGGTTATGATGATGCATAGAGTTTATAGTTAAGGTTATTACAATCAACGGCTGAGATTGTGTTTTATTTATAAATGAACAGTCCTGATTCTATGATGAAGTCGGTAAAGTGGTAAAGGTCTAGATTTAAGCCGTATAAAATCGACAGCCTTTATTTAGTTGATGAATTACCGACAAAATGGATGGCCATGCTTGGTTTTCATTCAAAATCAAGGGCCAAGATGAGGCATGTTTCTCGATAAAGTGGAAAGGACAGAGGTCCTTTCTTCTTTTTGAATCAACGGTCGTAAATCGATCTGTAAAAAATTAGCGACTACGATTTTCTTAGTTTTCATTCATGAGATTGTAGATATCTACAGTAACGGACGATCGATTTACACTGAAGCCATTGAACGGCCAGGATTACACGAAATTGTGTTTGTTTGGTCGATCCGTGCCAGACTATACGGATGGCTAGGATTGAATATCGTTTGAAATCAATAGCCAAGATTAACCAATGTCGTCGATAAAGGAAGAGGGACAGGCGTTCTTTCTTCTTCTGAAATCAACAGTGCATATTAAGGTTGTACAGTATCAGTGTCCTTTCTTCTGCCAAAATTAACGGTGCAAATTAAGGGTGTCATTTAAAATATGTAAATTAATGTATTAGTAATAATTATTCCTTATGTTAATTACTGAATCAAAAATGACAATTTTTGGACATCAATAAACATAAATTTAAAAATAGTTAAAAAGTAGTGATTAAGGTATTAAATGTTTAACCTTATTATTGAAACTAAAACTATGTAATTTAAAATATTATTAATAAATTTTTAAATTATTAATTATTTTACCTTATTATTGAAAAATAAACTATGGAAATGAAAATACTAATAATAATTTTTGTACATTGATTGATGTAATTTAATGATTTTAATCACACTTATATTGACATTGTTGCAACTAATTATATCATAATTAATTTTCAATTATTTAACTAACTTATGTACATGTATCTTGATTTTAGTTTCATGTTGATAAATATAATAATATAAAAATTGACTATTAAGTGTGTTATAAGTAAGTAAAAGTTTTTTAAGTTATTAATTATTTCACCTTATTATTATGTAAATTAAATTATGAAAATTAAATTACTAATAATAATTTTTCCTTATGTTAATTAATGAATTTTATTTAAATCTTACTGCCATTAAGAAACATAATTATAGCATATTAATTTATAATTAATTATATAACTTAAGTACATCTTGAAACTATTAATTTTAGCACAATTTTGTTAGCATTGAAAATTAAATTTATGTTATTAACTATTTTGCCTTAATCTTGAAACTTAAAATATGTAAATTAATATATTAGTAATAAATTTTCCGTATGTTAATTAATGAATTTTATTACAATTTTTGGATTTTAATAAATATAAATTTAATTATACTCAAAAATTAGTTTTTAAGATATTAAATGTTTGACCTTAGTATTGAAAATAAAAATATGTAATTTAAAATATTATTAATAATTTATTAAGTTATTAATTATTTTACTTTATTATTGGAAAGAAAATATTGAAATGAAAATATGAATAATAATTTTTTACACTGATTGATGTTATTTAAAGATTTTAATCACACTTATGTTGAGATTGTTGCAACTAATTATAGCATCATTAATTTACAATTAATTATATAACTTAAGTACATGTTGAAATTATTAATTTTAGCACAATTATGTTAACATTGAAAATGAAATTTTAAGTTTTTAATTATTTTACCTTAATCATGAAATTTAAAATATGTAAATTAATATATTAGTAATAATTATTCCTCATGTTAATTACTGAATTTTGTTACATTTTTTAGACATTAATAAACATAAATTTAATTAGAGTTAAAAAGTAGTTTTTAAGGTATAATATGTTTAACCTTATTATTAAAAATTAAAATATGTAATTTAAAATATTAATCATTCTTTTTAAGTTATTAATTATTTTACCTTATTATTGGAAGATAAAATATGGAAATGAATATACTAATAATAATTTTCTTACAGTGATTGATGTTATTTAATGATTTTAATAACATTTATGTTGACATTGTTGCAACTATATATAGCATAATGAATTTACATTTATTTAATTAACTTAAGTACATGTATTTTGATTTTCTTTTCATGTTGATAATTATAATAAAATTAAAAAGTGACTATTAAGTGTGTTATAAAAAAGTAAAAATTTGGTTTTAATTTATTAATTAGTTCACCTTATTATTACGTAAATTAACTTATGAAAATTAAATTATTTGTAATAATTATTCCTTATCTTAATTATTGAATTTTCATTAAATGTTATTGCCATTAATAAACATAATTATACCACGTTAATTTACAATTATGTATCTAACTTAAGTAGATGTTCAAATTATTTATCGAAGCACAATGATATTATCATTGACAATTAAATTTTAAGTTATTAATTATTTTACCTTATTCTTGAAAATTAAAATGTGTAAATTAATATATTAGAAATAATTTTTCCTTTTGTTAATTAATGAATTTTCTTATAATCTTTGCACATTAATAAACATAAATCTAATTATAGTTAAAATGTAGTTTTAACTATTAAATGTTTAACCTTATTATTCAAAATCAAAATACATAATTTAAAATATTATTAATAATTTTTTAATTTATTCATTATTTTACCTTTTTATTGGAAAATAAAATATGGAAATGAAAACACTAATAATAATTTTTTTTCATTGGTTGATGTTAATTAATGATTTTCATCACACTTATGTTGACATTGTTGCAACTAATTATAGCATAATTAATTTATATTTATTTAACTAACTTAAGTACATATATTTTGATTTTCTTTTCATGATGATAAATATAATAAAATAAAAAATGACTATTAAGTGTGTTATAAAGAAGTAAATTTTTTTTTATGTAACTAATTATTTCACCTTATTTTTATGTAATTAAATTATGAAATGAAATTATTAGTAACAATTTTTTCTTATTTAATTAAAAAATTTTATTTAAATCCTACGACCATTAAGAAACATAATTATAGCATATTAATTTACAATTAATTATGTAACTTAAGTACATATTGAAATTATGAATTCTAGCACAATTATTGTAACATTGAAAATGAAATTTTAAGTTATTTAATGACTTTCATCACACTTTTCTTGACATTGTTGCAACTAATTATAGCATAATTAATTTACAATTATTTAACTAAGTTCAGTAGATGTATGTTGATTTTCTTTGCATGTTGATAAATATAATAAAATCAAAAATGACTATTAAATGTGTTATAGAGAAGTAAAAATTTGTTTTTATGTAACTAATTATTTCACCTTATTATTATGTAAATTAAATTATGAAAATGAAATTATTAGTAATAACTTTTTCTTATTTTAATTAATGAATTTTCTTTAAATCTTACTACTGTTAAGAAACATAATTATAGCATATTAATTTACAATTAATTATGTAACTTAAGTACATGTTGAAATTATTAATTTTAGCACAATTATGTTGACATAGAAAATGAAAATTTAAGTTATTAATTATTTTACCTTAATTATGAAATTTAAAATATGAAAATTAATGTATTAGTAATAATTATTCCTCGTGTTAATTACTGAATTTTATAACATTTTTTTACATTAATAAACATAAATTTAATTATAGTTAAAAAGTATATTTTAAGGTATAATATGTTTAACCTTATTATTTAATATGAAAATATGTAATTAAAAATGTTATTCATACTTTTTTAAAGTTCTTAATTATTTTACCTTATTATTGGAAAATAAAATATGGAAATGAAAATACTAATAATAATTTTTTTACATTGATTGATGTTATTTAATGATTTTAATCACACTTATGTTGACATTGTTGCAACTAATTATAGCATAATTAATTTACAATTATTTAACTAACTTAAGTACATATATTTTGATTTTTGTTTCATGTTGATAAATATAATAAAATCAAAATTGACTATTAAGCGTGTTATTAAAAAGTTAAAAATGGTTTTTAATTTATTAATTATTTCACCTTATTATTATGTAAATTAACTTATGAAAATTAAATTATTTGTAATAATTATTCCTTATGTTAATTACTAAATTTTATTTAAAGTTATTAATTATTTTACCTTATTCTTGAAAATTAATATATGTAAAGTAATATATTAGCAATAATTTTCCCTAATGTTAATAAATGAATTTTATTATAATTTTTGCACATTAATAAACATAAATTTAAATATATTTAAAATGTAGTTTTAGGGTATTAAATGTTTAACCATATTATTCTAAATCGAATATGTAATTTAAAATATTATTAAGTATTTTACCTGATTATTGGAAAATAGAATATGGAAATTAAAATACTAATAAAATTTTTTTTACATTGATTGATGTTATTTAATGATTTTCATCACACTTATGTTGAAATTGTTGGAACTAATTATAGCATAATTAATTTACAATTATTAAACTAACTTAAGTATTTTGATTTTCTTTTAACATTGATAAATATAATAAATTCAAAAATGGCTATTAAGTGTGTTATAAAGAAGTAAAAATTGGTTTTTAAGTTATTAATTATTTCACCTTATGATTTTGTAAATTATATTATGAAAATTAAATTATTAGTACTATTTTTTTCTTATGTTAATTAAAAATTTAATTCAAATCTTTTTGCCATTGAGAAATATAATTATGGCATATTAATTTACAATTAATTATGTAACTTAAGTACATGTTGAAATTATTAATTTTACCTCAATTATGTTAACATTGAAAATTAAATTTTATGTTATTAATTATTTTACCTTAATCTTGAAATTTAAAATATGTAAATTAATGTATTAGTAATAATTATTCCTCATGTTAGTTACTGAATTTTGTTACATTTTTTGAATATTAATAAACATAAATTTAAAAGGTGGTCAATTCTAAATTTAATGTTTGGTTGGAATGGGCAACAACTTACAATTTAAAAGGTGCGGACCCTTGGGTAGTGGGGATAAAACAAAATCTCTCTAGTGGATGGAAGAAGATTTTACATATTAGAGATAATCTGATTCAAAAAGCTAGAAGTCTTGATGCCGCAAAAGATTTGATCCAGGAATGGGGGCAAGGGGAGAAATTTAATGCTAAAGAAGCCTACCAGTTTTATAGAGAGGCAGAACCTATAGTCTACTGGAGGAGAATTGTTTGGGACAAATGTTGTGTTCCTAAGCACTCTGTCATAACCACTCTAATTACACAAAATAAAATTCTCACTCAGGATAATCTGTGTAAGAGGGATTTCAAGCTTGCAAATAGATTTCCTTTGTGCTTGAAAGATGCACAAACCAGGAATCACCTATGGTTTGCCTGTACATATTCCAAAGAGGTTATCAATAGCACTTATTCATGGATAGGGATGCATAGAAGAGTAATGAACCTGACTCATGAACTTAGATGGTTCAAAAGACATAATAGAGGGAAGAAGTGGATAAAATGTTGGAGGAGAAGTGGACTGGTAGCAACTATCTACTATATTTGGAGGGAAATAACTAGAAGAATTTTTCAAGATAAGAGTAGAATGCCTCAACAGCTTCAAAGTTTGATCCGCCTTGAGGTGATTTCTAAGGTCCTAGGAAAATTTAGCTCAAATCCTGATTACCAAAGCATTGTACAACACATTCAAACCTAGTTCCCTGTTTTGTTCTCTATTTAGTTTTTCTATGCTTGTTTTGAGGCTGAAGGTGTAAATCATATCCTTTGAATAAAATAAGTAGTCTGATTTCTTCCAAAAAAAAAAATAAACATAAATTTAATAGCAGTTAAAAAGTAGTTTTTAAGGTATAATATGTTTAACCTTATTATTGAAAATGAAAATATGTAATTTAAAATATTATTCATATATTTTTTTTAAGTTATTAATTATTTTACATTATTATTGTAAAATAAAATATGGAAATGAAAATATTAAAAAAAAAATTTACAATGATTGATGTTATTTAATGATTTTAATCACACTTATGTTGACATTGTTGTAATTAATTATAACATAATTAATGTAAAATTATTTAACTAACTTAAGTACATGTATTTTCATTTTCTTTTCATGTTGATAAATATAATAAAATAAAAAATGGCTATTAAGTGTGTTATAAAAAAGTAAAAATTTATTTTTCATTTGTTAATTAGTTCACCTTATAATTATGTAAATTAAATTATGAAAATTAAATTATTTTTCTTACTTATTCCTTATGTTAATTATTGAATTTTATTTAAATGTTATTGCCATTAATAAGCATAATTATACCACGTGAATTTACAATTATGTATCTAAGTTAAGTAGATGTTCAAATTATTTATTGAAGCACAACTATATTAACATTGACAATTAAATTTTAAGTCATTAGTTATTTTACCTTTTTCTTAAAAATTAAAATATGAAAATTAATATATTAGTAATAATTGTTTTTTATGTTAATTGCTGAATTTTATTACAATTTTTGGACATTAAGAAACATACATTTAACTATAGTTAAAAAGAAGTTTTTAAGGTATTAAATGTTTAACCTTATTATTGAAAATCAAAATACGTAATTTAAAATATTATTAATGATTGTTTAAGTTATCAATTATTTTACCTTATTATTGGAAAATAAAATATGGAAATGAAAATACTAATAATAATTTTTTTACGTTGTTTGATGGTATTTAATGATTTTAATCACACTTATGTTGTCATTGTTGTAACTAATTATGTCATAATTAATTTACAATTATTTAACTAACTTAAGTACATGTATTTTGATTTTATTTTCATGTTGATAAGTATAATAAAATCAATACTGACTCTTAAGTGTGTTATAAAGAAGTAAAAATTTGTTTTAAAGTTATTAACTATTTCACATTATTATTATGTAAATTAAATTGTGGAAATTAAATTATTAGTAATAATTTTTTCTTATGTTAATTAACGAATTTTATTTAAATCTTACAGCCCTTAAGAAACATAATTATTGCATATTAATTTAGAATTAATTATATAAGCTAAGTGCATGTTGAAATTATTAATTTTAGCACAATTTTGTTAACATTGGAAATTAAATTTTATGTTATTAATTATTTGACCTTAATCTTGAAATTAAAAATATGTAAATTAGTGTATTAGTTATTAATTATTTCACCTTATTATTATGTAAATTAAATTATTAGTAATAATGTATTCTTTTGTTAATTAATGAATTTATTTAAATTTTACTACCATTGATAAACATAATTATACCACACTAATTTACAATTATTTGTCTAACTTAAGTACATGTATTATGAATTTCTTTTTATGTTGAGAATTATAATAATAACTCAAAAATGAATGTGAATAGTCTTATAAGAAATTAAAAATTAAATTTTAAGTTATTAGTTATTTTACCTTATTATTGAAATCTAAACACTATTAATTTTTTTTATATTGATCAACGTTAATTAAGGAAAATAAACACTTTTATGTTGACATTATTGAACCTAATTATACAATAATTAATTGAAAATTATTTAACTAACTTAAGTACATGTATTATAAATTTCTTTTGATGTTGAGAAATATAATAAAATCAAAAATGACTATTAAGTGTGTAATAAAAATTTAAAAATTAATTTTTAAGGTATTAATTATTTCACCTTATTATTGTAAATTAAATTATGTAAATTAAATTATTAGTAATACTTTCTTTGTATGTTGATCAATGAATTTTATTACAAATTTATTGACATTAATAAATATAGTTATACTGCATTAATTTACAATTATTTATCTAACTCAAGTACATGTATTATGAATTTCTTTTTATGTTGAGAATTATAATAAACTCAAAAATGAATATCAAGTGTCTTATAAGAAATTAAAAATTAATTTTTAAGTTATTAATTATTTCGCCTTATTGTTAAAAATAAAATATGTAAAATAAAATATTAGTATAGATTTTTACTTATATTGATTTTTGTTAATTAATGAATTTTATCACATTTCAATTTACATTAATAAACATAATTATACCACACTTAATTTTTGATTATATATCTCAGTTAAGTACATGTATTGTAAATTTCTTTTCATGTTGAGAAATATAATAAAATTAAAAATGACTATTAACTGTAT
Source organism: Tamarix chinensis (assembly GCA_030549775.1). Taxonomy (NCBI): domain Eukaryota; kingdom Viridiplantae; phylum Streptophyta; class Magnoliopsida; order Caryophyllales; family Tamaricaceae; genus Tamarix; species Tamarix chinensis. The sequence continues at coordinate 62,046,639 of CM060181.1, forward strand.
TATATAAAATTAAAAATTAGTTATTAAGTTAAGAATCATTTCAGCTTATTATTGAAAATTAAAAATTAATTTTTAAGTTATTAATTATTTGACATTATTATTAACATCTAAAATATGGAAATATAAATACTATTAAATTTTTTTTTATATTGACTGACATTGAGTAAGGAAATGAAGCACATTTATGTTCCCATTATTGTGCCTAATTATACAATAAATAATTTAAAATTATTTAAGTAACTTAAGTACATTTAGTTTGCATTTCTTTTCATTTTGAGAAATATAATAAAATAAAAAATGAGTATTAAGTGTGCAATAAAAAATTTAAAATTAGTTTTAAAGGTATTAATTATTTAACCTTATTATTGTAAATTAAAATAAGTAAATTAAATTATTAGTAATAATTTTTTCGTATGTTAATTAATGAATTTTATTTAAATTTTATTGACATTAATAAACATAATTATACCACATTAATTTACAATTATTTATCTAACTTAAGTACATGTATTATGAATTTCTTTTCATGTTGAGAATTATAATAAACTCAAAAATGAATATGAAGTGTGTTATAAGAAATTAAAAAGTAATTTTTAAATTATTAATTATTTTACCTTATTATTTAAATCTAAAATATGTAAATGTAAATACTATTAAATTTTTTTTACATGACATTCAATTTAATCACATTATTGATGCTAATAATTAAATTTCATATTATTGATCTTAACAATTAAATTTAATCATATTTATTATTATATTATGGAACCTAATTATACCACAATTAATTTACAAGTGTTTATCTAACTTAAGCACACGTATTTTGAATTTCTTTTCTTGTTGAGAAATACACTAAAATAAAAAATGAATATCAAGTGTCTTATAAAAAATTAAAAATTAGTTTTTAAGTTATTAATTATTTCACTTTATTATTAAAAATTAAAATATGTAAAATAAAATATTAGTAATGATTTTTTCATATGTTAATTAATGAATTTTATTACAATTTTATTGACATTAATAAGCATAATTATACCACATTAATTTACAATTATTTATCTAACTTGAGTACATGTATTTTAAATTGTTTTTCATGTTGAAAAATATAATAAAATCAAAAATGACTATCAAGTGTCTTATAAAAAATTCAAAAATATTTTTTAAATTATTAATTTTTTCACCTCATTGTTGAAAATTAAAATATTTTTAATAAATTTTCTTTTATATTTATGGATGTTAAATAATAAATTTAATCACATTTATATTGACATTATTGAACCGAATTAAACCACAACTAATATACAATTATTTAACTAACTTAAGTAATGTATTTTGAATTGTTTTCATGTTGAAAAATATAATAAAATAAAAAATGACTATCAAGTGTTTGATAAAAAATTGGAAATTATTTTTTAAGTTATTAATTACTTTACCTTATTATTGAAAATTAAAATATTATGAATAATTTTTCTCATATTGATTTATTTTAAATAATGAATTTAACCACAATTACATTGACATTAATAAAATTTATTATACCACAATTAATTTACAATTATTTATCTAACTTAAGTATATGTATTTTGAATTTTTTTCATGTTGAGAAATACAATAAAATCAAAAATGAATATCAAGTGCCTTAGAAAAAATGGAAAATTAATTTAATTTATTAATTAATTTAGCTTATTATTGAAAATTAAAATATGTAAATTAAAATATTATTAATGATTTGTTTTATATTGATTGATGTTAATTATTGAATTTAATCACATTTCTGTTGACATTATTGAACCGAACTATACCACAATTAATTTATAATTATGTATCTAACTTAAGTACATGTATTTTTAGCATAAAGTTTAGCATATATTACTAACATCTTAATTTTACTTAACTACATTCATTTTGAATATCTTTTCATGTTGCAATCAATGAATAAAATATACTATACATATGATGTGTTGTAGAAAATATAATATAACTATGATGTGTGGTTTTAAAAAATTGTTTCCTTATTACATTCATACAGGAACAATATTTAAAAAGTTTACTAGATTTCGCCAATACTAACAAATATAATCGTTTGTTAGTATAGTGTGTTACAAAAACTAATTGTTCTTCTTTCTTTTATTACCATTTAATTTAGTCATTATTATATATGTATATATTGCATGTATTCATCTATGCAGGAAATTTGAATACAACTATAAAGAAGACAACATATGAAAAAAACACAACTACAAATTATATATTCAATCCCTTCCAATCTCAGAGATTGTTATCTCCACTTAGTGACATTACAAATGTTAATTTCTTTATCTTAGTTATTGAAACTATTTTTCATATATTGCTTAATCTATTAAATTTGTTTAACTATTTTATTCAATGTTTAACATAGTTTGCAACTCTAAAAGTTGTACTTATAAACTGGAGTTCACGAATGAACTATGGATCAAGTTTGGAAAGTTCAATCATATACAATAATACGATATGCACATCTCATGGATCAAATGACAGTGGTATTAATAATTTATTAAAATTCAACAATGTTGGAGTATATTCTGTGAACGATTTTGATACCCCCGTCATAGGTGAACAATTGCAATTAAATGAAGGTTAGAATTTTAATTTTGTAATAAGCATTGCTTAGTTATAGTATTCACATTATTTATAATGTAGAAAATAGATAAGATAATGATACGTTACTTAATGGCTCATATTCTAATTGTTCATAGATAATGAATTAGAAGACAACAATGGAACACCATCATCTGGTATGTACAATGATATTTATTCAATTATTCTATCTTCAAATATTAATTATGAATGAATTGATATACAAATGCAAATCATTAGTATTTGACATTATGTTTATTAAATTTGTAGATTATTTGGACATTGGAGATCCAATATATACATGCAATTTTTGTAATTCATTTTTTTGGTATGGAGAACGAATGAGCAAAAGTCGCTCGTCTCAAAATCTAAAATACTCTTTATGTTGTATGCAAGGAAAAGTTTAACTACCGATTACGAGAAATCCTCCAAAATTGTTGCATGGGCTATTATTTTTACGTAATGAGGAAAACAATACCTCCAAAATATTTGATCTTACAACAATATGTTCTGTTTCACATCTATGGGAGGAAAAGTTGATAGGAGTTTGAACAATGGAAACTCTCCTCTGATATTTAGATTACATGGCCAAAATTATTATCGTATGGGAAGCTTATTTCCACCTTAAGGTTTAGCACCTAAATTTGCTCAACTTTACATTTATGACACGGAAAATGAACTCCAGAATAGAGTGAAATTTGTCAGGTGAATTTTATAATTACCATTTCTCATTTCTCATTGATTATTCATATTTGAAGTAAAATCCTATAATAATATGTTACAACTATATTTGGTATAAGAGAAATGAAATCATGCACAACCTCCATAAAGAAATAGTTTATAACCTGAAGAAGATGCTTGATGAGAATAATGTGTTGGTCAAATCATTTAGAATGGTTAGAGAAAAAATTGAAAATTTCTATACGGTGAAGATGGTTATAAAGAAGATATCCCATTAACCTGTCATCAGGAAAGTAAGAAGAGTGGTCGAATCAATATAAGCCCAACAGAGTATTTTTGTTATCGTCTGCATGAAAGAGAGTCTGAGTTATCTATTATACTATCTTCTACGAGACTTATGGAACAATTTATTGTTGACGTATATACTATGGTTGAGACTTCTAGATTGACATACATTAAGTTACATCAGAAACAATTACGTTGTGAATTATATAGTAGACTAGCATATGCAATATTAAGAGGTGAGACAGATCCATCCACATAAGGAAAATGAGCTATTTTACCATCATCATTTACCGGTGGTGCTAGATATATGATCCAGAACTATTAAGATGCCATGGAGATTTGTATCCTGACCTTTTCATCACATTTACTTGTAATCCGAAATGGCCAGAGATAGTTCATTATGTTGATAAAAGAGGTCTCAAGGCTGATGATTGCCCAGGCATTATTAGCTGTGTTTTTAAATTGAAGTTGTAATGTCTTATTAAAGATCTTCGGAAGAACAAGGTAATTGGAACAGTTAAATCAAGTAAGATTTTGGTTTTGATTTTTCACTTTTATTTCACATTAAATTGTCTTTGGCTTTGTTGGCATACTTATATTTGTTTTTCCAATTACTGTTATATGTACAATTGAATTCCAGAAGTGTGGCTTGCCAGATGCTCATATATTGTTATTTCATGTGTTCCAAGACAAGTATCCAACGGCCAAGGATATTGACAAGATCATTTTAACAAAAATTCTAGATAATAACATTGATTCAGTATATTACAAAGCAGTTCAAGAATATATGGTACATGGACCATATGGTTCTACTTGAAGGAACTCGCCTTACATGTCGGATGGTCGTTCTACTAAGCATTTTCCCAAGAAATTCATTGAATCAACAACTATTGATGATGATGGGTATTTTGTGTACAGGCGACGAGATAATGGGGTAACAATGGAGAAGAATGGAGTTCCTCTTGATAATAGATTTATTATTCCTCACAATCGTTATTTGTTGCTAAAGTATAGTGCTCATCTTAATGTCGAGTGGTGTAATCAGTCACGCTCTATCAAGTATTTATTTAAATATGTCCACAAAGGCTATGATTGTGTTACTACCTCCTTCTATGAAAGTACAACGACAGATGAAGTAGCCAAAAATGCAGATGAAGTTCAGATTTATTATGATTATAGATATATATTATCATGTGAGGCATCATGGAGGATATTCAAATATGATATTCAATTTAGGGATCCACTGGTGGAAAGGTTAGGCTTTCATCTTCCAAATCAACAAAGTGTTATTTTCTCTAACTCTGATCCAATCGATGATGTTGTGGATCGGTTATCAGTTAAACAGAGCATGTTTATGGCTTGGATGAAGGCAAATGAACAATATCCACAAGCAACGGAATTAACTTATACAGAATTTCCAACAAAATTCATTTGGGATAAGTATAATAGAGATTAGAGACCAATGCAAAAGAGGTTCTCAAATGGACGCATTTTCTATGTCCCTCTCGGTACTGGTGAGTTATACTATTTAAGATGTCTTCTTAATGTTTTTCGTGGACCTCAAAGTTATGATGAAATAAGATGCATTAATGGTGAACAACATTCATCATACCCTGATGCTTGCTATGCCTTGGGTTTGTTAGATGATGATAAAGAATGCATTGATGGTATTATTGAGGTAAGTCATTGGGCTTCTGCATCTTCTTTAAGAAAATTATTTGCCACATTAGTGGCATCAAAGTCACTTATAAGGCTAGAAGTTGTTTGCAATAATTGTTAGATTTACTTGACCGATGAAATTTTATACAAATAACGTTTACGATTACATCACAGAGGTAATTTTATTTATTCATCAAACTCTTACTATCTATAATTTTGAATTATAAGTTTACAACATAAATCCTACATCTTTATAATATTTTTATATTATTTTGTAGAAATTCATTTGGAAATTTATGACATCAAAAATTATAGGCTGGTAGACAGTGAAATTATGTTGCAAAAAAGTGGTAAAAGCTTATGAGATTTTGAATCAATGCCATTCCCGCCGAACGAGTTTTTTGAAATAGTAAGAAATACATTGATGTGTGATGAAATGTGTTATGATCGATCAAAATTGAAAGACGAAATCAACAAACTTCTATCTGATATGACCTCGAAACAACGACACATGTATGACACCATAATGAAGGAAACCAAGTCTCATGCAGGTGGATTATTCTTTGTTTATGGATACGGAGGTACAGGAAAGACATTTATATGGAGGACATTATCAGCAGCCATAAAATCTAAAGGAGATATTGTGTTAAATGTGGCATCAAGTGGAATTGCTTCTCTTTTATTACCAGGTGGAAGGACAGCTCATTCTCGCTTCAAAATATCTATAAATCTGAATGAAGATTCAACATGTAACATTAAATAAGGTAGTCCATTGGCTAAGTTGATTATAAGGTGTAAACTTATTATTTCAGATGAAGCACCAATGATGCACAGGTATTGCTTTCAAGCCTTGGATAAAACCATGAGAGATATTTTATGGTTCACCAATGAGTTCAACCTAGAGAAACCATTCAGAGGTGGAGATTTTAGACAAATGCTACCAGTCATTCCTAAAGGTAGTAGACAAGACATTATTCATGCAATTGTGAACTCTTCGTACTTATGGAGATTTTGTAAGGTGTTACATTTAACAAAGAACATGTAGTTACAAAAACTAAGCTCGGTTGATGAATGTTATGAGTTGAAGCAATTTTCAGAATGGATTGCAATCATAGGAGATGGAATAATTGGAGGGAGTAATGATGGTCATGCAACATTAGAAATTCCAGATGATCTTTTAATAAAACATTTTGAAGACCTAATTGCAGCTATTGTGGAAAGAACTTATTTAGACTACAATGGAAATATCACTGATGATGCTTATTTTGAAGTAAGATCTATACTAGCACCAACTCTTGATATTATTGAGTCCATCAATGAATACATGTTGCTAATTAACTCTGGTGAAGAAAAAACCTATTTCAGTTATGATACAACATGCAAATTAGATGCAAATAACAATTTATCGCAAGATCTACACACTCTAGAATTTCTAAATGGAATTAAGTGTTTGGGTGTACCAAACCATGTGTTAAATTTGAAGATAGGTACACCAGTTATGTTGTTATGAAATATTGATCATTCAATTGGTTTATGAAATGGTACTAGGATGATCATCACACAACTTGGATCTCATGTCTTGGAAGCAAGGATTTTAGGTGGAAATAATGCTGGTCATCGAGTATTATTAGTTTATTACCAAGAATGTCATTAACACCATGGTCTATTTTTAAAAAAACCAGTATTCTATCATGGTCAATTATATGTTGTGGTTTCTTGAATCACAAATCATAGAGGTTTAAAATTTTTGATATGTGATTATGATGTTCATCAAAGTAATACAACAACTAATGTTATATTTAAGGAAGTATTCGAAAAGATTTGATCATGTAATTTTATTAGTTATGTATAAATACTTTATCTCAAATATTTTAAATTCACATTTTATTTTCAAGTATTAGTTTAAAATTTTATTTCCAAATCAAAACATGTTTAATATACGTCATTTATTATTATCTCCGTGCATCGCATGGGTGAAAATCTAGTTTCTAGGTAATACTCTGGTGATAGCAGAAGAGGAGGCATATGTCATGCGTGCTTAGAGGCCAGAGCCACTATGTTAAGGATATGGTCATAGCTAGGGTTTTATTTGTTTTAATATGTTTCTTCACTATGTGTTATGTCATGGTATACATAAAATGATAAATGATTTTAGTGTTTTATGAGTAGCTTGGTTTGGTAATAGCTAAAGGTAAGAAGTTGTGTAGTTATTATTGTATTGATTTTAAGTGTTGATGTGTTTTCATATTATATGATATTGCATGTGTGAAATATGTGGGGAGTCCATCTATTGGATGCCTTGTGACTTAGGTAGGGTTCTTGAGACCTAAGGGCATCTTTGTTAATATTGGGAATAATGACATGTAGGGTACTTTAGGGTGTAAATTGGAATAAAATAGTTAAAGATACTATATGAAATAACTATGGAAAAAATTAAGAGGCTTAGGGTAAATATAGTATGGGAATGATTAACCATGTATAGGGTGAGTAAAACCTAAAAGGAGTTATGATCATAGGTGAGTAGAGTGGGAGGTCTGGTACTAGAAAGTGGATATGGGGTTAATGATGGAATTTTTAGGTAATAATGCAGATTGGGAAGCCTTGTGAGCATTAGGGGAAGAGATATGGCCAAATGGTAAAAAAAAAGGGTTTTGGGATGCCAAGGCATAAAACCCTAAAGATAGGCTGTTATCGCATGTATAAAATGACGAAGTTGGACTTCAACCTTAGGATATGATGCCAACCATAAAATTTTAGGAATGTATACTATATCGATAGCCATAAGGGGTCTAAGGAAATCGTTATAACCAAATGAAAAAAATTAGCTTTTGGAGGAGGCCCAAATAGTAACTCTAGGAATAGGTTATTATCTTATGTATATGATGGGGGAGTTAGATCTCGAATTGTGCATATGATGTCAATAATAATATTTTGAGAATGTATATTAAATTTGATGGTTATATGAATCTTTTTGAAAGAGGTATGAGTAGTTTATAGGATAAGGGTTTTATAGGAATGTAGGCATTTTAGTGATTTAGGAGCAGATGTTTTATCACATGGGGGAACTATTTTTGGTTGACCTTGCTATTTGGACACGATGATTATTGGTTTTTTAGGAATGTATATTGATATTGGGAGTTGCATGAGGCTCATAGGAAAAGTATGATTAGATTAGTAAATTAGGATTTTGTGGTGAAATATGAATGGTAACCCATGAGGTAAGTTATTATCACTTGTGTAAACTATGGGTTAGAGCCCATGACTCTTGAAAATGCTTTTCCTAAGAACATGTTGAGATTTATTGGGCACACTGGAAACTAAAGGGGAGCAGGAGGAGAGGATGTAATAGGGCTGTGAGATTAAAGTTTCTAAGGAGAAGCATGTTATTTTGGGTATGTGTTAGGTTAGTGCCTTGCATGAGTATGCATACATGACTGTATAATAACCTTTATTTAAATAAAATAAGAATAGGACACTAATCACTTAAAGTGGAAGATTACTTGAGTTAGGACCAGTTGTATTTACCCGTCCATTTGTGAGAAAAGTGGCCAAGAGCGTGCTACCTTGGGGTTGTACTTTTTTTTTGTCCCACCATAAGAATAGTGGGGTCTTGAGTCAAGTAAATAAAACCATTTGATGATAATAACTTTTGGGAAGACACTAATTACATATATAGGAACACCACATGGATTAGGATCAGATGTACTTTATTTTCCAGTCCATAGGTGAGAATAGTGGCTAAGAGCATTCTGTCCTGGCTTTGTACTTTAATTATTGGGTCATCGATGAGAATAGTGGCCAGGAATATGCAGCTCTAGGTTTGTACTTTATTTACTGGTTCACTACTGAGAATAGTGGCCAAGAGCATGCTGCCTTGGGGTTGTAATTTGATTACTGAACCACTAGTAAGAATAGTGGGGTCCCTGAATCCATGTGGATAAAATTCATGTGTTGACTATTTGTTGCATTATTGTTATTAGTCTGGATAATTGTGAATGAACCAAAATAGTCTACCCATTTGCATTTCATTTCATTTTATAGTGTTATTAATATCTCTAACCTACTTGATTGTATTGTTACCTTAGTTAGTATGTAGCATACTGATGACCCCTATTATGGATCCTACTTATTCCCACGATCATTGACCCCTTCTGAGTCTGTGTAGGTGAATAAGGATATACTAAATGACTTTGCCTTATAAGATGATATGATTTGGGGAAAGTAATGATATTGAGCTCAAGGATAGGGACCAAAGAGAGAGTAACATCCAACTATTATCTTTTTTAGCTTTCTTTGTGTTAATATTTTACCCTCATTGAACAATGTGTGTATTTCAGTATTTCTTTTGGAAACAAATACCTAACCCTATTTATGTTTGACTTGCTACCATGCTATGCTTAACATGGTTTTGCATATCATTTTTCTTTTGCCTTTTAGTTGGTATAAGGATGGCCTGGAGCTAGACTTATATTGATTACGGTGGTAACACCCCCTATGGTTGGATGATCTTTCGAGAAAAATGAAAATATTTAATGGTAAATTTTTGGGGTGTTATATGATGGTATCAAAGCCTTGGTTCTAACAAGTACACTTTTTTTCAGAGATTACAAATGATGTTTTGTTCAAGCTTGAAAAGTTTTTTTTTTTTGTATTTTTAAAACCTTAATTTTGTTAAACACTAAGATCCACAGGTGAGGAAATGAAAATGGGCAGCGTAGGTGGCCTCTAAGTGTGAATGTGTGAAAGGAACTAGTAAACTAGAAGGTTTACCTAACGTGCCTTTTGTTTTGTAGCCAACTAATAATGAAATGAACAGACAAGTTGGGCACTTGGAGGAGGCCTTTGAGGCCTTCATGGTGTTTGTGTAGTGCTAGCCCCAGCTTCAGCCGCCGCCCCCACCTCCACTTCATCCCTAGAAGGGCATAAGGAGGACTAGCTCCTAAGGGTCATTGGACACCACCCTCCACTCTATGCTAGCGAGGAGGTCCTCATTATTCCAGAGGGGTGGATTTGGGAAATAAAACACACTTTCTAGGAAGTAGACTATCCCTCCACTCGAAATTCAAGCATCACATTGTCCTTTCTCCAAGGAGTTATAGATGCTTAGTGGGTAGGTTACCATACCTAGGACGGGCTGTAGATGTCCTGGGAGGATTTTAAGACTGTAATTTGCTCCAAGTTGTATCTAGAGAGCCTCAAGAGGGATAAAATTAAGGAATTTATGCAACTCACATAGGGAGGCATGATGGTAAGGCAATATTCTACTAGGTTCACTAAGCTTTTAAGGCTAGCACCTGGTATATTGGCCTACAAGCCAATAGTGGTCTACCAGTTAGAGCAAGGGCTCCATTTTAGTAACATTGAATGATGGGTGTAGTCGCTTTCTTTGACATGGCCACCCTGTATGAGTAGGCAAGTAAAGCAGCCGCTATGGTTCAGGAGCAAGTGTCTATTTTGGGAAAGCGAAGGTTAGAGACACAAGGCTTCGGTGGTAGGACCTAGCCAAAAGGAAGTGGACCTTCAACACATTAGTAGAGGGGTCTCGTCATAAACTAGGAGCCACTAAGGGGTTTTTCCTATTGATGGTGTGGAAGGAGCCATCCAGAATTTGATTACGGAGGTAGACCATTGCACTACAAAATCTATGACAAGCCAGGGCACCGACCTTTTAAGTGCTAGAATCAGAGAAGTTTCCATCAGCCCTAAGGAAGTCAATTCTTATAGAGGGGACATTAAGTATGGTAGTAGCTAGCCTACTAGCAGTATACATACAAGGCACTACCTCAGCAGTTTCAGCAGAGGGTACCTACCCCAATCAATGCACAGAACCAAGAGAGTAAGGGTAGACCACATATGTCCCTCCCTTTTCCATAGAAAGGAGGATAGGCCTAGGGAACCAAATGATACTGAGGGGGTTATTAGGGAGTTTAGTTAGGCAGATGCCTAAACGTCATTAGTTAGGAAGAGGCTGATAGACAACTAGATGTAGTCACAAGTATGTTCACCATCCTTCCTTGACTAGTGCATGTACTATTCAATTCGGATGCCTCTTTATCATTCATGTCTACAGCTTTTGTTGTTAGGTTTGCCCTATCACCATCTGTATGTGTAGCCATATCTTCTCACGAGGGATAGATTGGATTGCACTAAGCTCTACTCAAAGGTGGCCTTAGTGATTGGCTGGGCAGACTTCCTAGTGTACTTGGTTGAGATCGACCTATGGGATTTTGATGTTATATTAGGGATGGATATGTTTGGAAGGTACCGTATAATGATGGGATATATATAAGAACATATGGTGTTATGAGGCTAGTAGGGTATTAGGGTTTCGTATAGAAAATGCAAACTTAAGCCCACAACCAAGGTTGTGTTTGCAATCATGCTGCACACATTGATGTAGAAGGGGTATTTAATGTACCTGTGTAGTGTCTAGGAGCTGAAAAGGAATTTAGAGGCCTTAAATGATATTCCTATGGTTTTAGACTTCCCCAATGTATTCCTGGAGGAGATCCCACATATGCCATCAGTGTGTGAGATCAACTTTATCATTGACCTAGTGTTAGGGACTAAACCTATGTTAAGGGCCTCTTATAGGATGGATCCAGTAGAACTCAGGGAGCCAAAGGATCGATTAGAAGAGTTATTAGCTGCCTAAGTGTGTCTCCATTGGGAGCACTAGTCCTGTTCATGAAGAAGAATGATGGGAGCCTTTGTTTATGCATTGATTACCGAGGGTTCATTAGTTGACAATTAAAAACAGATATTCGCTTCCAAGAATTGATGACCTTTTTGACCAACTTTGGGGTGTTACTTTCTTCTTAAATATCGACTTGAGGTTAGGCTATGACCAGTTGCACATTGCTAATGTCAATATCATGAAGACGACCTTACGGACACGGCATGGGGATTATGAATCCATGGTGATTCCCCCTAGGCTCACTACTCTTGCCGTCTTTATGGACCTAAGGATGAGAATTTTCTAGTTATTCCTCAACCATTTTGTTGTGGTATTCATTGATGATATCTTACGTACTCTTGAGGAAAGGAGGAGCATGAGCAGCACCTTCACACTATTTTGTCTCTCCTTTGGGAGCATCTCCTGTAAGTTAAGATCTCCAAGTGTGGATTATGGCTTCCTAAGATTGTCTTTTTGGGACATATAGTGTTAGTAAGAGGAGTCATTGTGGATCTAGCAAATATTGTGGCAGCCATTGATTAGAAGGTGCCTATGAATGTATAAGAGGTTTGTGGCTTCTAGGTCTTGCCGGGTACTATCGACACTTTGTTTAGGATTTATCAAGGATTGCATACCCTTCAATGAATGTGTTAAAGAAGACTACTAGGTTTCAATGGGATGATGCTTGTGAGGGGGCATTCTAATAATTGAAGAAGCGCCTAACTATAGCACCTATTGTGACTCTGCCAGCTGGATTAGAAGGATTTGAGGTCTACAGTGACATGTCCAAGAATGGTTTGGGGTGTGTATTAGTGTAGAATGGTAAGATGGTCTCCTACGCTTCTCGCTAACTGAATCAACATGAATAAAACTATCCAGCTCATGATTTAGAATTAGCAGTTATTTTTATAGTAAGATCTAGAAGCACTACTTGTATGAGACAAGATGCAAATTCTTCATTGATCGTAAGAGTCTTAAATATGTATTCATTTGGGACACAAGGAAGTGGCATGTGCAAATCTTACATGCCTATGCACAAGGTATTCAAGTTCATGTTACTTGTTGCACTACAAGTATTGATTTCTATGCTTCCTACATTTATGCTTATAACCAGGGAAATAATAGGAAGGATCTCTGGTAGTGGCTTGAAACCACTGTTATTTCTCATTCACCTTGGATAGTTCTTGGAGATTTTAATATAGTATTGCATGATTATGAGAAATTCCAAGGGGTAGGTATTTCTGTGGGTGATGTGGAGGATTTCAACACCTGTTTAAATAACATTCTGGTAACAGATCTGCATTACACAGGGTATACATACACCAAGAATAATAGGAAATTGGGAACTCATAGAATCATGTGCAAGCTTGACAGGGTCCTTAGCAATGTTAATTGGCTGGATAAGTTTACTAACACCATGGTGGATTTTCAAACTACCCTTTTTTTTTACCATTGTCCTGTAGTGGTAAACATGAACCTTATAAGGCCTCGGTTTAAAAGTAGGTTCAAGTTTTATGATATGTAGACTTTTGATGTTGATTTTTACAACATTGTTACATAGATTTGGCAGCAGCACCACAAAAGCTCATCATCAACACATATCAAGAATTCTCTATATCAATTAAGGCATAGGTTCAGATGTCTCAATAAGGTAAAGTTTGGTAGCATTACTAGTAGAGTTAATGCTCAAAGAAGCTAGCTTGAAAATATCTAGGGGAAATTAAGAGATAATCCTACTTGTGCTACTCTCCAACAAGAAGAAAATGATTATCTAAAAAAGTATGAATATTATGCAAAGTGTAAAGAAAGCTTCTTGAAGCATAAGTTGGGCATAAAATGGCTCCAACTGGGTGATTCGATTAATCAATTCTCTTTTGTAAATATGAAATCTAGATAAAAAAAGGGAAAAAGAATGGCTTCCAGGATTTAACTTCTCAATGGTGATTGGGTAACACATCCTAAATCTATCAAAACTGCCTTTGTTGATTACTACAAAAGCTTACTAGGGACTGAAACTCCAAGTCCTATATCTCCTTTGGTTTCTTCTATTCTACTAAAAGGGCTAGTACTCTCTCTTAACCAATAGCATAATCTTCTACAACCTATTTCTTTCTCTAAAGTTAAGGATGCATTATTTTCTATTGAAAATTCTAAAGCTCCTAGTTTAGATGGGTTCACTATAGGGTTTTTCAAGTATTCTTGGGATATAATAGGCAATGATATTTGGTTCATTGTTAAGGATATTTTTTACTTAGGGATAATACCTTCTCTCATCACTCCTACACTATTGGTACTGATTCTAAAAGTGGAAAAACCCACCAAGGTAACAAATTTTAGACCAATAGCTTACTGTTCTGTAATGTACAAGATTCTATCTAAGGTATTGGATTCTAAGCTTTTTCCTTTACTTCCTGAAATCATCAATCTATCACAATATGCCTTTATTAAGGGTTGGTTGATTGGAGAAAATATTTTACTAGAACATGAGCTTATCAGGATGTATGGTAGGAAGAATTCTTCCCCTAGGTGCATGCTAAAAGTGGATTTAATGAAGGCATATGATTCTATTAATTGAAAGTTCCTTGAGCAGGTTCTTTTGGGCCTCATGTTCCCTCCTCATTTCATGAAAATCCTTATGACCTATGTAACACAGTTCTCCTATGCTCTCTCCATTAATAATGATCTTCTTCCTCCCTTCCCTGCACAAAAAGTACAGAGACAAGGAGACCCTCTTTCACCATATTTGTTTGTCATTGCTATTAAGTATCTTTACAGGCTTCTCCATCAACTCTGGAGTAATAAGGACTTTAGAGGACACGATTATCAACCTTTCTTTTGCTGATGACCTCCTGCTTTTTTGTAGAGGAGACTTGAATTCTGTCACCCTTCTTATGGAAACATTTCTTTGCTTTAGTAAAACTTCAAGTCTTCATATTAGTCCTACTAAAAGTGCTACCTATTTTGGTGGTGTCTTAGATACTGTTAAGTAGAAAATCATTGATTTTCTTTCTTTCCCTGAAGGTGCAATGCCTTTTAAGTATCTTAGAGTTCCTCTTTCTTCAGCAAGGCTACATTCTGATCAAATGTTAGAGCTAGTAAGGAAGATCACTAACAAAATGCAGCATTAGTCTACACGATTATTATCATATGCTGGTAGATTGCAATTATTAAGGTCTGTTATCTATGGAATTTAGATGTATTGGAGCCAAATCTTTATATTACCCAAGAAAATTTTGCTCAAGATTATTGGACTATGTAGGGCATTCTTGTGGACTAGTAAAGCTAATCCTAGTAAAAGAGCTCTCATTGCAAGGTCAACAGTTTGTTTACACCCCAACAAGAAGGTGGACTAGGTTTACTAGACATTCAAACCTAGAATATAGCAGCGGTTAGCAAGCACCTCTGGCATATTGCATAAGATAAAAATAGCTTATGGATCAAATGGGTTCATAGTTATTATCTTAAAAGGAAATCTATCTGGGAAGCTACCATGCCATGTATTGCCTCTTGGACTATGAGCAAGTTGTTTAAACACAGAGAAGTTTTACAACCTACTATTCTTTCTCTTGATCCTTCCACATCCTACAAGATAAATGAGGTCTATGATAAAATTTGACCGAGAGCTGCTCCTGTCACTTGGTAGAAATCAGTTTGGAGAAATAATGCAAGTCCGAAGCATAAGTTTTTTCTCTGGATTGCTGCTCACTGCAAGCTTCCTACAAAAGATATCATTAGTAAATTTTGTCATATTACAAACCCTTCCTATGCTTTCTGTGATGCAATTGAGACATTTCCTCATCTCCTTTTTGACTATCAAGTTATGAATCACTTGTTACATAAAGCCTTTGCTTGCGTTGGTCTTCAAGGTCCTGTCCATAATTGGCCTTCAATTCTTAAATCTTTGGCATGTAATGCAAGAATATCTAGAAGGAAAGTTCAAGTTACTAGAACCTTAAGTGCAGCATGCATCTATGAATGTTGGCATGCCCGTAACACCAAACTTTTCTCCCATAAAGATTGTCTTTGGAAGGATCTTCTTAAGAAAATCATTTACGTTTTCTTAGGTAGGTTTACATCCTTTTTTAAAGGATAAGTAGGGAGTTTCTTGAAAGTTTTTTGGCTAATTTCTATGATCTTAGTTGTAATATTTCCAATCATTAATATAATTTTTCTTCTCTCAAAAAAATATGATGAATAAAAAAAAGAATATGAGGTAGGGGTGGTGCTTAGAGATAGTAAAGGACTATGACATCGAGTTGACCT
The DNA here is from genome assembly GCA_030549775.1 of Tamarix chinensis. Lineage (NCBI taxonomy): Eukaryota > Viridiplantae > Streptophyta > Magnoliopsida > Caryophyllales > Tamaricaceae > Tamarix > Tamarix chinensis. Next base: position 62,062,819 of record CM060181.1, read on the forward strand.
ACCATGAGGGTAAGGCTAATGTTGTTGCAGATGTCTTAAGTAAGAAGACATCTCACTCTATGAGTTCTTGCATGGTCGCTAATCAATTACTATAGGAATTCGTTGAAATAAAAGTGGAGCTAATCCAATAGGGTGATATCGAGGTTCATATGAGTTGCTTCAATTTCCCTGGTAGTGTTTGAGGATATTCGAGATGGGCAGTCTAGAGATATTAAGCTCAAAAGGATACGAGAAAAGATATAAGAAGGTTGGGCCGAATAATTTTGGGTACACGAGGATGGTAGCGTTTGCTGCAAGGGTTAGTGGTGTGTACTAGAGTGTTGTGTTGATCTGAACCACCTATTTTTTAAAGAAGGGAATTATACCCTCTACTCCGTCCACCTAGGACAGGACATGTTATACAAGGACCTTAAGCGGATCTACTAGTGACCTTATATGAAATGAGAGGTAGCAGAGTTTGCATTATGATGCCTGACTTGTTAGAAGGTCAAGTTTGAGCACTATAGACCGATAGGGTTAGCCCAGCCTTTGGAAGTGCTAGGATGGAAATGGGACTCCATCTTTAATGGATTTCGTGAGTAGATTTCCGAGAACTTGTAGTTGGTGTGACACCATCTAGGTCATTATGGAGATATAAACTAAGTTGGCAATTTTTGTACCAATAAAATTGATTTGGAGCATAGACAAACTAGCTAATTCTTACATGAAGTTCATGGTTAGTAGGCATGGTATACCTAAAAATATTGTTGTGCTATTTACAAAAGCGCACAGATTCATTATAACATTTCAATGTTGTATCCCATAAAGACTTCGTAATTGATTACATTTTTTTTACTATTTTAACTATCTAAATCTATAAAAAGTGGAGGTATGCGTTTGGATGAAAAGAATAATTACGAACAACATTCTAACTTGGAGATACTAAATAATAGGAATGAAACCTAAGATCGAACTTTGGTCTCTGGATTAATAATCAATAATGAAACAATACCCGTGCAGCAGATTAATTCACTAACTCTGGACAATTGGTTAAATCCTATTCATTAGCCTCTTTCAAGGTCTAAGATCGTATTTAATCTAATTTGTTGACTACTTTCATGACTAAAAAATTAAATTAAACCCATTAAGCGCCACCAATTATAGAGTCCCTAAGAATTAAATATCTACTTTCGTGATTACTTAAATTTCCGTATATCGATTACTAAAAAGGTACCTAAGTCTAATCCTAGAAAAGAGACTACTCACTCATACTTGCAAATAAAATGAACTAAATAAATAGCATGATGAGCATAATAACAATGCAATAGATAAAGAAACGAATAATTAGATTGAAATAACCATAATCTAGACGAGTGCAATGTTGATTCAAACCGACCATCACAAATTACATAATTGAATCTCCCAAAAGATTAAAACTAAAGAAACAAGCTATTACATGAAGCTATGCTCAGTAATGAGGGGTCTCAGGCTCTTCTAAAAAGTCCCCCCTCCCTCTCTCTCCTTAAGAAGTCCCCGAGGCGTGCCACAAAATTTCCCATCACACCGGCCATGTAGCGCACGTAGATCGTGGGGTGGACCGCTGCTACACAGCCGTGCAGCCCTTGCATGGCTTGGCCGTGCAATTTATCAGCTCTCGGTAATTCAAAAATTCTAACATTGCACAACCGTACAGGCCTTGCATGGCCTGGCCATGCAATATTTTTAGCCTCGACTTTTTAGTTTAGAATTTTGTACGACCACGCAGGTCTAGCACGACCTGATCGTACGATTCTGTTTTCTTGTATGCACACAAAGGAGTGCTGCACGGCTATGCAACTAGGTGTGCGGGCAACCATGCACTCCCCTTTTGAGTCTTCTTAGGTATATCTTGGCATATATTTTGGCTCTCATAGCTTTAATGCACCTCCATAAGCATGTTGGGTCAATGCACTCTCCTCCCAAGCTTTCCTTGTAAGATCTATAGCTCTAAAAATAAGCAATTATTTCTCTTTCTGTGTGTTTTTGCAAGAAATACTGCTACACAAGGCTCAAGAAAATGGTAGTGCAAATAATAGGCCAAAATCATAGCAAAATATGTAAAAGACATTAAATGAAGTCCCAAAGAAAAAGAGAAAGAGAGGTAAAAATATCGGAAAAATTCACTTTATCAGCTCCCCCATGCTTATACTTTGCTTGTCCTCAAGCAAACACAGAAACATAGAAACATAAAGAGTGGAATGATAACAAAGCCTCAGATGATAGGACCAACAACGTAAACATGGCATACAAAGTCTAGTTTGACCCATATTGCGAGAAAAATAGTAGTATAGAAAATAAAGCAAGATAACCCTTCAGTGCGGACACACAAATAATAATTATTATGACACTCTAAGGCAGTTTAGGGTTATGTAAATGCCGTCTTGACAAAACATACATCAAGCAAGGCCGCAGACTTACTCTCTTTAGTTAAGTGTAGACACTATGAGCTCATGTGTGTTTGTAGGGATAGTAATGTCACTCAATACTCTCCCATCTAATGATGATCAACCATATGCTTGCAGAAAATCTTCTTCTTCACCACGTAAAGACATTATGCATTACAAAAATCAAGAGGTCTTTACAGGGTTGTAACGGGCTAGGGTGAAAAGGTAGGATAGATCTAGGAATGTAGCTATGGGCCTAAAACTAGAAGAGCGATAACTACAAATCCAAATTAAAATTGGAAACTTTCTAATCACACTTAATTAAACACCAAGGTTGCCCCATTTTTTTTTCTTATTTTTTTAAAAAAATTATTAGATTGTATAAATGGAAATAAATTCAACTTTTCTATTTTTCTTTGTTTTTTTAAAGAAAAGAAGATACCCCCATGCTTGTCTTTTTACCCTATCTACGATAATAGAATCCATTAGCTACCACTCCCTAGTTTTCAAACCAAGGTAGGGTAGTTTCTTGGAAAAAAAACTAGTATGTTGGTAAACGAAGGGAAAGGCCTAGGCTCGAAGGGGTTGAACAAAAGGAAAACAAGTGTTATTTGGTAGCTTATGTCTAAAGTAGCTAACAAAGAAAATACATGCCTCTATCACACTAATGTATGCATAAGTCGTATGCAGTTTAAAAAAAGAGCGTCTCCAAGTTCTAGTTTCTCATATTAAAGGAGAAAACACACAATTAGAAGAAGTAAGACCGCATAAAGGTGGATAGTCTCAAGGCTCAAAGTCTCACTGGTTCTTTGCTACGAGCCTTATCTCCTAAATCTTAGTTGGGATGGGTAAGTCTACGAAGATAAATCGTTAGAGCGTTATAATAATAAGTGGTTTGAGAGTCTATCACTTGGGGGGGGGGGGTCTGTGCTATAAGCAATAAAATATCAGTTGTAATAGCTTGCAATTCATGAGTCTTACTAGTGCATGATTAAGTTATGTAGAAGATTCTATCATTTTTTCATCATAGGCATTCATTTTGTAAAACAACAACACAAGCAATAGAAAATAGAACGAAAAAACATAACAAAAAAAGGAAAACAAGAAAACAAGAAAAAACAGAAAATAGGTAACATCTAAGGCAGAAAGAAAAATGACTCCCCCATGCTTGAATACCACATTGTCCATAATGTGGAAGTGAGGAATGAGGGGAGGGAAAACTCAATTATTGGGGCGGTGGTGGAGGTGGGTAGCCAAGCTCCAAATGCGATTGATACATTTAATGTATCATGGAGTTCATTTGGTCTATGGGAGCAACAACCTCCTTGACAGTAGCAACTTGGGCTTCCAACATATCGAATAGGTCATCGATGTGCTGGAAGCGGGCATCCCAAGAAGTGCTCGAGGAAGAAGGGTTAGAATCGGTGCCAAATGAAGGAGGAGCTGGAAGAGTAAGCAATGGTAAATGAAATCCTTGTTTTGGGATGTCAGGGTTTTCATCTGAGGGAGGTGGCATTGCCCAAACTGGGCATAGCGTATGAGGAGAGGGTAGCCAGTTGGTGTGCTCCGTCCCGATGAGAGTGGTCAAGATGGGGTTGGGAAGTGGGTACCATACCTCCTGGTTATAATACAATCTATATTGATGCCCATCCTGCACAATTAACTGTATATTTGTGCAGGTTGTCAGCTTGAGGTAGGTTGGCGGGAAGTTCTTGTGGATGTCATTTAGGCTATAACCGAGCCTAGTGGTATAGTATGTGATGATACCACCTACGATGATATCACCGGTGAGATTGGTGCTCACCGTGCTAAGATGGTCAGCAAGATAGTACGCAACGTCAATAGCACTATCTTAGAGCATACAATACAAAGAAAAGAGCTCCAATTTTCGTACATTACCCTGACTCCCCCCTCAGCCAAAAATTGAGCCGGCTAAAAGCCGTTGGACATAACGTAAAGCTGAATTGTAAACTAGGGTGGCCTTTGTGTGGTGTCCACTATATGGTCTAGGGGGACATCCTTTCTTAGGTAAGGTGATTTCTCTCCAAAAATCTCGGAAAGTCGCCGACCATAAGAGGGTAGGTGAAGTAATGATGAGAACCTAGACAACGACATTCGATGAGGTTTATTAAATAGCTGAAACATCGAAACAATCAAAAACAAAGGAACTGCGGAACTCAAGTGTGAGCCTATTACTCTAAGATATGCGTTGGAAAAGAAACGGTAAATACCACAACGAGAAAGCAAATACACAACATCCTCCTTTAGCCCTAGTGCCTCAACACAATCCCAATTGACAAATCGAGTTGGGGTTATGTTCTAATTCACTAGTCCCTCATAGACATCCTTGTTATTAGGGTTGGCAAAGGTAATCCCGTAAGGATTCGAGGGTTGTGTATTTGTAGCCTTACCTCACCCTTTCGATTGGCGTGGCTGCAGTCAAGAGGACTCACCTTCCTCTTGGGCGGATTTCAATTGCTTCTTGGGGTCCATTGTTACTTTTATCTGTAAAATCAAAGCGTTAGAAAATAGTTTGAGCAGAACACACACTGTAATTGAGATGGGAAAATATAAAGCAGAAATTGAGCAAGAATAATAGAAGAAAAAAAAGGATAAAGAATGGAACTAGGAAATGAAAAATTAAATTGAGAAAAACACCTGTGTGCACAACCAGTGTAAAAACAGTGAGTTGGAAGAGTGGTGTGTGGTGGTGCACAGGTAGGTGATGCAAGATAAGACCTATAGAGGCAGGGTGTGCAGAGGTGGTGGCAAAAAGGTTGATTAAGTGGTAAAGATGGTGGAAGTGGTGGTGAAGGTGGTGTTTATGTAGGTGAAACGGGTGCTGCAAAGGGTGGTGTGCAGAGATGTGGTGGTTGGTTCTGCACGGTTGAGGAAAAGGGTGGAAATAGGGTGTGCAAGATGTGCACTGCCTAGCTGTGCAGAGGTGAAATGGTTGTGAGGAGGTTGATTGTGGTGGAAGAGGTGCTAAATGGTGTTGGTTGGGTAGATTTGGGAGGAAAGAGGATGAGGAAGAGGTTAGTGAGGGTTAGGGTTTGACAAGGAGGTGATGCGATGGTGAGAGAGAGAAAAAGAAGGGGTCACAAATATACTTATATAAGGACATATGAGGTTGCACAGTCAGGCAGGCCGTGCTGAGAAGGAAATGGTTGTGCATGGGCATGTAGGTCTGGCACAAGCAAACGGTGCAAAAATTTTCCTCTCGGCCTGATAGGTTATGGATTGGCATGACTTGGCTATGTAAAATTTTTGCTCTCAGGTTTTCTCCATTTTTCAGTGACAGGGTCATGCACGACCGTGCAGTATACCATGCTTAGGCCATGCAACCCTGTATCCTTCATTTCTCTTGCTCTTTTTTCTCATATAATGCATTATATCTTTTTATTATCCATTTGAGAGCTTTGATAAGCCATCTTTCCTACCAAAAAGCTACAACACAGAAAGAAGAAAAAAGGATACAAAGAAACAAAAGAAAAGGAAGAACACAAAACAAAAGAAACAAACGATACAAAAGAAACATAAAAAAGGAAAACATGAAACATGGGTTGCCTCCCATGAAGTGCTTGTTTATGGTTATTGGCTCGACCTCTATGCTCTTCGGATGGATGAGACCTCAAGAAGGGTGATGGAGCCCAAATTCTCAATTGGAGACCCAGTAACATAATGTTTTAGACGTTGTCGATTAACTTTTAACCTTCCTATAGGTTCACTCCAAACTTCCACTGCCCCATAAGGATATACTTTAATCACTTGGAATGGACCTGACCCCCTTGATCCCAGTTTTATGAGAAAAAGCTTCAGATGGGAGTTAAACAAGAGTACTATCTCTCTTTCTTTGTATTCTTTTCATAGAATACGTCGGTTATGCCACCTCTTTGTTCTTTCCTTATATATTTTGGCATTTTCATATGCATCTAATCGCAACTCATCGAGCTCGTTGAGTTGAAGCATTCTCCACTTGCCTGCTTCCTTCAAACCTAGGTGAATAGTCTTTATGGCCCAATATGCCTTGTATTCGACCTCAATAGGTAGATGACATGATTTTCCATAAACCAAAAGAAATGGCATAGTGCCGATAGGGATCTTATAGGTTGTTCGGTAGGCCCAAAGAATGTTGTTTAGCAAGGAGGACCAATCTTTCCTTCACTTGGATATAGTCTTTTCGAGGATCCCTTTTATTTCTCTATTAGTAATCTCCACCTGACCACTCATTTGAGGATGATATGGAGTGGCCATTTTGTGAGCTACACCATATTTCCTCAGGATCTTGCTTAAGACCTTGTTGGTAAAATGGGATCCTCCATCACTTGGAACTCCAAAATGGGGGAAAATAACCTTCTGAAAAAGCTTAATAACTACATTTACATCGTTCGTTGGAGACGCTAGCACCTCTTCCCATTTTGAGACATAATCCACCACGACTAGTATAAACTTATTATTCTGAGATGAAGGAAACGGTCCTATGAAATCAATCCCCCATACATCGAATATCTTAACCTAAAAAATGTTATTCAAGGGAATCTCATTCTGTCGTAAGACATTCCTAGTCCTTTACCAGCGATCACATGCTAGCACAAAACTCTTCATATCTTTAAAGATCGTTGGCCAATAGAAACCTATGAGAAGTACCCAAGCGGCTATCTTGGAGGTACTAGCATGACCGCCATATGGTGATGAATGAAAATGGGTAATGACATCCAAAATTTCATCTTCCAGAATGCATCGCCAAAAAACTTCATCTACATAGTGCTTGTAAAGACAAGGATCATCTCAGAAATAATGTTTCATATTTGAAAATAATTTCTTACGCTGTTGATAAGATAGGTCCTTAGGTAACACCCCGCAAACAATATAAATGACAAGATCTATGAACCATGGGGTTTGGAGACTCTCTACAGCAAAGAGATTGTTATCAGGGAATGAATCATCAATAGGGCTTTCATCCTTTTCTTCTTCATGCATCTCTTACCTTAGTTTAGAAAGATGATTCGCTACTACATTTTCAACACCTTTCTTGTCTTTCATTTTCAAATCAAATTCTTGCAAGAGGAGGATCCACCAAATCATTCTTAGTTTTGAATCTGTCTTTGACAAGAGATGCCTAAGAGCTACATGATTGGTGAACACAATGACTCTCGATCCGATAAGATAAGATCTGAATTTTTTTTGAGGAAAGCACCACAGCTAGGAGTTCCTTTTAGATTTTAGTGTAATTCATTTGTGCATCATCCAAAGTCCTGCTAGCATAATATATGGCATACACCTTCCCATCCTTCCTTTGTCCAAGAACATCCCAACGGCATAGTCACTGGCATCACACATCACCTTGAAAGGAAGGCTACAATCGGGGGGGTCTCATAACCGAGGCAGTGGTCAATGCTTCTTTTAACCTGCTAAAAGTATTCAAAAAAGATTAATCAAATGCAAAAGGGGTATCCTTGACGAGGAGGTGGGTTAGAGGCTTAGCAATTTTTGAGAAATCTTTTATGAACCTCCTATAAAATCCAACATGGCCTAGAAAACTTTGAACACCTTGGACATTAGCTGGGGGAGGCATCTTATCAATAATGTCAATTTTTACTCTATCAACTTCAATCCCCCTGTTGGAGATTAAGTGACCTAGAACAATGCCCTCTTGTACTATAAAATGACACTTTTCCTAATTAAAAACAAGGTTCACTTCTTTACATTGTTTTAAGACCTTAGCAAGATTATCAAGACAATCATCAAAGGTGGTGCCATAAATATAGAAATCATCCACAAATACTTCCATAATATTTTCAATAAAATCAAAGAATATGGACATCATATAGTGTTGAAAAGTGGCTGGGGCATTACACAAACCAAATGACATTCTCCTATAAGCAAAAGTACCATATGGGCATGTAAATGTTGTCTTTTCTTGATCATTGGGGTGGATAGGTATTTGAAAGAATCCCAAGTACCCATCTAGGTAGCATAAATAAGAGTGCCTAGCTAATCTTTCCAGCATCTGATAGATAAAAGGAAGGGGGAAGTGATCTTTTCAGGTGGCTTTATTTAACTTCCTATAGTTAATACACATGCACCATTTGGTAGAAATTAGTTCATTTCGCTCATTTCTTATGACAGTCATGCCCCTTTTCTTGGATACAACTTGAACTAGACTTACCCATTCACTATATGAGATAGGGTAAATGATTCGTGCATCTAGGAGCTTAAGCACTTCCTTTTCCAGAATCTCCTTCATGTTTGGGTTTAACCATCTTTGATGTTCAATGGAGGACTTATGTCCTTCTTTTAATAAAATACGATGCATGTAAAATGAAGGATTTATGCATTTTATGTCTTCAATGGAATATGGTAGCATAAGCAGCTGCTTCTTCATCACCTTCATGGATTAGTTCGTCCCTCATTAAACATTTCTCCAGTGGATCTTCTAAGATCAAATCAGTAAGATCTTCTTGAATCATCCTGCAACAAGTATCATTAATTAATGGAAATTTCACTGTGGAAGGTAAGTAAAATCTACTTTCTCTTCCCTAATGTTGAGGGAGAGTTTTCCATTCTTCACATCTATCACTGCTCCTGCAATAGCTAAGAAAGGTCTTCCCAAAATGATTGGGATTTGAACATCTTTCTCTATTTCTAAAATGACAAAATCAATCAGAACATAAAACTTACCGACTTGGATAGGTACATCTTCTAATATACCTACTGGGTGTTTTATCAACCGACCTGCTAGTTGGAAGCAGATGGCGGTAGGCTTCAAATCTCCCATCTAGAGCTTCTTATAAACAGAAAGAGGCATTAGACTAACACTAGCTCCAAGATCACAAAGTGCACGATTAATGGACATGTCACCGATAGTGTAGGGAATAGAGAATGAACCGGGATCTTTAAGATTAGGTGGAATCTTATTTTGAATAATATCACTACATTCCTATTTTAGTGCTACCATCTCATACTCTTCTAACCTTCTTTTATTGGAGAAGATTTCTTTCAAAAATTTGGCATAGGCAGGCATTTGTGATATGGTTTCCACAAATGGAATATTGATTTGCAATTTCTTTAGAATTTCTACAAACCTTCTTAATTGCTTTTCTAAGCTCTCTTTTGCTTATCATTGAGGGAAAGGTAGGGGAGGTTTATATGGTGGCGGAGGGACATACTTTTCTACTTTGGTATCTTTCCCTAAGATGATCTCATTCTCAACCTGTGTGTTTTCTCTTTATGTTTCCTCTTCCTCTTCGACTCCTCTACATCCCTATTCTATTTCCTTTCGTAAAATAGGGCCCTCCAACTCTTTTCCATTTTGAAGGGCTATAGCGTTAATGGACCCTTAAGATTTATCTTTGGCTGTTTGAGAAGCATTCCACTGGGTCGAGAGGAAGATCATGATTGTTGAGCCACTTGGATGATTTGATTTTCTAGCATTTTATTATGGGTGGCTAGGGATTCAACCTTAGATCTTAAGATTTTGACCTAAATTTTCAAATCCTCAGCTTATTTGTTTTGAGAGACTATGAAGTTCTCCATCATCAAATCAAGATTTAACTTGGGAGGAGATGGGAATGGTGGTCTAAGGTTTAAGAAACCTGGGGGCCTAAAATTTGATTGAGGGATGGGGTTCTAAGGTGGGTTCTTGTGAGACAGGTTTGGATGGTTGCGCCATTCAGGGTTGTAGGTGGGGGCAAATGGATCTCCCTTTTTGTTGAAGTTATTGACATAATTAACATGGTCCGCTAGGGTTTCTTTGGGTGGTGGAGTAACCAATTGACATTCCACCTATGAGTGTCCTGTAATGCCACAAATCTCACAAAAAATAGGGGGGGTTGTGAATGCATTAGCACTTAGTTTATCAATTTTCTAAAATAATGCATCAACTCATGAAGAAAGGTGATCCATAGTATCAATGTCATACTTACCGCTCTTCTTGGCTGCAGAATGCTCACTTGACCATTGGTAATAATTCTGAGCCATATCTTTAATTAGTTGCTTGGCTTTCGGTATACTTTTGTTCATGAGGGTGCCTCTTGCTGCTGCATCCAAAGTCAACCTAGTGTTTTAATGTAAGCCATTATAATACGTATGGGCTAGCAACCATTCTTCCAACTCATGATGTGGGCACATTTGCAACATGTCTTTGTAGCGCTCCCATACATTATAGAGTGATTCACCGTCCTTTTAGCTGAAGCTCGTAATCAGGTTCCTCAATTGAACTATTTTAGATGGTGGGAAGTATTTGTTGAGGAAGGCTTGAGAAAGTTGATCCCAAGTGGTAATGGACTTAGGGGAAAGTGATTGTAACCAGGCCCTTACTTTGTCCCTCATGAGAACGAAAATAAGCTTGATCGCATCATCTGACACTCCATTCATCTTCAAAGTTTCACAATACTCAAGAAAAATAGAAATGTGTAAGTTATGGTCCTCCATTGGGCTACCACTGAATTGATTCAGCTGAACCATATTGAGCAACACAGGTTTGAGCTCGAAATTGTTAGCAGCTACATTTGGCTTTCGGATGCTCAATTATGTCCCGTATGCATTTGGAGATGCAAATTCTTTAAGAGAATGATGTTTCTCCTCATCTTCATCAGTGTAAGCCATGGTTTTTGAACTCGCACTTGCCTTTGTCTCAATTATCCAACTCTACAACCCAGTCAACATTCGTTTGATCTCAGGTTTAAGCTACCTTGGGGGCCCAAGTCGAAAGGATCGTTGCATAAAAGCTTCTTGAAAGTGAATACAACAAACAATCAACCAGCAAAGATAAATAATAGAAGGGAATTAAAAGATTTAGCCTAGCCAAAATAAAAAAGTACAGAATATCAATTACCTGAAGTTCCTTGGCAACGGTGCCAAAAACTTGTTGTGCTATTTCTGCAAGTACACGAGTTCATTATAGCATTTCAAGGTCGTATCCCACAGAAACTTCGTAATTGAATACACTTTTTTACTATTTTAACTATCTAAATCTACAAAAAGTGGAGGTATGCATTCAAATGAAAATAATAATTACGAATACTAAACAATAGGAATGAATCCTATGATCAAACTTGGTCTTTGGATTAATAATCAATAATGAAACAATACCCATGCCGCAAATTAATTTACTAATTGTGGATAATTGGTCAAATCGTATTCGTTAGCCTTTTTCAAGGTCTAGAAATGTATTTAATATAATTTGCCAACTACTTTCGTGACTCACAAATTAAATTAAACCCATTAAGCGCCACCAATTATAGAGTCCCTAAGAAATAAACATCTACTTTTATCATTGCTTAAATTCCCATATATATGCTACTTTTCAATAATAATCTCAGCCTTTCAGTTGTAGATTACATCTATGGAGGTCGGATTTCATCAAATCCACTTTACAACAATTAAATCTAGCATATATAATAATATCAATGAATCAATCATACGGCATAACAATTTATTTCATCATATCAATTACTAAAATGTTACCTAAGTCTAATCCTAGAAAAGAGACTACTCACTCATACTTGCAAATAAAATGAACGAAATAAATAGCATGATGAGCATAATAACAATGCAATAGATAAATAAAAGAAGAATTAGATTGAAATAACCATAATCCAGAAGAGTGTAATGTTGATTCGAATCGACCATCACAAAGTACACAATTGAATCTCCAAAAAGATTAAAACTAAAGAAACATGCTATTACATGAAGCTATGCTCGGTAATAAGGGGTCTCAGGCTCTTATAAAACATCCTCTCTCTCTCCTTAAGAAGTTTCTGAGGCATGCCACAAAATTCCCTATCATGCCAGCCATGTCACATATGTAGATCATGGGGAGGACCGCTGCTGCATGGCCGTGCGGCCCTTCCATGACCTGGCCATGTAATTTCTCAGCTCTTGGCAATTCGGAAATTCTGACATTGCATAGCCATGCAATATTTTTAGCCTCAAATTTTTAGTTTAGAATTTTGCATAGCCGTGCAGGTCTGGCATAGCCTGGCCATGATATTCTATTTTCTTCTATACATGCAAGGGAGTGCTGCACGACTGTGCAGCTGGGTGTGAGGCCAACCATGCACTCCCCTTTTTGAGTCTTCTTAGGGATATATTGGCATATCTTTTAGCTCTTATAGCTTTAATGCACCTCCATAAGCGTGTTGGGTCGATGCACATTCCTCCCTAGCTTTCCTTGCTAGGTCCTTAGCTCTAAAAATAAGCAATTCTTTCTCAGTCTTGGTATTTTTGCAGGAAATCCTACAACATAAGGCTAAAGAAAATGGTAGTGCAAATAATAGCCCAAAACCATAGCAAAATATGTGAAAGAGATTAAATGAAGTCCCAAAGCAAAAGAGAAAGAGAGTTAAAAATATGGGAAAAGTCACTTTATCAATATTGTCTCCATTAGGGACTCGAGGTTTCTCTCCTAAATTCTGGGGAAGTCATAGGAGGTTCTAAGAACAAAGTTGAAGATGAGTACTACCTTCACCCAACTATGGATGGGCAGACTAAGAGGACCATCTAGACACTTGAGGACATGTTGTGGGCTTGCGCTATGGATTTTCAACTCTATTGGAAAGATTATCAGCATTTGGTGGAATTTTGGTATAATAATAGGTACTATGCTAGGATAGAGGTGGCATCCTTTGGGGCTCTCTATAGACGAAAATGCCGGACACCCTTATACTGAACAACATTAGCGAGCCTATTGTGCTAGGACCTAAGATGATTGGAGAGATGACACAAGAGTTCTATTTGATCTAAGATAGAATGAGAGAAGGTTAGAGTCATCAGAAGAGTTACATATATCAGTGATGCCGTAGTGATGGTTTTGAGCTAGGGGACAAGGTGATGTTGAGGGTTTCCCCAACCAAGAGTTTAGAGGTTTAGTTGGAAGGGCAAGTTGAGCTAGAGGTATATTGCCCCTGATGAGATTTTAGAAAGAGTTGGCAAGGTCTCTTACCGGTTAGCGCCCTTGCTAGAGTTAGCACGAGTCCACAACATCTCACAATTACAAAAGTACATTGCAGACCCTTCCCATGTGATCTGGCCTGACAAGGTTGAGCTCGATGACTCTCTAACTTGTGAGGAGAGGCCCTTGTAGATTATCGATGACAAGGTATGACAAACTTGAACGATCTCGGTGTAATACCCCAAAAATTTTAAAACCAAGAATTTAATAAATAATCCTCCTTTGGGATAATTTAATTTTTAAATTAATTTATTTAATTATTTTGTGGATATTTTGGTGCATAAAAATGGATATAAATAATTAATAAATTAAAATAAATATTTTGTTATTTTATCATACTTATTTTACTTAAATAATTTTTTAAACCCATATTCTACTAAAATTACCCTCTTAAATTAATATCTTAAATTTTCAATAAATTAATTTATCCATATAAATAATTAAATACCATTTTTCAAAAAATTAATTTGATTTTATTTTTCCCTTTTCCTTTTTCTTTTTCACTTTCCTTCCTTTTTCTTTTCCTCCTTTATTTCCATTTCTTCTCTCCTCCCTTTGGGCTGCCAGGCCTATCTCCTTCTCGTTGGGCCGCCGGGCCTTCCTTCTCTTTTCTTCTCCTCGCCCCACATCATTGCCTCAACCCACCTCATTTCTTCCTCTCCTTCTCTTGTAGGGTCAGCCCGCCTTCATTCTTGCTCCCCCGCTCGACCAGCCTGCCCCTTCTTTCTTTTTATTTTCTTCTTCTTCTCTCCTCCTTCCTTCTTCAACCATAATAACCTACAATAGACTACAACCAACCACCCCTGGAACTCTACCATTGCATCCTACTTCTCCCCCTCTCTCCCATCCCTATCCTTCCATTTTTGGCCACGCACACCCCTACACAACAACACCTCGTGCGCTATTTCCTTTCCTTTTCTCCCTTCCTTCTCCCTGCCATCTTACACCTGACCACCTGTAGCTTGCACCAGCTAACTTGGCTATGCCTGCCTCCTTACCCTCTTTCTTTTCTTCTCCTTATCTCTTCCTTCTCTGCCCATTTTTTAATCCCCCTCGAGCTCCTCTTCCCCTCAATGATGAGCCATTTTTTCCCTTCTACCCCTCTTCTCCTCCTCCCCAATTTTTGCTTCATTGCCTTCAACCACCATTGTTGCCTAGCTGACCACCATAGCCACACCTTGGCACCCCCTGCTACCTCCCTACACCACCCAATAACCATCACTCCCCCTATAGCCACCCTTCCCCTCCTTTCATTTCCCCCTTAGCCTCTACCTTGCACCACCATTATGTGATGCCATTCTCCCTCTTTTGCTGACTCCACAACAACCCCTTAGCCCCCTAGCACCTCCCCTACTACCACCCTTCCTCCCTTTAGCCGAAATTCTCATGTAGCCTCTCCCTTCTTCTCTTTTTTCCCTTCCTTCTTCTCCTTCGCCCATCCTTTCATCCATCTTCCTAGCCTTATAGCCACCGACTCCGCCACCCTGAGCCACTAACCTTCGACCCCCAGCCACCACCTTCACCCCTATTCCCTCCCTACACCCAGCCACCACCCTTACTCCCCTCCACAAGCCCTCAACAGAACCCCTAAAAACCTTACCCAAACTAGCCCCTCCCTCTTTCTTCCATCCCTTCTTCAGCCTTATTCTCCCTTGTTAGGCATGTTTTAGTTAATTTTTTAAGGTATAAAAATAGTTAGTGTTAGCATGTATTAATTAAGGCTTTGATAAAAATTTATTCTTTTAATTTTCTACTTCCAATTTGATAAATTTTGATATTATGTTTAGGTATTATTTTTTACTAATCAAATTTTAAACCTTTAACTGAGGTACTGGTAAGGTTTAATTATTGCTAGAAATAAGGTAACTATTATATCCTACTAAAATGTCTGAATATACATATACTAGTACATTAGGGTTTTTAATGTGATTATACGCATGTTGTATGATGTTAAGTGTATTATGACTTGTAGCATGTGTTGTTTATTGAAATGAAAATCATGTTAATTTATGTGTCATGTGTAGAAAAGATGTTTAAGGAAGGAGTCTTATTGTAGATGACAATGTTAAATACATATGTACGAAATGATAAGCTAATGTGCCATTTATTGCATAGATAATGTTAATATGAGCCCTAGGGGCATCTTAGTAAATTTTCTTGTGCAAAAGGTATGGCTTAAACAAGTATGTATGGTAGGTGCTAATGAGTATTAATAATAAATAATAATAGTTGGTGGTGTTAGATGATGTATATGGACCATGGATGTTAATATTTGATGTGGAGAGGGTATTTTAGTAAATTTGGCATAATAAGGGCAAAATGGTAATTTATAAGAGTAAATGGGGTAAAATGGTAAATTAATAAGCAAGAAGGGAATTTTAGTAAATTTACATGGAAAAGGGGATAACTTGGTAATTTTTGTGAGTAAGAAGATATTTTGGTAAATTAATTAAATAAGAAGGGTATTTTGGTAATTTTGGCATAAAAAGAGATGACTTGGTAATTTTATAAACAAAAGGGGGTAAAATGGCAAATTAATAAGTAAAAAGGGTATTTTGGTAATTTGGCATAAAGGAAGAGTAACTTGGTATGTTTGGGAGTAAAAGGGAGTAAAATGGTCAATTAATAAGTAAGAAGGGTATTTTGGTAAATTGGCATAAAGGAAAGATAACATGGTAATTTTGTGATTAGAAAGGAGTAAAATGTTAATTTTAATATGTAGGAAGGGAAATTTGGAAATTTAACTAACCAAAGGGCAATTTGGTATGAAGGGAAATTTGGTAATTTAACTAATAAGTAGGAAGGACAATTTGATAATTTAACTAACAAAAGGGTAATTTGGTAATTTGATAAACATGAGGGGTAAATTGGTAATTTTAACAAGTATAAATGGTAGTTCAATAATTTAACAAACTAGAAGAGTAATTTGGTAACTTAACAAGTATGAGGGGTAAAGTTGGTGATTTAATAAGTATGGAGGGTAATTTGGTAATCTAACAAATACAAGGGGTATTTTGGTAATTATATAAGCATGAAGGGTAATATGGTAATTTGGCAAGTAAAAAGGGGTAACTTTGTAACTTTACAAACAAGAGGGGTATTTTAGTAATATCATGAGTATGAAGGGGTAAATTAGTAGATTTCAAATAATATATCAATGAATTACATAAGCCTCCATAATAAGACATAAGTAATATTAAATAATAGGATAAGGGTATTTCTGTAAATCGGTGAGTATCATAAGAATATGGCATAACATAGGGTTGAATGAATAATGAAGGGTGTGATATTGTGCTTACCTTATATTTATGCAGGAGGTACCTTAATCATTAATTATGCATGGAAATGTGTGTTGGATATGATAGAAGTACATGTTAGGGTTTAAGTAGTCTAGGATCCTTTGATGTAGAGTACCAGACTCTAAGATTGTATTATGATTATGATACGATAGCCGTTTATAGCATATGAATAAATGGGAATGAATTTTAAAATGGAAATGGATGATAAAAGGATGGCATTAGTGGTCTATTTAAGTTAACATGGATAACTGTATGAATAAGTATTACTTAATAATAACATAAACAAATGGAAATGATTAAATATGTGGTTGTTGTGTTTCTCGTGGTCACCTTAATTAAGACACTAATAATTAAAGTGGAAGACCTCGAGATCGGGAATGCTGGCTCTTTAGAGGTTGCTACCCTAAAAATGTAGTTTAGTCCATGATTGTTCTGGTATTTGCTTGTGTACCTTAGTGCCCCAGCTAGGCCCTACATCTTACTCTATCTACTTCTACAGATCTATTTAAGAGGTATGCATAGTTATAGATTAGCTGTCCTTGTCGATAGGGTACTGTGTGCCCTCATGCACTAGTGCGACTAGGGTACCTTTACTCTCTTGGGTTAATAGTTGAAGGATACTGTGTTGCTTGTATACTCCAATATGATAGGTGTACCCTTGCGTCTCCAAGTTCTTGATCTCCCCCTAGACTTAAATAAATGGACTTGTTATGCTGATTAAATGGATAACACCAACCATGTAAATTGAAAGATTATTGAGTTGAGCCTAAATGGATTATATCATGTGTACCCATCATGATAGTGGCTAGAAGCATTTTGTCCTGAAAGATATATATGTGTACCGGTCCATTGGTTATAATAGTGGCCAGGTGCATGATGCCTTACAGTGTATTCCAGTCCACCAGCTATAATAGTGAGGGATCCCGAGCTTAATAAACTAAATCTTATAAGTTAATAAATGATGGAAAAATATTAATCACTTATAGTGGAACACCATATGAGTTGGGGTCGGATCAATCTACCAGTGATAATAGTGGCCAGGAGCCTTCTGCCCTAGAGATTGGTCCACTGGCGAATAATAGTGGCCAGGTGCACTCTGTGCTGAAGTGTATTTCCGGTCAACCAGCTATAATAGTGTGGTTTCCTCACTCACATGAGTATAAATCGAGAGATGATGTTAAATGATGTTTAATTAATGGCTTAGAACCAAAACTGTTAATTTCATCCTCATGATCTATTAATATGATATAAGTATGGCCTTGGTGACTATCACTCTCTGTGAGTACTGGAGGTGTTAAGTAAATGGACTTCATTTTGTACAATTCTTATTGGTTGATATGTGTAATCACTCTTACATGTCTATGATTATTTATATGTGTGCATATAATATTATCTTTACTTTTGTTTAAGTAGGATGTGTTGTATGTGGCCCTGCCTTTTAGTTTGGTAAAAAGAGGTTACTCAGTACCATAGTACTAAAGGGTTCTATTTGTGGGCCCTTTTCTATTCAATGGGCAGTGTCCTTTGCAGGTTTGTTGCAGGTGCTATTCAAGCTATTATTGGGTAAGAGCGTAAAGATGGTCCAGGATGATTTTAGGGTTTCTCTTTTAACCTTCTGTTTTCTTATTTAAAATGATTTTACTCTTATAACCACTAATAGTGGACTTTACCTCTTGTAATGAATTTAATGCACTACTCTAATTTAAATGAAAGTTGAATTTGAGTAAATTGTATTATGTTCTTTTTATCTTTAGCACTTACTACAGGAACGGTAGGAGGAAAGTGGTCTGGTACTAAGTGTGGTAGTAACATCCCCAAAATTTATAGTTGCTCTTGCTAAGTTTTAAATAAAACAAAATTTTTCTATAGTAAATTTTGGGAGTGTTACACTTGGTTCTTCTTGTAAGGGTTCTTTGGAGCTGCCATGGAGTAGAAAAAGACACCTGGGAATTAGAAAAGTACATACACGAGGCTTACCCTAAACTTTTCATTATAGGTGAGTAAATATCAGGACCGTTTTCCTTTTAGGGGGAAGTGTTTAGGAGCATAGTGTCCTCATCGTTAGGGCTAACCACTAAAATTACCCTTCTCCTCATTCTCTTTCTGTTCTACCAAACCTTGGCTTGAGACTTCAAGGATGAAGTCTTCCCTTAAGGGGGTAGTGATGTAATACCCTGAAATTCTAAAATCCAAAATTTAATTATGAAAATAAAAATTATCTAGCCTAATTTTGAAATTTTATTTTTATTATTGAGTACAAAATAATTTATAGGCAAATTATAATAATTCTATTTATTTATATAATTATTTATTATTTTATTTTTGGCACTAAGCTAAATTTATCTAAAAATTTAGACCCCTACACCCTGCCACGCCTTCCCCCTTTTCCCATCTTAGCCTTGTAGGGCCATGCACCTTGGTATACACCCCTGCACAACTCCCTTACACTCTCTACACCTGGCCACTTGCTCCCTTGTACACCTACCCCACCTTACCGCCAGTGCCCCTCCTTCCCCATGTAGCTTGGTAAGTTGATCGCCCCCTATTGTCTTCCCCACTCCCTTAACTCCCCTAATTACCTATAAATACCCCCTATTCGATGCCCCCTTTCTTTTCAATCCTTGACTAGCCCTCCTTGGTTTTTACACAACTCCTCTTCTAGCCCACTCTAGCCCCTATCGTCATAGTTGCCACCGTGCCATGCCAATTGTATCTCGGGTTTTCCCTTCTTGCACCCTATCAGCTGTGGTAGAGCTCCCTTTCCCCTCCTCGCTACCACTACACTTTAGTCACCCTACATAAGAATCCCAACCTTTATAGGCAACCCTAATAAGCCATTTCTCTCCTCCTTCTCCCCCTCCTTTTTCCTCCTCTTTCTCAGCTGTATGCCCCTACACCACCACAGCCCACTAGTTCCATTGCCTTAAACATTCTCCCCCAACAAGTTCACCCCTCATCCCATGTTACTATCCCTCATCTTTTTCACCAAACATTAGCCACTGCCACCGTGCCGCTGCTATAACCACTACCACACTGCATCCATTTTTTTCTTCCCCATTTTTGTGACCCCCACTTCCTTTTCTCTCCTTGAGTATTCTTTATCTTAGGTCCTCTTTATTCCTTAAAAAGGAAAAGAAAAATAAAAGAAAAGAAATCAAAATTATGCATAATCCTATTTCAAGAC
The DNA here is from genome assembly GCA_030549775.1 of Tamarix chinensis. Lineage (NCBI taxonomy): Eukaryota > Viridiplantae > Streptophyta > Magnoliopsida > Caryophyllales > Tamaricaceae > Tamarix > Tamarix chinensis. The sequence continues at coordinate 62,082,658 of CM060181.1, forward strand.
AATATTCTCGTGATACCAGAAGATGAGGTATAGGTCATGCATGCTTTGTAGACCAGAGCCGCTCTGGTAAGAATATAGTTAATGATAGAGTTTTTTTTTTGGTTTAATATGCATCTATGCTATATGTTATGTGATGTTCTACATAAAATGAAAAATGATTCTAGTGTCTTATATGTAGCTTTACTTGGCAATAGGTGAAGGTAGGAAGTTTTGTGGTTATCATTGTATTGATTTTAAATGTTGATATGTTTTCATATTATAAGATATTTCATGTATGAAATGTGTGGGGAGTCTTTGTTTTAGATGCCTTGTGACTTAGGTACGGTTTTGAGACCTAGGGGCATTTTTGTTAATATTGGAAAAAATGACATGTAGGGTACATTTGGGTGTAAATTGACATAAAATAGTTGGAGATACTATACAATATAAGTATGGAAAAAATAATGAGGCTTAGGGTAAATATAATATGGGAGTGATTAACCATGTATGGGGTAAGAAAAACCTAAGGGGAGTTATAATCATATGTTAGTAAAGTGGGAGGTCTAGTACTAGAAAGTAGATATGGGGTTAATGATGGCATTTTTGGGTAATCATGCATTGGGAAGCCTTATGAACACCAGGGGAGGAGATATGGCCAAAAGGTGAAATTAGGTTTTTGGGAGGCCAAGGGGTAAAACCCTAGAGGTAGACTATTATCACATGTTTGAAATAAGGAAGTTAGACCGCAACCGTAGGATATGATGTCAACCTTAACATTTTTGGAATATATTCTATATTGGTAGCCATAAGGGGTCTAAGGAAATTGTTATTGCCAAGTAAAAAAATTAGGGTTTTTAAGGTGGTATGAATAGTAACCCCAAGGGTAGGTTATTATTGTATGTATATAATGGGGGATTTGGATCTCAAATTGTGTATATGATGTCAATAATAACATTTTGGGAGTGTATTTTAAATTTGGTGGTTATATAAATCTTCTGGAAAGTGGCATAAGTAGTTTGTGCGATTAGGGTTTTATGGGAATGTTGGCATTTTAGTAGTTTAGGGGCAGAGATATTATCACAAGCGGGAATTGTTTTGAGCTGACCTTGCTTTTAGGATATGATGGTTATTGGTATTCTAGGATTGCATATTTATATTGGTAGTTACACGACACTCATGGGAAAGTATGATTAAATTGGAAAATTACAATTTTGTGATGAAATGTGAATGGTGACACTAGAGGTAAGTTATTATCATATGTGTAAACTATGGGTAATAGGCCATGCCTCTTGAAAATGTGGTTCCTAATAACATGTTGATATTTTTTGGGTAAATTGGGGACTAAAGGGGATCAGGAGGAGAGGACATGCCAGGTTGTGAGATTAGGATTTCTAAGTAGAAGTAGTTTATTTGGGGTTTGTGTCGGGCTAATGCCTTGCATCAGTATGCGTATATAACTATATGATGGCCATGATTTGAATAAAACATGAATAAGAAAATAATAACTTAAAGTGGAAGATTACTTTAGTCGAGCCTAGTGGTATTTATCGGTCCAACAATGAGAATAGTGGCCGTGAGCTTGTTGCCTTGGGGTTATACTTTGGTTTCCATCCCATTGGTGAGAATAGTGGGGTCTTGACTCAAGTAAATAAAACCATTGGATGGTAATAAATTTTGGGAAGGCACTAATTACATAGAGCGGAATACGATGTGGGTTATGACCAGATGTACTTTATTTACCAGTCCACTTGGAAGAATAGTTGCTTGGAATATTCTGCCTTAGGTTTGTACTTTATTTATAGATTCACTGGTGAGAATAGTGGCCAAAAGTGTGCTACCCTAGGTTTACACATTATTTAGCGGTGCATCAATGGGAATCATGGCTAGGAGTGTGCTGTCCTGGGGTTGTACTTTATTTATCATTCCACTGGTAAGAATAGTGGAGTCCCTAAACCCACTTAGATAAAATTCATGAGTTGACTATTTGTTGCATTAATATCTTGTGTTAAGATAATGATGAATGAACCGATATAATATACCAGTGCACATTTCATTTCTTTTTGTTGTTTTATTAATATTTATAACCTACTTGAGTATATTATTACCTTACTCAATATGTAGCATACTTATCACACGTATTATATATGCTACTCATCCACATGAGTAGTTACCCCTTCTAAGTCTGTGCAGGTGAATGAGGATTCGCTAAATGACTCTACCACATATGATGATGTGATCGAGGTAGAGTGATGTTACTGGGCCGAAGGATGGGGACCTAAGAGAGAGTGGGATCCGACTGTTGTCTTTTTCAGCTTTCTTCACGTTAATGTTTTACCTTTGTTGAACAATGTTGTGTATTTCAGTATTTCTTTTGGAAATAAACACCTAAACTTATTCATGCTATGAATTGCTACCTTGCTATGCTTGTGATGGTTTTATGTACCATTTTTGTTTTGGCTTGTAGTTGGTACAAGGATGTCTTAGGGCCAGACTTATACCCATTACAGCAGTAATACCCTTATGGTTGGATGATCTTACGGTAAATTTTTTTTAATGTCCTTAAAGAAGCTCCTAAACAATGGTATAAAAATTTTAACCAAAATTCAATGTGTAATGATTATAATATGAATGTATCCAATTCTTGTGCTTACTCTTGATGTTTTGACATGATTATGTGATTATTTGTTTGTACGTTGATGACCTATTGTTTCTTAACATTAATGTGACTATGATAAATGAGACCAAATCCATTATGTCTTGTCATTTTGATGTGAAATATTTAGGAGATGTTAAAATAATTCTTAGTTTTAAATTGAGGAAAACTAAGATTAGATTTTACTTAAGTCAGCCACACTATGTTGATAAGACATTAAAAAAAAATTAGTTGTCGTTATGAATTACCTATTAAAACTCTCTATGATCCTAGCATTTATTTGGAAAGAACCAATATTATAGTGTTTTAAAAGAAGAATATGCTAAAATTATAGGTAATATGATGTTCCTCATGAACTATACTAAACCTAACATATATAAACTATGTTGTGAGTCAACTAAGTAGGTATACTCACAACCTAGATAAAGATCAATGGACTATACGTCATCATTTACTTAGAGACCTTATGGGTAAGGATTAGTGTTTGCATTATTGTAAATTTCCTACTATATCAGAAGGATTTACTGACGCTAATTGGATATCAGATAATGATGATGTCAGTTCTACTAGTAGATATTTTTTATAATAGGAAAAGATGATGTGTCATGGAAGTCAATTGAGCAGACTTGTATTGCTCAGTTTATGTTGGAGTCTATGTTTATCACATTTGAGTTGGTTTGTTAAGAGAAAAAATGGTTGAAGAACTTATTGGTCAGTATGCTATTATGGAGGAAACAAAAAGTTCAGGTTTCCTTACATTGTGACTCGTAGGTAGGTATATGTGTTGCTAAGAATTGTGTGCATAATGGTAACAGGAGACCCAATTTTGTGAGAGAACTATTGAGGAGCGATGTGATCTCCTTGTGTTTGTTAGATTAGAGAGAAATATGGTAGACTCTTTAACGAAGGGTCTAACAAGGAGAGTTATCCTTGAATCATTTAGGGGGATGGTGCTTAAGCCTCTAAGTTGAGGAAATTATGGTGGATATCACTTGTGGTCAAATAGATCAATATGATTACTCTCTTACACTATATTTCCCATCCCTATGGCATATAGTAGTGCATTGTGATACGTTGAGCATATTCTTTTAATGAGTTTATAACCCTATTCCTGGGTGGTCCTAGTGAGATAGACTTGTTGATCTCATCGCTAGATATATATGAGGTTGAGCATACTACTGTTTTAATATATCCATAGCCAATTTTTGCGGCACTTATGAGGCACACTGAATGGATTGACCTAAATGAGTGTGAAGGTAGGCTGCCTTCTATTAAAAACTGAGGTTGTCTTTCTTGAGAATTCATGAGTACCCATGGTGCACGCTTGGCTATAAAGAGAGCTTGTTTTATTATCACAAAATGTTTAATATTTAAGGTAAGACATGTGTTATCGGAGTCTCAATTGAAGTTAAGGAAGTTCAAGATTCCTTTACTTAGTTGACATAATTGTTGTCACACCTCACTACGTATCAATTCAATCCTCAAGACATTGATACCTATTTGTCATTCCTTCTTTTGCCTAGTTTTTTGCATTTACATTTTTTATTTGTTTTGCCATAGGTGGGGGTTATTGAAATAATGAAATACTTTACGTAATTAATGCTTTTATCAATGTCCTACATTCATGGGAAGGGTGTAAAAAAGTTTAGTTTTTATTCCCTTACTTCTTCACTTTGGTTTGAGAAAGTTATTTAGATTTTTTTAGGTGGCCTACTAGATTGGACTTGAACGACATGTGATAATGATGCTACCGCTAACCCATCTGGTCTAGGCTGGGTATAGGTGTGGTGTGGTCTTTGATATCGAGAGCTAATCATTTTGTCATTCTAATTTTAACTATAGTTTTACTAATTCCTTTTATCTTTTTTTCTTCTCCATTATCTTTAATGTTTTTCTATTGTTATTCCTCCATTGGCGTTCGTCAAACGGAGGTGGATTAGTGGTGGTTGTGTAAAATAATTTTCTTTCCTTTTTACCATGTATTTATTTAGTTAGTTTTTGTAATACCGTGTCCCAAAATCCTTCAAATTATATTTAGAATTATTTGATATAAAATAAATGAGTTTTGGTTTAGAAATGGGCTTGAAATTCTAATAAAAATATAAATTTCAGGAGTACGGATATACTAGTTTATATAATCGGTTAATTGGTGCACTAGAAAAATTTATGTTCTTGTTCTCGATAAACTAGTCGACTTGTTTGACTGTGATTTTAGATCCATTTTTTATTTTGATTAGATATCCTCTCTAATGATTATAAAACTTCTAATTTGAGTTTAATTATGTTATTAAGCATGTTTTATTGTCTTGGGATTATTTTCACATTTATCTTATTAGTACATAATTTTAATTAGCAAAATTTCAGAAGAAGCCACTTTTTGAGGTGAGCCTACCTTTTTCTTCTCCCTCACCTCTCCCTCTCTCTTTTGATTGATGGGGCTGTGAGATTAACTTTTGCACCCTTTCCTTGCTTGTCAACTGACAGCCATACCTAATTTTGACTGCACTCAACCCCTACAACTCTATCAAGTCAACCATCACTTCTTGGCTTTCCCACATTCAACCTCTTGAGTCTCATTCCCCTTTTTCCATGAAGATGTCGACAAGCTTACCCCTACACTTCTATTTTCTAATCCGTCATCATTCCTCACTTGTGTTATTACTCTCTTCTCCCTCCTACTTATGGAAATTTCAGTAAATGTTGTGTATGCATCCATTTTCCTCTCTTCTTCCTTTTGTTGAGAGAAAATAGAGGTTCTCTTTTTCTTTCTCCTTTAATATTATAGACATTTTGTACCTTTCAGTCCTTCGAATCTTAGTTTTAGTTCTCTCTTCCTCTCCTTAAACAAGGAAGAATTAAGGTTGAGAGAAGTTAGGGATTTTAGCTTCTCTTTAACACCCTATTTGGAGAAAAAATGTGGTACTTTATGTTTCTCTTCTTCTCTTAATTTTCTTAGTTGTAATGAATTTTTGGAAGATTGTTTTAATGGTTTTTTCTTTGATTCTCTTAGTAATAAAAGTTCTACTAGATAGGCTATCCAATAAGAGTTGTCACTAAACGCATATACCCCTTAAAAGCAGATTCTCTTAGTAATCAAAGTTCTACTATCTTACTAACTGGAACTTGTGTTGTCACTAAAGGAAGAATTATAATATGGTTTACATTCTTATGAATCGTATGTATTGCCATATTTCTAGACTTCCATGATTCCCATTCAATCAAATTTGTACTTGAGTTTTACCGATATAATATCAACATGTTGTTATTTAATTTCAATGTGCTACATGAATATTCCATGTTTTTGGTAGTATATTGTACCAATACTTCACCGTATTGATACAACAATTGTGTGGTCATGGTGATGATCCGACTTCTAGTCTGAGGAGTAGAGGATGATTTGCATGGTTTTGTCTCTCAGTTAGAGCATGCTAAGGGTGATAATGTATTCCATTAGCGAGCCATTGCTTGGGGTTGGAGATTTATGATTGTGGCTAAGAGTTAGGGTAACTAATTTTTAGTATTTTGCCTACTATGTTGGGATTTTTTTGAATTTTTCTGTTATTTAAACTCTTAGCTTGGATTCCTATATTTGATTTTGTAAAACTATCAAGTTCATATTATCTATGATATTGTTATAGTCTTAATTAAAATGTGTTGTCACATTAATATTATTATCATGCATTATTTTGTTCCTTATCCCATTTTACCCTACATTAGGTATGACTTAGGTGATGATCACACTTCTCTCATGGTTGATGTGGTGGTAACATTCCCCAGTGTTGTATTTCAAAAGCTTCCACATTGTCTTAAAAATGAATTTTTCTGGTTAAAAAATTGGGGGTATTATAGTTTTCTTTGAGGCTATACAAGTTTTCGATTGATTATTCACCCCTTATACTTTCTTCATTTACTCTTCTATCGATTCAAAATTATATGTTTCTTAGCAAAGGTTTATGTAATTTTCATTTGCTTCCTATTTCGAGTATATGTACCAAAGGCTCGTTGTGTTAACCTTGGGGCCAGATAGTTTTTAAGATTGCACCTCAGTCCATTCATATTATCACTATAGGGGAGCGATGTATTTTGGGGTACAACAATGGCATTGATAAGTACTCTTTTTTTTTTCTACAAATATTTCTTAATATAACTTTAACTAACACAAACTTCCTTGCTCATGGATGCTGGGCTTTTACTTGGTTATGCCCCTCTTTAATTAGGGGTAATCTGCTTATTCATTTTTCTCTAGTTTTCTACATTAATTAGGATAATGAAGCATGAGTTGAAATTGATGCAAACGCTGATGAAGATTGGGAAGATGATATCTTTATGGAGCATTTGCAATGGCCCCAACTGTAACAACCTAATTTTTCACTATCAAAAATTTTTATTTGAAAACCTTGTGGAAGTATAAATATGAGTTCAACCTATGAAAAATGAGGTTCTATCGGCATATCTAATACACGAAAGGTGCCTCACCTTCTACCTCACATTAGACACAAGGCTAAATATTTAACCAATCAAATGCAAAAAAAAAAAAAACTAAAGTGCACAAGAAATCAATTGGAGATAGGAAATTTTAAAGTTTACAACCAAGGGTCATATAGGCTTAAATTTCTTATATAGATATATAGAAGAAAATTTTAACTAGAATTAATTAATTCCAATTGAGAAATGCCTTAGTCATCTAAGGACCAGAAAAAAAGTCTTCGAGAATGACTACGCTCAATAATCTAACTATATTGAGAGGAGGATGGACCACTCACTTACCGTCCTTGAAAAAGTTACATCAAACCTCTTGCTGGTAGGATTAAGTAGGGGATTGCAAAAACAAACCCATGAGTATGCACATATACTGAGCAAACAAATCTACCACTATCATGTAGATCATGGTACAAGCATGACACACATGATATGTTCATAGCATTACCTACCAAAATGTATATGTGATTCTTTTACTATGTCATTTACATATAATCACAAATGTCATGCAAGACATATTTGGATCCATTGAAACATGCTTAATCATAATCGCACCAGCATATGAATATATACAGATTATAACATATATACCGCCCTTTTAAGGGACATAGATTACTTAGATTATCTACATAGCAGTGTTTAGAGTATATCTTGAAGGATAATGTGGAATCATAATTACATATATGACTTTCCAACTATGGATTCTTGCAGTAAGTGGATCATGATTACAATAGAAATCGATCATGTGATGATTCATGGAAACATTATAGAAATACAGAGACTTACCACAATGGGGCATTTAAGGGAAGTATATGATAGACATAGAATTTAAGTAAGGTAAATGTGAGTTAAACAATATATTCATAACTTAAGTGAGGCATGATATCTTTAATGTACTTATAGGGCAAAAGAAGTATGATGTTAGTAAAATAATCATATTAAGATAAGGCATAAAACAAGATAGGGCTAATTAATATCTCTTCATATGATGATCCCATTATGTGGTCAATTATGCCAAAAGATGGAATTATATAATATTAATATCATCCATCCATGTCCAGGGAAACATTTGATCTCCATTAATTCCCTTTTCTTCAAAATTCAAATATAGGTCAAAACCTAGGGCTAAGATTAGAGCCATAGTTCATTTCTTAACCACAGTCTTACCATTATTTAAAGGATGTTCCAATATAATTCTGTAAGACTAAAGATGAAGGTCCTACTAGAGGTGAATTAGAGTCTAACCCTAACTTATAATTATTTATCCATTCAATTCAATAGCTAAGTAGAAGTCATTGTTTATGGATAAGGTCAACATAAGGCCACTATATATATGCATGTTATTTTCTACTATTCTTGGTAATTCATTTAACTTACAAGGTTTCACATTTTATGGCCATAATATAAGTCATTAGAGGTCTATTATCCATCATTTTGATTCATTACCCAAAAACTAACCATAGAAAGGATCCATTTTTAACTTTCTATTCAACTATGCAACTTATGGTCAAGAGAAAGGCACAAATACTACATTAAGGGCAAATTTTGTTAATTAGGATATAATTTCTCATTACTAAATTTAATGCATCACTTAAACTCTCTTAATTTAGGAGAGTTATATCTACTAGTTAGTTACGTAATCAATCAAGTATGAGAAAACTCAAAACATCACATTCGGGAAGAAATAGGTAAGAAAAAAAAACTTGCTGAGATACGTCACTAGCTTTCTAAAAACTAGTTAATTGGTCTTGCTCACTAAAAGATTAGTTATATGGATTGCTTGCTTGTCAGGGTGCTACAAACCTTCCCAATGGTGGTCAATCAGTCAAACAGTCCACCCTACTGGTTAACTATTCTATGAACTAGTTGATCAGTTTTGTTAAACAAGTCGATGTGTCTCATACATGAAATTTAGGTAGGGTGGTGCAGCTCCCATAATCTAGTCTCAATACCAAAACAAAAAAGATAAATCTTCAATTCTTCACTTGAATCCACCTCTAGTGAAAAGTAGGCTGAGTCATCAAACTTGTTGTAGTACTCCGGTATAGATAAGCTACCCTAGCTAAGAGCTGTGGACTCTTCATATCTCGTGAGATGTAAATGTGTCCTCTGGTAAGAGTGAAGTCTCACAGCTCCCACAAATTTCTCCCATGAATCAAGTGAGTTGTCGCTTATTTGTAGTCCATGCCACCAATAGTATGCCTTGCCTCACAAGTAGGAAGTTTTAATGTCCACCCTTTTTTTTCCTCGGACACCCATACATAAAGAACGCATACTACATAGTGTGTATCCATACTTCTGAGGCATTCGGGTCCTCTAGGCCTTTAAATGATGGAATATAGTGACACAAGATCTTTCTCGGCCAATCCTCTAGGGTGGGTTATGGCATTATAGCCGACAGTAGTAGTGTCTCCTCCTATTGTAATTGCCATTCTAAGTAGGCCCCAACTATTGCCATACATTGCTCGATACGCTTGATATATTGAATGTTGTGTGCCATCAATCTCTTACAAAAGGGCTGATTCAAAATAGAATAAAAATGAATAAGGAATAGGGTCCACACAATAACTCTACAATGCATAGAGAGAATAACTATTCCTGACCTATGCTGACTCACAGGCTATTTTGGGTTTCAAAATTCATAGTTATCTCAAAACAAACATACACCAACATTTCAAAGAAATTTTGAACAAAAGAATTTAATTTTAAAACAAAACATATTCCTCAAAAGAAGAAGCACTAGATCCAAACTTGTGGTTTCCGCTAGAAACTTTTAAAATTAAAGGGATTTTTAGAAGAATGCTCTGAAACCAACTTGTAACACCTCCATTTCTTACTATTGAAAATTTTCATTTTAAAACATTGTGGAAGCAGAAATATGAGTCCAACCTATAAAAAACTAGGCTGCTATTACTGTATCAACACAAGATAGGAACCTTAGCACCTACTTCACATTAGACACAAGGTTAAATATCCAACTAATCAAACACAAAGAAAAACTAGGGAGCACAGTAAAATATTTGGAGAAAGGAAAATTCAAGGTTTATAACCCAGAGTCACATATACCTAAATTTCATGCAAAGATATATCAAAAGAAAACACTAACTAGAATAAATAAATTTCAAATGAGAAATTCCTTGGCCATATAAGGATCATTGAAGAAATTCTTTGGGAATGCCAATGCTCAACAATCCAACCATGCTATAAGGAGGATGGACCAATCATAGGCCATCTTGGGAAACCTGCATAAAATCTCCTACTTGTGGGATCTAGTAGGGGATTCTAATAACAACCCCATCAATATACATACATGATAAGACAACCAATCTACCACTATCTATATATATACATGGCATGCTCATGGTATAACCAATAAAAATGCATATGTGATTCTCTTACTAAGTCATTTATGTACAATCACACAAGTCAGATAAGACATATTTAGATCCATTGAAACATCCTTAATCATGAAAATATCAACATATGTAGGTATAAAGATTATAGCATACATACTACCTTCTTAAGGAACACAGATTACTCAAGGTATCCACATAATAGTGTTTAGAGTATATATTGAAGGGTAATGTGAAATCATTATTACATATATGACTTTCCAACTGTTGGTTCTTGAAGTAGGTGAATCATGATTATAATAGCAATAGATCATGTGATGATTCATGGAAACATGTGAGAAATGGGAAGAAGTACCACAGTAGGGCATTCAAGGGAAGCATATGACTAACGTAGAATTTACGAATGGTAAACGTGAGTTACAGAACATATTCATAACTTAAGTGAGGCATGAGCTCTTTCATGTACTTATAGGGTAAAAAGATTATCACATTAGTAAAATAACCATATCAAGATGAAGGATAAAACAAGATAAGGTCAATTAATATCTCTATGTGTCTTATTCAGGTTATGATTTCACTTTAGGTGAATATAGAATTCCCTTACAAAGTCATTGAGCGATAAGTGAGCATATAATTATTTTACCCATAGTTATTAAGCGATAGGTGTGATTATTCCCCATGGTCACTTAATACCATGGTCAAACAAAATAAGTGGACATAAATTATCGGCTCATGCCAAAATAACCTAGTGGATATTAATAGTGGCTTATGTAAAAATAACCATTCTACAGCGACCGGATCTTGTAGTATCGAGACCCCCTAATTTATCATCAAGCTCTAGATTAGAAAAGGCACCAGTATTAATAAAGATCCTAGGATCAACTAAGATCCCACTTGAAGACACCCAAAAGTAAAATGCCTGAAGGTAGACTAAGTCCTAGTAGTTAATTGAGAATCGAATAATCTAGACCTATCATGGTGCTTGTTCCACTTTAAGTGATTAATATCTTATTAGATTAGGATGTAATATCACATAAAAGGCCCATAAGAAATATCACACCAAATAAAAAACCATTTTAATTTAATGCACCCATATAAGGTTCTCATATCATTTAGTGTTCCCATTTAGGGTATCTTTAGGTGATCATCTCATTACGTGATTAATTATTCCAAAAGGTAGAATTATGAAATGTTAATATCATCCATAGATGTCCAATACAACATTTGATCTCTATTTATTCCCTTTTTTTCACAATTTAAATCTAGGTAAAAACCTACGGCTAAATTCAAAGACGTAGTCCTTTCTTAACCATAGTTTTACCATTCATTAAAGGTTGTTCCAATTTAACTCCTTAAGGCCAAAAATGAAGGTCCTATTAGAATTCAACCAGAGTCTAACCCTAAATTTTAATTATTTATCCATTCATTTCAATAGCAAAGTGGAAGTCACTGTTTATGGATAAGGTTTACTTAAGGCCACTATATATCTCTGTGTTACTTTCTCTTGTTCTTGGTAAGTTGTTTAACTTGCAAGGTTCACATTTTAAGACAATCATATAAGTCATTAGAGGTTTATTATCTATCATTTGATTCATTACCTGACTATTAACAATAAGAAGGATCCATTTTTAACCATCTATTCATCTACTCATCTTATGGTCAAGAGAAAGGGCCAAAAGGTAAATTAATGTAAACTTTCTTAAATTAAGATAAAATTTCTCTTTAATAACTTTAATATAGGTCAATTTATATATGCTAGCATATTAGGTCATCTTTCAAGTATAGAAAACTCAAAACATCACATTTGGGAAGAAACAGGCATGAAAAGAAAAACTTGCTAAGATTAGTTGATGGGTTTCCAAAAATAAGTCAATGGATCTTCCTAACCAGTAGATTTGTTATAGAGACCAGTTTATTAGTTAAGTTGTTGTTAACCTTCCCAGTGGCAGTGAACTAGTCGAACGGTCCACCCCACCGATCGATTGATCTATAAACCAATCGATCAGTTTGGTTCAATTGGTCGATGTGTTTAACACAAGGTAAAGACTACTAGGGCCACACAGTAACAAGTTGATTGATTAACACAACCTATAACACACCCATTTTTTACTACCAAAAAAATTTCATTTGAAATAGTATAGAAGATGAAATACAACTAGGAAAAATAGGGTGTTATAGTTATATATGACAATGGATAGACGTCCCTCGCCTACCACATATCATATATAATATTATTGATGTTAAGGACCTTGTTGATCTTGAATCAAATCCATACAGTAATACATTTAGTTAAATGTGCAGGGCTACATTAAAATGAGATTAGGAGTGACCCCTGAAACAAAGCCATGGTCCACCATGGATACCACAAAACCTTCGATATCCACCATGTCAAGCCCCAAACCTAAGTTGAGGTAGGACCTTTACTGGCTATAACCAAAAACTGTCACATGGCCATTTGGTAGTGGGAATGAGTAGGTGACCAAGTAAATGGGTACATCAGTACACTACATACAGAGTAAGCTAAGTTGCTCCTTCAACGAAAACACACATTTGCAATTTCTATTGTACATGTATATAATATTTAACATGAGTTATGATAATGCCTTACACGTAAAGGTAAGAGTACATTAGAACATGCTATCTTGTATAACTCAGATGATTTAGAATATATCATGCTTGGTTTCACATTAATATCATGTAGGTACTCACACAAATAAGTGCAGACTTAATCCAAGTAACCACAAGGGTTTATTTTCAATTACTCAATCCTTTAGATTACACCATTTCCTTATTCCTACGTGACCCGGTCAATCATTTAGCCAACATATTATTGAATAACTAATGAGTCACTTAAGCCATTAACTAAGCGTACAAGCTAGATTTTATCCTTTTTCTCACCCAACCGTTTTCCATCCTCAACCAATTATTTATATTTCCTTATTCATTTCCCCAACCTTTATCATCCAATTACTTATCATCTATAGTTCATCGAGTAATTAACATCGCACCACCCTATGGTCTCACATACCATGGAAGCCTAAGAAAATAAGGGACATAAAGTCCTTGCCGAAGCCAATCACCAAAACAAATATAAGTGCAGGCTAAAGCAATAACAAGAATGGAAATAAGTCAAAGCCGAAGATGACTAATATAGACATATGTCCAGGCTGAAGACAACCTCCTAGGTAACTAGAACCTTTAGTAACGATACTTGCTAGTACATCATCAGTGTCTAGAGTAGGTAAGGCATCAAGACCTTTTAGGATCCCACATGAAGGGAAAGCTTGAAGGCACAAATAAACGCCTGAAGGTAGACTAACTATTGCTAGCTAATCAAGGATCGGGTAACCTAGACCCATACACAACTCGATTGTCTTTAGCTTTACATAATTAGTAAATTATTTATAAGGATAAGTGATCATATAAGACTTATATAAAAGCAAGTAAAGCATTTCCATACTTATTCTGTATCAATCATTTTCTTCAATTTTCCCAACCATATTGGTCTCCATTTATCTTTATCTAATATTTTTCATATTCATCATATTATTTTATTCAAGCACAAGTTGTGTTTGATTACTTTTTTCTCAATACCATCACATGTTGTAAGTGGAATACCCATTTAACCTTTACAATACTCATAAAGTAGGTCATAAATTATGATCCATTCAGTCCTTTTATTACGCCATTAATATATTAAAGAATCTTTATTTTATCCAATTAATAATCATTGAATAATCCCATGCATAGCCTCAAAGCATAACAAGAACTAAAGGAAACAATTCACACAAACAAGTCGATTGGTTGCACCAACCAATTGATCAATTTGGCATGATCTACCCTACATTTTCTAAAATTGGTCGATCGGCTTTGGAAAACTAGTTAACTATTCTTATAAAAGTGGATTGGTTCTACCCAACCAGTCAATGGGTTTAAGTAGATAGGAAGATAATGGTGTTTGCATGATTACTAGTCAATGAGTTGGATTAACCAGCCGACCGTTTTAAAACCTATCAATGAGTTTCTCATAACTAGTAGATCAATTTGTCCCACATCAACATCAAATAATTAATTTCATGCAGGTTCATACTATAAAATCATCCTTAACAACATTAGAACATGTATTAACATACTCTAACACATTTTCAACTGAATTAACTTGCATGTCTCAACATTAAATCATCATATCCAATTTTTATCAATTTTCATGCTTTTTACTCCAAGTATACAATCTATCGATCCAAATCACTTACGCATGATATATACCCTCATGCTAACATACATAATAAACTTAAAGGGACTCATATTATGTAGGAATACTTATAAATCAATTTGGATGTAAGAATCACTTACTTGATGTAGGAAGAATTCCCCCTAGCTAAAAAATTCCAATATGTGAAAACCTCAAATTTGAAAGGCCTAAAAAAAAAAATCTTAAACTCAAAATTTCATACACAACGTTATGAATTTTCAAACTTAAAATAGAAGTGAAAGAAAGATATACCACACTTAAAGTGAAATACGGATATGCTCAGCTAAACCACTCAATATTTTTCTCAAATCTAAGCCTTCCTTGCTTAATAATTAAAATAAGAGAGATTAAGATAAAGGATCTGAAAAGTGTAAGAAACTAAACCACAAGGTTTGAAGTGTAGGTAAGGGAAAAGGTTAATACAGAGACTTAAAGATTTTAGTGGCTAAAAGAAAGGTGAATAAAACGGATGATTGCGACTATTTATAGCTAACAATCCAGAGGAATAATAGATGGTTCAAGAAAAATTTGAAAACACTAGAAATTATCATTTGAATTTGAGCTGCATGGACAGATTTCATTTAAGATATGGTGTCCTACTCTTAAGAGCTCAAACAGTATTTCTGAAGAATTTAGGTCAATTAGGTCAGAATTGAAATTCACAAGAGAGATAATGTAAGATCAGCGTAGAAGGAATCTTGGAGCCTATCAGAAGCTTGCCTGAGATCGAAGCATTGATCCTAGAAACTTGCAAAAGAGAGATAGTGAAGGGGACAAGGATGAGGTCATGTTCCCTCTCACATGTCCTAATCGACCTCTAAATCTATTTAAGGTAGTGTTTCAGGCTAAATGTATCATGAAAAAGTTTAAGCCTCTTCTAGGGATAATTCGGCATAGGTCAACAAAGTTCTATTTCAGTATAAGAAATTTTCTTAAAAAATTGAGTTTAAAAAATATGCCCATCTAGATAAGCTAGTCGATCAATTGGATTAACTAGTTGAATGTTCATAGACCACTCGATTAATTTTGCCCAAATAATTGATCGGTTTAGTCTAGTAAAAATCATTTTACTAAAATGACTAGCTAGTCAATTGGTTCATGGAACTAGTCAATCTCTTTGCATGAAAAACTCAATAAACTCCCATTTACAACCTTATTTCAAATTAAACTTTGCCTTAAAACAAATCGTAACATTAAATGAAAATCTAATACCAAAAAAATTGGCATATTTCTCATCCAACCATTTTACAAAGATGAGGGGTATTAAAACTTTACCCTCTTAAATAGGCTGCATCCTCGAAGCCTATAATAATTTAGTGACATCATTATATATAAGGTAGAAAACATATCACATTCACATTAAAAAAATGTTACTAACCCCCGTAAAGAAAAAGTTTACACTAAGGCAAAAAGCTATGAAAATAACTTCGAGTACTTGGCTCAAATTTCCTTCTTGGCCTCCCAAAGAGCCTCCTCTGTAACATGTTGTGACTAATGGACTTTAACCAAGAGGAGGGCCTTTATAGATGCCTATCTTGTCCTTATATCCTAAATGCTCACTTGTTGTTCTTCATACTTCAGAGATCCATTGATGTCTTGTGACTCTGGTTGGATAATGCGTAAAGGATCTAATACGTACTTCCTTAATTTAGATATGTGGAAGATGTTGTACACACACGACAATTCCATTGGTAGAGCTAAGCGATAAGCAACATCACCACCCAAAATGTTATATGGTCTAATGTACCTCACACTAAGCTTACGCTTCCTACCAAACCTCATGAAGCCTTTGGTGGGAGAGACCCTCAAAAGAACTCTGTCGCCTACCTCATTACCATCATTTTGTCTTCTCTGATCTCTATAGCTCATGCAGTCTTGAATCAAATGAATGTGCCAAGTAGTCACCTTGATCATTTCATGTCCCAACACAATCATCTAGCTGATGTCATTCTAACATGAGGGACACCGAAATTTCCTCCTATACAAGGCTTTGAAAGGTGCCATCTTGATACTTTCCTGGTAACTATTGTTGTAGGAGAACTCAATCAAGTCTAGAAAATATTCCCAACTTCCCCCAAAGTATAACATAGATGCTCGATGTATGTCTTGTAATGTCTGAATGATCCTATATATCTATGCATTCATAGCTGGGTGAAAAGGAGTATATTTCTTCAATTGATTACCAATGGCGGCTTGTAACTTTTTCCAAAAATGCTATAAGAACCTAGAGTCTGACTTTAATACGATGTCCTTAAAAACTCCATAGAGTCTGACCACATGCTTTTTATAGGTGTTGGCTAGTTGCTCCTTACTCCATGTTACCTTCAATGACATGAACACGGTTAACTTAGTCAAATAAACCACAATTACCTATATGGAATCAAATTTGGTCTGGGTCCTTGAAAGACTAACCACAAAGTCCATAGATATGTTATCCCACTTCTACTAGGGAATTTCAAGTGGTTGCACTAACCTTATCAGTCTCTTTTGATTAATCTTAATCTTCTGATAGATTAAACATCGGGTAATGAATTCTGCCACTTCCTGCTTCATGTGGGGCCAACAATATATCTTCTTCACATCCTTGTAAAACTTCTCTCCTCCAGGGTGGACAAAGAAAGGAGTATAATGTCCTTCCTTGAGGATTCTTCTGTTAAGCTCCATATACCCGGATGGTACACACCATCTACTACGTTATCTAATACTACTATCTTATTGAATCTAGAATCCTTCAGCTTTGCCTTCCACAATACCAGTTTGGATTCTCTCGAGCTTGACATCACCAACTTGATTAGCTCAAATATCCTTGAAAATTGAAGGTATAATGGTGAGTGCACTAATTCCTTCCTCTAAACTACTAATAGTGACCAGTTCAATCTCCAACTTCTTGATCTCTCGACCAAGATGATTTGATAATATAATTATGCCCACAAAATGTGATGTCTTTTAGCTAACTACATTTGCCACCACATTGGCTTGCCCTCATGGTAAGCCAATTCAAAGTTGTAATCATTAACCAATTCTAACCATTTGCGTTGTCTTAGGTTCAACTCTCACTAGATGAAGATATATTTGAGGCTTTTATACTTAGTTTAGAACTTACATTGAACCTCATAGAGATACGCCTATAGATCATAGAGGCAAACACTACTACGGCAAGCTCTAAGTCATGTGTTAGGTAGTTCTATTCATGTGGCTTTAGTTATCGTAAAGCATAAATCAATAGTCCTCTATGTTACACCAGCACCCAACTCAGACCATGCTTGGAAGCATCATTGTGCACCTCAAAACTATCAGACCCAGTCGAAAATGCGAGTACTAGGGTTGAAGACAAATGCCCATTTAACTCCTTGAAGGATTTACTACACTTCTCATCCCACTAAAAATGCGTAGCCTTCTTCAACAGATGAGTCAGTGGTTGCACTGTCTTAGAGAAATTAGCTACAAATATGTGGCAGTAACTTGCTAACCCAAGAAAACTAAGCATCTCCTTGACAAAAGTTGTCGCTGGCCATTCAGAAAACTATAAATCTTAACAGGATCCACTACCAATCCATCCTTACAGATTACATGTCCAGGAAAACTACTTGATCTAAACAGAACTCGCACTCTGAGAGTTCGGCATATAGTTGGTGTTATCTTAGTAATCCCAAATTCTGCCTCAGATGCTACTCATGCATCTCCCTGTCACTGGAATAGATGCCAATGTCATCGATGAACACTATGACAAACTAGTCAAAGAAAGGACAGAAGATGTGGTTCATAAGAGACATGAACCCTGCTTGGTCATTACCGAGTCTAAAAAACACTATCGTGAACTTATAATGACCATGCTATTTTTGGAAAGTAGTCTTAGGAATGTATTGTTTTTCTATCCTTAGTTGATGGTAGCTTGATAGAAGATCAATCTTGGAAAATTCATTGGCTCCCTTGATTTGATAAAATAAGTCATTGATCCTTGGCAACGGATAACAGTTCTTCACCATCACCTAGTTCAATCCTTAGTAATTGATGCACAACCTTAGACTCCCATCCTTCTTCCTTATGCACATAACTAACATTCCCTATAGCGATATGCTTGGTCAGATGTAACCCTTCTCTAAAAGCTCCGATTATTGAACCTTAAGTTCTTTTATCTCTACAAGTTCCATACAGTATGAAGCCTTAGATAATATCTATGTACCTAGCAATACATCCATGGTGAACTCAAATTCTTGAACAAGTGACATTCCTAGGATCTCCTCAAGGAATTCATCAAAAAACTCACGGACCATGGCTATCTGCTCCAAGGGTGTCTCAACTGCTTTTGTGTTCCTAACACTGCACAAGTAGAGCAGATATCCTTTACTAGGAGGTTGCTCAACCTAATCACCGACACAATTTTTGTAGAGGGATTAGGTTCAAACTTTTGGCATGAAACCCTAACACTCTTTAGTCCTAGTAGAACTACACCTTCTTACACCCAATCAATTAGCACTTAGTACTTTTGCAGCATATCCATCCTAATGATCACATCAAAATTAGCTAACTCTAGTTCTATGAGGTCTAACAAAAATTCTATTCCTCCCATTACCAAAAAACTCCTTGATAGAACCTAGAGCATGCAATCCTATCTACTGATGGCAATATAACATAAATAATAATACTACTAAAAGGAGATAAATAGATTGTAGCTAAAAATGCATTTGCTACAAAAGAGTGCGATACACAGGAGTTAAACAATAAGAAAATAGAATGGGTAGAGATAATAAGCATACGGGTCACCACACTGGCCTACCGTTCTATTCTACCAGACTCATCATGTTGAGGCATCAAGTTGATGGAACTCCTACGACACTAGCTAATCCTTACCCTTACTGGAAAGGCTGAGGCCTTAGACCTCTTAGCTAACTAGCTCGGCTAGCGACATTAGTTGGTGATGGAGGAACCCCCTAAATCCATGGTTGTGCTGCTAGATACACCTGGTAATTTAAGCTATCTTCTAGCTCCTCTAGATGTTACTATTGTCGAATCGGAATTCATAAGCTTTGTGACCCATCATGCCACACCCATAGCATGTTACCTTGTTACCTCCATAGTCCAATCCTAGGTTATCTATACTACATCGCTCGCCGTGGTAGTCCATCTCCTTAGCGTGACCCTTAGACAACCATCTAACTTGGGGTACTAACCTTATGCTCTGGCTATATCTAGGCAATAAACTACCTCCTGAAAAGGCCTTCTTCTTTTTGTTGGGGTGCTGGCAACCTTGAAACTTTCTCTTTCTCTCCAACTGAACACTCTAGGCCTAGATGACTTAGGATCCCTCTAAAGCCTACTCTTAAATTCCTACCACATATGGGAGAATAACTTCCACCAAAAGCACCTTGTATCAAACCCCTAGCCTAATCTTAAAGCAGTGAACTTTCATCATCTATTTAGCATCCACTTCCTATGTGAATTGGACCAAGTCCATAAATTAAGTGTAGTACTCCTCGATGGGCATGCCCCTTGCCAAAGAGCCATGAATTTATAGTACTTCTTCATGTGGAAGTGAGTCGGGTAGAAACAGGCTTGTAACGCCTCCAAGAATGGTCCCCATCTCATAGGTTCTCCATCCCTATGTTGGATACTCCTCCACCATGCATCTGTCCTTCCATCTCTAAGAAGTCCACAAGTGGTGAAGGTCTTCTCCATATCCCTGAGCCATCATTCTATGATGTCAGGGTCTTCCTGGCCTTCAAAGATTGGTCAGTGATGATGTCTAGCCCTCCTTAGGAAGTCCTTTAGAGCTAGTGTAGCTGCTAGAACTAGTGGAGGTTGAGGTGCTCAGATTTGGCCCTCTATGTACCCTCCAACGGTCTCCATGAATACTTTAATTACCTCGTAGTGGTAGTTAGCTACCATTGTGTCCTAAAGACTAGAGGAAGTTAGAGACGAAATTCAGTCTACCTAGTATTAAGACACACACAACAATTACCACAAATGTTATCTATGGTACATTCCCAACCCCAATCTCACTTATGGACATTTCGGGTTTGAAAATAATTAAACTTACTCGAAATATCAAGGAGAAAAGATTTCAAATCAAGGCCGATACCAACCTATAGTATCAACTTAATAATTTTTTTTTGAAAAGGTAAAACCATTCCGGAAGAAACTCTAATACCAGCTTATGGTCTCAACTCAATTATTATTGAAAGGAATGCATCTTTAAGAAATAACTCTCTCATACAAACCTGTGATATCACCTCAATTATTGTCAAAAGAATGGCATTTTAAGAAACATGCTCTAATATCAACCTGTGGTATCAACTCAATTATTTTCAAAAATAGTGGGTTGATACCAACCTTTAACAACCCCATTTTTTAGTACCAAAAAATTTTGTTTAAAATAGTACGGAAGCTAAAATACAACCAAGAAAATTGCGGTGTTAATGCTGTACATGACATTAAGTAGACGTCCGTCACCTACACCATATTAGATACAAGTCTAAAACCAACTAACAAATTTAAAAACAACAAAGTGATCAACTTTAAGTTACATAACATTTAAAAGATTGTTTACGTTAAGGACCTTATCGGTCTCCAACCATATCCATACAAAAATACAATTACTTAAATGTGTAGGGTAATAATAAAATTAGATTAGGGTGACCCCAAAAACAAAACCATGGTCCACCATGGACCCCACAAAACCACCAAATGTCCATGCTCTTAAGCCATGATCCCAAGCTAAGATGGGAACTTTACTCGCCATCACCAAACACCTTCAAATAGCTCTCTAGTTATGGGAATAAATAGGTGACCGAGTAAAAGGGCACATCACTACACTACGTATTGAGTAAGCTAAGTTTCTTCCTCAATGGAAACACACGTATGCAATTTCTATCATACATGGATATAATATTTAACATACATCAGGCTAATGCCATATATGCAAAGGTAAGTGTGCATCAGAACATGTTTTCATGCATAACTTAGATCATGCATAATAAAGTATGCTTGGTTTCACATTATAATCATGTAGCTATAGACACATGTACTAGCAGATTAAATCCAAGCAACCACTAGGGTTTAATTTCAATTACTCAATCTTTTCGATTATACCATTTCCTTCTTCCAATGAGAACTGGTCAATTATACAACCAACATTTCAGTCAATAACGAATTAGTCACTTAATCCATTAACCAAGTGTACAAGCCAACTTTTATCCTTTTTCTTATCTAACCATTTTCTGTCCTCATCCAACTATTCATATTTTCTTATTCATTATCTCATTTGTCATCATCTAATTACTTATAATCTATATTTTATTATCATCAAGTGATGGACTATGCACCAACCCATGGTCTCACATACTATGGAAGCATATCTAAATAAGGGACATAAATTCCAAGCCGAAGCCAATCTTCAAAGTGGACATAAGTTCTAGCCAAATCTATCACCAAAGTGGACATAAGTCCAGGCCAAAGACAACCAATATGGACATAAATCCAGGCCGAAGCCAACCACCTAAGTAACCAAACCTTCAGTATCAATATGCCTTAGTACATCATCAGTGTCTAGAGAAGGATGGTACCACCTCTCAAGATCCCACCTGAAGGCACCAATAAGTGCTTGAAGCCAGACTAACCCTGGGTAGCTAATTGAGCATTGAGTAACACAGATGCATATATAACTTGATTGTATTTCACTTTATGTAATTATTATATTACTCACAAGGATATGTGATCACACAAAGCCCATACAAAAACAAGTAAAACATTTTCCATGTTTATTATATATCAACCCTTTCCTTCCATTTTCCTAACCATGTGGGTCTCCATTTATCCTCGTATAATATTATTCATATCCATCATTTTATTTTACTCTAGCCCAAGATGTGTTTCATTACTGTTTTCTCAAAACCATCATATGTATAATTGGAATACCAATTTAGCCTTTACAATATTCACAGAGTAGGCCATAAATTATGATCACTTTAATCTTTTCCTAAGGCCATTAATCAATTATAAAATCTATATTTTATCCCATTAATAATCATATAATAGTCCCATGAATAACCTCAAAGAATAACCAAACCAAAAAGAAATAATTCACACAAACTAGTCGATCGGTTTGGCCCAACAAGTCGATCTGTTGCACTAACAAAACGATTCGTTTAGGTTTGCAAGTTGATTGGTTTAACTCGACCAAACCTTATTTTTCCTCAAATCGGTTAATCAGTTTTAGCAAATCAGTCTACTATTTATATACCCATTAAATGGTTCTGCCAAATCAGTCTAAGTAAAGTGTAAGACCAAGGTCTAGGTAGGCATGCCAATAGATGGTTTGGTTTAACCAATCGATTATTCTAGGAACCAATCAATTAGTTTGACTTAACCAGTCAATTAGCTTGCCATACAACAACATCAAACCATTAATTTCATGTAGATTCATAAGTATGAATCATCCTTAACCACATTAGAATATGTATGAACACAGTCTACCACATCTTCAATAGAATTAACTTGCATACCACAATATTGAATCATCACAACCTAATTTTATTAATTTTCACGCTTTTTACTCTAAATGTACAATATATCCATCCAAATTTCTTATGAAAAATATATACCATCATGCCAAAATACATAATCAACTTATTACAACTCTTATCATGCAGGAATACAAATAAATTATTTTGAAAGCAATATTCACTTAATGTAGTCAAAATTTTCATTAACCCAGAAATTGTAGTCTATGAAGGCCTCAACTTTTAAAACCTTAAACCAACAATCTTAAACTTAGAATTTTGTACAAAAAACCTTGTTAATTTTTAAACTTAAAATAAAAGGAAAAGAAAGACATACTATAGCTAAAATGAAAGAGGGAAATGTTTAGCTAAACCACCCAATCTTTTTCCAAATCTAACCCTTCCTTGTATAATAATTAAAACAAGAGAGACCTAGAGAAAGGATTAGAAGAGTGTAGGAGATTAGTCCATAAGGTTCGGAGTGTAGAGAAGAGGACAGGGGAATAAAGAGACTTAGGTATTTCAGTGGGTAAAAGAAAGGAGAATAAAAGGGATGATTATGACTATTTATAGCTAACAATTCAAGAGGAATAATAGAGGGTTCAAGAATAAGTTGAAAACCCTTAAAGTTACTGTTTGAATTTGAGCTAAATAATGGATTTCATCCAATATATACTGACGTATTTTCTAGAGGTCAAATGGTATTTTTAGATAATTTAGGTCAATTAGGCCAGAATTGAAATTTATAAGAGAGGTAATAGAAGGTTAGCATGGAAGGAATCTTCTAACTGATCAGAAGCTTGCCTAAGATATAAGTGGTGATCCTAGAAGGGTGTAGAAGAAAGTGGTGGAAGAGGATAAAGCTAAGGTCATCTCTCCCCCTCTCTTGTCCCAATCAACCTCTAGGTATGTTTAAGGTACTATTTCAGGAAAAATCCATCAAGAAGCAGGTTAAGAATCTCTTAGGTATAATTTAGCATGGTTCAACAAGGTTCCATTTCAGTGTGAATTCTTTTCTTTTTTTTTTAAGAATTATGTTTAGAAAATCTACCTAGCTCAATAAACCAGATAATCAGTTTGGCTTACCAGTCAACTGTTCATGAACCAATTGATTAGTTATGCCTAACTAGTTGATTGGTTTAGTCAAGTAAGAACCATTTTACTCAAATAATGAATTAGTTGATTTGTTTATGGAACCGGTCTATCGGTTTGCCTGAAAACTCTATAAACTCCAATTTACAATCTTGTTTCAAATCAAACATTGCCTCAAACAAAATGATGACATTAAATCAAAATCTGGTATGCAAAATATGGCATAATTCTAGTTCAACCATTTTATAAAAATGTTGGGGTATTACACAATCAAACGATTGTTCTAGGAACAAGTTGATGGATTTGGTTAAACTAGCTAATGAGTTTTACCCAAGACTAAAACCACTAAAGTCATAAGCCTTCCAGTTGATGGCTCTATCAAATAGGTCGATTGGTCTTAGGGGCCTATTGACCTTTAATGGAGACTAATCCAGTGATTAGGATGAAAATAACCCCAACAAAAATACACTTACACACAATTAAAATCAATAATCTTTATTCAATTAATTTATACATCAATCTCAGGTCATTCAAGGTTCAAAACAAGAAGTATTTATGAATTGACATCCAAAATATAAAAAAAATATTGGGAATCATAATAAAATCATGCTTGCAATTTATAGACTTAATAAGAAATAGGAAAATATATATCATATTCTCTTCCTACTAGGCCATCATGCAACAATCTATCCATTATATTATAGATAATATTATCACCTAAGACACGCTGAATATCAAAGGTAAATACCAATAAATAATCATACTTTTGTGGCTTTTGCATGGAAGACTTTAAGCAAAGCTTCCTACCACTTTCTTACAATCATTCCATCATAAACAAGTTCAAGCACATCATCATCTTTAATATTCTGGTTATCATATACTTATAGAACTTGCACTATTCTTACCTATATATTTTCCATAAATATAGGAAAGATAATGTTTTACCTCAAAAGAACTAAGTAATCACACCAAAGAGAGCGAAAATCTTTAAACAATCCAAACCCCTTCTAAACTCTACAAGGCCTTTCAAGAAAGCCAAATTAAAACAGAGTAAAATCTTTAAAAATCATTCAAAGAAGATCTAGTAAAATTGGAGACCTAGGAGAGGTAATTAGAGAAAACTTACCCTCCTAAGAAGAAAATAGATAACACTAGGGATGAAACTAAACCCTCACTCTTTTCCCCAAATCTAACCCCGTCTTGCTTATGATAAAAAAAGGGACCTAGAGAAAAGATTAGAAGAGGAATGGAAGATCAGAAATGAATGTCAAGGAGAGGAAATGTGGCAAAGGAAATGTGAAGTAATTTGGAGGTTAGGAAAGAAGGAAAAAAAATGATGCCTTTAGGTTTGAATTAATAAGGGTTTCTACTAAAAGAAGAAAGTCAAGGGAGCATATAAATCGGGACCCCAAACCCTATTCCAAATCTAATCTTCAAAGTGCAAATTTTTAAACGCTCAAAGCTAGCATTTTTGCTTTTGAGCTCAATTGGTAAAACTACAATGCTGTTGGTAATATGCCTTAGAAATTTTGAACAGAAGAAAGGAATGATGATAAAAAAGTAATTTTGAATAGAAGAAAGGAATGATGATAAAAAGGGAAGGGAATCAAGGTTCAACATTCTAAAAAGGTTGAAAGAGGAAATAATCCACTCAGAAATCTAATAGAAGAGAGAGAAAATAAGGTATAAGAAGAAAAATTAGTTAAAGTCATAAAAGTGAATTCTCATGAATTATATTTTTATAAAACCATAAAAAATCAATAAATCAGGTTAGGCATTCCTAAAAGCTTTGTAAATATTGTAAACAAACAACTTATATCATCATCACAATGTTGGAAAAGTTGTAGGAAAAGATTCATGGTGAAAATAGAGCCTGAAGAACAACCCGTTCAATTGAAAGATTGACTAGTACCCCAAACTAGCCGATCAATTCAACATGTTTCAAAACTCAAACTTAATGAATAAACCAGTCGATCAGTACCTCTGACCAGTTGACTGGTTTTCTTATAGAACCTGTTATCTTCAAAAGTCCAAACTGAGCTCAACAAAAAACCATTATAATATTAAATATACCTCTAAAATAACACTTATATCACCATCAAGTGCATAGATTAGTACACATTATAGATGCAAAAAAGTGGGGTATTCCACCAAGTTTACCTCTTTGTTGAAGAGAAGAAAAGACTCTACCTCCATTTATATCAATGCCTATATATCAAATTTCTTGGATTATCCTTAAGATAGTTTATGTAATGCTTCAAACTCTGTAATCTCTGGTTCCTCTCTTATTCTATGGAAGTGGTTGATCTGGGGTCAAGGTTTTCCTTCTCAAACTCTAGAATAAAGAAGTTGATGATCTTGAATGCTACTTAACTATAAGTAGATGGATGCCCTACTTTAGAGTCTCTAAGACAACCATTACATCTACAAACACAAAGATCCATATCCTAAAACTTTTAATCAAATATATCAAGAATAGGATTCAATTTGTGAAATTGGTGATTTCATTTGAAAAATATTAGAATTGATGAAAGGAAATGTGATACCCCATCCCAAAATCCTTTAGAATATATTTAGAGTTTTATTTATATAAAATAAAGGAGTTTTGGTTATGAAATGAGCATGGAATTCTAATAAAAATGTGAATTGCAAGCATACTAATTGACTATTTAATATATCTGATCAATTGGCGTGTTTTCGAAATTAACATTCTTGTCATCGTCAAACTAGTCAATTGGTTTACCCAATTTGATTGACTAGTTTACCTATTATTTTATATCTAATTCTGATTTTGATTCAAAATTTTCTCTAATGATTATGAAAACTTCTCATTAGAGTTCAATTATGCTAATAAGCATTTTTTATTGCTCTGGTATTATTTTCACATTAATTAGATCATAACATATTTTTCATTAGCAAAATTTTAAAAAAAAGGTACTTTTGGAAGAAAGCTTCACCTTTTTCTTCTCCCCCACCTCTCCCTCTCCCTTTTGGAATATGGAGCTACGAGATTAACTTTTTGTACTCTTATCTAACTTGCCAACCCACTATCATGTCATTTCTAACTACATTCTACCCCCACCAACCCATCAAGTCATCCTTCACTTCTTGGCTTACCCAGACTCAACCTCACAAGTCTCATTCCCCTTTTTCCCTGAGAATGTTAACCAACCTTACCTCTCTACTACTCATTTCTAATTTATTCTCATTCTTGATTTCTATTCTTGCTACGTTATCCCTTCTCCTTGTGGAAGTTTTCCCTAAGTGTTGAGCACCCTTCCATTTTTTCCTTTTCCTTCCCTCTACTAAGAAAAACTAAGGAAGTATAAGGTATATATATGTATATATATACATATTAATGATCTTCAACCTTAAATGCTCTCTCTTCTCTCCTCCTCCATGGCTAGCACAAGGAGCGCTATGGCTGTGGCCAAGAAGAAGAAGATGGAATCGAGGAGTTCGAAGAAGGATGCTGGTAATGAAGGGTCATTATCTGATATAGGTAGGGTTGAAGGGGTTGTCGAGGGTTTGGATCAGGCGTCATCGTAGGATGTGGGTGCTTGCATGATCCATGTAGACGCGGATGTCGATCGCTGTCCCTCAAATAGGGTTAAATGTTCGATTCATAGGGAGGTTATTTAGGGTTCAGGGATGGACGAAGGGAATATAAATGTCCCAGTTTTGGCTGGAAATCATTGGGGTCATCAGGAAGAAAAAGCTCACTCAGTTGACGATTCGATGGTAAAAAAGGTATCTTGGAAAGATATGGTTTTAGGTAATAGGATTCCATCCAGAGGAGCAAACCTGAGTTACATTCCGCCAGTGCTGGCAGGGGATAAAATCCAAGTTACATTGCAGAAGGATAAGGATGATCACAATTGCAAAGATTGGCAATGGGCGATCGTGGGTTATGTCATTGGTTTCAGACCTTCTTTGTCCCAAATGGTTGGCTATGTCAAAAGAAATTGGTCCTGTGTGAAAGAACCAAAGGTTTTGATGCATGACAAAGGTTTTGTAGTGTTCAAGTTTGATTGTAAGGAGGATAGGGATTGGGTATTGACAAAGCCTTATTGGTCATTCTTTAATCGACCATTTATCCTAAAAGAGTGGAAGAGGAGGTTTCAGTTTACTAAGGAGAAGTTTCAATTCATGCCTTTATGGGTGAAGCTAATGAATCTGCCTTTGGATTATTGGGATGTAGACTCTTTGAGCTGGATAGGCAGTGCTATGGGTACACCTTTGTTTTTGGATGGCATCACCTCAGCGGGAGAAAGAATATCCTATGCTCGTATGTTGGTTGAGGTGGAAGTCTCAAAAAATCTAGTGGAGTCAGTAGAGCTGGTGAATCTAGAGGGTGCAATTGTGTCCTAGAAGGTTGTGTATGAATGGACAACTGCTTTCTGTGAGTTGTGTTTGGGCCATTTTTTTGCGAAATACAGGAAGGATTCAAATACACATGTGCATTCTGCAGGTCATGCTAATCAGGCTAAGGGGCATTTCAAGGCTGGTCAGGGGGTTAAGCAGTGGAAAAAAATTTAAAAGGAGATGATAGTGGCTCAGAACAGGGTGGAGGAATTCTCAAAAGAAGGGGAAAAGGTAATGCTAGAGAGTTCAAGGGGGTATAGAGAATAGGGTAGGGGTTGATCATGTGGCAGAGCACTGCAATGGGGAGGGCTGCTCCAAGCCTCTAAATAGTGAAACTCGGCTTTAGAGGAGCTCTGTGAAAGGAAAAGAGAAAATGGCTCCTAGAAGGTCAGGTAGTCGTTTTGAATGTCTTGGAGGTGCTGATGATGAAGATATCATGCAGGAAGTGATTATAAAGGAACAAGGTGTTTTGTTATTGGGAGAATCTCCTTCTACTCAATTTTCCAAGGATCTTGTTAATGTTAGGAGTTTGGAATGTCAGGGGATTGAATAAGCCCTACAAGCAGAAGGAGTTGAGGCACTGGTTGTTAGTGCATAAAATGTCTTTTTTGGGGTTGTTGGAAACAAGGGTGAAGTGTAGTAAAGCAGACAGAATCTGTGCAAAACTTGGTAAATAGTGGGGGAGATTTGATAACTATGTTTCTCATTTTAATGGGAGGATTTGGTGTATTTGGGATCTACAACTTCTTGCATGCACTGAGCAATCTTTGCATGTCTTTGTGGCTGCAGTTCATTCCAATGTGTCATTTTATGCAACTTTAGTCTATGGCTTTAATTCTGGAGTCAGTAGAAAGTCTCTCTGGAACTAGCTAGAAGAGAATAAGGTAGAAGACGAGCCTTGGATAGTGATGGGGGATTTTAATGTTATGTTGTAGCCTATAGAGAAATTCCAAGGTAATGTTATTAATGTTAGTGATGTAACTGAAGCTAGAGATTGTTGTAATTCATGATTTAACTTTCTCTGGATTGAAGTTTACCAGGTCTAATAGAAGTTTGGGAGATCACTTAATTATGGCCAAGTTGGACAAGGAAATGGTTAACTTAGCATGGTCTTCTAAATTTCCTTTGTCTTATGCTCAATTTATGGAAACCCTATTTTCTGATTATAGCCCTGTTGTGATCAATTTGGCTGAGAAGAGGCCTCAGCTAAGGGGTTAGTTTAAATTCTATGATATGTGGACTCTAGATCCTGGTTTTTTTCCCTTGGTGACTGATATTTGGAGACAATCTCTAGTTAGATCAGACCTCAGGAATTTTCAAGGCAAGCTAGGGGAGATTAAATCTAAGCTGAAGTCTTTTAACAGGGACAAGTTTGGAGGCATTTCCTACAGGGTGCAGGAGGTAAGGGTTAGGTTGAAAAGGAGTCAAGAATTTTTGGCTCAGCAACCTCATAGCTTATCATTGCAGGAAGAGGAGAAATTAAGCCTTAAGTAGTATGAGTTTTTTGCTAGATGTGAAGAGAGTTTCTTAAAACAGAAATCTAGCAGTAAATGGTTGAATTTGGGGGACTCCAATTCCTATTTCTTTTTCTCTATAATGAAAGCTAGACAGAAGCAGAATGTTATAACGAAAATAAAGCTCAGTATGGCCAATGGTGTTCAGAGATTGCTAGAATCTCTAAGGCTTTTGTGTCTTTCTACTCTGATCTTCTGGGAAATGAGAGCCACTCCTCAGGAAGGGTCTCAGATGAGGTTTTTCAGTAGGGTCCTGGTTTGCCTGTGGAGTATCAACACGAGTTACTCAGACACATTTCTTTACTGGAAGTTAAAGAGGCTTTGTGGTCTATTAGACACTATAAAGCTCCAGGGTTTGATGGTTTTATAGCAGGGTTTTATAAGGCTTCATGGAATTTGTTGGGAGATAACCTATGGTTGTTGGTTAGGAGGGTATTCCAAACTACTGTAGTTCCTTCTTGTTTGGGTCATACAAAGTTGGTACTTATTCCAAAATTAGAGAATGCACAAGAGGTAGCTGATTTTCAACCAATAACATGTTGCAATGTGGTGTATAAGGTTTTGGCAAAAGTTTTAGCAGGAAGATTGCAAAAAGTTTTACCTGTTATCATCCATGCATCCCAGTCTGGTTTTGTTAAAGGGAGAAGAATAGGTGATAATGTTTTATTAGCCCATGAGTTACTGCATATGTATAACAGGAAGAATATTTCTCCAAGATGCATGATCAAGGTGGATATGAGGAAGGCATATGATTCTGTAAATTGGAAATTTTTAGAGAAGGTGATGCTTGGTCTGCATATTCCTATGCATATTTTCAAGGTGCTAATGTCCTGTGTTTCTTCTATTTCTTATTCTTTGTGTGTCAACAATGTCATGCAAACTCCTTTTAGAGGGAAAAATGGGGTTATGCAGGGCTTTTCTTTGGTCAGGGAAAGTGTCTGAGACTAAGAGAGCTTTAGTAGCTTGGAAGGTGGTTTGCTTACCTAAGAAGGAGGGGGGATTAGGTATTCTGGACTTATATACTTGGAATGTGGCAGTAATGGGGAAGCTTTTATGGCAGCTATGTTCAAATAAGGATCTTTTATGGATTAAATGGGTTCATTCCTATTTCATAAAAGGTAGAAAGTTGCATCTTGTCACCTGCCTTTGGCAACTTCTGGGCTGCTGAAGAAGATTTTTAGATTAAGATCTTGTTTGCTCCCAATTTTCCAGCGTTGGTAGAGCAATCATCTTTACCAAATTGCAGAGGTGTATGATACAATAAGGTATTCAGCTCCTAATGTAGGGTGGTGGAGAGTTGTTTGGTCGAACCCAGCAGCTCCAAAGCATAAGCTTATTTTTTGGTTAGCTGCTCACTCAAGGCTTCCTACAAAGGTTGTCTTATTGAACTATATTCCATACATCAATCTTTAATGCAGTTTCTATTCTTAAGAGGAAAACATTTCTCATTTATTCTACCATTGTCCTGTGGTGAATAAGATATATTTTGCTATAAGTAAGGCTTGCAGGGAGAGGAAGAGACATAGATATTGGCAGGACTTGCTGAGATACTTCTCTAGAGTAAGGGGTAGTGGTGCAACAAAATCTTAATTTTATTCTTTTTTTATGCTGTAGCTTTCTACGAAGTATGGAAAGCTAGGAATGATGTTATTTTTTCAAATATTTCTTGGCACTTGAAAACGGTAGCTCATCGTATTCCTTTGATCATGTCTTCTCTATGTACTCATCCTAGTAGGAGTGATAAGTTTAGAGGTATGGTGGGGATGGTAGATCAATTCTACAACTTCATTTGTAATTCTTCTTGATGATATACAAATCACTTTCTATAAAAAAAAATGGTTTAGTCTTAGCTTAGACCCATCCATCGATTAGACTAAACAAGTCGACTAGATGTTTTGGCCAGCCGATAAGTTAGTCAAACACAACAATTGCTTTCTCTGTACACCAAAATAGGTTGGTCTCTACTTATATCAATCGGTAATTTAGGCCAAACTAATTGACTAATTCACATGAACACTCAATCAGTGAGGCCAAGTAGTTAACTGACTCTCTAGTGTTGTTTTGTCTAGCTCTAATAAGACTAGACCAGTGGACAAGCCTGAAGGACTGATCGACTGGTCATGCTTTAAGCTGCATGATTTGTTGTAAGTTATTGTATTTCTTTTTGGCCTCTTGCATTGTTATTTCCATATATTTAGAACATTTAGTTATGATTTCAATTATGATTGACTAGATTTAATATGAACCACAATGATGGTATTTGAGACATGATTTGTTGTTAAGTTTGGTATCATGTCTAAATTTCTAATTAGTGGCTTTATGCCACTTGTCGAGTTTGGTATCATCTTTAAACACCCTAATGTTTAGTTCAATGTCTTGTGTTGTGTTTGGTGTTATCACTTGGAAACACCTAATTTGATGAAATAATAGATTTTAATTATGTTTAGTGTTATCAGTTGGAAACACACAAGTTGGTTAAATAATTGAAATTAATTATGTTTGGTGTTGTCATTTAAAAACACCTAATATGGTTATGTGCGGACCTTATTGTGATTTTTGATATCACTAATAAAGTAAATTAATTGTTTAAGATTTCATTTGAGACTTTTTCTCTAGCTCTCAGGGTAGCTGCAAGGGAGTTAGTGGGCATGTGGTCTTTGGTTATATTATTTTTCACTTAGTACCTATTTCCTTTTCTATTGGGTTGTGGTCATTAAGGGGTATACACATATCTTTGAGGTAAAGGATTATACTCTGGTAGGCTGACATAGCATTGGTGTCCCTGAAGAAAGCCCCTTAGATGTATTTGTATGATGGGTGTGGTATCCCTTTGTTATAATTTTGTACTGCTATAACGTTCATTCATGGTTGTGATCTTGGTATTGTCGAACGAACTATCTCACTAATCAAAATTTGTGTGCTCACTAAAGGATGAATTCTAATAAGGTTTGTGTTGTTTGAATTGCATGTATTATTATATTTTAATACTTCCATGATTTCCATTCATGCATGTCATGTCTCTCTTGAGTTTTCCATTATGCTATCACTATGCTGATATGTGAATTTAATGTGCTCCATAAGCTTTACCATGATTTAGGTAGTATGTTTTACCAGTTCTTCACCATACTAATACTGCACTTGTGTAGTCATTGTGATGATCTAGCTTCTGGTCTAGGGAGCAGAAGAAAATTTATAAGGTTATGAATCTAAGTTAGAGTATGTTGAAGGTGATGACATTGGCCATTAGCAGGACATTGCTTGGGTTGGAAGTTTATTATCATGCCTAAGAGTTAGGCTAACTAGTCATTAGTATTTATCCCACTATATTGGGATGTTTTTGTATTTCTGATTATTTCAACTCTTGGCTTGATTTCCTTTATTTGATTTTGTAAAGCTATCAAGTTCATTCTACCTATAATATTGCTCTATTTTACATTATATTATATTATCACATTAATACTATGATGATGCATTGATTTCTCCCTTATTGTTTTACCTTACATTAGGTATGGGTTAGGTGATGATCACACTTATCTTATGATTGATGTAGCAATAACATTCTCTAATTTTGTATTTCAAATGCTTCTGTATTATCTTAAAATTTTAATTTTCTAGTCCAAGGGATCTTACAATTTGTTATCAAAGTAAGGTTTTAAATCCTAAAGTTATTTTGCAAAATGAATTTCTTCTGTTTCATTTGAACTAGTAGAATCCAACTTTGTCTCTCAGCAAAAATTAGTTTGGGTTGTGATTTGGCCTTAATTTTATAGAGTAGGAATAACTGTTGACCTTATGTGTAATGTACTACCTTCATATGTACTAATGGTGTAGTTAGTATTTGATTCATTTCTAACCCATCTTAGCTTTATAATGTATTAGTGGATGCAAATCTATAACACCCCCAAATTTACTACTGAAAAATTTCGTTTAAATCAAAAGGTTTAGCGGAAGCGAAAGAATTAAAACCGTAAACTTAGGGGTATTACCGCCACACTTAGTACCAGACCGGTTCACTCCTACCGTTCCGATACTAAGTGCTAAGGCTAAACTAAACAGTCGTTAAGTAAAAATCCTCAAAACATGGGTACATAGTTAACATAGATCATTCACGAAAACACGAGTCAACAACAGTTAGAATATCGTTTAGGAATACAACTTAAGAGTACAGTTTCAAAACAAGAAGCGTAGTACAAAATATAGCTAAATAAAACAGTTCCCAAGGGACCAATATCCGGACCGCCTACTCACTCAAGTCAAGCCTTCCACCCCAAATTAGTAACCGATCAAACCTGCATAGGAGGTCTGCTCCCCACCATTGGTGGATCATCACAGGACCCATTCAATCAAGGTAGTATCAGTACGGGTCCAATACTAAGTAAGGGCGCTGGTGTGTTAAGGCCAAGCATACAATCATTCCATATAGCATACATAGCGCAATCATATAGACAACATGCGATAACCCACAAGATAAGGCCTGAATACTTTTCTGGTGACTTATTCTTTGTTCTCATTAATAATATATTCATTCCACACATATTCTTGAATAGTCCATGTGAGTGCGGGAACCCCACTATTATAGCCGGTGGAACGGTCACGAGGGCCAAGACCTACCACTATTATAGCCGGTGGACTGGTCACGAGGGTAACATACCCTGCCACTATTATTTGCCGGTGGACCGGTCTGGCCTCGACTCACAAGGTGTTCCACCGTAAATGTTTGTATCTTTCCCATATCTTATCATTATTCTGATTAGTTTGTTGAGCACAGAATCCCCCACTATTATAGCTGGTGGAACGGTCATGAGGGCCATGCCCTGCCACTATTATTGCCGGTGGACCGGTCACGAGGGTAACATACCCTGCCACTATTATTTGCCGGTGGACCGATCTGGGTCCGGCTCAACATCTTTCTCTATAAGTGGTTAGTGTCCTAACATATCTTATTCAAGGATATTCACCATGCATAATTCTTTCTCTTTATGCTTTACACATCACACACAATAAAGTTCCACATCCATAACTACACTGTGATCAATAATACACATGATAACACCAAACAACTCTGAGTAGCCATAACCAATCCTAATTGTCCACACCAAACCGTGGTTTACCGCTCTTAACCCCAATTTACCATAACAACCATACTTAGCCATCCCAAACCTTAATTATCCTCAACAAATCACAATTAGCTACTCCAACCCTACTTAATCACAACGACCCAGAGTTAATCACTCTGAAACCCTAATTCTGTCTCCTCCGTACCCTTATACTACTCCACGTACTATTCTCCATCCAAAACAGGTAAACTCCCAAATAATATTCGCATTACCTTCCTTACATCCCAATTCAACCTTTCATACGTAAATTTTGTTCCCATACAAATGTTACACATCCCATGCAACCTCTCGAACTTTTCACACGAAACCCTAAATCCCATACATTCATTATCTCCCATGAAAAACCCTAACTCCACCATGCAAACCCTAATATCCACCATACCAACATTAATACCACCACACAAGCCATAACACCACCATGCAAATCCTAATACCACCATGAGAACCCTATCACCACCCTACCAACCATAATACCACCATGCAAACCCTAATACCAACATAAGCCATTAATACCACCATGCAATCATTAATACCACCATACAAACCCTAATAAGGTCTCTTATGCACCATCTTACGTACCATTTTTCATACTAAGTCTCCAATCATTCCAAGACTCTCCCAAGCTCTTACTTACAACTCAAATAAACTTTTCACACGTAAGGGTCATGCCCATGCAAGGTCTAGTCCCCCATGCAAACTTCTCAAACGGCCATTTCCCCGTTGTTCTTTTATTATCATTTCATGCTACCCAAAACCCTAGCATGCATGTCCTAGAGGGCCATAGCAAGTCACATCATCAACATCAACATCAACATTAAACATGGAACATGGCATACATGTATAACATAAGGCACACACAACATACCTCATGATCCACGCTGCACTAGACAAAGCAGGTTATTCATAACACATGCGTAATACAGATCAACATGTCATGCTCATCATTCATCAACACATTACATCACACATAGTACAAGGCCATAGCTTTGTCCTTACCTAACACGACACCTGTCTTGGAGCACGCTCCTATGCCTCCTCCGGGTGTCGACTTGATTTTCCTCTAATCAAACACTAATCTTCTACCTTACTCTTATCTTTAACTTGCCTTTAGGGCTAAAAATAAAACATTACTTTTATAAGTAAGGGTATGGACATCATTCTTAAGGTGGCTAATTCGGCTACTACTAACAAAAGTAGGTCTTAATAGCTACAATAGTTTACGAGAAATCATAGTAATATTTATTATTAACGGTAGTAGTTCAATGTTACTAATAATGGAGATAGTAGTAGTGATAGTATGTTTAGTGCTATATAATATATTACTAGTAGTGATAAGGAACCAAGATGGTAATAATAACATTAACCATGATAATAATGGTAATAGTAACATTATTAAGAATAACAATAAGGATGTTAAAATTAATAATACTAAAGTCATAAGTCACTCATAATATTAGTCCTAGCAATTATAAATAACTCAAGGTTAGGTTGAATAATAATAATAATAATAATAATATTAATAATAATAATAATAATAAGGATGAGGATAATAATAATAATAACATTAATAATAATACTAATAATAATTCTAAAATAATTAATATTTGTACAATAGGGGATCAGAGGTTGGGGAGTTTAGAGGACCACCTAGGGGTGCTGGTGGCACAGGTGGTGGTGCACGGCGCACGACGGCGGCGGCGTTGGGGGGAGAAGGAAGGGAGAAGCGATGGAGGGGAAAGGAAGGGAAAGGATGGTTTGGTAGGGGAAACATAAGGTCTAGGGAGGTTGGGGAAGCTCCCTTGGTGGTTTTAGGAGGTAGAGGGGGTGCTGGAAGTGGCAGCACGGCGGTGGGCGGCGGTGCAAAGGGTGGCGGGGTTTGGGGGTTAGCTTGGTTAGGAAGGGTGCTTTGCACGCCTGGGGTGGCGCGTGCAAAGCAAACCGAGGGGTGAGGGAGGCTTGGGTAGGTGGAGGGTGATGCAAGGAAGGGTTTCGGGGGTGGATCGAGCGGCGGAGATGGGCGACGGCGACGGGGTGGCGATCTGAAGAGGGGGCGGCGCAAGGGGTGACTTCTGGGTTTTTGATTCTAAAACCCCCGAAGCTGGGTCCTTGGGGGTTATTTATAGGCTCAAAATGGGGAAAATCGAGAGAGGGGACAAGGGAGGACAGGTTAGGTGGCGGTTTGGGGCACGCCGGCCGGCAGTGGCAGGCCGACGCAGGTCTGCCATGGCAGACCTGTGGGCTGGTCGGGAAAAGAAGAGAAAAGGTGCGGGGCGACCTAGGAGTGATGGGGGGTGTCGACTAGTCGGGGAAGGGTGGCTGGCAGGGCAAAAAAAGGGAAGGCGGCGACGCAGGCGGCGCAGACAAGCGGTCGGCGCAGGCGGCGTGTTGCAGGGCTGGCGCGGGAGAAAGAAGAAAAGGGAAAAGGGCTGGACCGGTCGGTCCAGGGGAGAAAAGAAACAGAACCGGCCAGGTGGTTCGGCGAAGGAGAAGCAGGCCAGGCCTGCGTGCGAGACGGGGGGAAAGGGGAGAGAATCGACCTGGGCCGGTGGGCTGGCCCAGTCGGGGAAATGGGGGAGAGAAGGGAGAAATGAGAGGGGGGAAGAGAAAAGAGAAAAGGAAAATAAGGGAGAAAAAGGGATTAAGGAAAATAATTAGGGAAGAAAATAATTAATATGACTTATGGGGTGAGTTATAGTATCTTTGGTAGATAATTAAAATTTTAGTAATTTATCTTAATATATCTAATTATATTAGTTTAAAAAGGTAGCTTTTAGAAAAATATTGGTTTAAACCTTATTTAAATAAAATGAGTATGATAAAATAGTAATTTATTTATTTTAATTAATTAAACACTCACATCTAATTTGGTATACTTAAAACCCCCAAAATAATTAAGTTAAATAAATTTAAAAGGCAAAATCCTCAAAGTAATTAAATTAAATAAGTTTAAGAGTTAAATTATCCCTAATAAAAGTAATTTATTAAATTATAGGCTTTTAAAATTTCTGGGGGATTACAAAATCAGTGTCTTGAGCTTTCATGGAGATAGTTGGAGCATTGATAAGGGAAGATTCAGCATGAGGAGCCTCCATAACTGCCACTACCACCACTAGAGTATTGGTTTTGTCTAATCGATCTTCATCGGCCTTCAGTATTTGAGGTTTAGGAGGACCTAGACATGTTAGAGTACTAGCTAAGGGATTTTGAGAAGATCTTTCTAGCCAGTGTTTACCTAGAGTGTTGGCAGGTGGACTTTGGGGTATTCCATCTACAGGGTCGTGTTGACGAGTGGTTGAGAGTTCAGCAGCAAATGGGTGCCGTTATAAATTAGTGGGAGACCTTCGTCGAGATTCTTAGGGCTTATATCTATCCTACTCATCTAATGATGACGAAGAAAAATGAGTTCATGGAATTGCGATAGGGGAAATCTTCAATGGAGGAGTACTACAACAATTATTTTGACTTCGTCCACTTTGCTCTAGAGGTTGACACCTATAAGAGGATGAAGGTGCATCATTTCTAGCTAGGGTTGAGTTAGAGGCTCTAGAAGATACTGGTGGGTACTCGAGCATAAGACCTATAGGCCTTGTATGATTATGCCTTAGAGGAAATACTAATTGCTCAGGCCAATAGTACTTAGGTAGGGTCCAAGCAGAGGTTTGAGGGTAGTCAGTGCCATGGTGGAGGGAAGAGGTTCCAAATCTCTGACAGTCATCAATTAGGAGTAGTTACCCACTTTGGAGGGTAGTTGTGTTTGTCATATGTGAGGCTTTTCATCTATTTGTAATGTGGTAAGAACCACCTAGGGAAGGATTATGTTGATAACGAATTTTGTGCCATGGTTGTGGCTTCGTTGGGGCATCGTTGGTTTGAGTGTTGTACTAACCAATAATAGCAAAGCTAGCAGGGTTGCTCCATATTAGAGGATGTAGAGGCCTTGTGCTTTTTAGCAAGAGCAAGGCTTAGGTAGTGCTATAAGACCACTATAAGGTAGTCGCTCAAATATGATAAGCTAGTCAAAGGCTAACTAGTAGGTTGATGTCATCACTGGTACATTCACAATTTCCTATCTTCTCGCTTATATTTTGTTTGACTAGGGTGCTTAACATTCCTTGGTGATTACTACTTTCATAGCTAGTACAGCTATGGTTCCATCTAATAGGGTAGAGACTTCTATTATGCTCCCATTTGGGGATATACTTCCATGTTCTAGGCTGTATAGAGATGTGGCCTCAGTTTTAGCAGGATCGAGCTTCCAGTAGACCTCATAGAGCTTGAACTTCAACACTTCAACATTATCCTTATGATGGATATGGTCACAAGATATGGCACATTGATTGATTGTGCAGAGGAGCAAATGGTCCTTAAGGGACCATAGGGTGCTAGGGTCTCTTACTAGAGATGAAAGCCTAGGCCCTTAGTAAGGATGGTATACACGATTGTACTCTATATGCTAGTGAGGAAAGGGTGTCTGCTCTTCTTGTGTTGCATTTAGGATTTGGATGCCAAGGAGCCATCATTTGAGGAGATTCCAGTGGTGTAAAAGTTCCTAGATGTGTTTTGCAATGAGATCCCGGAAATGCTATCAGTGTGTCAATTAGACTTCATAATAGACCTTCTATTAAGAATAGAACTTATGTTTAAGGCACCCTATCGCCTAGCATCAACTAAGATGGAAGAGTTACACACTCAATTCGAGGAGTTGCTAGAGAAGGAGTACATTTGACCGAGTGTATCACCTTTAGGAGCAGGAGTCCTTTTCATGAAAAAGAAGGATGGTGAATTGATGTTTTGCATCAAATATTATGAGTTACACTAGGTTATGATAAAGAAACATTATTCTTTACCATGGATCAACTACCTCTTTGATTAGTTGTATGCAGTTTTTGAAGATAGATTTAAGATTAGGGTATCATCACCCAAGGATTGATAAGAATGATATACCAAAGATAACTTTTAGAACGAGGTATGGCCACTATGAGTTGACCGTAATGTCTTTTGGGCTCATAAATAAGCTAGTAGTGTTTATGGCTCTCATGAACCATATCTTCCATGAACATCTTCATTAGTTCATTATGGTCTTCATCAATGGCACTTTAATTTACTAGCAGACTTGTGAGGAACATAAGTAGCACCTTTGGTAGGCCTTGGTGTTGTGAAGGACTCATCAGTTATACGCCAAGCTCTCTATGTGTGACTTTTTGTTAGAGGAGGTAGCTTTCCTTTGTTATTTCATTTTGAGGGAAGGTGTGTCAGTGTATCCTCCTAAGATTCAAGTAGTGTCTAAGTGGACTACACCAACGAATGTCAATGAAGTTTCTAGTTTCCTAGGGTTAGCAGAATACTTCAAGAGGTTCGTTTGGGAATTTTCTAAAATTTCTCATCCTTTAACTACCATGTTGAAGAAGATGACATACTTTGTTTGGGATTATAAGTATGTAAACGGTTTTGAGGAGCTCAAGAGGAGGCTTACAATAGCTCTAGTCCTTACCTTTGCGTTGAGTATGGAGGGATTCGAGATGCATAGTGATGCAACTATGTTTTGTTTAGGGTGCATATTAATGTACCATGAGAGAGTAGTGGGCTATGCTTCTCACCTATTTAAATAACATGAGTAGAACTATCCTACGCATGGCCTTGAGCTAGCTGCAGTGGTTTTAGCCGTAAAGATCTAGAGACATTACTTATATGGGGGTATAGTATAAGTTCTACACGGACCATAAGAGCCTCAAGTACATCTTCATGCATCAAGATTTGAACATAAAATAGAGGAGATGCCTAGAGTTGGTTAAGGACTAGGATTTAGAGTTGACCGACCATAAGGGTAAAGCCAATGTCATACCAAATTCTCTTAGTAGGAAGACTTTACACGCCTAGGATTCGCTAGTAGTGTCAGAATGAATAGCCTCTTGATTATCCTAACTATATTTGATGAGATTCCATCTGGTTAGCTAGGACATGTCAAGTTTGAGTCGATCAAGAAGGTGATATCTGAGGGCAGAGTAGTGGGATTTGAGATTTTTATGGATGTTAGCATCCAATTCTAAGGAAGGTAGTGCATTCTAAAGAGTTGTGGGGAACTTAAGAGGAGGATCCTAGAAGAAGGTCATCATGCATCTTATTCCATCCATCCTAGAGGGGATAAGTTGTACAAGTATTTAAGACAGATCTATAGGTAGTCCGATATCAAGCGGAAGGTTACAAACTTTGTGGCCTAGTGTTTGACATGTTTGAAGGTTAAGGTGGAATACAAGCATCTAGCGGTTTCAGTTTAGTCATTGAGGTCTATAAGTGGATGTGGGATTGTGTATTGATGGAATTCATGGTTGGACTATCTAAGAGCTACAGTGGTTCAGATTC
The DNA here is from genome assembly GCA_030549775.1 of Tamarix chinensis. Lineage (NCBI taxonomy): Eukaryota > Viridiplantae > Streptophyta > Magnoliopsida > Caryophyllales > Tamaricaceae > Tamarix > Tamarix chinensis. The sequence goes on from CM060181.1 coordinate 62,124,320, forward strand.
AATCTTGGTTGTGGTTGGTTGAATGACTAACTTAGTGGTATTCATACCGATGAACTCGATGTGTAGTATGGAGTAGATGGCTGATGCTTACAAGAAGCATATGGTTTGGTACTATAGGGTCCTAATGAAATTATGTTAGATGAAGATTCTAGATTTTTTTCGCACTTCTAGAAGAAGTTTCATGCTGCTTTCAAGACACAGATTAAGATGAGCACAAATTTTCATCCAACTAAATACGGTCAAACTGAGCATACTATTCAAACATTGGAGGATATGTTTTATTCTTGCATTCTTGAGTTTCAGAGTAGTTGGGAGGATCTCTTGGATTTGGTAGAGTTCTACTATAATAATAGTCACCATGTAAGCATAAGGATGACACCTTGTGAGATACTATATGGACAAAAGTATCGTAATCCCCTATGTTAGAGTGACTCTTGTGAGATGACTGTATAGCGACTAGAGATTGTAGACGTCACTACTAGGAAGATTAGAATGATTAAAGACCGCATAAAGGCAACCCAAGATAGGCAGAAGAATTATGCAGATTCATGGATGAGAGAAAATGAGTTTGAGGTAGGCGACAATGTCCTTCTAAGGGTTTCACCAAACAAGGGATTGATGAGTTTTGATCATAATGGAAAGCTTAGCCCGAGGTTCATGGGGCCATATGAGATTTTGTATCGGGTTGAGAAGTTTCTTACTGCCTTGCCTTACTGGTGGAACTTTTGCGCATGCATAACATTGTCCACATTTTTGAGTTGAGGAGGTATATGTTGGATCAGTCACATATCATTCAACTAGAGATGATTGAGCTCAATGAGTCATTGTCTTACAAGGAGCATCTGCTGACAATCCTAGAATCCAAGACTCAGGAGACAAATTCGTATATCATTCCACTCATGAAGGTCTTGTGCTTAGGGCAGAGGATGCCACTTAAGAGTGTGAGAAGGAGATTAAGACAAAGCATCTAGAGTTGTTTACTTATGTGCATTACGTGGGTAATGCTGCCTCTTTTAATGGAGGTTATACCCTTTTCTTTCATATTAACCCTTAGTTAATATATTCTTTCGGGTGGATAGCTTAGGGTTTACTTATATTTTGAGCTTACAACAAAATGTTTTTTTTTGGACTTCAGGGACGAAGTCTCTTTTAAGGGGGCAGTGCTGTAATAACCTTCCCTAAAATCCTTCAAATTGTAATTAGAATTATGTTGATATAAAATAAATGAGTTTTGGTTTTGAAATAGGCTTGGAGTTCTAATAAAAATGTGAATTTTTGGTATACTAACAGACCGGTAAACACAACAAATCGACTAGTGCACTACAGAAATTAACATTCTTTTTTTGGTAAGTAATAAGAGGTTCATTAAATACCAAAGAAGGAGAATTACATCAAACAGAGAGAAAAACCTATTTACAAAGATGAACTAAACAAACCTATCTAATGAATCAAACAAGATAGCCCATTTAGCCTTTTTTTGATGGAGGAAATCTTGATGAAGATTTGAAGGATAATCGCACGAGCCACTTTTTTAATCAAGGGAACTTAGCTTGAAAAATATCTAAGTTTCTAGCCTGCTAAATCTTATAGATAATATCAGCAATCATCATATGCATAATATCTTATTCAACCCTTCTGAATTTTCTCCTTAAGATACTCCAGCTTTGGAATTGGTCCCAAGTATTGAGAGGAGGAGCAATGCCAAGCCATTTACACATAATTCTCTAGAGCTCCTAAGTAAAAGGACAAAGCATAAAAAGATGATAAAAATCTTCAAGCTCCCTAGCACAAATACCACAATAAGTTTCATTTGTGACACCCCATTTACCCAGCCTATCTCTAGTAAGTAAGGCCTTCCCACATAACAACCAATAGATGAATTTATGTTTAGGTGGACTAGGATGCTTCCAAACCAGATTATACCATGGTTTACTATCACCTTGCAACCTAATAATATCATACACTCTGCAGGTATTATATATCCCATCAGTGAAAACATAGCTATGTTGGAATAAATGAAGAAGAGGATCTCTAAGAAGCATGATTCTTCTAAAAATCTAGGATTGGTTAGAATGACACTACAAATCACTCAAATGAGCCCCTTTGATGTAGTAGCCATGCACCCATTTGATCCAAAGAATTTGTTTATTACACACTACCTGCCACAACCTCTTTCCCATAGTAGTAATGTTATAGTATAAGATATTTTTCAGGCCTAAACCTCCTTCCTTAAAGGGGAGACAAACCTACTACTAAGAGACCAGGGATTTATTTGATCCTGAATTAAGACTAGACCATAAGAAGGTCCTACGAATTCTATCAACATAAGTAATAATCTTTTTGGGGAGAATGAACACCTGAGTCCAAAAATTCTGAATGCCAAATAAGACTGATTTGATTAACTATATTCTACCAGAATAGCTAAGGTGTTTGTTAGTCCAAAGGAAGATTCAAGCAAAAAGAAAATCAATCAGAGGCTGAAAATGAGAGATACCCAACCGAGAAGAATCAAGGGGTGCACCCACGTATCTAAAAGGGAATGACCCTTCCTCACACCTTAAAATATCCAAAATCTGAGTTTTCACAGATTAAGATACCCCTGCCATATAAACTGAGCTCTTAGAGGGATTTACTTTCAATCCAGTAAAAAGAGCAAAGTCATCTAGCTTATGTTTAATAAGAGATGCTAAGTACACATCACCTCTGGTAAAAAGCACCAAGTCATCAGAAAAGCACAGGTCAATAATCTTGAATTTTTTGCAGCCATGGTGACCTAGGAACTTACTATCATTCCACAAATGTTGCAAATCCCTATGAAAATATTCCATAGCAATAACAAAGAGATAGGGAGACAAAGGGTCTCCCTGCCTGTGTTATCTCTTGCAGTCAAAAGGATAGGTGATGGAACCATTCACATGAAAAGAAACTCTAACAGAAGTCACACATGCCATAACCAATTCAATGAAATGATAAGGAAAACCAAAGGCTAGGAGATTATGATGCAAGAAGGACCATTCTAAAGAGTCATAAGGTTTTTGGATATCCACTTTAACCATCATCCTAGGAGAAACAGACTTACATTGGTAGTGCTTAATTAGTCCAGTAGCCGTAACCACATAATCTCCTAGATTTTGACCTTTAACAAAAGCAGCTTGAGAGGCCCCAACAATAAAATGCAACGGCTTTTGAATTCTATTAGCCAAGACTTTGGAAAAAAATTTATAAAAGACATTTCAGCAGGCTATAGGTCTGAAATCCTCGACCTTTGAGGCTCCACTATTTTTAAGAATGAGAGTGATGGCTGTATTATTAAATTGCTTGAGAATCCTCTTAGAGTACCATAAATCATTAAAACTGTAACACCCCCAAAATTCACTACTGAAAAATTTCTTTTTAAAGGAAAGATTTAACGGGAGCGAAATAAGAAAACTGTGAATTATGGGGAATGTTACCGCCACACTCAGTACCAAACCGGTTCACTCCTACCGTTCCAGTACCGAGTGGTAAGGCTAAAACGGATTACCATCAGACAAAAGCTAATACTTAAAACAAGGATTCTTAAGGAAGTTAAATAGTTCACAATATGAAATTCAGAGTATGCATAAAAAGGTTTACAAGCCAAAGGGGTACATAGACAAGGTTCTCAAGGAACAAAAAGTATCGTACGACAAAATAGAACTAACATAAAATGATACAGGGTAAAACAAAACGAAAAGGAGAGTCCGGCCATGTCACTCTCGGTCCCCAGGCCAAGTCTAGGCTCCACTCTCAGCCTCGCCCGATGCCTCGTAAGAGTCGTAGGCATCGAAGATATCGTCTCCTACCTGCACAAACTCAGGTGGGTCCTCTGCTCGTGGGAATGAGCAGCACCCATGATACGGGTGGTCAGTACGCTACGTACTGAGTAAGGTAACAGATGCGCTAAGGCCAACATAAAAAACACACAACACAGTATTCATGGCAAATCACGTGAGCGATAAGTAGTAAAATAGATGATATAAGCGAGCTACAGTCCGGATAGTCTTATTCTTTAGATCTCTCGTAAATATAGTCGATTCACATCATAGTCTTTATCAATTCATGTGAGTGCAGCAACCCCACTATTATAGCCGGTGGACCGGTCATGCAGGGCAAAACGCGCCTGGCCACTATTATAGCCGGTGGACCGGTCATGCAGGGCAAAACGCTCCTGACCACTATTATTCGCCGGTGGACCGGTATGGCCCCGACTCACATGACGTTTCACTGTAATTACTTTGTGTCTTTCCCTTGTCTTATCATTATTACGTTCGGTTTGTTGAGCATGGAATCCCCCACTATTATAGCCGATCGACCAGAAATCATGTAGGGCAAAACGCGCCTGGCCACTATTATAGCCGGTGGACCGGTCATATAGGGCACCCCGGCCCTAACCACTATTATTTGCCGGTGGACCGGTCTGGGTCCGGCTCAACATCTTCCTCTTTAAGTAATTAGTGTCTTAACATATCTTATTTGAAAGTATTTTACCCTTGACATGCACGACTAACTATATCCACACTTATCCTCCTAGGAGGGCCCGTCCCATATTTTGGGACTCTTGCGCCCCTTATCACACCTTGATATCCATTCCCTTTTATGCTTACTCAGAATGAAAACCAATTCCTAAGGGTGTGGGTTAAGGCCCAACACCTCGTAACATCCACTCCACATGCTATCTCCCTCTAGGGTTTTCCCTTGGAAACCCTAATTGGACCTAGGTGGCCCAATTCTCTCTCACTTACACTACCATTACTCCATTTATCGTCCCACACCTCATCTCATTTAATTTCCAATCCCAAATCATATCGCTTTACCACTCGATTCCACATATGACCAAAAAACCCTAGTTGGCCACTTCAACCCTAGCACCTTTCTTCTCCTACAAGTAACCTCTCCTTTTCACCTAATATTTTTTCTCTCTCAAAACACCCATAATCATTCCTTATAACTTAAACTCTCACTCTCAACCCGTACTCCACTCTCCCTTAATCATTTTTACTTCCACATTTTACAGATTACTACTTTCTCCCAAAACCCTAATCGGGTCCCTTATACACCCTTACACCAACCTACGTATTATTTTTCATCCCAAGTCTCCAAACACTCCACAGCTCTCCCTTTAGCTTATTTACACCTTAATACAACTTTTCTCACATCACGATCATCCCATGCAAGTTTTATCCCCCCCCCCATGCAAACTCTCAAAGTTCCCATACAAACCCTAGAATTCCCATGCATAGTTCTCATCTCTTATTCATTTTGGTCAACCTCATACCCCCTTTAGCAACTCACTTCCCATTTATTTCTTTTGTCCTTTCATCTCCATATCATAATAATAATTACCCTAACATGCATGTCCTAGAGGGTTAAATCATGCCACAGCACATCATAATCACCAAGTATGGATATCACATTCATGTCATGAGAAAACACATACCACGTACCTTAACTCCAAGCTGCGCTACGCATAAAACACGTTAAGGATAATCATGTGATACACAACAGGACATGATATATATACAAGGCACCCAAGGCATACAAGTCACATAACACGTAGGAACCTTAGCCACATCCTTACCTAATACGACACCGGTCTTGGAGCACGTTCCTACGCCTCCTCCGGGTTTTGACTTGATTCGCCTATAAGAGGGAAAGACTATGGATTAACTTCCCTCTAATCAAATTGACTAGTCTTCCTACCTTACCCTTATCACAACTTACCATTAGGGCTAAAAATAATAATATTACTAATGGTGACAAGGAACTAAAATAATAATAATAATAATAACCATAATAATAATGATAATAGTAATACTAGTAATAATAACAATAATGATGTTAAGATAATAATACTAAAGTTATAGGTCATTAATAATAGTAATAATAACAGTTATAAATATTTCAAGGTTAGGTTAAATAATAATATTAATAATAATAATTATAACATTAAGAATAATACTAATAATACTACTAAAAATAGCTAGCATTTGTATAACTAGGGTTTAGGGGTTGGGGAGTTTAGAGGACCACCTAGGGGTGCTAGTGGCACAGGCGGCGGCGGCGGTGGCGGTGATGGGGGAGAAGAGGCGGCGCACAGTGCACGGCGGTGGCGGTGATGGGGGAGAAGAGAGGTGGAGAAGTGGTGGAGGGAGGAGAAAGGAAGAGGAGAGGGTGGCAAGGGAAAAAGAAGATATGGGGAGGTAGAGGAAGCTCCCCTGGTGGTTTTAGAAGGCAGAGGGGGTGCTGGAAGTGGCGGCACCGGTGGTAGGCGGTGGTAAGAAGGGTGGCGGGGCTCGAAGCAAGGCTGCTCGGGAAGAGCTCTTTGCACGGCCGGGGTGGCTCGTGCAGAGCAAACCAAGGGGTGAGGGAGGCCTAGGTTGGTGGAGGGTGATGCAAGGGAGAATTTCGTGGGTGGATCGGGCGGCGGCAACGGGGTGGTTGTCTGAAACGGGGATGGCGCAAGGGTGATTTCTGGGATGGGGTTTCGAAAGAGCCCGATGCTGGGTTCGTGGGGTATTTATAAGCTAAAAATGGGGGAGGATCGAGAGAGGGGAAGAGAAAGGTACGAGCAGGCGGGAAATTTAGCACGCCAGCCGTCGGTGGTAGGCCGACACGGGTCTGCCATGGCAGACCTGTGGCTTGGTCAGGAAAAAGGAAGGGGGCAGTAGCAGGCCTGTGTGAGGTGTGGGGGTGGTCGGTCGATCGAGGAGGGACAGACGGGCAGTGCAGAAGAGAGGGAGAAGGTGTGCATGTGGAGTAGAAGGGTTGTCGGCGCAATAGGGCGGTGATTTGCAGTGGGGCGCAAGGAAGAAGAAAAGGGGAAGGGGCTGGACTGATCGGTCCAGGGGAGAAAAGAAAAAAAAAAGAACCGGCCGGGTGGTTCGGGCGAAGGAGCAGCGGGGCGGGCCTGTGTGCGAGACGGGGGGAGGGGGAAGACTGATCTGGGCCGGTGGGCTGGCCCAGTCGGGGGAAATGGGGGAGAGAAGGGAGAAAGGAGGGGGGAGAGAAGAAGAGAAAAGGAAAATAAAGGAGAAAAAGGATTCAAGAAATATAATTAGGGAAGAAAATAATTAAAATGACTTATGGGGTGAGTTATAATATTTTTGGTAGATAATTAAAATTTTAGTAATTTATCTTAATATATCTTATTATATTAGTTTAAAAAGGTAGCAATTTATTTATTTTAATTTATTAAATACTCACATCTAATTTGGTATACTTAAAACCCACAAAATAATTAAGTTAAATAAATTTAAAAGGCAAAATCCTCAACGTAATTAAATTAAATAAGTTTAAGGGTTAAATTATCCCTACTAAAAGTAATTTAATATATTATAGGCTTTTAAATTTTATTTGGGGGATTACAAAAACCGTCAGCTATATCATTACCAAGAATAGGCCAGGTTTGTTTGAAAAATAAAGGATTATATCCATCTACCACTAGGGCTGTCAAGTTTGCCATAGAAAATAGGGCAGCCTTAACCTCTTCAACAGTTGGTCGAGGAAGAAGAATTTGCCTTTTTTTTGAAGATAATATAGGGCCTTGGTTACATGGTACAGGATTAATTGGCTTAAGCTCAGCAGAAGAAGAACCAAGCAATTTCTTATAAAAATTCACTATCTCAGCCTTAATATCTTCATCTTGCACAACGACTTGGTCATAATCATTAACCAGCTGAGAAATCCTATTCTGAGATCTCCTCCCCTGAAGACTAGCATAGAAAAATTTATTATTATGGTCTCCCAATTTAACAAACTGAATATGAGCCTTTTGCTGAAGGAAGCTCTCTTCATCTCTAGCTTTCTTCTCCTAATATAGTCTGGCCTCTTTTTCTTTGTTAATACAGATTTGGTCAAAAGGATGATGAGACAAGTCAGTAATTTTTCCCTGCCAAAGTTGATAGGCAAGAGTAAGCTTTTGAGTAACATTTCCACTTTAAACTTTTTATGTTGAACCTTCAACATTTTGAGTTTTCTCATACACAGGTAGGCCTTTAAACCCTACAATTTTACCTGGCAAACACTTCTAACCAAGTCAAAGGAACCCTCCTTCTCAACCCAGAAGTTGAAAATTTTAAAAGGTTTAATTCCCCCTGGCTGGATCACCTTTAAAGAGAAAATCAAGGCATGGTGATCAGAAATAGGATGAAGGAATGTATTAATAGTAGTAGCAGGGAAAATATCCATCCATTCAATATTACTAACACCCCTATCTAGCTGACTGTAGATCCTAGAACCAATCTCTTATCTGTTAGTCCAAGTAAACTAGGTACCAAAAGATGGTAGGTCCCCAAGCCCACAATCTTGCAGGCAATGGGAAAATTTAAAAACATCCTGGGACTCAATATCACCACCAATCTTTTCCAGGGAAGAGTCAAATAGATTACAGTCTCTAATGGCAATCCAGGGAAAAGACTGTCTAGTATCTTTCTCATCCAATCCCATAACTCCCTTCTAAGGACCCCTAGTGTTGTAAGCATAAGCCACAGTGATCCCAAAACAATTATGAGACTTCACACAGGTAGCCAAGCAATGAATACCTTGAGCATTTTTATCAACAACCTAGATGTTATACATAGATTCATCTCATAATAACCAAACTCTATCATTTAGATGATGATCATAATTATTAACCCAATTCCAATGTAACCCAAGTTTTTGAATAATGGAATTAGCTTTTTCCATCTTTACTCTGGTTTCTAACAGACCCAGCAACCCAATTCTATGAAGAGATACAAGGTTTCTCATAACCCTATGTTTCAGGGTTTTATTAAACCCTCTAATATTCCAAATGGCAAAGGTCATAAGGAAGAGGGGTTCTCACCCCCTCCCCCCATCCACATTACCTGCCTTCAGTCTTTCCTTAAGGGATCTTGGCCCTAGAGGACATAATTCAAAAATTTCTATATGAGAAATGTTTCCTCCAAAATAAGATATCTCCTTACCCTTCATTAAGTCCATCTATCCATTATGAGGCATAGGGACAAATCCAGACTCTTATATAGTAGCATGTTCTAAAGAGGGTTCCTGGTCTTTAACAAGATAAGAGGAAGGGATAGGAGGGACAAACTTCTTATCAGAAATAGAACCCACTAGAGGCTTAGATTCATAAGAAAAAACAAGTTTAGGTCTCCAATACTGAGTTTTTATGGTCCTTTTTCCATTCCTACCACAACATTATCCTAACTCATGCCCCATTACATCACATAGAGAGAAAAATTTAGGTTCCATTCATAGGTAACATTCTGTTTTAATTCCTTTCCTTCAAGCAATATAATAGTAATCTGATCAGGTAAAGGAATACTAATATCCATTTCAATCAAAACTCTTGGGAAAGAAATTCTTCCTCTCTATGCTGTGACAGTATCAGCACATATAGGATGACCTAAGAGGCTAGCCATTCTACTCAAATTGTCATCCGATCACAAGTGTAAAGGTAAGATAGGAAATAAAACCCACAAAGGCATGATTCTCTAGTCCTTGGCTAACATAGAGACCTCAGGAGTCCACTTCCTCAGCAGCATAGGTCTAACTCCAAAGCTCTAATAGGGTTAATTAAGAATTTGGTACATATCCTCCTGTGATGCAAACTTGTAAACAAAGAATCCCTCATCATGGGTAAATATCTCAGGCAATACAAGAAGGAAATGCCACCTTTCCTTCACAAATTGAGTCATTTGATAATGACTCGGTTGAATCCCAGCAACCATCCTTACCAAAGCATTCTCCCAGCATTTAGCGTCCTTGAAAATTTAATCTTCTTGAATCATGACTTTTTGAGATCCATTAATAACTACGGGAGGAATGAACTTTAATGTCATACCCCTTTCAGGCCTCCTATTACTGATCAAAATATCGTTCCATGATAGATTCTCTAAATAATCTTTAATAGTATCATGATTACTATTCAAATCAGAAGGATCCTCTAGATTAGGTCCATATACTTTCAATGGATGATTCATAATTGGAGAAGTCAGTCTAGGTTTTGATACAGTTGAATGAGTCTGAGATTGGATCTTAAAGGGCACAGGCTCCCCTAACTTGGTAACATCAACAAAACCATCCCTACAGAGTCCATAGAATTTGATCGAGTTGCCTCTTCCAAAGTGAGGGCTGCCTTATACTTAGTAGCTTTCTTCTTCGCCATGAAAAACAAATAGGGAAAACGATCAGAGAAGATCAGCCGAGTGGGGCGCATTCTACTAAAGCATAAAATCCAAAAGGGATCTTAAAACATGGAAAGAATTAACATTCTTATTCTCGACAAAGAATTTGACTATTTTGCTCAAACATATCGACTAGTTTGCCTATAATTTCATATCCATTTGTTATGTTGATTTAAAATTCTATATAATGATTATGTAAACTTTTGATTTGAGTTCAACTATTCTCATATGCATGCTTTAGTTCTCTGGCATTTTTGCATATTTACTTGATCATAACATAATTTAAAAAAGCAAAATTTCCTTAAAAGGCACCTTTAGAGGCATGCTTTACCTTTCTCTTCTCCCTTACCTCTCCCTCTCTCTTCTATTAGATGGGGCTATGCGATTGACTTTGTGCACACTTCTTTGACTTACCAACCCACTGTCATGATATTTTTGACTACACACAACCCCCACTACCCTATCATGTTAGACCTCACTTCTTGGCTTGCCTACACTCGACCTCACCAGTCTCATTCCCCTATTTTCCTAAGAATGTCAACCAACCTTGCCTCTATGCTCCTCATTTCTAATCCATTCTCATTCCTCACTTGTGTTATTGCTCTCTTCTCCCTATCCTTGTGGAAAATTTCCCTAAGTGATGAGAACCCTTCATTTTTTCCCTTTTTCTTCCCTCTATTGAGAAAAAAATAGAGGTTTTTTTTTATGATTTTCCCCCTTGATTTTGCAAGCATTTTGTTCCTTTCCATTATCCTAATCTTGGTTTTACTTCTCCTTTGCTTTCCTTAAGTAAGGAAAAATTAAGGTTAAGAAACGTTACAGATTCTAGCTCTCTTTTTGACACCCTATCTTTGAGTTAAAGATGGCATTATGTAGTTTTCTCCTTCTTCTGATTTCCTTTGTTTTTATTGAAGTTTTGAAAGAAGATTTTAATGGTTTTTACTTTAAGTCTCCTAGGAATTAAAGTTATGCTAGATAAGCCATCCAGTAGATGTTTTATGCTAGAAGAATTACTTCAAGATAAGACATTTTTATCTTTAACATACTTAGGTTTCTATGGTATTTTGGGGTTCCATGTGTTAGTGCTCATTGGAGTATGATCTAATAATGTTCTATGTTATCAGCATGTTGTATAATTCTTCCCAAGTTAGTGCTGTTGGAATTATATGATTTTAAGACTAAAAATGGGTTGTAGTGCATGATTTTTTTAAGTATGCATGTTATCATGTATCCTTATGATTCTATGTATGCAACACATATTTTTATGTGTGTTTTAATATAGAACCATGCTAGGATTAATGTTGGTTTATGTTTCACGAATCTGGGTTATGTTCTACTAAGACTAGTTGATCATATAATACCCTAAAATTCACTATTTTTTTTCAAAGCGGAAGCACTTAAATTAAAACCCGTGAATACCAGGGATGTTACCGCCACACTTAGTACCACACCGGTTCACTCCGACTGTTCCAGTACCAAGTGCTAAGGCTAAAAAGATTATTTTCAAACTTAAACTGAGAGTTCATAAAATGATATAAAAAGATCATAACATAGAAATCAGAGTACGCATAAAAGTTTATAATCAATAAGAAGATAGAAATCAGAGTGCAAAATCAAAATTCCTCAGAGGGAATAATCTTACAATCCATAAAAGGTTTAATTGAAATACTCAATAGAAGGTAATAAATCATAAAAGGATAATACGATACAAAAGAAATACAGAAGGAAATGAATCGCATAAAGAGTAAATATGACCACGACACTCTCAAACTTTGAGCCAACCACAAGCTCAACACTTAGTTTTGTGTGATGTCTCGCCCACCTGCACAAACTTAAAAGGGCCTACTACTCATGGGAATGAGCAGCACCCATGAAAAGGGTGATTAGTACACTACGTACTGAGCAAGGTAATTGTGCACTAAGGCCAACACATAAAATCACATAAATAATGCAGAAGAAGAGAAAGAACATAAAGACCAACATGATAACATAATATCGAACAATCATTTGTGTAGATACATAAATGCCCATTTATAGTCCAGATTAATTATTTAATTAATCTCTGATCATAACTCATTTCACACCATGCTTTTTATCAAATCCATGCGAGTACAGGAACCTCCCACTATTATAACCGGTGGGTCGATCACACATAGAGCATCCTGCCCTAACAACTATTATAACCGGTGGATCGGTCACACATAGGGTATAAACCCTAACCACTATTATAACTGGTGGATCGGTCATACATAGGGTAAAAACCCTAACCACTATTCCTAACTGGTGGATCAGTTTGGCTCCTGCTCGCATAGTGTTCCCCTGTAAGTAATTAACATCTTTTATGTGCCTTAGCAAAAACTCTGGTTTGTTTTTATTGAGCTTAGGATCCCCCACTATTATAACCGGTGGGCCGGTCACACATAGAGCATCCTGCCCTAACCACTATTATAATTGGAGGATCAGTCACACATAGGGTAAAAACCCTAACCACTATTATAACCGGTGGATTGGTCACACATAGGGTAAAAACCCTAACAACTATTCCTAACAGGTGGATCGGCTGGACCCATCTCAATATCTTCCACTTTAAGTGATTAATGTCTTAAGTATCTTATTCATAAGCTTTCACCCAAACATGCATGAATCACTCCCTTTACACTTATCCTCCAACTGACCCGTATCATATCATGAGAACCCTGCGCCCCCTAATTTGTCCAACAACCTTTCCTCTATACTCAAACTCACACCAGAACTCCAACATCAAAATTATGTGGGTCAAGGCCCACTTTTACACACCTCCAAGTCCACTTATTTCCTGATTCTAGGGTTTTTCCCAAAAACCCTATTTTAGGCCTAAGTGGCCCATCCTACTCCACCACACACAACCCAAATCATTTTGACACCCCATTTGTCACAACCATCGATCCCATATTCATCATCATACTTTACTCCCCAAGTACATACATGTTACCACCGAACCCTAGTTAGCCATATCAAAACCCTAGTTAACCACACCAAACCCTAGGTAACCACTCCAAACCCTAATTAACCACAACAAACCTTAATTAATCACTCCAATCCCTATTTAAGGATAACAACCACAATTAGCCATTCCAAACCCTAGTTAATCACAACAAACCACAATTAACCACAACAAACCATAATTAATCACTCCAAACCCTATTTAACCATAATAACCACAATTAGCCATTCCAAACCCTATTTAACCATAATAACCACAATTAGCCATTCCAAACCCTAGTTAATCACAAAAAGCGACAATTAGCGACTCCAACTCTAATTAATCACAACAACCCATAGTTAATCACTCTAAACCCTAACCCGGTCTCCTCCATACCCTTATAATGTCTTACATACTATTTTTCACCCAAAACTTCCAAACACCCAAATAACTCTTCTATTACCTTCCTTACATCCCAAATCAACTTTTCATACGTAAGCTTTACTCCCATGCAGACGCCAACCTCCCCATGCAAACCATGGAACTTTTTCACGCAAACCCTAACACTCCCACGCAAACCCTAAATTCACCCATGCAAACCATAAAATCTGCCCTACAAAACACTAAATTCATCCATGCAAAACCCAAGATTCCTTCATACAAAACCCTAAATTCATTCCACACAAAACCCAGGGTTTCTCCATACAAACCCTAAATTCCATCCATACAAACCATAAATTAGATTCTCCTATGTTACACCATAGATTATATTCTTCCACACAAAACCATAGTTAGATTCCTCCATACAAAACCATAAATTAGATTCTCCCATACAAAACCATAAATTAGATTCTCCCATACAAAACTATAAATTAGATTCTCCCATATGAAACCATGAATTAGATTCTCCCATGTAACACCGTAGATTAGATTCTCCCTCACAAAACCATAAATTCCCCGTTTTACTCTTCCACTCATGGATCATTAAAATACTTAGGTCAACTCACATCCCTTGGTCAACTTCTTTCCCCATCCTCCTCTTTCATCCTTTTCCCCACACAAACCACATTAACATCCTCACATGCATGTCTAAAGGGTCACAAACCAATCATCACATACCACAATATTTCATCACATATTCACAATACACATGCCATATAACAACACAAGAACATGCTTCAACTCCATGTCATACCAGATAAGAAATGATTATAATGATAAACATAGGATGCATAACATACAAAGCATATAATGCACATCAACACACAATAGGCCTTAGTAACACCCTTACCTAAAACGACACCGGTCTTGGAGCATGCTCCTATGCCTCCTTAGGGCTTTGACTGGTCTCACCTATATGAGGGAAAAGCTAAAATTAGATTCCCTCCTACCAAAAATACTATTATATACTAACTTATTCTAAGACTAGGCTTTTGATAAAATAATAAAATATTAATAATAATAATAACCATTAACTAATGAATAAATTTGGCTAAAAATATCAGAAATAATAGTAATATTATAAAAGTTGATAATATAAGGTCGAAGACTTTACCCTAATAATAATAATAATGATATTAAAATAAAAATAGCAAAGATTCTAAAAACAATATTAATGTTAATATTAATAAGAATAATAACAATAATAATAGAAAGGGTATTACTCAAAAAAGTCCAGCTGAGTCGCTCTCGATCCCCAATTCAAGTTTAGGCTCAAAGCTCAGCCCCATCCAATGCCTCATAAGTGTCGTAGGCATCGAAGACGGCGTTCCCTACCTGCACAAACTCAAGCGGGTCTTCTGTTCGTGGGAATGAGCAGCACCCATGAAACGGGTGATCAGTACGCTACGTACTGAGTAAGGTAACCGAGCACTAAGGCCAACACATAGGCACATAATCCATTCAGAGTAATAACAGGGCATAATCACATACATTTTAACATAAAGGCAGATGAACGATTAGATGAAAATGCCAAGACCCAATATAATTTAGATTAATTACTTCATTAATCCCTTATCGAAATATTTTCATACCATGCTCTTTATCAAGTCCATACGAGTACGGGAACCCCACTATTTTTGCCGATGGATTGGTCTCCAGGGCACTCTGGCTCTTGGCCACTATTATAGCCGGTGGATCGGTCACTTAGGGTACATACCCTACCACTATTATATGCCGGTGGATCGGTCTGGCCCCTTCTCACACGGTGTTCCACTGTAAGTAATTAGTATCTTCCCACTTATTAAGTACATATATAGTTTGATTCATTGAGCTCGGGGTCCCCCACTATTTTAGCCGGTGGATCGGTCACTAGGGTAACATATCCTACCACTATTAAGCCGGTGAATCAGTCTCCAGGCTACCGCAGTACCTGGCCACTATTATGCTAGTGGATCGGTCTAGGCCCGACTCAACATCTTCCACATTACGTGATTAATGTCTTAAGTATCTTATTCAAAAGCTCTCACCATGGACATGCACGAATCATTCTCTTTATACTTCACACCTCACAAATAATAAAATTCCACAATCATAATTACACTTTAATCAATAAATGCACATGATAACACAAAAACTCTAAGCAGCCACAACCAACCCTAATTGTCCACACCAAACTGTGGTTAACCACTCCAAACCCTATTTTACCATAACAACCATAATTGGCCATTCCAAACCTTAATTAACCACAACAAATCACAATTAGCTACTCCAACCCTATTTAATCACAACGACCTAGAGTTAATCACTCAAAACCCTAATTATGTCTCCTCCATACCCTTATGATACTCCACGTACTATTTTCCATCGAAAACAGTTCAAACACCCAAATAATACTTGCATTACCTTCTTTACTTCCCAAATCAACCTTTCATACGTAAATTTCGCTCCCATGCAAACTTTACACATCCCATGCAACCTCTCGAACCTTTCACACAAACCCTAAATCCCATACAATCATTAACTCCTATGCAAAACCCTAACTCCACCATGCAAACCCTAATACCACCATACAACCATTAATACCACCATACAAACCATAATACCACCATGTAAACCCTAATACCACCGTGCAGCCATTAATACCACCATGCAACCATTAATACCACCATGCAAACCCTAGATTTCGTCATGTAAAACCCTAAATTCAATCCACACAAAACCAAAGATCCATCCATACCAAACCCTAGATTCAAACCATATAAAACCCAAAGATTTGTCCATATAATACAATTGATTAGATTCTCCCATTCATAACCACAAATTAGATTCTTCCATACAAGAACAAGGGAAAAGAAAAAAAAAAAGATAAATAGGTTAGTAGGGTGGTTTGGAATTTTTTCTTGTTTTAGAAATAAGAAACATTAGTAATAATAATAAGTTAGATTCTTCCACATAAAATCATAAATTAGAATCTCCCATATAAACCATGAATTAGATTATCCCATGTAACATCGTATATTACATTCTCCCATACAAAATCATCCAAAACATAAATTAGATTCTCTCATACAAAACCATAAATTAAACTCTCCCATACAAAACCTTAAAAATCGTAAATCAGATTCTCCCACACGAAACCCTAGAATTCTCCATTCTATTCTTCCACTCATGAATCATTAAAATAATTAGGTCAACTCACCTCCCTTGGTCAATCTCTTTCCCCATCCTCCTTTGTAATCCTTTCTCCCACACAAAACACATCAACTCCCTCACATGCACGTCTTATAGGATCACGACACATATCACCACATATACATAATACACATGACATGTAAAAACACAACACATACTTCAACTCCATGTCATGCCACACACGACATAATTAATACTGATAAACATAGGGTACGTAGCATACGAAGCACATAATACATATAAACACACAAAGGCCTTAGTAACACCCTTACCTAAAGCGACACCGAGCTTGGAGCACGCTCCTACAACTCCTTAGGGTTTTGGCTCAATTCACCTATAAGAGGGATAATACTAAGGATTAGTTTCCCTCCTACCAAGAGTACCATTATTCCTTATTTTAGTCTAAGATTAGGGTTATTATTACTAAAGAGAGTATTATACATGAAAACTAGGGTTTTTATTTTAAAAATAGCCTACTAGATATTATTAGTCAAAATATGTTTATTCTAAATAATTAATTCTATACTTATATTATTGAACCTAATAGTTCTATTCTTATAATAATAGTACTAATATTATTCATAGCAAAATAGTGATCATAATAATCATAGTAATGCCAATGCTTATAGAAATAAAAGCCCTATCATTTTTAAGGCTACAGCTAATAATAGTATTAGGGTTAAAATAATAATATAATAATTGCTATACCAACAAAGTACTAATATTCCTAAAAATAATAATGATAACAACTATATTTTGAATACTAATAATATAAGGGCTCAAATGCTTTTGTCACAATAATAGTAACAAAATAATAACAATAATAATAGTAATAACTAATAATGATACCATAGTAATAATGTTGGTGATAAAGGCATTAGGAATAATATTAACTAGTAAGATACTAAGGTTTAAGTATTCTTCTTTTTTAACAACAAAATGATAATATGCCAACTTGGTTTAAATAACACTAACAATAATAATAGTAATAGTAATAACAACAATAATGATAATAATAATAATACTAATAATAATAATAACAATAATAATAATAATAATACTAATAATAGTAATAATAATAATAATAATAATAATAATAATAATAATAATAATAATAATGATAGTAATAAAGGTAACTATATTAATACTAAAGTTGTGAATAATGAAAATAAGGATAGTAGTATTAGTGGTAATAATCATAACCATCTTAATGATAAAGTTGTAGCCTTTTAATTAGTTTAACCTAGTTATAAGTATTTTCTGAAATTAGGTTAGGACACAAGGGCAATACATAATAATATTAATAATGTAATAATAATAATAATAATAATAATAATAATAATAATAATAATAATAATAGTAATATTAAGGATAATACCATTAATGTTAGATAAAATTATTAACACTTATAAAAAAAATAGTTTAGGGCTGGGAAAGTTGGAGAACCACCTAAGGTCAGTGGTGGAACCGGCGGTGGTACGTGGCGGCGACGGCAGCGGTGGTGGAGGAGGAAGAGAGGTAGAAAGATCAATATGTAGGCTAAAGGAGAGGGAATAGAGGGGTGTTTGAGGTGGAGGAAGGTGCAGTAGGTGAAGAGGGGTGGAATGAAGGTGGTGGTGTAGATGGGAGTGGCGGCGCACGGTGGTTGGTGCGACGGGCGAAGGTGGTGGAAGGTGGTGGAAGATGGAGAAGGTAGAAGGAGAAGGAGGAAGGGGGAGATGATGGTATGGGAAGGTAGGGGAAGGTTCCCTGGGTGTTTTGGAGGGCGGTGGAAGGTGGTGCAAGGGGCGGCGAAGGGTTGGTGAGGGCTGATCGAGGTGGCAACTTTGCACGGTTGGGGCGGCACGTGAAAGGCGAGGCAAGGGGTGGTGGTGGTCTGGTTTCGTAGAGGAGGGTGAAGGGATGGTCTTGGTGGGCGGCGTTTGTTGCGGCGGTCACCGGCGGCGGTAGAATACGCAACTGTTTGGGCGGAGGCGAGGGACAGAATTTCTGGGCTTGCAAAAGAGGGAGCTCGACTATGGCTACCCCGGGGGTGTATTTATAGGCCAATTGAGGGGGAAAACGACAAAGGGAGAACAAGACAACCGGGGGCAGGTGAGGCAGGTCGCTGACCAGTAGTGGCAGCCGGCGCATGCCCTGCGAATTGCAGGGTGTGTTTGGCTAGGTGTGGGGAAAAGGAAAGGGGGCAATACGCTTGAGGGGAAGGACGAGTAGGTCGGGTCAAAATTAGAAAGAAAAGCGACGGGAATGGCAGGAGAGGACAGCCGGACGGAGCTGGTGGTCGTCAGCAGGCGTAGGCTGCGATCAGGGGTTGCAGGCACGCGTCAGGAAGAAGAAGACAGGCGCGGGGTGGACCGAGCGGTCCAAGGAAAAAGGAAAGGAGGGGGGCCAGGCCAGAATGGAAACGGTCATATTGTCATTAAACGAGATGCAGCGTCTCAAAGAACTGAGGGACGAAACGCTGCATCGGGGCGCCGCAACGAAGAGAGCCGAACGGCGCTGGGCCGCGGAGGAAGGACAAGGAAAAAAAAGGGTTGGACGATGCGCCTGGGCTGCGTGAGACAGGCCAGGGGTTTGGGCCGCACCTAGCCCAATCGGGGAGGAGAGGGGGAAAATAAGGAGAGGAGAAAAAAGGAAAGAAAAAGGAAAAAGAAAAGATAAAATGGTTGGGTAGGGGGTATTTGGTCTTTATTTATTTATATAACTAAGTTATATATTTAAATAGAATAATAATTATTTTTAAAAAAATAATTAAATCCATTTTTAGATTAATTAGGCTATTTTTGGTAAGTTTCATTAACTTCCATTTTAAATAGTAAAATATCCAAAAATTTTCTAAATAATTTATTTATTAATTTATCTTTATTTTCCTCAATTAATTTCCTCTTTATTTAATAAAATAATTTATTTTCTTAATTTTCCTAATAAATTATTATCCTACCATAATTCTTAAATTAGGATTTTTGGGGTAGATAAACTAATTTTAATAATTTAACCTAATATATTTTAATATATTGGTTTAAAAGGTAAATTTTAGAAAATATTAGTTTGAAATGTTATTTAAATGGAATGGGTATGATAAAATAACAATTTGTTTATTTTAATTTATTAAATATTCACATCTAATTATATATACACAAAATAGTTAAATTAAAAAAAAATTAAAAAGGTAAAATCCTCAAAATAATTAAATTAAGTAAGTTTAAAAGTTAATTTATCCCAAATAAAAGTGATTTATTAGATTATAGACTTTTAAAATTTTGGGGGATTACACTTATGCCAAGGGTGGATGGTCCTTTCAAAGTACTTCAAAAGTTTGTAGAAAGTTCTTATGAGCTAGATTTGGCAGATTTATATGGTGGGGTATCAAGGACATTCAATATTGGAGACATTCACCCTTATTATGGCAATGATAATTTGAGGGCAAATTTAAATCAACAAGGGGATAATAATGCAGGAACAAACACTCAAGAATTAGTATTCATCATTATGGAATCAATTATTCTATATTTAGAATGGATCTCCCACAAATTGAAGACAAACGGATGCTTACGTTGCTAGTTATGAATGAAGCATACCATACAAGCTACTAAGCATATGTGCATATATATGGATTGCATGGAGTGCATGGCTACTTGCATAGGGGAAATAATATGCAGCTTGGACGTGCATTTTAGTTTATTTAGTTAATTGATTAGTAGAGTTAGAAATTATCTAGAGAATAAAGTAGCATAAATCTACCTTTTAGAAAAATATTCTATATGATAGTATATTTTAGCATATTCTATATTCTAGTATCTTTTCGCTAGGTATCTTCTGAAGAATGATACCTTCTAGATAGTATCTTGTAATTGGTAGCCTTCATTATATAAAGCCATAGAGCCCACGATTGGAGACATCATTGATTGAGTTGAAGTGGAATGCAAATTTCAAGTATTAAATTCTGTGTGAATTCATCTCAAGTTTAATTGAATCTATATGAAAGATTAATCTTGAAATCCTTAATCTCTTCATCTATGTGAATTAGAGATCAAGTACTATCTACTCTAAACTCCATAACCCAAGCCTTCTAGCCATATCTATCATCCAAACATATCCCAAAATCAAGGCCCTAAATTCAAAACCCTAACCCAAACCCTAATTTTCAAAACTAAACCCTAACCCATGAAACCATCTGTCATCAAAACCTAATCATCTAATCATCCTCATCATCATCTCATTATTGCTGAATCATATTCATCATAATCTCATCAAATTCAAATAACCTTAATCATTGACTCATCATCATTGAATCATCAACAGCATATTCGAATCATCATCATCATTATTCTACCCTATTCGAATGTTTACATCATTAATTTACCACTTTTGAATCATCTTTTTCTTAATTTCAGCATAATCAAGCATTAGTTTTACATAATTGATGGTTCCACATTCCCATATAGATCATAGCCTAGATTTGTTACTAAAAAATGATGTGATTCAACATTCACAAATGCTTAGATGATGGTTTTAATATCCTTCAACTATGGTTTGAAGAAGTTCAAAGGAGTTTTGGTTTGTTGGTGAAAATTGGACGAGAATGGTTATGAGTTTTTGAGAACGATTCAATAAGAATTCAACAACAATTTAATGTTTGAATGTCTCAAATTGAAATATTCAAAAGATCCTAAATAAGAACACACAAAATGATCTTACAGAGTAAGAAACACTCACAAATATTTATAGCCAAGTTTTTACTTGCATTAAAAATATGAATTATACATGTGCTTACAAAGGAAAAAATTAAACCATACATAGGCATCAACTAAGTTTTCTATAACCAACTCTAACTAATTACTAACGAATCTAGATGTTAAGATAACAACCTAGTTGTTAGAAGCAACTAAACTAATTGTTCTGGATATTAATTAAAATATATTTAGAAGTTAGTTGTAAAATACATAAATGTTGGCTAATAAATTTAACTAACTAATCCTAGTTAGTTATAACACCTCTATTCATCATATATATCATCATATAGTAGACATATAACATATTTATAAGATAAATCTAACAAAAACCCTAATTTTGAGTAAAATGATGACTAGGTTTTGAATTGTAACTTTTCTCATCATGTGCACAATAGCCTTTCTTATCTTGTAATGTTGCAAAATATTCGATATCTTACGTAGATTGACATTTTGAAGTGTCTTAATATTCTCCTTCAAAATATGAAACATA
Source organism: Tamarix chinensis (assembly GCA_030549775.1). Classification (NCBI taxonomy): domain Eukaryota; kingdom Viridiplantae; phylum Streptophyta; class Magnoliopsida; order Caryophyllales; family Tamaricaceae; genus Tamarix; species Tamarix chinensis. The sequence goes on from CM060181.1 coordinate 62,146,325, forward strand.
CATACAAGAAAAACCCTAAGTAACCTCATTATTATTAGTAATACTATCAAAGACACATAACACGGTTAACTCCATAACCAATTATGTCAAATCCTCATCATCTAGAGAATCTATAGATGCTCTAGCATCACATCAACTCAACGTACTTGGACATCCTCAGAGGAGTAGGGTAAAACAAAGACCTAAGCATCTCCACAAATGAATCCCACTAATCTGTAGTGGCTTCCGTCAGTAGTTGACCCCTCCACAACTCATCAACACTGTAACACTCCTATTTTTTACTATTAAAAAAGAAGTGAAAAAACCATTAACACAATTAGGAAAAATGGGGTGCTACTACCGAACTTAAGATAAGATAGGTGTTAACCGTCTATCTTATATTACATATAAGGCTAAGAGACTAAACCAATGAAAACAAAATTTGAGTGTGCAAGAAACACAATATATAGATACTAAATAAAACATTTTCAAAATAACACCTCCATAATCCCTGACATATTCTAATGCATTAAAGAAGGTTAAATTGAAATACAAAACTACAATAGTAGAAAAAAAAGGGTAGGGCATAACCCCAAACCCTACCCCATTAAGGACCAAAAAATAGTCTCTAAATGTCCACGCTCTCAAGCCCCAAGTCTAAAATGAGATACACCCACTATGGGCCATCCCCAAAATCCTACACATGGTCTTTCGCTCGTGGAAATGATCAGGTGACTAAAAAAATAGGCACATCAGTATGTTTCATACTATATAAGCCAAGTTACCTCCTTAATGGAAATCACAAGTATACAAGGTCCTAGCATAATGGGGAGATCATACTAAACATATATCATGCCTATACCATATAATCAGATTTACATGCTCTATCATCATCACATAAACATTATTGATAGCAATATATAATTAAGTAAGAGGTTATTACAATAACATATTAAGCTCCTACCATCCTTTCACATAATTTTCCATTAGGTCTCTTTTCCAAGCTTGCATAATTCATTAACTCATTTATCTATATAACATTATTTCACTTTCCCATTCTTTTTCTTTTTTTTTTATCCACATCATTTTTCTTACTTTTATCCTTATTCTTATCATTATGTACCACTCCATGATCTCATATACTATGGAAGCTTATCCAAACAAGACGACAATAAGTCTGGCTGAAGCCAAGTAACTCACCTAGGTGACTAGACCCTTTAGTATATCATCAATGTCTAGAGTATGTAAGGATTTACTAGGCCCCTACACAAGGGTAAAATCTATAGGAACCAACAAACCCCTAAGGATAGAATAACCTGCAGTAGCTAATCGAGGATCAGGTAACCCAGACCCATACACAGCTAGATTATCTCTCACTTTAAGTGGTTAGTGTGTTAGTTTTCAAGGTTATATTATCATACAAGGCCCATATAGCATTAGAGTAACACATTCACATACTCATTCCATCTTAACCATTATTACCCTTCAACCACGTTGTGGGATTTCTATTAGAGCTTTGCCAATTTCAAATCACCCTTTTAAGGTACTCCATTTATGCTGAAATCTAGATCATCTCATTCAATAGTAGCAACATAGCATACTAATTCCAATTTACTTATTCAAGTCACCCAAGGGCGTTAAATAGAATATCATAAGTTTTGATCCCTTTAATCCATCTTATGGGTTAGTGAATTCATGCCAAGATGTGTCCTTATCATTAAAGGATCATATTATAGCATTGTGTAAAGTATCAAAGCATAAAAATATCAAATAATAATAATCACACTCTAGTTAAATCGATCAATCAGTTTGGCTCAACAAAACTCTGAGTTCCCTCAATCCATTGGATCAATTTGGTCAGACCAATAGACTATTTTATGACTAATCAATTAGTTTAGTCAGACTAATAGACTCTTCTAAGATGAGTCAATTGATTCTGACATGCTGGTCGATGGTTTAAGTAGAGAGCAACTGAAGACTCCATAGGCTAACCATTCAATCAATTTGGGTTAACCAATAGACTACTCGAAGGACTAATCAATCGGTTTGGCTTAACTAGTCATCCGGTTCGCTCCCAAATAACACATACTAGACATTTTACAAGTGATTCTCACTCTAAAATCTTACCATATCCAAACAATAAAATGTTATAGCAAAATACCAATATTTAATAAGATCATAAATTAAATCGTGCTTCACTTTCAAGAAAATTAACCCCATTTTCTCAAAAATCATGCATTTCTCAGTATTCTCAATTAATTAAGCATGCATCAATTAGATGTCAAACTCTCATGTAGGCATATAAAATTAACATCTTATAGAGCCCATCACACCACATGGTTATTAAGGATACATTTCAAATGAAAGAATAACATATTTGATGCTCAACAAACTTTTCCACTAAAGAGGAAAAGCTCAATCTACAAGATTTCAACTTCTAAAACCTTTAAAAGTAGCAAATTACAGCTCAAAAATCATTGATTAACTTTCACAATTCAATTACTTTGAATACAAAAAGGAAATGGATGTATCACTCCCAATATAAAAATGTAGAATGCTTCAACTGAAAACAAGTTAATTTCTTCCTAAGTCTAATTCTTTCTTGGTTAAATATAAAATAAGAGGGAGTTAGAGAAAGGATAAAAAGAGTGAATGAATTAAAAAGTAAGGTCAAAGTGGAGAGGAATTTAATGCAAGCTCTTAAGGGTTTAGATATTTTGAAGTTTGTAAGAAAAAAGATAATAAAAGGTTATTAGGGTTATTTATTGCTAATGGATTGGTTAAGAAATGAGTGAGGTTATAAAATATATCAAAAACTTTAATTTTACCAATCAAATGAGAGTTGAATAAGTGGATTTATCAAGAACAGGTTGACTTCCATTATAGAGCTCAAATGGTGATTTTATGGACAATGCAGGTCTAGCTCATCCAAAAAATATCGTATACAAAAAGGGAAATGGAAGATAGATGTAGTTAGGGAATCTCCTAGCCATGTAGGGATAGTCTTGAAATTGAAGCATACTTTTAGAGGTGTATAAAGGAGAGAAGAAGAAGATAAGAATGAGGCCATCCTCCCTCTTAATTGTCAAAATCAAGCATTTAAATATGTTTGAGGAATGCCAAATAAATGATAAAATTGTCAAGAATCACCAAAGAATAGTTGGAGTTAGATTGTCAAAGTTCCATTTGGATGTAAGAAATTTTCTCAAAAAATTGAGCTTTAAAAGATGCTAAGTCCGACCAACTAATTAACTAGTATAGCTAGACCACTGAACTTTCCTACAATCCAATCAATCAATTTTTCCAAACTATTCAATCAATTCGGTCAAATAAACCCTTTAGCTGAAATAATGAACCAATTGTTTAATTCATAAAAGCAATCAATCTGTTAGCTTGAAAACTTTGTTTAATCCATTTTTTAAACTTTACTCAAATATACTTTTTACCTCAAACATTATAATATTCCATTTTATAAATCATACATAAATATGGGGTACAACATCACTACCCCCTGAAAGAGACTCCATCCCCAAAGCCTACTAACCAAGATCAAAACACATTATAAAATCAACAACAATTCACACATTACACTTAATAAGGCAAAAGGGGTTACTACCCCATTAAAATAAAAAGGTTACACTAACAGATATCACATTAGGAAAATAAATCTGGGTACTTCACTCGAATCTCCTCCTTGGCAACCCAACTGGCCTCATCGGCACCATGTCGTGAATAAATGATCATTCCTAGAAGGAATTTATTTATGCACTTAGCTCAGGTTTTTATGTCTAGAATTCTTACTTGTCATTCTTTGTAATTTATAGACTCATCAATCTCTAATGACTACAGCTATATCATGTGTGAATAATCTACTATGTACTTCTTCAACTTAGATATGTGGAAGATATTTTGCACATGTGACAGTTTCACTAATGGGGCCAAATGATAAGCGACATTGCTAAGTCAATCTACAATCTTATACAGTCCAATGTGCCTTGTGTTTAGCTTATCCTTTTTTATGAACCTCATTACTCCCTTGGTGGGAGGGACTTTAGAAGGACTCTATCGCCCACCTCATTCTCTAATCTACATAGCTCTTCTGCCAATCCTAGGTTTTTTTCATTAGGTTTTTAATTTGTTAGATATTCCTCAAGGTCAGCTCAATCATCTCCTATCCCAACACAATTGTATCATTGATATTGCCCCAACACAAGGGATTATAACACTTATTCCCATGTAAAGCCTCAAAAGGTGCCATATTGATACTAGCATGGTAACTGTTATTGTAAGAGAACTCGATCAAGTCTAGGTTATATTCCCAACTACACCAAAACTCCAACACACAAACTCGAAGCATGTCCTATAAGGTCTTAATGGTTCTCTTTGTCTAACCATCTGTGGCTAGGTGAAAAGAATCTATAGTTTAGGCTTAACATAATGTCTCTAAGGACCCCATCTAGTCACAAGACGTGCTTATTATAAGTGTTCGCTAGTTGATCCATATTCCATGTTTTCTTCGTTGGTATGAACACTACCAACTTAGTCAGACGATCCACAATAACTTAGATGGAATCAAATCTACTTATGGTTTTCAAAAGACCTACCAAAAAGTCCATAGATATGATGTCCCACTTTTGCTCTATGACTTCTAGTGGTTGTACCAACCTTACTGGTCTCTTATGCTTGAACTTAACCTTCTAATTAGTCAAACATCAGCCAACAAACTCTACAATATCTTGCTTCATATAAACCCACCAGTATACCTTCCTCAAATATTTATATAACTATCCCTTTCCGGGCTTTAGGATTATCCTTTTGAGCTTAACATATCCCTATGGTATACATAACTTAGCACTGTATTTGACACTACCGTCCTCATGGAGCTGAAACCCTTTAGCTCTACTTTCTTTAATACCCTACTTGATCATCTAGAGATTAACATCACTAAGTTGACTAACTTAGATATTCTCAAAGATCGAAGCTGTGATGATGAGTGCACTCATCCTTGCTTCCAATCTACAAGTGGTAATCAACTCAATCTCCGTCTCTCTATGATCTCAACATAAATTATCTAACAACATTATCATGCTAGGGGAATGTGACATCTTCCAGTGAAGGGCATCTACAACCACCATATTAGCCTTACCCTTATGGTAAGTTAACTCCAAGTCATAATCCTTAACCAATTCAAACCATCAGCTCTATCTCAAATTCAATTCTTACTATATGAAAAAGTACTTTAAATCTTATGATTGGTGTAGACCATGCACAAAAACCATAGAGGTAATGCCTCAAAATTTTAAAGGTGAACACCATCACGATAAGCTCTAAATCGCATGTCGGGTAATTCTACTCATGTTGCTTTAGATGTCAAGAAGCATATGCCACCATTCTCTCATGTTGCATCAACACCAACCTAACCTATGCTTAGAAGCATCATTGTATACTTCAAAACCATTTAATCCACTTCATTACATGAGTAGTAGGGTGGTAGTCAAACGCTTCTTCTACACCTCAAAAGCTTCACCACAATTCTCGTCCCACTAAAATCATGTGGCCTTTTTTTGCAAATTAGTAAACAGATAAGCTCTCTTGGTGAAGTTCATGATAAACCTATGGTAGTAACTAGCTAAGCCTAGAAAATTGTGCATGTCTTTGATAGAATTTGATGTTGGCTACTTGGAAACTGCTTGAACTTTGGAAGGATCCACTACTACCCTATCCTTTAAAATTATATGCCTAGGGAAACCCACTTGATCTAGCTAAACCTCACACTTTAAAAGTTTTGCATATAATTGTTGTGTAATTAACAATGCCAACATTTGTCTCAAAATCACTAGAGTAAATGAGGATGTCGTTGATGAGAACTACAGTAAAGTGATCTAAAAGCAACTAGAAAATGTGGTTAATGAGAAACAAGAATGTTGACAGGGCATTAGTGAGTCCAAAAGGCATTACAGAGAACTCGTAATGGCCATATCTTATCCTAAATCCCATCTTAGGAATATTCAACTCCAGTATCCTTAGCTGATGATATCATAACTGAAGAACAATCTTAGACAATACTAAGGCTCCTTTGAGTTCCTCAAATAGATTGTCAATCCTTAGCAATGAATAATGGTTCTTCACTATAACCTAAGTTAACCCTTGCTAGTCGATGCATAGTCTCAGGCTCATGTCCTTCATCTTAACAAATAAGACTAGCACTCCCCAAGGCGATACACTTGGTCGAATGTAGCCATTGTTCAACAAGTCTTCTAATTGAGATTTAAGTTCCTCATCTCTACAAGTGTCTTATGGTATGGTGCTTTAAATACTAGGTCAACCCCTAGCAGTATGTCTATAGTAAACTCAACATCTAGAATAGGCAGCATACCTAAAATCTCATTAAGAAACACATCAGGATACTCATGGATAACTATAATTCATTGTAGCGACATCTTATCAGCCTCCCTATCTTGAACACTTCATAGGAAGAATAAATACCCCTTATGAACGAAGGTAGTTATCACTATTATTGTTACGACCTTTATAGAGGGGTTAAACTTACACTTATGTTATGAGGCCCTAACATATTTTGGTCCTCAAAGAACCACTCATTCCTAAGAGTAATTTATCATTGATCAGTACTTCCTCGACATGTCCATTCAAACAATCACATCAAAATTGTTCAATTTAAGCTTTATGAGATCTTAGGGAAGCTCTAATTCCCTTAATATTAGTCCACTATTTTATAGAACCTAGAGCATGCAGTCCTATCCCCGGAATGCAACACAATAGAGGTGGAAATACTAAAAGAAGGAAATAATAATACAAAAGACTGCGATACACCAGAGTCAAATAATACACATACTAAGAAGGTAGAGATAGAAAATATACCAATTACCACACCGGCCTGACGCTCTACCTCTATCTAGCTAATCACATTCAAGAGTCTCCTGAAGGAACCCTTGTAGTACTACTTAACCCTTGTCCCCAAATAAATAGGCCAAGCTTCTAAGCACTATGCTAACTGGTATGGCTAACATCACTAGCTAATGATAGAGGAACTCTTAGAGTGTGTGGTTATAGCTGCTATATAGATTCGAATCTCTGAGCTTGAGACTAACTTCTTTGAACACTTCAAACTTTGACATGACACTCAAAGGCTTTGTGTCCCACCATACCACATCCATGGTAAATCTACTTGTTACCTCCATATTCCATTCTTAGATGATCTGCTCTGTAATGCTTATAGTGGTAATGCCTCTCCTTAACATGTCCTCAAGACTTACTTCCAACTCGAGGTGTTGACCCCATACTCTGGCTATACTTAGGAAATATGCTACCTCTGGAGTAGCCCTTCTGCCTATCACCTTGACACTGGAAAACCTCGAACTTCCTCTTACCCTCCAACTAGGCACTCTTGGCTTGAATGACTCGGGAAGCATCAAAGGCTTAATATTACATTCCAACCATATCTAGCGAGGTTACTACCCTAATAATTCTTGATATTTGATCTCAAGGCTAATCTTAAAGCGGTGGACCTAAATCGCGTCACTAGTCTCTAACTCAAAAGCAAAATAGACCAACTCCATGAACCTCGTGTAGTACTCCTATATTGACATGCCTCCTTGCTAAAGGCTTACAAAATATTCATACTTCTTCATATAGAGATGAATGGGTAGAATCAAACTATAAGCACCTCAAGGAAGGGTCCCCAAGAGTAGTCTCTCCGCCTCTATGCTTGACGCTCCTCCACCATGCATCTCCTCTTCCCCTCAAGTAGTCCACTATCACGTCAACCCATTTTTCTAATGGACCACCACAAGTGATGAAGATCTTTTCCATATCTCTTATCCATCTTTCCATGATGTCAAGGTCCTATTGACCCTTAAAGATCAGTGGATGATGATGCCTAGCTTTTTTAAGCTAATCATTTGGAATTGATGTTGGTACTATAACCAGTAATGGCCATGGTGCTTGGATTTGACATTTTATGTATGCACCAACAGTCTCCATGAATGCCACAATGCACTTATAATTGTGGTTGTTAACCATCAACTCCTAAAGACTAGGATTAATCATAAATGACCAATTTACCTAGTATTAAGACTCGCACAACAAATCAACTCAAAGGGTGTCCATAGAACATACTTGAACTTTTAGTTAAATACTCAAATAGTTGGGAAATTGTTTAAAACAACTTCAAGTATCGATTAAGCGTACTTGAAAATGAAACACCTTTAGGAAAAGGCTCTGATAACAACCTATGGCACCCCCATTTTTAACTATTAAAAATTTTCATTTCAAAAATTATGGATGAGGAAAAATACTAAACACACCAAGGAAAATGGGGTGCTACCACTGCACCGAACCGCTTATCCCATGTTAGATACAAAGCTAAGAAACTAAACCAATCAAAATGAAAGTAGAGTATACAAGAAGCATGATATATAGATACAAAAGAAAATGTTTACAAAATAGGAGCTCGACAGTCCCCGAAATATTCAAATGCATGAAAGAAGGTTCAAGTGAAATACAAACTACAATGGCAGAAAACAAGGGTAGAGCATAGCCCCAAACACTAGTATGTTAAGGACCGAACAATAGTCTTCAAATGTCCACGCTCTCAAGCCTAAGCCTAAAATGAGGTAGGCCCACTACCTACCAACCCCAAAAACCTACACATGGTCATTTGCTCCTGGGAATGAGAATATGACGTACACATGGTCTCACATACCATGGAAGTCTATCTAAATAAGAGGACATAAATTTTAGACAAAGATAAATAGCTACCAATGGACATAAAGCCAAAACGAAGCCAAGTAACTCACCTAGGTGACCAGGCTCTTTAGTATTGATACCCCCTAGTACATTTATCAGTGTCTAGAGTAGGTAAGGCACTCTATATGATTATATTCCACTTTATGTGATCAATGTGTTATTTCATAATGTTAGTTATCATATAAGGCCCATGAAAAATTCAACTAACACATCCGTATACTCATTCCATCTTAACCATTATTACCCTCTAATTATGTGGTGTGATTTCCATTAATGCTTAGCCAAGTTCAAATCACCCCTTTAAGGTAATCCATTTATGCCAAAATCTATATTATCTCATTCAAAAGTAGCATGATAGCATACTTATTCCAATTTACTCATTAAAGTCTCTTAAGGGAATTAAATAGAATATCATGAGTTTTAATCCCTTTAACTCATCAAATTTTTTAGTTAATTCATGGTAAGATATTTGCTCCTCATTAAAGGATCATATTATAGTATTATGAAAATTATCAAATCATAGCAAGTCAAAAAAGAACAAAGCAACACACTGTGGCTGAATTGATCAATTGATTCAGGCTAACATGTCAACCCATTTTGCTCAACCAATCCCTAGAGTTTCTAGAAATCAGTCAATCAGTTTGGTCAGACCAGCCAACAATTCTAAGATTAGTTATTTAGTTCTAACAAACCAATTAATGGTTTAGGTGGAGAGAAACCAAACTATTTATAGAGCAACTGATCTATCAGTTTTGGCTAACTAATTGACTATCTTAAGGACGAGCCAATCAGTTTGGCTTAACTGGTCGATCCGTTTACTCCTAGATAACACATATATGACATTTTACATGTGATTCACACACTAAAATCTTACTACATCCAAACCATAACACGTCATAGTGAAATACCAATATTTAACAAGTTTATAAACTAAATCGTGCTTCACTTTCGAGAATTCAACCCTATTTTCTCTAAAATCATGCATTTTTTTCATGATTCTTAATTAATTTAGCAAGCATCAATTATAAGACAAACTGTTATGCAAGCATATAAAATTAATATCCTATAAATCCCATCACATCATATGCTTATTCTAGCCACATTTTAGAGGGAAGAATAACTTACTTGATGCTTAGCAATGTTTCCTACTAAAGATGGAAAACTACCTTTAAACATAACAAAATAGAACTTAGAAATCATTGAATAACTTTCACAAATCAATAAATTCGAATTAGAAATGAAAACAGACTTACCACTCCAAATAGAAAAACATAGAATGATTCAGCTAAAAATAACTCAACTTCCTTGATGAAGCCTGGATAGGTTTCAAGAAGTTTCGCCGGATCGTGAATTGAGTGCGGGGTTTGACTACATGCGAGAATCAACCTAAGGAGTTTAATCCAAAGGAAGATTAGTAAAACTCAGAGCATAGTTATAATCAACGGCTACTGAAGTTGGATTAACAGAAAGAGATTCGAGAAGAAGACCAAGGAAGAAAAAGATCGAGCGAATGAGTCAGTCGTGAGAGAAAGAGACGAATCGAGAGGGAGAAGATTCCAGAGAGAAATACGATCGAATGTATATTCAGCCAAAAAGTGTTGTACAGACCTCCCTATATACGCCCTATATATGGGCGTATACAATAAGGACGATGGGCTCAATTAAAAGACCCAACATATCAGCCCAATAACTCAACCGGCCAATATAAACAAACAAGTCGTTGGTGCTGGTAACAATAAATCAACCCAACTACAAAATACAAGTATACATTAATCCAAATAATGGATTTACAATTTAATTCCCATCAGCTAATTTATTTAGCTAATTATGGTTATCAAGGATTTCATAATCCACAATCCTTCTAACCCGGCAAATATGGGTCAGGTGGCGGATTACGCGGCCAACTTAATTTCCACTAGCCAAGTCATGTCGGCGAATGCATCATATGGGATAATCAACAATTTATTACAGTAATTTCCTGTCAGCAACCAGCAGCATCTATACACAGCAGCCTCATCATGATCCATCTCCCATAATCTAATTTACTTTCCTAATTAACCACACAATAAGAAAAGTAACTATATGTGCAATGTAATTTACAACAATTAATAGAATTATTTAAATACAAATTATTGAGATACACATCATTCCTCCTTAATCTAATTCTTTGTTGCTTTAGGATAAAATAAGAAGGAGCTAGAAAAAGGATCAAAAGAGTTAAAGGAATTCAAAAGTAAGCTTAAAGTGGAAAGGAATTTAACACAAATTCTAAAGGGTTCAGATATTTTAGAGGCTAAAATAATAGTGAGAATAAGGGGTGATTAGGGTTATTTATAGCCCACAAATCAGTTAAGGAATGAGTGAGATTATGTAGTAGTTCAAAACCCCTAATTTTATAGTTCAAATTAGAGCTGAATGAGTAGATTTATCAAGAACAAGTTGAATTCCATTCTAGAACTCAAATGGTGATTTTTTAGATAATGTTGGTTAAGCTCATCTAGAAAATACTGAACACAAGAAGGGAAATGGAATATCAATTAGGGAAGGGAATCTCCAAGCTATAGAGGGACACTCTAGAAATGGAAGCATACTTCTAGAGGTGTGTAGAGGAGAGATGAAGAAGAAGCCAAGAGTGAGGTCGTCCTCCCCCTCAATTTTAAAAATAGAGCCCTCGAATATATTTGAGGCAGTAACTAAAGCAGGATAAATGATAAAAGTTCAAGAATCACTCAAGAATAGTTTGGAGTTGGATTATAAAAGTTCCATTTTAATGCACAAATTTTTTTTTAAAAATCAAGCTTCAAAAAGTACTCAGCCTGACCAACTAGCCAATCTGTTTGGGTTAGACTAGTTGACTTTCTACAGACCAATCAATTGGTTTTCCCAAACCACCTTTGCAAAAATGACGAACCAGTCAATTTGTTCAACTGAAAACTTGTTTTATTCAATTTTCTAAAACTATAAACAAATTCATTTTTTTTACCTCGAATCAAATTATAGTTCCAAATTAAATTAAACAGTATCAAATTTTATTAAACAACATAATTTTCTGTTCTATAAATCTTATAAAAACACGGGTATTACAAACATGACCTTATAAGTGGAACACTTAATGTCCTTCCCCTACCCTCCAAACAACTACTAGCTAGGAAGACCTTATCAAAGTCCCTCAGATGAAAGTCTAAAACATTCAGGTCCTATTAACACTCAATGGTTCGTGGTTGGTGATACCCAATCTAGCAAACTTAATCCTCTTATAGCATCATCAGAAAAGGAGGTGGCTGCAGCCACCGCTAAGGAGCCTCCTAAAGTTGAGTATGTCATTGCATATAGGCCACAACCGTCTCCATGAAGAGCTCAAGTTATTGATTCATGACCATTGAACACATACGATATTTAGATAACAATGGAAAACTTAAACTATAAGCTACAAAGTTAGTACACATAGAGGTAGCATACTGTATATAGGCGAAGAGTTAGGTTAGACAAGAAAATTAAGGCATACTGTACCAACCCAAACCAATGCTCGCTTGTAGACTACACCAAATCCTTCAATCTTGAATAAGGATGAATAAATCACTTTGTATAGCCACATTAGGATTCAAAACCATACCCTTTAATACCAACTTATAAAACCCCAAAATTAAGAACAAAAAAAAATTATTTTGAAGATAATGCAGAAGATTAACAAAAAAAATAGGGATGCCACATCACCATTAAATAGAGGGGAGATGTAATCATTACATAATGCATGTTTGATGGAAGATAAAATGGGGCGAATGAGCAAAAGAATGCATACACTAACAAGAATAGTAATAATAAGGGTAAGAATAATATAGAAGTGATAGAGAGGTTTACAAAATCCAAATATAAGAAAAAAAGCTAAAATTTTAAATAACTAGAAAAATGCAAAAACTTCCCAACATAGTGGGTAAAATAATCTCAAATGATTAGCTCAACTCTTAACTAAAGTAGAAAATGCAAATATCCATGCCCCAAAAAATGGCCAAATACTAGCCTATGTCATCATCTTTAATATACTCTAGATTATAATCATAACCCTAAAAATAATCTTCTACTCACCAGTAAGAGAAGCCAAATCAACATAGTGATCACAAAAATGTAATATCATTAAGGTGAAATACTAGCAAACAAACTACCTAAAACATGGTAAGGGCTCATGGTGCACATTAAGATCAAATGATAGCATCGTATAAGTGATACTTAAAAAATATAACTTATAAGTTCATGATTATCATATTACCAAGCATTCTCACATAAGAATCATGAAATGGATACTAATGTAAGACTTTCATTAAGCTCATGTAGAATAAACCATATTATTAATCCTCTCTTTTGTGTTCACATTATTTTCAATTATTAAGATGTTCAATTAACCACATCCAATTCTACACCACTAACAGAAGTGATAACTTCATAACACACACAATGTGATACCACAACCATCACACATGGTCAAAATACATCAAGGGGGATTCCTGATAGGACACTACACCCACTATACGTCGAGTGCATCCACCATGAAGGTTAACACAAATTGGTATACTACACCCACTTAAGCTATGGACATACCAAGTGTCAGGAGGCTTATATAAGAATACCACACTCATCTAAGCTAGACACTTAACATAGTATTAATCTTATACCTTATAAATATGTGTATACCCCTACCAACCACAATCTAATAGAGAAGGAAAATAGGTGATCAGTGAAGAGATATTAAACAAAAGGGAACCCACCCACTAAATCCCACTTAAATACCCTTAGAGTTAGAGTTAAAGGCTTGAATAATGTCTTAACTTTCATATTAATTATTATTATGTGATATAAAAAATTACCACTCAATTATGCTAATAAATAATTACATGTTTCCAAGTAATAATGCCAAACATAAACCAAAGCATCCAAGCCACCAAATTAGGTGTTTAAATATAACCTAAACTTGAACCAAGGAATCCAAGACACATAACAATATTCATATTTCTATCTTTCCATTAGTTCCAATAATGCATGATCAAGATGATGGTTTGTCTTTAAAAATTAATGGGAAAGTTAGAATAGAAGCCCCAAAGAAGGATAAACAAAAAATAAACAAGAATGGTGAAATTACGTAAAACTAGTCGATTGGTCCTTAGGAGTAGTCCACTGATCAGGGTGCACTAGACCCAAGGAGAAATAAATAGCACAGCAAAACAAGTTACCTAACCCGTCCAACCAATTGATTGCTCATAAGAACCTGTTAATAGGTTTGGCTGAACTAGTTAATATGTTTAAGCCGAGACGAAAAACACTCTAGACACAAAATAATCAATTGATGGGTCCATCAAATCAATCAATTGTACACACAAATGAGTAAATAGGTCAATCAAATAGATCAACTTTTCACATGAACCAGTTGATTAGTCCACCCTACCAATCAACTAGTCTAAATAAAAAAGCACCTAAAAAAACATTTTAACAATTAACAAAATCACATACATCCCTTAAAAAAACCTTATCATTCTATTATATTGTAGAACACATAAGAAGACAAATTACAAACATAAAATCACATGTATTCATGGTAGAAAAATCAATACACATTATATTCATGCTTAATTCACAAAACTCAAGCTTGATATCAAAATATTTGAAACATGCTCCAATTTTTTATGATATAAACATTCCACAAGCATGAAATCAAGGATTCACAATAACACATATGCATCATAGAACATATAAAGGACATGAGACCGCAACCAACAATATAAATCCTTAGTTATATTAAAGATAAGAATGTCTTAACGTCAAACCAAATTCTTCTAGCACAAGAATATACTCCTAACTTGATGGCATCTACTAAGATTCTTAATGTCCTAAGACAATATATAATCAAAGCAATCAAATGTTCTTTTAAAACCCAAATAAAACTAAAAATGAAAGAAGGAGAAGAAGTGTAATAAATCTAATCTCCTACCAATAGTTTTCTTTTGATAAACTTTAATCCTCCTTTGTTTAGAGGAAAAAAAATAGAGAATTAAAATGAAGATTAGGAGAATTAAAAGGAAATAATCTAGTGGATAAAAAGGAAATAGGGAAGTTAAACCTCTAGCTATATAGAAAGATAAGAAAGAAGGAAATAGAAGAATAAATTGAAACACTTAAAAAATTTAGCGCAAGTAAAAGAGAGGAAAAGAGAGTGAGTGTTAGGGAGAATTGAAATGAATCAAAAGGGAGGGTACCTATCCCTCTATGGTCAAGAATTAGAAGGATGACTAATGGAGTGGATTGGCTTATGTTGAGTGTAGGGAACCAAATTGCAAAAAGGGAATGATGGAAATGAAGGTGGTAGAGTTAAAGCAATTAAAGAGAGAGGTAGCTTAGGTTAGGGGTGGTGTAAGGGGATCTGCACGTAACCATGGCTGCCAAAGCAGAGAGGAAAGTGAGGGAGAGGGATAGAAGGTAAGAAAGTACCTCAAAAGTGGTTTGAGGAATTTTTAGCTAAATAAAATCATATGATCAAAATAATGTAAATACAATCCCAAAGCACCAAAATATGCATATTAGCATAAAGACACTCTAATAAGAAGTTTTCATAAACATTACAAATATAATCAAAGTCAAAATAAAAAAGATATGACATTATACCATAACCAATTAATCAATTTCAGTAACTTGTTGGTCAATTATCATGACAATAAAAATTCAAATTCCTAGTCATGTTAGTCAATCGGTTTGGAAACTAGTTAATTAGCACATATAAATTTCACATTTTTACCCAAATTTTAAGCCCTTTTCAAATCCAAAATCATTTTCTTTTATTTTAACATAAATTTAAATAAATTTTGTAGGATTTTAGGATATGGTATTACAACTAAGAATAACACGCAAACTCCTTTAGGAGTAAGTATGAATTTGGTACACACATCAAAAAACAACATTACTAAAGGCATGATTAAATCAAAGACCACATATTAATCAACTTATGATAATAAAAGCAATTATATACTTAGACTCACACCTAGGAATCACAAAAAACATAGAGCAAGCTCTTGGAGGAATGCTCAACCCCTTTGAAACACAGCTAAGCATTAACACACATTGATTATCATGGCTAGGCATTCTCACTTTTTCTATCACACCTAGGCATTTTCACAAATTTTTCATCATGTCTAGGCATTCTCACATTGGCCATCATTGCTAGCCATTCTCACATTGACCAATAGGGCTACGCATTCTCACACATTGACCATCATGGCCAGATATGCTGGCATTAGTCATCACCGTTATCATATTAACCATCATAGCTGGACATTCTCAACACATTACCTTGTGACCATTATGAGTTTATTTCCATACAAAGATAATATAAAGGTCTATAGACTCACATGATTAATATCACATAAACACAATATAAAAGTCTTTAGACTCAAGGGTTTAATGTCATATGAAGATGATCTTAAAGTCCATAAACTTACATGTTTTGAATATCACACAAAGATGATATAAAAGGCCCTAGAATATTGTATCTAATGTCACATAAATTCAATAACAAATATCATGAGTGTTTTATATTCCAATACAAAGCATAAGACATATCTCCTAACAGGGGTTTATAGTCTATCATAAACATTCACATAAGCTTTTTAGCTTCCACTAAACATTAGTGGTTTATAGATCACACAACATGCACATAAAAATTTCTCTAAACATTCACTTAAGTGTTTCTAGGTTACACTAAACTATCACCTAAGTTTATATAGGTTAAACCAAACTTAGCTTATAAGTGTACAAAATTAAATCACCTGGCAAGAATCATGATATAACTTAAAAATACCATTTGGATATAAATAAGCTAAAAATGTCAAGTCTTTTTTAATCCAAAATCCTAAAATATTATTGTATACCATTTATAAAAAAAATTCATTATTTATCATGAAAAGGAAAAAAGATTAAACTCTAGGTCAAAATCAACGAAAAAAATTAATGTTAAGGTTTGATGTCCACTATCCACATATTCACCATTTTACTTTATTATGGCTATTTTGGTCCTTTTATGTCTAAGCATGCTTAACTCATACTCAACACTCATAAATATAGTTAATGTTTTATTAATCCTCTTAAAAATTAATAATTCGTCACCACTTATAGTGATTAATGGGTCATTAGTGAAGAACTCTTTAAATGCTTATGACAAACTTGAATAACATTCATCTTATTTGCCTAATCTTCTTCAAACTTTAAATAATCATAACTTATATTACATTAACCCAAATGGCAACATATTATTTACCAAATTTAGCCCTAAAATTCCAATAAAGATCTTGAAACCATTAGTTTTCCCAAAATAAAATTCTATCTTAAAATATAAGCCTAAAACAAATCCTAAATACCTATAATAGCTATTTTGATACAATTGTACACTTATGAGAGAATGCTTATAACATTTTATATACAAACTAGATTCATGAATCGCAAATTTTTTTGATAAACTAGACATATATGCCTTTCCTACGGCATATTATTTCCATCAATAAATTCATATAATCTAAAGCAATTTTTTCAAGAATTTAACCCAAATTTTTAGTCCTAAAATCACCCAATATGATGCTCTTATTAACCATTTATGCATCAAATATTTCAAGAATAACCCTATTAAAATTCAGTTATTTATAATAACTTATTAAAAACATATATGAATCTTCCCAATCATTAAAAAATATCATGTGATCCATATTATAAAATACCTGTTGTAAATAATGCAAAAGCATCAAAATCACCAAATTTCATTATATACACCCTCTTATATCTATCTTTGTAATACCCAAATTTTACCACTAAACATTTTCATTTTAGCGGAGGCTTAATGATAATGTATTTGGGTGTTACCAGTGTACTCGACATAAGTCTAGCTAACCATACCATCCTTAGATCGAATACAAGGAAAAATAATAAGAATTTAAAATGACATAAAAAAATAAAGAACGTTTATAAAACTTAAATAATTGTTCAGAGATTAAGTTAAAGTATAATGTAACAAAATACTACCAAAAGGAATCCATTAGCTCTATGAGTCCAAAATTTATCCAAATAACAAGACTCTACGTCCAACCCCAAAGGTGATAATGATCACTCCTCTAAAGGCAGTTCATCAAAATCCGTGAAGTCATCTAAATGGTCATCATTGACCTACATAAGATCATATGATCCATTTACTTGTGGGAATAAGTAATATCCATGAGAACGATGATTAGTACACTACATATTGAGTAAGGTAACAATATAGCCGTAGATAAAGGTATGTGTAACAATTAAGGCCTAAAAAAGAAATATGAGTTATACAGAAATCACAACATAAGATGGTTCAAGATAGGTACCAAAATAGTTTCATAATAGATATACTTATAATCCATTATTTATTCGGTTGAGTTCAGAGATCCCATTGTTTACAAATAATGGAATGGTATCAATAATATACAACCCTAGGGTAAAATACATCAGGATATTATTCTTGTCACTCTTAGGTACTATTCTTACCTTCTGGAACAGATAACTGAAACTGATCTATAATTAAGTGCATACATAAGTATAAACATGCATCTTAATCAAGCCTTAATAAAATAATACAAGTTACATAAGGCACAACCACATGATGATCAAGGTATTGCCAAGTAAAAATACCATATTTCCCGTAAGAAATCCTAATTTCACATGTTGAGCATAACCTCTCCCATAGGGTTCAACACATCGCCAAATTTAGTAAACCATTCTAAAGTGATATAAAAAATCTCATATCCAAAAATCAAGGCCTAACTCCAATGCCTTACACATGCGATAATGGGCCTACCTATAGGGTTATAATTTACCATTTAAGCCATTTTCTCATTTTATTATACCTATGTTATTCATAATTAACCCAAATGTTTGAAACTTCATGATTGGAATACTTAAAAATCATTAAAATTTTTAAATCACCAAAATTCCATACTTGACCCATGTTAAACAAAATGCCCTTATCTTACCAAAAGCCTTAAACATCATTTTAGATAACTTGTGTCTTACTCAACTTTCATTTGATCATATTACTTATGAAATAATTTATAAAACCCTCAGGGGTTATAATATCATGATTATTTATTCTATTATCATTAAGTGACCAAAATTACCCCTACGATAGTCATAAAACCTAAAATTTCCATAAACATCCTAAATCGGACATCATCAAATCCTTCCTTTAATTTATTATATCACCATACCACTTAAATATATTAATTTCCCATTTACCTTCTCTATTAAAACCATTGATCATATTACCATACTTAGGGTTTTAGGATAAAACTTATCACATGTATACAATATAATATCATATTTTCACAAAATACCTACATTTGCACATTAAATTCCAACATTATCATAACTTGATACTAACAAATAAATTAAGAAATATGATAACAGAATAGTTGATATTATACACAAAATACATATAGTATACAAATATTCCTAACCATGACGTGCATCCTTACTTAAGATGTCAATGGTCTCTAAGTATATGTAACCCTACAATGCCTCCTCCAAGAACAATAAAAAATCACCTACAAACCAAGAGAAACACAAGGTTAGAATTTAAAAGAAAAATGAAGGAAGGGGTAATGCTTTGGAGGGTGGAAGAATGGAGAAAAATGTAAGCAAAATAAGGTGTGCAATGCTCAAACTAACTACGGTAGAATTTCATGTACTAAGGTAGGATGTAGGGTCAATACATGACACAGCCAGGAGGTGCATCATTAGCCTTTGATGTAGCTAGGGGGTGCAACACCACCCTTTGATGTAGCTAGGGTTATTCTAGTGTGGGTTTCTTATGAAGGGGTGGTGGTTTGGTGTAGGTTTTAACGTATCCTAGGGCGGTGCAACATGAGGTTGGAGTTTTTAAATAAGAAAGTTGGTGAAAGATAAAAGGTAACATGGTTAAATGGCCGAACTAAGGTGAGGTTGTGTTGAGTAGTAATATAGGTAAAGGTATGATTGCGTAGAGTTATATATGCTACAGAGATTCTTTACACAGCAATGGAGGGAAACATTAAGATAAATCACAACTAAGTGGAGGAAAAGAATAAAGGGAATACAAGTGACTTTAGGGAGGCAATTAAATGAGGTAAGGATAGATGGAGAAGATTATTTATGGCGGTAGGTTGCATGTGTGAGGGTAACACATCAGGCGTGGAGTAGTGGTGAAATTAGTCATAGATGAATAGGGTATGACACTAATAGCATGAAGATTACTTTATCGAGGTTGGGAGCTAATCGAAGAGTAAAGGCTTGGTAATAGTTAGGATATATAGGGAAGTTTCATTCAATCAAATAGACAAAACTCAACATGATTGGCAAGAAAGAGAGGTCACCCAGAAGAAGAGTGAAGAAATAGGGAAAGGGAAGAAGAAAGGAAAAGAGGAAAATAAGGAAACATGAAAAATGAAAAGAAAAGGAGAAAAGATTTAGGATTAGATTTAGAGTTTAGTAAAAATTGAGGCATTTCAATCTTTCTTCCATTCATGCCACTTTTCAGCCCATAAAACTAAAGCAACAACCACCAGAAACCTCCATAACCAAACTTGGTTAGAACTTCTAAAATTTAAGGGTTCAATTATCTTGTGTCTAATTAGGAAAAGGAGGATAAAGGCCATTGATTTGGTGAATTTATTCAACCAATTTTCGTTTTTAAAAAAAAATATAATGATCCAGGCATAATGGTGGCTCAATTATCTTTCCATTGGTTCAAATTAACTTAGTTTGATAAGTTTCCTATATGTTTTTCTTATGTTTTGATGATTTTCAAAGTGATTTGAAGTAACGAATATTTATGCAAGATTATTATATTTTTAGGGGATTTGTATTAATATCCAAGAAAAGAAAAAACAATGCTTACTTGTGATAAAACACAAGCTTAGTTTTGATTTCATATGATGTAGTGAAAAGTGGTATTGTATGTTCTTTTAGCATGTTATTATTTCTATTTTTGTATCATGGATCATGTGATCTTATTTAAATTTCATAATTCATTTACATAATTCAAATATAATAATTTAATTTTTAAAATTATTATGGGATAATTTTTGAAAGGTTAGGTATATGAAAAATTAGAGAAAGCATGAATTTTGTTAAACTCATACCATTGAATTTAGGTTAACTTACTAGCCAACTATATGTTATATGAATAAGATTTAGAAGGCTCATTTTTTATCAAATCAAATATGTATCAGTCTACTTTCCAAATGATCTTTTAGATATAAAAAAGGATTAGTATTAAAAGAGTTATTATGGTTATCCCTTCAATGCGCAAACTTGATTTTCTATCGACATGCACTTAAGATTGGGTTTAAACTTGGTTTGGGTGTTAGAGTTGTTATTTGGGTGTTATAGGGATTCTCCATTGTTAATTGGTATTTTTAGGTATAAATTGACATAAATGATACTATTTAGAGTTCTATAAGTGGGTTTATAATAGGTTACAAATTTAGGAAAAATGATGACTTTATGTTAAATGTGATGCATTATTTATTAAAGATATACATGGTTTAATCACGTCACTATTGACATAGTAAGGTTTAGAAGAATATTAATCACAATTACACAAAAAAGGACTATAATACCCTAAACATGGAAAATATAGAATAGGTAAATAGTTATTGTCAAACCTTGACATTTAACCATAACTTAGAGCATCGACTTTGAATTGGAATTAGAGTCTGTGCATGAACTTTGGCTTGAATAGGACCTAGATGTTGAATTGGAATTAGAGTCTGTGCATGAACTTTGAATTATAAATTTTTTTTTATAAAAGTAGCATATAATGGTATTTCATGGTTTCAAACTCAAATATGTTTCCCCTTTTTGCTTGATTAAACTATAAATATCTTTCGGAATTAAAAAATTATTTTAAAGAACAAACTAGTGTGAATTTATATCCAACAATGTTAATATCATACATTTTGTGCTGTGTGTTTTTGTGATCATGGTTTTGTGCCAATTTTATCCACACAAAATGGTTTTTAACATTTTGTATCTGATATGGATTTTTCCTCAACTTGTATTATTTAGCCTTAGAATGTCAACTAAACGGAAGAGAGTTGGCCTAAGAATCTTCCATAGACACTCGTCTTGGTCACAAATCAGTCTCAAACTGGTAGGTCATATAGTTCCCATATTGGGCTAGTTCTCTAAAAAGGGTAGGAAAACTTCATGTCCTCTACTACACATTATTTTTCCCTCTTCCTCCTTCATTGTTCTACTCTTATATATATACGGGCTCTAGTATCCAATTTTTGACATTTGAAATTATAATATAACTCTCTTAATTTTTCTCTCTCCTCTCTCCTCTAACATTTTCCCTTAGTATTCTCTCATCTTTAATTCTCAAGTTAATGTCCTTATAACCCCTTGGTTTATAAAAACCACACAATAATAGGTGTTATCTATGGGGCTCTCTTACAAAAAGCAATGTCTTCCATTCAACCTTCTGATTGAATTGTTCCTAGTACTAGTGATCCTCCTAGGGAAGAACATCTAAATACTATCTGTAAGCTCCAAAATGCTAAAACCAAGGTCTAAGAATCTTTTTAAGAGATGGTCTTGGTCATGCTAGATCTTCTTACACATACCCTCAAGCAGTTGCCCCATCTTATGGAACAACAACGCATGTTATACCTCAACAACCTACTCCTCAAAAAATATTGATGTAATCTATGGATATTCTAATGAGGGAACCAAGAACTAAGCTTTATAGTGATGTCTTCCAAGAGGAAAAGGTAGAGTCTACAAAAGATATTGTAACACCGCCAATTTACGAACTAGAACATTTCATTTTGAAGATAGTGTAGAAGCATTTGAAAAGCAAAATAGGGAAAAGTTCCCACCATATCAACCATGCATGAGAAAGGTGTAATCATCATCTAACTCATGCCTACTACACGGAAAAATGGAACAATGAATGAAAAGATTCATGTACATAGCAATATTACAACTATACTAATGATAACAATGATGAGGAAAATAATATAGATAGGAAGAGTATGAGTGTTTACAAAATTCAAATAAAGAAAATCAAACCCAAGAGTTTAAATAACCGAAAGAACAGATCCTTCCCAATGTAATGGGCAAAACACCTCTAGCCGATTAGCCTAACTCTTAAGCACAAAATGTAAATCTCCAACCCCCAGCAATGGCCAACTATTGGCCCACATAATCATCCTTAGCATACTCTAACTAGGAATCATAACCTTACAATATGTCCTATACTCCTCGTACCAGAAGCTAGATCATTATAGTGGCCATACAAGTCCAATATCAGTACGATGAAGTACTGGTAAAGTAGACAACCTATATTATAGTAAGGCTCATGCAAGACATTGAAGTCATATAGTAGCATGATGATAATCATACCAATATAAATAACACTAAGGCTCATGGTAGTAATATAACAAAGTACGCTTGCACAGAAATCATGGAAGTGTAGTAATATGGTAAATGCATCACAAACCTGAAAATGTAAACTATATTATAAATATTCCTTTCATGGTCACGTAATTTCCATTTATGAAGATAATTCATTTGAGCACAAATAGTTCTCTACCATAAACAAAAGTTATGGCAACAACATAAGGATATGTAGGTCCCTATCATAGGCATAACCTCCAAAGCGGAGCACTGATCTAAATATAGGTGTTTAGGCAATGACCCCAAACATGAATGAGGCAATCCAAATCTCTAGTTAGATGTTTAGGCGATGACATGAAATGCAAGAGATAAACCAATTCATCATGATGTACCCTCTATAGGAGCACTGAAGTCAAGATGGTTTACCATAGTATTATTTCTACTCCCACATACTAGTCACAACCTTAGAGTATAAGAAAGGTATTGAGTGAAAGAAAATAAAATATCAAAAGACATAAAATCTATCAATTAGATGTTTAGAGATAACACTAAACTTCACCAAATCAAGGCCCAAAACACCATCATTTTGATTCTTATTATATCTAAGGTATACATAATTATACCTATAATTTAAATGTTATAATTTCATGAAGGTATTAACATAAAATCCCCTAAAAAGAATAATAATTAACAATAATCCTGGCAAAAAATAGCTGAATGAGTCAATCGATCCCTAGGGCTAGTTGATCAGTCTATTAGAGGAATTAGGAGTAGAGGGTAAAGAAGTGAGAACTTTTTGAAATCTATTAGAGGAAGAGAGATAAGACTAGAATGGTAGAGTGTGGGTAACCGAGGGGTAAAGACAAACATGATGGTGTGACTAAAGGGTAAAAACAAATATAATGGTGTGACTAAGGTTGAATGTAGTCAAGAAGAGGAATGGTAGAAGGTTGGTAAGTCAAGGAAGGGGTACATGAAGTCAAACTTGTAGCCAATCTGCTAGAAGAAAGAGAGGAAGTTGAGGGAGAAGAGAAAAGGTGAGTGTGCCTCAAAACGTATTTTTGGGGGAAATTTAGCTATCTAAAATCATAGAATGATCTAAATAATTAAAAAAATAATCTCAAAGTACCAAAATATATCCATTAGAAAAAAAATTTCTAATTAGATGTTTTCATAAACATTAGAAAGGGACTTTAATCCAAATTTGAAAAGGATCTAAAATCATAGGATAACTAGTTTATAAGTTTGAGCCAACAATCGATTGGTTCATCGAGAATCAAATTGTTAGTCTCTAAACATACTAGTAGATCGGTTAGGCAAACTAATCAATCAATCCACCTGAAACACATTTCTATTAGAATTTCAATCCCTTTTTAAAACTAAAACTAATTTATTTTATATCAACATAATTTTAAATAAATTTTAAAGGATTTTAGGATAGGGTATTATAGATATTAGAGGAAAAAGGACTAGACATGATAAATAACAAGAGTCCATTATCCCTTCTAGCCTATTAGAGTATTACTAGTCAAAATAGGTTTGTGTTAATATTTATAGCGATGTTTATATTATTAAAGCACCTTGACATGTAGGATTATTTGGGAGTCATGCCGAAGAAAGGTACTACCACTATAAGAGATGTATATCAGATCACCCAAGGATCAATTGTAGAGGTAACAAAGTGATGTGGCATGGTGGGACACAAAGTATACAAGTGTTAGGGTGGCAATGTTAGTATTTAGAGGAGCCATACCAAATCTCAGTGCACGGGATCTATCTAGCAGCCACAACCTTAGATACAGAGAGTTCCTCCATCGCCAACCAATGCCACTAGCCACGCAAGTCAGCCTA